>CM063519.1:5745000-8145000 GCA_032199755.1 Ambrosia artemisiifolia
TTACAGGTTAAACATGTTATGTTCATGTTAACTGTAAATACAATTGTCGTGTTCTTTTCATGTGCCTAACATGAACGTTGGGTACCTGTCATGTTCGGTCCCCCAACCGGAGAACACGAACATCTGGCAGCACTATAATCAAAACCCAATATAAAGAATGGCTACTCATACTCATGACCTTCATGACAAAAATTAGGACCTTAATTGCTGCTTAAGAGCTCTAGCCTCTAGACGCAACTCTATAAAAATTGAAGCTTCTTTGGTTGATCCATATATACCTCTCTTTAACTTCCAACAAATCAATATAGTAAAAAACAAGGTAATCATGCAAAGACTCAAGCCATTATGGAACCATGATTCACAAAACTAACTATAGAAATAGTACGTAAACATAGTTGACCTATACGATGTTGCCATTTATTTTGGTTGTAGTTCAATTAGTCAAGGCTATATTTCCCTTTAAGATTTTACATGTACTCTTTAACCCTCTTCAATTGACACAGCATGTGATTTGCACACGGGACAAGTAATGTTTAACCTTAGCCATTTCAGGATGCATGTCGAATGGAAGTGATGGTCACAAGGAAGTAGAAGAAGTTGTTCCCCATCTTCATAGTGGCAAAGACATATACAACAGTCCTGCAAAATACATAAAGATAATAGCACAAATCAGCCAACATTTAAATATACAATTTGACCAAAAAACGTAAAGCTTTTAAAACCAATAAAATAGAGCAAATTATAAAAAAAAAAAAAAAATTGTTGAAAAAAAATTGTTTTGGGTCAACCCAGTTTACCTGAATTATAGAATTAACGATTGATTGACTCGTTACACAACCTGACTCACTAACACATTTTGCTACCTAGAATGATGTAATTACAGATTGCTCTCACCTGGAACAATACAATTATACAGCTTTAAACATTTGTCTGTCTCCTACAATAGATAATACATAATTTATACTTACAACAACAATATTATTATTTTTGCAGTAATAATATAAACCTTTGAATAAGGGGGATATAGCCATATAGGTACTGTATGGGTTGAAAAGAAATTACACAACTCTCCCCCATTTGACCAGTTTGACCTGTATGAACCATTTTGACCCATTGATTCATAACTCATAAGTAAATGGATCAAAATGACTACATCTGTCTAGAACCTATTCAAATTTTACTTTCTGAATGTGATAAGTATATAGCTATATCTTAACTTAATAGCAGCTGTAAAATAGTAAGGAATCATTTTACAGTGGGGAAAAAATATATACCGCTCTCTCAATTGGAAGAACACGCTCAATGGAGAAGTCCTGACCATTTGTCCCTGTAGGGATCATTCTGCATGCTCTAACTTCAGGTTGCTCCATGTCACCATTGGACACTTCAAATCTGTATTTGGGCAGGCTGCTGATTTCAGCCTCTAATTCCCGTTCCTCCTGTTTATTTGATTCGCATAATTGTAAAAATCAGCAAGAAACAAATATTGAAGCTGTTTTCATCTATTTCACCTGGCGTCTGATGTAGTTCATGAAGGCAATAATGCAGGGCAAGCAAAAACAACAGGCAGCTGATACTACAACTGATACTACAATGTAGAGAACAAAACGAAAGCCAAGAAAGAATACATCCATAGCCAAAAAAACCAGAGTCAACCTGCCATCATTTGAAAACAAGGTAAGAAAAAAAAAGGAGAAAATTAAAGAACACCCCAAGTTTTTGGACTGATCCTTTCATTCTTTAAAAGACCCACAATTTTCATTGACCTAATACCATATGTCTCCTATTGTGCCAAGCTTGAGCTCGGATCACTTCATTTGCAGTGATGCAGTCCTATGAATTTATGAAATCATCAACCATTACTTTTTTTCTTTTAAAAAAACTTCCTAAATCAAATAGATGGGTTTATATTAAGTATTGAAAAAACAAGGCTGAAATAACTTGAAGCATGCATTGTTGTAAACCGTTTTCTGGACTGTTTATGAATGATCACAAACCTTTTATATAGACGTGGAGAGCCTGGATCATCGTAAATACACAGAATCCAAAAGAAGCCAACCGTCCACCACACAAAATATAGCATTGTAGTAAACAGTTCACATTTGCTGGCCAAATATAAAACATAATTAGGGCAGTCTAGTCATATCTTAATCAACTGCTTCCATAAGCTTTTGTATAATGTCAAATTACGGTTTCATTCGTGTGTGACAAAAGGGTTATCTATGTTTCCAAAAACATCAAAGAGATTTATCTGTTATTTCATATATCAGATCAATGACCCTGCATAAACACTTAACTAGTTTCAAAAGGCTAGGCTATTATATAAACACAAATAGCTAGACTGTGAAGCAAAACATTCAAAATAGACATGTGTTCCCTTAATCATACTCAAAATATTAGTTCGTCCTACGTAAATTCTCTACCGTCTGGTTCACTACATGACCCTTGAAAACTCATGTTTATGACGCCATTTTTACTTGTTAAAGTCAACATTCTTAGTAGCACTTGATAAAGTAAAGAGATGTGCTAGGGAGAAGACAAAAAAACTTATCTAGAACATGCCTCAGGCATCACTTTTGCAATACCTTGGCAGCTTAAAGTGTTAATCTTACCACAAACACACGACTTATATTAGGTTTCTGCTAGTATGCACCATGTAATTAAAACCTTAAGCGGTCAAATACGTCTCTCATTTCTAATACAATTTACCTTCCTAAAAATTCCTTAAAGTACAAGAAACGGTTAGCCTAATTACTCATGTTGATCTTATCAAACTTCTTAGCAAGTCCACATGCTTCTACATATCTCAGGTTTGGTCATACAAAATTAACTTGAACTATTGTAATAACATACTTAGGAAGTCAGTTGACCAGTTCGATGCGTATTCTAAAACAGTTTCTATCTCAACTAGTCAACTATAAGTTTCTTCCCTGGATAGACTAGAATATTATTCATCCTTGGCTGCTGTTAGATCCTCATCCAATACAGGTTCAAGCTTCTGATGTATTATATATCCCAAACAGATATAATTCTGTTCAAACTTCAGATATAACTCAGTAACTCACCTATATCATATTCTCTAATTAACTGTAAATTATAAGCTTAGCATGTAGCATGTAATACTTTAGTTTGGCAACAAATAGATCAAGAGCTTAGAGTTAACTAATTTCAGTTAACTAAAAGAATTTTCAGAGCTTAATTAGTTATGTAATGAGATTTACCGGATCGGATGAAGATGTTCGAATTCGTGCTCATATCTCGGATACCTGAGAGTCAAACGACGCGTTACTGAGTTTGGCGCTGTTGCGATTATCCCGATCCTCCTCAAATACTCCAACACCAAAAGCACCGCATTAATCACACAAAACATCGCGTAACCACAGATCCAAACCCTAATGTCCGCATTGTCATTCGTCTCTTCCTGCGCAATCCAAAACACAGCAACGAACGAAACCACAACATACGCAAGGTTCCACAGCGTCAATATAACAACAACTGGAAGCGAATAGCCCCAATCCTCTCGCCAGTCCTCCAGCTGTCTTGCAACGTTGTGGCGCACCACCATTGACGCTCCACGACGGTGAGCGAATAGACCTAGAAGCCTAGACGAAGGTCTATCGACGGCAGACGGTGAGGAAATGGTGGCGGGAGGTGGAGAGAGTAATGGCTCATCGATGGCGGTAGTCTCCGGCACAGAAGTTGTGATCTCCGGCATGTGGAAGGGTGTAACAGAACGCTGGTTACCAAATATTACTGATTCTGTTTTTTAAAAATGTAACCGTCTGTTTAAATAAAGGAGGGAAACCAGTATAGTTACACTTTACCCCCTAGGGTTCAGTATTGTGACGATAAATGGTGTAGTTTTTATGTATCCTGGGACGTGTGAAATTTGAAAAAAAAAAAAGTGTATTATGTAGACGCACTAAGGCTACATAATTTGTAGCCTGAGTGTCACATCAGAGCCACCTTAAAGTAGGCTCCATTCCCTTCTAATAACGCTAAGGAAATACAATAATGTTCATTTTATTAAGCCTGCTACCCCTGTCCTAGCGCTACCTTTCCGCGTGCACTTGTGGCAATGTTCTACATCCGCGACAGCTTAGGTGGCACCCCGTAGTGCACTAGCGCCCGACAACACATAATATAATAAGATTTATCTATCCGATACAAACTGATTAGCATAGGTTTCCAATTGTTACGTTCTACTTGGTTACATGCATATCAACCATAACATGAAAATAATATAGCGTACAACTACGTAAATGGCTTGAAAAACCTCAGCTCAAAAAAATATCTTTTGTCAACGACCAAATCGACTCACTCACACATTTTGCTATACGGAATGATATATTACTGACAGTTGTCACCTTTAAACTCTTTTTCTTAATATAGATAATACATAATTTATATTTGCAACTATAATATTATTATTGCAATTGTGAGATAATGTAATTTTCAAGATGATTCTCTTATTAATCAAACATGAATATATAGGGATACAACATAATCTCCTATTTTTGGGAGATGATAATGATAATAATTACATTCAAATCCTATACATATATATGCTATCTATTACACCCCCGCAGTCGAAGCGGGAGGAGCACGAATGCTTAGACTGGAGCGAAAATCATCGAAGAGGACCCGGGGAAGGCCTTTGGTGAAGATATCTGCAACTTGATACCGGGACGGGACATGCAAAATCCGAACAAGACCTTTCTGAACATGTTCACGAACAAAATGTATATCTAGCTCGATGTGTTTTGTCCGCTGATGTTGAACCGGGTTACTGGATAAGTAGATAGCGCTGATGTTGTCACAATAGACCAAAGATGCTTTGGAGAGTGGTCGATGTAGCTCGAGCAACAGATTGCGAAGCCAGCAAATCTCAGCAACGACATTGGCGACCCCACGGTATTCGGCTTCGGCACTTGAGCGAGAAATGGTGGATTGCCGCTTCGAAGACCAGGATACCAGATTGTCACCTAGATAGACGCAGTAGCCAGAAGTGGAACGCCGTGTGTCTGGGCAGCCAGCCCAGTCAGCGTCAGTGTACGCCCGAAGAGTGAGGGCGGACGCGGCAGAAAGGTGAAGACCAAAATCAGAAGTCCCCTGAAGATAACGGATGATGCGTTTTAACGCATTCCAATGAGCCGTACACGGGGCATGCATATGCATACAGACCTGTTGAACCGCATAGGTGATGTCAGGGCGAGTGAAGGTCAAGTATTGCAAAGCTCCAGCCAGACTACGAAAAGTAGTGGGATCATCAAACAATGAGTCGGGTTGACGGCCAAGTTTGTTTTGAGTATCAACAGGGGTCGCTGCGGGTTTGCACGAATCCATTCCCGCGCGATGAATAATATCCTTAGCATAAGCTTGCTGAGAAAGAAATAGAGACTGGTCCTTGCGTTGAACAGAGATGCCAAGGAAATAAGTAAGGGGTCCCAAGTCCTTCATAGCAAATTCACCTGCAAGAGTAGACATGAGAGACTGGCGAAGAGTGTCAGAGGAAGTTGCCAGAATAATGTCATCCACATAAAGAAGAAGGTAAGCGATGTCGCGGCCCCGGTGATAAATAAACAAAGAATTGTCCGATTTGCACTGAGTGAATCCCTGTAATAATACAAAATCGGTAAAGCGTTGATACCACGCTCTGGGGGCTTGTTTGAGGCCATAAAGAGATTTCTTAAGGCGGCAAACATAGTCCGGGTAGTCACGATGACGGAAACCCATAGGCTGGTGCATGTATACTGTCTCCTGTAAATGGCCATGTAAGAAGGCGTTCGTCACATCCAACTGATGAATGGGCCAACCCTGAGAAATGGCCAAAGTAAGAACCGTACGGATAGTGGTGGGTTTAACCACCGGACTGAATGTTTCACCACAGTCAATACCCACCTGTTGGCTACGACCATCACAAACCAACCTAGCCTTGTACCTTTCAAGCGAGCCGTCAGACCTGAATTTGTGTTTAAATAACCACATACACCTGATAATATTCATATCCGGGGAGCGAGGTACTAACTCCCAGGTATCATCCTTTTGATCCTATCCCTGTCTAACCCTTCTGCCGCCGCCGATCGCTGCTTCTCAGCCGGCTGCTTTCTGCCTTGCCCCTCCACCACCACATCTCTTCCCCTCTTCCCATCGTTCTCTCAATGGCCGAACCCAAGCTTCACCCTGCAGTCACTGTCACCAACATCAAAGCCTACATCCCTATCATCCTTGACAGCGAGGCTTCGGACTACAACCTGTGGTCCGAATTGTTTCGCATTCACTGCACTGCCTTCCTTGTCTCTGACCACCTCGCACCCCGCCCACCACCCCCTGCTGCCTCCACAAGCACAATAAAACCTTACCCCCACCTTTCCCGCCTTTTAAACTTAACAATGTCCTGTATGCCCCCCACCTCATTAAAAACCTCATATCCGTTCGTCGCCTCACGACGGATAACTTATTGTCCATAGAATTTGACCCTTTTGGTTTTCTTGTGAAGGATCTCAAGACCAGGGCACCTATCCTACGATGCAATAGCTCGGGAGACCTCTTGCAATAGCTCTGATACCATGTGAGATAATGTAATTTTCAAGATGATTCTCTTATTGATCAAACATGAATATATAGGGATACAACATAATCTCCTATTTTTGGGAGATGATAATGATAATAATTACATTCAAATCCTATACATATATATGCTATCTATTAGCAATAATAATACAAACCTTTGAATAAGACAATATAGGATATTGTATGCGTTAAATAGACTTTGCACAACTCTCACCCATTTGACTAGTTTGAACCATATTAACCGTTTCCATTTTACCTATTTTTTTATTTGACCCGTTTGAGATGAAACACACCCATTTTGACCCGTTGATTCATCAGGGAATGGGTTAGAATGGCTACATTTGTGTGCAACCTATTCAATTTTAACTCTCATAATGTGTAAGTATACGACTATATCTTAAGTAAATAGCAGCTTTAAAATAGTAAGCAATCATTTTACAAAGGGGAAAAATATATACCGACTTCTCATTTGGAAGAACACGCTCAGTGGAGAAGTCCTGGTCATTTGTCCCTGTAGGGATCATTCTGCATGCTCTAACATCAGGTTGCTCCACGTCACCATTGGACACTTCAAATCTGTATTTGGGCAGGCTGCTGATTTCAGCCTCTGATGCACGTTCCTGTGTATTCAATTTGCATAGTTGTATAAGTTAGCAAGAAACAAAATTAAACCAAATTATAAATGTTATCATCTATTTCACCTGGCGGTCAATGTAATACATTATGGCAATAATGCAGGGCAAGCAAAAACAAAGTGCAGCTGAGAGCACAATATACCAAATAACCCGAAGGGCAAGAAAGAACACGTCCATAGCCAAAAATGCCAAGGTCAACCTGCCATCATTTGAAAACAAGATAAAGAAAAAAAGGATAAACATAAAGAACCCCCCAAAGGTATTTGGACTGATACTCTAATTCTTTAAAAGAGACACAAATTTCATTGAATTCTCCTAGAACCTTCATATACCCACACATACATCACTTATCCTATTATATTCATGATATAAACCCTTCATGATAGCACCATTACCCCTACATATTCTACCATGTTGCTAATGAACTTAAGAGTTAAGACATATGTCCCCGGTCCCCCTATGTTTGGATCATTCATTTGCAGTGATGCAGTCATATAAATGAATGAAATCATCAACCATTCCCATTGTTTTTCTTTTGACAATAGATTCTTAAATCAAATAGATGGGGTTATAATAAGTCTTGAAAAACTAAGGCTGAAATAGCTTGAAGCATGCATTGTTATAAACCGTTATCTAGACTGTTTATGAATGATTACAAAACTATTACTGTATATAGGTTCAAGACATACCAGAATAGCCATGGAGAGCCCTGATCATTGTAAGTATCTAGAATACAACTGAAGCCAACAGCCCACCACATATAATACATCACTGTATTAATCAATTCACATCTGCTGGTCAACAAATAAAACATCATTAGGGCATTTCAGTCATATTATAATCAACTGCTTCAAAAACTTTTGTATAGTGTCAAATAATGATTTAATTCTTGTGGGACAAAGGGATTATATATCTGTCCAGAAACATCAAGGAAGACAGTTTATTCAAATATCAGATCAATGAATCTGCATAAACATCTAACTTACTCCAAAAGACTAGGCTAAGACACAAATAGCTAGACTGTGAAGAAAAAACAAACAAAAAAGGCATTTGTTCCCTTAATCCTGGGCTCAAGATATCTGTTCTTCCTATATAAAATCTGCACCGTTTGATTCACTTCTTGAAAACTCATGCTTATGATGGCAGTTTTACTTGTGAAATTCAACATTCTTAGTAGCACTTGGTAAACTAAAGAGATGTGTCTAGGCGAAAACAAAATTCTTATCTAGGACATGCCTGAGGCATCAATAGCTTATCCATATCTTAGCAGCTTTAAGTTTTACTCTTTAGCACAAAGTTAAACACACGACTTGTATTAGGTTCTCGTTCTTTTGAAGCATGTAGGACCTTAAGCAGTCAAATACGTATCGATTTAAATAGAATTTACCTTCCCAAATATTCCATGAAACACAAGAAACAATTACTCATGACGAAGTCCACATACAGTCGACTTTTAACTATTGTAAAATCATGCTACAGAATTATGCAGATTTAATCACATTAGTAGTATATGTAGCTGACCATTTCCCTGCTTATTCCGAAACAGCTTCCATCATAGACTAACTTTTCTTCCCAGGCTAGACTAGGAAATTATTCATTCTCAGGATTTTAATTAGTAAAATAATATATTAGAAAGATAATGTGTATTTAATTGTGTATGCAGGGGCATCTTAGTCATTTAGTATATATCTGTTATCCCTCCTTTGTATCTATCCTCATAATCCAATACAGGTTCAAGCTTCTGATATAATTTTCAACAGAAAATTCTGAGAAGCATATCAGAAGTTTGAACAACAACCTGATATAATTCTGTTCAAGCTTCTGATATATATATTATCCTCAGATCTGTTCTTCTTTAACTAAGTGTAAATTGTATTAGCATGTAGCATGTAACACTTTTAGTTTGGCCAATAAGTAGCTAGGATCATAAGCTTACAGCTAACTACAGCAGGCAAATAGCAATTTTCAGAAATAATAATAATAATAATAATAATAATAATAACGGAATTAAGAATTAAATTTACCTTAACGGAGGAAGATAGTATCCATCGTCATCAAAGCTGGAACCACTTCTCGGTGTTGAGATTGACACCGGTGAGTTAGGCGCTGATGAGATTATTCCATTCCTCTTCATATACTCCGTCAACAAAAGCATCACATTAACCACACAATGGATCGCATAACCACAAATCCAAACCCTATGTTTCAAATTCTTCTCTTCCCGCGCAATCCAAAACACAGTAACAATCGAAACCACAACAAACGCAAGGTTCCACAGCGTCTCTATAACAACAACCGGAAGCGAATAGCCCCAATCCTCTCGATAGTCCTCCAACTGTAGCGCTACGTTCTGTCGCACCACCATTGACGCTCCACGACGGCGAGCGAATAGACCTAGAAGCATCGGGACTCGAGACGAAGGTCTATCGACGGCGGACGGTGAGGACACGGTGGCGTGAGGTGGAGAGAGTAACGGCTCATCGACTGCGGTGATCTCCGGTACCGAGGTTGTAATCTCCGTCATCTGGAAGGGTGTAACAGAATGATGGTTAGGAAATAGTACTGATTCTGTTACTGAAAATGTAACCGTCTGTTTAAATAGAGGCGGGAAAGCTATGTAGTTAATTACACTTTACGTCCCTAAGGTTTTGTATTGTGACGATAAATGGTATAATTTTTAAATTATTTTGAGCGTGGTGATAAGCATATGTTCGAAAAATGAGTAATGTAGTTTCTAATTGTTTTGGTACGTCATAGTAGTTATTTGCATATCAACCATAATATGCAAAAAGAAAAGATTTATTTAGGGTATAGCTATGTAAATTGTGTAATTGAATACAACTATACAAGTGATCTTTTGTGACAATTTAAATTTATCGATGAACTAGATGTATGATCCGTATTATCGAGATGGATTTATGTGCGAAGAGAGTTATCGTATCCACTATCGATGTGACAATGCATAAGAGTCATTGAATTCTAAGGATAGTCTATACTCAAATAGCAATAAAAAATAAAGCATAGTAATGGAAGTAAACTTAATTTTCCAAGTTTAGTTGTGTTTAGAAGAGATTGGAGTTATTAAGAAAACCGAACGACAAGGTTAGCCGCAAGATGTGCATATGTGAAGTTACCGTTAAATGTCACATTTTTGGCATGCTTGTTTTAGAAACAAAATTTTGTTTATACAACATTTGTGTAGGTGATGATTTTGTAGAAGAACATTCTTGCACTCATATTAACAGGGGCGGTGATGGTTGCTAACTGCTAAGGTAGTTAGTGACAAGCTTAAACCCAATGGGATTTCTCTATTATATTAACTTTTGTAAGAAAAAAAAAGGAGAGAAACTTTTGTAAGAAAAAAAAAAGGAGAGAAACTTTTGTGAGAGAAAAAAAAATGAAATTGATTTTTTTTATGGTATTTGCCCTGTAAAATAAATTGGCATAGCTCAGACATGTTAAAAAAAACATGCACATTTGTAATTTTGAAGTATTACAGTGGAAAAACTAAATATAAAAAAAATTACAGGTTAAACATGTTATGTTCATTTTAACTGTAAATACACTTGTCGTGTTCTTTTCATGTGCCTAACATGAACGTTGGGTACCTGTCATGTTCGGTCCCCCAACCCGAGAACACGAACATCTGGCAGCACTATAATCAAAACCCAATATAAAGAATGGCTGGCTACTCATACTCATGACCTTCATGTAATCATGTCAAAAATTAGGACCTTAATTGCTGCTTAAGAGCTCTATCCTCTAGACGCAACTCTATAAAAATTGAAGCTTCTTTGGTTGATCCATATATACCTCTCTTTAACTTCCAACAAATCAATATAGTAAAAAACAAGGTAATCATGCAAAGACTCAAGCCATTATGGAACCATGATTCACAAAACTAACTATAGTAATAGTACGTAAACATAGTTGACCTATACGATGTTGCCATTTATTTTGGTCGTAGTTCAATTAGTCAAGACTATATTTCCCTTTTAAGATTTTACATGTACTCTTTAACCCTCTTCAATTGACACAGCATGTGATTTGCACACGGGACAAGTAATGTTTAACCTTAGCCATTTCACGATGCATGTCGAATGGAAGTGATGCTCACAAGGAAGTAGAAGAAGTTGTTCCCCATCTTCATAGTGGCAAAGACATATACAACAGTCCTGCAAAATACATAAAGATAATAGCACAAATCAGCCAACATTTAAATATACAATTTGACCAAAAAAAGTAAAGCTTTTAAAACCAATAAAATAGAGCAAATTATAAAAAAAAATGTTGAAAAAAAATTGTTTTGGGTCAACCCAGTTTACCTGAATTATAGAATTAACGATTGATTGACTCGTTACACAACCTGACTCACTAACACATTTTGCTACCTAGAATGATGTAATTACAGATTGCTCTCACCTGGAACAATACAATTATACAGGTTTAAACATTTCTCTGTCTCCTACATTTCGCATAATTGTAAAAATCAGCAAGAAACAAATATTGAAGCTGTTTTCATCTATTTCACCTGGCGTCTGATGTAGTTCATGAAGGCAAAAATGCAGGGCAAGCAAAAACAACAGGCAGCTGATACTACAATATAGAGAACAAAACGAAAGCCAAAAAAGAATACATCCATAGCCAAAAAAACCAGAGTCAACCTGCCATCATTTGAAAACAAGGTAAGAAAAAAAAAGGAGAAAATTAAAGAACACCCCAAGTTTTTGGACTGATCCTTTCATTCTTTAAAAGACCCACAATTTTCATTGACCTAATACCATATGTCTCCTATTGTGCCAAGCTTGAGCTCGGATCACTTCATTTGCAGTGATGCAGTCCTATGAATTTATGAAATCATCAACCATTACTTTTTTTCTTTTAAAAGAACTTCCTAAATCAAATAGATGGGTTTATATTAAGTATTGAAAAAACAAGGCTGAAATAACTTGAAGCATGCATTGTTGTAAACCGTTTTCTGGACTGTTTATGAATGATCACAAACCTTTTATATAGACGTGGAGAGCCTGGATCATCGTAAATACACAGAATCCAAAAGAAGCCAACCGTCCACCACACAAAATATAGCATTGTAGTAAACAGTTCACATTTGCTGGCCAAATATAAAACATAATTAGGGCAGTCTAGTCATATCTTAATCAACTGCTTCCATAAGCTTTTGTATAATGTCAAATTACGGTTTCATTCGTGTGTGACAAAAGGGTTATCTATGTTTCCAAAAACATCAAAGAGATTTATCTGTTATTTCATATATCAGATCAATGACCCTGCATAAACACTTAACTAGTTTCAAAAGGCTAGGCTATTATATAAACACAAATAGCTAGACTGTGAAGCAAAACATTCAAAATAGACATGTGTTCCCTTAATCATACTCAAAATATTAGTTCGTCCTACGTGAGTTTGATAAAGTAAAGAGATGTGCTAGGGAGAAGACAAAAAACTTATCTAGAACATGCCTCAGGCATCACTTTTGCAATACCTTGGCAGCTTAAAGTGTTAATCTTACCACAAACACACGACTTATATTAGGTTTCTGCTAGTATGCACCATGTAATTAAAACCTTAAGCGGTCAAATACGTCTCTCATTTCTAATACAATGTACCTTCCTAAAAATTCCTTAAAAGTACAAGAAACGGTTAGCCTAATTACTCATGTTGATCTTATCAAACTTCTTAGCAAGTCCACATGCTTCTACATATATATCTCAGGTTTGGTCATACATAATTAACTTCAACTATTGTAATAACATACTTCAGAAGTCAGTTGACTATATCGATGCGTATTCTAAAACAGTTTCTATCTCAACTATAAGTTTCTTCCCTGGATAGACTAGAATATTATTCATTCTCAGAAGTCAGAATATTAATTAGTATAATCATCCATGGCTGCTGTTGGATCCAATACAGGTTCAAGCTTCTGATAAATTATATATCCCAAACAGATATAATTCTGTTCAAGCTTCAGATATAACTCACTAACTCACCTATATCATATTCTCTAATTAACTGTAAATTATAAGCTTAGCATTTAGCATGTAATACTTTAGTTTGGCAACAAATAGATCAAGAGCTTAGAGTTAACTAAAAGAATTTTCAGAGCTTAATTAGTTATGTAATGAAATTTACCGGATCGGATGAAGATGTTCGAATTTGTGCTCATATCTCGGATACCTGAGAGTCAAACGACGCGTTACTGAGTTTGGCGCTGTTGCGATTATCCCGATCCTCCTCAAATACTCCAACACCAAAAGCACCGCATTAATCGCACAAAACATCGCGTAACCACAGATCCAAACCCTAATGTCCGCATTGTCATTCGTCTCTTCCTGCGCAATCCAAAACACTGCAACGAACGAAACCACAACATACGCAAGGTTCCACAGCGTCAATATAACAACTACTAGAAGCGAATAGCCCCAATCCTCTCCCCAGTCCTCCAGTTGTCTTGCAACATTGTGGCGCACCACCATTGACGCTCCACGACGGTGAGCGAATAGACCTAGAAGCCTAGACGAAGGTCTATCGACGGCAGACGGTGAGGAAATGGTGGCGTGAGGTGGAGAGAGTAATGGCTCATCGATGGCGGGGTGGAGAGAGGGGGCGGGGAGGAAATGGTAGCGTGAGGTGGAGAGAGGGGGCGGGGAGGGGGGCGGTGGGGGAAAGCCGGGCGGTGGGGGGAGATGGTGGTGATGTGGGGTATTTTCATTGGGTGATTTTTTTTTTCTTTTTTTTTATTTAACTTTAACACAATATAATATTATTACTTTCACCCCCCTTTCCCCCCCCCCCCCCCCCTTCCACTCCCCACAATTTTTTTCCCCACCACATGGGTCCCACAAGTGCCACATAGCGCTTCACCCCCGTCTTTCCCGCCCCTCCACTCCCTCTAGTCTAAGGCTACATAATTTGCCACCTGAGTGTCACATCAGAGCCACCTTAAAAGTAGGCTCCATTCCCTTCTAATAACCTAAGGAAATACAATAATGTTCATTTTATTAAAAAAAAAGAAAAAAAATAATTGATTGGTTGAATCAAAGGAGGCCCACCTTACCATGTTGTTAGCCAGTAGGGGCCCACCTGACATCTTGTCAGCAATCGTTATTTTTTTTAATGACCCCCCCCCCCCCCAATGGTGGCCAGGAAAAAGAAAAGGGGCGCCATTCATTGTTTTTAAGTTGAGGGGGAGGGGCAATAGCGCCCTAACCCACTCGACCTAAGGCTTTCACATGTCTAACGGTCAACACTACTATCGAAGCACCCTAACGGTCAATTCTTCTCCGCTACGTCTGTGAAGCCTGCTACCCCTGTCCTAGCGCTACCCTTCCGCGTGCACTTGTGGCAATGTTCTACATCCGCAACAGCTTAGTTGGCACCCCGTAGTGCAATAGCGCCCGACAACACATAACATAATAAGATTTATCTATCCGATACAAACCGATTAGCATAGGTTTCCAATTGTTACGTTCTACTTGGTTGCATGCATATCAACCATAACATGAAAATAATATAGTGTACAACTACGTAAATAGCTTGAAAAAACTCAGCTCAAAAAAAATATCTTTTGTCAACGACCAGAGCCACGGTTGGCTCAGCTAGTCACTCGCTCAATAACGGCTCGTTGGATTGGCTCGTTTAAAAACCCGAAATTGTAATAATAACATAAAACTATTCAAATTTCCATTTATAATAATAAAATTAGAGGTTTTCATATACTCGGGCATCATTCAACTCTTTAAACATTACAAAATGGTGAGATGATGATGATAAAATGTCAATAACCATCCTAATAATCAGACTAGATAACACTACCATAAGCTTCACATCTATTCTTCATATACTACTAATAATCAGACTAGCTCACCCTTGCAATTACTTGTTTGTCATCGGCTGCTGTTCGCCTACATCCTGTATCAGCCATTTCATAAAATAAAAAACCGTGTTAAATGATCACTTGAACATGCCATACATGATACAACCGCTACTTTATATATAAACACGAGTGAAATAAAGACTTACGTTTGTAACGTTTGACTGCCATACAAGATTTACTTTCACATTTACACCGGAATCCCTTCCCTGGGCGACTATCGTCATCAAAACTGATACCATAATCCTGCATCCATTTTCCAAACATAGGCTTAAAATCATCATCCTAACGTATATGTCATTATAATAACCCATGGTTGTTTACTTACCCAAGTTAATTCTTCCATAGCCTTTACCTCTCTTGTAGTGAAAAACGCGTGCTGCAAATTCAAATTAGGAGGTAAAATAATTAACTGAACAGGTAAATACCTGTACAGGTATAGCACAATAAATAACTAAAAAGTAGTACATGGTAAAAGTGATGATCTGGTGACTCCACTTCAACCGGGATCTCAACCATGTTAGCATCCACACATCTGTCAAACCAACCAAACGAACGTTTTCAGTAAACGAAAAAAAAAACAGTAAAAGTTTGGATTAAACGTGTACATGCAAACAAATACCTATGGTTTATGAAGCGTGCAGCGTTTCCAAAAGACGTAGCATCCAAATAAAGGGCCTCTTCATCCTTTAAGAATTTTTCTGAACTCCAATCAGCATCCAATAAGACAGAGTATGTATGCTCCTCATTCTTGTTCTGTTTGTTTCGTTCAGTTAACTCGCTGTTTGTCACAATTTCTCCAACATACTCACATACGAATGCCCCCCTGGGTAAGTCCTCTAGAGTCCTAAGTCCCCAACCTTTTCCTTCGGGTGTCATAAACACCTGCGAAAGTACAAGAAACTTGCAATGTAAGTCCCCAACTCTCCCGAAACGTGACATTTCGTTAAATTCCGCAACTCACCTGCAATCTTGCTTGAATGCCTCTCTGAACAACGCGATTTCCGCAGCTCAAACCACAACCACACTTATACCAGCATTCCTTTATAAACCTCCTCATTAAATGGCCTTTACATGAAGCAGATTGAGATTGGTTTGTCGGTCTCTTTTTCAGAGCGATATCAATGCATTTTTTAAGAATTTTTTCGTCCACTACACCTTCCGATGTGTATGCAAACTCACCTCTGGTTTCTACAGCACAAGCACACGCCACTTCACGAGACAAACAATCACCATAGCAATCCGGGCAGCTATTTGTTTCGGATATAATAGCAAGCATAGGCTTCACATTTGCAGCGTTATAGTTAACATTTGTCTTAATGTAGGTGAAGTTAGGTAGTTTCTCATCATCAACTTCGTTAACTAATGATATTACGTGTTTTTCCAAACCGCGGGTTATATCAGCCACCCAATAGTGCTTGCTGCAAAGGTCAACTGTTGATTGCTCCTTTGAAATAATAGTCAAACTCCTAGAACCAGATAACTCATCAATACCAACCATTTGTTGCTTCCTTAACTTCCCACCGAAACAATGATCAAATTCGTTTGATACCCTAGTGGGACCACCCTGTTTCTCAGGTTTGTTAGAGTTGTTAAAAGATGGGTGCTTGTTACCGACATGATATGATGCATTTTCTTGCTCTATGAAACATTCGCATATATCTTTTAAAACTCGAGCGAGAGAAAATCCCGTCCCGAAACCATGGAATTTTTCATGATACATATCCTCAACATGCTTCAAAACAGCATCAGGACTTGGAATACGAAATCCTGGATGAGGTTTACACATTGAAAAGGTCAACTTGCCTTCACCATTGGACGAAAAGGCTATATCAACCTCAGAGGAACATGGTGATGGCGTGACGTTTTCATTCTTATTCGCGTTGCTTACCATATTTTTATATTCTAAACACAGCGTTCCCTCATTCTCACATGAATATCCTGCAGCATCTGTACCATATCTCAAACGAAGAAACAATCATTTAAACAAAAAGAAATCAATCATTCTAATAGAAACAGTGGCGATCCTTTTAAGGGCGCGGGGAGCCCCCCCCCCCCCCCCCCCCCCCCCCGAATTTTCGCTCAGAAGTTCCGATTATATAGTTTTCGTATAGAAATTTTTTGGTATATAAGGTTTCGACCCCCCGAAACTAGTGACTTCTGACCCCCCGAAGTTTCGGGTCAAGATTCGCCACTATAGAAATATATATTTGAAAGATTTGTTGCAACTAAGATGCCATACATACTTGAAGATGTGGCTCCATTTCTCAGTCGAGGTCTTCTTATTAGTGGCTCCTCCTCTTCTTCTTCTTCTTCAGATTCATCAAAGAACTGGAAATCATGTCTCACAATTTCCATTTTCTGCATATCATAACATTACTCATTTAGTTACCAACCATTACAAGGTCAAAATTCACCAATTTGATAGAGTACCTTAGGGCCCTCGGGTTCAAGAATTGCATCTAGAAGCACCCTGTAGTTGTCTTCCTCAATCAACTTCCAGTTCTTTTCATAAGCCTTCAAGAGGTGTTTCAATGAAGATCTTACTGTTTTTGGAGGTATGCCATAACGCTTCATTGCGTTGCATGCTTGTTTACTTTTTTCCAGATATAGTTTGGAAGGTGCCATCAATATATCCAACGTCCACTCTTAATTAAAGAAGATATACATTACTAGATTAGTATCTTAAACATTAACTAACATTATGTCGTCAATGAAAGAAAATGGCGTCTATACTATTAATCTTCTATGAAGAACCATAAACATTTTTATGAAGATGCATGAGTACAATCCTACATGTTTGCGTCTAATCTATGTTGGGTTATGCTTTTGTTTGTGCAATTGATATAGAAAACAGTTGAATTTTATTAAAAACATGACTAAAAGTAAACTTCCTGATGACCAAAAATGTGACTCCAGCTCCATGACCCGTAACCAATGACCTGGATTTAACCCGTCAAGATTAACACTACAGTCTATAGAACAATCAGAAGCAGTGCTGTGATCATCAGTGTCATCTATGGTCCGGAAACAGTGTTTTACCATTACCAAAGAAATGTTTCCAAATTGTGGTGGCATGAAAGGCCAAATCGGTGCTGTTTCTTAAGCTTTTGAGACTGAAGTTCGTCCATCCGCAATCTTACCAAATGGATCTTACTTTTAGTCGAAAGAGGTTCGAACAGGAAACTTACAAAGAAAAAGTAGGATTTTAATTAGGAATTTTGAGTCTTGCATATAGAATGAACTATGTCAGGCAAAAGTGAAAAACGGTCGGATCAGGAAGGGTTGTTTTAAAAAAAATGATCATTTTGGTTCGGGTCAGAACGAGGTTTGACAAAACTAGGTATGGGTCGGACCGGTCCCTTTTAAAAATGGTCAGTAACATTTCCAATCTTATCTACGTAAATTGCAGGAATCAAATGCTCAGTTCAAAACATCAAATAATTATAAATTATATCATCTTTATACCTATAAAGATTAATCATAAAGACAATTAGTTGATAATCTATGGAAAAGAAACAAAAGCAAAGCAAATCAAGACTGTGATTGCCTAAAATCTTGATAAAATCACACCCATTTGCAAAAAGATCTCATTTTTTTCAAGATTTTGAAAGCCCCATGTACCTAAACACATAAAAAACTAACACAATTAGTGTAAATTTTCAAAACATGAAATAATTCTAATTTATATCATCTTTTTACCTATAAAGATTAACCATAAAGACACTTAGTTGATAATCCATGAAAAAGAAACACAAGCAAAGCAAACAAAGACTGTTACTGCCTAAAATCTTGATAAAATCACACCCAATTTCAAAAAGATCTCATTTTTTTCAAGATTATGAAAAACCCATGTACCTAATCATAAAAAAACTAACACAATTAGGGTAAATTTTTATTTTTTTAACCACATATCTACAAAAATGTAATCTTCATTCATATAAAAATACACATTTGAACCCATTTTCAAAGTAACACCAACTTTCTAAAACTTAACCCTAAGAACATTCATTGCACAATTTTCATCTTAGAGAAGAACATAAACACAATCATGCAACGATTTACCTAGTATGAAATACTAAGTAACGTATGATTATGTTGTTCCAAAATTTTGCAGGGTTACCTTGCTCAAGGTGGTCAAAGATCTTTAAGTTGTGATGAAGAAGATGATAGGAAGAAGATCAGAGTAAAAGCAAGTGTGAAGATCAGATAAAAGAAGATGAACAGAGCTGCAGGCAGAAGTTATGGAGAAGAACACTACAGGGAAATTAAAAGGACAAATGATAAAACAGATGCTTGTTTCATTTATTTATATTTAAAAATAGTAATAGTTAGATGGATGGTCATTATGATATTGTTTATGTTATAATTTTGGTTCTTAAATTTTGTTATTGGTTATTCCTATATTTAGTTAGATGGATAAAATATTAGTTTACCTTTATGCTTAAGACTTGAGGGAGTGGGGCGGGGAGTGGGGGCGGCGACCATTTCCCGGGCGGGAACACCGGCCCGTGGGGCGGTAAGTGGGGGGCGGGGAGGGTTGGGCGGTGGGGGAAAGCCGGGCGGGGGGGGAAGGGTTGGGTGACGTGGCTTAATTTGATTGGCTTGAAAATTGGACCGTTTGATTATTAAAAAAAAAACAAAAAAATTAAAATTCTAACCGTTTGGCAACGGTTATATTAAAAAAAAATTTTTTTTTCCAAAATCTATATATATATATAAACCACAACCACACACACTAAAAAATACTCAAACCCACAAACTCCTATTTGTTAAAAATACTTGCAAGATGTCGGACCAAAGTTCCAGTTCGTCTTCGTCGTTTGCTGAACTCGCTTTGGGCTCCTCATCTGATGACGGTGCGGAGTTGATAATGGCTACCGTTCAGACACTCGTTAAAGTTGTAGCGGATGATGATGAAGCGACCTCGGAACCAAAGCGTAGAAAGTATATAGTTCGTGAACGACAAGCCGCAAATGATTTATTGGTACGTGATTACTTCTCGCCCGAACCAAGATACGATGAAAAAAATTTTAGGCGGCGTTTTCGTATGAGTCGTAATTTATTTATAAGAATATCAAACGATTTAGAAAATAATTACGAATATTTCCAACAAAGGCCCGATGCGCGTGGTGAGTTGGGATTTACCACGTTTCAAAAGGTCACAGCCGCGCTTAGACACTTAGGTTACGGGCAAACTTCCGACATAATGGACGACTATCTAAAGATGTCGGCCCGAACGGCCAGGGAAAGTCTCCACTTTTTTTGTTCGTACGTCATTGAACTATATTTAAAAAAATATTTGAGAAAACCTACGTTTAGTGACGTACAACAACTCTTGGAATTCCACGACGAAAAACATGGTTTTCCTGGTATGCTCGGGAGTTTAGATTGTATGAAATGGGAGTGGGAACTTTGTCCAACTGCATGGCAAGGTCAACACTCAAGTGGATATCATAAAAAGCCTTGTATGATGCTTGAAGCGGTTGCATCACAAGATCTTTGGATTTGGCATGCGTTTTTTGGTGTGCCAGGTTCGAACAACGATATAACTATTCTTAATCAATCCCCAATCCCCAAATGGACCCCACAAGTGCCACATGGCAATCCCCCCCCCCCCCCCCCCCCTCCACTCCCCATAGTCTAAAAGAAAAATAAAAACAAAGTGGTGACGTGTTATAATTTCAAGATCATTTCCCCACCACACTTTGTAAATTGTAACTATAAAGTTTAACGTTGGTTCACAAATATATTTGTGTTACGTTTCAGTGAAGAGTAAAGACCAATAGTGTAATAAATGGAACTTGTGAACTAAATAAAGTTTAACCTTTGTTCACTTAAAAAATTATTTGTGTTATGTTTGAGTGAACAGGAAAGACTAATAGTGTAGTAAATGAAACTTTTATAGACCATACCACAATATCATGTAAAATTCTCTTTCAATATATGTGTGTTTGTACTTGACATCTTTTAATTATTGCTACAACTTACAAAGCATTCATTTTTTTTGATAAAATAGACAACCACCACAATATAAACGTTATTATAGCATTGTCAATGGGTAATTTTTGATATCGTATGTGGCTGACTTGGAGATATGGCGGCCATGTGGATGTAAGAAGGGAGTCTGTGGGGAAGACGTCCTTAGAAAAATTATGTTTGAGAAGGATATGGAGCTTCCAAGGTTTTTGCGGTTAATCCGGGAAGCACTTAGGGGTGGGGCACAACCACTGAATGTCACTGGTACCCCCACTACCAGCACGGGTTCACCGCCGCCGTGGTTCACGGGTAGTGAGATTCTGGTAGTCCCGTGGAGAGTTTCCATGGTCTATCTCACGGGTGCACAGAGAGAGAGAGAGAGAGATGCAGAGGAGAGAGGGAAACCAAGTGCTCCAAGGATACTTCACTGGTGGCGTAGCCGGTGGCACGAGTTTATGAGTGGTGGTCCAGTTGGCGTACTGTGATTGATTTGTTACAGGTGCTCTACGGATGCTTCACGGTAAGCATGTCCTCCCTTATGTGGATTCAACCATCCACACGTTCATCATAAATGCACTAATAATAGAAAATATCAATTAAGTAGAATTGATCATTTTTGGATTAGAAACTAAAATAGGTATGTCTTCATTATCTCAAAAAGCTGTATTTTTTTATTTTTTTTGTTTGAACGGCTAAATATTTTGTCACCAATCAGTCACTACATCGAAATACCTTGATACCACTAGGTCAAAGGCCCTTTGCTCTCAAAAAAACTATACATAATATTTCTTAAAATGATTTTTCTTTTTAAACAATGTATCGCATTTTAATCGGTTATAATTGTATGACTAACCGAGATTAAACGTATTAATTTTCCACTCAAGTGAATAAGTTACAACTTAGTATGTTTAAGTTTCAAATCAAATTAAAAAACTTTAATTTGCAACTTTGTATATGAAATAAGGAAAGCAAGTATACTACATGAATGCAATTTAATTGTTAATTTTTCACTCTAAACTAAAAACATGTAATTTGAAAATAACACAAAATGTGGATTATTGAACTATCCAAACAATTGATAAAAAGAAGTCAGACCTATACACGCCATTGATGATTTGATGTTATTAAGTTGTCTAAAGCGGAAACCCAAGAGTTAAAAACATTGTTTAAGTGCTTGCTAACATGGCTATACGGCTAGCTAACTGCCCATCTACATGACGCCATTTAACTGGAATGGCCAAGAGTAAACGACATCTTAGACGAAGGGGTGTGGGTGGGGAAAAGGATCGGGAAGAGTGATGTGGCTTCTTTCCCCAAGGGGAACACCGCCCCCCTCATCTTCCCTTCGGTGTGATCGGGACTTTTCTCCCGTCTTCCCCGAACCACTTCTCCATAATTGTTTTTTTGTCTTTTCTTGTATTAATATTATATATAAATATATTTTGTCTTTTTAAAATATTAAAATAAAGGAAAGGGGAAGGGGAAAGAAGGGGGAACCATTTCCCCTAGAAGAGGGAGGAGAAGGGGAAGATGATGTGGCGCTGATGTGGACAAGGGGAAAGAAGGGGGAAGGGGAACCACACCCCATAGTCTTAAAAGTTGAAAAGATGTCAATGGTGTGCATGCATTGTAAACACTTAAGAGGGGGGGTTACAACTAGAGTAAGGGGAGTGGGCGTGAGTTTCGAGCGTGGGGCACCCACCCAAGCCCCAAACACCATTCCCTCATGTGGCGTTGCGCTTTTGGCTTGTAGAAACTCACGAGCTTGGATGAGAACTGTGATTGGCTGATTTTTTTTAAATTATACACACAAACTTATTCAAAACCCAAGCCCCTCCACTCTCACTCCCAAACCCAAGCCCCTCCATTGCCACTGTCACTCATGCCGACAACCCACGCCCCTCCACTCCCTTCAGTGTTATACATATGGAAACACCCAAAAAAAGCCAATAGATATTGATTCAATTAAGGGTATTTTACTTGCAAACATACTGTTGTAGCAAACCTAAAGCAGTATGCAAATTTTAATAATGTTCAAACTTCAAACTACTTCTAAACTATTTCTTTTAACACTCCCAAAAGCTTCACCTTTGTGTCATCAATGCTGCTAGTTAAATCTCGCAATTGCTTGCTCGTCACTGGCCAAGCCGACTTCCTGTGCCGTGTCATTTCATAGGAGAAAAAAAAATACTGTTAATGATCACTTGAAAATGACATGACTGTTATTTATGTATACACCCGAGTGAAGTATAGACTTACGTTTTTTGTGTTTGACTGCCTTACAAAATTTACTTCCACATTTACACGAGAATGCCTTCACTGGGTGACTATCATCATCAAAATCAATACCATAATCCTGCATCCGTTTTCCAAACACGTACACGCTTAACATCATCCCAACGTACATCATACACGTCATAATATGATAACAGTCCATGGCTACTTACCCAAGTTAGTTCTTCCATAGCCTTTACCTCCCTTGTAGTGAAAAATGCGTGCTGCAAATTCATATAACGAAGTAAATTCATTACGTGCATAATAAATGACAAAAAAACTAAAAAACAGTACATGATAATAGTGATGATCTGGTGACTCCACTTCAACAGGGATCTCAACCATGTTAGCATCCACACATCTGTCAAACCAACCAAACGAATTTTCAGTCGAAGAATATGAAAAAAAAACAGCAAAAGATTGGATTAAATATGTAACATGCAAATAAATACCTATGGTTAATGAAGCGTGCAACGTTTCCAAAAGATGTGGCATCCAAACAAAGGGCCTCTTCATCCTTTAAGAACCCTTCTGAACTCCAATCAGCATCCAATAACACAGGGTATGTATGTTCTTCGTTCTTGTTCTGTTCATTTCGTTCAAATAACTCGCTATTTGTTACGATTTCTCCAACATACTCGCATACAAATGCCCCCCTGGGTAAGTCCTCTAGAGTCCTAAGTCCCCAACCCTTTCCTTCGATTGTCTTGAATACCTACAAAAATACAAAAAAAAAAAAAAAAAAAAAAAAACAAGTAATGTTCGGCTCTTTGGAAACAAAACGTTTCGTGAAATCTCACACTTAACCTGCAACTTTGCTTGAATGCCTCTCTGAACAACGCGATTTCCACACTTATAACCACAGCCACACTTATACCAGCATTCCTTTATAAATCTCCTCACCAAATGACCTTTACATGAACCCGATTGAGATCGGTCTCGGTCTGTCTTTCCCTTTTTCATCCTCTCAAGCGGACAATCATCACAATAAAAGTAGTCCTTTTCCGTGGGCTTCAGAGTGATATTGATGCATTGTTTGAGAAACTTTTCATCCAATAAACCTTCAGTTGTGTACGCAAACTCACCTCCGGTTTCTACAGCACAAGCACACGGTATTTCAGGGGATAAACAATCACCAAAGCAATTAGGGCAGCAATTTTCTTCAGATATACGAGCAAGCACGAACTTCACATTTGCAGCGTTATAGTTGACATTTGTCGGGATGTAGGTGAACGTAGGTAGTTTCTCATCATCAACTTCATTAACTAATGATATTTCTTGTCTTTCCAAACCGCGGGTTATATCAGACACCCAGTACTGCTTACTGCAAAGGTCAACTGTAGATTGCTCCATTGGAATAATAGCCAAACTACTAGAATCTGATAGCAGCTCATCGCTACCAACCATCTGTCGCTTCCTTAACCTTCCACTCAAATAATGATCAAATTCATTTGAAACCACAAATGTCGAGATCTGGAGTGGATTATCAGTGTGACTATCCTGTTTCACAGGTTCCTTAAAGTTGTCAAAAGATATCCCTTCAATTCCAACCGTTAGTTGCTTCCTTAACATTCCATTGAAACAATGATCAAATTCACTAGCAACCACAAATCTTGGGGTCTGGATTGAATCATTAGTGAGACTGAGACCACCTTGTTTCTCAGGTTCCTTAGAGTTGTCAAAAGACGGGTTCTTGTTACCAACGTGATCTGATGCATTCCCTTCTTCTGTGAAACAATCGCATATGTCTTTTAAAACTTGAGTGAGACAAAATCCTTTTCCAAAACCTTGAAACTTTTCTTGATATGTATCCTCGACACGCTTCATGACAGCATCAAGATTTGGCATACGGAATCCGGGAGGAGGTTTACATATGGAAAAAGTCAGCTTGACTTCACCATTGGACGAAGACGCTATATCAATCTCGGAGGAACATGGTGATGGTGGTATATCCTCACCCTCATTTTCATCTTCATTCGTATTTGCCTTGCTGTCCGTATTGTAATATTCTAAACACAACAATTCTTCTTCATTCTCACATACATATCCTGCAGTAGCTGCACAATAGTTAACGAAGAATCAATCATTCTAACGTAAGCTAAAAATTGTGCACCTGAAGCACTGAGGAAAACACATCAGGTGCAAAAAGGCGTCCCTCATTGTAGGGTCCGTAGGCGGTTTATATGTAAAAACCATAGTTATCAAAGGCGCTAGGCGCACTCAAGGCGCGTAGGCCTCGTCTGGGGCTAGGCACGAGGCGCAAAAAAAAAAAACGAGGGCCTAAGATAAAAAAAAAACGAACAAGAAAATATATTAAAATAATACTTTTTTTTCATCTAGTTAGTATCAAAAGTTTTAAAATATTAATGTATCAGTGTATAGAAGTAGTTTTCCTTAGGTAAAAGTAGAAATTTGGCTGGAATCTAGCCAAAATTTAAAGAATTTGGCTGGAAACTCTCCAAAATTTGGGAATCTAGCTGAAATCGGCGCCTAAACCATCACCTGGAGAATTAAAGCGCAATTTCCTCGGCTCAAAGCGCAAATGCATCGCCTCGCCTAAAAAATGGGCCTAGGCGCAAGAGGCGATGGCTTTTAACAACTATGGTAAAAACAATCTAAAGGATTAAAAAATATGAAATGTTTACTTACTAAATAAGTTTAAATGTATAACAAATAGTTGCAAATAAAGCTTATTTAACATGTGAGGCGCGCATCTCGTGCATTGGCTTTTGGGACTAAATGCATAGCGTTTTCTAAACTAAGATTCTAACAAACTATATATCTAATATTTGTTGCAATTTCAGATGCATACATACTTGAAGATGTGGTTTCGCTTATCAATCGAGGTTTTCTTCTTAGCGGTTCAGTTTCTTCATCATCATCTTCTTCTTCTTCTTCGTATTCATCAACCAACTTAAAGTCATTTTTCACATTTTCCACCATCTACACATCACATCATTTTGCACAATTTCCATTCAGTTTCAAACAAAAAACAATAACATGAAAATGTACCAAATTTATCAACTACCTTATCGCCGCCTTCGGGTTCAAAAATAGCATCTAGAAGCACCTTATAGTTGTCTTCCTCAATATAACTCCAGTTGTTTTCATAAACCTCCAAGAGGCTTTTCAATGAAGATCTTACTGTTCCTGCAGATATGCCATAAGGCTTCATTGCTTTGCATGCTTTTCTTATTTTTGCAAGATACTGTTTGGAAGGTGACATCTTTAAATCCAACCTATACACATAACATAACATAACAAAACAAGGTATACATTATTAATTTATTATCTTAAATCATTAACTAACATTATATTTTTATATCTTAATCTACAATGAATATAGTCCAAAAATGTGGGGAAAAATATAAATTAATATTTCCAAAATGTGGAAAAAATGAATAAAAATTTCTAAAATGTGGAAAAAATAAATAAATATATCCAAAAGGTGGTGACTTGAAGGCCAAGTTGGAGGTGTTTATTAGGGTTTTTGTGAGTGAAATTTGTTAATAGATGACGGTCTTACTAAATGGATGTTACTTGTAGTGCAAGAAACGAAATGTTAAGGACAAATTTATGGGTTAGAACAAAATACTTACAAAGAAAGGTAGGAAATTTGGGATTTGGGTGTTGGTTGTAGGATGAAGTTGATCAAATGTTTTTTTTATGGTTTCAGATTCAAGTTTTGTTTGGGGGAATGATGAAGAGTAATGAAAACAGGGGAATAAAAAGGACATATGATCATAAAGATGTCATTTTGGTTTATCATTGAAAATAGAAATATATTACTATTTACATTCATAGCCCCTACACAGTTCAAGCAAAAACACCTAAAGACTGGTTGGAACGGATATTTAATAGAAAGTTTGAAACTTCGGGATACTTAACGCGTTAGCTACAGCACTGCACGGGTCGATACGCACAGCGCCTAGTATCCATCGTTTACGGCTAGGACTACTGGGGTATCTAATCCCATTCGCTCCCCTAGCTTTCGTCTCTCAGTGTCAGTGTCGGCCCAGCAGAGTGCTTTCGCCGTTGGTGTTTTTTCCGATCTCTACGCATTTCATGGAACTGTCCATATCCGGTTCATCCTTCGAAACCATATCACATCCCGAATCTAACGAAATATGTTATTTCTCTGTGACTGTGTTGGTGTTTTAAGTTGTATTATTTGATACTTCTATTTGATCATTTAAAATGGTGTGTCTAAATGTATTATGTATGCCCTCCTCTACTTCTCGTGAATAGACCTTATAATTGTATACATTAGGCTTATGTAGTTATGTTATAAGTAATAAAAAAGGAATATTGGATTTAAATACCCTCAACTTTCACAGTTTGGCCGACAATACTCCTAACTACGAAAATTGTTATCGGCACTCCCAACTTTTAAGGTATTTTCCACTGGCACTCCCAAAGTAACCCAGTTAGTTTGTTCAATTATTTTGCTGACGTGGCCATTATTGCTGACGTGACATGCTATGGAAGATGATGTGTCATCTTATATGTTGGTATGGTGATGGTCCTCATCAACACATCATTTCGTATTTCATCACCCTCCTCCATCACTAACCTATGTGGTGTGGTGATGACTGATGACCCACCCCTATTTTTTAATCTTTTCAATTTTGTTAGACAATTAATAAAAAAAACACTTCATTAGTTTCTCGATACTGCGATCTGATTGAATCAACTCCTTGGTACGGCTCCTGTTACATTAAAGAATAATACTTTCAGTAACCTCCTTCCAAAAGCTATCCGACCTATGAGGGGGCAAAGGGAGATGTGGAAGAGGGCGAGGGAATACATGCCGATGGTGGGGGGTGGGGGCAGGAGGATGAGGGCTAGTAGGGATCGGCTCATCGTCATCCGAGTGGCGTGGTGCGATACCTCGTTTGGCACCTCCGACAGGTTTTTAGGAAAGGTTGGCTCGAGTGGAGGATATGGTGGGTCAATTATTGACTCATTAACCTAAATGTCGGCTCAGCTATGCTAGTTGTTTGACGCTGCCATCGCGCATATGACGACTGTTGGCATGCCAGTGCCTCCACGACCGGACATTCCACCACCACCACCACATTCATCATCGCAGTAGTAGCGACGAGTATTGTAGTTTTTTTGTTTACTATTTGATGTAAAATAATATAATTATTACTACTGTAATGTTTATGTTATTTTGTTTATATGTTTTATCGTATCTTGTTATATTAATGCAATGTTTATCTTTTTCGTTTTATTCTTTTACTTCTATCTTGATTTTTTAATGAGTATCGTGACAAGATCTGATTATGTTGTGTAAAATATTAAAAAACAAACTGCATTATAATCGTATTCTTATATTAACATATAAAAAACTGACTCGAGATAAATTTTACAATGTTTTTTATACAAACTCGCAATACGTTTTTGTCTGAAATTCATACAAATACTTAGGTCATAAAACGATTTAAAGATATTAAGGTATAAAAAAGTCTGAGAAAGTATACAATATAAAGTCACTTAAAATAAGAAGTGTAAGAAGCCACCAGAGATTGACACCTGTCATATTAACCTAACCACAGTTAAACCTATTTTCTTCTTTCCCTGTTCTAAACTTTCATAATGTATACCAAACTCATCCTCCTTTTGAAACAAACCCATCTAGATCTGACAACCACCATCACCACCACCACCACCACCACCGCCGCCGCCACCTCGCTCGCCGCCTCGCCCAGGTCGGCGTCTCCGACGTCTTCTCTGTTCCCGGCGACACGTTCAGGATCGGAGATATTTGGAAATGAACCGGATCATCTTCTCCATCTCAATCATACACCTGATCAAGATCTTCGAGTTAACATGACGGATGATTCGAATAAATACTGTACATTCTGAGTCCCTGGTACATTCCCTGCTTCGTAAAACGTCATAGCAAGGATGAACATTTTGCATAGGCACCTCACCATTCAGATATTCCTAGTCGATCCGCTATGGAAATGAACCGAATCATCTTCTCCATCTCAATCATACACTTGTAGACCAAGGCAGCAACTTCCCCAATGTTAACCAGCTTTTTTGGATGCTCTGTTTTTATTATAAGTTTGTAAAAAGTTTGTAAAAGGTGGATTTTTGCTTTATGGAATCTGTATGCACGTTGTCATGTGAAATGTGAAGGTGCGTCTAAAAGAATTATGTGAAGCAGAGGCCCCATTTGCTAAAGTAACCTGGAAAGGTGCGTTTGATTTTTATTGGGTTTTGATGAGTGCGTCTAAAATTTTCAATGAGTGCGTCTGAAATTTTGCTAAGTGCGTCTGAAATTTTGCTATCTTTTCAATGAGTGCGTCTAAATGTCAATGAGTGCGTCTGAATTTTTGATGAGTGCGTCTGAAAATTTTTGATTAGTGCGTCTGTAAATTTGATGAGTGCGTCTGAATTTTGATGAGTGCGTCTGAAATTTTAATGAGTGCGTCTGAATTTTAATGAGTGCGTCTGAATTTTAATGAGTGCGTCTGAATTTTAATGAGTGCGTCTGAAAATTTGATGAGTGCGTCTGTTTTAACCCAGGTATGGTTAGGGTTTTTAATCTGCATCCTTAATCTAATGGCTGAGATTGCTTCTTACGCTTCTTACGTTAAGGGGGCTTTATACGTTATCTCTTCCCAAAAAGTCTAATATGTTACAATATTACAAGTTTTTTATACCAACCTGTCATACATTTAATTATGTCTGAAATTTGTCTAAACGTATAAAAAACATTCCCTTATAAAGCTATATATGACCGTATACGGGTGTAAGAACATTCACTTTGGATGTATTAATAGCACACCTCTATATATATTCACCTTTTAATTTATAATTTAAACATGTACAATTTTGACTAGTAGTAAATAATTAATTATTCATAAGAGATGGTAATTTATACATTAAGCTACATTGAAGGAAGACGCAGCTGTCTCAACATATTTCCTAGCTCCTTTAAACCATCTTTTGTCACCAGCCTGTGCTTTGCAGATATACAGTTTACCATCCGAGACTGTGGCAGTGATCAGTTGGTGCTTACCGCCTTCATCTCCGTCGGCCGTTCTAGTCAACACCGACAAGTAGTAGTATTGTTTCCCGTCGACCACAGGAGTTGAAGTCTCTAAGATGTTAGCCGTTGCAACCGTATCTTCGTCAAACCCTCCCTAGCATCATCGATCACAATTTAAATAAGTTTTTACTAATAAAATCTATGTAACAAATGAGGCAATAATTTCAGCTTAACTTAAATTCAGTTACCTCAGAAGCTGTGTTGCCAAAGAAAGCTTGCTTTCCAAACAAATAGTTTACCTGAAAATAACAAGATCATAATCATATCCACATCGATTCAAATTAACTAACTCTTTAATAAGATTTTTGAAAAGAAGACAAAAACGAAATCCTAAGTTTGAATTCGGTGGCAGAAACATACGAGTCCAACTTATTTTTTTAACTCAGAGCGACTCTCGGACGAATTTTCAACGTCCTTGGGGAGCCTATTGATAATTTATGTCCTGTAGATAATAACACAACATTTCCTACGGATCCTTTCGATTTCTATATCGAAGATATACTTACGAAATTGTTCCAACCCTCGTGATCCCCTCGTTCAACTTATGATTTTTTTTCTTTATAAAAAAAACACTCAGGTTATGTATAAAAATCCAACAAATTCTAGTGCGAGTGCTGGGTCAGTGAGCCTACTTGACCCCCTCATTCAACTTATGATTCGTTTCTTTATAACAAAAAAATAACACTTAGTTTACAGATAAAAACCCAACCAATTCTAGTGCGAGTGTTGGGGTTAGTGAGCCTACTTGGCCCTTAAAAGCTTAGATTATGTATAAAATCCAACAAATTTTGTGTCTCGGCTCAACAAATTCTCTTGACCTTCAGGTACAACTCATGTTCTTTTTTTTATATAAAAAAGGTTGAGTTTTATGTATAAAAATCAAAAAATTTTGGTGTGTATAGTCAAAAGACCCTCTTGACCCCCCGGTTCAGCACATGTTTTTTTTCTCTCTCTAGAAAAAACTGAAATTTTATATATAAAAATCCAATAAATTTTGGTAACGGGTCAACGACCCTCTAGACCCCTGTCCTGCCCAAGAATTCGTTACGCGATAATAGACAACTAACAGAGATGATTAATTTGGTTACTTGGGAGAGGAACTCATCCGGAGAACCATAATCAGTGATTGATTTGTTTTTAGTAGGGGTGACAATGACTGCAAGATTGCTTGTCGTATCAAAGTTGTCTTCATATCTAAGCACCTGACCAGGGTACTCCACCTCCTTGCTCGGGTTCCATTTCGCCGGTATCCACAACTTGAATCCCTCACCGTTATATGTCATAAAATCTGTGTTCTTCTTCGGTTTACCAAATACATTTGCTGCCATAAACACACACACCACCTTCAGAGACCAGTGCATATATTAAACTTCCAAATTGTACACAATAAATAAATAAATAAATAAAATTCAATAAAAATTAAGTTTCATATATACACAGGGGCGGAAGTAGGGTGCAAACGAGCCGAGCCCGAGCTAGATTAACATATGAGAGCTTGGCTCGTTGATAATTTCTCAAGCTCGAGCTTGTCTAGATTATTATCTAATAGTTAATACATTAAATAAAAATAATATAAATAATAGGTTTGTTTAGGCTCGCGAGCTCGATAAGTGAAACTCGGGTTTGGCCTCGGGCTCGTTTTGTAAATTAATATTACACTATGGCCTAACGAGCCACACATGCCGGACTCAAACTCGGGCTCGATAAAAAAACAAGTTTTTTTAGGCTCAACCTCGGCTTGGGCACAATAAGGCTTGGCTTGTTTTAAGATTTTTTCCAAGCCAAGCACTACTAGCTCGCGAGCGCCTCGGCTCGTTTGTACCCCTAGACGGAGGCAGAGGGGTCAAGAGGGCCCGCTGAGCTGATCACCCGAATTTGCTGGACTTTAAATACAAAATCTGAGGTTTTTATTTTTATTTTTATTTTAAACTTTAACCCTCTAATTATAAACAGTATTTAAGTTGAGTGATCAAGATCAAGGGGAAGAATAAGTACCGCGTTCACCATAAGCTGCATCTGCTGGTGAAACTTTGGTACCAACAGCAGCAGCTCCGATTAGAACAGTTAGAGCTAACCGACGAGACACTGGTTCGTCAATGGTTGACTGGCATACGGTTAACTTGTGGGGCTTGTTTGAAAGGTGGCGTGGTGATGTAGTTTTTGTTGGGGTGGAGAGTGGGTGGTGTGGGTGCAAGAAGCAGACTGTGGACACCATTGTTGTTCGATAATGAATAATGATCAGTGAATATTAGTTGATTACTGAGATGTAGCTACCGTTGTGTTGTTTTAACGGGGTTGATTGACTATTTGTTGGTTAAATAAGAGAAGTATGTGTTTGGATAAGGGGGTTAGAACATGGACCATTATACGTGTCTACAACCTTCCTTAAGTTTCTAGCATTTGAAAGCATAGAAAAATTGATTAAACTATATAAAGAAAGTTGAAGCTGAGGCACTTTGGTCTAATATACTTGTGAAGTGTACTAATTTTAAATTTAAATTTACAAGTAATATTTGTTTAAAACATGATCTCTGGTTACAAATCATAATTTTCTAAAAACATGAATGTTAACAATATATGGCTCGACAAATCAAAACTGATTTTTTTAAACGGATAACAGAAATCAAATTAAAACTAGACCTAACAAAGTGGGTACGTTGGGCAGGTTTAGGTCATGGGTTAAGATGGGTTTGAGTTAGGATGGGTTTGAGTCAGTGGCGGATCTAGAAACATTTTTCAGTAGTAACGTTTTTCATTTTTTTTTCATTTTAGTAGCAACGTTTTTCAAATTTCGTAAAAAAAACAAATTTTCCACTGCACGGGCGAAGTTGAGCCGCAACGTCCGCACCCTCTGCTATTACTATAGATCCGCCCCTGGTTTAGGTCAAGATGAGTTTACTAAAAAAAGTTATGATGAGCTTGGCTCAGGATAAGTTAATTTTTATAAAAATAAATAAAAATTAAAATAAGATCAAAAGTTAAGAACTTTATATAAATTGAGGGATTTTTGTGTACCAGGCAAACTCAAACATCATAGTCAAGAGCCAGCACAGGAGCAACACTTGTCAAATAAACCTCATTTGCGAAACATATCCTGACCTACTAATAAACCTAAGATGGATTTTGGAAACCCTTCATGACCCATGCTAACATCGTGACATTCATGGGGTTTTTTCTTGCCAGACCAATTTTAAACAATCAGTTCTAAGAAACTACCACACCAACTTTGATAATGTGCCTCAAGGCATTAGGTGATGTTTGTATCAAGGATGCAAAATTACCACATGACAGCTTAGAGCGTAGAGTGCTATCAGCAAATGGGGCTAGTACTCCATTACCCTCACAACAACTATTATGTTTCATGGGTGGTGTTTCAAAGAAGGAATATGTGTGTGAGTTTTTGTCTTTAATTGGTTAGGTATTCAGTGTTGCCTTTAAATTTGTGTTTAAGTGTGTTTGAATTAATAAAGTGATGTGGTAGTGAAGTATTGGTGAAAATCAGGGTAGAATTGGGGTTGCGTCGAGTCCTCCCTTACTCAAAATCAATTTTATTAAAATATTTGTTATTAAATGAAAAAATGATTATCATAAATTAGTTTTTTATATTTAAAATATTTTTTTTTCTACAAGGGTCTAGTCTTCTAGAGATCATGGTTTTGATTTGACTTCACATATCGCCACGTCATCAATCCAGATCATTTACAACCACTACTTTTTCGCGCCAAAATTCACTTCTTTCCATCTTCTAAATTCTAAACCCTACAGGAGCGTCTCTCTTGACAGACAAACAAACAACACCATCTCTTACCCACACAAACAATGGTAATTCCTTTGAGGCTTCATCAATAGTGCTTCAAGATCTGCTGACGTCATACAAACAACAAAGAGGTTCGAGGCAGATACTACTGATATTTATGCCAAAAGGGCAAAAATTGGCTGCAGTTTTACGCAACGGTAATAAACCCTAGATTTTTTTGGATTTCTTACAATTATAGATTATTATTGAGTTAGTCTGTGGTGTTTTGTTTCCCTTTGAATGCATGTGAGGATTTTTTTTTAATACAAAAAATGTTCAATTTGGAGTTGAATTTTTAACTCTGATAGCATAAGGGAAAGGGTAAAAAGTAAAAACTACTTTTAGAGCGTGTTTGGGATTGCGTTTTGAATCTGATTTTTAGATTATTGCATTTTGAATCTGATTTTTAGATTATTGCATTTTGAAAACACAGATAATCAGTTTTTAGTGTTTGGGATTGCATTTTGAAAACGCAGATAATAAGTTTTTAGGCTATCAAAACGCAATAATCTATAAGCAGCTCCACACCTGCTTTTCCAAAACGCATAGTCTGTTTTGAATAATCAATCCCAAACACCCCCTTAGTAATCGAGATTGGACATAAAGCACATAACACGATTGTACCCCTTGTCTTTTGGCTATCAATATCACCACATGATGCGTGATTAACCGTCCGTCATTTTAACGTTATTTTCATGAAATTAGTAAAATAATTAGTGCCGCTTTATTTGATAGATGGATTCGGGTATTTGCTAACATTTGATAGAAATATGTTTCAAAGTTTTTAATTTTGTCATGCACAATTGCGCATAAGTATTTAAGTAGTTCTATAATTCATATGCATCTATGTTAGGTCAACAAAAATAAGGTGTAGTCATGTTGATAAGTAGATTTATATGTTCAACAAAACAAAAGAATATAAATTTAGATCATTGTTTGAACCTAATCAGCTAATTAATCTGGCATGGTATTTTTGTTTGTTCGTTTGAATTCTTTTGTTTCAGTCTTCTATATACAAAATAAGCCATTACTAGACAAAGAAATTTGGCCTTTGCTCACTTTTATCTTGCTTGTTTTTTTATTCTTTAAAATACAAAAAGGGTTTGCCATTCAGAAAGGTTGCGTTTTTAGTCAGTTAGGGTTTGCCATTCAGAAAGGGGTGGCGGCGCAACTTGTTGCCCGCCTTCCCGCTATCTTGAAGTAATTTGTAATGTTTTTATATAAGTTGATTTTATTCGGAAAAAAAAAAAATACAATTTAATTCAATTTTTAACATGTTATTTGCTTGTTCCTTTGGCTTGGTGCATTGCTTTAGGAAAAGTCGTATTTTTATACCGACATTAATCTTATAGAAGAATTTTAAAAGAAGTCTTTGATGACAATGAATGATGCTGCAACTTGAAAATAGGGGAAAATGAGATGATGATGATGTTGTTTCAAGTTATTCTACTTTAGTTTCTGCCCCCCTTTATAATTTCATATATTAATGCCATAATGGCTACTTGAAAGTATGCATGTGCTCCTTGCTTTACAGGATGGCAGGATCAAATACTGATAATGATGTAGTTTCTTCAGCCTCAAGGAAGCAAACCAAGGTTGAACTGGTATGTAATGACTAATGATAAAATAGAATCAATTAACTGAATCTTTTTATATAATCCTTTGTTGTGATTATAACAGTAGTAAACTCAAACAGTTGCCTACATCTTAATCATACTTTATTGTTCTAGATGAAGATGAGACCATCTAATCTAATGCTTAAATAATAAACTTAAAAGTAAAACATACAAGTAGCATATTCGGTATCCCCTCCTGTTGAATACTGGCAGTGTACCATGAGTCAGCATCCTGCTGGCCCAACCCAAGCCGCTAATTGGTTTAACCGTGCTTACAAGGTGGCAGGGGCTTGCCACATAAGCAAAGATTATGTGCATAAGCCGCTGATGGGAAGATGTTTAACGGTCTTCCTTGTGGGATTTCTCCGCATAGCTTGTTTGTCCTGAAATTAACATGCTTTAAATGCCTAATCACCAACAAGTTAGTTGGTATCTTTCCTCCAATTGAGTTGATTGATATGTCCAGCCATTCTAATTTTGACAAGTTTCCCAAACTTGGTGGTATCGTACCCGTTATATGATTTCTTGAAACATCCAACTTCTTGAGTGCAACAAGCTTCGAGATTGTACTAGGAATAGTCCCCGCGATTTGATTTCTTGACAAGTCAACCGTCTCAAAGAAACGGTCTGTTGACCCAAGCAGGCCTGATAACAAGCCCGAAAGTTCGTTTTTGTGGAGGTCCAGTAACGCAAGCCCGCTTGGCAGTTTGATTGCTGATAGATTTCCCTTGAGTTGGTTGTTTGAAATTTTGACCTTTTGCAAGCTAGACATTTTTTGAAAGAGACCTGATAGCCCTCCTGTAAAATGGTTGTCAGAAAGGTCTATAGAGGTGAGTAAATCTGGTTTTGTAAAAATTGGTAACAACCCTTTAAGATTACACCCTGCTAAATTGACATCTGACAGCTGTCTGCTTGCAATCCACTTTGGTATGGTTCCTAAATTGAACTTATTGTAAGATAAGTCTATAGACAGTAGAGAAGGGATGCCTTTAGATAATGCATCATTAGGCAAAGGATCAGAAAGTGAATTTCTAGATAAATTAAGGTACCATAAGTTGGGTAATTGTGAGATGGATTCTGGGATTTGACCAACAAGCTGGTTGAAACTTAGAGAAAGGGTGGTAAGAGACTTGAGCCGCCCTATCCATGGCGGCAGCTGACCGGTCAACAGATTGTTGTTCAAGGACAGGCCTTGAAGCTTCTGCAAGTTGCTGAACGAATTGGGTATGGGACCTGCAAATCGGTTATTGGAAAGGTCAAGCAACGTCAAGTCTGACAACCGTCCCAATTCGACAGGAATTGAGCCCGATAACATATTGTAACCCAAATCAAGAGACTGCAATCGGGTCAGGTTTCCCAAATTAAGGGTACCCGAGAGTGAGTTTCTTGCTAAATTAAGCTGAATAAGCTTGTTTAACTTTTGAAAAGTGGGCGGGATTGGGCCGGTTAAGTGGTTGCCACTTAATGAGACTGTTTGGAGTAGGGGCAATTGTCCTAAACTTGTAGGAATGGTTCCCTCAATCGCATTATCTTCTAGAACAAATTGCGTGAGACGTTTAAGACCCGAAAAACTTGATGGGATTGTACCCGATAGCCTCTTCATACCACTAATCACCAATATCTCCAAAAACTTCAAGTCGCCTAAAGTAGGCGAAAGGGTACCCTTCATATAAATACCACTATCTTTATCGGCCGGCCTTTGTAACAAGATTTGGGTCACCCGCCCTGTGAGATCACATTGAACGCCTTCCCAACCGCCATCACAACAATCTTTACCTACCCAAGAAGACATAATACCAGTAGTGTCCTTCAAGATTCTTGCTTTGAACCCAAGAAGGGCTGCCCTATCAACATTAGAACAGATTTGGGCTTGTGACAACCCAATGACACAAACCAAAAAAATGATCAAGATTTTGCAAACCCATGTAGGAATCTGCATTTTTGAAATGGGTTTGATTTGGTTAGTGGAAAAGATGAGGTTTTGAAGGTGAAATTGGATTTCAAAGTTCATATAAAAGTGCAAATGGAATGGAGAAAAGGTGTCAAAGGAGGGACATAAGGTTTAAATATATTTGCTCACTTAAACAAGAAGGTATAATGATGATATTGTTAGTGGGATAATCAAAAAGAGTGGCAGTAGATAACAATATAATATATTGTTTTGGAGAATGTCTCCCTTATTTATAGGAACAACAAGGACATGACATAGGAAAGAAGCATGGGGATCACAGCTTGTTGTAATTGCATTTAACACCCTCATACTTTACCCAACTTTTTCTTTGTGTACCTATGAGTTGGACTTGTTATATTGTTTGGAAGAATTGTTTCTGTCTTGGAAATGTATTCAGAACCGGACCGGACGTCAAACCGGAGTCCCTGGCGGTTCACCAGTCCAATGAACTGGCCCAAAAATACAAACCAAAACCACAAAAAAAAACGGTTCGACCGGTTCAATATCAGTTCGATGCACCAGGCGGTCCGATACAGCAACCCGGACTGGCCGGGGTCCGTTTCCCGGTCCGACCGGACGGTACGGTCTGGATTTCAAAACCTTGGTCTAGGGGTTTTATTGAGTAATATAAATAAATTTTGAGTTTAAATTGAAATATAGTGAAAAAGGAGGGTGAAAAGTGAAAAATGTTTGAAAATAGAGGGGGAGCTTGACTTTCAATAGATTCACATGTGCGTGATTTCACGAGTATTTCAACCTTGTGTCGTTTTTTGAACGTTGTTGGAGCGCAAAATTTCAAAAACATGACGGTAGAATAGTAAATCATGTTTGTGTCTTTTTCAATTAGATTTTGATATTATTATTATTTAATTAAATAGAAAGTAATAAAATGCCTTCATTAGTGCCGGTGATATGTGTTGTTATTTGTTCCACTAACATTCATGTTGAATGCTAAGTCAATGTTATTTAGATTTTTTTGGTTATGAAAGCTACATAACATATTGCTTACACAAAGTAATGGATAAGATTAAAATGGGTTTTTGGTAAAAAAAAAATGTTAAATAGCATGTAAATGGGTTAAACTGAACCGGTTGTGCTGGTCATAAACGGTCCGTTTTAAGTTATTTGAAAAAATAGTTTGGTTAACCACCAGCTTAGGGCTAACGGGATTTACATCTTTGATCAAATAAAATACATAGGGTTGTTTGGTAGCATCTTAATAATAATTCTATTTATAATCCATATAGTAGCATAATCTTGATCTTTCTGACTTGTTAGCTCACTCTTTTAATTCGTGTAGAATCTTTTTTTATAAGTTTTGCTTTTATAGAAATGATACATCCATAAAAGAAAACTGAAATATAAACAAGGTGGCTTGCGTTTTTTTTTTCAAGCCGAGCGCTAGCTCAAGTTTCAGCTCTATAAGAATAAACGACCCGAATCGAGTTAACGTTGGCTCAACTCGTTTCGCTGGTTGGCGCTATATAAAACAATAACTGAGCCATAATAACCAATTAACAAAAATCATAAGTGAATAATGATTTCTCAATTAGTTCACTATGTCTATTTGATGATTCAATATTTTGCACTAATCGTATATATTCCTAGAGAATATACTGTATTCAATGTAGATTGATATTGTGCATTATTGTTGATTTACTTTCCTAGATTAGCTCAAGGTTTGTTAGGACCAGGGATTGTATATAATCCTTGTACTTTTTTAGTGATAATCAATTTCAGTACTTTGAAATTTCACATATTTTTCTTGGTTCACTTTTACTCACACGCATAAGTAATGAGGACTCCTTAAAAGGTGTGGAATCCAGCTAAAATCCAATTATGAAACATCCAAATCAGTATCTGATTTAGACTTAAACTCTTTTGTCGCAAGTTTCAAAATCCGTTGACATTTAAAAAAAAAATAGTATCTAGCCGTTTAAATTGCATTTTTACGCACACAAGGTGTTTGAATATTGTGTCAAACCTCTATCTTGAATCTGTATTATTTTGCAACTTCTAAAATGGCATTCTACTTGAATTACGTTCGAATTTGTTTGGTTGAACAAGGTTTTTAGAATGCAAAGTAATTCATTCAAGGTAAATGGAACTTCTGATTAATCTACATGTTCTCATATGCCATTCACACTCCCACCACCAAATATATAACCATCATCACCAACCCGCTGCCTCGGCTGCCACCAAAGTCACTTTTCCATATGTCGGACTACTACCCTTCGTCGATGCCATGCCAGCCTGTTCACCGCCTGTATCTCGCTCCAAATGCTGGCCACCGCTCCCATCGTTGATAGTGGTTGTGTACCCACTACTCGGCAACTAACTCCCACACCCAACTCCATCCACATGCACCAATTCCCACGCCCAACTCACCCAAGTTCCACATCCCGATCTCACTACTTGTTCTACCTACTCGGACCAAGGGGGTTGTACCCTTGGTACTCGATCTACTCGGCCCATCAGAGTTCCAGACTCCTTCCACCCTTGCTGCGAATAATAATAATTATTAAATTTGATACATAAAAGAAAAATAATAAACTTATACAAATAATATGTTTGTTTACAAGACTAGTTAAGCTAAGTATGTGAAGCTCAAGGTCGTTTATTGAATTTGCTTTAATGTCGATTTTGGCACCAAAAGCTCTTTTATGTTGGACTTGATTTGAGTTTTTAACATGTTATTCTTGAATGAATCATAAACGTCAAGACTTGTTTAAAACTTTAATTTCAACTAGAGATGTAGTTACCCGCCCGATGTCGCAGGATGCGGTTTGAAGTCTGTACGTATTGAAACATAAAGGCCAATATTACTAAATAAATGATTTTTTGCAAGTATAACTCCATTTTCGATGGACTTTATACTTTCACGGTGAGAAAAACTATATAAACAAATACGGTATCGGTACCGTATTATGACAGTGCTGGTTTGGTTCTCCACTACAAAGAAAATTATCACTATGTCGGTAGTCTGGTATATGTTCATCCCTAAAAAGAAAAAAAAAAAGTACATGGTACCAAATAAAAAAGGGTTATACAAAAAAAAGTTTTTAAAATATCGGTGCACGTTAGCTAAATAGTACTCGTGCACATTAGTAGAGAAAGGTGGTGCACGTTAGCTCATTGACAATATTAAAGTGGCCGGTACACGCTAGCACATTAACAATACTAAAGTGGGTGATGCACGTTAGCATAATGGACGGTGCATATTAGCATAAGGGTGGGAGGGGTGCAATTTAACATGTGGGTACTAATGATTAATGAACCGTGAGTGATTTATTACCATGCATATTTATTATTATTTATTATTGAAGCATATAGCAATACATGATAAAACTTCCTTAATCTATTCCTTATAACCTATAACACACATTTAATATTCTTTCAAATTACTGTTTTCGAAGTTTTTTTTTATAAACGAGAAACAAAATTGTCACAGGGAGATGTACTTTCATTTGTCGAGTCTGTTAATTAATAATTAAAATATATTAAGAACAGTGTTGCAGAAGGCGGCCTAGGCGGCGCCTAGGCGCTAGGCGAAACAAAAACTAGGAATTTAGCCCTAGTCGGATTCCTGGGCGATTTGGCCTTTAGGCAGCAGTTAGGCGGAGCCTAGGCGGGCCTAGGCGGTGGTATTTTTTATTTTTTTTAACGTCTATCTATCCGTGGGTCGAGTTCCTTTATGCCCAGCCTGCTAGGCTGTATGTGGGCAATGATTGTATTGGGGCTACCACCGGAGTGCAGCAAGGAGATCTTTGGGGGCTCCTTCTCTTTGCCCTTGCCTTACATCCCCTTATCATGCGGATTCAGGAACACTGTAACCTACCGTTTCATGCTTGGTATTTGGATGATGGGACGATCATAGGCAACGCAGTGGAGGTTGCTAAGGCTTTAGACATTATCAACGTGCATGGGCCATCTCTGGGGCTTCATCTCAATATTAAGAAAACAGAGGTCTTTTGGCCGACGTGTAACGGGTTGAAAGGTCAGGACGGGCTTTTCCCGAGAGGGATTGGTAGACCAGAGAGGGGGTTAAGCTCCTTGGTGGGGCTGTTAGCCGAGATCCTACCTTTATTGGGGAGTTGGCAGGGCGACGGGCTACGGGTGCGGTTGCCCTTATGAAACTACTGCCCCGCCTTAGAGATCCCCAAAGTGAACTCCTGCTGCTCAGGTCATGCATGGGGGTCGCTAAGTTACTTTTTGGGTTGCGAACTTGTCAACCCCACTTGATGGTAGATGTGGTATCCCTTTTCGATGATGGCCTCCGGGAGGCTATCGAAGATATAGTTGTGTGTGGTGGCCCCTTCTTCGGGGACCTCCAGTGGCGCCTGGCATCCTTGCCGATGCGTTTAGGTGGTTTGGGCCTCCTTTCAGCTCGAGATGTTGGAGTTTATGCCTTTGGGGCGTCTAGAGCTCAGTCTTGGAAACTTCAGGATCATATCCTTCGAAACAGTGGGGTCAGTGGGCTAGACCTAGACTATCAACAGGCGCTCGAACGCTTAAATGTCTATCTCCCGGACTTTGATATTTGCGGTTTTTCTAATAAGGACACCGCCCCCCTCAAAGCCACAAAAAACTTTGGCGAATGCTCTTTTTAGCAAAACTGCTCAAAGCCTGGGAAAAGTTTTTGAGTTGTCCTTTCGCCAGAAGGCAGTGATTGAATGCCTAAAGGGCCCTCATGCTCAGGATTTTTTGACTGTTATCCCGATTGAGGATTTGGGTCAATGCATGTCTGCAGTGGAGTACAGGGCTATACTTAAGTACCGGTTGATAATCCCTATGTATCCGGAAGATGAAACATGCCCCGTCTGCCGTAAAGCTTGCATGGATAAATACGGGGAGCATGCAATTCATTGCAAGGAGCTCCCTGGCTTCAAATATCGGCATGACTGGGTGAGGAACGTTTTGTGGGATATCTTGAGAAGAGCTGGGATTTCTGCCAAAAAGGAGGCCCCTGTAAACTTCCTCACAGACCCTACGGAAGGGAGAACCACCCTGCGACCCGCAGATCTGCTTGTCTTTGGTTGGGAGAGGGGGAAACATGCCTGCGTGGACCTCACCGGGGTATCTCCTTTGGTTGGGTTAAGGGAAACAGGGTTTGTAGCTGGGCAAGCATCAAGAAATGCGGAATCAAAGAAAGTAGATAAGCACGCTAAAGCTTGTGCAGATAACCAACATGTCTTTATCCCTCTGGCCTTTGATACCTTTGGCTCCCTGGCGCCAGAAGCTATCCGTTTCTTAACCAGGGTCCAACAGGTCGTCCACAGCAATAGTTCATCTCTAGGGGGGGGGGCAAAGATTTGTCTTTAGTAGACTAGGGTTTGCAATTCAGAAAGGGGTGGCGGCGCAGCTTGTTGCCCATCTACCTTCTATTATGATGTAACTTTCATATTTTTTTTAATTAAATAATTAAAATTTAGATTTAAAAAAAGTTATTTTTTTTATTAAAGTTCTAAGTATTTCTAGGTATTTCTTAGTATTATGTGTATATATCTAAGTATTATGTGTATATATATGTTAACATATTTTCAAAAAACACCTAAATTTGTGTATATATATATATAAAATACGTATAAAATACCAAAACGCCTAATTCCGTCTAATTTTCGTCTAGTCCCAATTAGTCCTTAGGCTGGACCTCATCGTCTGCCTAGCGCCTTTTGCAACCTTGATTAAGAAGTAAGAACATGAACATATTAGAGAATAGAGATAAGAGTGCGACGTTGTGACCAATCGCAAATTGGTCAAATAAAGGCCCAATCAACATCACTCCTCCATTTAAGTTGTGCATATAATATAACATTTGAAAAGCTTTTGTGACCCATAAAATCATGTTGGTTGTCCAGGCAGTGACATATAATATAATACTATTTATATCATAAACATAGGAATAGCCCCTATCCTATTTCTTTTCATTAAGATAAAAACCAAGTTATATCTGTGTAATATATTACATTCGCATAAAGGGTAACTCTAAGAGTATTAAGGTGTGCTCCTCTCCATGATATATGTCCCTTGTCACATATGCCTTACCAATCATACCCTCTTGGACCCTTGATATAGGGCCAACCCCATCTTAGGATTAAAAAAAACGTGTACTTATGATCTAAGAACATATATGTGAAATGAAGGAATCCAATTCTCTACGACTTGCACCACTTTCCGCCACTGATTCCTTGATCTCGCCACCCAGTTTCTCCGCTCTCCTCCGCATCTCCTCCCCTTCCTCGGATGCCATTAGCGCCTTCACAGCCTCAGCCACCACATTAGCCTTCACCAACTCGTCTCTACACTCCCAATTCTTCACGAGTATACCAATCCTAAGAATATTCGTTATAAAAAACGCATTTCTCGGCTGATCAGAATGCATTGGCCACGCAACTATAGGCACTCCCATCGACATACTCTCCATACTCGAATTCCACCCACAATGACTCATAAAACCACCCGTAGCAACATGTCCCAAAATCTCCAACTGTGGGGCCCACAACCGCTCTATCAACCCACGACCCCTCACTCTCTCCTCAAACCCCTCGGGCAACTCAACCTTTCTCTCCTCGAGCCCAAGCGAATCCCCAATGTCCGCGACTCGAACCACCCAAACAAACCGTTGTCCACTTCTCTCTAACCCAAGAGCTAGCTCCCTAACTTGTTCATCACTAAAGGTAGTCGTCGTCCCAAAAGACACATAAATAACCGAATTCGCAGGCTGCTTATCAAGCCATTGCAAGCATTTGTGACGGTTCATTAAATCCCTCTCATCAGATGCTACATGAACCGGATTAAACGGTCCAACCGCCCATATCTTCCTTTTCTCTTCTTTCTCCAAATATTCAAAAAACACACCTTCGATTATTCTCGATGAATCATATAACTCTCCAACATGATTATTCATATGTGATTTTTGAAGCGCCACAAATTTTATAAACTCAGGACTAGAAACCCCATCTTTAGAAGGTAACATCTTCATTAACTCCGGTTCAACCGGAAACGGTCCACCGGTTTTCTCCCAAAGGCCAGAGGATCTATAAAAAGCCGACAAGGGATGAAAAAGATAAGTTTCAGCGTTGGGTATATGTTTAACATCCTGAACAACGTAAGACATGAGAAAGTCATGAATAACAACCACTTTTTTAACGTGTTGTGAGAGATGACGTATGAGGGTGGTGGTAGGGTGACGGAGATGGAGGGAGGAGTCGAAGGAGGGTTGGAGATGGGTGGGGAAAGGGGTGGATGGGTGTGGGGGTAGGGAGGTGAACGGTGGCGTTGTGAGTTCGTGGTGGTGGATGACGGTGGAGATACGGTGGCGTGAACGGAGTTGATGGAGGGAAAGGGTGGTGGTGATGAAATGGACAGGGAGTTTGTAGGAGGAGATGAGGTGGGAGAGGTGGTAGAGTTGGGTAAGGTGGCCGTGGGCCACCATTGGTACCATCACTACCGCCACGTCAGCCGCCGGTGCTATGGTTGCGCCGTCGCCGGACATGTTTTGTGTTTGTTAATTGGCTGAAGGTTTAGATTGGGTTAATAGTTTATCACTTTATTGTATATAGGAATTGGGATTGTGCGATCCAGTAAGACATGGCTCGTCTAAAATACTAAAAACGTGTTATAACAGCTAATTTTGTTGGTTTTATCTTTCTTTTTTATACAGCCAAATGACATTTAATTCATATAATAATGACCACCATCAAACATGGTCTTAGAAAGAAGCTAAGAATGACGACATATACATCCAGATTACCAGATATAATACTTAATTAGTTAATTAACCACTATCACCCACGTCATACTATGAAATTAACTTTCCAACTTTGAATTGCATATATTATAAGCCTACTATTTAAGATATGAGCGTTACAATGAAACTATTAAACTGAACAAAAAGTATAACGAACAATTAGAGCTAAACGTAAAACATAGAATACAATAACTAAATCGGCTAGCACCCGCGCATTGCAACGGGGGACGTTATACAGAAAAAATAGACTTAAAAGCGTTGAACCACATAGGGATATGCTCGATATCGTACCCGCATCGATAAAAAAAACGCAAAAAGTGGTCGATAGCGAAAGTGCTAGGTACAGTACGGTTTGGTACCGACATTTGAAGCCAAATCAACCCAAAATACTGAACATGTACAGAACCGAAAGTATCGATCCTGAAAAAACGCAAAAAGTGGCTACCAAATTGGTACTGAAAATGGCTCGGTATGGTACAGTTCGGTACCTATACTTGGTACCAAATGCTTATCCTTAGAATCACACATGTTACAATGTGTTAACTCGCAAACGAAAAATTTGTAAACAGATAAAAGTATAGGGGACTAAAGGTGAAAGTGAAAAAGTGATAGGTTAAAATAGAAAATGTTTTATATTACAAATTTATAAAAGATGATAAGTATAGGGTTAAAAGTAATAAACTTCCTTGTCTACCTGTAAATAAAATATTGTGTCTAAGGTTTTGTGAAGAAATACATTCTAAGATACCATAAAGCAATGTATCACCTACCAATACTACACTTTATAATATTGATGAACATCAAGTTATCCAAAAACCCCATTATTCAAGATAGTTATGTAACTAGGGTACATATTCACGAATAGACTTGTAGTTAGCATTGCATGTTTCGTTTGATAGTAAAAGATAATACCCAAAGCTCTGATTAATTGTGGATTAATTAAACCATTGTTAATCTAAAGTGCAATTAAATTAGAAAGATAACCAAGCACCACACAAAAAACCACGAGACAAGATACAAGCAAATAGCAATCAGGAATGGGTTCGCCGGTTCGGGTTTGATAGCTTAACATGTAACATACGTTAATTTACTATACTAGAAGTCACATAGACATAACTTTGTTTAACACAAAAGATAATTGATAACTAACAGGATACTACAATTGTATATCTAATTTGGAAAAACAAACTGATAAAGTTAGACTATACGAAATGTCCATGATCAATTATCAACGTAACGTACTAACACGACAATGCAATAATATATCTAATTGTGTTCATATGTTAAACTGAACACAATGGCAACACAAACAATAACACCCCCTCGTAATATCTAATTTCGGCGATGATATTAACTTGGCCTCGATTTTTGTGATGTCTCTTCCTTCACACACTTCCTAGGAGTACGTTGGTGTTAACTAGCCCTATTGAAACTGATGTGGAACTGGAGCCCCGAGGCCCCCCCCCCCCCCCCCCCCCCCCCCCCCCCCATTTGGTTAAATTAACTTCCTTATGTTACTTTTTATTGATTTCACTTGATTAGCCCAATTAACTTCCTTATGTTCCTTTTTCATTGATTTCACTGGATTAGCCCAATACTCATATTTCTTTTTGTCATTGGACCAAAAGCAGTCCAACACTAAACCCATTTTGTATTTTTGGAACTTTAATTCTTAAAGGCTAAAGCTTACGATTAGATGTAACATGTATATTTAACTCATTTTGTTTAGTTTATCAAGTCATAAGCTAAGAACATCCTAGATAGCAACAATGTGACAATCTAGAGTGGACCAAAGAAAGGCCCAATCAACATGAAACTTTTATTCAAGTTGTTCAAAACAGGGAAAACACTAGTAAAACATAACAAGTTCTTTTTTTTTTCTTTTGAATTATTATCATTGAGTTCTAGCCTTTTAATAAAAACATTCACGATATAGCATTTTAGTCAAATAAGGTTCGCTGGTCATGGAAGCTCAAGACATAGCTTCCGGTTTTGACCGTCAGCTAAGACTTAACTTGCGATGATTTTCTATTTACGAATAGCATTTGATAAGCTTTTGGAACCTATAAACACAATTTATTCGACTAGACAGTGGCGTGATATTACACTAAACACAATCCTCGTATCAAAAACACCTCATATAATCTATGAACGTATATAAGAAATGAATGAATCCATTTCTCTACGACTTACACCCCCTTCCGCCACGGATTCCTTGACATCTACACCCAATTTCACCGCTCTCCTCCGCACCTCTTCTCCTTCCTCGGACACCAATAGCGTCTTAACAACCTCTGCCACTACATTAGCCTTCACCAACTCGTTTCTACGCTCCCAATTCCTCACATGTATCCCAATCCTAAGAACATCCGTTATTAAAAACGCATTTCTAGGCTGATCAAACTGCATTGGCCACACAACTATTGGCACTCCCATCGACATACTCTCCATACACGAATTCCACCCACAATGACTCATAAACCCACCCGTAGCAAAATGCCCCAAAATCTCCAACTGCGGGGCCCACGACCGCTCGATTAACCCACGCCCCCTCACTCTCTCCTCAAACCCCTCGGGCAACTCAACCTTACTCTCCTCAAACCCAACCGAATCCCCAGTGTCCGCCACTCGAACCACCCAAACAAACCTCTGTCCACTTCTCTCTAACCCAAGAGCTAGCTCCCTAACTTGTTCATCACTAAAGGTAGTCGTCGTCCCAAAAGACACATAAATAACCGAATTCGCAGGCTGCTTATCTAGCCATTGCAAGCATTTGTGCCGGTTCATTAAATCCGTCTCATTAAACGCTACATGAACCGGATTAAACGGTCCAACCGCCCATATCTTCTTTTTCTTCTCTTTCTCTAAATATTCTAAAAACACACCTTCAATCACTCTCGAAGAATCATATAACTCTCCAACATTATTATTCATATCGGGTTTTTGAAGGGCTGCAAACTTCAAAAACTCGGGGCTAGTAGTTCCATCTTGAGAAGGTAACCGCTTCATCAGTTCCGGTTCAACCGGAAACGGTCCACCGGTTATCTCCCAGTGGCGGGAGGATATATAAAAAGCCGGAGGCGGTTGAAAAACATATGTTTGAGCGTTGGGTATAAGTTTAACGTCCTGAACAACGTAAGACATGAGAACATCATGGATGACGACGACTTTTTTAACGTGTTGTGAGAGATGACGTATGAGGGTGGTGGTAGGGTGGCGAAGATGGAGGGCGGAGTCGAGGGAAGGATGGAGATGGGTGGGGTAAGGAGTGGATGTGTTTGGTGGTGGGGAGGTGAAGGGTGGGGTTGTGAATTCATGGTGGTGGATGACGGTGGAGATAGGGTGGCGTGAACGGAGTTGATGGAGGGAAAGGGTGGTGGTGATGAAGTGGACAGGGAGGTGGTAGGAGGAGATGAGGTGGGAGAGGTGGTAGAGTTGGGTTAGGTGGCCTTGTGCCACGAATGGGACCATAACTACCACCACGTCGGTGGCCGGAGAAGGTGGCTCGTCGTTAGACATATTTTATATTTGTTAATAATATTTTATTATATGGTGTGTGAGGTGGGAAGGTATATAAACTATATGGATGGGGTTAGTTCATAGTTTTATATATATTGTTTAAACGAAGGATATAAAAGTCAAATTTGACCTGCGGGATGCAGTCTCATCATATACAATATAAGTTGAAGGGGGTGTTTGGGGTTGCGTTTTAAAATGGATCTTTAGATTATTGTGTTTTGAAAACGTAAATAATCAGTTTTTAGTGTTTGAGGTTGAGTTTTGAAATGAATTTTTAGGCTAACAAAACGTAATAATCTAAACGCAGCTTCACGCATGCTTTTCTAAAACGCAAAAGCTGTTTTGAAAAATCAATCTCAAACACCCTCTAACTTAGATTTCATATTGATAGATACTTAGGTAATTAGATTACACCGGGTGTTGGGGCATGGAAAATAATGTAGAGTACTCTACTTCACTAACACCACCTCGTATTTGTATTTGGGATGGGGCAGTTTGATTGGAGATTTTTATGGGCGTGTGGCAAAAGTTGAGAATGCGATGGATGATTTGTGGTTGGTTCTTGATTATGAGTGAATTTTGATTGGTTGGTTGATTAAAAAAAAGTATTTTCACGCCACCATCACCCTGAGGTTTTTTGGGGGTTGGAGGGGAATTAACGTGGCTGTCACATATCACTCTATGCCCCCATCACACCATGACCAATTGACCACACCGTGTACTCTTAGTACAATTTGGAAGTTATATGTCATATTTATATCTCATTATTTTGTAAATCATTTCTTTTTCTGAAACATGATCCCTTTTAAATCGTTTCTATAATTCTCTATAGGTGCGGGTTTGTTATGAGGGATACCAACTTACTATCTTTTTAGGAGATGATCCTAGATTCGATCCTAGGTAGGTTAGGTAGGGTGAAAAATGATGTAAAAAATTTAGTTAAAAAAACGCAAGTTATGGAGTAAAGTTAAAACGTGTGTTTATAGTAGAAGATAAAGATTTATTTGAATTTGTTGAAAAATATTCAAAACTGGTAGCTTGATTAATGATTATATATATTGGAAAATTATGAGAAAAGAAAGGAGTATTCAATTTTGCCAATTACATCTCCACGACGGCTATAGGAGCAAAAAGGTAATTGGCATCTTTGGAATTAATTGTGGAAGGAGTAATATTGTTATGGATATTGGGTATGTTTGGCAATAAGCTTTTAAGAGCTTCAAGCTTTAAGCTTTTAAGAAAAAACTCTTACTCAATAAAAAGCCTTGTTTGGTTGAAGGAGCTGGAAGCTTTTAGGTTGGAGAAAAAACTCTACAGTGAAAAGCTACTAGCACTAGCGTTTAAGAAAAAGCTCATACTAGCTGCAAGCTTTTAATGAGTAAATGACACAAATACCCATTTTATTTTAAAAATAAAATAAAAACATTCCTTACAAGCTTTTAATTATGCCCATTTTGGTCATTTTATATATTTTATTAAAAGCTCCGGCTACTCTGCCAAACACCAAAATATATTTAAAAAGCTTACAGCTACCAGCTTCCAGCTACCAGCTACTAGCCACCAGCTAGTTTTGCCAAACATACCCATTATCTCTTCGCAAACTTATATTTTTTTTAATTTTGTTTCCATTTTGAATGGTTTGATTGATTTAGCCATTATGTTTGGCTACAAATATTTTATTTCTAACACTACGGTAGCGTTTGGTACGATGGATGGAATGGAAGGGAGAATAGAGTAGACCATTACAAAGTAACGAGGGTCTATTCTTTGGTTTGATTCAGCATTTATGTGAAACGATTATGTGATCTGTTTGTTTGAATGGTTTGTTTTCATGATTTCTAATCTTATGTTCCGGCATACTCTGACGTATATTACATTGTTAATAAACGTCGTGAAATTTTATACAAACTTTATTGATCTTCTCAAAATTTTATACATGAAAACACTAAAAAACTTGTTCAAACAACAACACTTTGTACAAAAAAACTCTCAAACGGATGATCTGTACATCACCAAAACAAGTTCTAAACCTGATAAACAAACGATCTGATAGTAACACAGATCTTTAACATAGATCTTACGAATACAGTGAATTAAAGATTATCTTTGATTTTAGGCCGCATATCAATATCAGTTTATTATCTATTTAGGTTCCGTTTAAATTATTAATGCCATGATTTCATGAAGGAAAGGACCAACATTTATCCTTTGATCTATGTTTATGGAAAATTTATTATGTCTGCGTTCTTTTTTAAATTTGTGGAAGTTTTATGTTGCTTTTTTTTTTGTAGCAGATTTTGGGACTTGATTTGTTGTAAACTAGCTATACTTTTAATTTGCCCAAGCTAAAATTTCTCATAATAGCATCATCATGTTCCAGTGCAATGATGTTTAAGATGCTATGATATTCAGTTTCTAGATACAAATTTACAAATATTGTATTTAAATGACTTAAGACATGTATTTCACTAGGGATGGCAATGGGTCGGGTTCGGGTCGGGTATTGGTAATCCCATACCCGTACCCGGTTGTAAAAACGTGTCCCATACCCGACTCAAAACCCGTCGGATATTTGTCGGGTAATTACCCGTCGGGTATCGGGCATACCCATGGGTATCGGGTTTACCCGTTAGTTTGCTAAAAAATACCCGTTGTGTTTCAATTGCGGGTTTACCTGGAGGTATCGGGTATAAATATCAAAACAAGCTAATACACTACGCGTTGGTACTACATACTACTTTAGTGGTAGCTTAATTGTTCATCAACTCCACATAATTAAGTCATCAAAATACATATCCAACTAAATAAGTTTAATTCCCTAGCTACCAAAAGGTACAACTATCAAAATACACATCAACAAAAAATATCATTTTCCAATTTCCATGAAGCTAGTGAAACTGATTGCTTTTGTTTTCCTTTTCACGTAAGCTAAATTATCTTGTCAATTTCTTATTCCTTCAAACCTTTTTGAACGGTTGTATGAATATTAATTATACACAAGTGAATAAAATATTATATATATATATATATATAGGGAAATTATAAACTGAAAACCCACTTGAGTTAAGAAAACTATGAAAACCCTTGTAAAAACCATCTAAAATTTTTTAATTTTTTTTGAAAAAAAATACACAAGGTAACATACATGTATTAAAGCGTTTTGGGCAAAAAAAATAACAAAAGCGCCGATAGAATCTTTTTAAAAAAAATAAACAAAGTTTGTGCTGTTACATATGTAACAGCTCTGTTCCATATGTAACATCAGTTGTTACATATGTAACAGTGCAAATTTTGTTTATTTTTTTTTTTAAATATCCAATCGGCGCTTTTTTTATTTTTTTGGCCCAAAACGCTTTAATACATGTATGTTACCTTGTGTATTTTTTTCAAAAAAAATTAAAAAATTTTAGATGATTTTTACAAGGGTTTTCATAGTTTTCTTAACTCGAGTGGGTTTTCAATTTATCCTTCCCCTATATATATATATATATATATATATATATATATATATATATGGATATTGGTTCGGGTATATTTGCGGGTAATCGGGTATATATATATCGGGTAATCGGGTCGGGTATCACTATATCCCATACCCGTACCCGAACCCGAAATTTTTTTTTTCATACCCATACCCGTCGGGTTTCGGGTATACCCGTCCCAAATGTTTCGGGTTTCGGGTAAACCCGTCGGGTTCGGGTTTTTTTGCCATCCCTACATTTAAATACATCTAAGCATGACTAAAAGATGTGAGTTTCTCTATAGCGCGAAAGATGGCGCGCTTGATATGCTTAGCATATAACTTGAGAGATGAGATCGGTGTAAAAGACTAAAACCCATGATAGTCTTCTGTTATTCTTCTTTCATAAAATCACATAGCCCACTTTTTTAGAATTTTTCTAAATTGTTGTTTTTTTCTTTTTTATTTCTGAATATTAAACTAGAAACAAACATGTCACATTTAGTGAATATGATATAAAGACATGCAAGTGCTTAGTTTATTTAACTCATACGCTAAGACGTTATAGATAGCGACAATATGAAAATCTCTAGTGGGCCAACAAACGGCCCAATCAACATCACACTTCTATTTAAGTTGTTTATACAACATGAAAAATCACAGAACCAATCTAGTTTTTTTTTTTAATCATCATTCGCATGTCTAGTCAATTACCTTTCGTCAAATAAGATTCGTCGATTGTGTTGGCTAAGACAAAACCCCTGCTTTTGCCCACCGGCTAAGACTTAACTCGCGCAAAGCTTGGCGATTTTCGCTCCATGATATAGCATTTGGTAAGGTTTTGGAACCCATAAAAACAACTTAGTCAACTAGACAGTGGCGTAATATTACACTCTTCGATCTTCACCACCCTCGGACCGAAAAGACGCTCTTACATTCTACATTTCTACTATACTATGAACGTATATAAGAAATGAAGGAATCCATTTCTCTGTGACTTACACCACCTTCCGCTACCGATTCCTTGACTTCGTCGCCAAATTTCATCGCTCTCCTCCGCATCTCCTCCCCTTCATTGGATGCCATTAGCGTCTTAACAACCTCTGCCACCAAATTAGCCTTCACCAACTCGTTTCTACGCTCCCAGCTCTTCACCGATACACCAATTCTAAGAATATTTGATAACATAGGGAGCATAATTAATAATTAATAAAAGAACCATAATTAGTGCAATAAATAGAATACTTCAAACAGATAGGCCGATTCAGTAGGAAGCATGGGCCGATTCAATCGTAGTACAGGCCGATTCAGCAAGAAGAATAACCGAATCAACCCAGGACATGACTGAACCGGATAAGAACAAAAGAAAAGAAGTAGAATCGGACGAATCACATGATAACTTGTTAAAGGTATATTTCGAACTATTAACCATCAGGTAAACCTGAACAATGGACAATAACCATCAGACATGGTAAGAATGGACAATGACTATCGGACAAATAATAGGTGGCGAGTAACCAGTGGTCTATAGACTTAGCAGTAACCAACTAGTGGGTAAAACTATTAAATAATATTAAGGGGGTTACCTTGTCAGACTGAACAGTGACGTCCGTCACTGTTCACGCCGCTTGCGGTATGGCTCGCCATTAATGCGCAGCCTTGAGAAACACTATAAATACCCGGTGGTTGAGCACATTTAAGAACACATTAACTTCAGACAGAAATCCTCTGCCTCCGAATCTCCCTAAAACCACAACAATAATCCTTCAAGATCGGCCCTTGACCGATCAACTTTAACATTTTGGCGCCCACCGTGGGGCCCGAAGTAGAACCACTAAGAGACACTTTGTCCCCACACGGATGGCTTCCAGCGATCCTCCCCCGAGTGATGTCACCCCCCCTCCGGCGGGTGGTATCTCTTTGCGACCCGTTTCAGAAGCTACTCATACCGTATCACCTGAGCTGGTCAGGTCTAACTTCCTCCAGATAAGGCAATTGATGAACGAATATGTTAGAGAAGAAAGAGCTAAAGGTTTGGCTCTTAGACTAGCATTCGATGATGAAGGACCCTTACCAGACCGTCCTCCACCTCCGTTCCCCATACAAAGTCAGCCGATATCTCTCACCCCAGCTTCCTGGTTGGCCGACACGATCCAACGAAATTCTATCAACCAAAACGCGGTTCAAGCCACAGTGGCCGCGCCCACGTCCCATATTACAGGATCTCATCCAACGGCTATGCCGTTACCCCGAACACAAGATGAAGAGCTGGCACGACCTTACCGACCTCCTGGAGGATCAAAATTCACCCCCAGAATAGCCAACTTCGTCCCACCAGTTCGAGTCAAAATGCCCTCTAATGTCAGGATATATGACGGCACAACTGACCCAGAAGATCATATCCTACTATTTGATAGCGTAGCCCAGAATGAAGGGTGGTCGATGCCCTCCTGGTGCCACATGTTTGTGCAGACCCTATCGGGGGTAGCTCGCATTTGGTTTAATGGTCTCCCCTGGAAAGCTTGGATAACTTCCATGACCTAAAGGTCAGATTCCTAGATTACTTCAGGCAACAACGAAAACACATGAGGGATCCTGTGGAGCTGCACAACATTAAGCAGAAGGAAGGGGAGAACCTGAAAGAGTTCGTGGCCCGTTTCAAAGAAGAATCCCTTCAGGTCAGAGATGCCGATGAGAAGATGCGGATATCGGGTTTCTTGCATGGATTGAGAACCAAACAGTTAGTAGAAGACCTAAACGCGAGGGTCCCTGCCACCATGGAAGAATCCATAGAAAGAACTGAAGCGTTCGTGAGAGGGAAAGAGGCGGCTCAAGCCATTGAGTTTAAAAGAAAGCCGGAAGACAAGAAAACTTATCAAAATATGGGAAGAAGAGATCAACTCTCTCAAAAAAGGTACCGAGAAAATGATAAGAATTATCGAACCGACAGGAAAGAGTCGGGCGAGAGGACTAAGGGTAACGAAAAGAAGGGTCTAATCTTCACAGAATTGACCAAAACTCCTCAGGAGATTTTGGCATCAGAAACCGCCAACGTCAAATTTAAACCACCTTTCCCCCTCCAGAAAACGGAGAAGCAACAAAGTTCCCGAAAGTACTGTGAGTTCCATGAAGATAAAGGACACGATACTAATGAGTGTTTTCAGTTAAAAAAGCAAATAGAAGAAGCCGTGCAATCCGGATGCTTAGATCATTTGATCAAGGACATCCGAAATAAGAAGCGAAAGGGTGACGACAAGAAGGGGAAAGAGGTACTTATGGTGCGACCAACTGTAGCACTAAAAAGACCACGGATAATGCTAGAAAACCGAGGGGAATTGCTGCATTGGAGTGAACAACCAATCGGTTTCCCCTCAATCAGATCGGAAGATGCCAGGGAAGACCCTTTGATCATCCAAGTGACTATAGGGGGGCAGCTCGTCCATCGGGTGTACATAGACGAGGGAGCGGCCTCGGATATAATGTATGAACATTGTTTCCACCAATTACCCGATTATGTTCAGGACGAGATCATCCCAGTATCCTACCCTCTAGTAGGATTCTCTGGTGAACAGGTTTCACCCCGTGGGCAAATACAACTCTACGTAAGTATTGAAGAGGAGTTTAAGCGAAGAGTGGAAGCGTTGAATTTCATAGTGGTTCCCGGCCATACACCCCATAACATTCTGATTGGTAGGCCTGGGATCCGAACGTTCGGGATGGTAACTTCTAGCAAACATGGGTTGATTAAGTTTCCTACCTTGGGAGGGATTGCTACTCTGAAGACCCTCGCCAGGCACCGGGAAATCGGATACCTGGACTCCGATGAAGAACTACCTGATAAGTGGTACATCAATGAATGCCATCCGGAACAGCCTGTCATGGTAGGCAAGATGCTTAGCGCGGAATGTAAAGAATATTTGTATCATTATTTAAGAAGAAACGTGGATGTGTTTGCATGGGAACCAAGTGATATGACGGGTATCCCCCGATACGTGATCGAGCACCACTTGAATGTTCATCCTGATCGGACTCCAGTAGTACAGAAGAAGAGGTCTCTTGCCCCTGAACGAAGTACCATTGTAATAGAAGAAGTACGGGCGTTGGAAAAGGCGGGAATCATGAAACCGGTCCGCTATCCGTCTTGGGTGGCTAACCCGGTAATGGTAGAGAAGTCAAACGGGGCCTGGAGAATGTGCGTCGATTACCGAGACCTCAACAAGGCTTGTCCAAAAGATCATTATCCACTACCCGAGATTGATTCAAAAGTGGAATCAGTAGCAAGTTTCCGGTACAAATGTTTTCTTGACGCATACAAAGGATACCATCAGATACAGATGGCCCGGGAGGATGAAGAGAAAACGGCTTTTCATACCAACCAAGGTCTATTTTGTTACCGGAAAATGCCTTTTGGTCTGAAAAACGCAGGGGCCACTTACCAAAGACTTATCGACCAAGTTTTTAAAGATCAGATTGGAAGGAATATGGAGGCGTACGTAGACGATCTGGTCATTAAGAGCCCAGATGAGAAAGAGCTTCTCCGAGACATTGCGGAGACTTTCCGGAACCTAAGGAGGGTGAATATGAAGTTGAACCCGGCCAAGTGTTTCTTCGGAATGGAAGAAGGCCGCTTCTTGGGGCACATTGTAGCCAAGAAAGAGATCAGGGCCAACCCAGATAAAGTACAAGCGATCCGTGAAATGCGCTCTCCTAGGACGATTAAAGAACTGCAAAGTTTGAATGGCAGATTAGGAGCCCTTAATAGGTTCCTCTCTAAGTTGGCTGAAAGATCGTTACCTTTCTTCAAGGTGTTAAAAGGGTATACCAAGAGGTCCGATTTCAATTGGACGGAGGAAGCTGAAGAAGCCTTTAAGCAAATGAAGCAGCACCTCTGTAGCCTGCCATCACTGGTAGTACCAGAGCCCGAAGAAACTCTATTCGTTTATTTGGCAGCCGGGACGGAGGCAATCAGTAGCGTCTTATGTGCCAACAGAACCAAAGGATTTATGCCTATCTTTTTCGTAAGCCGATGTTTACGAGACGCTGAAGTCCGCTACTCGCCCATAGAGAAGCTGGCTTTAGCATTGACTCATACAGCCAGGAGGCTGAGAAGATACTTTCAAGCTCATCATATCGTGGTACTAACCAATTCGGTGTTGCGCGAAATCATGAGTCGACCGGATGTCGCTGGGCGGCTGACCAAATGGGCTGTGGAGTTGGGAACGTTTGGAATCGAGTACAAGCCTCGGTTGGCCATAAAAGGGCAGGTGTTAGCTGATTTCTTGGTAGAAAATACGAATCATAATGAGGGCCCTATGATTATAGACATAGCTAAAGACCAACCGGAAAGTTCGGGAACGTATGAAGGATGGTGCTTGTATACAGATGGGGCATCAAGCAGGGAAGGAGCGGGTGCCGGACTCATCCTGATAGATCCACAGGGAGTAGAAACTGCTTATGCCTTGAGATTTAATTTCAAGTGCACCAATAACATGGCAGAATACGAAGCCCTACTGGCGGGACTACGAATAGCTCGGCAAATGAACATCGAGGAGATCAAAGTATTCGTTGATTCCCAACTAGTAGCGAATCAAGTGACGAATCTTTTCGAAGCAAGGGACGACAATATGAGACAGTATGCGGAGGCTGTGCAAGATATGATGACCCTGTTTAAAGCATGCCAAGTGATCAAGATCCCTAGAAGCAAAAACAAGGGAGCTGACGCGGTAAGCAAAATGGCGTCAGTGGCCTTTGCTCATCTAACAAAGATGGTATTCGTGGAACAGCTAAATGAAGCGTCTATAGGGACAAGGCCGATGGCCGGTGTGTTTGAAGTAAGAGAAGATGATTGGAGAAGTCCGATAATAAGGGCCCTGGAAGGCGATGACCACCCAGATCAGAGGGATGTAGAAAGAAGTAAGTCCTACGAGTTAATAGGAGGAGTACTTTTCAAAAAAGGCTTTCTATGCCCCTCCTATAGATGCGTCTCCCATCAGGAAGGCATCAAGGTATTGGAAGAATTACACGAGGGGCTATGTGGGATGCATGTTAAGGCAGCGTCCCTGGTAACTCGTGCAACAAACCTCGGATACTATTGGCCAACAATGAGGCAAGATAGTGAAGACTTGGTGAAACGCTGTGATTCTTGCCAGATACATGCTCCGATTCCCAGGCTGCCGAAACATCATTTGGTTCCGATCACTTCCCCATGGCCTTTCTATCAATGGGGAATGGATCTGCTGGGACCCTTCCCCACGGCGAAAGGAGGGGTCCGGTTCCTGTTGGTAGCCGTAGATTACTTCTCGAAATGGGTGGAGGCAAAGCCTATTGGTAGTATCACCGGGGAGAAGATCACTACTTTCGTATGGGAGAACTTGGTATGTCGTTTTGGAGTACCTGGAAGACTGATCATGGATAATGGCACTCAGTTTGCAGATAAACGGTTTCGGGAATGGTGCAAAGTCCTGGGAATTCAACAAGTGTTTGCCTCCGTCGCCCATCCCCAGGCCAATGGGCAAGTAGAGCGAATGAATAGAAGCATTTTGATCGGTTTAAAGACAAGGTTGGGAAAGCAAGGGAAAAATTGGCTGAGTGAATTGCCCAACGTCCTATGGTGTCTCCGAACAACCGAGAAAACAAGCACTGGGAGGACGCCTTTCAGTTTAGTCTTTGGAACGGAAGCCGTCATACCTGCAGAAGTTGGTCTGCCCACCAAACGGGTACTCACAATGGGCAATACCGATAACCATGAAGAGCTGTTAACCAACTTAGACAATCTAGAAGAATATCGATTGGGTGCTGCGATCCAGGAAGCCAGATACAAGCAACAAGTGAAAAAGTATTTTGACAAAAGGGTGAAACCGATGACCTTGGTGCCAGGGGACCTGGTCCTAAGATCCAATGAAGCAAGTCGGAAGGAAAACACGGGTAAGCTGGGGCCTAACTGGGAAGGGCCGTATCAAGTCACACAAGTACATGAAAAAGGATCTTGCAAACTCGCTACAATGGATGGGAAAGCCGTACCAAGGCATTGGAACTTGGCCCAGCTGAAGAAGTATTATGTCTAAGAGTATCAGCAAGAGTAATGCTATAATAAAACATGTCATTTTGTAAGCTCCCCTGATTGGGTTGTAGACGTTCGATGATGAATGAAATGACATCTTTTGCAAATTCTCTTTGAACTTACAATAAACATATGTATATGCTAACAAACTAGGGCCGGTCCCTCATAAAAGCCGTAAGGAGATCATTCCTAAGGGTCAGCCCCTACGAATATGGCTGATCGAGCACATAACTCGATGAAAGGGGGAGTCCCTTAGAATAACTCAAGCAACACAGAAATCGTTCGGCACCAAATCAAACATGGTTAGCTAACGATCAGTTCACAACTATGAAACTATTAAGATAAATAAAACACGCAACCAAATTAAACCAACTAAACGAGACAGCTAGGCAAAATAAATCCGATCAAATAATCGATCGGATCAAGAAAGTTAAACCGATTGAACAAACAATCGGACAAAAATTACAGACCACAACCACAATGGGCCTATTGTATATTGTTTTAAAAACAAAGAGGGAAAGTAAACCAGCATCACTTGGCAAGGAAACCAGACGGAAGTAACCCCTCCACATCCTTAGAAGTTTTACCCTTCATCAATTGTATCTGCTTAAGATACTCGTATTCAGTTGCGTCCCACGCTCGTGCCCCGTCCTCATAAGTGGTGTTAGCCTTTGGGTCGTAACCTTCGATATCCTCCACCTTTAGCCCAGCCGAACAACCCTTATAACCAGCCACAACCCCATCATGAAACGCCGAATTATATAGAAGGGTTTCCATCTGACCGAGAGGTTGAAGGAACTCGGTAGATTTGTGTAACCTGGAGACGACCAACGGAATGATCTCTGATATCAACCGATCCCTATCCCCTTCGGCTTCCGTAACAAAGGAACGGAGATGAGCCATCACTTTCTCTCCTTCCTCCAAAGCTATGTCATATTTAATCCTACATTGGTTCCAGCTTTTCTTTTCCTCTGCAGCTTTCTCAAGACGTTCCTATAGACATAAGGAAGAAGAAACGGACGTTAAAATTGAACGGATAAAAATAAAATACCTTCCGATCGTACCTGTAGGGCATTAGAAGACTTGGTTAATGCAACATTCTGTTCGTTGGCCAACCGATTCTCCTCCTTCAAAGACTCGATCTCTTTATCCTTTGCAGCAAGACTCTGTTTTAGCGTCTCCACTTCCTTAGCATGTTCAACCTTCATCTCGCCCATGGCCCTTATAGCCTCCTTCCCTTTCTTCACACTCGAACGATCCCCTTTCTTACGCTTAGCCAACTTGGCATCCAACTTGGTTATCTCCGCCCTATACTGATCAATCCTTCCACGAAGTTTTTTCTCAACAGCAGTCTTTTTAAAATAGCTTTGTACCAACTCCGATACACAACTCAAGGTCCGAACGACCGCCACACTAGCATTCTCCACAGGATGGCTTTCCTCTTTCTCACCAGAACAATCCAGCTCCCCGGGAGGGATCGCATGATGGAGAATCTGAAAACACACCGCCGGATCGCTTAAGTTATCACCATTTTTCACCGTCCACCTTGGAACATACGGCTCTGACACATCATAAGATTCTTCCGAATCTTTCGACTCTTCGATGTCGCTTGACGATCGAGGTTTCTTTAAGCCTGGAGTTTCATCTGTCAAGCCTTCGGAAGTTTTCCTCTTCTTATGGTGTTCCTTCCGGGTAGGATTCACTGCAGTAGCCTCTACACCCAATACTACCTTGTCTGGTGCGGTAGGTGTTGTATGAGGGGAAGGACTGTTCAAAGGGGTAACATTAAGAGGAACTTCATTTTCACCAACGACATGACCGTCAGCATCTGAACCCAGCATGTCATCCCTATTGTCCGGTGTGTGCAAAAACCGATCTAGGTTACCCCGATCACCAAAGGATTGACCAATAGGACGGCGGAATGTATCATCTTTCTCCGTCTCAGGGATACTATAAGTAACACTAGCCGTCCGATCAAGCACAAAATCCTCTTTTTCATCCAAGGGACGAGACGTCAGTACAACGCCCTCGCCTTTCCGCTTGATAAAGCCTAGCACACTCATTTCTGAAAAAAAAGAGAAAATATATCAAAACGTAAGAAAACAGTTTACAATTAATGATAGGTAGAACAAAGGGGAAATGGCCATACCCTTTTTCCCTTTCTTAATGATCGGTTCTACCCCAGGGAATAACCATTTACGGCTGATCCCGGATAACACCAGAATCGTCTCAGGGTAAATCTGGAGGGAGGTCGGTTTTCCTAACAACTTATCATACAGATCACCATCATATAAATCCTCTTGTTTCGGATTCAGTTTTCCTTCAAGATCTTTCCAAGGCATTTTAAACGGAACCACGTTATCCGGAACCCAAAAGAAACGGTTCTTCCAGTTCTTTAACCCAGAATATGTGTCCTTAAGCATCGACTTAGCCTTGGAAATTTCCCCCACGGTGAACCAGTCACCGGCCGTGGTTAATTTAAAAAATTGGCGAAATAAACCGATAGTCGGCTCTCCCCCGTGAGCACGACAGACTATCTCAAAATGAATAACTTTAATGGCACCTAAGGGACTAAGCTGACGAATGTCAAGACCATAGAATTGTAAAAATTCTAAAAAGAAGACCGATAACGGAAGCCGAACGGAAGCAAAATCAAAATGCCGGGTATAAAAGCCGACATGACCCTTTGGGCAATCGGTTATTTTCTCAGTCGGTTTAGGGACGATGGGCTTATATACGGAGGTATCAAAAAACTTATTACAAAAGGCAGTTAAAGATGGTTCGGAAACAAGTGATTTATGTAAGTGCATATCCTTTCTACCCACCATAGCTAACGACGAAAAGAAAAAACGAGAGGAAAAGAACGAACCTGGGTTGGACGACTAACGCTCTGACGCCGATCGAAAAAAAGGAGGTGAAAATTTTCTTTACAATAGGCTACAGTATTTATAGGCAGATTTGGGGGAAAATCGAGGCACCCGTCTAATCAATGAACAGTAGGGCGGTTTGAACGTCCGCCAATAAGATTGTGCCACGTGTCCCCTAAGATGATTAATTAATTAAAGTACGAAAATAAATAGAGGAACATCAATCGGTTCAGACGCATTAAATGGAATCGGTAACGACAAAGAGTTTGATGCTATTTCCCTAGAAAGAACAAGACACAGGTAAACACCATCAAACTGGGGGGCTGATAACATAGGGAGCATAATTAATAATTAATAAAAGAACCATAATTAGTGCAATAAATAGAATACTTCAAACAGATAGGCCGATTCAGTAGGAAGCATGGGCCGATTCAATCGTAGTACAGGCCGATTCAGCAAGAAGAATAACCGAATCAACCCAGGACATGACTGAACCGGATAAGAACAAAAGAAAAGAAGTAGAATCGGACGAATCACATGATAACTTGTTAAAGGTATATTTCGAACTATTAACCATCAGGTAAACCTGAACAATGGACAATAACCATCAGACATGGTAAGAATGGACAATGACTATCGGACAAATAATAGGTGGCGAGTAACCAGTGGTCTATAGACTTAGCAGTAACCAACTAGTGGGTAAAACTATTAAATAATATTAAGGGGGTTACCTTGTCAGACTGAACAGTGACGTCCGTCACTGTTCACGCCGCTTGCGGTATGGCTCGCCATTAATGCGCAGCCTTGAGAAACACTATAAATACCCGGTGGTTGAGCACATTTAAGAACACATTAACTTCAGACAGAAATCCTCTGCCTCCGAATCTCCCTAAAACCACAACAATAATCCTTCAAGATCGGCCCTTGACCGATCAACTTTAACAATATTCGTTACTAAAAACGTGTTTCTAGGCTGATCGGAGTGCATTGGCCATGCAACTATCGGCACTCCCATCGATATACTCTCCATGCACGAATTCCACCCACAATGACTCATAAAACCACCCGTCGCAAAATGTCCCAAAATCTCCAACTGCGGGGCCCACAACCGCTCGATCAACCCACGACGCTTCACTCTCTCTTCAAACCCATCTGGCAACTCAACCACCCTATCCTCAAACCCATCCATATCCCCTGTGTCTGCGACCCGAACCACCCAAACAAACCGTTGTCCACTTCTCTCTAACCCAAGAGCTAGCTCCCTAACTTGTTCATCACTAAAAGTAGTCGTCGTCCCAAAAGACACATAAATAACCGAATTCGCAGGCTGCTTATCAAGCCATTGCAAGCATTTGTGACGGTTCATTAAACCGGTCTCATTAGATGCTATACAAACCGGGTTAACCGGTCCAACCGCCCATATCTTCTTGTTCCCGGTTAACTCAGCTTCCTCTAAATATTTAAAAAACACACCTTCAATCACTCTAGAAGAATCATACAACTCTCCAACGTAAAAATCCATGTGTGTTAATTGCATCTCCAAAAACTTTATAAACTCGAGGCTAGAAATCCCATCTCGAGTCGGAAGCTTCTTCATCAGTTCCGGTTCAACCAGAAACGGTCCATTTCCACCGGTTCGCTCCCAGTAACCAGAGGCTCTATAAAAAGCCGAAGGCGGTTGAAAAAGATAAGTTTCAGCGTTGGGTATATGTTTAACATCCTGAACAACGTAAGTCGTAAGACATGAGAACATCATGGATGACGACGACTTTTTTAACGTGTTGTGAGAGATGACGTATGAGGGTGGTGGTAGGGTGACGGAGATGGAGGGTGGAGTTGAAAGAGGGTTGGAGATGGGTGGGGAAGGAGGTGGATGGGTGTGGGGGTAGGGAGGTGAAGGGTGGGGTTGTGAATTCGTGGTGGTGGATGACGGTGGAGATACGGTGGCGTGAACGGAGTTGATGGAGGGAAAGGGTGGTGGTGATGAAGTGGACAGGGAGGTTGTAGGAGGAGATGAGGTGGGAAAGGTGGTAGAGTTGGGTAAGGTGGCCGTGGGCTACGAATGGGACCATTACTACCACCACGTCGGTGGCCGGAGACGGTGGCTCGTCGACGGACATGTTTTATACTTTTATGTTTGTTTGTTTAATTGTTTAATGTGGTTATGAGGTGTGAGGGACAGCTACACATGGATATATAATAAAGTTATATAATAGTTTAATAGACTTAATTTGGAATTAACTTATATTTTACTAGCTGATTACCCCGGGAGGATCCCGGGGTTGAAAAATATAACCATTCTAATAATACTAATACTAATAGTAATTATTACTCTTGTAATTAAATAAAAAAAATTAATCTTGCTATAAGGTGACACCATGTGTTGCAGTGTTGCACGATTCTTTCTCGTAGCTTCTCTTGATGAAGTATACCTATCCATTTTTAGAAGAGTAAAATTCCAATGATAGCATGACGATTGGGCTGAATTTCAACATCGTAGATAAGAAGCTGGTTTAAAAGAAAAAACATGATTAATGAATAACCTGAACACTTTGTGTTTTTTTTGTTTCCTGTATGAACGAAACTCCACAAAAAATAGTTGTTTTTTTTCTCCGTTTTTTATATAGCACTATGGTACTCGTTGGAAAGATAATAAAACGTTCGTTAATCTGGTGTAATTTTTTTCTTTAAAAAATCTCGTATATAAAAGATATTAACGTTTAAAAATTATGGGAGGAAATATGAGAGAGAAAAATTTAAAATTTTTTTTAAATTCTTTTTCCTAAAATAACTCAATCTCTTTTAGGGTTTTATCTTTTTCTTTTTTTTATTAAAAAATCAAAATAATTCAAAATCACTAAAATCTTTCAATTATAATGCCACGTGGCAGTTTCATGGAGGAACCAATGGCCGCCACGTCAGCAAAAGTCTTTTCTTTTATATATATATATAGATTTTGTTGTTATCCAAAATGTTTTGATATTATGACAACTGCGTTCTAATTTGGGTTTCATCCAAAGAAATATTATTTAGAACTAGTGCAGATTATAAAATGAAGTAATGTTAAGTAAAAAGAATTTTATTCATATGTTATGATAAAAGTAATTCAACCAATAAAATGTTAAGATGTTAATAAACAAATAATTATACTCAGGCCCGCCCCATTCCAGTCCCTACACATAAATAAGCATAGTTGTTAAGGCTATACGTTATGAAATTGAGCCCTTATTTATTACTCAATGTCATGTTTGCGTCACATAGACATGAACTCCATTCAATAACACCCATGTAATGAAATAACGCAATTTAATCAAAAAAGGAAAAAGAAAAACAAAAACAAAAAAACTGATTAGTTGTGACAAAGTGGAGCCCACCTGATCATGCTGTTGGCTCTCGTTATTTAGCTAGCAAACATTCAATAGCGCCTCCTAATGGCGCTCAGAAAATGGTTGGGAGGCGAGGCGCTATTGGTAGTTAAAGTGCTGAGGTGGATGGGGCGCGAATCCATACCATATAGCCTTACTGTTATCATTGTTGTTTTTTTTCTATTGTTATTGTTACTAGTAGGAATGCCCGCGCGTTGCAGCGGGTCCACATGTTTTGTCGGCTCATAGTTGTTGTTCGAGTTTTGATTGCAATAGATGAATGTATTTTTAATTACTTTCATGTGTGCAAATTTTGTATTTTTTTTATGGAGAAAGCTGAAATTGGTTGTGAATCTTGAAGTGGGAAATCATTAAAATGAGATTTATTTTTGGTTTGGTTGATATTTGTTAAGATCAAAAGCAAAGTAAAGAAATATGGTTCTCTATTCTTGTTTCTTAGTTTCTTTTATAAATGAATCAATTCAATCAATCATCATGCCAAGGGGTGTAGCATCAAGCGCATAAAACATCCCAAACCATTAGAAGAATACCTATGCTAGTATTTCAAATAATAACTTGTCATTGTTTAAGGGATCATGTTAAAGTTGTTGCATGTCTAACTATGAACATTAAGAAGAACATACTAACCAGTTTAGCTATGGGTTTATTATGGGTAAAATAGGTTGAAGGAGGATTTGATAACGTGGCCACGGTAAAGATTGTTTAGCGTGTTTGGTGCAGAGTGATTTGGATGTATTGTAGTGTTCGGGTCCAAGGTTCTCGCCGGGTGGCACCGCGAAACTCTCACCCCTGTATGCAAGCATGTGCATTCTCATGGTGAAATTGTCATTTGGACCGTTTAAGTTTGTAGGCATCACTGAAATCGCGTTCCACGTGTACTAAATCCTATACGCTTGGCACATCTTGATGCCAACAATTTTGTCGATGACGAACTAATCGTTGTTGGGTTCTAAAGGGCTTGCTAACATAGCATATTAAGATATAGGTTGAAGCGCGTGATTAGGGTAGATGCAATAAGAATCCGCAAACACAAGCTTTAGATATTCTAAAAGAATTAGATATTTTTCTGGAAAAAAAAATCTAGACTAAGAAGGTTTTTAGTCAGCCCAACCCACTTCAACGCGTACAAAAATAACATATTCGGGCTCAAACCTTCTTTCAACCCATTTATTTGGGTTATGTTTTGTTATTGGGTCAAATTTTAAAAATTAGCTCAAAAAAAGTCAAAAGTTTCCCAAAGTGTATTCTATTTACAACATTCCATGGAATAGATAGTTTGCTAATATCATCAAGTCCAGTATATATTTTAACTGAGTCAATATCACCATAAAAAATCACCTGGAAACAAAAGAACCATATTTAAAGAAACGTACTAAGTCAATAAAAACAACGAAAATGAACTATGTTTTGATATTAGATAAATCACCCCCAAGTTTAATGACATATGTGTTCTTGAGATTGTTTCATATTTTAAGAAGAAATTTATAGCATTTCTTACTTGTAGTGTTATAGGCTCTGAAAGCGGCTTTTGCATAGAACATGAAATTAGAAAACCCCCAGCATCCATATATATTAGATGCAAAATAGGAAAAAAGAAGCTAGTGAGAATAACAAAGATTAAAAAAAGGAAACCATGATAATAAACAGAAACACTAACCTATTTGCTGTTAATTTCTCAACTTGTTGGTACTTGAGACTCGTTGCAGTTTTCAACCACTCTTTTATGTTTCTCTTTCTCACAACTAAAGTAAAATATATTTATCATATAAACCGACTTTTGGGTTCCAACACATTCTCATCATTAATTATTGAAATTGAATTGGGTTTTATTAGGTGTTATGAAGGGGAGTTACAAGTTGAGAGAGATACAAAGTGTGTATTATACACATATACATTCTCATCATTAACTATTGAAATTGAATTGGGTTTTATTAGGTGTTATGAAGGGGAGGTACAAGCATCTTAATGCATCACATGGTACAAGCATCTTAATGCATTGACAAGGGCATAAAAGGAAGAAAAATGGTCAAGTTTAGAGAATTACACTTGTGACTTTTAAGTTGCCACCTTAACTTTGACATTTTGGACCTTTTTACCCATCTCTCCCTCTTTATAATGCAAGCATCTTAATGCATTGACAATGGCATAAAAGGAAGAAAAATGGTCAAGTTTAGAGAATTACACTTGTGACTTTTAAGTTGCCACCTTAACTTTGACATTTTGAACCTTTTTACCCATCTCTCCCTCTTTATAATGTAATATAGATTACTTATATTATTTGATTAGAAAACAATTAAATCTACCTTTTATACCAACATGACAGAACAGAAGCTTTTATACCAACATTACAGAACAGATGCACAAACAATACAAATTGCATGGAGAAATGCAGAGACATCACTCTTCAACCAAATATCTATTCCTTCTAGCTCCAAAAGCCAATCTCTACAGAAAACAAAAGGAGCACAAATGCATAATTCAAGCAGCATTTTTATTTTATAACACCAAATGACCAAAATGATATCACTCCATAGAACAAGCATCAAGCAAATATGTTTCTAGAGAAATAGTTTGACCTCTTTACCTACCAATGAGTCAATTTGGCTTACGTTTTACGTCTAGCAGGCCAAGTGGATTAAGATTAAAATTTTTTTTTAACTAAAACCGAAACATGTCGAATGCCATCCAAATAGTATTTAAGGCAGTTAAACCTCTTTAATTTGTTAATTTTTTAAAAAAAAAGTATATCATCATTATCCGTGTTTATTTAATCATACTTAACAAACTAACTATTTATAAAAATTGGATAAGAAAATTGTTAAGTGGGTCGAGCTGGCCCAACCGTTTTTAACTTTAAAAAAGTTACATGTTTCAACCCATTGCCCAAACTATCCATTTTGCCTTATACTAACTAGGATTGCCAACAAAACCTGGACTAGCAAAAATTATAGCACAAACAAAACGACACGTATATAGAGAGGGTCACTAGTTTCAGAATCAATAACATGGTGAGGACCACGAGAATTGCATAATGCATTCGTACATATTGCGTGATACAGACAAGGGTTATGTAAACTCCTTTGTTTCTTTCTCCCACTACTATTATGTTTTACGCACCATGTCCAAGTGCATTATGCGGTTTCACGGTTTTCAACATAAAAAATGATCTAAAACAAACGTGCCCCTATATATATAGAGAGAGAGAGAGAACTGCATGAAACGCAAAGCATTTGTACTTGGTGCATATCAAAGAGTGAGGGAGAGAAGGTGACGGGGTTATATAATCGCCTTGTGTATCACAATCAAAGCAATATTCGGATGTGTTTATATGGCTCGCACATTTTTCTACTTAAAATTTATTCCGTATGGGTACTCTCCTCTCTATATATATAAAAAATAGAAACTTGGTAGTGCTTACAGAGAATATTTGGGAGTATGCTTTTAATCCCGTAAGAAAACGAATGTATGTTGGCCTTGTTGATCCACTGGCAGGTATGGACCTGATATTCGGGACAAGGTACTTTGCAACCTGCACATATTCAACATGTCATACAGAAGCAACCTTAGTGAGCACATATATAATAAAAATAATCAGTAATATAAATTAGTCAAACTATATTAATATCATTATGGTGATTGGTGAGCACAAGCTAGAGGTAGTGATTTCAAACCAGGTAACATTTTATGTCACCCGAGTCAATAAAATACCTGGGGATCTATTTTTTTTTTTTTGTTACTACGTCTTTTTAAAGCACGCAAGCCACCAGGTCAATTTATTCAAAGTCCAACTTGTCATAAAAATGTTTTTATGATCATAGTCATCATACCCTTAAAAAGCATTAACCATATACTAAACAAACAAAAAAATTGTTTAAGGTCCAACACTCCAACCCAACTTGACTTGGTCCATAACGTGACCAGTTTGACCCATTAAAAAGGGTTGAACGAATATTTTGTCCACAAACTTTACCTCGTCTGCTGGTTCTGCCAAAACATTAATGAAAAATTTGGCCTGCAATAATACAAAATCTTATTAGTAAAGAAAAGTAACATGTTGACTACGGAATAAGAAAGTTAGTACATATCAAACCTGCTTTGTGTTGGCACCTGACATCAGTAGGTCAGTTGTAACCATTCCCGGCTGCAAAAGATATCAAGCCAGAAATTAAATACACACATACATACACACGCACACAAACAAGAGTGTGTGTTGAGAAGCTTATACGTGCAAGAAAAGCGCAACATACCGACAAGTTATGGACGACAACATTGCTTACTTCTTGCATCCGCAACTCCGCCTTCAAGAAAATTGAAGAAATTGTAAGTAAAAAAGTAAACAAATAAAAAATATATATATTAAATAATTTGCAATTATTGCCTGTAATGATTTTGTTAAATGCACCACGCTGCGTTTAGTTGCCCCATATGCAGCAAACCTAAATAAACAAAAGATGAAGAAATTAATTATGCTTTATTGTGTATCCTTTACATATAAAATGGAACTTTTCAAAAGGTTAAGCAAAAAGATCCACACACACACACCTTGGGGTCGGTCTTCCATCGGAACCGGCTCCATCAATATTAAATATATGGCCGCCTCTAGGCTGGTTTAGCATCATCTTCATTGCCTAAAATACTGCAACCAAATAAGGAAAGATTCGACCAATGACAGTTGGATATGAGTACAAAAGGAATTACCTCCCGGCAACAAATCATCAAACCAAGTGTGTTCGTAGTCACAACTTCTCTGTGAACGGAAAATTAAATTTAATTTATCAAATACCAAAGATGTAATTTATCTAATGTTGAAAGAAAAAGTACCAAAAAGCTCACATGAGATCCTCATCTGAAGCCTCTGCTAGAGGTTTATAGCTATATGCATTTGATCCTGCATTATTAATCTGCATTCATCAAAACTTGTTTAAGAAAACAACATTAAGTTATGGTAATTGGTAACAATCAATAATTGTTAACTTTCAATATAATTATCGATGTGAATTAAGAAAGCTCTAATTACCCATATATCAACGTATTGGAGGTTGTCTTGTGCATATTTTACTAAATTTTTAACATCATCCCCATCCCTAACGTCACATTTTGTACCCTGTGCAGAGAAGGAAAATGTGAAGCTAGAGATATGATTACAAAACCATATTATCAAACTAACAATAATATAGTTCCAACATTGGATAAAGGTATCTATAGGTACCCACACATGCTGAACCCCAGATTCCGCCCTTAACGTCTGGAGAGCTGATTCAACCCGTTCAGCTGTATAAATGGTTATAAACGATTTAATTCTTGAGTTGCATATTGGAATATTAGTACAAGGGGTATTGGTGTAAATAAGGAATAGTATATATTAGTTATATATGTATTGTAAAGTGTAAACCATGTAAAGGTTTAGTGTTTATATATGACAAGAACCAAAGTGGAAAACCACCTCCACAGTCCACATGAATCGACATCAGGGACAAGAATTGGCGCCAAGAGTATTAAATCAATGGCCAAGATCAAGCAAGGAAGAGACATGTCGATTCATCAAGGAATGCGTCTATTGGGTCATGTCTATTAGATTAGTATAAATAGGGTTCATGTATCTATCTCATTGTAACCAACACATTCAAGGCAATACAATTATAGATATATAGTTGTTGTCAATTTTCTTTATTTCGTTCTTGATTTACCGACATTGTAAACATTTCAATAAATGTTTAGTTGCATTTGAGTTTCAACCCATTTAACCAATTCGAATCATTTGACCTTTCATTTTAAGCTATTTTGATTTTAGATTTAACCTTCCTTAACCTTTTACATTTGAACAAGATTGTACTTACCAGACCTTGAGCATATTATAACATTATCACCTGCTTTCAGAAACTCTTTAGCTAGGGCATAACCTATTCCTGGAAACAGAATTTGCAAATGAGTAAGTAAACTATAACTTTTAAATACTTTGAATTATTAATTAAGTGAGCATATTATAACATTATCAATGGTAATTAAGATTTTCATCTTCTCAATTCTCATTTACATTATGCTTAAAATCAATGATTAATAGTGGAATTTAAAAGTAAGCTCTCGAGGCGAGACTTAAAATTTTGATGGATATGTTACAACATCTGGCAAACTATACTATTAGCAAACAAATACCTACTTCATCCCAAAAATGCACCATTTCCTTTTTTAACAAATTTACCTTTTTGCTTCTTAGTGATTGTTAGATTTTGTATATGTATAAGCCATGTATCAAAATGAGCTTAGTTTAGAACTGGCTCCCCTTTCTAAATATATCTTGTCCCGTCTATGATGTAAAAATACAATGTAGTCAATTTCATAAATTCATCTTGTCTCCGATTACATTAATCATTCCTTGAATTTAGTAACTTTAAAATACAAGTTTTCTTGATTTTGTCATCATAAAGAGAATGTAACAATTGACTTTTAATGAATAGTCAACATTTTTTCCCTTCAGAATCAAAGAGGGAGTAGTATATTAAGTTATTTGGAAATATACAAACAGAGAAATAATCACAGGCAGGCAAATTGGAGTTGCTTATTCGAAACTGCTTATTTTAGGAGGCAAAAAGCAGATAAGTAATTTTAACAGACAATCCCAAACACCCCCTTAAATCTCTAATGTTGAATGTTTTCAACTATCATCAGTGCTAAGTTAACTCCATCAACATCTCATGATAATCAGTTAGTTAGTTAATCACACTCATAATTTAATATTTCTCAGGCACTTAGGAATACATATAAGCATCACTAGTGAGCACAAAGTGGAAGACCACTATCAGTGATTGTGATTCATCAAAAAACCAGCTTACAAATCCCGCGTGTCATCCAACCAGTGGTGGAAAAATCGGTACCAGTTGGTGATTAGTCGCTAGTCGGCCGACAACTGAGTATTTTTTTGCTAATCGGTCCATTAGTCGCTAGTTGGCAGTAATCGGCCCTAATCAGCCAAAAAATGGGAAAAATCGGATAACATTGAAAAAATTGAAAAAAATCAGCAATTCCAACCAGATTCCGGCCAAAACCTTTCTACTTAATAAGATTACATATAAACATGTGTGTGTGTGTGTGTGTAAAGCTGAAAATTACATATAAAATCCCAATCCGATTGATCGCTAGTCAGTACCCCACCGGCCGAGAGTAGCGCCTAGCGAGTTCCACAGCACTGCAATACATGTTTCAGCACTTACAATATTGAAGACAACAAAAATGCCTGATCGACACAAGGGTATTTTTGTCTTTTTACAAAACATATCTAGATTAGGCATGTTATATTAGGGATATCGTACAATCTAAACTTGTTACACACACACATCGGGGTGCAAATGAGCCGAGCAGCTCACAAGCTACTCGAGATCGGCTCGTTAAAAAGCTCGAAACGAGGCAAGCCTCATCGAGCCCGAGCTTAAAACAAAGTTCGTTTATTTATCGAGCCCGAGCTCGAGCCTAACATATGAAGCTCGTCAGGCTCGACGAGCCTTATCGAGCTTTAGTATAATATTAATTTTATACTATTTACCTCACATTTAAATTGTTTAATAAACGAGCCAAGCTTTAGAGCTCTTATAACCGAGCTTTGTGCGACCGGATTTTATCTTATAACCGGTCACCCACCACCATTAACTAATAAACACCAAACGAAACGAACCGAGCCGGGCTCGAGTTCGAGCTCTTATAAGTTAATCGAGCTCGAGCCTAGTCGAGTTCGGGCTCGGCTCGACTCGTTTGCACCCCTACTGACACACATAACACATTATCCTTTCTATATTCTACAACAAGATCCATAGCAAGTAACCAAAATACAAATTCTAAAAATCATCCTTTTTTTACTTAAAGCTTTAAAATCATCAATTATATTAATTCATTAATTATTATATCCACACAAAAAAAAACAAAAAAAAGAAGAAAACCTTTAGTGGAACCAGTGATGAGGACATTGTAAGGAGGAAGCATGGGGTGAGATGTTGCAGAAGAAAGAGAGCAGATTAGAGGTGGTTTTAGTGAATGGGGTTTAAGGTGAAGTGGATTTGTGAAAACCTTAACTTTTCCGGCCAAGGAGAGGAGGGGACGATGGGAACAGAGAATTGGACGACAGTGTAAGGAGGAGAGAGAGTCGTTGATGTTAGAGAGAGAAGAAGAAGAAGAAAAAGAGGTTGTGGTGGTTATCGCCATTGGAAGAGAGCTTTAGAGCTCTGGTTATGGTTTGTGGTGGTGGGTGACCGGTTTTAAGATAAAATCCGGTCCCTACAAAGAGAGAAGAAACATAATATATAGCGAATTCAAGCATACCGAATTTTGTCAAAACTTGGGACTCTGACCGATACCGAAAATACTGTTCAAAACTAGGTATAAAAAATGTACCGGTATCAGTATTCTCTACTAAAATGCCCATCCCTAGTTTCTCATTATTATTTTTGTTATTGGTAAACTCAAAGTCATTACATATTTTGTCATGACTTAAACGACCTATAGATTTTGGTTGGGTATACCATCTTTAAACAATAGTATAACGCTCAATACGGGTGAATAACATAACATTGTCTAGCTTAGTAATTGTGCGACCCTATATGGTCATATGACATCAAATCAATAGAGGTTGGAGTAGTAACTTCAGGGGTTTTCGTATAGGTTTTCCCATTTAATGTTAAGCTTCTTTAATTTAGGTTTTAGCTCCCACTAAGGCCATGTTTGGTTCTCCTTCTCCATTTCTTCTTATAACTTTTCCCTCTTCAAAAGCTACTTAATCTCATAAGTTACAAATTGTGACTTATGACTTTTCCCCCAATTTCTCCTTTTTAAAGCACAAAATCCCCCATAAGTTACTTTTCAAACAACCATCCAAACACTTTTGTTCAATAAGTCATAAGTTAAAAGGAGATGTGAAAATAGAGAGCCAAACATGCTCTAAGTTCCAAAACCATATTAATAGAAAAAACCAAACCGATAAAGAAAACGATAGTTTGACCGCGACTTTTTATAACTGCTTTTAATGTTTGATTATGGTTGTATGTGTATTATCAACCGAACTAATTGAACTGCACGGGCATTCAAACCAAGATAACTCATTCACGATGAAGTGTATTTACACCTCTAGTGGGTGTTGATGCATACTTCTTATGTATTTATGTTTAGCCTTTTAGGGTTGGGAGATACAATGAAGACTTGTAGTTAACTCGTGTGTAGCCGATTGTCAAGGAGTTGGGGTTACATGGAGGTTGTGGGTCGGTGGTCTAAAAAGTAAAAAACAACAAATTTTAATATGACATCACACTTATATTTTGACTGTCTTATATCGATTAAACTTTATACATCTTTTTTCTTAAAGTTATATTATAAAAATATGAATTTCTCTTTAATTTGAGTATATTATAGTGATATTAAGGAAAAAATATGTTTAAAGTATAGTGAGCCGGTTCATCTAACTCACAAATCGCCTAGTACATGATGCCGCCAAGGTGCCAACCAATATAAGGGAAAAAATAAAATTCAGTTTCAAGAAATCAACATTGAAAAAAATAACTATAACGAAAAAGATAAAAAGTGGGAGTTCATTAGAAGGAACCGAGATGGTCACATGAGTCAAGGATGCACCGGCTTGTTATCCTTCCACTGTTCAGAGCGTGAAGTTTTCGCAGCTCTGTGAAACCAGCCTAACGCATTGCCCTCAACTCTAGGGGCCAAGTGACACAAGCTTTCGCCTGAAACACATGGCCCAACTCCAAACTTGGAATGGGCAGGCCAGATATTGCAGCGCTCAACCCAACCATACAAGGCTCAATCACAGTTCATCCCACTTTATTGCCCTCACTTGAGTCACAAGCTCACGTTACCAAGCTCGGCGACTTAAACTCACCGTCTGCTGTTTATAAAAAAAGCAAAGGTTTCTCATTTTTTCGATGTGGGATATAAGCAAGAGCTACTCATCTAGTCATCTCTATCAAATACTTAAAGTTTCAATCTTTTAAGCAAATCAAGGCTAGAGTTTATCACTTCACAACATCTGAATCTATTTACTGAATTGTTCAGTTTTGGGTAGAACTCATAAACCGTAAAATGGACTTTTTAAAAAATCGACTTCGCTTTTAATACGGTCTCTATAACAAAATGAATAGCTTCTATTGCACAAAATAAAACTAATATAGACATGTGTCTATTTAAGCTGGTTAATGATGCAATAACATAACTATTAAAATTGATTTTGTTGTATATTTGCCTAATGTTCTACTGAGGAGTTGGTTAACGGAACCTTTTTATTGATTTTTGAATCTGTTCATTCACGAGCTACTCAAAATTTGATCAAAAAAGTTACGGAAAGCATTTAGACAGATGAAATTATTTCAACTACTAAAGGGGAATGGATGGCTACTTGTTGCTTGCTATGAGCGTTGCTCCTACTACCCAGAAACAGATTGGTTTATATGAGAATCTTTCTTTTAACATCCACATCTAGTTTTTGAATGGATGACATTTTCAAATGTCAACTTTGTCACAATTAATACAATATTGGACATTAAAACCTTATAAATACTCTCACATTATTATACCCTAAATCTCACAAACAAACCATTAACATACAAACTAATAAAAACATGCCCATGGACACCCCCTTGTTCATACTCCTGATCACCATCTTCATTTCGGCATTCGTTTCCTCAGCCTTACCTAACGATGTCAACTGGTGGTGCGAAAATACTCCGAACCCTGAGCCATGCAAGCATTTCATGAGCCACAAGCCGCACAAATTCGGTCTAATTATGGGCAAATCCGATTTTCGGAAGGCGGCTTTGGAATTAGCCATGGAAAGGGCAGTTAACGCTGAGAGCCACACCAAATGGCTTGGTCAAAAGTGTCATAACGTGATGGAGAAATGAAAATGAGTATAGGTTAAACCAATGGTGATCCTTAATGTGATGGAGAAATGGCGCAACGTGTGAATATTTTGATGGTTCGGGGTCAATGTTTCGCTCCTTCGTAGACCTTTGATGTCACACCCTTTTTTCTTATTAGCAAATAGAACAACTGCAGATGTTAAGATAGACGAAATAAAGCTCAATCGGGTATCATTAGATATTACAACTTTGAGACTTTGACATTAATATGTAGATAATTCATTATTAGCTTGTGAGTAAGCTCAACTTTTCTTTCAATGCTCTCTCCATGAGATGGAAATATTATAATTTGGTTTTAAATGTTGTAAGGCTTGATATCAAACCACATCAAGCCGTGGGTCTCACTGGAAGCAGCCTCTCTGTTCTTAGGGATAGAGGTAAGACTGTCTACATCTTACCCTCCTCAGACCCTACTTTAGCTTTGCTATTGGTGGGATTAACTGAATATGATGATGATGATGGTTTTAAATGTTGTAAGTATGCAAGCGTCTGGAAGTTTTCTATCCTAAGAACAGTGATTTCTACATGTGTACATACAGAGAAATTGTTTACAGTTGATATTCTTTAATCTTTTTATTCTCGCTTTTTGTTTATTTAGTGCTCATGATTGTGTAATCAATCAGTCCCTTGATTGAACATACCAGGGCAGTAGTACCGCAAGATATGTTAACTAGTGACGACATACTTGAGCATGTTTGGTTGTAATGTGTTAGAATTTAACGGGTCATATTTGATTATATAAATATATATCATGGTTGCATTTTGTATGCAATCTTTTCTTGACAACTTGGTGGATCCACAATGGCAGCCTTATAGCTGGGGTTACAACAAATCAATAATATTGTTTATCATGGGGAGCACAAAAATTCAGATAAGGTACGTCTACTGATCAAGGGTCAACGGTGATCATCTCATAAAATATCCAACGGTTGCTTAGTTATCTTCAGGTAACCAACGGTTTAAGTGATAACAAAATGTGCACCTGATCAAAAGTTTGTAACAGAAATCAATTAATGTTTTTGTTGGATATCTAAAATAATGCATTTAAACGGTTCGAAGAACAAAATCATCAACATATATTTACAACAAGACATGAATTTGTCAAGCATTATTACTTCATATATGGTTGTCATGGTGTGTCTGGTTTTGTGACATCTATGGATTCATCATGAGTAGTCTTTATAAGCATATCATAGTTGATGGAAGCCAACTGGGACAAATTCTGATCACAAAATAAAAAAATAAATGTACAAATAATAAGTTTTGCATTAGTTTGCGACATATGTGCTAATTTGTTATAATGATAACATGTAGCTAACCTTAAATGAGAAATTGCTGAACGAATAATTGGAATTATGAGACGGAACATCAAAGTCTGCCAGGTTATTGCATTCATCACCCTACTCAAAGCAACAAAATAAGTTTATTAAACCACTAATATGTTAAGGTAGTAAGCCAGATATATAGTTGTACAAAATATGTGACAGACAACATACCTCTTCGTCCAGCATGGCGCTGTTAAAACTGCCGCCACAAGAAGTGTAGTCTGATTCAGACATGTCATCAAAGTCGCTACCTCCATCAATATGTTTGTCTTCTGGATTCCAGATATAGCGACTCATAAAATAACTGGTATCAAGTGCTTCAGCAGAGGGTATAAATGTTGCCTACACAATATAACACTATTTTAGAGAGTTTATAAATAAAAATTATATCAAAACTTTGTTAAATTCAGTGACCTTCTGTCTTGCAAGTGTGTCCCAATTAATATTCTTGAAGAAGGGGTGTTGCTTCACCTGTTAATTAAATTGCAAATAACAAGAATTATAAGCTTCTTTCACCATAATGAGTCGGAGCTTACTAGACCAGACCTGATATGAGCGTATCATCTATGGTTTTTGTTAAACTATATTATTTAGAGATTATTTAAATTTACCTCTCCGGCCCCGGTCGCACCTAGGCGTTGAATTGGATTATCTATAAGCAACTTGTCAATCAGATCATAGGCTTCCTGGCTCATATCCTCGGGAACTTGAGGCCATGGTATGTCTCTATTCATAATGTTGGTGAATATTTGCTGCACCAAATCAAAATCATATATAACCAAAGAAGGAAAAAACTCTGTTAGTAGTTCTATGATTACAATAAGCTTCGTTTAAAGATACTTGCGCAAAACATATGTAGCCTTTTATTTTGAGAGAACATGCCTGTGGAGATTCTGCATTAAATGGTGGAATCCCTACAAGTAGCTCAAAAAGAATAACACCGACAGACCACCAGTCAGCCGTTGCACCTGCAACAAGGGACGCGTTGAAAAATGAGCATGAAGATTAAAGGAGAAAGGTAGATATGTTCTTTATTTAAGAAGTATATAATACAAAGTTGAATCTCCAACCATGTCCCATGCCGAGAAGTATTTCAGGTGCCAAATAATCAGGAGTACCAACGACTGAAAGCTTTTGGCGCTGTTCTTTATCGGTCGACGTTGACTCTGTTTTGACTTCACTATCCTGAAAAATGGCAGTCCTGATGGTTGTGGAAGTAGACAAGTCCTCCGTGCTGTTTATGAGACCAACCTTGGATAGCCCAAAATCTGTCAGCTGTAAAAAAACGAATTAGAATTGTAAGATGAGTAAAGGTTTCCACTGACAAATCATGACAATGCACATCATTCCAACATTCGTTTATAAATTTATACTAGTGTAGAATACGTTATTATAGTAGCACTGGCGTTCACAAAATAGACATGTCCGGTGAGTTGGGCAACATGTCAAAACCAGTCCACTCAGTTGGGTTGACACAAAACATGATTTGTCTGAGATTATTTATGATTACAAAACAATTTTATTTAAAAAAAATAATTAAATTCTTTTAATGAACTGTGGAGATTTTATACATGAGAAACACACTTTAGACGAACTTCAACCCATTTGGCTTGCTTCCTTTTAGATTAACTTTTTATTATACTAGTTAACCTCTTTGGGAAAAAAATAACCCAGGTCGACCCATTCATAAGTAATGGGTCAAAATTGCTACCTATAAGTAGCTCAGTCTACGGATTAAGGCTAAGCTACAAAACATTGTATCTTTATGATATCTAGTGATAATAATATCATGCAAATATGATCACAGTTATAAAGCAAAAGAGATGTTGACCTTTATGTGGCCACATGAACCAATTAACAGATTATCTGGCTTCAAATCTCTATGAATGACGTTCAAAGAGTGCAAATACTCCAATGCAAGAACCTGAAGTCATCAGTCATTCTTGAAAAACAGGAACGTCGACAAGAATTATATAAAAATAAATAAAAAGGAGAGCAAATAACTCACAAGTTCAGCGATATATACACGCGCCATGTTTTCTTCTAAACAACCTAAAGTTCTCAGCAAAGAGAAAAGATCTCCACCATTTAAATACTCCATCACCAGATATAGATTTTCTCTACATGTAAAGGAGTAGAAAAATCGAACCTGTTTATGTCAAATGGTAATCAACTTAGTGACTTTAGAGTTGTATAAAGTTCTAGTTAAGCTTTATAGGTATGACCATACCACAAAAGGATTGCGAGTTGATATTAGAATATCACGTTCCGCCAAGATACTTTGAACTGCATTTTTGCGAATCATATCAGCCTTCTTTAAAACCTGCAATACTTTTTCCAAGTAAGTTATATTAGGTCAAGGTCTGACTTTTTTTTCCGGAAAATTAATGATTATAATCTTCCCATTTAGCTTCACTGATATGAAGGCCTTACCTTTATTGCAAATACATCACCTGTTGCCCTTTTTCTGGCCAAAAAAACTCGCCCAAATGCACCTCTGCTGATTGGTTTTATTATTTCAAAATCTTCAATAGACGTTCGATCTTTAGAGTATGAACTCGCAGGGCTAGCAAGCATACTACGAGCCGTGTCGGGTCCCACTGAACTATCTTCATATGCCATGTAATTTGATAATGATGATTTTTCATCCTCTATCTGCCCACAAAGACTTACATATTTCTCCCTGCCATATTCAAATATTAAATGATTTCTCATTAGTTTTAAATCATAGTATTTCAAATTTGACCTTTATACGGTGAGCATAAGTCTACTCACTGTAATAGTTTCTCAATACGTTTCCCAAATGTTTCAACAACAAGGGCATCCACCTTTCGGTCCTGAATAGCATATTTGAGGTCCTTTAAGCAATCAAGCATGAGATCCAGCGCAATGTAGTCAGTAGTGTTTATCTGGGCCAGAGATTGAGCAATTTCCAGTAGCCTTTGTATCTGTCATTTGATGGCAATGGTTTACTACCTTAATGATATTATTATTATATGAGTCCGTTAACAAGGTTAAGTCGATATAAAACAGTAAGTTACCTGCTGACAGTCTTCATATTCAGATATCAGTTTCCTACCGCTCATGACTATTTCAATCTGGTTCACTCTTGGTGTTATTAGAGGTGTTCTAGGAGTCATACTTCCAGATGATAATGCTTTTGAACCCACAACAGGTATCAATGTCCCGCGTGTACTGCAAGTCATGTTAGGCGAACTATGGACGTCTTCTGCATCTTGAACATTTTCTAGTGGATCCCCAGATCCATGACAAGAAATGTTGTGGTTCTTAGGTGATAACCGGCACAAATCTTCAGATATACGAGATGAAGATATTCTCCCACTTTCTTGACTTCCAGCTGACACGTCCGAACCTTTTGGTGTCCATGAATCAATGATACTCTCAAGAGTTTGTGCAACCCTTTCAAGTCTTTCATTAACACTCAGACCTTTTAAATCGCATCTATCAGCAAGAGCGCATATTCTAGAATGCTGCTCCATGTGTACTATTGGTATTTCCACTTCACATATACGACATATTAATGAACTCTCATAAGCCGTATGAGGTTGCTCATTTTTAAGTTTCTCATGGTCAGATAAGTCCTTTGATGGAGTATCAAGGGCATTATTGTCTTTAAAATTCCTTACTGATGGAGATGGAAGCTTCTTCCAAGAAGACATTATTTTACCAGTAGATGAAGGAACACCTTTCGCAGTTTCTTGATCCCCTTCATGTTCCTTGGCCTCCATAACTTCAGTTTTTCCTGATGAGTTTTGGTATGTAAATTCTATATTTTCAGTATACGCACCAAGGTCGCTAAGCTGATGAAAACCCAAAATGTGGTGGTTATCTTCATGACCACACTCATTGTGAAACTGCACAAGTCGAGTGCATCGTGTGAGTATGAACAAGAGACGGGTATGGACTTGTTTGGGAATACCCATAGGTAAATCTTGGCGGTGATCATCTAGAGTTTGAACAATGCTTTCACACTTTAACCAGAACTCATCAGATGTCATTTTTGCACACTTTCTTGCCATAATTAACACGTCTTCCAACGTCTTTTTCCATTCTGGATGAGATTCTGAAGTCTCTTCAAAAATCCCAACTAAATCTCCAGCAAAGATACCCAGATCATGATTGACTTCTTCCTTCAGCTTATCAAATTTGCCCCTAACCGTTGCCATGACCTCCTAAATTTGATGCGCGTTAGAGGTTTAAATCAAGAAACTGCATTATGAAGTTGAGAGTAAAGTACGCAGATGGTCCTTGTTGTTTTACAAAATTTTAAAACCACATTGACTATCTGTGTACTTTCCTTTAAAGTTAATTAAAAAAAAAGATAAACAAGCAGCTACCTCCACATGCCCATATGCATGCGGTTTCCAAATCGGCAGAGGCCGCACTCCTTTGGAATTAAGTTCGTGGGAGAAGCTTTTTATATCAAGAATTTTCTTCTTACGGCCATTAGAGACACGCATTATGGTTCGGGGCATTGGAGATTGCTTTTCTTTGGTGAAAGCTTCATTAGTTCCCTAAAATCATCACAATAAAATCAGTATGAACCTCTTGTTCCTTTAACTAAGCCGAAAAATATATAAATCCATCCTCTTAACATTTTAGTTACCTCCATTCCATCATCATATGATAGTTTTACATTTAATGATTTAGATTGTCCCCAGGTCACCTTCTTTCCTAGACAAACAAACCATTCATAATCATCAAGAGTTGAATCTACTTTCAAAAGTTGAATAACTACTTTATACCTAAACAAAATCTATCAATGAACATAGTCAACATACATAAGCCACTATATGTCATTTACATATTATTCAATTGGATCCATTTTGTTATTTTATGACATTTACTCTGTTGTGTTTTTGGAGGGCCAAATTTATGGCTTATATGGCAGCCAAATTACAGAGAAAAATGAGGGCCAAGCTTGGACCACTTTGCATCTAATTCTAGCCAGTTTATTATTTCTTGGGAGGAATAAGTTAAAAATTCTAAACCTTTATTATAAATATATATGGGAGTGGCAATCGGTGTTGAATCCTCCGTCTGGAATTGGCTGAAGAAGGTTTTTTTAAAGATTTACGTTGAAGATCCACAAGCACATGGTCCAAGTTTTATTGAGGTATGTAGCAAAGTCAATAATACTATATCCTGGTTGCAGTCAAACCACGTAAATTTGGGTTGTAAATGAACCAAATGTTCAACGTATTGTTCGTGAACTGTTAGGCAAGAAATGATCGTTTGTTTAATAAATGAACTAACACGAACAAGAATTGTGTTTGATAAGTTAAACATATGAACATGAACAGAGGCTGTGTTCGTTCTTTTATGTTCGTGACGTTCCGTAATGTGCTCATTTATGTTCGCTCGTTTATGTTCATTTGTGTTCACTCATTTAAAGGTTTTTTTTATGTTATACTTTTATTTTATTGGTCTTAGTTTTTAAAAATCTGAAACTACAACTATACTATACGCCTCCGCCAACATCCCTCATTTGACCATTTCAATTTCAGTTTATGTTCAAGCTTGACAAACCGCTTAATTTTTGTGTTAATCATGTTTTTGATAACGATGTTAACTATGTTCACATAGTTACATCACCTACTTATTTCTTTTTGTGGATTTCTTCGTAATCTTTCTGATGAAAAATGCAAATTTTATTTTAAAATAGAATATATAACGTCCGTTTGTGTTCATTTATGTTCACGAACATGCTCCTTCCTTAATGAGTAAACACGAACAAGACCTTGTTTGTATTCGGTCTGTTTGTTTACTACCCTAACTTAAATCCTAGTATTCTTTATATGCATGCAGTTTATTTGTGTGTGTGTTTGCAACCCTATTATTCCTAAAACAAACCACTATATGTCATTTAGCATATTATGATATTAGTAATAAACTAGATATATAAGATCACTCACTGTATGTAACAATGTAAATCCAAATTCTACATAAACAATATATCTCCTTACATATTAGGTTATTTAGAATGATATATACGAAACCTGTATCAGCTTTTGCAGGCACTTTGTGTTTATCATCAGAACCGCCACCTAACTGTGAGACAGTTGGATCAGTTTTGGTATTATCATCGCCGTCGTCATCTCCGTCTCGGTCATTGTTATCTCTCATTTCAGTTACGTTGAGGAATAATCGGTATTTAATTCCTCAATATGATGATTACGATCAGAGAAATGAATTGTTGGAGTTTTGATGAAAATAATATTGTTGTTCACTGAATATGTGATTTGTTATAGTAATATTATGAAAGGGAAGAGAAGATGAATAATTCTAGGTTTTGTTATTGTAGATCTTATTATTAATTTGTATAAAATTTGGTTTAGTGTTGTTGGCCAAGTTTTGAGAATAAGGGAGATTTTCGCGGGAATGAACGAACCCATTATTCATACTATATTTAGTAGATTGAGATTGTGAGTGTCAAAATGTGCAAGGCTTTTATGCTTTTGTTTTCCTTTGTACAAGTCACGGAGCTTCTTTTCTTCTTTACCCTTTCTTTCTTTCTCAGTCTCTCTCTCTTTACATACACCTAGCACCAGACACACACACACACTCTCTCTCTCTCTACATACACCAAACACCACCGCCACAAAACTACCACCATCTACAAAAGTCCTACAGTGAAGTCGCCTCATCGAGTCCTCCGGCTAAGAAAATTCACCAGACCATGAGAGAGATGGTTGTAGCCGATGGCCTGCGCGTACAGAAACCCTACACAGATCACCTCTGCTCTAAATCGTTGATATATGAAGACAGTAGCATTAGGGGTGTTCATCGGTTCGGTTTACGGTTTATTTGGTTTATTCGATTCGGTTTATTCGGTTTTCAAAATTTTGTACCTCAAACCAAAAACCAAACCAAACCAAATTAGGAATATGAAAACCAAACCAAATTCAACCAAATTGAATTCGGTTCGGTTTCGGTTTAAAACCAAACAAACCAAATTCAACCAAACAAACCAAATTGAAACGAAGTTTTTTTTTTCTAACTTATATACCTATATGTTCCAAAATCCGAAAAGAAAGTTTGCAATAAATATAAACCAAAAAATCAAACCATGCAAAAAGAATATCATAAAAAATAGAAATAGTAAAATGAACCCTAGTTTACTAGTTTATACTCATATTATTACCTCTATAAATTGGTGGGCTTTATTTATTTTTGGTTGGGTTTAATATTTTGGGCTTATATATTATATATGAGTTATTAAATATTATTATTTAATAATTAATTATTTTACCTGTTTATTCGGTTATCCAAATAAACCAAATAAACCAAATAAACCAAATAAAAAAACATGTAGAACCAAAAACCAAACCAAACACCGAATAAGCAATTCGGTTTCGGTTAAAACCAAACCAAACACCAAATTCGTTGTTCTGATTGGTTTTTTCGGTTACGGTTACGGTTCGGTTTTCGGTTTTTATTTGGTTTGTGGTTTTTCTGAACACCCCTAGTAGCATGATTCAGGTTTCCAAATTCACAACTGAGTTCAGGTGAGGAGGAGGATGGTCATGGTAGTTCCGATTAGGGTTCCGGCCTGATCAGTGACGGCCTCCGATGAGTAAGGTAAACCCGTGACCTCTGATCTGTTTACTTTGTTGTTATTACTGATTTTGATTCTAGACCTGATTCAGAACCTGGATGTTATCTCAGTTTTTTTTACTGCTTATGAGCAGAAAAGAGGACATGAAGACCCTGTTGATCCTGTGGACTGTTGGGTATGTTTTCCCGTGTTTGCTTCACATGGTTTGTATCATCCTTGAGTATAAACAGAGGAACCAACAACAACGTAGTTCGTTAGAAGCTGATAATGGAAGCTTGGGTTTCCATTCTTCAAGATGCTGATTCAGGAATGGATAGGTTGCAGAGTGATGAATTGATGTTGGTACTAGGTATGATCTTTAACTAATGTTATTTTAGAGTTCAAAGTATGATGAATTACATTTAAGGAGTTGTTTAGCAGTGTTGTTTGTATTTTATTTTGGTATATGAAATAATTAAGAAAATTGCTTCTGGTAATGTGGTTTAGGCATAGTTGTCAATAGCGATGGTAGCGCCCGCGATCGTGAATAGCGTCGCGTATCGGCTAACCGTCGCTATGTGGTGCTTAACGGGGCAATAGCGTGAACATAGCGACCTCCGGCGACGTCCGGCGAAGAATTTCCTGCGACGTCGTTGTGATTTCTGCCGGAAACAAGGAGGAGGATGAAAAGGAGCTGCATCTTCTCTCTTTCAGACTTTTTAGGATGAAAAGCGGCTGCATCTTACTTTTTAGGGTTAACGAGGGTATAGAAGAAAACCAGAAGAACAGTGGCGAGGAGAAAAGAGAGAGAGATGGGGGGATGAACTTGTCTGCAATATTTTTAAAATATTTAAAAATATTTTTATTCGCCTATCAACACCATTCATATACCAATAATATACTGACAAGTGTCAAATTCTTATTGAAGTAGAGAGGCAACATACGTTTTTCTTTAAGAGTATAATATTTTCTTTAAAAGTTATATATTTCTTTAAGAGTATATATAATATAACTTTATCCATTTTCACATTTAACCCCTCTATCTCTCATGTGTTTACATTTGGTCCCAAAACTTCTAAATTTTACATAGAAAGTATAAAATTAGTTTGTGTATATAAACATTTGGTCCTTATACTTGTAAATTTATACATAAAAATATTTTTAAATATTTTAATACCTTATCGCTATTTACGAAATAGCGGGCGCTATTTCATCGCTATCGCTACGTAGCATATCGGTAGCCCGTCGCTATTTACCGCTATTCGCTATCGATAATTATGGGTTCAGGGGATTGTTCCATGTGCTTCTGCTGCTTTAAACTTGCAATTTAGTATGTGATAACTGAGATATTAATAATGATAAATACTATATATGTTAAGTTTTTAACATTAATAATTAACAGATGTAATATTCATGCTACCTCATTTTGTTTTTGTCAACCAAAACAGAGAGGCTAAGCTCATCCTTCAAGCATCAGGTAAGATTAATCACAAGTAAAACGGGCCCTACAACAAGTTGAATTTTCTTCACAATAGATAGCTTATTCCACTTACTTTAAACAATTATTAAGATGTTGAACTTCTAATCGGATTCTTTTTCAAATTGCATTGACACCATATTATCAATGAGTTTTTATAGGGATGCCCTTCTTTAGAAGTTGAACATATCACATTGCTAAGGCTCATTTTTAAGGTCTCATTGATAATATTTCCAAGATTTGAAAAAATGGATGTGTAATTACATTGTGGGTTCAGAATAATCGCGAACATAAACATGGTTCAAACGATTTAGATTTATCAATGGCGGTCCTCATCCACACATTCTAAAAGTACAATACTTATTTCATTGTAATTTATTCTTTATGACCGTGGTTATATTGTTCCCTTCATAGTTGTATCTGTATATTTGTGTTATTAGTATGCCTTTTGGATTGAATTTAGGTTGATCCCATACGTTGTTTTGACCGTAAGTTGGGTTACTAATTTATTTTATGGTGTTCAGCTGAGGTAACCGAACTACTCGACTTAAACATCTTCTGAACCTTTGTGAAGAATTTAGCTGCTACAAGCCGTCGATTTGGACAGATGAAAACGTAGGGGAGCTGCTCAACAAGTGGTCAACATTCGAGACGGTATCATACTTTTCCCCTTTTTTCTGTTATTTGTGTTCTATTTGGTCCACAATGATGCTCCTAGGCTTTTAATGAGTGACGGTCTGATCATGTCAAAATGGTGAGTGTTGGAAGAGGTTGAATGGTATGTACCAAGCAAATGATCGGGTTAGACGGTTTGGGTAACAGGTTAGCCATTAAAGATAACCTAACCAATACATTTATATTTAAAAATGGGTTGAACGTAGGGGCTTCGGGTTAACTATTTATGTATGCTTCACATTTGGATTATTTTTTTTGCGTTTTTGTGGTCTGCTAATATTTTTTAGAGATCAAGTGATAGTATAACAAATACATTAAATTACATTGTTCACATTTGCATTATTAACATAGGTAAAAACTTTTGTAATGATGCATTAGATATTATTTTCTTTAAACATGGTATATCAAAAAGCTATGCTGAAGATCATTATATTAGAAATATAGACTATTATGTGTCATAAATCGGTTATGTAAATCATTTTTTAGAATTTTTTTTGTAAGAGATAGTATTTGGATATGCTTTTCCAACTTAGACAGATTTATTCTCTTATGTGTCCTCTTCACAAGGAAGATTCGGTGATATTGGTGGCGAGACGATGGTAATGGAAGAGATGGTCACGGTGGACCATAGCAGAGTAAAAATTGATTGAACCATGTGAGCCGAGGTAAATCACAATCATCCATTTTCAAAATCTCCTTCACTAATATATATGATGTATGTCAAACCCAAATGTCCTAAATGCATCTATCAATATTGAACTTACAAAAAGAATATATTGACATATCTGTTTCTTTGACTTTAGCCATAGGAGAATTCTAATTTTATAGAGGTGACACCAACCGGTTTTGTTGGGTGGGTGTGGCCATAGCGTTTATACCCGGACTGAGCATATCCATAACTAATTATAAACTTGGACATCAAGATACTTTTACTTATTAATTACATTGTGATTTGCATTTAGTTATGGTTTTGTTTGATTTAAGACAAGTTGCTAAGATCTGTTGCATGTTTGTAAAAATAAGTTGAAGCAAACAATTCCTAATTGGCTTTAAGAACGGATTAAGTAGTGGGATGCATAAAATTCCCTGAAAGCTCAACCATCGTAACTTTGTATATTGTGGGAGCTGTAAATAGCATTGCAAAGACAGTTAATCACATCAAAGTATGTTATTTTAAAGTTTACCAATGAGACATGATTATAGCAATTTCAAAAACTAATGTCCAGGTGTTTTTGGACATAAGCATGTGGACAACAGTGTTGCCTGCACATCAGTTAGTTCCAGGTGTAATCTTTTTTTCTTTTTCTTTTTTCTTATCAAATTTTCCCTATATTTATACTAGAAATACCTAAGATCTTTAATATTTGCTGATCAGAAACTTAATGTCGCTAACATCTTTAGTTTTTTAGTCCTGTAGCAGTATATATATTTTCAAAAATTATAACGCGTTCCTGTTTCACAAACTGCAGGAGGACTCAAGTTATCAACTGTGTTTTGAACATTTTTGTAACAATTGGGATTAAAGATACAAAGATGAGCAACCCTTAATTATAAATCAACTGATAATCCACAACCTGAAGAGTCATCATGGCCACAAACATGTGTGGTTGCGAATGGAAAGCCTAGACAATCATACCGACATGTACTTGCCCCAGGTTGAAGCATTGGTGGTATTCGAGTAGGTAAGTCATCAAATGCTTGCGTCAATTTTCAAGTTTTAACTTTTGAAAGAAGTAGCGCTCGACGACATATGACTAGCGGCAGACCGGTTGCATTTGTTTGTTATCCCAATCAGATGTAATTCTTATATTTAATATTTATAGTCTACGTACATGTTAGCAAGCCAAAAATATCCGGTTTAGCGCGGCGCAACACGCGCGGGGTATAAACCTAGTTGTAATATAATAATATAGCTAGGGGTTTATTTAAATCTCACCAACTGTTTATCTGGCCCAATGGGCTGTAGCCCAACCTACAAATACCTTAGCCCATCTGTTCCAAGTATCAGGATGCCTTAATCCCATTATAGAACCATATCCAATGTTTTCAGAACCGGACCGGACATTGAACCGGAGTCGCCACCGGTCTGACCGGTTCGACCGGTCCGGCCGGCCTAATGAACCGCCCTAAAAAGTCAAACCAAAACCAAAAAAAATAAAAATAAAATAAAAAACCGGTCCAACCAGCCAAAATCCCCGTCCAACCGGTCAAAATCCCGGTCCAACCGCCGGTCCGGCGGTTCAACCTTCGGTCCTATGCATGGGCGGTCCAACGTGATGACCCGGGCCGGCCGGGGGTCCGTTTCCCGAGGTCCTATGCATAGGCGGTTCAACCTCCGGGGTCCTTTATATTTCTCTTCTCTATCCCTAAGTCATATTAATAAATGTTTATGACGACGGATTCTAGGCTGACATGAGCGTCGAAGGGTGGTTTAGAGGCTTTGGTCTTGGGTCCTTCTAACAAGTTTTTTATGGAGTCTTTTTTATGGTGTTTTACGATCTAAAAGTATAAATGTAGATGCATCGATGAGACTTTACTCTTGCTATTATTGCACTCTTGACTTTTATGAACATATCCACAAGGACCATAAGTTGATTGGGTAGGTGGGTTTCTTTTGTTTTAAATGGAATAGATCTAATTAGTGGCCTATAGAATACAATTGTGGTCCAAATGTCCAATTGAGTTGTGAGTTTAAGTCTTTTTCTTTGTGTGTGTGTGTTTGCAACCCTATTATTCCTAAAACAAACCACTATATGTCATTTAGCATATTATGATATTAGTATTAAACTATATATATAAGATCACTCACTGTATGTAACAATGTAAATCCAAATTCTACATAAACAATATATCTCCTTACATATTAGGTTATTTTAAAAGAATGATATATACGAAACCTGTATCAGCTTTTGCAGGCACTTTGTGTTTATCATCAGAACCGCCACCTAACTGTGAGGCAGTTGGATCAGTTTTGGTATTATCATCGCCGTCGTCATCTCCGTCTCGGTCATTGTTATCTCTCATTTCAGTTACGTTGAGGAATAATCGGTATTTATTTCCTCAATATGATGATTACGATCAGAGAAATGAATTGTTGGAGTTTTGATGAAAATAATATTGTTGTTCACTGAATATGTGATTGTGGTTTGTTATAGTAATATTATGAAAGAGAAGAGAAGATGAATAATTCTAGGTTTTGTTATTGTAGATCTTATTATTAATTTGTATAAAATTCGGTTAGTGTTGTTGGCCAAGTTTTGAGAATAAGGGAGATTTTCGCGGGAATGAACGAACCCATTATTCATACTATATTTAGTAGATTGAGTTTGTGAGTGTAAACTCACTATTGCAAAATGTGCAAGGCTTTTATGCTTTTGTTTTCCTTTGTACAAGTCACGAAGCTTCTTTTCTTCTTTACCCTTTCTTTCTTTCTCAGTCTCTCTCTCTTTACATACACCTAGCACCAGACACACACACACTCTCTCTACATACACCAAACACCACCGCCACAAAACTACCACCATCTACAAAAGTCCTACGGTGAAGTCGCCTCATCGAGTCCTCCAGCTAAGCAAATTGACCAGACCATGAGAGAGATGGTTGTAGCCGATGGCCTGCGCGTACAAAAACCCTACACAGATCACCTCTGCGCTAAATCGTTGATATATGAAGACAGTAGCATGATTCAGGTTTCCAAATTCACAATTGGGTTCAGGTGAGGAGGAGGATGGTCATGGTAGTTCCGATTAGGGTTCCGGCCTGATCAGTGACGACCTCTGACGAGTAAGGTAAACCCGTGACCTCTGATCTGTTTACTTTGTTGTTATTACTGATTTTGATTCTAGACCTGATTCAGAACTTGGATGTTATCTCAGTTTTTTTACTGCTTATGAGCAGAAAAGAGGACCTGAAGACCCTGTTGATCCTATGGACTGTTGGGTATGGTTTCCCGTGTTTGCTTCACATGGTTTGTATCATCCTTGAGTATAAACAGAGGAACCAACAGCAACGTAGTTCGTTAGAAGCTGATAATGGAAGCTTGGGTTTCCATGCTTCAAGATGCGGATTTGGGAATGGATAGGTTGCAGAGTGATGAATTGATGTTGGTACTAGGTATGATCTTTAACTAATGTTATTATAGAGTTCAAAGTATGATGAATTACATTTAAGGAGTTGTTTAGCATTGTTGTTTGTATTTTATTTTGGTATATGAAATAATTAAGAAAATTGCTTCTGGTAATGTGGTTTAGGCATAGTTGTCAATAGCGACGGTAGCGCCCGCGATCGCGAATAGCGTCGCGTATCGGCTAACTGTCGCTATGTGGTGCTTAACGGGGCAATAGCGTGAACATAGCGACCTCCGGCGACGTCCGGCGAAGAATTTCCGGCGACGTCAATGTGATTTCTGCCGGAAACAAGGAGGAGGATGAAAAGGAGCCGCATCTTCTCTCTTTCAGACTTTTTAGAATGAAAAGCGGCCGCATCTTACTTTTTAGGGTTAACGAGGGTATAGAAGAAAACCCGAAGAACAGTGGCGAGAAGAAAAGAGAGAGAGAGAGATGGGGGGATGAACTTGTCTGCAATAATGGAAGAGAGAAGTGTGTAAAGATTAGTTTCCTTTGTTTTTTATTCACCTACCATTGAACCATGTGAGCCGAGGTAAATCACAATTATCCATTTTCAAAATCTCCTTCACTAATATATATGATGTATGTCAAACCCAAATGTCCTAAATGCATCTATCAATATTGAACTTACAAAAAGAATATATTGACATATCTGTTTCTTTGACTTTAGCCATAGGAGAATTCTAATTTTATAGAGGTGACACCAACCGGTTTTGTTGGGTGGGTGTGGCCATAGCGTCTATACCCAGACTGAGCATATCCATAACTAATTATAAACTTGGACATCAAGATACTTTTACTTATTAATTACATTGTGATTTGCATTTAGTTATGGTTTTGTTTGATTTAAGACAAGTTGCTAAGATCTGTTGCATGTTTGTAAAAATAAGTTGAAGCAAACAATTCCTAATTGGCTTTAAGAACGGATTAAGTAGTGGGATGCATAAAAAATGTATAAAATTCCCTGAAAGCTCAACAATCGTAACTTTGTATTATGTGGGAGCTGTAAATAGCATTGCAAAGACAGTTAATCACATCAAAGTATGTTATTTTAAAGTTTACCAATGAGACATGATTATAGCAATTTCAAAAACTAATGTCCAGGTGTTTTTGGACATAAGCATGTGGACAACAGTGTTGCCTGCACATCAGTTAGTTCCAGGTGTAATCTTTTTTTCTTTTTCTTTTTTCTTATCAAATTTTCCCTATATTTATACTAGAAATACCTAAGATCTTTAATATTTGCTGATCAGAAACTTAATGTCGCTAACATCTTTGGTTTTTTGGTCCTGTAGCAGTATATATATTTTCAAAAATTATAACGCGTTCCTGTTTCACAAACTGCAAGAGGACTCAAGTTATCAACTGTGTTTTGAACATTTTTGTAACAATTGGGATTAAAGATATAAAGATGAGCAACCCTTAATTATAAATCAACTGATAATCCACAACCTGAAGAGTCATCATGGCCACAAACATGTGTGGTTGCGAATGGAAAGCCTAGACAATCATACCGACATGTACTTGCCCCAGGTTGAAGCATTGGTGGTATTCGAGTAGGTAAGTCATCGAATGCTTGCGTCAATTTTCAAGTTTTAACTTTTGAAAGAAGTAGCGCTCGACGACATATGACTAGCGGCAGACCGGCTGCGTTTGTTTGTTATCCCAATCAGATGTAATTATTATATTTAATATTTATAGTCTATGTACATGTTAGCAAGCCAAAAATATCCGGTTTAGCGCGCCGCAACGCGCGCGGGGTATAAACCTAGTTGTAATATAATAATATAGCTAGGGGTTTATTTAAATCTCACCAACTGTTTATCTGGCCCAATGGGCTGTAGCTCTACCTACAAATACCTTAGCCCATCTGTTCCAAGTATGATGCCTTAATCCCATTATAGAACCATATCTCCTTTATATTACTCTTCTCTACCCCTAACTCATATTAATAGATGTTTATGAGGACGGATTCTAGGCTGACTTGAGCGTCGAAGGTTGGTTTAGAGGCTTTGGTCTTGGATCCTTCTAACAAGTTTTTTATGGAGTTATTTTATGGTGTTTTACGATCTAAAGATGTAAGTGTAGATGCATCGATGACACTTTACTCTTGCTATTATTGCACTCTTACCACAAGGACCATAAGTTGATTGGGTAGGTGGGTTCCTTTTGTTTTAAATGGAATAGATCTAATTAGTGGCTTATAGAATACAATTGTGGTCCAAATGTCCAATTGAGTTGTGAGTTTAAGTCTTTTTCTTTATAAAATCAACATGGTTAGTTAATATCTTAAATGTAAAAGTAATCAATCAATCCTCAAGTGGGTGGTCATCTTCTATGTAATCAATCCTCAAGTGGGTGGTAAACGTGTCTATCTCTCATGGTACAACAGTCAAAGTAGTCTGTACTGCCGGAGAAGGCCACGTGCCCGAGGTTAGAGGTGCATAAAACCGGGTTTTTTGAATACCCGGGTTCGGTTACGTACCCGGGTTTGGGTATGACAGGGTAGGGTATAACCGGGTATTACGAAATAACCGGGTCGGGTTCGGGTAGGGTATTTTCGTAAAAAGCCATACCCTATATACCAGGTTCAGGTCGGGTTCGGGTTTTCAATACCCGGTTTCGGGTATACCCATTTTCGGGTACTAGATACCTATTTTCAAGTAAGCGTGTGAATTTCCGACACGACCCGAACCTAACACAAAATTAGCGGGTTTAGGTTTAGTCTTAATGGGTTCATGTAAAAATTTCGGGTTCGGGTTGGGTTGGACCCACCAACCTGCGAACCCGACCCGTTAAGCACCCCTAAGTACAAGTGATAAAAAAACATAGATAGTTAAGTCTTCGTTGATGATGGAGTAATTCATCGTCTTTATTTAACGCCTTCGTTTAATAATAAATACCCGGGTTTTAAAATACCCTACGGGTAGGGTCGGGTTCGGGTATTAAATAACCGGGTTTTAAAATACCCGGGTTCGGGTATTTTTTTCGGGTTCGGGTATTTTGTACACCTCTACCCAAGGTTACACCGGGTAAAGTTGTAGTTTTTGAACTTGTATAAGAGATAAAAGTATGAATAGAGGAATTAAGTAGAGAGTACTTCTCTCTATAATTTCTCACTATATATGTCTTCAAGTGCTACTTCTCAAAGGATTCTTCATGCATATACTTGGTTTTTTTTTCTCTAGTATTCCTTTTCTCACTAAAATGAGCATAAAACCCCCTATTCATACATGACATGAAGAGGCTCACTTAATTAGAGATTTAAAACTCTAATAAAACTAATTAAGTCACATAATAAAACTCTATTCAAGAGTTTTGAAGTATGCAATGTATTGCTGGAAGGCCCAAAGTTGTCAAGATGTTACTACAACAAATCAGGTGTGTGGGGTAGGAAATAGAAAAAAAAAATGAAAAAAAATGAAAAAAAAAATGAAGAAATAAGCTGGGATGGTCCTTGACGTACTGATGTATCAACTAACAGTGGTTATTTCGAGCTTATCATGGTTTCTAGTATCAATCCTCAATATGGCATAATAATCTCATGTTTCTATATTATTACTTTGGCGTGTGTGCGTTGTTTTGGTGGATATGTTAGCGGGGGGGGGGGGGGGGGGGGGGGTAAGGGTAGTGCCAAGTGTGCGTTTTGGCGTGAGTCTTATTTTAAGCAAATGGGTCAATATTGTGTGTTGGTGCTACCCTCCCTGGCAACATATATCTTTCGTGTTCCTTCGTTTTCGAGGTGTGTGTTCTCTTTTTCTTTGGATTATTCTTGGGGTATTGGGTTCAATGCAGAGAAGCTTTTGATTGGAATTGAAGTGTGTTTGAAGGAGTCTGCTGAGTTTTTTTGCACAGGTTCTAAGTATTTGTGTGCTGAGCATAACAAGTGTAGCCTGATGGCCATAAAAAGTGAAATCCGACTTGTTCATGTTGTGACTGCCGAAGCATATTATCATATATCATATTTTTGTTCAGAATAGTCAACCTCTATGTAGTTTCCAGCTTGGCGATTTAATTTCTGGACATGTTCGGATACATAAAACACTGCAGTTTGGGTTGGGATCTTAGAAATCGCTTATGGTGGTCAACAACATTTTCAGCTCCGATTCGCTGCACATAAACAGGTTCTGTTCTCTGGTTATGCGCTGAAACAAGGTTTAATTGGCTTCATGTGCAGCTTCGGGTTTTATATTGCTTCGGATGTGCAGTTTTTTTTGCAAAAACTAAGGGTGGAATTGAGATAATGTTTGGGAAGGATAAGTATTGAAGGAGGGCAGTATCCAATTGTCTTAATATATCATAGATTAAGGATGCTCAGATGTGCAACATTATGGTAATTATTGTGGGTTGTGAACAAGTGGCTGGAAAGTAAAGTATTACTCGAGTGAAGTATCGAAATCGTATGGAGACCTAGCTACCCGAATTGTGCCCAAGATCATTGTTGAAGATAAAAAGTGCTTATCCTCTTATAGTTTAGCTCAAATGATTCCGCTTATGGCGTCCATAGTTCTTTGGTCAGGAGATTAAAGTCTTTGTATTCGAGTGGCGAGAGTCAATCATCTGTACCTTTTTTTCTTTATTTCCGGTTTTCTAACCTCTGGTTAGGAAATTTTGTCTTTGTACTCGTTATGTTTTTTGGTTTTCCGTGTGGAATAAATGTATCTCCTTCTCAGTTAAAAAAAAAAAAGAGTTTTGAAGTGTCCATTAATACTTAAATTTCCAACACTTGGTGAATGATTGGTGTCCAACAGAAATTCTTTTTATGAATCTGTGTATGCAACCATGGGTGTTATGTTGTTCTCTTGCTTTTTTTTTTTTGAAAGGCAAATTACTTTATTTCATACTCACCCAATATATACATGTACATCAAACAGCAAGGTGCTATGAAGATGCTAACTACCCAACCCAGGCCCAATTACAAGTTATTCCCAGATCCTAGTTGTTGTTTTTATCTAAATGATTTCCAGCTCATTATACTCAATTGATACAACTTTTAGACTTATTCATCTATGTCAAATTTGCACCATTTGTTCCAATCCTTTGTGATGCCATTTGCTCGATTTGTTATCCATAGGAAGGATTGCGCCTTGACTTCTCCGAGTAGTTCTTCCAGATTTGTTCGCTTTCCTTGAAAGATTTTCTTGTTTCTTCCTATCCATATAACCCAACAAGTTGTAAGGATGACCGCGTGTATTGCTCTTTTTCTGTTTCGCCTTAATCCGTTGATGTTCCCTGCTTCTAATAGCTCCCGAAAGTTGAATGCGAAGATGGGCGGAATTTTGCACCAGTCCGCTATTTTCTGCCAGAGATTAGCCGCGACATAACAGTGAATTAAGAGATGTGCAGCGTTTTCTGAATAGTCGCCACAGAAACAGCATAAAGGGGGACTGTTGATGATTTTCCTTCTGCATAGACCTTCCATCGTTGCAAGTCTGTCTTGTTCTGCCCTCCATGCTAGGATATTGACCTTTTTTGGCACCCAATTCGACCATTTGAAGGGATAAAATGGGGCTGCAGCTGTTGTTAATAATTTTCGACATGAAGCCGCATTGTATGAACCCGATTTGTCTCCCAGCCACATCCACTTGTCCAGTTCACTAGAGAGCGCCGCACTTTGCAGAAACTGATTGCATTCAAGAAGTTCTTCGCGTTCCTGCAGCAATAATGGATCACGTCGCCAAGCCCAACCCACCTCCCAAATATTTTCCCGAAATTGTAAACGGGCTGCAATGGTGCAGCCTTTATCAGATTCTAAGACAAAAAGTTTTGGGAATTTGTACCTGAGCGGGGTATCGCCGAGCCAGCAATCGAGCCAGAACCGTATGTGCAACCCGTTACCAACCACGCCTTTGAACAAATTTTCAACCTGGATGTTTAAGCTTTCAAAGTCCTTTCCAATTTTTATTATTGAGTTCCAAACCCCCGGGATGGTCGATTTGATTGGAAGGAATGCCCATGAACTTTCATTATGGTGAAGCGAATTGATGACTTGTTTCCATAGGCTATTATTTTCGGACTTATACCGCCACCACCACTTTAATAAGAGACTCATGTTCATGTGAAGTAGGGAACCAAGGCCAATACCTCCTTTATCTTTGGGGCCGATGACTCTTTCCCAAGAGATCCAAGAGGTTTTGGATTTTTCGTCCGACCCTCCCCAAAAAAAGCGCCTTCTTAATTTTTCCAAATGCTCAATGATACCTTTGGGTGCCCGAAAGAGGGAGAAGTGGTAGATTGGGAGGCTATCGAGGACGGCTTTCAAGAGTACCACACGACCCCCCATGGATAAGGATTTGGCTTTCCATTTGGATAGCCGAGCATTGCAAGTGTCAATGACGCCTTTCCAATGTTTTAATTGGTTCATGTTTGCCCCGATTGGAACTCCAAGGTATTTGCATGGAAAGGATCCTTTGTTAACATTGATGCTATGCGCCATCTCGTCAATGGTGGGGTCGGCTACCCCAATACCAAAGAGGTTAGATTTATGAAGGTTGAGTTTTAACCCGGATATGAGGTGAAAGCATCTAAAGAGCCGGATGACATTGCGTATGTTTGAGGAATCCCATTCACCGATTACCACAACATCATCCGCATACATGAGGTGCGAAAGGGAAGGCCCGCCATTGGGGAGTGGTAAGCCTTTAATGAGGTTGAGCTCTTCCGCTTTAGCCATGAAACAAGATAGCGCCTCCATGGCGATTATGAATAGGAAAGGGGAGAGTGGGTCCCCTTGCCTCACACCCCGATGGCATTGAAATTCCCAGGTTGGCGAACCATTTATGAGGACCGAGGCTCTAGCCGAATTAAGAATCCCTTTCACCCATTGTCTCCATTTTTCAGGAAATCCCATTTGCGCGAGGACTTCAAGAATAAAATCCCAATTAACACTGTCAAACGCCTTTTCGAGGTCTACTTTGAGGAAGAAAGTAGGCTTTTTCAGTTTCTTAGCCCATGAGCAGATTTCGTTAAGAATTAATGGGCCATCTAAGATGTTGCAATGGGCAAGGAATCCGGATTGGTATACGGATATAATGTCTTTCATGAAAGGGCGAAGCCGGTTAGCTAGTACCTTGGAAATGATCTTGCCAATGCTACCAAGTAGGCTAATGGGGCGATACTCATTGAGTGAAAGCGGGTCTGCACATTTGGGGATAAGAACCAAGAAAGAGGATGCACAGCCTTGACTTATTTCGCCGGTCGCATAGAAGTCTTCTAGAACCCGAAAAATGTCCTCCTTTAGGAGGTCCCAGAAGTGTTTGAAAAAGCCGAAGTTGAAACCGTCCGGGCCGGGTGCCTTGTCACTATCACAATCCCAAATTGCTGATTTTATTTCCGCCAAGGTGAAAGGCTCGGTAATCGCGGAAGCGGCGAGTGAAGGGAGTTGTCTGATGCTGGGACATGTGAAATGAGGTCGAATGTGCAAGTGCTCACTGAATTTGTTGGCGAAGAATTTCCGAGCTTCCCATTTCATCTTGATTGGATCGTTACACCATTCGCCGTTGACAAGAAATCCGTTTATTCTTTTACTATTGTTGTTAAAGTTTATCATGCCATGAAAGAAACTGGAGTTCTCGTCGCCTTCTAATGCCCATTTCAGTCTTGCTTTTTGTTTGAGATCATTCGCTTCCAATGTTTTTAAAGACTCCCATTCCTTTTTCGCATCACTCCACGACTGTTTTTCGGTTTCTGAAAGAGGATGATTCTCGGCAGCCTCATCAAGAAGATTGAGTTGCTTTTCGCATTCTTGTTGCCTTTGTTTCTTCTTATCCCTTTCCATCGTCAGCCATGATTTTATTGCTTCCTTGATAGTTTTCAGTTTACAAGCCAAGATTTCGTCACTTTTCCCGGAGAAGGGATTACCGGAGATGGCATTATGAATCAGATCCTGGAATCCGGGGGCTTGTAGCCAAGTGTTGAAGAAGCGAAACGGTGTCGGGCCAAAGTTCAAAGCTTCCGTGGCTAAGGTTATAGGGCTGTGATCAGACTCAATTCTTGGGTGCGCTACCAGCGAGGCATTCGGCCATTTATCCCAGAAATTTTGCGAAACCAAAATGCGGTCGATTTTGCTAAATTTTTCACCGTTACCTGAGACCCTCGTGAATTTTCTACCACCCATTGCATATTCAAGGAGACCATTGTCATCTATGAATGTGTTGAATGCCTCTGCGCAGGCTGAATTGAAATTTGAGTTTAGGCGTTCCTCTTGTGAGCGTACCGCATTATAGTCTCCTAGTAGTACCCAATACCCAGTGTTCGATTCAATCTGCTCAGATATTACTTTCCATAGGTCTTTCTTGGCTGTGATACCTTGTGGTGCGTATACATTGGCAATGTGGATGGTGATGTTGTGTTGCGGGATGTTGCCAGAAAGGATTAAAACATTACGGTGTTTAAAGGTGTGAGTACAGTTAAAGAAACCTGGGTCCCAGATGCTAAGGATGCCACCAGAGGTTCCTTCTGCGTTGACCCAGTCGAAAGCCACTGGTCTTCTGCCCCAAATTTTGTGCACCTGAATTTTCGATCCATCGCAGCGCATTGTTTCCTGAATTGCGACAAAGCTTGCCCTGTGATGCCTGATTGTTTCCCCTATGGAGAGCATTTTGTGGTCCTCCCCTAACCCACGGACATTGCATGTAAGGAAAATCATTGGGGAACAAGTAGGTCTCCTTCATCCCTGATTGCGTTTTCCAATTGAGTTTCAAAGCCTGAAGCATTGATACCGATTGCTTCACCGAAGGCGATGGTTTCAGCGGTTTCAGTTTGGTTGTGGGTTGAAATATTGGGACCAAAAGCAGGGCTTCCAGCGGTGAACTGGAAGTTGGGAGGTGGGGTCACCGGGTTGTCAAGTGTGTTGGTTAAAGGCGCCAGGGAAGGGGACAGGGGGATGGATGGTTGGAAGGAGGGAGGGTGTCGGCGAAAGGAGCGGGTACGGGAGGTAGCAGCAGAGCTGATAGGGTGAGGGGGAATGGGAGATGGTGCAGGGATAGGAGGGGTTTGGGCTGGGTTGATGGCAAACGGGCCAAAGGAATGAATGGGCTCTACTATTGGGTCCAGTTGGGTTGGGGATGAGAGTCTAGGTCTTTTACGATTGGGTAACCCATTGGTCCTTGGGGGAGAGAAACCTGCTGAAAAAATTGAAGTGTCCAAAGTGGACCCCCCGAAATTAATGCTTTATTATTATTGGAATTGTGAATTCCCTGGGGAGGAGTGCACATGCATGCAACATGATTGTTTTGTTGTTCCAAAGTATGTGATGTTTCAACTTCCATTGCCTGATCCTTTGGCTTTTCGGTTGCTTCCAGAATCGCCGGTGACTCCAGTGGGTCGGAGTTGTCTGACGTCACCGGAATTATTTCTCCTTCTTCAATCTCTTGATCGGCCATAGCCGAGTCGGCCTTAGCCTTAGGTTTGGTGTTGTATTTCCCGGTTGCTGGATTCAATACCATTTCGTATCGATTTAAGAGGTTCTCTTTAGTTGCACAAAAATCAGGAACCCACATTTCGTCAACCTCCTGAATCCAGACTGAAAACGTTTTGTTTTGACATGTAACTAGAAGATCACCTTCTATTCTTTTCCCGTGTTGCACTAGGATACCCAGAATTTCGAAGGACAGATTACCATCTCCGGTAGACGCTTGTGACTCGTGGACTATTTTACCGAATCTTTCACCAATGCTATTCAGTACTGATCTGTCCCAAAATTGTGGAGGGATTCCCATGATCTTTATCCAGGCAATCCTTTCGAATTCGATATGTTGCTCGTTCCAGATTTCCAGGTGTGAGAACCATTGTCTCCATAGGTTACTTTTGGAGGATAAGAATTCGTTAACCTGGCTGGAGTGTTGAAATGTTAGTAGGACATTGAGACCACCCACGTAACAGAGCGTTACTCGATCCGAATCCGCCAAGTTTAGGAATTGTTCCATACAAGCTAAACGGGTAGCATCAAGGGCTTTGCCGAATAGCGAGCATTTCTTCCAGGATGATGAAGCCGGTGGGGGACGGGTGGGAAGGTTGATGGAGATGGTAGGAGGGGTGGGGTCGGGGATACCGGTGGTAACAGCACGGAAGGAGGGGCCACCGTAGTTGGACCAGGTTCTGGTAGGGTGAAGGGGAGGTGGGGGGGGGGAGGGGGAGGGGGTGGTGGTGGTGGTGAAGGGATGGGCGGTGGGAAACATGGGGGTTGGAGGGGTTTTTGTTTGACTTACCAAACTTGGCGATGTTTGCAACGATCCTGTTTTTGCCCATGACTACCTGACTGATGTTTTTAGCCATTTCCGAACCTTCGACTATGTCTTCATACCTCACAAAAGCAAAGAATCTGCCCAGCTTGTCCTTTCTTTTTGGCAAGTAGGCATCGACCATATTTCCGAACGGTTTGAATGCTCTCCAGAGATCTTCCAAGGAGCACCAGGGGGGGAGATTGCTAACGAAGAAGTTGGTTGTTCTTTCATTCTCAACGTATTGGTCTGGTTGCACATACGGTTGCGGCCTTCTGCGACGTCGGGGAAACTCCCAGCCCTCATCCTCATCTCTCACTACTCTCTCATTCCCAAGTTCCTCATTCCCATTTTGCTCTCTCTCAGAGACGGTTGTTTGATTGTTCTCTCTCTCGGGTTCACTCACTTGCTCACTTTCTCTCTCTCTCTCTCTAGCTCTCTCTCACTCATCTCTCTCGTTGATAACAATGGGCTTGATGTTGTTCTCTTGCTTAGACGATTAAAGGATAAAAGGAAGATGGTCCCACAAAATTGAAATTCCTGACTGCTATATTGTATGTTGCTCATGTTGGGGATTGACACTACAAGTTTTTTGGCCTTTAGCGGTGCCGCTGGTCGCCGCTAAAGGTTAACACGGGTCGCCGCTAATGACCTTTAGCGACGCCAGCGCCGTTAAAAGTTTCGTTTCCTTTGATCCGTTGCTAATTCTTGATGCGTCGCCGCTAAAGGTCAGCAGGAGCTGCTATTTGCCTGTTGACGTGGAAATTATTATTATTATTATTATTATTATTATTATTATTATTATTATTATTATTATTATTATTATTATTATTTTGTGCCAAGTGTTTGAGTACTGGGGTCAAGTGATCTCAAAGTTGTTGCGGACTGTCACAGGTGTTTGGTACCGAGTTAATTGATCCTAGAATTTTTTGTAGCGCAATTTCGGTATCCAAATCCCCTTTTTATATGTAATACATTAAAAGTGACTCTAGTTCATGACACATATCAAAAAAGCAACCCCACTAAAATAACCTGAGATCCGCCATTCGCCATTGATTGTAGGACAAAATACTATTCCAACTATATTCCTTTAGAAATGTTTGTATAATTAATATTTTAAATAAAATAACATATGATATCAGTATAAGCTAGGGCTTGGGGCAAAATAAATAAATAAATAAATTATAGTAAAGTTTTTCTAAAACAAATACCTTATGCATCAAATTTTTTTTTTTTTATTATGATTTTATGATTTCATTAAAACAAAATACGAAAGTTACATCACAATAGAAGGTAGACGGGCAACAAGCTGCGCCGCCACCCCTTGCATCAAATACAATAAGAAAAATAAATTTTATCTAAAAATATTTATACACATGAGATATAATTTTTTTAACTCCATCAACTATAAACTTTTTAGTTTAGTATTGTCAGTCTCAATCACGAAAAAGTACGAGAGTTTATATAAAAAAATTTTGTCTTTTAGAAAAGAGCCTCAACATTTTAGTTTGCGTCGGGCCTTCAAAAACATTGAGCTACCCCTGTAACAATGAGCAATATAGTAATTTGATAAACGGTTATTCTTTTGACCAAACGGTTATCCCCATCCAAAGATAGTATGGCGGGAAACAAAAATACAACTCGTATAAAACTACAACATAGTTGTCGTAGCAGAATATCAAGAACCATAAACTGATTTACTTTCATTATCACAACAATTATTAGTGAAAACAAATACCTAAAAAACTAATCAAAGCTCAAAAAGTTTAAGAGCCCACTACACTATATACTTGCTGAAACATACTTCATGGGTGTTTGCGATTGAGTTTGGAAATCACTTATTGACTTTTTGGTTTAAAAAAAAAACAATAAATTAATAAGTCATTTCCAAAATGCACAAAAACCTGGTTTTTGATAATTTATTACTAGTTTTTTTCAAAAAGCAAATAAGCTACTCAATCAATCAAGCGCATTAGGGCCATTACAGTAATTCACCACATGGTTCCACACCCATTGCACCAAGAACCTCCTTCTAATCCCATGCATATACGTACAACCATCTCCATCCTTCAACATTTGGCCTTTGTACGACCCACCACCTCCTGTCCCATAAATCCCCTCACACAAGTCAGCAATCTCCACAGGAAACGAAGGGTCATCACCCGCATACCACGCATTGACCAACGGATTCGACGCGATCTCAGCAATCTCATGAGCTATCACACTAATCATCCCGTTAATCCCCACGTCACCGTTAGGTGATTTTAACGGTTTTAACCCGGGTATATAACTTGGTACCGCAAAAGGGTACGCACATACGCCTGGACACAATTTAGCCGAGTTTCCTACCCATGCGTAGGGTAACGTGTACCCTACAATTGATGGGTAGGTAAAGTAGTGGAACCCACACACATTTTGGCAAAAATCCTGAATGTACACGTCATCATAAGTGAGTAAAAGATATAACCCACCTTTTGGGTGTACTGGTAACGGTTCAGTTTTGGCAGTTATAGCGGATTTTATAACGGATTGTACGGATAGACGGGTTAGGGTTTTACCGTGAGATAATAACCGGTCGTTTTTCTCTTTTCCTAGGCGAACTGTCTTTGACACATTGGAATCGGTTTGGTCATTGTAGAGCTGGACGGTTTTCCACCAACCGGAAACCGATGGTGAGCGGTTTCCGGGGGCAGAAATGGAGTTGATGAACTCCCAGATTATTCGTTTTTGCGCGCTTGACCATGTTCCGTACCTATTAGATTATATTGTAATTAGTCATAGTTGAAGGTGGTTTAAGTAAATATGATGATGCAAATAACATTGTAATTAATTGATACAATCACAATTAGGGTTGTAATTCTTGACACAATGTAAAACCCAACCAAAACCAGACATGGAAAAAAAAAATTTAGGTCGATTAACACAATCTGTTTTTTAAACGGGTCAGGTTTGGGTAGGCATATTTAAAAAACATGCCGGGTTCGTTGACCAACATAAAAAGGGTTGACCCAAAAAAAGATTTGGCTCGATTAACACAGTCTGTTTTTTAAACGAGTCAGGTTTGGGTTAGACCGTCCGGAGTGGGGCGGGAAGGGGGAAACACCGCCCCGGGTGGGCGTGGGAGGGGGCGGGGAGCAGTCCACCGGCGTGGGGGGGGGGGGGTTGGGAGGACACGTGGCTCGATTTTATTGGTGGGGCTTTTTTGATTGTTTTTTTTTTAATTTAACACAATTTAAATAATATAATGTTATTCCCTTCACCCCCCCCCCCCCCCCTTCCACTCCCCATAATTTTCACCCTTCACACATGGGCCCCAAAAGTGCCACATGGCGCTTCATCTCTCTCCGCCTTCACTCCGGATGGTCTTAACATATTTTAAAAGCACGTCGGGTTCGGTTGACCAACATAAAACGGGTTGACCCATTAATCTATTAATAATAACCAAATATTTGTTAATGTATTATAAAACAATCATTTTTCATTTTTATGAAGATAAAGTTGTGATTTCGAATCCATTTTCAAGATTTTTCAAAAAAAAGTTTTCGTATTACTCATTTTGCAACAAACAATATGTTTATAACTCATCAACATGTTTTAAAAAATAGGCTAAACCGGTCGTGTTCGTGTTAACCTTAATTTATATGTGTGTAGGTTAGAGTTAGACATATTTGACATGAATAAATACTTTAATATTGGTTGGGTTCGGGTTAAGTTGCACATTTCAACCCGTCAATCCATAACTCATCCATTCCACGGGACACGATTGACACTCCTAAATTCACAATTGACAAAAACATTCTTTGGTTAATTAGATTGTACCAGATAATATTCACTGTGATGTTGGAGGTGAGAACCGGTCCCATGTGGTATTTCATTTTAACAAACTCCGATGAGCCTTCGTACTTCTTATTGCCACCGAATTCAAGCTCTGAGGAGTTGTTTTTCTGGTTGGGCCACGGGCGCCATGCGGTCGAATGTCGAATGAAGAGGAAGAGAAAGAGGGTGACTGTGATGGTTCGTTGCGCCGGTGACCGGCGGTAGTCGTCGGGAAAATGGGGCATTTTAGTTGAGTGGTTGCTAAAACTAGTCACGGATTGATATAGATGATGGGAAGAGTGTGAGATACTAAACAAGACGTACGTTGTTTATATATATAGCTCCATCAGTCCATCTATTGGCACTACACCCTCATCGCATAGTTACACACTTCTGCCCCTGTATACCGTGTATAGGTCAGACACGGCGTATAGGGGTCTGATAATGAGAATGTCGTGGCCTCCTATACGTCATTATAGGTCTATACGTCGCGTATAGACCTATATGCGACGTATAAATCCTGACATGACTCTGACTAATAGGCATTAAAGACGCGTGGGAGTTTGTGCAACCCTTTATATGCGGCATATAGAGCTATATGTCGCGTATAGAGGAGTGTGTAAACAATTTTAGGGGTATACCACTACCACCCTATATATATATACACACACACTTTAATTATACACATAGAGAGAAGAATTTATATTTAAATCCGAGTGTATGTTACACATGCCACCCTTAGTTTTATACGGAGTATTATTTAAGAAAGCTATGCAGACATGAAACATATAGGTCACATATTAATTTGACCTTAATGCTTATGAAGCTAATATTTAACCTTATTTTCATCTAATCATATTTAATGAATTATTTGATTTGGAGGGTGATTAGATAAGAATATGACTTTATGTCATTTATAACTTTATTGTACTTGTTTATGAATTAGTTTTGAAAATCAAGATCCAAGAAGTGAAGTTAGTGACCTTACAAACCAAACTTCTTAAGAGTTCTAAGTATTTTACTTTTTATATTTATAAAAGTGTTCGAAAGTACATGGTTTGCTAGTAAGGTTTCTCTTTTATCTCCGAAATGTAGATAGTGCAAATCCTCTAAGGTATAGGCATAGGTATAGGAATAAGTTATTTTGCGGTTCATGTAAATATGAAAACAATCATCATTGTTTTTACTTATAATTCCTAGTGGCATGCATGGTACGTAGTATATTGAATGAAAGTAAAATAAAATTATGAGATTTGATGCACGAAACGTCCTTTCTTAGTTAGTATTTCACCTTTCAAACAATTCATTTCTTTCTTTTTTTTTTTTTTTGAACGGCCAATTGGAATCACTTACGGATCACTGGAGTATCATCGTGTCACCAGTATTACCACGTGATCATATTCCACCACCAAATCACCAATTCAGGAGGGATTTAAGTAGATCGGAGCGGGTTCAGACGAACCCACTCGGTTTTAAATTTTTTGAAGAAATGTATACAAAAAATATGCGATGAACCCATAAGTAAAATTGGGATGAACCCATTAACAAATCCATTGACTGGCTCCATGGTTAAAGTTTCCTACCTCCAAACATTCAAACTCGGGTTCGATCGCTGTTAGTTGCGACTATTTTTAATTTTTGTTCTAATCTGATTTGCAAATCAAAGTTGGGTTTTAATGTGTTATGTGCGCGCCCATTATTGCAGAGGTTATGTAGGGTCTTTCATGTTTGTGAAGCTAATGCTGATGCCACCATTACTGCAGAGGTTATTTAGGGTCTTTCTCATTGAGTTTAAGTTCTCATTTTTTTCGTTTTACATAGCATTTAATATTTTTAGCACACAAAAATAAAACTCTTTGAAAAAAAAAATATGTAGCTAAAAAACGCAATACATTATATTTTGATAATTTGGGCTCAAAGTTCAAACCTAGGGCTTTATGGTTGAAATAATTTGCTCTTAATTAGGTGAAAAGAAAGATCTTGTGTGTCTAATATGGTTGAAATCCTATCGTTATTTTGATCATTGAAAAAGTCCACGACGGAGTTGAAAATGAAATCTACGGCGGAGAATGAGGGTGAGCATCGGAGAAGGAAGGTGGAGAGCAGGAGCCATGGTGGTCGGACTTGAAGGAGGTGAACGAATCCTATATTTTTATAATATGGTACTTTATCCGACCCGAACCGTAAAACCGAACCAAACATTTTTATGTCTGGTCCTATGATATTGTCATATAAAAACGGTGAACCAATTGGAAAAAATTTCTGGATCCGCCACTGGCCTAGTGTTCTGCATTCAGGGCTCCTTTGAGTAAGTGAAGACGAATAGTCGACTTTGCTTGCTTGACTTGCAGATAAGGAATTCCCATAAATACTTCTTCATAAGCAACAAATAATATCCATATCACACAATCTTTTAGTAAACTTTCAACACCTCCTCAGATCATGTGATGAGGAAGAACACTAGATAATGGTTTAAAACAACTTAGGACTTTCTGGTAAACTCATGAGGAATCCAACTTTTAAAGTTTCACATGTTAGCATGCTATTGATAGGGTCAGTTTTCAACGACAGATTCTCACAATAGTGATTTCTTTAATAAGGGTGGGTATTATAGTGTGGTCAAGGAGAGTAATGTTAGTGACAAGGATAAAGATAAGAAGTAAGATTAAGAGTAAATGTAAGGCTGAGAAGGACATGCACAACATGAATATGATTTGACTTTGTGGATGATGTATTGGAATATGATGTGCATAAATAAGGGAGTCAATATTCTTAAAGGGCCAATAACAACTCATTATTAGTAAACATATGCTAAAGATGTGAACAACCTTTGATTAAGCTCGAGTTAGCTAAAATATATAGGTACAAACTAACTTTTGATAATTCAAACATATATAGTTTCGAATAGCTCAAAAATATACAAATTATAAGAGCTAAAGTAACATCGTAACAAACTCATGTTCGCCAATAATCCTTGGCTCAATTGACAAATACTAACTACGTTAAGCGTGAGATCATGGAGAGATACTTAGTTCGAACCATGCTTGTGGCAATAATAATGAAGGAACGTTATTGGATAACGGGGTTTAATCCCCGGTCTCTTTCCTCTTACGTGGAGAGGAGGTTGAAATTCTTTGGAATAATGGGATGTCACGTCAATTTTTACTTGCAAGCGTCCTTGACATACATTATGCGTATCAAACCCTGATCATTTGGGTTCTCAAATGTACGCGTTATCACTTGATCTAGCCGTTCTAAAAAACAAACTCATATTCAACTAGTAAAATTCTAAACCTTCAATCAAACTAAAACAAATTTGTAAACAAGCAACAAACTTATTATTAAATTTCCTTTCAAAACCCCTCACCCATCAAAATTCATATGGCTACAATATCATAAGTTTTGAGTTGGTGAGATTGGGTGGAATGGTGACAATTATTGGCATCAAATGCTTATTGGGATTCGCACTACTACTCTACTCCTAGATTTGTACAACCAAACCAAAACCAATAGACTTCACAATAATTCATCACACAAACACAATGCAACAAACTATCTTCCTACCTTCTTATTGGCTAGACGACCCTCTTCTAATATTCTATTCCTAAACTCAATTCTTTTTAACTTTCAACCATTTAATTATTCACATCCAAAAAAATTTTATTTAATTAATAATTTTAATAACTTAAAAAGATGGTTTTGAATACGAGTGTTCACTAAGCAACAAAATACCCAAAAGTAACCATCTTTTTACACCTCTTTGCACCCATATTACCGAATTCAAAGCTTTGATTGCTAAAAACTGTCAATACCAAAGAAAAATCGAATCTTTCTTGTGGGTCTGTTGCCTTTTCTTCAATTAAGGTTCGGTAAGGTGTTCTTTGGATCGATTTAGGGGTTTTTTGATGTCATTTCTTGATCTTGTTATTATGGGTTTCTGTTATTGATTAAAGAATTGAAGGATTTAAGTTTGTGGGTCATAAAGTTCAAATCTTTGGATCATGGATTTTCACTATGGTCGATATGGGATTTCGTTTCAATCGAGTGCTGCAGATAGTACATCTCAGATGGTTATGATGGGTCCCACCACAACAACCACAAGTACTAGGTTTTTGGGGAATCCTATGATGGGGAACAATCATTCAGGTGAGTCTGTTACTGGGTTGAAGCATGATGCAGGTTTGGCTGTTGAGTGGTCTGTTGAAGAACAAAGGATGTTGGAAGAAGGACTTATCAAGTAAGTGTTTTGTTCCATGTTTGTATGTAAGTTTAAATATTTGATAAATGAATAGATTGTTTATAATAAATGATATAATCATCTGTTTGATGGAGCTCACTGGTGGATCTTGAACGAAAATCCTGGTAGGTAGGGCCAGAAAAACTGGGTGGGCCGAGGCCCGTCTGGCCCTAGTGAAAAACCGCCCATGATGGAACTAATGCAAGTTGAAAAATAAAATTTGTTGTTTGTTTAGTTATGAACAGTGAATAGAGAATATATGTGATTAGTGTTGTAGTTTCTTGTTAATGAGCATTTGTGTATTATATGTAGGTTTGCTGATGAAGCTAGTATCATGAAGTATATTAAGATTGCTGCCACGATGCGTGATAAAACTGTTCGTGATGTTGCATTAAGGTGTAAGTGGATGGCGGTGAGTTGTTTACTTGTTTTTATCGTATCGCGTTGCCTTTTATTGAGTGATTTCTTTTGATAGAAATAGTTAATGTTTGTTATCGGCATATGCTTATATTTACGCTGTTATACATAAGTTACGTTTGCTTATGAATGGGGGGTCATAGAGGTTGCAGTTTTGACCCGTTTGCTGTTAATTGGTCAAATGTGTAAAATAGAAAACGGTTAACACACACACTAACTTCATTATATGCACCGAATATTGCATTACCAAATTATTATAACCAAGTGATGCTATTGATTTCTTTTACTGTTGAATTGGCTAACAATATGAGATATTTGGCAGAAAAAACGAAGGAAACAGGATGATCCGCATATGGGGAAAAAGTTGAAAGATAAGAAGGTATGCTTACGCCGTCGCCACTAGACGTTTTTTAATCTATATGCTATGGCATTTGACAAATAAACAAAAAGAATGTGTTTATTTATCTTAATCAGTTAACTACATCGTGTCTAGAGAATGTGTATGTGTTAACTGGAAGAAAGAGATCACACAATCACCTAGCATAGACGGTGCAATAATCCATTATATGGCCATAAGATAATGGTTTATGGGTAGAAATGGGTGCCACTTAAAGCAATTCATGAGGTAAAGCGCAACCCAAATTGGTCTGCTCATTAGTAAATGTGTCAAAATTATCACCATAAGAAAAGGAACATATAATAGTTCCTTAAAACATTATCACCTTTTTCGAAGGTGATAATTTGATCGGTATAATAATTCTTTTTTGAAGGTGATCATTTTGGCTCATTTACTAATGAGTGGATCGATTTGAATTGTGTTTTACCGAAAGTGGCTCAAAGGGTAAAAACTAAAAGTGAAACTGATGAGTCGAGCGGGTCATACCGATTAAAGGTTGTCCAAAACCATTAATGCATACGAATATACGATCTCCTAAAATAGTGTTTGCTGGCCAACGCACCCATTTTTCCTACCTCTAGAGTATTTGACTTGTTGATTAAGAACATGCTAGTAGGAATAGGAACAGGGGCGAAGCTTGGTTCTTGAAGGGGGGGGGTCAATTTTTTTGATCGGTAGTGGCAAATCGGCAGGGGCCGGACTCAATTTACCTACGAAAATCTTAAATTTTCACTACTGCGCCCAAAAACAGGGGGGTGGGGGGGCACCCCTGACCCTATATATCCTTCGCCCCTGAGTAGGAACTAATATCCAAAATGTGTTGTACTTCATGTAGCACCCGAATTATGACTTTTTCTTCTAATTTTTTGGGTAAAGATATTAGTACTACGGTTGTCATGTGTTTTCAGGATAATTTGGTGGAATCATCTTCAAAACAGAGTACATCATCAGTTCCAACACTTGATGTGGCTCCGTTTCCTGTCACTATGAATAATCGGATTCAGACCGACGGTACAAGTTTTGAAGGTAATTATTTGGACAATTATATGATTAAATAAAAGTTAACTGATTAAATAAAAGGAATTTAGATATAAATTAGCAACATCAAGTATGCATGATGATTAAATTTTAAAATTGCATACTAAATCTAATAATATTGTGGATTGTTCTACTCATTGATGCAGCATTAAGTGGTTCAGTAAAGCACTTACTTGACCAAAACAACCAAGTTCTTGGTCAGATCTCGGCTAATATTTCGTTAATGAAAGTAAGTGTTTTTCTTTTTTAAATTTATTAGTTTGTAAAAATCATTGAAGCAGCCAGCATCTAAGCTAATCTTATGTATATGTTTTAACATTTTATTTCATGAGCAGCTACAGGACAATATCGATCTCTTCTATCACACCAAGAACAATATAGCCGCCATTTTAAACAAGTATGCGAGATGGTCATTAACTTATAATTTACATACAGTTTTATCGCTGCTAACATTTAATTCATGTAATAAAAAATGCAGTATGAGATATATGCCTGGGCCTCCATTCCCTGTATCGCTAAATGAAGATCTTGCGCATAGTATCTTGCCCACTACAAATCAGGTAACGAGGTTTGAGTTATAGTAACAATTTAATATTTATTTAACATTATTTTCTAAATAGTTTTTTTTTCTTAAAACTTTCAGAGAATGATGTTTAAGGCATCAAACGGGATTTATATGAAAAAAGAGCCAGGGTTTCAATGAAGAAGTTTCCGAGCTTGGTTGCAAAGTACAGACTAAAACATGCTGTAAATTTGATAGGTACGCCTTGTGCAAAGCTGTATTGATCGCTTATTCGGGTCCAAATCCAACTATACAGAAAATTTGTAGAGATCCCATTTTTGGAAGCTAAAAATGTTTTAGGTCATTGATTACCCTTGAATATACAGGCTAGCACCCCTAATGTATGGTCTATTGTGTTAGATTTCGGTGTCCAAAATAAAGATCTCAAATTGTAGTGACTTTAGCGAAGATTGAGTCATGACTCGTTGTTTCTTTGCCTTTTGGTGAATTAGCAACTCGATTTCATGTTATACTCACAGCTGTCGTTTTTGTAGTCATACTAGATTTGAATATCAAGTATACATGCACAGTGAAATTTATTTTTTGTTTTATTTGATGTTGGCGTGGACTTACCGGACAGAGCTTATGGACCGTTTTTGTAGTGTCTGTCTTGACCATTCCGAGGCCACCTGCTTAGCGCAAACTACATTTATTTTGTCTCATTGGTTAGCAAGTTGCATTATATACACACTTTCACGCCATTATACTTTTGACGTAAATGCTTATGCGAAGAATGTGGTCGATATTATAAGACAACATTTAACACATACCATTTGTTACATGATTTGGTTGGAATTTCCTTGGGAGAATCCTTCAACATCACCACAAGGTAGGAATATGACCTTTTAGTTGATTTTAATTGATGTCCCAACTCTCAACTAATTGATGTCTAGATCATCTAGTGACCGATTACTTGCAGATTCACTGTGTCATCATTGGAATTGTGCTTAAGAGTTAAGGTTGTAAACGAACCGAATGTAAAGGGAATAGGAATTGTATTAAAATTTTAACTGTGCTTGTATATTTAATTAAAAAAAAAATGAACATGGACAAATGTTTTGTTAATTTAATAAATGGACGAACATAGCATGTTTGGTCCATGAATTTATGTTGGTGAAAGTTCGATTTTTAATTCGGTTAAAATATCAAATAATAATGCCGTCACCGTCACCGCCACCACTAGGTTAACTAGGGGTGTTCAACGAATCGAATAACGAATTTTCGAATTATTCGAATCGAATTTCTCGAATTTTTAATATTTTTACCTGAATTCGTATTCGGTTCGTATTCGCTTAAAATTCAATATATTCGATTCGTATTCGATTCGAATAAGAAACTCGAATTCAAATCGAATTCGAATAAATTCGATTTAGTCCAAATTCACTATAAATAATAAATTGTTGTACTTTTAGTTTTAAAACTAATACGAACTCATTATCTTAACATATAAAATACAAATCTACGAAATTGATAAACAACGATATGTCAAATACGAGAATAGTATAAGTAGTAGAGAGTATAGTTTGTTAGAGTTTTGTGATGTATAAGGTAAATATATAAAATATGGTTATGGTAAAAAGTTGTAGACACTATGGATTCTTAGAGTTTGACCAAAATTTAGAAGTTCTTTTTTTCAATGTGTATATTTGTATATATAATAATCTGTATGTGTGTATATATATTTAAAAAAATACACATGTACAGTTTTTATTCGAATTTCGAATCGAATCGAATTTAAAATCATAAATTCGTATTCGATTTACTGGACTCGAATTCGAATTGAATCGAATTCGAATTCTTAATAATCGAATCGAATTCTTGGTAATCGAATCGAACTATTTCGAATTTCGAATTTTTCGAATCCAAATCGAATTCTAAACACCCCTAAGGTTAACTTTCAACTGGTCATGGGCTATGAACTGTTTAACTTTGTACGGTTGAAGTGTTTGGACCGTTATTTCTATAAAATATATTTTGTTTGTATTACAAAAAAAATTATTAAGTGATTGTTATGGTTCATGAATACTAGGAATATATAGAATACATAGAATAATATAATAACTAATAATAGTTTTTTCTAGGACGACGGCTTTTTTTTCACAATAACTGGGTGGTTGCAGGACTGCTCGCAAGACCGAACCTGGTTGGTGGTATCAAAGTCACACATTGTTTTTGAAACGCGGATCAAACTGTTAAAACTCAAACAATTTGAACGTGCCAACTTGAATTACTTTCGGTTAATCAGTTTCAACAGTTAATACTACCTTTGAATGTTTTTTCTTAGTGAAGACATCAAAGATAAACATCTCAACAGTTAATACTACCTTTGTATGTTTTTTCTTAGTGAAGACATCAAAGATAAACATCAACCATCTATAAACATTCACTAGTATACATTAAAATGAAAACATTTGATTCTTGACTTTTTTTTTTTAACATCTCCAGTTCACCACTAGAATTGAAATAAAGAATAGTTATGATTTATGAACTACAAAATATTTACAAACTTTACTTAGCTACACCACCTTGAAGACAAAATTTTGTAGACAAGTCATAAACAAAATGTCTTAAAAATATAGGAAACACACAAACCTAAAAGGTATGAGAACGTAAAACGTTAATCAACCAAACATATTCAAGTTTAAAAATTCTAACACTAGTTGTCCTAAATATAAAACAATTGGACTAAAAAGATCAAAGCATGATTTTAATTTTTAAACCTCAAACAACCAAACAACACCATAATTACATAATATGTTAAAGAATGTGTAAGTGTCCATGCATGACAATATAACAATTGAATTGAAAAAGATTGTGGTAGTTTTATAATCAATCTTGTGACTAAATGTTAGATATGAAAGTTGGGTTGTGTTAGTGGCCCATAATTAGAGGCTAATAAACATGCCACTAACTCATGTTAATGTCATGTTATCCTTATTAAACACTTTTGATGGTTGCTTATTGTTTAAGAGAAAGAAAATGTCATACATTTGTAAACATTAATTAAACTTGTTTAGAAAATTGATAGTGGGTAGTAAAGTTGAAACCTCAATCCATTCATCTTTAAAACTAGTTGATTTTTGTTGTATTTTATTGGCTAACAATTTAATGGGTAAAATAGAAAATCTTTTACTTCAAGTGAAATCAATCGAAATATTAGTGCAATTGTAATAACTTGAGTATAATAAACATTTAAGTTGGAAAGAACTCACCCTTAATCAAGATGCCAAATGAGCTAAATCTGGGAAGACTTTTGTGTTCTTGGTTGCAAAAATTGTTAGGTGGTGCCAACTCGGTTTACTGAGTTGTTGCGATTATTCAGGCATAGTTAGGAAGTACTTGGAGATGACTCGTCGAGTACTCGGCCTAGTCTGTGAGTACTTGGGGATTGCTCATAGAGTAACCAGTGCCTAGACAGGATTTTTATAGTTGTGCGAATCAAATCTTATCTTATATTGTAACATCATATTTCAAAGTCATTTGTAGGGCTGTAAACGAACCGAACGAACACAAACAATGTCTTGTTCGTGTTCGTTTGTTAAGGAAATTATGTGTTCACGAACATTTCACGAACACTGGCCGAACGAGATTTCCGTTCGTGTTCGATTGTTAAGAAAACACATGTGTTCTTGTTCGTTCGTGTTAATTTTGTTAATGAACGCACACAAACACAAACGAACACTAATGAACACAAACAACTTAACAAGTGTTCATCAACACAAACAAACACAAACGGACATACATTAACTTTCAAATAACATCGAATTCACATACATTAAGACATTAGCTTGATCCACCCAAATTAACTTAATTTTCCAAACATACTTTGTAGTTAACTAATATTTGTAAACATAATAAAGTAGTGTCCCAAAAAACTAAGTTCGCATTGGAGGTGAATAGAAGAGGGTGTCGGAGGTGCATGGCGGAGGGCGTCAAACGTGGAGGGCATCAACGCTGGAAGGTGGAGATATGCACTAAGCGTGGATACTAAAAGTTGGTTTATTGATCTCATATAGTCATATTATCTCACATATATTATTTATTAATTTATTTGGGTAAAATAAATAAAAATAAAGAAAAAAATTATAAACCATATTAAACTATCGAACACAGACGAACACGTTACCAAACGTTCACGAACATAAACGAACAAATATGGACTCTGTTCATGTTCGTTCATTTATTAAACGCATGAACTTCTCACCAAACACTTCATAAACTATTTGTTGAAAATTTAATTCGTTTGCAGCCCTACTACTTTTTATTCATATTGTGTTTTTTTACTACTCATCAGTCATCATATGTCAAGTTCACCGATGTCGCCCTTGGAATAACTATTCAAATACTAACAGGTACATGATTTTTTCTTGAAATTCACTTTATTAGATATCCAAATTAGAACTACTTAACAGTCATACAACAATCTATATCTCTAAAACACAAATCAATAGTGTTAGTGTAACTAATAATAAAATCCCTCCACTTTATGACAAAAGCAAAGTCAACTCGATTTCCACTTCAAATATAATGCAAGATAAAGAAGTCCCACAAATATATGTATTGATGGCTTGCCTCTTCATGTTGTACCACCATTAAAGATTTTGAACCACTACCATTTTTTAATTCTATCTTCTTTTGCTCTTGTCAATCTTATATTTTACAAAAGGTTAAACGCGTACAATAATAACATTATTATATAATGTTAATCAAGTTTTATTAAGTCAGAACAATTACAAGTGAAGTTGATCCCAAATTATGTAGGAACCGTTCGTGCAAAATAAATAAATACTTCTTATTAATTCCTTAGTTTCAAATATATATTTTTGTTCAAAACTTAGGAAAAATCATTTTCCCAAAATTGTGAAAATAGTATTTTCACCTATTTTTCCAACAAATTATGATATATAAGCATAAAATGTTTAGTCACATAAACACCTAACTGAATCACAAACATTTTAGATTCATGACGTGAAAGATAAATCGAGTTAATGAAACAGTTCACTACATTAAAGTGGATCATATATTCTTTCTGTAACAAGAGATTCTTTGTGTGCATTTTTTGTTTAAATTGTCCAATCGCGTATTTTAATAGATAATAATAAGTATACACTGTGTGATGCATTTTCTAGGTCATTGAGCCGTTAAACTTTATAGTTTTTGTGACTTTGTATAATCTAGTTTTCGTGATTTCGGTCACCAAACAATTATAACCGTTATTTAGGTCGGTTTGATTATTAATTAATGGCTATTATATAGTGGTGTGGTAAGACTTTCAATAAGATATTATAACTTTGTAATTCTCTTTTCTCCTTTCCCTCGTACTATTATCATACATAGCGCGATACAACGGGAATTGACAAAGGTTAGAAAACCAACAATTATAAAATTTAAAGTAATAACCAGTAGAATCCCTCGCGTGATACGGTAGGAATTCAATTTCGATTGTGCCCATAAAAATTTTGTGATCATTTAAAAAAACAAAACTTTACTATTCTTTGCAAAAAAAATATATCAAAGAAAAATTCATGATGAAATCTATGTTCAAGCTAATGTTTAAGGTTTAGTAGTACTATCATTGATAGGCAACAATTTTTGAGTTGTGTAAATTTATTTCAAAATTATAATTGAAGGGATAGGGAGCCTAATCCAGGCGGAAAAGGCATCCCTATCCCCATAACTCAGTTTCCCCGCGCCAATCAGTGGCGCGAGGAACCAACGGCGCGCAACGACCAGCACATGCAGGGAGGCGCGCAAGAACAACAACCGATAAGCAATAGCATCACCTGATAAGCGCGTACCAGCACACGCGGAATCTTCCCTTGACAACCATCGTACAAAGTACAGAAGACAACAAAAGGAAGATTCACAAAGATCGCTGACAGTGTACGCACCAATAGGAAAGCTACAGGTGGCAAAGTGGTCCAACAACTACAAGACAAGGACAGCAGCATGGCTGCAGCCATGCTTCCACCATACCAGCGTCTACAGTAAACAGCAGACATACCTTGCTGCTGTCAGGAGCATGGTCAACGACTGACAGGGGCGCCGTCCGCCAATCACAGAGCGCCACGTGTCTGCCTCGAGCAACAACCATGCTGCTTGAATGACGTCATGAACAGTACACCCGTTCTCCCGCCATTTCCAGGAGGAACATTGGACTTGGGCCCAGACCAAGCCCAATAGAGAATGGTTACTCGTGGGCCTTTCGATCAAGCCCACGAGTTCTCCTATAAATACAAGGATACCTCTCCTTGCCAAGGGATCCAAAAAATAGTTATTGCTAGCCTAGTACTACTCACTTGTAATCTTTGTATTCGATCATTAATAATACTATCGGCTGTTCACAGTGGACGTAGGTCAACACTTGACCGAACCACTTACATCTTGTGTTCTCATTTACTTTCACCACACACACACTTACATCATTATCAAACGGGTTTGACCTTGTGGTTTGGGTAAAGGATTAACCCTGACGGACATAGGTATTAACCCCACGTAGATTACTCGTAATCTCCGTGATACTTATTGTTTCTTCATTGGCGCCATCCAACGGTTAGAACCGCTCTTTTACTCATCTTTTTAACCCACCCATGGCTGAACCCAACCCTAACACTGCTGCCATAAATCGTTCCGGGGAAGGGAACACCCAGCTCCCGGAAGACCAAATAACACCACCCACAGTCGTCAAGAAACCTACTTCCAGGCTTCAAACCCAAGAAGTTGAGGTTCGGGACGCTAACTCCGACGACGACAGCAGTGCTAGCTCTGAGGAGGACCTTGACCAATGGCTCCTCCGTCAGAACACAAAGAACGCTGCAATCTACCAGCGTAAGCTCTTGCAACAAGCAAAGAAAAAGGGCAAGGCCCTTACTTATGACATCCCGCCCAAAAAGGGGAAAGACACAGCTGTCTCGGGTGCTGGTCGTAGCGGGGAACTCGGCGGAGACGCCAGAGTTCGGGGCTACGCAAAGCAACGAGCAGAGCCTGATGGCTACGAATCCTCCAGTAGCGACTCAGGCTACAAAGGAAAGAAAAGTCATCATCGCTCGCGCCACAACAATGAGGATGATGACTTGGTCAAACCATTCAGACCAAAGGCTTTCGCCGAAAAGTCAAAATTTGTCGCTCGTATAGCGACAACAACAATACCAAGAAAAGCGAAACTCCCTAGCAGCATCGGCAGATACGATGGCCTGCGTGACCCAGATGACCACGTGCACGACTTTGAGTGCGCGGGAATGTCGGTTGACTGGCCCGTACAGGTTTGGTGCCATTTATTTGCGCAAACTCTGACGGGCGCAGCTAGGGTCTGGTTTGATAACCTCCCTGCGGGGAGTGTTAAAGACTTTGACGACCTCACCGACAAATTCAACAACCATTTCTCGCATTTGCGCAAGCATAAGAAAGACAAGGCGCACATCCTGTTGTGCCGCCGAAACGACAATGAATCCATTGAGGACTTTATTGTTCGGTTCAACAAAGAGGCCCTGCTAATAGGGTGCGGGGAAGAACTTACAAGGGCAGCGTTCGTGCATAACGTACGCAGCCCAGAGTTAATGAAATGCCTTACAGGCAAGGATGGCATACCGGAGTCCTGGGATGAACTCATCCACTCCGCCAAGATATATGCCTCGTCTGAGAAGTCCTTCAGTCAGACGCACAATTTTCAACATCATCATAATAATAATAAAAATAAAAACAAGTCAGTCTGGAGCCGCATCTCCGGCGCCGCGGATGAGGGAAAATATTCCCCAGCCGGGGACGCCAGGCAGATGATCAGTCCCAAACAAACGCGGGACCAGCGCGGTCATTCAAAGAAAAACTACGACTGGACCCCGCTGACAAAGACACCATCTCAGGTCTTAAAGACCGAACAGGTCACGTTGAAGGCCGCCCCTCCCCTGGCCAAGCGCAAGAACGTAGACCGTAGCAAATACTGTGAGTACCACAACGACTACGGTCACCTCACAGATAATTGCTACACCCTCAAGATGGAAATCGAAACCGCGCTGAAATCAGGGCAACTCGGCCATCTGGTGAAGAACGTGCATCGCACAGGCAAGAATCAAACGGGCGATGAAAATCAAGAGGAAGGATCACGAAAAAAGATCCGCGACCTGAATACTCATGCCGCCACATTGATCCCTCGTCACCACTGCAACATGACAAAGAAGGGCAAAAGTGCCTACCAAGGAAAGCGCGCCCGAGCGCCACCACCAAGCGATTCATGGAAAGAGGCTGACGTCCTCATGCCTAAGATTAGAGGCGGTGCCTCATGCACAGCCCCTCTTGTCATCACCGCTATTTTCGGACATTATCGCACGCGATACATGTTCCTAGATGGCGGCAGCAGTACTGACATCATGTACGAACAATGCTTCCAACAGCTAGACCCGGAGGACAAAGCAAAGCTCGTCCCAGTCAACGAACCAATCTCCGGCTTCATTCACGAAACCATCATGCCGCGGGGTATGCTGTCCCTGCCAGTAACATGGTCTGACGGCACCCACGAGCGCACGGAGATATGTGATTTTATGGTTCTACCGGCTAACTCCAATCACGACATTCTTCTTGGACGGGAAGGCATCGCACGCTTTAACGCCAATGCTTCAACGGCGCATGCGATGGTGGGATTCCCAACCAAAACAGGTATCGCTTTCATCAGAGGCAACAAAGACTGCCATACCACAGAAACCGCCAAGCCGCCAAAAATGGTAAAAACAGACACCCGCGCCGAGCCGGAAAAATGGGTTCTTAACCCTAAATTTCCGGAGCAAACGGTGATCATCGGCCATGAAATCTCCGAGGCCATTCGAAACCACTTAAAACAGCTTCTAATCAGTAATATTGACGTGTTCGCGTGGCAACCAGCCGACATGGTTGGGGTCCCGCGCGACATAGCGGAACATAGACTCAATGTCTACCGCTCAGTGGAACCTATAGTACAAAAGAAGCGCAGCATGGGCCCGGAGAAAACAAAGGCCATGAACGAACAAGTCACCGAGCTGCTCAACGCGGGTATACTTCGCCCAATCAGGTACCAGACATGGGTAGCTAACCCAGTCATGGTAGCTAAAGCAAACGGCGGCTGACGCATGTGTGTCGATTATAAAGATATCAACAAAGCGTGTCCAAAGGATTGCTATCCTTTGCCAGAGATCGACCTAAAGGTGGACTCTTTAGCCCCATACCGCTTTAAGTGCTTCTTAGACGCGTATAAGGGCTATCACCAAATCCAAATGGCAAAGGAAGATGAAGACAAGACGGCATTCCGCACAGACGCGGGCATTTTCTGTTATACCAAAATGCCATTCGGTCTGAAAAACGCGGGAGCTACATACCAACGCCTCATGGACACCGCCTTCATCAACGAAATCGGCGTACGGCTTGAAGTGTACGTCGACGATCTTGTAATCAAGAGCAAAGATGAAAGCGACATGCTTAAGGATATCCAGCAAACGTTCGCACAATTGCGCAAAGTGCGCATGAAGCTCAACCCAAGCAAGTGTTCCTTCGGGATGGAAGAAGGCAAATTCCTAGGGGTCATTGTAACGCGCGATGGGTTCCGCGCTAATCCAGAAAAAGTACAAGCCATAGAGAGAATGCCTTCACCCGCTTCCATCAAGGAGGTGCAAACACTCATGGGCCGCCTTGTGGCCCTCAACCGATTTTTGTCCAACTACGCTTCAAAGTCGTTCCCGTTCGTGGACACTTTGAAGAACTGTTTAAAAAAGAGTAATTTCCGTTGGACACCAGAGGCGGAATCAGCATTCAAAGAAATGAAACAATGTTTAATGAACCTTCCGACGCTAACAGCGCCCCTCCCCAAAGAGCCATTGACACTGTACCTTTCGGTCACGGACCGCTCAATAGGTGCAGTCCTCATGGTGGAGCGCAAGAACGTGCAAACGCCGATATACTATATCAGCCGCACGCTTCTAGACGCGGAAACAAGGTACACGATCATGGAAAAGCTGGTCCTCGCTCTGGTCCACGCATCCCGGAGACTCCGCAGGTACTTTCAAGGGCATCCGATAAATGTCCTTACGGACTACCGGATAAATGACATACTCGCCAAGCCCGAGTTGTCGGGGCGCCTAGCCAAATGGGCAATTGAACTCGGGGAACACACGATCCACTACAAACCCCGCCTCGCCATCAAGGGCCAAGTTCTTGCGGACTTCGCCACGGAAATTCCCGCAGATAAAGTACTCGAATGTCAAGCGGAAGAAACCCCCGCGTCAGCACAAGACCCATCACAAAAATGGTCCTTATTTACCGATGGGGCCTCAAACGAGGATGGCGCTGGCGCGGGATTACGCCTCATCAGCCCAGATAAACAAGAGTTCACGTACGCCATCCGCCTCGACTTCAAAAGCACGAATAACGAGGCGGAATACGAAGCGCTGCTGGCAGGCCTCCGCATTGCGGAAAAAATGGGGGCCAGGCACGTGGAGGCACACGTGGACTCTCTACTTGTGGCGCGGCAGATCAATGGGGTTTACGACGCAAAGGACGAGACCATGGCGTTATACCTGGAACAGGCCAAACAGCTGATGCGCCGATTCGACTCTTGCAAAGTCGAGCACATCCGGCGCAGCGAAAATAAACCCGCCGATGCGCTAAGTAAAATGGCATCAACGGTCTTTGAACATATGGCCAAAGAAGTCCGCGTCGAGATCCTGGACAAACCATCTGTTCCGCTGCGACAAGTCAACATAATCCAAACAGGAAGCGCATCCTGGATGGCTCCGATCAAGACCTACCTATCATCCGGCACCCTGCCTGACGAAAAGTCAGAGGCCCGGAAGATCAAGAACAAGGCCCTACAATACCAACTCATCGACGGTATCCTGTACCGCCGCTCTTACCTGGGACCGCTATTGCGCTGCGTAGACTCCGCAGATGCTTCCTTTCTCCTACGAGACATACATGAAGGGACATGCGGACTACACGCGGGCCCAAGAATGGTAGTGGCGAAGTTAATGAACGCGGGGTACTACTGGCCGGGGATGCACGTGGACGCGGTCAACGAGTTGCGCAAATGCGACAGTTGCCAGCGCCACGCCCCGAACACCTTGCGGCCCAAAAACAACCTGGTGCCAGTCACAGCGGCCTGGCCGTTCCAAAAATGGGCTATTGATTTGGTAGGCCCATTCCCGACGGCTCCAGGAAACGTAAAGTACCTAATCGTCGCCATCGACTACTTCACAAAGTGGGTCGAGGCGAAACCACTAGCAAAAATTGACGGCGCACACGTCAAAAAATTCATCTGGGAATTCATCATTTGCCGATTTGGTCTACCGCTGCAATTGGTAAGCGACAATGGCACACAATTTGAAGACCAATCCTTACAAGAATGGCTATCTCAAATGGGTGTCCAACAAATCTTCACATCTGTCGCGCACCCTCAAGGCAACGGTCAAGTTGAACGGGCCAATCGTACTATTGTTGAAGGTATCAAGGCACGGCTGGGTACCAAGAGAACAGGGTGGGTAGACGAAATACCCCATGTCCTATGGGCATACCGCACCCTCACGAAAACAAGCAATGGCGAAACGCCATTCAGCTTGACGTATGGAACGGAGGCGGTCATCCCCGCCGAAATCGGATGCCCCTCCGCAAGAGTACTCATGGTCAGCAAGAGAGACAACGACAAAGAGCTCCGCCTAAACCTTGATCTCCTAGATGAACGACGTGAACTCGCCGCAATCAAAGAAGCGAAATACAAAACGCAGCTTGAACGCTACTACAACAAACGCGTCAAAGCCTGCACGTTCAAGATCGGCGACTACGTTTTCCGAAACAACGAGGCTTCCAACGCCGAAAAACCCGGGAAACTAGCCCCCACTTGGGAAGGTCCATACAAGATACAAGAAATACTTGGCAAGGGCGCATACGCGCTAGAAAGACTTGATGGAACACCTATTCCCAGATCTTGGAATGCAGCACAACTGCGCCGCTGCTACTTGTAAAACACTTGTAATTACGGCTACTCATGCCGCGTCTATCAATGAAAATTATTCCCTATATCTGTTATTCTACTTGTTTTTCCGCGCCAAGGTCTTCAAGACTTAAGCAAAACTATCGTCGGACCACAAACAAGGCGGTGCTAACATGATAAAGTCTTCTAGACATGCTTCGCGCACGTCGGACTTATAAAATCATACACCAACGCCACATAAGATGGTCTTCAAGACAAGTTTACTTGCCGGACTTAAAGACGCGCGCCGCTAGAACAAACTTAAAGCCTTGTCTTCTAAACTTGCAAAACAAGTTGGACAAAGAGCAAACTAGTTCAGCGCGCAGTCATGGGTCTTCTAGGCAAGGCGCACACGCGCTTAACTCGGACCTTATGGCACAAGTCGCGCCCCGCTATAGTCTTCAAGGCAAATACTTAACACGCCGGACTATCTAGCAGGACGCGCGCCTAATTTTAACTTGTTAAATCAGGTGACGACTTGGTTAGATAAGTTAAGTTAGGACGAGAAACACAAGATATAAGGAAAAACAAAATTTTCATTCATCATGAGGGACTTAAAAACCCTTAGTAATTACAAGTTATTTACAAATACAAAAAGAAAAGAGAAGACAAGCGCCTATTAAACTAAACATTTGAAGTGCCCTCGCCACTGGCTCGTTGGCGCTCTTCTTCAAGGCGCTTGCGCTCCTCCTCCTTGGTCAGCTCATCAGATTTGTCGATGTAGTACTTAAGGGCGGACAAAGGATCAGCATTTTTGTTGCAATCTGCAACCACTTGAAGTATTGGGAAGTCCACCTTCTCAAATTTGAGGAGCTCCGCCTCATAATCATCCTTTAGTGGCTTCCCATAGTGCTCCGCATCCTCGATCCGCCCACCATTCTGAGCCGCCAGAAAACCATCTTCATAGCCTTCACCATACCCATAAGCATGGGCGGTGGCGGCTATGGCAGCGACTTGGTCGCCCAGCCTAGGCTCTTGCCAGAACCTCTTGAAGACCTACAACAGAGTCAACAAGTTAGCACAAAAACTTCAAAAGTTTGTACAAAAGGCGCTAAAAAAGATACACTTACCCCAGTGATCCCATCAGTCATCATCCACTTGATGGCATCCTGTGTCTGCGTCTGGGCGGCCATCGCCTCTTCCAAAAGACGCTGGGCTGTCTCACATTCCTTGACAGCCGCAGCGCGGGCTTCCTCGGCGGAGCCAAGGTCTTGCTCCAAATCCTCCTTTGAATGAAGGATCTGGACCCTCTCCTGCTCCAAGAAGGAGACGCGCTCAGTAGCTTTGATGAGATCTGCATCCTTGGACTCAAGCTCCAAGCGCTTCTCTACGACTTGCGCAGTCCGTTCAGAGAGGGCCTTGCTCTTCTCCTCCACTTGCCGAGTCAGCACCCTGCTTTCCTCTTGCGCCTCGGACAGAGCCTGCCTTAACTTCATGGTTTCAGCATTTGTCTTTTTGCAAGACTCTGTCCATCGGCGCTTATCCGCCGCCGCGTCCCCTTCCAACTTGGTGACCTTAGCCTCTGCATCATGGGCGCGGCGACGGTACTTGGATATTTCAGCCTTGAAGGCAGCCTCTTTCTCAGCGAGGTCTGCCTTCTCCGCCTCCAAGCGTTGGATGTCTCGCCACACCGCCGCATCTCGGCGGCGCAGCGAGTCAACCATAGATAGCTGAGTCGCCTGATTAACGCACAAAGCAGCCATAAGATCTGCGCGACTCAGCATATCTTGGTGCGCGCGCTCGTAGGGAGGCACCACCTCCCTCACAAACTCCTCGGCGGCCAAGGAGTTAGAGAATAAAGTATTCTCCCTGACCGCCCACCGAGGGCGCCAAATTGCATCGCCCCCAGACCAGCTGGAGCCATCATACCCGCCTGATGGCTCCCTATCATCAACCCTGGAGAACTCGCGCCGAGCTTGACGCGAGCCCTCCGCACTACCACCAGCGCCTGACGCCAAAAGGGCCCTCTCAAACCCATCCATTTCATGAGAGCCCTCGGCGCTGATATGAGCACTCTGCTCCGCTTGTTCTTTCAAACGGCGAGCCTTCTCCTCCAAGAACTGTTGTTCCTGGAGACGAAGGCGTTCCGCCTCAGCATTCTTGGCCGCCTCAGCCTTTCGCCTGGCTTCATCGGCGGCAGCTTTCTTCTCAGCCTCAGCTTTGCGCAACGCTTCATCGGCCGCTGCTTTCTTTTCGGCCTCCGCCCTCCGAAGGGCTTCATCGGCCTCAGCCTTCAAGCGGGCTTCCTCCCGCTGCGCCGCCGCTTGCTCTTCAAAGAGCACATCCACCTCCGTCCTACCCGCCTCCGAAGATGGAGATGTGGGAGGAGGAGTTGGCACAATCTTCGGCGCAACTACAGAAACAACAGAAGTGTTAAGAGCAATTAAAGTAAAAGACTTCAGAACAAGCAAAAAGAAACTAACTTACCAGGGGCTTTCTTCTTCAACAGCTTCTGGAACAGTGGCTGACGTGTAGGCGCCGCACCTATACCCACACTAAAAGTGGGGGCAGTAACCCCTCCAACGCTGGAACTTTTCTCCAGCACCACCCCCCGCGCCGGTGATAAGGGAGAGACAGTGGTCTCTGTGATAGGAGTTTCAACTCCACCACTCTCCCCGCCAGTAGTAGCGGCCGCCTTCTCCAAGTTAGCAGCAGCACTGCTAGAACTGGCACCGGTGGTGCGCCTTTTCTTCTTCCTCTCCAACTTGGAGGGCTCATCCTCCTCCTCATCATCAGAGACAGGCCCGTCCTTCCTCCGGCGCCGCCCCTTCACAGCTTCGCCTACTGAAACGGAAGAGCCCGAATCAGAACTTGTTAAAGGGCGTTGGCGACGTTTACGTCTCCGCGGAGCGTGTTTCCAACGGCCACGCCCCGCGGGCGCCTTCTGAACCTCCACAATCTCCACTGAGGAGTCAGAGGCATCATCGCCAAAAAGGCTAGAAAACAACAGTTCGTTTGACTCACCTGTGGTGTAATAGGGCTTGGGCGCAATGGTCAGGTCAGGATAATAAAACCTGTCCACAAACGCCTCAAGGCAAGACGCCTCTCCCTCCGCCAAGCGCCTCCACTTTATGCCCTTCTCTTGACGAGCGGCATAAAATTGGAACTTGCTCACACCTGCGCAAGAAACAGTTAGCACAATATGACATACAATTCAAAGACGATTAAATGAAAAACTGTGCTTACCCTCCGCAGCAATGTAGGGTTCCTTTCCTGGACCCTGAGTCAGGCAGCTCATCCCCAGAAGGCAAAAGATGCCATCTGTGAGATTTTTGAACTCAAGCTTGGTGGCGTTGGCGGTGAGGGTGGTGAACCAGGCCTGCTTCTTGAAATCCTTCATCACCGGTATGTCAGCCACCCGCTGACCGTCTGCAATAACTTTCCAAGGCAGACTGATGGGGATGACCCCCCTCTTCACAAAGAAGAATTTTTCCTTAGCCCAATGAAGGGACTTGGGAGTATGGGTGGCCATTGGAGGCACCTTTGGGCGCGGCTTAAACGAGAACCACATCTCGTCGCGCGCAAGAAAATAAAAGACATTGAGCATCTCCACAGTGGGCTCAATGTCCAAGGCGCGGCAGGACGCCTCAAAGTGTACCAGCCTCAGCATCCCAAAGGCGGTAAGCTGGGTTGGCCCAACACCATAAGCAACCAGAGTATCGATCTGGAAGCGGGTGCAGGGTAGCCGGAAGCCACACTTGGTGAAGTGGGCCTCATAAAGGGCAAGTTGCCCAGGCCCAGCAGAGAGCACATTCTCCGTCGGAGACGGCAGAGTTGGCTCCCACTCTGGCAATATGCCATAGCCCCTGCAAAAGTTATCAAAGGCCTCTTCAGTCCAAACACAGAAAGTGTTTGTCATGAGCTTTCGCTCCTTGATTTTTCCGTGCTCTACCTGCACCTCCTCCTCCACCTCTTCAATCACTGGCTCCTTGCCGGTAACATCGCCGGAAGGAGAACCAATGTTAGAAGCTTCTGACATTTTCAAAAAGGAAGGAAAGAAAAGAGAAGAAATCTGGATAACTAACTGGAAAAAGTTGAAGACTCGCCGGGAAACTCAAAAAGCTCACCGGAAAACTCAACAGATTCAATGAAAACTTTGAAGATCGGTCGGAATCTTCAAAGAAGAACAAAGAAGAAGAGATAAACTAACAACAAACAAAGGAAGCAATGAAGATCAACAAGAAGTTTCACAATAAATCTTTGAAGATTGACTAAACAATCTTTGAAGATTCAAAGAAAACTTCAAATGATCGGAAGTGTTTTTGAAATTGAGAGAGTGCAAGTAAGAAGAAGGGATGAACAAATGAACGAGTAACCGCCCAACATGCACCCCAACTCATATATATACCCACTGCATTAATGGCAGTGGGGCCCAAGGAGAAACAACGTCGTCACACTTTTTCAAAAGTTGGAAAAGCAGATGATGACACGTGTCATCATGCGTGAGCGAACGGCTAAGATCAAACAAGGATAAACAATCCAACCGTCACGCGACGGATGGCTGACACGTGTCACCAGATCTCACCAACATAAACTGACCAGGCGCGTGAAGCATCACGCGTCTGACAAACTTCACGTGCCACTCGACACGTGGCACAAGCACAACCACACAAGCAACAAGTGGGGCGCGTGCCAACACACGCGCCTGACACAGACGAAATGTTGGTAACTGCACCACAGTGAGGGGACAGCCAACAGTCAGCACAGCAGACGAGGCTGACTCGTCAGCAACCCTCAAGCTTCCATCACAAGTAACTGATCATTCGAATTCCAGGCGCCTTAACTCCCATTTATGAGAGACAAATTAAATGCCAATGATTCAAGATTTATTACAACTGCGGAAGAACTACAACATGGCGCAAAGTTGACGTAAAACCAAAAAAGACGTTCCCCGCCCAGCGCCTTAACAGGTCTTGGCGGCAAACGTCTTCCATGGCGCAACTTTGACGTAAAACCAAAAAAGACGTTCCCCGCCCAGCGCCTTAACAGGTCATGGCGGCAAACTTCTTTCATGGCGCAAATTTGACGTAAAACCAAAAAAGACGTTCCCCGCCCAGCGCCTTAACAGGTCATGGCGGCAAACTTCTTTCATGGCGCAAATTTGACGTAAAACCAAAAAAAGACGTTCTCCGCCAAAGTTTGCAAAGAAACGAATTTCAAGGCACACCAGCAGATGAGCTCTCATCCGCGGCCTCATACTTTGAGTCTAGCGCTCCACCTACTCTTCACAAAGAATAGGAGAAACCCTAGACTAGGGGGACTTGAAGGGATAGGGAGCCTAATCCAGGCGGAAAAGGCATCCCTATCCCCATAACTCAGTTTCCCCGCGCCAATCAGTGGCGCGAGGAACCAACGGCGCGCAACGACCAGCACATGCAGGGAGGCGCGCAAGAACAACAACCGATAAGCAATAGCATCACCTGATAAGCGCGTACCAGCACACGCGGAATCTTCCCTTGACAACCATCGTACAAAGTACAGAAGACAACAAAAGGAAGATTCACAAAGATCGCTGACAGTGTACGCACCAATAGGAAAGCTACAGGTGGCAAAGTGGTCCAACAACTACAAGACAAGGACAGCAGCATGGCTGCAGCCATGCTTCCACCATACCAGCGTCTACAGTAAACAGCAGACATACCTTGCTGCTGTCAGGAGCATGGTCAACGACTGACAGGGGCGCCGTCCGCCAATCACAGAGCGCCACGTGTCTGCCTCGAGCAACAACCATGCTGCTTGAATGACGTCATGAACAGTACACCCGTTCTCCCGCCATTTCCAGGAGGAACATTGGACTTGGGCCCAGACCAAGCCCAATAGAGAATGGTTACTCGTGGGCCTTTCGATCAAGCCCACGAGTTCTCCTATAAATACAAGGATACCTCTCCTTGCCAAGGGATCCAAAAAATAGTTATTGCTAGCCTAGTACTACTCACTTGTAATCTTTGTATTCGATCATTAATAATACTATCGGCTGTTCACAGTGGACGTAGGTCAACACTTGACCGAACCACTTACATCTTGTGTTCTCATTTACTTTCACCACACACACACTTACATCATTATCAAACGGGTTTGACCTTGTGGTTTGGGTAAAGGATTAACCCTGACGGACATAGGTATTAACCCCACGTAGATTACTCGTAATCTCCGTGATACTTATTGTTTCTTCAATAATGTTTTTCTTTAAATTTTAAAGAAAGAGATTCCTAATTACTGGTGATTTTAAGCAATTTTTGTATAATATTTATCATCTTTTATTAGCGATTAATCAATAATTAACTGGAGGCTAAGCGAGATTTTTACGACCGAGATCATATCAATGATCTAGTATAATAAAAACTGATTTAGCTGTACCTATCTTAAAATTAATTAAGATTGTTATAATTAAGATCTTCGAAGAGACTATGTTTGTTTTTGCAAAACCAAGATCGTTTGATCAGAATTCGTCTTTTTCATGTCATGTGTTGTCTTGAAGTCAAATGCGAATTATATATTTAAATTTATATGACTTAATGAAATGTTGAGAATTACATTTTTTTTACGGCTAATTATCACACCTTATTCACCTATCACCCTTTTCACCCATGCCAGGTTTCGAACCCTGGTGTTTATTCTCCCAACTCCCAAGCACCTTTTGGTGCTACCACTAGGCTATGGCTTCGGTGGCATGTTGAGAATTACATATTTAGAGTAATTTGGGTTATTTTATAATTTAAAATAACGGGGACACATTAAATCGTACATAACATTTAAAGATGGTATCTTTCCCTTTGAGTGTGTCATATGACATGTCATGTGACGTTAATTGATTTTAGGAAAAAAAAATTTAAAAAAAAAATTGGATTATTCTCTCTCATTTTTCCTTCAATAATTTTTAAACGTTAATATCTTTTATATACGAGATTTTTTAACAAAAAAATTACACCAAATTAACGAGTGTTTTATTATCTTTCCAACGAGTACCATAGTGCTAGATAAAAATGGAGAACAAAAAACGACTATTTTATTGGGGTTTTGTTCATACAGGAAAAAAACACAAAATGTTCAGTGATTTTTGTGATGTGAATGAGGATGATGGGAAAAATTTTGTGATTTTTTTGTGTGTAGTAGAAGAATTGCGTGAATGTGAGTGTGGAAAAAATGAGTAAAAATATGTATGTATGTATGTATGTATGTATAGGTAGGTAGTAAATTATTTATTTATTTATTTATTGGTCAGATGATCATTGCACAACGATTAGCTAGCGAGCGGGCGTGATGGTTTTCACGATGTGATTTGATCGCGGCCATGATACATGAGACGGGGCGGTGTTTATGATGGTCACGATCATGATAGCCAGCCTATCACAAACCGCCCCTCTAGGCCTCCATAGTCCACCCTTATAAACAATTTGCTATTAGTAAATGAAATCCAATAAATAATCAACACAAATAAGTTAAAGTCAACAATTAGTTTTTATAGAAACTCAATATTAATCAATCAATACTTTTCCTTCTTTATCCTCCAAAACCAACACAATCTCCGGATCTCCATTGCCCCTTTTTTATTGCTGCATTCTCACTACCATATATCCTCTCTCTCATCAAAACCTTTGACTATTTTCTCTCTCTAAAATACTTAAGAATAACAAAACCCCACCTCCTTTATGGACCAAACAAGTTGTCTGTGTTCCTCATTATCTTTTTCCTCATGATCTCCCTCTTTGCCTCAATTTCCATTCAAGATTCATCCGACCCACATTAACAAACCTTCAATCCCATACGGGTTTCTGCAAAAGTTCACATCTTGCTGTGAATTTTCGCTTTAATTTCATCTTTACTGTCATGGTTCATGTACACAAGATATCTCTGTCTCTGTTTTTCATTCTGTGTTTACATGTTCTTGTGAATTCACACAACCTCACATGCAATTCCAATGATTTAAAAGGATTAAAAGGGTTCATGCAAGGATTAGAATCCCGAATCGATGGATGGTTTGTTTCCAATTCAAGTTTCAATTGCTGTAATTGGGTTGGGATTATCTGTGATTCGGATTCGGGTCGGGTTGTTAAGTTAGAACTCCAGAACAAAAGATTAACCGGTGGGTTATCTGATCTGGTTTCTAATCTTGATCACCTTAAAACACTTAATCTGTCTCATAATTTTCTCAAGGGTATGATTCCAGTTTCGGTTTTTAGTTTAAATAATTTGGAAGTTGTTGATTTGAGTAATAATGTGTTTAGTGGTGGCTTTCCTGTTAGTATAAACCTGCCTGCACTTCAAGTTCTAGACCTTTCTGTTAATCGTTTTGTTGGTTCCATTCCTGCTGGTATATGTGTTAATTCCACCCGAATTCGGGTGCTTAAACTCGCTGCTAGTTCGTTAAACGGAACTATTCCAATCGAGCTTCGGAATTGTGTGTTCATGGAACATATTTGTGTAGCTTCCAATTCCATTACTGGTGCAATTCCTGAGTTCTTATTCCGTTTGCCTAGGTTAATGGAATTGGATCTTCAGGATAATATGTTTACTTCTATAGATGGGATTGGTAATTCGTCTAGCCGGATTACGCGTTTGGATATCTCGTCAAACCGAATTTCGGGTGAATTGCCTGATTTTTTTCATAAGTTCCCTAACCTGACTCGTTTCTGTGCACATTCTAATCGTTTGTCAGGCGGGATTCCATCGTCGTTGTCTAATTCACCGGCGATTTCTTTGATCAATCTGAGGAACAATTCGTTTAGTGGTCCGATTGTGTTTAACTGTTCGTTGATGACGAATCTTACTTCGCTTGATCTTGGTACCAATCACTTTTCGGGTGTCATTCCTGATGATCTTTCGTCATGTCATAAGTTGAAAGCTATAAATCTTGCTAGGAATAAGTTCAAAGGCGAAATCCCTAAAAGTTTTAGAAATTTTCAGTCTTTAACGTATCTTTCGCTCTCGAATTGCAGCCTTAGTAACGTCGAAACTACCCTTAAGATCCTGCAACACTGCCCGAATTTAACTGTTTTGGTTCTCACCCTTAATTTTCGTGGTGAATATCTTCCGGATGATGATTCTCTTCGTTTCAATGCACTCAAAGCTCTTGTCATCGCCAATTGCGAACTCACGGGCGTTATTCCTTCATGGATAAGAGGTTTAACGCGATTACAGCTGTTGGATCTATCCTGGAATCAGTTAACAGGAACAGTTCCGTCTTATTTGGGTGATTTCGAGTCTTTGTTTTACTTGGACTTGTCGAATAATTCCTTATCTGGAGAAATCCCAAAGAGTCTCGCTCGGTTACAAAGTCTGTGTTTACTAAATGTCACTTTAGAAGAAGGTTCACCGGATTTCCCGTTTTTTAAGAGACCAAACACGAGTGCTCGAGGGTTACCGCTGCAATACAGACAGCTTATGAGCTTCCCGCCGTTAATTGATCTGAAATACAACTTTCTTAACGGGTCAATCTGGCCCGAATTTGGGAATTTGAAAAGATTACATGTTTTGAATCTGAGAAACAACAATTTGTCAGGTGAAATCCCAAGTGAGTTGTCAGGAATGATGAGTATAGAGATTCTTGATCTTTCGTATAATAATCTGTCAGGACGGATTCCTCCTTCGTTGGTAAGTTTAAACTTTTTATCAGAGTTTAGTGTGGCGTATAATCGCTTGAGTGGGACAGTCCCGAATGGACGTCAGTTTGGTACTTTCGGAAACTCCAGCTTTGAAGGAAACAGAGATTTATGTGGACTTACTTGTGATGATAGTCTCGTTACTCGATCTAGAACGAGGAGATTAAAGAAAAGTAATGGCCCGATTGTGGGTATGGCTGTCGGGATTGGATTTGGAACGCTTTTTCTGCTAGCACTCATGTTCTTGATCATACTTCGTGCAACCCGTAAACAAGAAATTGGTCCAGAGAAAGAAGATGGTTACAGTAGCAGCAAAGAGGAACCCGAATCAAAACTGGTAGTATTTTACCAAACAAAAGACGAGCTTTCACTTGACGATCTTTTGAAATCAACCAACAGTTTCGATCAAGCAAACATAATCGGTTGTGGTGGGTTTGGGCTCGTGTTCAAAGCTACACTTCCTGATGGTCAAAAAGTAGCCATCAAACGGCTCACGGGTGATGCAGGTCAAGTTGACCGTGAGTTCCAAGCCGAAGTTGAAACCCTGTCAAGAGCCCAACATCCAAATCTGGTCCTTCTTCAAGGCTACTGTCAACACAAAAACGACCGATTCTTAATCTACTCGTTCATGGAAAACGGTAGCTTAGATTATTGGTTACATGAAAAACCCGATGGCCCGTTAAAACTTAACTGGGACACACGGTTGCAAATCGCGCAGGGTGCCATTAAGGGTCTTGCTTACCTGCACCAATCTTGTGACCCACATATCGTTCATCGCGATATAAAGTCGAGTAACATCCTTTTAGACGAGAATTTTGTAGCCCATTTAGCTGATTTCGGGCTTGCAAGATTATTACTACCTTCTGATACTCATGTAACTACTGATTTAGTTGGGACATTAGGGTACATTCCTCCAGAATATGGGCAAGCGTCGCTTGCGTCGTATAAGGGTGATGTTTATAGTTTTGGGGTCGTTTTACTGGAGCTTTTAACGGGCAAGAGACCGATGGATATGTGTAAACCGAAGGGGAGTCGGGATTTGATCTCGTGGGTGATGCAACTAAAGCAAGAAAATCGACGGGACGAGGTTTTCGACCCGTTGATTTTCGATAAAGATAACAGTAAGGAGATGTTGATGGTTCTTGAGATTGCTTGTGTTTGCTTAAATGAGTCTCCAAAGTTACGACCATCGAGTGAAGAGTTGCTAGATTGGTTGCATCAGGAGAACCTTAATACTTAGGTTGTTTGTTTGTTTGTTTTATGTCCTTTTGCTTTTTTGATAATGTATATATTAACCTTGCAAATGATAATAATACATTAAAAGATTTCATTACACGAGAGAGATTAAAGATACTTCCAAAAATTTCTTTATAAAAATCTAGGTTAGAACTTATGTAACACAAATAAAGAAAATGTTAAATGCATGTAAATGAAGACTTAAACTACACTGTGGGGTCATGGGGTGAAGGGTGTACGGAGCGACATGTGGCAGCTACGTCAACTTGCCTTCAACCCCTAAAAAACCATTGGGTGGTGGTGGCGTGAAGGGTTTTTTTTTTTTTTTTTTTTAAATCAAACAACCAAACAAAAATCATCCATAACCCAAGAATAAACCACAACCATCAACCTCACCCTTTACCCCACGCCTGTGGAAATCTTCACCCTACCTGCCTTACACCTCATACGGGGTGGTGTTGGTGGCGTGGAATGGCTTCACATCCTCTTCCACATCCCCACACCGTGTAGCCTAAGAGAATTATAGAACAATAATTTGTGATGAAGTATGACTGATTTTTTATTTTTATTTTTTAACTTTTAAATTAACAAATAGAGTACAAAATGATGAAATAAAATAAGCGGGAATTATAATCTTAAGCTCATACACACATTATTTAGCCATAAATTTATAGCATATGTTTTACTCCTTTAGGGTACAAATAAAACACTCATTCACAGTGGGATTGCTAAAGTGGTGTTTTTTGCTCTAACTAAATGACTTGTTCAAATCTTGCAAAAGGTGTGGTGATTTTATTTGTTTTAGAGGAAAAAAAAATGAGAGTGTCATGTAATAAATAACATTTAAAAATGATTTATCAAACCTTTGATTAAAAAGTGGATTTGTATATAGTTATTGACAGACTTTGTTGCAAAACGTCTATTGCGGGTCAACGCATGCAATGTCAAAAGTCAATCGAACCATCCACCATCTTTTGATACCCGTGATGTTTAATCTAAACTATACGTTATCACAGATTTAATTTAAAATTTAAGTTAGTCACATAAATCAAAATCCTCTGGTGCATTCACATTAATACATATGAAAACAATTTCTGCATAAATTTAATTCAAAATTCCACTCTTTTTTGTGAAGAATTTTGCAATGGTGTTTTTTTTAACGACCAACAAAATTCACCAAGAACTCTATTCGGAGTCCCTACTTAGTCTAATCAGGACCCCTTCCACCCGGCATAGCTAGACATGTAAGAGAGCTCCTGGTTTCACCAAGTTCACCAGTTTCGGGGAAAATCCGACTATCCACTCACCCGAAAGCACGACAATGGAATAATCGGTAAAACTCAGCGCTCTCAAGAATCGAACCCATAACCTTTAACTAATATTCAAACTCTTCTTCATAAAAAGGATATATATAATCAAATAAAAACATTTACAATATTCTTTTTATAATATTTAATCAAGTTTTCAACTTTTTCCTTCTTCAAAATAAATATTTAAGCAAACAAAACTATATAGTTTGACTAGAGACGACAAACTATTAATATCTGAATAACTGACTTGTTGTAATATAACAACATTGGAGGTTTCTAAACTATTTAAACCTGAGGATGCTTTGCTTGCTTTATTTCACCTATATTATCATGTTTATTGAGATTTTTTGGTTGCATTATATATACAGTTTAACTTTGTTTTTGAAATTTATAAACGAATGAAAGGATTTTCATGTCAACATGATGCTCTACTCGCGTAACATGCTCCTACGAGGTTGCTTCTCCATGATTCACGTTTCATGTATCATTTGTGCTGCTGCTACTGCTCGGCATGGATCAGAGATTAGTCAAGGTGGTGGAGTCAGTGGCGGAGCCATGAATGTTTTCCTATGGTGTCGTTTTTTTCAATACCCAGGTTTATAGTGATGTTAGTCTTTCTTCTTCTATATTTTGGGTCAACAATGGTGTCGCTTATAAAAAATCAATGGCGTCGCTCGAATTTTTTCTATTACACGTTACATATGATACCAAAATTTAAATGGTGTCGTCCGACACCTTTGTCGTGTATGTAGCTCCCCACTGGCGGTGGTGCTGCTATGGATCGGGATGGTAGTGTGGTGCTACATGCTAATCGGAATGATGGTTGTGCACCTTCTCATAGCAGCCCACAAATATGTGGACCTTGTTTATTTGGCTAAAAGACCCAAAATTTGTAGCTCATTATGCTAATTTTAATAGCTCATTAGTTATGCTAATTTTAATAAAGAGAAATGTTATATTTACAAACAATTTATATATTTTAGTTGTAAATTTGTAGCACACATTAGGGGTTTATCTTTAATTTATGAAATGAGATTTGCCAACAACAGACAATAAGTTAATACAATACAACAACAGTGTTCTACAGGCATTTTTGTACATGACAAGAATCTTCAGAACAAACTTCGAACCGAACCAAACACGGCAATCCACCAAATAAACATCATTACAAACATTAAAGCCATGCTACTTGTTCATCGTCCAACGAGGCATAATCTTACAATAACATAACAAAATCAAAACATGTTTATGCATATTTAACATTAACACGTGCACACACAAACCAGCATCGATCATGAGTGGAACTCAACATCATCTTCAGATTCATTGACCGCTTGAAGTGGACCACTTCCAAATATTGAACCATTGTCCTCTGAGATGGTATCCAGTAGACCATTTCCAAACAGGCATACTTGTGGCTCAATCTTGTTCAACCGTTGATACTCGTCAGCTGATAAACTCCAGTTGAATATGTCTATGTTTTTCCTTATTCTCTCAGGCTTCACACTGCATGGAAGGACACTTGTTCCTCTTTGGAGACCCCATCGTAAAATAACCTATCGGCCAAGGGTAAACTTGTAATCACATGATGCAAGATTATATTTCATTTTTCGATTGTTTGAAAGAAAATGCAGTGCTTCCATTTTTAACACCTTTTAAATGTAAAATTCACTCGTTTGCACATAATTCTTTGTTAACATAGTTTTGTTTTAGTCTGTATACGTTGCATGTAAACTTTTCATGTTAAAGCCACGATTTACCCGGTCCTATTGGTTAACGGTTCTCATTGTTATAAAAAAGGCTAAAAAAGTGAGTTACTACTAAGTATAAATCACATGTATAACGAGTGGAGCGTTTGGAAATCCATTTGGTCTTACATTTGGGATATCAACAACCAAATCTAGGTTCTTGACTATAAAAATTAAGGGATAAAAAAATGGAATTAAGCCGTGTGCAATAAGATACATGCATACTTATCTAGTTGGCCTTGTAAAAAAATATAATTTCCATCTAAATATGTTATTGAAAGTAATAATATTTAATATTGTAATAGAACAGGTTGTAGAAGATGTTGAAGCCTTGAAGGTGTCTAGTTGTCTACAAAGAAAATGAAGACGCTGACAAAAGATTAGTTAGAGGTGACAATCTTGACCAAATTTGGGTTATATTTATTTTCTAACTTGTCTAATGGATAAACATTTAAAATAAATATAAAAAAAAATAGCTATCCGGTTTAGAAATGAATGGAGGTCAAATGGTTGAAAGTTGCCCAACGGTATCCAAAATGCATAAAACCTCCTAGGTTATTTTATATAAAATCTTATATTATTATTGTGATACTATGGTTTATGTAATAGTATTAGACACATTATTTATTTATAAAATTCAAAAGACAACTGTTTGTGTATTGGTCCAATCCAACTTGATCCAAACCCGTTTTGACATGTTAACCGACCTCCATTACCAACCCATTTTGCCACCCCTTATGCTTAAAAGTGAGAACACTCATAAAAATATTGGGTGGAGTAACAAATTAGCATATCGTACTGTCAAGTAGTTTGATAAATTTTGTTAAAAGTTCATAAAATGAATGAAAAATACCTGTTCGGGAGTCTTTTTATGTCTGTCTGCTATCTCTGCAACAACGGAAAGCTTGAGCATTGGCCCGTGAACCGATCTGGACCTTCTAAAAGATATACGAGGCGTTCCAGGTTCATCTTCTTCACTTGATCCACTTTCAGATGGCTTAGGAGCTGTAGTTGGTACTCCAAGTGGTGTGTGTGCAGACACATGTATAAACTTAGACTGACAAAATTTTACAAGCTCATCTTGCCTCCAAAATGGATGCAATTCCACCTGAAAAACCACAAAGCAGTCAGATTATGTTCAAAAAAAAATCTAAAAAGGAGAAAAAAGAAATGCTTAAAGATCATTCTCTCCTTTTCTTATTGCAATTCAAAGTTGCAATAATCAAATAATAAGTTATTTAAGTGACAATACCTAAAAAAACCACTTATAGTGACGGTACCTAAAAAATAACCCAACAACAGAAACATATCACAATATCAAAAACAGATTTGGGATTTAACACCATGTAAATTGTTCTTGTTATCTCTTGTGTAATGTACAATTTAGATAAAGTTTTTCCTTCGATGATAGTAAGACTCCATTGCAGGCAAAATCACAAGCCTGTATGCTAACCAACGAGATCAGGTAAAACACATAGATACATACATGGAATCCAGACTACTTTCATCTGTTGTAGATTAAAAACTCCGTATATATTGGAGTCCAGAATTGTGTCAGTTTTCAAGAAACTTATAAAACGTAAGTATGATAACTACAAGCTCTATAGACAAAAAGAAATCCACTTCCTGCTAACATACCAATAATGCAGACCATAGTTGTTAAAAGCCATCGCCTCTTGCGCCTAGGCCCATTTTTTAGGTGAGGCAATGCATTTGAACTTTGGAAATTGCGCTTTAATTCTCCAGGTGATGGTTTAGGCGCAGATTTTAGCTAGATTCCCGAATTCAGAGAGTTTCCAGCCAAATTCATTAAATTATGGCTAGATTCCAGCCAGATTTCTACTTGTATCTAAGGAAAACTACTTCTATACACTAATACAGCAATATTTTAAAACTTTTGATAATAACTAGATGGAAAATATATTATTTTAATATATTTTTACTTTATTTTATTGTTCGTTTTTTTAATCCCAGGCCCTCGCATCTTTGTGCCTCGCGCCTAGGCCGCAAGCAAGGGCTATGCGCCTTGAGTGCGCCTAGCGCATTTGATAACTATAACGCAGACAAAACAAAACAAATTAAACAAAGAATATATATGTATGATCAAAAAAGAAAATGAAGCCGACCTGATTAACTGCAGGTATAATTTTAGCAAACTTGAGCAGTTCCTTCATCTGTTGTATATTAAAATTACTAACTCCAATAGCACGAACAAGGCCTAACTCAACCAACCGTTCCATCGTTTTCCACGCCGTTTTCAACTTACTCAAAAACTGTCTATACTCAGAACCAGAATTCGCAGGCGGGTCAGTGGCATCACCAAAAGCCGAACTCTCGGGCCAATGCATTAAATAAAGATCCAAATATGATACACCAAGATTCTTAAGAGAAACTCTAACCGAATTTTCAATCTTATTAATCGAATTCAAAGAACAATAAATCTTTGAAGTCAAAAAAAGATCCTCTCTTTTTATTTCACCTCTAAAAAACTCAGTTAAAGCTATCCCAACCTCAGCTTCATTCCCATACAAATGTGCACAATCTATATGTCGATATCCAACCGATAACGCGGTTTTCACAGCCTCAACACAAAAATCACCACCACTTTGCCATGTTCCTAACCCTATTGCAGGAATCTTAGCTCCTGTATTCAACAGAAAATATGTCCCTGATGTCCCAAATCTCCCCTTCATCCCTTATAAGTTATAACCTTTGTTTCAACACAACAAATGTATATAAAAAGATGCTAAAACAAACCAGGAGTCTGATTAAAACAAACCAATAACAATTCAAGTGAAAAGATTCAAACTTAAGGTACCAAACAAGTGCCCACCAAGTGTTTGATGAATTGTCTGAGAGAAAAACAGCAACAAAAAGTGATCGTGATTGAAACCCACTTACAAACAAACCAAAGTACTGAACAATAATGATTGATCTCAACCAAATCTACAACCCCTTTAAACAAAACTTATTTGTAAACCTCTCAAGTTGTGTATGAATGCACCTAATATTAATTAGACAAAGTATTGGTAAAGAAAAATATGGGTCAACAAGAACAGCCGACAAAGAAGAAGAAACACACCCACAATGTAAAACAAAACAGTTCGCTGTAAACAATAATAATGTTTTTTAATTTAATTTAATCTCCTCGAGGAAATAAATAACGCTGGAAATATCTAATAGGACAAAACCTTTGATGTATGACACAGTTCTTATTTATTATTATAATAATCTGAGAAAAAGATTGATGGGGTAACTAAAAAGATTAAAACGATTGATAGTAACACCGAAATAAGGTGGATTGAAACCAACCCACAACCATATCAATGGAAGCCAAATGTTTGGAATGACTAGAATATGATGGCCGCTGACTTTTGGTTGGGAAATCTAATAAATTTTGTGGTTTGTTTTTGACTATTATTAGGGTAATAATGGAAGTTATTAATGTTTGATTGGTTTTTTTTTTTTTTTTTTTTTTTTTTTTTTTTTTTTTTTGAACGGCAAATTTCTACACCCTATGGGACTTGAACCCATGACCTCTCCCTTAGGTGTTCCTAGAAGCTTTGCTTCTACCATTGGGCCACCAACCCCAATGTAATGTTTGATTGGTTAATTTGAAGATTATGAAGATATTATGTGGATGGATATGGAGTTAGGAAGATTATTGAAATTGGGTTGGTTAATGAAGTTGACTAAATCCTATGTGATGATAACGTGTTAGGAATGAAATGGTCTTTGGCATAGCGGTATCAGGAGTGTAAAATAGCGTTCTTTGAAGAAGTTAAAACTATAGATTTTTAAAATGTTTTTATATTATTTCTTTATTGGAACTTGTTCTGGCTATAACTTTTTTTTTAACTTTCAACTTCATAAAAAAACGCTCAAAAGTGGGCCTCGAAGCGAGGGCCAGAGCTAAACCAATTAAATCATATACATTGGGTGTTTGCACCACTCAATCCAAATAATAGACTTAAACCTCGACCTATGTTTCAACCAAAAGAACGTCTTCGACTTGACGTTTGCCACTATGCCCCTGGCCTTCACATTCTTCCTATTATGCAATCTATCATTCCTACTTAACCATATGCACCATAACGTGACAATGATAATGCCTTGTAGGATCTTCTTCCGTGACTTGTCTTCGGTTATCGATTTGTATAATTCCAGACAATCCCGAACATCAAAGACAAAAATTGGGGGTAACCTACACCACCTACCAATCGCGTACTAAACCTGATGGGCCATCGAGCACGCTGTAAAAAGGTGCTCAGTCGATTCTGTAGCTTCCTCACATAGACAAACAAATGAGTGATCCCATTCGGATGTTTCTTTTATCAAGCTACAAAACGCGTATGTATACGGTTAAACTCCGACCTCCACGCAAGAATATTGCATTTTAGCGACTATAACTTTTGAGGGAATTTTGTTTTATACATTTTATATACACATTATTGCGTATTATTTGATATTATAGTTTGTTAGGTTATGAAAAAAAAATCCAAGTTTAAACTATGTAGCTAAACCAAACATGAGACGGTGAGATAAAAGTAGTCAACGGGTTACGGGTCCACGATGCAGTATTATCATATGTAAACCCAAGTGGTTAGTTAAAAATTGATCGAAGAAAAATCTAGCACTGTACCTTCAATTTAGTTATGTGGGCTGAATTGGAGCTCAATTGGGCTTTGCTAAAATCCTTGAGCTATAATTCTTACTTCTTAGTGTTAGCAAATGAATGTAGTTTGATTGTGCTTCTGTTATTGATTATTGTTTTGATTGGAAGACGATTGGTTGTTGCTTACTCAATGGTGGCATCTCGCAGTGGCTGGTGTAATTAGGAGATGACATGTTGGTGTGAGTTGATTCCTGGAATGAACTCCTCACTCCAGTCATATGCTCCGGTGGAATACCTACAAAAAAAATCGTCGCTATTCTCACCACGGAGGACTCATGGGGGTGTTTCTGTGACCACCCTCTGTTGTGAGGATAAATTTATTACTTGGAAGGGATAAATCGGACATTAATGAGAAGGGTTCAGAGAATTTTTGTGTGTGTGTGAGAGAGAGAATCAATATGTCTCATACCTGATACAGACCTCAACATATACAGGATCAAGTGGAACTCTTTCTCTCACTTCATTATGGCCGTTGTACTGTTTGGTCCGGTCCGAGAAGTATCAGTCGAGGTCAATGGCAACTTGCTCCCTGTTTTTATGACAAAGGATGGCTTCAGTCACTGTTCAAGCCGTCTCCTCCTTTGAGCTCCAACCACGCCTGCATTTAATGCAGACGTGATTAGGCGGGAGACTCATATATTGGGCTTCGCCAATTGGGCCTTTGTTCCAGCGTCCCCAGAGTTTAACTCCTGGCTAATCTAGGCCTTATCATTATTGGGCCTAATTTGGGCTATGACTCGTAAGTGAGAATTACGTGTTGGTATCATCCCAGTGGTTAATGTAGTCACAGTCATGTTGGTGTGAGTTGATTCCTAGAATGAACTCCTCACTCCAGTCATATGCTCCGGTGGAATACCTACAAAAAAAATCGTCGCTATTCTCACCACGGAGGACTCATGGGGGTGTCTCTGTGACCACCCTCTATTGTGAGGATAAATTTATTACCTGGAAGGGATAAATCGGACATTAATGAGAAGGGTTCAGAGAATTTTTGTGAATGTGTGTGAGAGAGAGAATCAATATGTTTCATACCTGATACAGACCTCAACATATACAGGATCAAGTGGAACTCTTTCTCTCACTTCATTATGGCCGTTGTACTGTTTGGTCCGGTCCGAGAAGTATCAGTCGAGGTCAATGGCAACTTGCTCCCTGTTTTTATGACAAAGGATGGCTTCAGTCACTGTTCAAGCCGTCTCCTCCTTTGAGCTCCAACCACGCCTGCATTTAATGCAGACGTGATTAGGCGGGAGACTCATATATTGGGCTTCGCCAATTGGGCCTTTGTTCCAGCGTCCCCAGAGTTTAACTCCTGGCTAATCTAGGCCTTATCATTATTGGGCCTAATTTGGTCTATGACTCGTAAGTGAGAATTACGTGTTGGTATCATCCCAGTGGTTAATGTAGTCACAGTCATGTTGGTGTGAGTTGATTCCTAGAATGAACTCCTCACTCCAGTCATATGCTCCGGTGGAATACCTACAAAAAAAATCGTCGCTATTCTCACCACGGAGGACTCATGGGGGTGTCTCTGTGACCACCCTCTATTGTGAGGATAAATTTATTACCTGGAAGGGATAAATCGGACATTAATGAGAAGGGTTCAGAGAATTTTTGTGAATGTGTGTGAGAGAGAGAATCAATATGTTTCATACCTGATACAGACCTCAACATATACAGGATCAAGTGGAACTCTTTCTCTCACTTCATTATGGCCGTTGTACTGTTTGGTCCGGTCCGAGAAGTATCAGTCGAGGTCAATGGCAAATTGCTCCCTGTTTTTATGACAAAGGATGGCTTCAGTCACTGTTCAAGCCGTCTCCTCCTTTGAGCTCCAACCACGCCTGCATTTAATGCAGACGTGATTAGGCGGGAGACTCATATATTGGGCTTCGCCAATTGGGCCTTTGTTCCAGCGTCCCCAGAGTTTAACTCCTGGCTAATCTAGGCCTTATCATTATTGGGCCTAATTTGGGCTATGACTCGTAAGTGAGAATTACGTGTTGGTATCATCCCAGTGGTTAATGTAGTCACAGTCATGTTGGTGTGAGTTGATTCCTAGAATGAACTCCTCACTCCAGTCATATGCTCCGGTGGAATACCTACAAAAAAAATCGTCGCTATTCTCACCACGGAGGACTCATGGGGGTGTCTCTGTGACCACCCTCTGTTGTGAGGATAAATTTATTACCTGGAAGGGATAAATCGGACATTAATGAGAAGGGTTCAGAGAATTTTTGTGTGTGTGTGAGAGAGAGAATCAATATGTTTCATACCTGATACAGACCTCAACATATACAGGATCAAGTGGAACTCTTTCTCTCACTTCATTATGGCCGTTGTACTGTTTGGTCCGGTCCGAGAAATATCAGTCGAGGTCAATGGCAACTTGCTCCCTGTTTTTATGACAAAGGATGGCTTCAGTCACTGTTCAAGCCGTCTCCTTTGAGCTCCAACCACGCCTGCATTTAATGCAGACGTGATTAGGCGGGAGACTCATATATATTGGGCTTCGCCAATTGGGCCTTTGTTCCAGCGTCCCCAGAGTTTAACTCCTGGCTAATCTAGGCCTTATCATTATTGGGCCTAATTTGGGCTATGACCTGTAAGTGAGAATTACGTGTTGGTGTCATCCCAGTGGTTAATGTAGTCACAGAATGTGGCATTGTTGGGTTTGACATAAATTGTGCAGAAGGTGAATATAGTTATTATAGAGTCAATTATACACTATGTACATATAGTAAATTAAACATTTTTTTTATATTAGATAAGTAGCACAACCTGAAACCAGAAGTTATTGCTTTGTCTCATCTTGTGCTTGTCTTTTGTTTGCGAGCTAATTGTTTCTTAATTATTTGCGAGCTAATTGTTTCTTACTTTAAATCACAATTTGGTTTAGCTATAGTTTCAATCCTTTGTCAAATCGAAATCATTGAATTTACTATTATAGTCAAACCGGGCGTCTTACACGAACCACATTCTACTCGTGAATCATATACCTTACTTACCTAATATATCTAGGTTATTTATGTTTTTTTATAACTAGACAATGGTCGTATAGCTAAACCATAGCAGAATACGTCCGTATCTAATCCATGACCATGTAGCAAACTTGTGACGGTTATTATTATTATTATTTATAGTAGCTAATGGTTATGTTTGGTTGAAAAAGCTTGAAGCTTTTAGGTTTGAAGAAAAGGTTTCATATTGAAACGCTACTAATACTAGCGTTTAAGAAAAATCTCCTACTAGCTACAAGTTTTTTATGAGTAAAATGATACAAATACCCATTCTATCATTAAAAAAACGCATACAAGCTTTTAGTTATGCCCATTTTGATCATTTCATACGTTTTATTAAAAAGCTCCAGCTACTCTGCCAAACACTAAAATATAGTTAAAAAACTACAACGAGAAACTACCAACTTCCAGCCACCAGCTAGTTTACCAAACATACCCAATGTAGTGGTGTATATAGCAATCTTTTATTTTATTTGGAAAACGAATCAAAAGTCGGTGGTTCAAATTGATTTTCTGATCCCAAATTGATTTGGAAGGTCCATAATATTGTAACAAGTTATGCAGACTTCACGTGCTTGCTAACATATTGAACAATAAAAATTAGAAAAGAGCACGCGAAATGGGAAGCTTAAATATTTGTGAATATAAAATTTATCCTTTTGAGATTATCAAGTCTGTCTCAAATCATATCTCTTTACACGTTTTTCTATAAATTGATCGACAACGTATCATATTGTCTCTCATACATAGAGATAGTGTAAAGAAAATAAAGAGATGGCATTGCAAAATGGTGAGCTATCTAAAGATGAGTTACTTGATTCTCAAGCTCACATATGGAACCATATTTTCAGTTTTATAAATTCCATGTCACTTAAATGTGCAATTCAACTACAAATACCTGATATCATTCATCGCCATGGTTCACCAATGTTGCTTTCTGAGTTAGTCGAAGCACTCAACATAAACAATGAGAACTCCTTTTGTGTATCGGCTTATGCGCATCCTTGTTCACTCTGGTTTCTTTGTGAAACAAAGTGTAGGAGGCAATGAGAAGGGAGGAGAAGGCTATTCACTAGCTCCTGCTTCTCGATTGCTTCTAAAGAATGAGCCGTTAAGCGTTAGGCCCTTTTTGCTAGCCATGTTGGATCCAATGCTAGTGGATCCATGGCAAGACATGAGCAAATGGTTCCAAACCGATGAAGCCAATCCCTTTCAAACAACCCATGGGAAAATATTTTGGGAGCTAGCAGGCAAAGAGGTGAAGCTTAATCACTTCTTCAATGAAGGGATGGCCAGCGATGCAAGGCTTGTTACAAGTGTAATTTTTAAACATTATGACAATGTTTTTGAAGGGTTAGATTCCATTGTGGATGTTGGGGGTGGTACTGGGACGGTTGCTCAAGCTATTGCCAAAGCTTTTCCCAATATTAGGTGTATAAGCTTTGATCTTCCTCATGTAGTTGATGGTTTAGTTGGAAGTAAGAACTTGAGTTATGTTGGTGGTGACATGTTTGAAGCCATTCCTAAAGCTAATGCACTTTTACTTAAGGTGGTCTTGATACTTCTCCTTTTCCTATTTTGAAGTAATTCCTTTTCCTATTTTGAAGTAATTAGTAGTTTCTTTTTGACAATTTATTTTGATCCTTTTATGTTTTCTTCTATGAAAAATAGTGGATTTTACATGATTGGAGTGATGAAGAATGCATGAAGATACTAAAGCAATGCAACGAAGCAATTCCATGCAAGAAAAATGAAGGAAAGATAATCATCATAGACATGGTCGTGAAGGTTCACGAAGGAGAGAATAACTTACTCGAGACTCAACTTTTCTATGATATGCTTATGATGACTTTGACAACCGGAAGAGAGAGGAGCGAGGAAGATTGGGCAAAGCTCTTCCTTGATGCTGGCTTTAGTGATTACAAAATAACTCCAATTTTGGGGTTAAGATCTCTCATTGAAGTTTATCCCTAGTATATAAGTTACATTGCTTTCTATACAACGTAATTGCTGATGAAACTTCTTAGCATTTTCTATCTTGTTTTTGGTTTTTTTTTATCAATGTTTTCGGTTTTCATCATGTTTCATCATCATCTTATTATTATTAAACTTTCGACAATGCTTGAGGGTGTGCACATGTTAAGGCATCACAATTTTATGAAATGATAAATTTTTATTGATGGCGTGCGAGTTGCGACATGAAGCTAAATCATTTGACACAAAATGAGCTTGGTGATTTTGTGTTCTATGTTGTAGATTCATTTGGCCGATATGACATATTATTAGTAGCTAATTTCGTTTACATGTATTTACAATAATATATTATGACGAGTTTATTGAAAAATTACAGGTCGTACATTAAAGTTATAAAAGATATAGATTCTATAAATATATCTGATGACTAAGGAGATGTTTGGTAAGCCTCTTAATGAGGCTTTGAACCATTCAACGTTGAATGATTAAGTATTCAGTGTGTTTGGTTCAACTTTTGAATGAAATGGTTAGGCTGGTCCATTAAGACTTGGGATGTAGCTGAACCATTAAGCACTGAACTAGGTTGAACCTTAATTAATGAGGCTCTCCACCAATATGGGACAGGAAAACTAACCATTAAGAGGTTCAACTTAATGATTCAGCACTTAATCACTCAGACCTCTTAATGATTCAACAATTAATCAACCAAAAGCCCTAAAGGTCTAAAGAAGAGTGCTAATTTGCCAAGAAAGTCACAAATTTTGGCAAGCACTTAAACCTGAATTTCTTTTGGAAAACGATGATTGTGATTGAATCGATGCACGAGTAGAGTTGTTTTCTTAGATAAAATCTCAAGTGATTAACAGAGTTCGATAATTTTTCGGCACTCAATAAAGCCGATGGTATTTTAATTCTCCCGCTTAAGCGGCTTCAAGCTTTGTTGTATTCCATGTAAAAATTGCGACGTAACTTCATTTGTGGAGAACATCTGTGAAGGGATATGGTACCAAAACATCAGCAATACCATATCACAAACTTACAAGCTGTGCCTAACTATACATATTCCGTCCGTTTTATGTCAGCAGAACAGATAGCTTCCATCAGACAAGGACGCAGTCTCACCCGCCCGTTCCACGTCAGCGGAGTAACTAGCGTCAGCAAACAGCTGGACGCAGAATGTCCCACCAGTTTTACGTCAGCGGGACAGACATACTACGAAGATTCTTCAGCAAGATAAACAAAGCTTCGTCAACACGACTAAAAGATGCCTTCTGGGGCAGCCTAGAGACACACACTCCTGCCCCAGGCAACTGTTCCTGATGCTGCAGGCTGCCCGTCAGAGTTCTCAGTCAATCAGTGGCTGCGCTCAACCTGACACGCAGAAAGGACGATGACGTGACAACTTCCCAGCCAAGATATCTCTTTGACAGAAAACTTTTGCAACCCTCCAACTTGTCTCAGGTTCTAGAAGAAGGATCATTACCCACCGCCCTAGAGTAGCCAGTAGGCGGACGCCACGTGTTCGCCGCCTACCAGCGTCCACTCAACGGACGCCATGTGTATTTACGTCAGGACGGTAACATCCCCCCTTTCCTCTATTTTTTAACAAACTCACTTGCACCACTGGGCATAGGGACTTGGGCCGGAAACCTAGAGACACCTCTACTTGGGCCGGGCCCCACTAAGGGTAGAGAACGGGTTGAGAAAGTTGCATGTCGAGGTACTATAAAAGGAGGAGTCCCTTTTCCTTTCATGGGCATCCGATATTCACCAATACTTTCGTTGAAAAGACTACGAGCACATCGTATTTTTCCAACCTCTGTTTATTTACTAACATTTAGATGCTCAGCTCTTCTAACTTGTTGTCTCTAAACATCCTTGGTCTTGTCCTTAGACTCTTCACGTTTTATAAACACATCTTTTCGTAAACACCCCGTAGAATCACTACCGAGATCAACGTCAACCCGGTGATCTAGGATTCGTGTTTCTTCATTGGCGCCATCCGTGGCCTTACCACAATACTCTAAACAAAAGCTTTAACTAGCCAGTTCTCTTATACACATAGCAAAAAATGACTACCCCACCCCCAAAAATCTACTCTCCCTCAGGGGTTGTCCAAGACATCACCCATGAGCCAAACTCACCCCAGGGTCATGATGCAGATGATCAGAACAATACCGTCATCAGCCCTCGTGCAATCGATTTTGATGTTGCCGACACACCACCTCCCACTTAGGAGGAAATAGACGCACTCAACAATGATTGGTACGAACGACAAAAAAAGCTGTTAGACGCCCAACTTGATCGTCGACGAATAACAGGAAAAGCCATCATGGCTTCAACCTCTAAACATGTTAAAAAACCGATTGCTACCTGTCATGGGGGAGGTCAGGGGAAACCCCTTGTAGACCAGGCCCATGCAGAGTACAACCGGTTCGAGGAAGACGACTACGACGAAAGTTCCTGGGAGGACGACGCCTCAAGGGACTACCATCGCACCCATATTATCGCAGAGAGCGTCTCAACCATTTCAATAACGACGCAACCACCAACCTGTCACTACCATACAGGCCAACGGCATTCGCCGACAAATCCAAGTTTACCAGACGTATCTCTCAAGCACCAATACCACCAAGGCAGCGCCTCCCGCTAACGTCAAGTTATACGACGGCCTCATAGACCCCGACGACTGATATACGTTAAATTACACATATAAAAGTCCTCGTTTAACTCCCGGCTTAATACGTTATTGACCTTATACACGAGGAATTGGTACTTATTTGGGTATCTTTGCGATTTCAGGTCTTAAACGATGTCCCGGAAGCAAAACAAAAGGAAAACGAAGATTTTGGTGCGCGAACGGGCCTGGGTCCTGTGAGCGGCCACTCACTCTCTGTGAGTGGCCGCTCGCTCATCCTGATATTTCTGGTGACCTTCTGGAAGCCCTACGTCAGCACACGAGCCACCCGGGCACTATTTGAAAAGTGAGCGGCCGCTCACAGAGGCCGAGCGGCCGCTTACTCGCCCCTGACTTTATAAAACAGAGCTTTCAGCTCACTGATCGATGATTGGGTTTTCTGGAGACGATCTGAGGCGATTTTCTGGGCTAACGAAGTGCTGCACAGGCGAGGAACAAGCTCGGGAACGGGAAGGCGTCCAATCCATCTATCATCATCCAATCCTTCACTTTAGCATTTTTATGGTTTGATCCTATAAACTACTTATGATCAAAATCTGATTTTGTATGCTTATTGTGATGTTTATTTAGTAGATTGTAAGGCTACGGGCAAAAATACTAGTATGTAGTACGTAGAAACAATTATTTGCTTAGTTTAATCATGTCTTGTATGATATTGGCGTTTTTCATGTTGAATCTTGATGATCATAATGCAACCTTGTTTAATTGTTAATGGATTTGTCGTTATGTTTGATTGACTTTGATGATTATCATGTGTGTTAGGCGGATACATGTTGAAAAACCTTTCGTTTAATCACCCGGTAGTAGACTAGTTAACTTGTTAATAAGTTTACACCATGAAACTGTAACCGGGTATTGGTTTGGTTAAAGTCAGTTAAATAATGATTATAAATGTTTACTGGCACGTAAAAGGGTTTAAAAAGCTTAATGGTGTTGTTACTAATCTTTGACACGGTTAATGATCTTTGCTAGTTATTTTGGTTAAAATGGCGATCTTAGTAGATTTGTGTTCAAAGTTGGTAAAATGGAATAGGTTGTGAAATGCTCTACTTTATGCTAGTCTCGGTGGTTGTATTGTGTATTCGGTATTGCTTTCCTTGATTAGTGAGGTTAGAAAACTCTTAACGGATGACTAACTTATCTTTAGAAGATTCTCATGAGATCATATCAGCTGCTCGCTAATGAATAACTTGAGGTGGTTAACGTGTGTTTATCGTGTTAGCTTTCCGTATAGTTGTCATGTTAGGATTCCCGAAAGGGATACTAATTGTCTGAAAATGGGAATGTTGATCACACGCCTTTGTATCATATGATATGTAGATGACATGCTAGGATTAGTATTATTGTGTATTTATAGTTATATTTTCTATTTGGAGTCTTACATATGTTATTTTTATGTTCTTAGAATTAATTTAGTTTAAACAAAACTTCCACTATCTTTTCTTACTGGTAAATCGGGGATAGAGTTTTAGTACCATTGCATCCGCTTGCGTCCATGGATCGATATCTGGTTCTTATCTCAGCTTACTACATATATGACAGGGTACACTTGCCTTTTTGTGTGTGTTTTAATGTTAAGGTCTAAACCATTTTTTATAAATATTAAAACCAAACGTGTGTTAAAATCAATGCTAAATGTATGTGCGTATCGCACATGTCAACGACCACCTCGACATTTTTAATCAAGCCAGGGCTGTTATCGGATGGACCCTACCTGTCTGGTGCCACATGTTTGCCCAGACACTCTCAGGAACAACCAGTGTATGGTTCCACAACCTCCCCATAGCTAGGATGCATCGACAGCTATGAACAGCTGATCGAAAAATTTTCACTCCATTTTAGCTAACAGCGTCGCCACAAGCGCGACAAAAGCCAAATCCATCTCTGCAAGCGCAGAGACAACGAACCGCTCGAAAACTTTATTGTGCGGTTCAACAAAGAAGCACTCCAGCTAGGAATCGGGGACGAGGCAACTCGAACCTCCTTCTTAGAAAAGGTCAAAGACGACAACCTACAAAACACCCTTCAGGGTAAAGATGGTATCCCAGACTCTTGGGAAGAGGTCGTCCGAATCTCCAAAATCTACGCTGGAAACCAAAAAACAAAAAGTCAGAACCATCATGGAAGCTCAAGCAACAACCGCAATCGCAATAATAATCGTTCCTTCGTTTGAAGCCGCGTCTCCGGCACCACCGACGAAGGAAGACACTCTTTGACAGCCTGAAAGGGCGATGACGTGGCAACTTCCCAGCCAAGATATCTCTTTGACAGAAGACTTTTGCAACCCTCCAACTTGTCTCAGGTTCTAGAAGAAGGATCATTACCCACCGCCCTAGAGTAGCCAGTAGGCGGACGCCATGTGTCAGCCGCCCACCATCGTCCACTCAATGGACGCCACGTGTATTCACGTCAGGACGGTAACATCCCCCCTTTCCTTTCTTTTTTAACAAACTCACTTGCACCATTGGGCTTAGGGACTTGGGCCGGAAACCTAGAGACACCTCTACCTGTGCTGGCCCCACTAAGAGTAGAGCACGGGTTGAGAAAGTTGCATGTCGAGGTACTATAAAAGGAGGAGTCCCTTCTCCTTTCATGGGTATCCGATATTCACCAATACTTTCGTTGAAAAGACTACGAGCACATCGTACTTTTCCAACCTATGTTTATTTACTAACATTTAGAGGCTCGGCTCTTCTAACTTGTTGTTTCTAAACATCCTTGGTCTTGTCCTTAGACCCTTCACGTTTTATAAACACATCTTTTCGTAAACACCCTGTGGAATCACTATCGAGATCAGCGCCAACCCGGTAATTTAGGATTCGTGTTTCTTCAATTTGCTTATAGAGTTTGAGTAGTTATAGTGCTCTAAAATGATTAATATAATCAAATCAAGTTTGCAAACGAGATAATTAAATTTTAGCTTCCTCAAAACACTTGGAGAGAAATAACCCCTTGATGGGGACTTGACTAAACGGGTTATGCATTAACAAGGGGCGTGTGTGTAGGAATGACTCTATAAGTACTAATAAACATATTGAAAGTAGGTTTTTCTAAATCCATAAAGGTATCATCAACTATGTGTTTGTTGACTCAAACATTCATGTTTTCCATGCCTATGTAGTAATATGTTAATTGCTTGAAAGAGAGTTAGGTTATGATTTGAGACTTTGGGTTTGGTAAACTTTTACTTTAGTGTGCTGGCAAAATCTAAGTGTTGAAGACTTGATTTATTACACCTTTCACTACTCTTACGGATATAGGAACTAACCAAGAGATCCATAGTGAACGGTGGAATAAATCCTTTATGGCTTATATTTAATCAATACTAAACCTCAATAGTGGATAGTCCCTCTGCTGCTTCTGTTCAAAGTTGCGGGCTTGATTCCAACCCTGGAGGCCACGTGTCTAAGTCCCACAAATGACATGATTAAAATAATTCACAAACTTGTTTATTTGCAGGCCCACCAGCATATGTATATGTCTCGCATGTAGGATCAACCAATGGGTTTGGACTGAGCAGTAAGTATATAGCATCTTCAACACAGAAATTTTCAATTACAAAATGATATAACAGTTCAATAATCACACAACAATTCAAAACTTCAAGATCCAACTTTTAGTCCTGAATCTTCCCAAGAAGATAACAAAGAAAAACCAAACATAATCTTAGTATTACAGCCATCTCTTAATCCATCGTGGTCCTACGCCACGAGTGTTCACGGTCCCATCTTTGTCCACAATCTTGATGATAAAATTTTGTCGGGTGACAACGAGCCTAGATTTTATTTCCTCGATGCACTGGTCAGCCAGCTTGATGGCTTCATCAAACGTCATGTTTGGGTGGTAGTGACCAAACACTGCCTTGTCACTTAAAAATACACAAGGCTCGTTAAGGCACAACAAACCTAACCGATCTTCCTTTCAAGGCTCGAGCTTGGCTCATGATGTATAAGGCTCGACTTGCTTCGATTGGTGGGATATCCCCTAACTCTTCATCTCTATGCTCTAAAACATCCAACTCTTCATGCAGTGGGATGTCCCTTATCTTTATCTACCAAATTACACTAAGGCTGCATTGTGTGGAATGGAGAGACCTTACAGGGTCCATTCCGCCACCTCAGCGCCACAAAAAAGGGGGCTCTATTCCCTCATTCCAATAACACACAAGAAATAGAATAAAGCCCGCTCAATCATTACCCAATCACTTATTTAATATTTATTTTTTTCAATTTAAATTCTATTTTTATAATAGAAAAAAAAACATGTATACAACCTTCACCCCTTCCTTCCCCAGACCCTTTTTTACCATCGCCACCACCACCTTAACCATCACCACCACCATCCATAACCATCACCATCTGTAACCATCACCACCACCGTCCACCACCACTTTCAACCCCTTATTCCTCCTTAAAAAGCAAAGTAGTGGGCCCACTCTTTACTCGTTAATATTCGCCATTGCGACCAAGTGGGGGGGGGGGGGGGTTGTTGTCGTTCAAAATTTCGCTAAGGTGGCAGGGCGCCATCCCTGCATCGTGTAGCCTAAAGATCACAATATTTCCTTTCTTAGTTTCGATTAAATAATACTTTTGTATGACTTTATCATTACCTTTTCTCTATCATACATTCACAACCACTTTTAAAAAGAATTAAAAATAAATGAGAGGGAACAGTTTCCCCCTAAATATAAAGATGAAAAGTAACTTTTTTCTCCCTCTTCTACTCACAACCATTCAAAGCCACTTATTAAAATATGCTAAATACACTCACAAAAATATGCAGGATGGGATGTGAATGCTTGAGTATTTATATTGGAGCCTCTAAATCCTACTTTCTCTACAAATATAGAATAAAAATGGTAAAAAAAAGAAGAAGAAGCTAAACTCACAACATTGGGACCTTTATAATAGAGAAAGTTTATAGATAACTAAAGTGATCCTCTATGTTTGGAGACTTACTATTCATCATCCATATATTATTGTAATAAAACTGAGAAAAAACATTACGATTAGAGTTTCTGAGTAAGATATAGATAGAGAGTCGAATGTGAGATGTTTTAAAAAAATAAACAAAGTTTAAAGAAAATGATGTTTTTAGTAAAATTATATAGATGAAGATAAGACGCGGATGAAAATATTTTTATTTGTTTCTTCTTAATGCTCCAATTAAGTGCTCAAGTGTTATCTTTCCCCTTCGTATGTACAAATTTAGAAATGAAAATAAAATTTCAGGTTTATACCTCTTTCTCGGATCCAAATTTGATTTACCCGTACCCCAACGACACTCCGCTCGAAGCCCTAGGCGCATATATCCGTCTGCACAATACAAGATCTCCATGCTAGCTGCTATAATTCCAATACAAGACACGCATGATAAGGCACGTGCAGAGCAGAAGGCTGGTTGATGGTGGTACAACAAGGACATGAGTGTATAAACCACTCATAATCAACTCATGTGTGCCCACTACATGACACACGTCCAACCTATCATGGCATGACATGTGGCACGGTTGACCACCACGATCTTGTAGGGTGCAGAGGGAACAAGTATGCTACCAACATTCTCCACTTACTACCACGAGGATAGCGCCATGTCATACGGTTAAGGCGTACGCGTTCCTAATCTCTCATTGGTTATTTTATTATTAAAAAATATACTAACATGGGCTAAGGTAGTGGAGATACCCCTAATCGGGCATGGGCCCACAATGATTAGGGCTTGGTGATGTTGGCATATGTCACTCCTATATAAGGAGGTCTTGACCTCCTTAAAGGGGACACGTTTAGCTAACCCTAAAAGCTATTCTTATAGTATCATTCATTACCCAGTTTTTGTTATCAACAACTACGAAAGTAGTCATCTCTCTACCCAAATATTTTGATATTGTTTCAAGTTCGTCCAGCCTAGAGAGACCAGTGAAGGATCATCCCTATGGATCGATAGTCTAGTCATCCCTAACCGGAGGTTAAACATGTTGTTTCTTCATGGAATAGTACAGGATTAATTCTAACCTTCAATTGGTAAGTGTCCACTAGAACGAGAATTGTGAAATTTCCACCAAGGTGAGGATATCACTCCTATCTTGGTGTAGTTTCAAAAACACAAAGAATTTACGCGGATTGAAAGTTATCACCAAAGTGAGGGTTTCACGCCTATTTCGGTGAGTTCCTTTGTTTGTGTTATACGAGCGTCTTCAAGTGTAGAGTAATCCACAAATAGGGAGGTAAATTTTTAAGACCAAAAGAATGGAGTAGAAGCAAGATAGGGAGAACAAGTATATTAAGCATGATAAAAGGAATGGTCAAAAAGGTTCCTAACTATAGTCTAGGTCAAAAATGGCAATTTTTCCTAATTCCCTATAGTCATGGCTCTGATACCAATCTGTCACACCCGAACCAATGGCGGAATACATCGGGGCGAGACTTAGTGGTAGATTGTTCAAAGACTTCATGACACTAGATTTTGTGACAATATAGTTTTAAGATAGAATTTCATTTATTGTCTAAAAATAGAAATACAAGTAGTTCAAATAACGAAAAAATACAACAACAAGAATATGATAACTTGAACTAGAGTGAGTTTCTATGTCCAATCCTAAGTAGTTTTCTTGAATGTCTTGCAACAAATATTTCCTGCAACATGTATAAAATATCCGTCAACACATAAAGCATTGGTGAGCATACAAGTTTTGACATACATACATAGTATAATAAAGTTTTGCTTATAGGCATATGCAAGAGAACCATACAAACGGCGACTAGCCACGAAGAATTTTGCTTAACATGACCCATGTAGGGGGCGGATAGCCAATCCTATAGCGCTATACATGCAAGGTGGGTTGTCAACTATATGAACATTTGTATGTTAGAGTAAATAATTCTACATAGCATAGCGTACAAGCATATAATAGACTTTAGATTGCGCATGATAGAATTTAGAATATGATAGACTTTAGACTAAGCATAATAGATTGTAGAGTTTAAAATCGTTTGAGTTTTGATAGTGATACATGTTGAGCCCCAAAGAATAAAGGATAAAAGGGGGACAAGTATGAACTCACATTTGGGTGCGCTTTAGCAAGGTTCCAAAAGAATGAGTCTTGGGAGATTAGTTCCTTAGCCTTGGTTAACTAGAATTAGAAAAATAAAGAGTCTTAGGTTCGAGTTTAGATTATAGATTCAAGAGAGTCAAGCAAGCCTTTTAGGCGAACCAAAACACAAACCACCATGAAGGTGATTCGGATGGTCATAAGAGTCAAGCAAGCCTTTTAGGCGAACCAAAACACAAACCACCATAGAGGTGATTCGGATGGTTATGAGAGTCAAGCATTGGTAAGGTAGGGATGTATCCACAAACCTTTCCGAGTTATTAGATTAGTAGAGTTTATATAATTTAGTATTTATATAATATAACTTAGGAAGTAGGGTATGGTGACTTAGTTTGGATGAGCCTTGGCCTTCCTTTTGTCAACCATGAACCATAACACAAGTCCCTCCATCATTGAGTTGTTGGTGAACTTGGTTGGCATTATTAACAACCTAGTGCATAAAAGATAATAGAAGATGACCACATTTGAGGCCTCAAATTGGTGCCCTACTCATGTTTATTTGCCATGGCAAATAGGAGAGAGGTCCTAGAGGTTTACTCAATGGGTTTGAAGAAGAGGAGAGTGAAGAAAGTAGAAGAGGGGTTGAAGGTGAAGTGAGAAACTCACTTATTCTTGAGAGAATTCTTGAGAGATTTGGAGATTTAGCGAGGATTTGGGATTTGAGCAAGTGTTAGAATGGGTAGGGAGTGGTGTATTTATAGGTGAGGTAAAGTGGTTGGGTAATTAAGAGAGTTAAGAGGTGGTTGAGAGTGAATTAGGTGGGGTTGAATTTGGTTATAATTGTTTATCTCAAAATAAAAAAAAATAAAAAAAATAAAACTAAATCAACGAACGGCAAATTTTGGATGTAATTGTTGTTGGATATGAAAGTCAAAATGACTTAAATCCATGTTTTTTTTTTCTTTTTTTTTTTAAATTCGAAAGTATTTAACATAAATGCATATGTTTTATTTTAAAAAAAATAAATATATATTAAAATCTTAACTAAAAGAGTTTCTGGTTGTAACGCCTAAATTGAATAGGATAAATTATAATGACGACTCGTCACGAATTGGTAAGAGTAACATAAAAAAAGCGAATAAAGGCGAACTTGGAATTTGTTATGTATAGAATTTAAAATAGATGAAAAGTAAAAATAACGCGATGTTACACATATACAATGAAACATCGAGGGTCATGAGGTAGTTAGATGCATAGCACTTGAAGATGGAGAGCTTGTCTATGAGCAGCCATGTTCTTGGGTTGATCATTCGATATGGTTGTATCTTTCTATTATTATGAACCCATTTCGATATGTAGACTTTTATTATTAGTAGTAGTTTATTTTTAGTTATTTGTTGTGTTATCTTCTTCTAATCTTTATTTGTTTATCTTAACGACAGGTTTCCAATGATGATTAACTTAATAAACTTAAAAATCAACTCTAACTTAATAAAATAACTAAAGGTATAATCAGCTTCTGGTAGCCCCGAGCTAGATCCAAGGCGAGGAAACCGGTAGTGAGACAGATCCTCCGGGCTTCTGATATCCGAACCGGATTCTAAGCAACGGCTTCTGAAGTGGACCAGATCTGAGTGACACATTTTTGGTACATACGAGATGACTGAGTGATTTTCTTGGTAAAGGGAGGATTCCCTACGGGTGCACCAGTGATCTTTGGATTGCACACCTTTAGGATTATGTTCCACCTTTATCAAGGATTTTATTCAGTAGTTGAATGACTTTCTTGGAAAAGGGAGGCTTCCCTACGGGCGCACCAGTAATCTCTTGTATCATACGCCTTTAGGATTATGTTCCACCTTTGTTAAGGACTTCATTCAGCTCGGGAGGTTATGGGTTGGGTTAATTAAGTCATCAATCATCAAACCAACTTTATATTTATCAGGCCTATTAATATTAAAGTGTCACTAAAGATAAATAAAATAAGGATATTCTATATCTAGTTCTCGTTAGTACGAAGCCGTTAACCAATGGGGATACGTGTTTTCTGAACCGAATGTAAGAGAGATCCTTCGGTCTTAGTATTGTTAACCTTCTTAGGGGATACACTGTTGGTAAGGTTGACTGTAAGTGAGATCATTCTGTAAGGAAAGTGAGAGCTAATTAGGGAGGTGTATGGTGTTCCAGGTCGGAAGTGAAGCCTCCATTGAAAGAAGAAGATGAGTTCGAAGACCAGAGACTTGACCGCGGTTTGAGGAGCTCGCTATACGCGAGGCCCTGGCGGAGACCCCAGGTGGACGCATGCTAGAGAGGTTTAGCCTTCTACGCAGTAGTAGCCTCCGCTTCTCTATCAAAGAGTTAACACTTCAAGATCACCCTTCTCTTCCTCACAAATAATTAAACTTAACTACTAATTTTAATAATAAACTTAACTACTTATTCGGAGGGTCCGAGATGTGCATATTTGATCTCTCTACTATTTTTGTCTTTTTCTTCTATAAAACCAAAACCTTTTTCAAAAACTATTTAAAAGAACCCCTCTATTTTATTTTTCTTTTCAAAACCTGATTAGTTAATTGATGAAAGGTTGAGTAGGGGAAAGTGTGAACCTTGGGATACGATACTTAATACTTACCCTAGAGACTATACTATGCACGTCAGGTTCTCTGCCTATGTGTTAGTTTTAGTTTCTAAGGTAAATATTGTTTGCTTTATAAATTTAAAACTTGGTAAAACCGGTTTAGTAAAAATCAGTCGTTTACCCCAGATTTGGAATTAAAACATCAAGCTTTTGGCACCGACGAAATGACATCTTTCTAATTACTAAAACCACACACATCAGTTTACAAAGGAGAGAATGATTTATTTGAGACTCAACTCTTCTTTGATATGCTTATGATAACTTTGGCAACCTAAAAAGAGATAAGCGAAGAAGATAGGGCAAAGTCTTCCTTGATGCTTGCTTAGTGATTACAAAATAACTCTGAGCCTAAGGTTAAGATCTCTCATTGAAGTTTATCCCTAGGGAATCCTTTCTATACAACAAAATCTGGTAATCGGATGTACTGAAACTTCTTAGCTAGTTTGATATTGTTTGTGGGTTCTTTTGTATCAACATTGTCGGTTTTATCATGTTTCATCTTATTATTATTGAAGTCTCGGCAATGCTTGAGGGTGTGGCATGTTGAGGTTTCATAATTTTATGAAGCGATAAATCTTCTTATGGTGTGTAACACGAATAAGATACATCGCTAGCACAAATTCACAAATCGCTAGATAAATCTTATAAGCTGAACAAACACCAACCATATGTGGATTGTTTGTTATGGAATCACCAACCAATGTGACCCTTCAACGCAAGTCAGTGTGGTCCCTGAACTGCACAGAATATAAGTATATAGCATCTTCAACAAAGAACTTTCCCATTACATAATGATATAACAATTCAACAATCGCATAACAAATCAAACCTTCAAAGGTTCAACTTTTAGTCCCAAATCTTCACTAAGAAGATAACAAAGGGAAAAAAATCAGACATAATTCTAAAGTATTACAGCCATTTGTTAATCCTTCGTGGTCCTACGCCACAAGTGTTCACAAGCCCCATCTTTGTCCACGATCTTGATGATAAAATTTTGTGGAGCAACAACGATCCTAGACCTTATTTCCAGCTTGATGGCTTCATCAACCGTCATGTCTGGGTGGTAGTGACGATCCATCATGGACAGTGCAAAGTATGACCCGTAACCAAATGCCACCTTGTCAACCTTATGTTGGGTTGCAATGTAGTCGATGAAGTATAGTTTGGTGCACGTATAATGCGTATATGTGTGGGCCATTGGGGGGGGGGGGGAGGGGGAAAGTAAAATTGCACTACTTTTAATGTTATTTTACTAGTTTCGTGATAACGGTTAAAAGCGGAGGGTGGTTAATCATTCATCATATGGTGGCGTTGTTAGCTGAAAGACAAGGGGTACATGTACCAATCGGCCTTTGTTAGAGTGTTGAATGTTATGTGCCTTATGTCCAAGGCTTGATGTAAAATTACTATCGAGCCGGGGGTCTCACCAAAAGCAACCTCTCTTGGGGTAGAGGTAAGACTGTCTACATCTTACACTCCTCAGACTTTACCTTAGCTTTGCTATCGGTGTGATTTACTGAGTATGATAATGGTGATGATGTTTGGTGCACGTATAAACATCTTGTCTTTTTGTTTCTCTAAGAGCATTCGTAGCAAGTCATGCATATTTTTGTAAGTGAGTTAAGCATATTTTAAAAAGTGGTTTGGGGCGGTTGTGAGAAAAAAAATGTTAATGTTCATCTGTATATTTGGGGTGACATTGATCTTCCTTATTTATTTTTTAATATTTTTTTATGTTGTTGTGAGTAAATGAGAAAAAAAAGTAATGACGTAAGTATAAAATATATTATTTAATTGAAGATCGAGATTGAATTTAGAAAAAAAAATTGAAGATCAGAAAAAAAATGTAATGACTTTTAGTGTAATTTAATGGATGGAAGATATCCATATGTGGTGGATAAGTGGATTCGTAGACACTATCTAACACCATATGCAATTTAAGCACAAACAAGACCAAATTATGATATTCGGTTAAACAGAATAAAGCAAAATAATCTGATGACAATATGACATGGAAAAATACAAGTCACTACAATGAACATATTCCCGAAACTGAAAGAGCCCATCTTTATGCACTCCATTAAAATAGAGAATTGGTTCCATGGGTGAAGCTTTTTGGGGTCCGGGGTGCCCCGGCTCCACCATTTTTTTTAGTCAGTAGTGTAAATTTACGCATTTTCGTCCAAAAACTTTTACGTATTGGGTCCGGCTCCCACCATTTTAAGGGTCTCGTGACTTTCGCTCCCCTCGAAAAAAAACCAAGCTTCGCCACTGATTGGTTCCGGTATATGTTATCATTTATAATTAGTTAGTATTTAAGCTTTTATTAAAAGGTATTCTGAATAATATATAGATAGTAAAAGCTAAAATTAGTGTAAAACATTTTAAACATGAGGTTAAATTAATAATTGAAGATGGAAATCAATGGAAACACATTATTATGAGAAAACACTTTTTCAAATGTATGTCATCTCAAAAACCCGTTTCTTCACAAATATTTCTATACTAGATTATCCCTCGGTGCTTTCCAGGATAGACAAATCTAATATGAAGTGACAAAATATGTGTATCGTAAAAGCAATATGTCATTTTTTCATGAATTTTTTAAAGGATCAGCATACGATAACTCATAAAACATACTACTAATTCTATGTGTGCACAGCTTGCTCGAGTGAAGTCTTTCTACCACTTTGACTTCTTTAAGATATTCTAAAGCTGTGATGTGAACCTTGGAAAAAAAAACTAAATTAGTATCAAATGATATGTCATGATAATGATTGATTTAAGAGGCGTGTATGGTGGGGTGATTAATTACACTTATCAGCTAGAGATTTATCTGGTGTCTAAGAATCATAGGATACATCTAGCCAGCTTAGCAATCTTTATAATCAATGTTACTAGCAACACCATTCACAAAAAAATAAAAGTAGATTTTTAACAAATTGACTACATTTGTGAATATATATGTAATAGTAGGTACAGAAGCATATATACTATCATAACATAATTAAGTACTTGCATAGACATGATTAATGAATTATCTAAACAAATTGTGTTTTTTTCTGCATGAACAAAAATCACTAAAAAAGTCTTTCTTATTCGTTTTTTTGTAACCCACTATGGTGCTCGTCGGAAAGATAATAAAACGCTCGTTAATTTGGTGCAATTTAAAAAGAATGTCATATGTATGTATATTTACGACGATGGTTCGAGAAAGGGAAAACAAGATAAATAATTTTAGTTACAAAAAAATGAGATTGTTGAAATGCATCTTGAAATAAAATATATAAATATATATAGGGTGAGGTTAGCGTACAAAGGTCATATTTTGTGAAAAGTATGAGAAGGATTAAGAATAAATATATAGGCATCATTTTTGGGACTTAGTCATGATGTTTTGAATTGTTAAGCTAAAATAACATCAAACATAACAATTAAAAAACACAAAAACAATTTGTTTTAGACTTAAATCATAAAACACCATACAAAGAACATGTGTTTTAAACTGTTGTGTTTTAGCTATGTTTTAAATTCGATAGCTATAATATATTAAATTGTGTTTTAGATTGTTGTGTTTAGTATTTTTCTAGCAAAAACAACTCAAAACATCATGCCTAAATCCAAAATATGATGCACACATGCCAATTTTTAAAATATTCTCACACTTCTCACAAAATATGACCTTTATACATGAACTTTTACCTGTATATATACACACACAAACACAAAAAATACAAGCTTTGTAAGTTCACAACATATTAAATTGTATCTGAGATATAGAGAGATTGCAAGAAATACTAGAGAGATGGCATTGCAAAATGGTGAGCTATCTACACAGCTACTTGATTCTCAAGCTCACATATGGAACCATATTTTCAGCTTTATAAACTCCATGTCACTCAAATGTGCAGTTCAACTACAGATACCTGATATCATCAATCACCATGGTTCACCAATGTTGCTTTCCGAGTTAGTCGAAGCACTAGGCATAAAACAGGAGAGAACTCCTTTTGTCTATCGGCTCATGCGGATCCTTGTCCACTCTGGTTTCTTTGTGAAACAAAGTGTGTCGACTACATTCGGAGGCAATGATGAGGAGGGTGGAGAAGGCTATTTGTTAACTCATGCTTCTCGATTGCTTCTAAAGGAAGAGCCATTAAGCCTTAGGCCTTTTTTGCTAGCCATGTTGGATCCATTGCTGATGGATCCATGGCAAAACTTGAGCAAATGGTTCCAAAACGATGATGCCACCGCAGTACACACAACCCATGGAAGGATGATATGGGATCTTGCAGGCCAAGAGCAGAATTTTAATAACTTCTTCAATGAAGCCATGGCTAGCGATGCAAGGCTCGTAACAACTATAGTTCTTGAACATTGTAGGGGCGTTTTTGAAGGGTTAGCTTCCATTGTTGATGTTGGGGGTGGTACCGGGACTGTTGCCAAAGCTATTGCTAAAGCTTTTCCTAATATTATGTGCACTAGTTTTGATCTTCCTCACGTAGTTGACGGTTTGACTGGCAGTAAAAACATGAGTTATGTTGGTGGAGACATGTTTGAAGCCATACCTAAAGCTGATGCAGTTTTGCTTAAGGTATTGTTAAAATCTCTCTCTCTCTTTTTTTTTTCCTATTTTGATGTAACCATTAGTTTCTTCTGGAAAACCTAATTCAATATTTTTGTGTCTTATGTGAAAAAGTGGATTTTACATGATTGGAATGATGAAAAATGCATAAAGATACTGAAGCAATGCAAAGAAGCAATTCCAAGCAAGGAAAATAGAGGAAAGTTAATCATCATAGACATGGTCGTCATGGTTGACGAAGGAGAGAATGATTTACTCAAGACTCAACTTTTCTTTGATATGCTTATGATGACTTTGGCAACTGGAAAAGAGAGAAGCGAAGAAGATTGGGCAAGGCTCTTCCATGAAGCCGGATTTAGTGATTACAAAATAACTCCAATCTTGGGGTTAAGATCTCTCATTGAAGTGTATCCCTAGTTAAGTTACATTCCTTTCTATACAACATAATCTGGTGATCGAATCTACTGGAACTTCTTAGCTTGTTAGATATTGTTTGTGGGTTCTTTTGTATCAATATTGTCGGTTTTCATCATATTTCATCTTATTATTATAAAGGTCTCAACAATGCTTGACGTGTCAAGGCTTCAAAATTTTATGAAGCGATAAATCTTCTTGATGGTGTGCAACATGTAGCTAAATCGCTAGCACAAAATGAGCATCTTGATTTTGTGTTTCATGTTGTAATTGGTAACAAAGTATCTCTAGTGACAAAAGGTCTAAAAGCACATATTTTGGCTAATTAATAAAACACACAACATTATCCCAACTAGTTGTACCTGGATATCACGCCAAAATTAATATTATACATCTAGCTGCATAGTAACCTGACTAAAATAAGTACATATCAAGGGAAATGGTCCAACCATGTTATGGTTATTTGGGTAAAACCATAGACTGTATCCCAACTAGTTGTACATGCAACAATTGAAAATTTAGACTATGTGTTATGATTCATGTGAAATGTGAATAAAAGTGCATCATGTGGGCATTGGGGGCTTTCATAATCCCAGCCACCCTCAATAAGTCGGACAAATACGACTTAGAAACTGAACAAACAAGAACCATTAGTGGATTGTTTGTTACGGAATCACCAATCATTGTAACCCTTGAATGCGGGTCGGAGAAACAGGACAATTTCGCTATTTTTGAATTGTGGTACCAAGACTTTTGTTTTTTTAGCTTAGCACACATGCAACTCATTTATCACCTCCTAACATATTTCTTCTTTTTATCCCTTTGTAATGACTAATTTACATATTAATGCATAACCGAATACTGCTATTTTTGTGTTTTGTGATCGTTTATTTTTCATGCAACATTTATGTCTTTTGTGGTTTTCTCTTTTGCATAGTATTTTTTTTATATAAACTTGCCATAAACTTTTAGTGAGTTTAGTTTTTTTAATAGTTTTTCATTAGCAGAATGTTTTTTTTTTTTGTCATATTTGGTCCATCATTTTTTTCCGTTCGGTTGCTACTTAGCACGGTGTTAGGTGGTAACATGAGCTTTTTTTTGTCATATTTGATTCATCAGCTTTTTGCCCCTCGACTTTCTAATATGTGTTGATATAAATTCAACTTCATCTACGTTTTATGTCACATGAGTCACTTAGTGCTAAAAGTTCGTGTTTTTGTTTTACGTTTTTTCTGGGTTTTTGTCGTCGTTCAGTTGCTACTTAGCATGGTTTGACGCCCCCGCGGGGGTTGACACTGTGATAATATGAATTCTCTCTTACTGAATTAAGAGAGATTGATTGATAGTATATTATATACAATGAATACAACCAATAAAATAAGAAACAAATAATTACAATTTACTACATATTAAACAACATTAAGTGAGGAGGATTTCAAGGAGAAAATCTTGTAGAGTAAGTTTTTATCTTTTATCCCTCTTCAAGCGAAACGGTGGCGGGCGAACTCATAGAAGGTCCCGAAAATGCTCAAACTGAGGTCGAGGTAAGCTCTTTGTGAAAATATCCGCTAGTTGAAGCTTGGTCGGAACGAAGTTAGTGTGAAGCTTTCCAGACATAACTAGCTCCCGAACAAAGTGATAGTCCAAGTCAATGTGTTTGGCTCTTTTGTTGGAAACCAGATTGTGACTCATAAATAAAGCACTGAGATTGTCACACAGAAGAGTCGGGCGCGAGGGTGGAAGAGCATGAAGCTCTTGTAACAAGTGAGTGAGCCAAACGATTTCAGCAGCTGCATTTGCCATTGCCCGATACTTTGATTCACAGCTTGAACGAGAGACAGTTAGTTGCTTCTTCGCACTCCATGATACCAAGTTGCCTCCCAAAAAGATTGAGTAACCGTACGTGGATCGACGGGTTTCAATACAACACGCCCAATCTGCATTAGAGTACCCTAAAATAGTAGGAGAGTTGGGTCGTGTAAAGACAAGACCATGAGAGATAGTTCCTTTTATGTACCGAAGGATCCGTTTTACCAATTGTAAATGTTCTCGGTTGGAGCATGTAAATGTTGACAAGCTTGATTGACAGCATAGGCCAAATCAGGGCGAGTGTTGGTCAAATATTAGAAAGCTCCAACAATAGAACGATAGAAAGTAGGATCAGCATATGGAACCCCATCGGCAAGAAACACATCAGTGGTAGAGAGAGGAGTAGGGATGGGTTTAGCTTGAGTGAGACCGGCACGAGTGATGATGTTATTTGCATATTTGGTTTGTGTTAAAAAGAGGCCATCTTCATTGTGTAGTACCTCAATACCAAGAAAATAACTCAACGAGCCGAGATCTTTAATAGCAAATTCCTAGTTTAAGCGTTTGGTAAAAGCGCTAAGCAAGGTGGATTTGTTACCGGTAAGAATAAGATCATCGACATATACGAGGAGGTACATAAGAGAGTTGCCTCGATGAAAGACGAAGAGAGATGGATCGGCACGACTACAGTTACACCCGTATGATAGAAGGAAGGAACTTAAACGTTGAAACCTGGATCGGGGATCTTGTTTAAGGTCATAAAGAGCCTTATTAAGTGTGACATTCGTAGCCCTTACACTTTGAAACTTTGGAAAGTTTAGTCCTTATAAATTTATTATGTTCGCATGTTGGTTCTTATATTTATTTGAAACTTGATTATTATGAAATCACGTTTTATACTCACGCTTAAGTCCGAATTTCGAAATTTATGCTTGAAACGATATTTCTAAACATATTTAGTTGAAAAATAGGGAGAAATAAAAATTAGAGTATAAAAATGGTGATTTTAGTCGCAACGCGTGATACCGCGCAATCTGCGCGCCTATACTATGAAAATTCGACATTTTTACACTGGATAGCACCTAATATTAACTTGGCTTGTATAATATTATGTCTGGAGTCAAAAATATTATTTATGCGTATGTCGGGTATTTAAAATAATTAGAGGCATGTACCGCGTTAATTAGTAATATACCCGCTAATTTGAACCTAATACCCACTAAATATTATATTGTATTAATAATACAAGCACACACCTCACCACCATAGGTGGCGGTCAAAGAATGCATCCAACACACCGCCTACATAGGTGGCAACCTATGGTGAGGACAACACAACAATCTACACATTGCATCAAACCAAACCTACATGATCATCATCACCATTATATATACACACATGATAACTTCCCTCACCACCACACTCCAACCCTTCCTCTCCCTCTCTCTAACCGTCGCACACCACCACCCTCACCCTCTCTCTTGTTTTTCCAATACAATCTCATCTCTATCATCCATAGTTTCTAAAATTATCCAAGTAACTTAAAACATTTGAAGATTAAGCAAGAATTCTAGGATTTTTGAAGCAAGATTCATCCAAGTTTTAACACTTTTCTTTAAGGTAAAAACCCTAGCTAATGTTCTTCTTATTTTAATCTTTCCACTTCTAAACTTGGATAATTCACACAACAAAGAGATGATAAAAATGGTTTTATAAAAAGGAAAGAGAATGGGATGTGTGTGTGTGTGGCCGTACGTATGTATATATATATATATATATATATATATATATGTTTATGTTAAATTTTAACTCTAAATCTATCATTGCATGTATGATCTAATCCATGATTAACAAGATCCAAGTTACTAAACATGATTTTTAGATGTTAAAATGATAATGTATGTGTTTACAAATGGAAAACAAAAACTAATTATACATACATATATGTATGCCGTGTATATGTATGTATGTACGTATATAATTGGGATTTTCTTGATTAACATGGACACTAAGTATGATGCAAATGATTACAAAATGGGTTTTCAAGACATGAAACTTGATCTTTAAATTATGGATTTTGAGCAGAAAATTGGGTATAAAATGATGATTAGAAAACCCACATATGACCCTTGATGATAAAAATTAAGTCATAAGTTAAATTGTTAGAATTTGGTTATGAAATAAATGGAATTGTATAGTTTGCATAAAAACATTTTCTAAACTAATATTACTACTATTTAATATTTATTTTTGTTTGGTTCACTACAAAAACCCAATGTAAAGTTTCTAAGTTCACATTCCAATTCATATAATTAATCAATTATTTAAATCGTTTTTTTTAGTTTTAGTAATCTGATATTTATCATGTTTTGATAATAGTTAGTTTACTTAGTCATTTTATGAAACTTAAAACATAATATACCTTGGTGATACATATTATCGCTAAATTCATATTTTCATAAAAATATTATTTCCCCAAATAATTTAGCGAACCCTAACACCTTAGACTTTTAAGACATATCCTTTATTAGTATTCTTATACGTATAGGTTGAGTTCTTCAGAATTCCTAGTCTTAACTCGTGACAAGTTTATTTGGATTCATCGTGCTTAGCAAACTGTGAGTATATCTTTCCCCTTTTTCATGTTTTACACTTTTGGGACTATTCATGTACACTATTATCAAATGTTATTCTTATTCTTAATGAAATTTTCATGTGTGTTTGCTTTATGTTAACTTGTGTGTCTATGACTTGTCAAAATCATTAACCTTTGAGGGCCTAGCATTTCAATAAATAGTACTATGGTATATACCCCTTGTGACTCTGTTGAGAGACCTTGGTCATTGTCTTGTGATTCATTATACTTAAAAATGGTTTTCAAAGTGGTTGTTTGATTCTTGATTCTTGATACTTGATTCTTAGGGTTGATTTTGAACGGATATTACTTAAATTACATAATTGCAAACGGTATACAACACATGAATTGCGAAACGTTTTTCTACTATATATATTCAAACAGGGTATGCTCACCAATACATTTTGTATTGACATATACTATTTTCGTACATGTTTCAGGTTATTTATGAGATGATTTTTAAGCTTTTGGAATTTTACTTAGATTTTGGATTCATTGTATTTCAGTTAGTTGGCATTTAGAATCGTTGTATTTCATTTCAATGTAATAAACTAATTAATCAATGTATCAATATTTGCACTTTTAGTCCATGAGCTATTGAACAATCGTCACTACGTGACACCTCGATGTTTCCGCCATCGGTTGGGGTGTTACATTAAGATTACAAACATGATTCGGATAATTGGAGTTTGCAAAACCGGGTGGTTATTCCATATAAACGGTTCCAGATAAAGAACCACTGAGAAACGCATTGTTTACATCAAGTTGGCGAAGAGGCCAAGTATTGATAACGTCCAAAGAATGACCAATGCGTATGGTGGAAGCCTTAACAACGGGGCTGAATGTATGATTAAATCGAGTCCTGAAATTTGTGTGAACCCCTGAGCAACGAGCCGAGCCTTGTGTCGATCAATGGAGCCATCAGAATTGTATTTGGTACGAAATATCCATTTGGATCCAACAACACTAGTGGACGAGGGCCGTGGAACAAGAGTCCACGTGTAATTGGTGTGAAGAGCTAGAAGCTCCTTTTGCATTGCATCCATCCAATGTTGATGTTTCGAGGTGCTTTTTAATCCCTTAGGATCAACAAAGGTGAGAAATGTCGAATGAAGGGAAGAATGCATAGCATGAGCAAGGTATGAGGTGTGTTTTGGATTTGGTTTGAAAGTGCCAACTTTGGACCTTGTGACCATGGGATGAGATGTGGTAGTAGAAGAAGAAGTGGTTGATTGTTGTTGGGTGGGAGGAATGGGTTGTGATTGTGGAGTGGGGCCAATAGGTTGTTCGAGAGGTGGAGTAGGAGGTGATTGAGGGATAAGTGAAGATGTATAGTTATCATCAAGAAGAGTGGGATATGGTTAGGCAGTAGTGGGAGTGGATGTAGTTGAGTTATTTGTGCAAAGTGTACAAGGTGTAGGTACCGAAGGTTTAGAGGAATTGTTTTGGGTGGGTGGAGAGCTGGGTTGGAACGTTTAAGGGTGAGGAGCAAGAGTGGGTTCATGAAATGTAGAGAGAAAAAGATTTGCGACATTTGTGTGAGATGTATTATCCTTATAAGGAAATAAGGTTTCGTCAAAACGTGCATGACAAGTGACATATATACGAGATGACTGCGGATCGAAGCATTTGTATCCTTTGTATTGAGGCGCGTAGCCCATGAAAATACACGGGATGCTTCGCGGAGCGAGTTTGTGAGGAGCATAATCTTGTAGGTCAGGATACACACAATACCCAAAAACGCAAAAGTTTACATAGTTTGGTTGAGTGGAATAAAGTATTTCAAATGGGGATTTGTCATGAAAGACTTTGGTGGGTAGGAGATTCATTATGTAAGTTTCGGAACTAAAAGAACCAACCCAATGATTAATAGGAACGTGGGCATGAAATAGCATGGCTAAGCCTGTTTTGACTATTTGATGTTTCCTTTCCGCATGACCATTTAGAGGAGCGGTATGGGCAAGAATAGCGATGAGATGTACCATTGTTATCAAATATCTTGCGCACATATTGATTGACAAACTCCGAACCGCCATCACTTTGGAAAACCTTAACTTTTCGTGAAAGTTGAGTTTGAACAAGGCGCAAAAAGGTTTCCAAAGTTGGGTAAAAATCATTTTTATTTTTAAGAGGATATAACCACGAAAACCTTGAATGGTCGTCAATAAAAACAACATAATATTTGTAACCCTCTTTACCCAAAACCGGTGAAGGTCGCCATAAATCACAATGAACAAGATCAAGGGGATGTGAAGCACGTTTTTCATTTCAATCAAATGGTAATTTGTGTGCTTTAGAAAGTTGACATGGAGAACAAATATTAGGCTTTGGTAACAAAGAAGTAAATGATAAACAACCATGTTTTTGCAAAGTAGAAATAATGTCAAAAGCAACATGCCCTAAATGATTATGCCATAATTCAAAAGAGGCTTTATTTGAAGAAACATAAGCAACAAAAGCAAATGACTTGTCCCGAAGCACGTAGAGACCATTTTCACACCGACCTTGAGAGAGAGCTTGACTTGTTTTCTGATCCTGAATACGAAAAAAAAGAATCTGAGAACAAAACATCAACAGGATAATCGCGAGTCAACTTGCTAAGCGAAAGAAGATTCCTAGTTATGTTAGGAACAACTAAGACATCTTTCAAGGAAATATTTTTATGTATAGAAACATGGCCTATGTGAGTAATCCGTGGTGCATGACCATTACCGAAGATGAACCCGAATAAGGAGAAAAAGAATGAAGATTACTGGTATCATTTGTCATGTGAAGGTCAACCCCTGAATTAGCAGTCCAGTCGGGTCGGTCATCAGAAACATGGCATTGAGCGTGAAACGCGCGAGCAAGACCATCATCACCCGAGGAAGAACCGACTGCGAAGGAGGAGAGCTTTGGACATTTGTTTGCATAATGGCCATTGGTTCGGTACAATTGACAGTGAGGAGGCCGTCGAGGACGGTTAGAGGGGTTGGTTTGGGGCTGACTACGAGTGTTGGAACGAGAACCAGATCTGGAGGACAAGGAACGTGGCTGATGGGCAACAAACGCAACAGGGGCAGCTGTGGGAGGATGAAGAGTGTGGAGGAATTGTTCTTGACTCTCTGCTTTGGTGAGAAGTTCATGGAAAGAAAGCAGATCACGAGCCGTGCGAATAACCGTAGACCAGCTTTCAAAGGTAGAACCAAGACTGCAAAGGAACCAATGAGTTTTGTCCGTGTCACTAACCGGATGACCGATGACAGACAATTGATCACAAACGACTTTAAACTTCCTGCCCTATTCAGCCACGGTGGAAGAGCCTTTGGTTAATTGACTGCGATTGTCCTGTAGGAGATGCATCTGTTCGAGAGAGGAGTTACTATAGGCCGCTTCTAGAGCAGTCCAGATCTGACGGGCTGTTGCGAGACCAAGAATCTCGGCAACGGCCTCTTCAGTGAGGGAAGAGTTGAGAATGAGGATGGCTTGTTGGTCCGAGAAGAACCAGGCAGGGTACGACGGGTTTGGTTGTTCTTTGGAGTCGATGGTGATGGTTAGTGGTTGTTGTGGGACACAACCATCAAGATGACTGGTTAATTTCTGGTTTGCAAATTGCAAGGAGGGGAAGGATTTGATTATGCCAAATATGATTGTTGGATGATGAGAGTTTCACGGTTATTATATGAAGAAGGGTGGCCATGGGAATGATAGTTTCGGTTGTGGTGGATGAGGAAGAAGCAGGGCTTGACATTTTAGAGAATAAAGAGAAGAGATTATGGATCGATATTAGACTGATACCATGTGATAATATGATTTCTCTCTTACTAAAATTAAAAGAGATTGATTGATATTATATACAATGAATAAAACCAAGGAGGATTTCTAGGAGAAATTCTTGTTGAGTAAGTTATTATCTTGATATTATATACAAATAAATACAATTAACTAAAATATAGCATGAACTAAGCTATTCTAAACTAGTGAAGAAATCAATTTTGGAGTACAGTAAATATCAAAATAGAGATTTCATCTATTCCCAACCTTTAATATTTGTAATTTGTTGAAGGCTTGAAGCATATGTTTCCTCAATACTAGAAATCCTAGGTCTAAGACCGAATTATATGCCCAAGATCGATTTTCCCATTTACGTCATTGGTCATTAGATTTTAGATAATTTGTACTTTTGCAAGAGTGAAACTTGACGCTTTGTGTTTTCATCAAAATGTTTTAGTCACAAACTATTGGGTGGATCACGAGGAAAGTAGGGATGATGGAAAAACACGAAACTTGAAACAAATGGACGGGTAATACAATGAGCGGTTTCGGATAGAGCGGTTTTGGATAGATGAGTGAGTGTGAGGTTAATTATATCAACTATCATAGATGTGGGGCTGGTATCGTATTAGGATACACCTACATGATTACCCGAAACCAATCTCACACCAGTTTACCTTTATAAACACCAAATATCTTGATATATTATATAATCATAAAAGTATAATAGAGTATGTTAAAACGATTCAAAACTTGACTTTATTAGAAATATAAATTTATTTCAAGTATATTCAAGAAGATGATATTTTAAGTATGTCTTTTTTTTAGTTTAATTAAGATCGTAATGGGAATACTAACGAATATTTTTTAAACATGTAAGGTCATAAACATGTATTATTTTATTCCAAAATGGTGTCGGTGGAAAAATATTATCAATGAGATAAAACAATGTTTTCCTAATATTTATAGAACCAACACTATTTTGGTAAATATTATTTTCTAACAACACTGCAAGAAAACCCGTAAACCCAATAGGTAATAAGCTTAATAGTAACCAGCTTATAACTTATACGAGTCCAATAAGATCAATCAATCCTGGACCTTTTACCTTTATCCTTGGTCATTTGGTGCACCTATAAACATCTTGTCTTTTTGTTTCTCTAACTTCATATGGGAGGAACATCGATCCATATATGGTAGATTGGTAGATAGACTGTCAACACCATATGGAATTTAGCACAAACATGATCAAATTATGATATTCGGTTAAACAAAATAAACCAAAATAAAATTATGAAAAATACAACTCACTACAACTCACATATTCGCCAAACTGAAAGGGCCCATCTTTATGCCCTCCATTAAAATAGAGAATTAGTTCCAATATATGTTTTTTTTTTATACAAACTAATTATTTTGATATAATTTTTTGTTTTAATTCTAAATCATTGAAGTATGAAATAACAAAATATAAAAACAAATTACATTTAGATGGTGGGTAAGCGGACAACAATGAGGTTAAAATTAATAATTGAAGATGGAAATTATTGAGAACATATTATTATGAAAAACACTTGTTCAAATGTATGTCATCTCAATCCCATCTCTTCACAAATTTTTCTATATATTGACAAGGCTAGTATGTTCACTAACATGTGAAGTTGTTTATGAAGAATATAATCATGGAATTCTATATAGTGCAACAAGTTCTTTTGAATCAATGCCGGATCTTGAACTTTTAAATAAGGGGGTTTTAAATGAAAAAATAGGGGCCGGACAAAATACATATAAATTTTTGGTAAAATTTACACTACAAAGAGAAATAACTGGGAGACCATGGAAAGGGCCCCAATAAGATCCGCCCATATTTCTAATATACATGTGTGTATATTCGAGGGTTCGTTTTAGTTGAGAAAGAGAAAACAAGAGAAATAATTTCACTAAAAAAATATAAGAATTGTTGAAATGCATCTAGGAATTAAATATATATATATACACACACAAACACAAAAAAATACAAGGTTTGAATGTTCACAACATATTAGATTGTATCTGACATATAGAGAGATTGTAAGAAAAACTAAATAGATGGCATTGCAAAATGGTGAGCTATCTAAAGATGAGTTACTTGATTCTCAAGCTCACATATGGAACCATATTTTCAGCTTTATAAACTCCATGTCACTCAAATGTGCAGTTCAACTACAAATACCTGATATCATTCATCGCCATGGTTCACCAATGTTGCTTTCCGAGTTAGTCGAAGCACTAGGCACAAAAAAGGAGAGAACTCCTTTTGTCTATCGGCTTATGCGCATCCTTGTCCACTCAGGTTTCTTTGTGAAACAAAGTGTATCGACTACATTTGGAGGCAATGATGAGGAGGGTGGAGAAGGCTATTTGTTAACTCATGCTTCTCGATTGCTTCTAAAGGACGAGCCATTAAGCGTTAGGCCTTTTCTGCTAGCCATGTTGGATCCATTGCTGATGGATCCATGGCAAAACTTGAGCAAATGGTTCCAAAACGATGATGCCACCGCAGTTCACACAACCCATGGAAGTAAGTTATGGGATCTTCCAGGCCAAGGGCAGAACTTTAATAACTTCTTCAATGAAGCTATGGCTAGCGATGCAAGGCTTGTAATAACTATAGTTCTTGAACATTGTAGGGGTGTTTTTGAAGGGTTAGCTTCCATTGTTGACGTTGGGGGTGGTACTGGGACTGTTGCCAAAGCTATTGCTAAAGCTTTTCCTAATATTATGTGCACTAGTTTTGATCTTCCTCACGTAGTTGACGATTTGACTGGCAGTAAAAACATGAGTTATGTTGGTGGAGACATGTTTGAAGCCATACCTAAAGCTGATGCAGTTTTGCTTAAGGTATTGTTAATATCTCTCTTTTTTTTATGTTTTGATGTAACCATTAGTTTCTTTTGGAAAACCTAATTCAATATTTTTGTGTGTTCTGTGAAAAAGTGGATTTTACATGATTGGAATGATGAAAAATGCATAAAGATACTGAAGCAATGCAAAGAAGCAATTCCAAGCAAGGAAAATAGAGGAAAGTTGATCATCATAGACATGATCGTGAAAGTTCACGAAGGAGAGAATGATTTACTCGAGACTCAACTTTTCTTTGATATGCTTATGATGACTTTGGCAACTGGAAAAGAGAGAAGCGAAGAAGAATGGGCAAGGCTCTTCCATGAAGCCGGCTTTAGTGATTACAAAATAACTCCAATCTTGGGGTTAAGATCTCTCATTGAAGTGTATCCCTAGTTAAGTTACATTCCTTTCTATACAACATAATCTGGTGATCGAATCTACTGGAACTTCTTAGCTTGTTCGAACTTGTTTGTGGGTTCTTTTGTATCAATATTGTCGGTTTTCATCATGTTTCATCTTATTATTATAAAGGTCTCGGCAATGCTTGAGGGTGTGGCGTGTCAAGGCTTTAAAATTTTATGTAGCGATAAATCTTATTGATGGTGTGCAACATGAAGCTAAATCGGTAGCACAAAATGAGCATCTTGATTTTGTGTTTCATATTGTAATTGGTAACAAAGTATCTCTGGTGACAAAAGGTCTAAAAAGATTGCTAATTGCCAACAAAGTAAACAAATTTTGGCTAATGGCTAATTAATAAAACACATAACATTATCCCAACTAGTTGTACCTGGATATCACGCCAAAATTAATATTATACATCTAGCTGCAATAGTAACCTGACTAAAATCAGTACATATCAAGGAAAATGGTCCAACCATATTATTGGTATTTGGGTAAAACCAGTATCCCAACTAGTTGTACCTGAAACAATTGAAAATTTAGACTGTGTTGTCTTCGTGCGAAATGTGAAAAAAAGTGCATCATGTGGGCATTGGGAGTTTTCATAATCCCAGCCACCCTCAGTAAGTCGGACAAATACGACTTATAAACCGAACAAACAAGAACCATTAGTGGATTGTTTGTTACGGAATCACCAATTATTGTGACCCTTGAATGCGAGTCGGTGTGATCCCTGGACTGAACATAATAAGTATATAGCATCTTCAACAAAGAACTTTCCCATTACAGAATGATATAACAATTCAACAATCGCATAACAAATCAAACCTTCAAAGGTCCAACTTTTAGTCCCACATCTTAACAAAGGAAAACACCAGGCATAGTTCTAAAGTATTACAGCCATCTCTTAATCCTTTGTGGTCCTACGCCACGAGTGTTCACGAGCCCCATCCTTATCCACGATCTTGATGATGAAATTCTGTGGAGCCACAACAAGCCTAGACCTTATTTCCTCAATGCACTGGTCAGCCAGCTTGATGGCTTCATCAACAGTCATGTCTGGGTGGTAGTGACGATCCATCATAGACAGCGCAAAGTATGACCCGTAACCAAACGCTGCCTTGTCAACCTTGTGCAGGGTTGCAATGTAGTCGATGAAGTATAGAGATGGGCCCGTTTCTTTGTCATAGCCCGCTAGCACAATGTTGACCATATAAGGATTCTGCAAAATTAATAAAATTCGTATAAAATGACCCTGCTTTCTAATTGTTAGATCATATACAACAACCATGCCGAGTAAAAACCTATTGGTAGGGTCTGGGGAGGGTGGGATGTAGGCAAACCATACCTCTATCCCATATCACAGAGAAGCTGCTTACAGGGAGACCCCCAGCTCCAACTCCAAAAAATTATAGTGATTATAAAATGGTCAAATAATCAGATAGTTCCATACCAGCCGTAACAAAACTGATTATTCAATGCTAAACTTAGATTACCTATTTACCCCTTCTTAAATCGAATTTGAGAAACTTTTGCTCCCATTTGATTACACAGTATGTCCCTTACTAAAGGAAATCCAAACACCCCTCCTAGTATAATCAAGGTGTCTCTACTCTCTAAGTTAAGGATGATAAGCAGAAAGAATAGTTAACCCCACAAATATAACCCAAACCGACCAGCTTTATATAAATGGGTTGAAATTGCAACATTCTCGCCTGAATATTTCAGATCTTTTTAATGACAAACATAGTATATATATATAAAATAACGTCAACAGGAAATTGGCAAAAAATTAACGAAAAAAGACCAAATAAACCATACACCTGACCCCTAAGCAAATAACCAAGACTCTGAGATTATTTAGCTAGCGAATCAGCAAACTAATATATTTTTGATGTTATTATTAAAGAAAAGGAAGCAATACACGAGTTTACATTTTCATGTATAATCTCAATTCTATTACTATTGATAGTCGAGCAAATCCTTTAAGGTGAACCAAAAATTATGAACAAGTTGATGACAACTAAAAAAAGTATCTTCAAATATGTGAAATAATAGCTTATAGAAAGAACAAGTAAAGAAAGCGAGATAATCCACACATTACTAATATTCTAGACTTCTTTAAGCTTCAGAAATGATACAAACAATGAAACAAACCCCCAAGACTGATAAGAAGACAAATGAATACTTGAACTAAAAAAACTAGTTCCTTTCAATTCGTTAAAAATTAATTATACCTTTCTTAAAGCTGTTGCAAGCTCACCACGCATGAAATTTGCAGCAGCCTTGGTAGTCAATGGGATTCCGTTTCGGTATTGATACAGAGCAACATTTTTCTGTACATACTCTGTGAATTGAGCTCTGAACAAAAGATAAATCAAACAAGACGTAATTAAATTGTGGTTCCAAAAACATGTAAGTAGACAGCATAACGAATTAGAGTTTAATCTTAGGTTATATAATATATTCATGTTGTCGGGCATGTGTTACAAGGCACTAGCCAAGCAACCTTTCCTACTACAAGTAGAATGAACTTTCATGTAAGACTTTATTGACAAGTAAACTTACTAACATATAATAAGAAAAGATAGAAACAAATATCATACAATCACACTCCTATAGCTCTTAACTAGTTAACTCGATAAATAGTTTCATATCCTATTCACAAAATATAGATACAAATACGGTTTATATATGATTTAACTTAAATGTACAACATTTTTAGCTACATGTATAACAATTTTAAGCACAAAAACACCTCGTGTACGAAAAGCGCGCTTTTATTGCGCTTTTTCGGCCATAAAGCGCGCTTTTCATGCGCTTTTTGCGCTTTTCTTGCGCTTTTCATACGATGCTCGCCTAATGTTACATAAGGCGCACAGATTGGCGCCTAGATGCGCTTCGAGGCGCCCTTTTTAAAACCAAGTACTTTAATCCTAATTCTTGTAATTTAGTTTTATAACATTTTTCTAAAAAACCTCAAGCTCCCTTCTTTCCTTCTTACATCACAACTTATTACTCTTTCCATGCTTCATTGACACCGATAGCCGATAGCCACCGCGCCGTAGATATCTAATCTTCGATTATAAGCTCAAACCATCAACAACAACAACAACCAACATAGTACCAAATTCTTTCTTGCATACTACCCTATGATTTAAAAAATTAATATTCATATGAATTTTCTTGCAAATCCCATCTCTCAAAACCCTAACTTTATCTCACAAGATTCAAATCCCTAATTAAATCAACAGTCAAGTGCATCTTTAGCATATGATGAATTAAAAAAAAACATGTTTAAATAAAATAAAATGAAATAATAATCTGACCGGTCACCAGCTTCACCACTAGCGCCCATAAGCTTGTGAGAATCAAGAACCATAATCTTGTCTTCGTTTGATTTGTGAACCAGGATACTGTTGACCGCTGATGAATCTGCTACCACCAACGCAAACCCTTTCCCCACCATTCCGAATACGCATTCCATCTTTTGATTTCTGTTTGTTGATTGATCTTTCTTTCTTTCTCTGATATTATTATTAATGGGGGGAATTAGGGCACAAATGTATTTATTTATTGAGATGATTTGTGAAGTGACTTGGGGGAGAAGAGAGAAATTATTGACCCGGAACTTGTCGGATCAGGATTTCGGGTACGCAAATAGCCCGGCCCATGTTAAAAGCTCGGCCCAGTTTTATATTTTTTTTAGAGTTTAGATCGATGTTTTCAGAACCGGACCCCAACGGGTCACCAGTCCAACCAATCGGCAAAACGTTCAAAAAATTCCAACAAAATTATAAAATTCCAGGTTCGACCCCTATTTTACCCGGTTCGACTGGCCGATTTCCCTGTCTGACCACCGGTCACTGTATGCCTGGTCCAACCTTTGATCCGGATTGGTCTCTGAAAACACTAGTTTAGACTGTTAAATATCCATTTTGTTGCAGGTAGATGAATTTGGGTATTCGGGTATCACCTATTGCCATACATTTGAAAACTTTTAATCTGAAGTATGCGATAATTATGAAGAAACAAAAGTACTAATAAATAATTAGGCTTCATAGTTATTCTTATTAGATAACTTGATTTAAACAATTGTGACAAATCTCAAAACAATGGAACAGTATTGAAATTTGAGTGGTTTTTATAGTTACAATAATGTGTGAGTGAAGAGTGATTGGTAGTTGTGGTGGGTTATGAACTATGATGCAAGGGATGGTTAGTTATGGCTTTTGAGGCAGTGTATTATCAAAAGTGACCACATGGTGGTTGTTTTTGAGAGGTGAAGGGTAAGGTGGTTTGATTGATTACTTAAATTAACCTTTTATCTATGACGATTTAGATGATAATAAAAAAAGAAAGAAATTAAAAATCTCTAAAGAAATACGTAAAAGAATGACATCATACTGAAACGATCATTGAAATCGATCGGTCACATCAGCTATTTTTTTTAAAACGATTCAAGATATTTAGAACTAATACACCAATCCTCTTATCGAGTGTCACCCTCATTGTTTTCCTTATGGGAGGTGGTGAGTTCAAGTCTTACCGGTAACAAAATGCTGCTGGTGGGCCGAGTTTTACTAATTCTTCACTATTGTGCATTCGGACGGTTGGGGGTTAGGTTTTCCCCGATTTCGAATACTGCATGGGCGGGCCTTGCTACCCAGCTGCTCCAGAGAAGCTGATGGGGTTGCGAGGGCCTGTCTATAGTGTGAGGGCTCCCCTAAATAGTCAGACAAAAATATTAGTTGGCTGTTAATAAAAAAACATTAATACAAATCACCACTTACAAAACTTACCATTACATAAACATAAACTAAAAATTAGTTTATCCAAAAACATAGAATAAAATAAAATAAAAATAAAAATAAAGTAGAGTAACTTACAAAATACAACCGTTAAAAGAATAAAGTCAATGAAGAGTCATGTGCTCACAATTTGTAGATTAGTGTATGTAGTTTAACATCAATGGAGACATCTCACAAAACTCAAGAACCTTTTAAACATTCACTCATTCACCATCACTACTTGACAAAAAGTGCTGCTTCAGCAACCGTACATCACTGGCTCTTTCGTCCACTCATCTCTGCAATTATGGCCACCGTTTCATTAATCACACCCCATTAATAACAACCCAATCTTTTAATGGATTACAAAAAGATAAACAATAACAAAACCCCTCCTCTGGTTTGTCCCCATTCATCACTATTTCATCACCCTTTTCTTCTTTCTCAATATTATTATTGTACCTTTTCTTGAATCTTGAATAATATCCTCTGTTCTTTATTCTTTTGGGTACTCTGTTTTCCCCTGTTTTGATCTGTTAGATTAGATCTGTGGCATTATCTTGTTAAATCAAAGTACCCCTTTTGTTAAAGTTTTGATTTTTGATTTGGGTTTTTGTTTTTTTTGGGTTTAGTGATTAATATTATTTGAATTTGGTAACTTGGTTGCAGGGGAGTGGAGTAGGAGGAGGGTTATCTCCTGCAAAGTTGAGGAATATGCTGAGGAAGAAGAAGAAGCAGCAAGATGAAGATGAGGTTGACTCTGAGATTGATGATTCTGGTATGTTAACTGATCATTTTGTATAGCAATATTTTTTTTTTTTTTTTGGTAGATTGTTTGATTTCTTATTTATGTGGATTAGGTGATTGTTTAGAGAATTATAAAGATGTTGATGTTGTTAGTGTACTTCCTGAAAGCCATATGTTAGGAAGTGTTGATGGTAATTACAGATCAAAAGATTTAGAGAGCTATGTGGATTATGACAGTGGTGTTGAGAAAATAGCTACATTGCCTTTTGAGTTTCAGAAGACGGACCGGGCGTCGCATAGAAAGGGAATGGCTCCGTTTTCGAAACAAGCGCCGTCGAAATGGGATGATGCGCAGAAATGGATTGCTAGTCCGACGTCTAGCCGTGTGAAAAGTGAGCCGGCTGTGAAGAAAGGTGGCTATGGAGGTCGTCAACCGGTGACTAAAACGGTGGTTGAAGTTTGTGATCAGAGATTGGTTCCTTATGAAGAGGCTGATACCAAACAGATTGATTCGAGTCACTCTAAGGAGGATAAAGAGCTTGTGAATTGGGAGGGTGATTATGCTTCTTCCAATATGGTTGATTCGTCGTATAGCAAAGCGGTGTTGATGATTGGAGATTCTGTTGGTGATTCTGAAAGTAAGATCTTTATCCATTTTTTTTACTATTAAGTACAATGATTCTTTTTGTTAATTACTAGAAGCATGGTAAGTCAGTTTAGCTGAAAGATTGATATTAGAAATAGTTTACTTAATTATCTATAGTAACATTTCTGCACGCGATGGTGTTTGGATGTGATTTTGTTGTTTGAAGTTGTGATAATCAAATATACATTTCGAACGCGCAAATCTAAACACCTCTAAATCGATGGATACTAGGTAATTTTGCATTCCTTTCAATGACCGGTTTCACACAGTCATTCTTACCTACTTTGACCCTTAATCTAGAAAGTCAAATCATCTTTCGTGGGTCATCTTGGATTTAAACAAGAACGTTGATTTACATTCATGAATTATTGTCCCCATGCAGTTAACTTGAGTCGCCATGATACTTCTATATCAGTTCAGAACATGACATCCGTCCCACCTCCTTCAACTGCTAGATCAGTGTCGATGAGGGACATGGGCACTGAGATGACTCCAATTGCTAGCCAAGAACCTTCTAGAACCGGAACCCCAGTAAGGGCCACAACTCCCAGCCGGAGTCCAAATTCTTCTAGATCCGCAACTCCTGAAAGAACTGGCCAGGGTTCATCAACCAGCAATCATTCAAACTTACGCTTAGATTCATCTGGAAACAAAGAATTATCTGAAAAGGAGTTGCAGCTAAAAACTAGAAGAGAGATACAAGCTCTTGGAACTCAGTTAGGGAAGACGAATATTGCTGCATGGGCTAGCAAGGAAGAAGCTAAAGTTGCATCGGATTCATTAAAAGATGAAAGCAGTGGTAAAAGTGCTATAGAGGTACGGGCTGCGGCTTGGGAGGATGCTGAGAAAGCCAAGTATATGGCTAGGTACTATATTTGATTTAATTTATTTGTAGACCTGTATATTTATGAATGGGTCAGGGTGTTTTTTCTCCTTTTTATTTATTTATTTTAGTTTTATCTCTTACGGGTCAACGGGTAAATTAAAATTAGATAACAATTAATTAAGTCAAATGGGTTGAAGTGGTCCATAGTGTATTGTATAATGCACGAAACCTCCTAATCTTTTAATAATCGTATTTGACACATTAATTATTGGTTTATCAGTATTATTTTCTTGGACGAGTAGTGTTTCGGTCAGCCAAACCTCAGTCTTTGTGGGTCACGCAAAATTACTGGTTTTGACTTGTTACATGACAGGCCGACGAGTCTTTTTTCCACCTCTAGTGGACTTGGATGCTCATTTCTTTAGACCACCATGGGAGGAGAAAAATATATCTTCTAATGATCGGCATGGTGGTTGTTTAGTTGGAGAAAAATGTATCTTCTAGTGATGGTCGCCATGGAATGTTTTATATGTAGTGAAAGAACTTGAAAAAATAATCTTGTCACAACTTATTGATGAATATAGATGAAAACAAATAGTTATATTGTTCACATTGTGGCCTGTGTTGATTAATTGATTTGTCGGGTCAGGTTCAAACGCGAGGAGATAAAGATAGAGGCATGGGAAAACCATCAAAAAGCAAAGACTGAAGCTGAAATGAGGAGAATAGAGGTATCTAACTATAGATTTGAGCATAAAAATTTTCTAGATGCATATTGAAAACAAATGTTGCTATCTATAAAATATTAGAAGCCCCTCTTATCATGACAATCGTCTAGTGTTTAAAAACAACCATATAGAGGTGGCATATTTGATAAACTAACTTATGAATGGGTCGATGTTGGGTTGGGTTGGGTTGTCTTTCATCTCAAAAGGGTCGTACGAAGTCAAATGACAAATGCATAGGGGATATTGTTTATAATCCTAATAAACAAATTAGTTGTCTATAAAACTGGACAAACTTTGTATGCTGGTCAACCCAACCTGGCCCATCCGTTTCAACCAAACTTGTTTTGACTTTTTACCTGCTCCGGTTGTCTTGCAGGTAGAGGTAGAACGGATGAGAAGTGGAGCACATGATCGACTAATGAACAAATTAGCAGTTACAAGACATAAGGCGGAAGAGAAACGGGCTGCAGCAGAAGCCAAGAGAAACCGGGAAGCTGCAAGAGCTGAAGAACAAGCAGAGTATATTCGTAAGACTGGAAGAATACCGTCTTCTTTCTCATGTTATTGCTGGTGTTTTTGAAATTTATATAGCCTGGATGAATTCTTTTGTTAGGAAACTTGGTGTTTGGTGTTCTTATGGCTTGTTCTTGTTGTAATCAAAATCATTCTCTGTTTAACAAATGTGTAGTGCATTGATAAGTCTGTATGTCTGGAATTGGTCTTAATATCTAGCCCCGTTATCCCTTAAACCAACCCACTTTACGGGCCTACATTAGGCAATCTCATAAGCTCAGGACTGCTAGCTGCGGACCAACCCAGCAACAAGGTCCGACTTAAGAGTCAAAGTAGGTTCATAAGCTCTAACAGTACTCCCCTTTAACATCTGTCAACCTAAACACGACCAATTTAGTGAACAAGCTAAATATTATAACCTAAAACCTAAGGGTGGAGGGGGTGCTTGTCCCTCCATGCCAACATAACATAATCACGCTCACCTCCACATCAGCATCACATCAACTTTTTTCACAACTTGTCAAATCACATAATATTTACGCTCTTCGTACGCTTACCCTAAAACTCTTCGTTAAAAAGTTAACAATTTATTATTATTATTATTATTATTATTATTATTATTATTATTTATTATGAATAAAATGAAGCACCCAAAGTTATAAATATTTTATTATTATAGTAGTATATTATTTTTAGGCTCGGTCTATTCACACCCCCTCCTTCTATTTCCACCCCCTTTGAAGCGCCTCGCTTTGCCCAAAGCGAGACGCTTTGCTCCCATTTTGAGGTGGTCAGTACGAGGGTCAGAAAAAGCTGAAATTTAAAAGCGAAGCGCCTCGCTTTGGCCAAAGCGAGGCGCCTCGGATCAAATTTTTATTTTGGGGTATTTTTTGGTGTTTTGAATTGGTTTTTTATTTATTTTTTATTTTTTAATATAATTATTTAAAAAAGTAAAAAAAATTTAAAAACAAAGTAATAACCCTAATCAAACGTCTATTTAAAATTTTTTTAATATAATTATTTTTTTAATATAATTATTGGAAATCAAGTCCGAAGACTTGAGAATCCAGTAAAAATTTGAGAAAGTGTGAAAGTGTAATATATCATTACCTCTGTTCTAAAAAGAAATTCTGAAAATCAGACTCGTTCATGGCAGCCTAAAACTTGAAATAAGAATCTTGTTCATAACCATATTCATCAGTATATATAATTGATTAAAACCTAGCGATCAAATCAGTACATAGAATCAAAGATGGCTGCATGTCCTCTATGCAACCCCTGTGGCAAAAAGAGATCCGGACCCTTATGAGAGGTATATCCGGACGCTTCCCACAGGATTCCGTGTAGGGACATAGGATACTATAAAGGAAAAGGTGCCCTATCCAATGTTGGAGAGAATTCTTGTACTTCCCAACAAATATTGCCAATACCTTAAAGATAGTATCAGGTGATCCTTTAGTTTGGTCAACATAATATCTATGTTTTATTCGATACAAGAATGGTCTATTCTAAAAAGTATCATTCCTGATCACTATCTTGATTATCAGAAGATTCCACTCCATGAATCTCTTGAAATTATTTCTACGATATGGATAATGTTTTATAAAGATCCACTTATACGGTTATTCATTTGAAATTTCTGCGAAGTCTAGTCTCAACCCGAATATTTATTACAGATCGAAAATATCTATAGCTCGCTGCTCCTGAAAATATTCGTTTTTACTTATCAAACTCTAATAAGCCGATAGATTATAAAAAACAAATCTCATGATCTAAGGTTATAACATTTATACGATTTTACGTGCCTACGACAATCTTATAAGTGACTTTCCAGTGGTTCATTTTTAGAATATATATAAAAGAAGTTAAAAACTTATAGAAATTAAATAATTCCAAGAATTAAGCCATTCAATTTGGCTATAGAATATTCGTTATTAAAGTACAAAATATATTTTAAATTGTATTATAGAATGTAAAAATATTTCAAGACACCGTATACTATCGTGAACAACCAGAGATAATTATTTATCGAGCAATTATTATATAAATAGAAAAGGATAAAGATATAACGATATCTTAACAATACCAGAAAATCTGTAATAGAAATCAGTATAGCCAGAAGATTAGGCAAGAATAAATTATCATAAGAATTACAGTTCGTATAGACATGGAAGCTATATACATTAGATGATTATAAATATCATTATTTAAGAGAAATAATAGGGTATGGAGATATCATACCACCACAAGAAAGTTATAATAAGAATCAATGTGGCCAAAGGATTGGTCTAAGATAAATAATATTACGAGAAACCATAGAGAATAGAACATAAGAAAATAAGAGGGGGACAAGTTCTATAGGTTGGGGAGAACCTAATAATAAGTATTATAAAATAAAGATTATCAGAAGATATTTATTAAACATTATAAGATAATTCGAATCGAATCTCGAGGACGAGATTCCAATAGGTTGGGGAGAATGTAATACCCCGTTGTTAAGTACCCGAAATTATATATATAATCCATGATTAATTAGCGTAATGATCTAATATTATAACTAAGCTAATCCGGCCCAATATATCGAGCCTACCCAATAATAAAATACCAAAACATATTAGCCTATAACAATTGGACTCCATTTGTAAACCCCTTCGACCCACTAAGTCTACCGGCCCAAACCCACACTTGTTACATCTCAACCCCAATTAGATGCACATGGTCATGCTCAGCCCCTTTTCTCTGCTTCCATCCTACGCATCCAACGCCACCTCCCTCTTCTAAAGCTTCACTCAACCTTCTAATTCAACCATCTGTCCATCCTTATCACCCTTCAAATCATGACATTCATGCACCAAGGTTATTACAAATACATACGTAATACACTACATCCACAAGTATGCCTCCTGTTCTATTTGGAAACTCACGCACACATGCATACATGATGCACACATACTCTACACCAACTTCATAATATAAATACACATGACATGTATATTGAATGAAGGGCTGCACTACTTCACTTCCTATATACATATAGAGTCAGAGAGAGATAAGAAAGAGAGAAAGAGTGAACGTGAAAGAAGTAGAGGAAGGCCACTGCCCTCCCATCGTCTTCTCCGGTTAAGTTCTCGGACAAAACACCCTCCAACAACACCAACAGTGGACAACCGCCTCCTACAGTCGAACACCCGACAGTCCTCTCCCTAACCACCACCGATTATCCTCCAGCTCCGGGGAATAACCATGAACCCAACGACCCATGACCAACTTCGGTTGTCTTCTCAGGCGACCACAACCTGTAACCACCACTTCTCCGGTCACCCTTCATCTCCGGTGACCGGTTCCAAGCATCTCTGATAAGACATCCAAACATCCGCTCTCCAACACCAACCTGTTACCATCCTGTTACAAGCTTCCGGTGACCATCTTCGGTTCTGTTCCGATCGTATTCTGCCACTTCTAACCATCACCACCGGTTCCGTTTGTCATCTTCGGGTCTTGGAGTGGTTTTGTTCATCTCCATTCCTCTCCTGTAACCTTCCCGACACCAACCTCAATCACAATAACGAACATCTCATCGGTCCCGTCACCATTTATGTTGATAAGGTGTTAAACCCGGTTACCTTGGTTCACTGTGTTACCTCTGTGTACGTAAACATTCCGAGTCAAACTCATCTCTCGATCTTAATGGAGAAAGGGAAGCTAAACCTGGTTGATTTGTACACCTACATACCCGGGTTATAACCTGTACAGACGTTCCTTATCCTTTGGTCTAGAACCCATGAACCTTATCACCATCCCTCTTATATAAGAAGCTTAAACCGATAACCTGATTTGCTTATCTATTCCGGGTTCGAACCCGTCAAAAACCCGTTCAACGCATGACGACTATTGGAGAGGTTAAGTTGTTGTTGTTTATTATTATTATATTTATTACTAGCTTTTATCCCGGGAGTGTCCCGGGGTTGAAATATCTAATATAACATAATAAAATATCTAATATAAGAACATAATTAATGATTTGCCAATACATGATTAATGAATAATAATAATAATAATAATAATATTTATTTTAAACAAATTTCTGCCATAAGTTATCATATTCAAATATATATAAAAAAGGAATCTCTGCCTATGAAGTTATGTTTATCGTTTGTGATTTATTAGTAGAGTAAAATATATTTGAAAACAAAACCCCACAAAAATAGTTGTTTTTTTTTTCTCCATTTTTTATATAGCACTATGGTACTCGTTGGAAAGATAATAAAATGCTCGTTAATTTGGTGTAATTTTTTTCTTTAAAAAATCTCGTATATAAAAGATATTAACGTTTAAAAGTTATGGGAGGAAACATTAGAGAGAAAATTTAATTTTGTTTTTAAATTCTTATCTTTTCCAAAAATAATTTTAATATATATAGATTTATTAAAAAAACTCAAGAATTAAAAAATCCTACATGATGCTACGTGGCACATTCAATGAAGGGTTGAGGCCTCCATTGAATGCCACATCATCAAAGTTCAATTCTTTTATTATAAGTTATAGATTATTATAAACGTGTGACGTGTGGGACAATAAAGATTAACCCGACAATATTTAACCAAATAACGATAATAAACCAACTTATATATAGGTATATATATAAGTTGGTATACGGATAATATATTTAGACTTGGGATATAATTATAATATTTTATTCTTTGAGTCCACCTGAGCCAAGCTGTACAAGGTCAGCTTTTAGTAGGATATGAGTGCCAAGCTGTAATGGCCAGCTAGATTAAGATGTCCGTGTCTATATAAATCCCAAGTTTAGATTATCAAGCGTATATCAATTTATACTATATATGTATATACAAGAATATTAAATATCAAGAATAATAGTAAAGGATTGTCCCCACAGTTATCACGTGCCTAAGCATTGCACGCGCTAATGGTTACAAAACATATTAGGTACAATATTTGGAGAATATACTGTTAAGAAATAGATCACAGAATCCTGAAGAATATAATAGAGGTGAGTACATGATCCTTTCCCCGTTTTATTATAAAGCTTTTGGGGTGATTACATGCTTGTCCAGTCGTTATCAAAGTATTTTATACGGTTTATATTATAAAAGTGTTATCGAGTTGTTAATAGAATATCATCGAATCATGATCATGTTATATAATAGAATTCGGTCGAATAGAAATCACGTAGAATGGATCCATTCGGTATCATAGAGTATAGACCCGGGCCGATTAGAGGCTACGGGACCATGTATAATCGATCTATACTCGAAAATAGAATGACCGGATATTTACATGCATGCGTAAATTATGTGTCGAAAAGGTTGTTTAAAGACTTTGGCATTACTCACTAGTATGAAAATACTAACGTACTTTTAAGCATGTGGTCAGGTATTGATACAAGATATTAAAGAGAAAGCTGACAAATAGAAGATCTGGATAAGAAGAGGATGCTATGGCTACATTTTATGTATTTCATTAGTATTGAAATTCAATTTAATGTAATCATTACAATTAAACCTGTTAATGCTAATCCGCTGCGCCACCTGGGTCGTTACATTTACTATAGCCATTTTTCCTTGGTTTACGACGAATGGGTTGAAGGTGTGCGTTGCAAATATAATAAACAAAGATAATAGGAAGAAGATCAGAGCTTCAAAAGCAAGTGTGAAGATCAGAGAAAGAAATTAGAAGAAGAAGATGAAAAGTGCTCCAACATAACTTGCACCGGCTTGAGATATGAGTTTGATTAGCTTAAATCTCTCTGATCCATGGTATCCACTTTCACCTGAAGCTCTACTTTCCTACCTCTGTTTTGAATTAGTATACGGAGAGCAAATAGACGAACATCATTCAAAATTTCAACTTCCCGTTAAAGGCTGAACCCGAGTATAATCAAACAAGGGTTGCTCTGAAAACCACCAATGATCAATTAAACATTCCGAAACGCGCCAAACAGAGTCCGGAAGTCGAGCATATCGATTAGACATGCAAAAATTGTATTTTGAAAAAATATGGGTATCGAATGTATAGTCCGAGTACCACGTACAATGATTCATCAAAGTTGTACAAAGCTGGATGTTTCTACCGAAAAACACAAACGAGCAATAAACGAACCGAAACGCCTCAAACGAATTTTCTTGGCTTGGAAACAACTTATAAGAACTAAAAATGAATTAAAATTATTTTTTAGTTAATAACAAATAATTTTAAAGAATTAAAGGCACTTTATTTTTTTTTAAAAAGGCCAAAGCGCCCGGCTTTGGCCAAAGCGAGGCGCTTGACATGCTTGATTAGACCACATGCGCCTCGCTTTGGCTAAAGCCAGGCGCTTTAGCCTTTTTTTTCAATGGGAAGGTAAACAATTCCTGCTCATCATGAGGAATATCTAGTCGATCCGACTGTTGATTTCTTTCCGCAACCAGTACAACGAACTCTGTATGGGTTGTGTGTTAGCGCCGATCCAATTGTTAAAACTATCAAGAATATGAAATTAGTAAAACAACTGTTCAGGCAAGCACATAAAATTCAGTTGTTATCGGAGAGATATCTGTTAACGATGAAGGCAACATACTTGAAATCAATGGGAAGGTAAACAATTCCTGCTCATCATGAGGAATATCTAGTCGATCCGACTGTTGATTTCTTTCCGCAATCAGTACAACGAACTCTGTATGGGTTGCGTGTTAGCGCCGATCCGATTGTTAAAACTATCAAGAATCTGAAATTAGTAAAACAACTGTTCAGGCAAGCAAGTAAAATTCAGTTGTTATCGGAGAGGTATCTGTCAACGATGAAGGCAACATACTTGAAATCAATGGGAAGACAAACAATTCCTGCTCATCATGAGGAATATCTAGCTCATCCTGGATCTTAGATTTTACATTGCCAAAGGTCTTGATGAATATATTCATCAATCTCCTTGATTTACGCATAAGTGTGAGAGTCGATTTCTATTTGCGGATGACTAACAAAGAGATGGTCTTTTTGATGAATGTATTTTTCACAAATATTTTCATCTTTCTCTTTGCTGGTGACTAACAAAGAGATGGTATTTTTGATGAATGTATTATTCACAAAATTATTTCCATTAAGTTGATACAAGTTGGTTGTTATTATTTTGTTTTTTAATTTTTTTTACAATAATTATATTAAAAAAATTAAAAAATAAATAAATAAAAAACCAACTCAAAACACCAAAAAACCACCAAAAATAAAACTTTGATTCGAAGCGCCTCGCTTTGGCTAAAGCGAGGGGCTTCGGGTCACAAATTAACTTTTTCTTACCTCGGACCGAGGTAGTTAAAAAGTAACCAAAGCGCCTGGCTTTGATCAAAACGAGACGCTTTGAGGGGGGTGAAAATACAAGTGGAGAGTTAACCACCCTGTTTTTATCAACCAAATAATAAAAAAATGGCAGAAAGGCAAAAATATATATAAAAGGAAAGGAGCAGGAAGCATGGCCTCTCTCTTCCTCATAAGCTCTCTTCTTCTTCTTCTTAGGGTTCAGTCTCTTTACAGATGAAACATTGAATCCAATCCAAGATCTATACAATAATCCCCTCTTTTGGCCCTCCAACCATGGGTGGCAGTACAATTCATCAATTGCCTCCTACATCATCATCATCATCATCAACAACAGCAGCAAATCATACAACTACACCTGAGGAAGATGACCTCTTGAAAAGAAACACTGATTGTGTTTATTTCCTTGCTTCCCCCTTAACCTGCAAAAAGGTACCCCCCTTTTTTTTACTTAATTTGGGGATCTTGAAATTACTGTCTTTAGATTGAATTTTGTTTTTATTTTACCTTTTTTTTAATTTTATTTGGATCTTTATTTGAGCTGATTAAAAAGTTGTATACTTTCTGGTTTACTGGTTTATGCATGGTTGATGTGGCTATTGTTTTTTTATTTTTATTTTCTAAACAGGAAGAAATTACCAATCTTTTTAATGGTTTGATTGCTAATTTGATGCAAGTTGTTACCGTTTCAAACAAATTAACAACATTTGTCAATGTAATTGATGGTAGTTAACATGTCATGTGCAGAATGGGTGCATATTAATGCTTGGTAGTTCTGTTCGGTACACTCGTATTGCATTGATCGTTTAAAGAATGATTATTCCTATCGGTTGTTTTCTCAATTAAATTGTAAAAGAAATCTTGTGAACTAATTGGAATGTAGGATGCCCATTATTAAAGGGAAAATCCTGAGAATAGCGCTGTTACCAAACTTGTTTACCTAGATAGCTATGGACTTTGTTAACTTTTGTTTAATATGACCGTTGCAAATGCGTACGGTCAATCAAAATAGGCCACGTGTCTCAAGATTATGAGTTTGCGCATATTGACACGACATATGGGCAACGTGTCAAGTTCCTTTTGGGCAGATAGTCTAATCGGCACATAATCTTTTTCGGTGTCTAATCCACTGGGTGTAAATCTTGCTAAGTTGTTATTATTGCCTTTGTTATGTACTTCTATGTTTCTTACATACCATATCTTGACGCATAAAAGTAGTTTCACACACACACATATATTGGAAATTTGGAATTGAGTACACTCAACACCGAGGGGTTGTTCTGTTGGGCATGTCTTGGAACTATCCATTTTAAGTCTTAAATTTAAATCCTAGGGGATGTCGGCTAGTCAGAATGCCTAAAGTTCGTGTAGGTCTATGGACTACTTGCGTTTAAACTTAAAACTACTAGAAGTCTGCTTGTACTCTAGTTGTCATTATTCTTACATATTGTTTAGTACCGTCATTCATTTACATCCGACTTAACTTGTGTTGTTACATGGTTTTAAATCTGCTTGTACTCTAGTTGTCCGTATTCTTACATGTTATTTAGTACCGTCATTCATTTACATCCGACTTAACTTGTGCTGTTACATGGTTTTAAATCTTGGCAATTTAGTAATATTCTCATCTACATTTAATTTGTTTACAGGGAAGTGAGTGTGAGTTTCGGCATAGCGATATTGCACGGGTCAACCCTAGAGATTGCTGGTACTGGTTAAATGGGAATTGCTTAAATCCAAAATGTGCTTTCCGTCATCCTGTAAGTAATTTTGTTCATTTTGTTGGCCAATTGTAGAGGTTGCAATTTTGACCCTTCTATTTATAAGTTGCTTAGTACGGGTTGTTTTAATCTCGATTGAGTCAAGTAAAAAAATAGCTGTAAGGGGATAATTAATCACATAAAGTCTATCTCTAATGCATTAAACTTCCTAATTCGTTTACCTTTAAAGATTTTGATTGTAACTACTAACTTTAATAAAATTGTCTTTGTAACCACAATTAAAAATAATGTTTTTTTTTTTGTGTGTGGATAATAATCACTATGTGTTCATTTCAGCCTCTTGATGGATTACTGGGATCTGATATGTCGACTCCCATGGGACCTCCAGTACCTGCACCGCATGCCACTCCTTATGCTATGCCCAAACAAGGAGTTGCCTGTATCTTCTTTCAAAAAGGTTACTGTTTGAAAGGACACTTATGCCCTTTCTTGCACGGGACATCAAATTCAGTCAACAATAAACCTACACAACCCGGGCCAGCTAATCCTGTTCCCGAGCCTCCTAAAATGGCTCAACAAGTAACCGTTCATAAGCCTGTTGAGTTTCAGCCTTCTCAGGGGAAACAACCTCCTTTACCAATAAGAAATGGTGTTGTTAAAAAGACAGCACCACCAGCTCGGGTCGTTCCATCGCCTGTCATGAATGAACCACCATCCAACAAACCTAACCGTGGTAATGCGTACCCTGGGTATCATGCAACAAATAATGAAACAACTGTAAATGGAAAAGATGCTGATGAATATTCAAGAGAGCCTTCCCCTGGTTTTGATGTTCTTGTGGATACTGAACGCGAAGACGCTGGTCATGATTATGATGTTGATCATGTTGAGCGAGGTATGCACCGTGATCGTCGTGATTACGACCATTATAATGAACGGGATGGCCATTTTGATGCTGACCATGTTAACCTTTTAGAGAAGAGGTCATATCCTAGAAATGACCGTGAAAGTGAGTCAGATTTACGCCGCCGTTTATCTAAACAACGAAAGGGTTCTGACAATGGGTTGAGGTCGGTTGTCAACCATGAAAGTCATGCTGACCGGATGACAAGGAGGGACAGCCACAGCCACCGCCCTGATCAAGGAAATCTTAGCAGCCGGCTTAGAGGAAGAATAAAGATTCCAGGAAGGTCAACGTCTCCTACTAAAGAAAACAACTCAAGGTTAGAAAGGAGGCATCTTTCTAGGTACTCACCTGGAAGGCCTGTTTCCGTTGATCAGAGCCGGGTTCGAGACCGATTAAGTGATTCCATGTTTGCTGGACCAAAAAGATTGTCTGAGCTGAAAGGCGTAAGATCTGAACATCAATCAAACGAGGGAAAAAGGAAATACCAAAAAATGGAAGAAGATTTGTCATTCGAAGGGCCAAAACCTCTTAGTGAGATTTTGAAGCGTAAAAGAGGGGTTAACGATGATAATATTACTAATAACAATCGTGTTTCTTCTGTGAATATTGAAAATAAGAAGGAAACAGAGATCATATCTACTAATAAAGAGGAACACAACTCTGTTTCGGTTGATTTTGAAGCAGAAAACGAGAAAGATAAACAAGCGGATGTCGATTCTATAAGTTATGGTGCGAATGAGGTGGAAAACGAAGGCGAAGGCGGTTTGGTTGATGAAGATACATTGCTTGATGAGGAGCTTGAAGCTTATGATGAAAACCAAGATGGAGATTATGAATATGAGCAGATGGAAGGTGAAGAAGATTATAATTTGGATGAAGGTGAATATGTTGATGAAGATGGAGATGAGTATGGAAAAAAAGAGGGTGTTGTGTACTCTTAGAAAATAATGAGCTTTTGAGTGTTTATGGAAGAAGGGATACATTGTATTGTTAATTGTTATAGATTTTCATTTGTATTCAAATATTTACATCTAGTTGCAGTTTCTCAAATTTCTTTTACCCACATATGGCTACATTTTTGTTATTTTCTTGGATGTAGCTTTCAGAGAATATTAAGAGAATAGAAATAACCATCAGAGCATTCACATTTGGTCCGATAAATGTACCTGAGTGTTTCCTTCAAATTATACGGGGTGAGTGTAAGAGCATTCACATCAGCTTTCCCATCCCTCATTTACTCACAACCAATCATAACCACATATTACATTAAAAATCATTATAGTTATATCTCCGCTCACAACCACTTTCAACAAATATTAAAAAATAAATACAGTTTCCTGTTTTCCCCAAAAGATTCCAAAATAATCCCAAATATACCGATAAACAGTAGATTTCCCATTTTCGTCACTCACAACCACTTATACTCACCCTATATAATTTGAGGGACACACTCACAGAAAAAAGGGGGAGCTGTTGTGAATGCTCTAAGTGGTTGTGAGTGGAGGAGAGAGAAAATATTTTGTGGAAGGACTGTTCACCCCTATAAATATTTTAATATTTCTGTAAGTGATTATGAGTGAGGAGAGAGAAAATATAATGATAAAAATATGAAAAAGTATAATTAATATTTTAATTATGAAAGAGAAGATGTAAAAGTGAAGTCATAATTTTTATTTTTAGTATAATTTGATGAAGAGGGGATTTGATGGACCATAAGTGAATGCTCAATTTTCACTTCTTTGGTGGACTTTCAATAATAACATTTTCTAATTTTTTTTCCTTTTAAAATACACATATTATCCAGATATCCAAAAGTACATACAAGTAACATATGAGTGGCTCACATCAACACAAGTCACAAAAACACACCCAAAAAAGCAACCAACTTTATCATGTCATCTTCATCTTCTTCTCCTCACTTTCAATCCTCTGTTTCCCCCTCACTCATCCCATGCAATATCTTCTCCAACAATGGCAATATCCACTTTCTCAGACTGGTCATTAGCTTGCATCAAAACAACCAACAAAACTCCCCTATTCAACCCATCCAAAAACTCACCTATTCTCCTCTTCATTACCCCACATCCTTCATGTTCTTCTTCAAGAATCTTGATCCTCAATTCATCAAGAAGCTGCCCACCACCAGTTCTTGAAGATGAAGAGTCCACTGATCCTCACATTCTTGAACTGGACTTAAAGTTTCAAGATTTTCAAGATTCATCACTTCCCCAACAGGAGAATATTAATCTTTTGATATGCAAAATGTTAAAAGATTCAAAAACTGAAGACATGGGGTTGGAGACTTACCAAAAAGCCAAAAGAATGCAAAATTTTAGACCCACAAGATCAACATTGCATAATCTCATCAGGTACTCATTAACCAAGAAGAACTGGAACTGCATTTGGTCACTTTCTGATGATTTTAGGAAGTTTAAGGTCTACCCAGATGCTTCATCTTGTTGTAGGTTAATCAGTAGTTGCATTAGAGCTAAAAGGTTTAAACTTGCTAATAATTTGCTACATATTTTGAAAGTTGAGAAAGAAGTTGCTGTCTTGAGCTTTAATGCTGCCATGAGAAGCTATAACAAGCTTCATATGTATAGTAGTTCAGTTAAGGTGTTTAATATAATGACATCTTCTGGTATGCAATTAGATGGTGAATGTTATGGACATACCATGGAAGCCTATTTAAAAATGGGCAAGAATGATAAAGTTGTTTCATTGTTTAAACAGTTTGAATCGAGTAATGTCGAATGGACGCCTTTTTGCTCACAAATTTACAGAATTTTCTGTGAGGCGTTAGCGAAATCAGGGAAACCGTTTCAAGCTCTAGATTTCTTCAGGGAAATGATCAATAAAGGGTTCCCAGAAGACCCTTCTTTTTACTCGTCATTAATCAGTTCGTTTGCAAGCGTTCGCGAAGTGAAAATGGTGGAAAGTCTTTGGGAAGAAGCCGAATCGAAGAAGATGTTGAGGGATCCAGCAGTCTTTTTGAAGCTTGTGTTGATGTACATTGAACTAGACTTGCTTGAAAAGACTCTAGATGTTGTTTCTTCAATGAAACGAGCGAATATTAGAGTTTCGGATTGTATCTTTTGTGCTATTGTAAATGGATATTCGAAAAAAAAAGGGCTAACTTCAGCGGCTAAAGTGTATGAAGATTTGGTCACAGAGGGTTGTGACCCGGGTCAAGTGACCTATGCATCGGTCCTAAATGTGTACTTTAGGCTCGGACACTATGAAAAAGCCGAAGAGGTGTTTTGGGAAATGGACAACAAAGGTTTTGACAAATGTGTTGTAGCTTACTCTAGTATGATTGCAATGTATGGGAAGGTTAACAGGATTAGGGACGCAATGAGGCTTTTAGCTCGGATGAAAGAACGAGGGGTAGAACTCAACGTGTGGATTTACAATTCCATCCTTGATATGCATGGGAAAGTCTTGAACTTGAGACAAGTTGAGAAGATATGGAAAGAAATGAAAAGAAGAAAAGTTGTGGCCGATAAAGTAAGTTATACAAGCGTTATAAGCGCGTATAGTAAGGCTAGAGAGTTTGATATGTGTATGAAGTATTACTACGAGTATAGGCTTAATGGTGGCCGGATTGATAGGGCGATGGGTGGGATCATGGTTGGGGTGTTTTCAAAGATGAGTAGGGTAGATGAACTTATGAAGCTTTTGCAAGATATGAAAAGTGAAGGCACAGGTTTAGATGCGCGGCTCTATAGATCTTCAATGAATGCTTTACACGATGCGGGTGTGCATATTCAAGTTAGATGGTTGGAAGAGGGCTTTGATCCAAGTTGATAACGAGATTTGTTACTTGTTAGAGGATTGGAGGGGTGAGGTTTTGAATGTCTATAGGTAATTGCTTTTGACAAGTTGTAATTATGGTTCTAGAAACAATCATGATATAAATGACTTGTTCGTTTGTGGTATTATAGCCTAGTGGCAATTTGAGGTGGGACAAGGCTTACGGGCCATTTGGTCCTGAGTTTGATTTCTAGTTCTTTCCGGATTTCAAGCGCTCGTATCATCTTTGACAATACACATTACTCAGGCTGAACATGAATCCTCACTCATTCACTTCTTTTATTCATTCCTTGATTTTAATTCATACATGTGCTGATGTGCATAGGGTCCAAAGACTTTAGGGGCAAAATTTTTTCCTCGTTTTACATGAAATTTTTTTAAAACAATATTATATCAGGAGTAATGGAAGATTTGGTAAATCTTTCCTGATCTCATAGATGAGGCAATGAGTTCAAGACTTGACAGCTCCGCTTTTTATTTTCCGTTAATATTACCTTGACGAGATATGTCCCGACTCGGTCAAACCAGTTAATATTACCTCAACTCTCCCCCCTCTTTATAGGGCCACATTTTTTTTTTCTGTTTGTTCCCAATTGATTGGATCTTTAAATTACGAATTTAAATTATGCCTTCTCTTTGAGGTATAAAAATGAGTTGAAAGTTATGACCTTCTCTATTTGCGTGGAAATGACTGAAATAACTCTCTAAAAAGTAAAAAGGGTCAATTTATTTTGATCATAGAGTCACTATTTTTAGTACTTTTGGTGCACGGTGAATTTATCTAATTATGATTGCATCCCAATTTTCAAATATTTTTTTTAACGGCCAATTGGAATCACTCACGGATCACTGGAGTATCATCGTGCCACCAGTGTTACCACGTGATCATATTCCACCACCAAGTCACCAATTCATGAGGAAACTCATAATTATGAGAAAAACCCCATTGTAAGATTTGAACTCAGGACCTTATAGTCCCTAAGTCTTATCCCACCACTAAAATGCCGCTCGCCTATAATGCCTTTGGCCCAATTTTCAAATATTATCAGACGTTTTTGGACTTAATTCCGACATAACTCAATAATTCCGTGTGTATTTGACAATTCTATAGCTATGTTTTATGGCTGAAAATCGAATTCTGGAGCATTAAATGAGATAAGCTAAATCTTTCTTCTTTATGGGCCAAAGTAGCAGGAATAGGCACAAGAATCACACATAATGTTTTCATTTTTCAATAATGGCAGCCATATATATATAAATCACCACTTGTGATATATGTGTGTATGTATATATATAATGATTTGAGATCTAATCATCTAAAATTAAATAATATCTGGTCGTAGGGTGGGGTTCCCGTACAAAGTGTTTTAAATTTTAGACATGATGTTTATATTTTTTGGCATAGTATTGTATAGAAAAACACAAAATGTAACAATTGAAAACACTAATAAATATATTTCTTGACATGCAATCTAAAGCATTAGTGAAGAAAGTAATTAGTGTGTTTTACATTTCATGTCTAGATATACATTTTATTGTGTTTCAAATTATTGTGTTTGGTGTTTTTCAATATAATACAATCCAAAAGGAATCGAAAACATCATAGCAAAATTTTAAAACACAATGACTACATAGACTTCTTATGCTTTGTAGCAGGAACCTATACCTCTGGTCGTGTACACCAGTACGTTATATGTTTAAACACAATTGTTGATTAGTTGCATGCATGGGGCAGTTGATGAACGACCAAAACTTATATTTAAAAGTACACACAAGATTTATTCAAATAAGATCTTCAATAAATGCGTTGATTGTTCTTGCCACAAGCAAATACTTTTCTTCGTTTTTTCATGCTAGTGTTGACAATGGAGAATTAACCATTTTAATGGACATATAATTGCATATATATACTATTCAACAACGATCATACAGTATGTGTATATATAGCAATCAGTAGGTGACTGTTTTAATTCAAAGCAAGCTACCTCCTTATTGTCAAAGGACAAAGGCAAGAGGCTAGCTAAAGCTTTAATTTTTCTCTTCATTCTTCAATCATATATATGGGTTATCAAAAGTCTATTGGAACTATTATGGTTCCTATAATAATTTTACTTTTATCATTGAACTATATGCCATGCAAAGCTCAGTTGTCTACTACCTTTTATGATAACACATGTCCAAATGCCCTTTCAACCATTCAAGCTTCTGTCAGTGCTGCGGTCTCAAGGAGTCGTCGCAATGCTGCACTACTCATTCGCCTCCATTTTCACGATTGTTTCGTTCAGGTTATGATCTTTATACCATGGTGCATATTTATAATATTTAGGAATAAAAACATGCATCCCTTAAAGTAATCTGGTTGATTCTGCAGGGTTGTGATGCATCCCTTTTGCTAGAAGGTGCTGGAAGTGAGAAGGCAGCCCCTGCTAATATTGGTGTGTCGGGCTATGATATTATTGATGATGTTAAAGCTGCTGTCGAGGGGGTATGCCCTGGCGTCATTTCGTGTGCAGATATATTGGCTGTTGCAGCACGCGATGCATCCGTGGAGGTAATAACAAAACTACAGTCCTATACCATTTAGATATAAATATAGGTTTATAAAAGACATAATTATTTCACCCTTAAATTAAGGGTGTGTATAATTCCCAAAATCCAGTTCCCTATTAATCCTACGACACCTCCCAATTCAGGCCGTTTAAGTGTGTGGGGGGGGGGGGGCTAACTTTCAAACACGGCCATTTGAAAACAGTGTAAAATAGATTGGCAGTGGCGTGTGTATAGCAGTGCCTTAATATATCAACCACAATTCACCTTTTAAATATAGAGGTCTAACATGTTATAATTCTGCACAGTTTTGGTTTGCAATAGATGGTTTGCGAACGGTTATAAAAGGAGGGAAAAGTGAGAGGGAATTTGAAAGTTAGTTATAGGAAATAAAACATAAACTTTCACACTTTGTTTTTGATACATTCTGCCCCTATATATACTTACAGAACCGGTGGGACTCTAATAGTCATGTCCCTTCGATTTAGAATAAACTTAGGCTAAGGGGCTGTTTGGTTACCCTCTTAATGAATCATTAAGAGGGAACCTCTGATTCGGACAGAGGTTGTGCCTGTTTGGTTGACAAAATCCCAGCCTCTTAACTGCCCCATTCAGTCTGTACCGTTCAGCTAAATTACAATGCTGAATGAAAAAAAGACTCCAAATACCCTCAATCTTCCCATTCACTATCCCTTCTCTGTACCAAACCCAACCTCTTCTTCTTTCCCTTTCACCTCTCGATCATCTCCCTCTCTTCCACCCACCCCACCCCTCTCCTCACCACCTCCCGCCGCCCTCTTCCCCCCTCTCGTCCACCCAACAGCGCCGTCACCAACGTCCCTCTCTCCTCTTCATCCCAACAGTGCCGCGCCTCTCCTACTCCCTCTCATCTTCTCGCGTCAACAACAACAGGTTCGTCAACAACAATGATGTTGTTATTTTACGGATGTGCCTTTGGTGGTGACGGTGGTGAGGAAAGGTGGGTTTGGTGGTGACGGTGGTGTACAGAGGTGGTGACAGAATGACAGTGGTGAAGAGAGGTAGGAGTTCTTATGTTGTTGAAGATTAGTGTGTTTTGTATGTGTGGAATAAAGAAAAGAAGTGTGTTCTGTGCTCGTGGTTATAAAGAAAGAATCAAAGAAAGAAAAGCAACATGAGTGTGTATTAAATGATTGTTGTTGTTGTTGGCATGTGGTGTCTGTACATGTGTGTCTTTGTTTTTTTTTATATAAAAGAGTAAAGATTTTTAATAAAATAAGATGAGGGGTAAAATAGTAATTTTGTAAAGTTATTCAGAGGTCTAACCAAACAACACTTACTGGTTCAGCACTTACTGGTTCAGAGCCTCTTACCCATTCAGACCTCTTACTGATTCAGCACTTACTGGTTCAGCACTTGCCAAACAGCCCCTAACATATTTACAAACCGGTGTGTTACACAACCGGCCATAACTACCCTTCTAAACTTAGGCTATAATATTTAACATATGTTTATAATACAATTAACATAAGAATAAAATCAAGTTTATATTTCTATGTCTAACATAACAAAGCTAGAAGATTATGAGAAAATAATAAAACGTCAATAACTAGCCTAATACTCAAACAAAAGATAGAACAATAAATAATAAACCAACCTAAAGATAAACCATAACAAGTATAATAGATAATGAAACAGTTATGCGATATGTAGGTGGGGGGTCCGTCATGGTTAGTAAGAGTAGGACGAAGAGATTCTCTAGCTTCGGCAACTCCCACTGAGGCAGCTAATAATCTTCCAAGAGGTAATATGGATCTAACTCAACTCCTTGATAACTTTCGTCGAAAGAATCTCAGCCCAAGAGACATGGTTGCTCTATCAGGTTAGATCCACTAAAGTTTTCTTACTTGTCCAAAACTATCATATAATATCTTTATGTCCCCATTGATGAACCATGTACAATAAATGTTATCCTTCAGGGTCTCACACAATTGGGCAGGCACGATGTGTAACGTTTAGGGCGCGAATATACAACAATGCCTCAGACATAGATGCTACTTTCGCTAACAACCTTCGGAGCAACTGCCCAGCCAATGGACCAGCTGGCAATGATAACTTGGAGCCACTTGATTTAGTGACACCAAATACATTTGACAACAACTACTACAGGAACCTAAGAGATAGAAGGGGTCTTCTTGCGTCGGACCAGGTACTCTTTAGTGGAGATTCAACTGATAGCATCGTGACTGAGTACATCGACAATCCTTCGACATTTGATTCTGATTTTGCTGCGGCCATGGTCAGGATGAGTGAAATTGAACCTCTTACTGGTTCTAGTGGCTTGATAAGGACTCTTTGCACTACTTCCAGTTAATAAAGAACATATACGATATGTAATGATACTAATATATATTTATATCGATCAGCATGCAGTAGCCAGTAGCACATAGTGCATGCAGTCACATGTATTATGGAAGCTTTAAGTTATTTTGATCACAAGCAATAAAATTATCCTTCTACTAAGTAGTTTATTTACTTTATTCACCCATGGGATTATAATCAAGAAATGAAAAATTCAACGAAAAAGTCAGCTGGGCAGAAAAAGGCGCCAAAAACAGAAAGCCACGTCTGTTATGTCGGTTATTATGTTAAGTCATGTCGGTTAGTTAGTTTAACGGTTTAGTAACCGCCAATATCATGTATGTATAAATAGACAAACATGTCTCATTTGTTAAGTGTGTGGAATAAAATTAATTGTGCATATCATATCCTTTCTCCACTCTCTGTTCTATGCGAGTCCCTGCACAATTGTTTGTGCATACTCAAACAAAGCAATCAGCCATGTTCATCCAATAAATCCAAGTATTATAAAGGCGAAACAGGGAAACAACAATTGGTATCAGAGCGAGACGCTCCTGGAAGATAAAGAAGAGAAACCTGTGCGGAAAAAAAAACGATTCATCCATTGTTTTCGCAAAGTCAATCGGTAATTCAAAGAAGAAAAGGAATCGAACAGCAGTGATTGCTTGTTCAATCCAGAAACAATTCAGACTTGGTTATTATCATCAATTAATCAGAAGAGATGCAGTCAAGAAGGCCGTAACAGAAAGTGAAGATGAAAACAGAAAAGACCGTTTCCGGCCAAGTTTCTGGTAAAGAGAAGAAGACCGGAATTTCGATCAAGAACCCGTAGTTTATACAATATTAAAGAGAAATCAGAAGATGTTTATTATGTGGAGACAGAAGACGAGTGTATTGGGATCGCACCGTTAATCTCCGAAGTAAGTTTTGATCGTGAGGATCAGCCGTTTAAAGCCGAGAGGCTATTATAGAAGAAAGAAAGGATTGTGATATTACTCTTAACATCAATTTCTCAATAGTTTAATATCGTTCCATCATCAAAGATTAGAAGTTTTAGAAGAATGGTTCAAAATCAAATTAGGAAGAAAAAGAAGAAAAGAAGACTGCATAAACGTGGATGAACACGAACAGAGTAAAGATTATCATTTCTTGATTAGGGGAGAGATTGTTAGAAGATTATAATCAAGAAATGAAAAAGTCAACGAAAACGTCAACTGTGCAGAAAAAGGCGCCAAAAACAGAAAGCCACGTCTGTTATGTCAGTTATTATGTTAAGTCATGTCGGTTAGTTAGTTTAACGGTTTAGTAACCGCCAATATCATGTATGTATAAATAGACAAACATGTCTCATTTGTTAAGTGTGTGGAATAAAATTAATTGTGCATATCATATCCTTTCTCCACCCTCTGTTCTATGCGAGTCCCTGCACAATTGTTTGTGCATACTCAAACAAAGCAATCAGCCATGTTCATCCAATAAATCCAAGTATTACAAAGGCGAAACAGGGAAACAACAGGGATGAACGCACACACAATTGATAAATGTATTTAGAGCATATATCTCGAATGCTTATGGCTGGTTTGTTTTTGGACCCGTCATCTCAACATGCCACATCATCCCAGACCTCTACCTTAAGAACTTGCCTTTATTCTTCAACGGACAAACCTCTACCTCACACTCTACTTTTATTTAAAACTATATTTAAAAAAATGGTTTATGTTCGTCGTCTCCACCTGCGTCTAGACGAGTCTGGTATGGTGGATCAGACCACCCTTCACCTCCTCCTCCAACGCAACCCATGCCCACTTCATGAGTCCAGAAATCCAACATCTCGACACATAAAATGTTCGTGGGGCTCTTATAGAAGAATATAATCCTTATTCTAATAAAGGATTCTAATAAATGTCACGTGACACTTTTTCCTACAATTTCTAACAATATAACTAATATCTAATATTATCAAATGTCGGAAGATTAACAAATATATAATTCTTGACTCTACTCCTTTTGTAATTTTATATGATTTTTTTTGAATTTGAAGCGGAAAAATAGGTAGTTTTTATGGCACTTGATTAGTTTACGCCTTTGTTAATTATAGTGATTGGCGCATCTAACATGAGGATATGACTTATACTTGATGGAATACAGCATTGATGTGTAATTTTTGTGGCACTTGGTTAGGGTTTAAGAGGCACTACTAGAATTTATTTTTTTCTTTCACTGATTTAACCAGTTATACACTGCCACATCACTTCACTGATTTACTTCACTGAAACACTTTTTTGTAAGCAGCACTCCACTGATTCTTTTATTATATTTCATTTAAATTTGAGAAAACTAACCGTTATTTTAGGCAGACGGTAATTAATTTTGTTACCATTACATTTATACCGTTGCAACCATTTGGAATCTGTACCGTTCCGGTTTGATCAATAAAAACACCTTAAACTTCAATACAAAATATCACACCACAAACCGGTTATACTTTAATCGTTTCGTAAAAATGGACCCCTGGAATGCAAATGAGGATATCGTGTTAACGAGGGCATACCTGACAGTGAGAAACACATGGGTTCATGAAGTTGATACCCCAATTTCGTTTTGGCACCGGGTGTCGGGGATATTCAATAATTTAACCGGCACAAATGACCGCTCCAAGGATTCGCTCGTTCGTAGGTGGATTCTTATCTGGTCCAGGTGTCTCCGTTGGAACGTCCTCTATGAAGCCACGATGGAGAGGCACCCTAATGTTCAAGAAGACATTGCAATCCAACTCACTCGCGGCGACTACTACCGTGCACAAATGACTAACTTCACCCATTTTGCGTCATGGCAAATGTTGCGAGATTTATTTAATGATTAATGTTTACGGTTGTTTAATGTTTATTGTGTAATGGTGTTTAAATTTTTAATGAAAGTTAACCGTGTCAATTATGTTATGTGAAAGTATGATTTGTATAGGGGTAAAACATAAAACAAGGTCAAAATGTAAACGTTCAAAAATAAAACACGGTCAAAATATCACGGTCAAAGGTGAAGGAAAAACGTGGCATATTATCATTGGTCAAGAAAAAGACCTTTTCTTTGTACCAGCACGGTGACCAGAAAACGGTCCACGAGAACCCTACCAGCACATGTGGCGGCGGTATTACCGTGCTGGTAATGGGGTACCCGTGCCCAATTCTGGTAGCGCCCCGTCCCCCCTTAGTTTACACATTTGTCAATTGAATTGGGATTTGTGCATCCGAAATATTAAGGGTATGACTTGTACTTGAGTTGCTGAAAATCATATTATGCCATCCCCACTGCATAGTGCGAGTGAAGTTTTTGAACGATATGATCCAGAACGTACGACCACTACCATGACCACTACCTCTACCACGACGACCACCACTACGATGATGACCACCATTACCACCACCACCACTAATAATAATAATAATACCAAAATATAATAAGTGTTAAACAAATGTTTGGTTATATTGGGTTCTCCAAAAACAATGACATTCATCGTATTGCACGGACCAACCTATACAGTGGCAGATCCAGGATTTTTTTTCACTGGGTTCCTTTTTTAGGTTCTCCAATTTCATATGACCAAACATAAAAATTTCGGGTCGGGTAAGGTTTAGCACATAATAAAAATACAACACAATAATGAAAAAAAAGCACGTAATATATATATGTGTGTGTGTGTTCGACCATTTAATTACAAATGGGTTTGGGTCGATTAGAGTTATGTTTTACCTTTAGCGGGTCAAATGGGTATTCTATAAGAAAGTGTATTTCTAGCATATAAACCTCCTAAATTGATTTCTACGTTTGTTTTGAACATAACAAAAGGAAAATCCAACAAATTATTTGATCAAGAAAGTACCAATGTATTTCTAGCATATAAACCTCCAGAATGAATATGAATTTGATGATATCATTAGTTACACACGCATATGTGTACAAACAGAGACTTGATAAATCTTTAAATGAAATAGCAATCAATCATGCCATAGGAGGGCTTAGGTATTACAATTTACAAACAAGACCCAATCTTTCTACACCTAATAAAAAACCCTAGTTCAATATGGTAGCAAAACCTATAATAATAATTGTAAAAATCCACCCAGATTAGTAACATAGATGTATAACAAATTCTGCTTTTAATAACAAAATCATATGATAAATCGACTTACTTGGCGAAGAGTGGAAGATAATGTTTGGATCAAAATGAGATAATCTCCACTAAATCAAGAAGGGTTTGATTCTCCTCTGCTTCTTCCCTTGTTGTTGTTGATTTCAGTTTACAAATTCGTGCTTCCATTTCTTCTTACATTATTTTGAGATTGTGAATATAATAGCAACAACTACTTGTTCTTAATTAGGGTGGAGAGAATTAATTAGGGTGGAGAGATAGAGCTTGAAGAAATGAGAGACAATCTCGAGCCAGGAAGACAGTTTTGAGAGGAGGTCAGGAGTAGATGAATTGGGTTTGGAGGAGGCTGCAGTGTTTGGAAAGGAGGGTTGCAGTATTTGTTTGGAGAGGAGGCTGTTTTGTTTGGGTTTGGGTTAGGTTTTCAATAAAAAAAAGTTGACACGAACCAAAAAATATGCATACGACAGGTTTCGAACCGGGAGTTCTTTGTTTATTAAGGAGGATTGCAACCACTAGAGAACTTCCAATGTTTAGTAATGGGTTCCTTTAGTATTTTTCTAATGGGTTCCTTTCATTTTTTAATATACAATAACACTATAATTTACAAACCGACTGGGTTCTCGGGAACCCGTCGGAACAAGCCTAGATCCACCCCTGAACCTATATAAGTATTTAGTATAGATAGATTTTAAATTGATGAAGGGTAAAATAACAAAAAAAAAAAAAAGCTAATTAATAAGCATTAATTTTAATAAATAAATATATGTTATTTATTTGTTTTATGTGTTTGTTTTAATTTAATCTCGTAGGACTAACTAATTAAGGAGTATACCTCCATAACTATATATCTTAAATATGTAAATCTATATCTAGATCTATATATATATATATATATATATATATATATATTAAACGAAAAGAGGTATGTCACAGTGGGTTAGGTTTTCACACCCCTTGATTTTCATACAAAAGTCTTTTTTTCTCTCATGTGCATGGCGCATGCACTTTCCCCATAATTTTAAACATTAGTAAATTTTATATAAATTACACCAAATATGAGCGTTTTATTATCTTTCTAACGAGCACCACAATTCTATACAAAAAATGAAAAAAACGACTTTTTAGTTGGTTTTTGTTCATGCAGAAAAAAAAACCACAATGTAGGTAATTGTTTAATCATGTCTAGACAATGCACTAACCATGTTAAGATAATATATATGTTTTCGAACCTACTATCACATATAAGGACCCACTCACTATATATATATATATATATATATATGTTTTGATTGATGTTGCTATGAACATTGATTATAAAGGTTGTTAAGCCGATTAGATGTAGCCTATATTTCTTAGACATCAGATAAATCTCTAGCTGATAAGTGATAATTAATCACCGCACCATACACGTCTCTTGAATCAATCATCATGACATATCATTTGATACCAATTTAGTTGGTTTTTTCCATGTTCATATCACAGCTTTAGAATGTCTTGAGAAAGTGACAAAGTTGTACCGAGAATTCACTTGAGCAAGATGTGCAGAATTAGAAATAGGTTTTATGAGTTATCGAGTGTTGATTCTTTTAAAAAAATTTCCTGAAAAAACGACATATTTCTCTTATGGTACACATATTTTGTCACTTCATATTAGATTTGGCTATTTCGGGAAGCATCCGGAGGATAAACTAGTAAATAAATAAACAAAATCATGTTAAGTTTTTAAAATCCCAATCCTACCCTCAAAACATTCTCTAAAAAGATCACCATTTGTGACAGACTTTTTGGACTTGGATGAGCTAGGAGTCATCTTGTAATCGTTTTTCTTCATTGAGTTCTTTGAAAATAATAGGGTTCAAAAGGAAACAAAGTTGTTAATTCAAGCATACATATTATTACGAAACTTTATTTATTTTGACAACATTGACAGAGAAAACATAAAAAAAACTCACCAATAATAACTAAGGAGTAATTCGATCACTCAACATTTATTTTGTGTAGAAACTAGAAACCCATCCTACTTAACTAGGGGTAGACTTCAATGACAGAGCTTATATTCCCAAAACTGAATAGATTTTATAACCGCTAAAGCAAGCCATCATAGAACATCTTTGCCCAATCTTTTTCGCTCCTCTGCCTTCCCTTCGCCAAGGTGAGCTCAAACATATGATAGAAAAGTTGAGTCTCGAGTGTTTTGTTGCCTGATTCTTCGTCCTTCAACAACATTTCTATGATGATCACTTTTCCACCACTTTCCTTGGTCGGAATGACCTTGAACAAAACAGCATGAGCATTTGGAATGGTCTCAAACATGTCTCCCCCAACAAAGCTCAAGTTCTTACTTCCTTCCAAACCCTTAACAACTTGTGGAAGATCAAAAATTGTGTAACTAAGATTGGGAAAAGCTTCAGCATGTTGGTTTTAATCTTTACTTAACATTTATTATTTGGTTGATTGTTATTTTAGTTTGTTTTATTTAGATATCAAATAATAATCCAAGACCCCAAGTCAAAGGTTTGACCGAAGTTGCTGGGATATGGACGTTGAATGCATGGTTTTAGAGTTTACTTTTTGAATAATTCGTCCACATATTGTATATTGTGTGGTTTGCAGTTTATTTACGTTGGGGCATGTGATGTGTTTTGGCTATATATAGTTTTGTCCTCTATTGAATAAAATACAAGTTTTCCCTTCTTTTTTTCTTTCTGCAACTAAAGTATCTTTCTCTTTTATATTTTGAGTGTTAAACAATATACCATGTGTAATGATTTGGGCGTGAAAACACCCCAGAACGCCCCTAAAACACCCCCAAAACGCCTCAACACAGGGCGGTTATGCTTCAAAATGGCTTTTGACGTTATTTTTTTCACGTTGGGTTTGAGCATTATATTCCTCCACCACTATGTTTGGTCTAACAAAGTGAGATTTTATTGTTTGAGTGTGTGTATAGAAATGGCCTTAACCAACATTTTGGTATCAGAGCTCCTAGGTTAGGTCTCGATTAGTAAGAAGAAAGGGTTGTTCACAACTCATGTGAGAAGAAAGAAGAAAGAAAGCAACATGTAGCGAGTTTATGTAACATTCTCACAAGAAAGAAAGAAGTTTATTTAGGTCAGCAAAGAAAGAAGAAAGATAGTTGCAACTTGCGTGAGAAAGAAAAAAGAAGAAAGAAGAAAGAGAGTTGCTGTGAGAAAGAGAAAGAAGAAAGTCAGTGCAACTCAGGAAGAAAAACAAGTAAGAATGAGATCGAGAAAGAAGAAATTGAAAAAGAAAGAAAGAAAGACCAGTCAATTTAAGAAAAAAAAAAGAAGTAAAGAATGACGATGGTACAAGCAAAAGAAGCAGGTTCGATGTCTTACCAAGTTCCGACTTTGACCCTAACTAACTCTCCGGTATAGGTTGTCAAGGTTAAGTCCATATTGGATGCACATGGTCTTTTGAAAATGGTCGAACCGAGGGTATTAGGTGAAGAACCAGACTTGAAGAAATCCAAACACGCGCTTGCCTTCCTATTTCAAGCTATACCCGAGGATATGGTGTTGCCAATGTCGAGTCACACGGACCCGAAGAAAGTATAGGATGGTTTAAAAACCAGATACTTGGGTGTAGATCGGGTAAGGACGACTCGAATTGCAACATTGACAAAAGAGCTTGAAGGTTTGTGGCTTAAGGAAGGAGAACTCGTTGATGATGGTGCTACTAAGGTGAGCGGATTGGTTCAAAAGATGAGGAATCTCGGGCACAAAGTAAAAGAAGAAGAAGAGATGGTGAGAAGGCTACTTGATGCAATGCCAAAATCTTTACATCAATTGAGCAATGCTTCAATTTAGACTCATTGCTCTTTGATGAAGCGGTTGGAAGGCTTTAGGCTTATGAAGAAAGACTAATAAGCCATGGTGAAAAGGAAGGAGAGCAAGGCCAATTCTTGATGGTTGAACAAAAGTATGGTGAAAGTAGCGGACGAGGAATAGGTCGTGGAAGAAGCTATGGTAGACAAATTGATTGATGTGGTGAAACCTTATTTAGATCTTGCCTCTATATAGAGAAATATGCAAGGAGATTAAGTTGGATTTGATAACTTATTTATCAGGTCAATAGTGACTTTAGTTCTATGGGGTAGTAGTAATTAAGCCAAGAGAATGTGATAGTTTGGTTGAAAAAGGGAAATAAAATATTGCTTACCATTGAGTTCGTACTAAGAGGTTTTTATTTTTGTACAAATTTAATATTTTCTGAGACTCTCTAGATTTGTTTTGACTTAATTCGAATGGATACCAGAATAACTTATAAATTAACAAGGTTTGATGTTTGCCCTCTGACCTTAACAAATGTGGCGTGTTTAAATCTTTACAAGTTGTTTGGTGGTATTCATGTGTAAATTTTTTTTATGATAAACAATTTTAAAACTTCTTAAGAGCTACAAAGGTTTTTAACAAAACATCGGTTTGATACCTCTATAAAAAAATTCAAAAAATGGACATCAATTTTAAATGAGCTTTGACTTGTTTGGGGTGCATTCGGGGTTGTAAGTTGAGGCTGAGATTGGTACAACGGTTTACACAAAGGGATCAGGGAGTTGGACAGGCAGACCCTTGTTAGTTTTTAAAGGTTTATCTCTAGGTCACCCTTTGGGAAATCTTAGGCGCAGGCTAGCGCCGTCATTGACCCTGTATACACCTACCTACACCGTATCATGGCCTTATCCATTGTTCCACGCCACTTTAGTGGGGATAAGGTCAACGTGAGGTACCTTATTTTTATTGTCTACTTCTGGCAGGACGTGCACATTAGCTGAGTGTTTGGTGAAGTACTTTGCCACCGCACATCATTGGCAAAGTCGTGGGTTACTGTATGACAGGGCGTACGTCACCATATTAGCGCGCTCACTAGGCTTCGTTCCTGATAACGACCGCTAGTTGTCCCGACTATCTCATCGACTACATTGGCTCGCGCCAGTGTATGGAGCATGTGGCTCACGCACATGTTCACCGGCATCGGTCTTCGGTTTCGGACGTAGTACCACCAGATATTTGTCCCGGAGTCATTGCCCTTGTCGGTAGATATCTCGGTTTATCTTGAGCCGGAGCTAGGAATACCAACGCTTGCTCATCAACAACAGCCAACCGATGATGATACCTCACCACCTCCGTCGCAGCCCCAGCATCAGTACCCACATCATGTCTATGACGACTTGCCTCCTACTGCACGGTGGGTTGTTTGGACTTTGATCGCCTATTTCGGCATTCCAAGCGATATCAGGAGTGGATGATTCAAACATTGTGTAACATCGCGTGATTTTTTACTTATACATGTATTTTAAATTCTACATTTAACAAATTTCAAGTTCGACTTTATTCACTTTTTTTTATGTTACTCCTACCAACTCATTACGAGTCGTCATTATAATTTATCCTATTCAATTTAAGCGTTATAACAAGAAACTCATTTAGTTAAGATCTTAATATATATTTAGTTATAAAACATATATTTTTTTAGAACTAATAGTTATAATAATAATGCTTTCAGTTAAACAAAAATGGAAAATCGTCATTATAATTTATCTTCAAAATGACAACAACATACAACAGTAGATCTAGTGGCGGTGGCAATTGGCATTTGGATGTTGATATGGTTGTGGTCTTGCTTATATATCAATAACAAATAATGTGTAATAACTTCTAAAACAACATTTTTAAAGAATTCTTATTTAAAGAATTATTATTTAAAAATAATATTCAACCAATGTGAAAGACAATGGTCCGATTGTCTGGAATAAAAATTCTAACCAAACTCACAATATGATAACTAAAGACTTTACAATATTAATTAGATCAAGGTTATTGTTCGTCGTCCATTTGCTTTTTTTTTTAAAAAGTCGATGTCCAACAATATTAAACAATCCCATAATAATCAAACTCAACCCCCACTTAATCTCCTCCTAACCACCCTATTAACTCCATTTAATACCCAACCACCTTAACCCACTTATAAATACACCTCCTCCTCACCCCTTTAACTCTTTGCTCATCCCAAATCACTCCCAAATCTCTCTAATTTTCAAGTCTTTCAACCAAAAAAATTCTGCACAAAATTTGTAAGATTAAAAACCTTAATCTTCACTTTTCTTCCACTTTCTCCACCTCTCCTCTTCTCCTAACCCCTTGGGGAAACCTCTAGGACCTTGCTCTTGTTTGCTATGGCAAATAAATATGAGTAGGACACCAAAATGAGGTCTCAAAGGTGGTTCATCTTCTATTGTTTTTATGCACTAGAAGGTTAGTTGTAGTGATACCAACCAAGTTCACCAACCACTTAATGTTGGATTGACTTGTGCTATGGTTAATGGTTGACAAAGGAAAGCCAAGGCTCATCCAAGCAAACTCACCATAATCTACTTTAATCTTTTAGCTATATTATGAAAATACTAAAATAGATACTTTCAAAACTCTATTAATCTATTAACTTGGAAGGTTTGTGGTTACACCCTACCTTACCAACTCTCTTGACCCTTCTTGTGCTACGGATTTATCCACACTAGAAAGGGGAAATCCCATGTCCAAAACCCACGTTTATTCCATAAGCGAAGTGGTTATGACATGAACCTATCAAATGGATTCACATTCCTAACTTTATACCATCCGAATCATCTATGATGGTTTTGTACTTGGTCTAACTTAATCTCATGACCATCCGGATTGCCCTAAAGGCAATTTGTGCTTGGTTTGCCTAAAAGGCTTGCTTGACTCTCTTGAATCTATAATCTAAGCTCGAATCTAAGACCCTTTATTTCCTTTCTAATTCTAGTTAACCAAGGCTAAGGAACTAATCTTCCAAGACTTATTCTTTTGGGAACCTTGCTAAAACGCACCCAAAGGTGAGTCATACTTGTCCCCCTTTTATTCTTTATTCTTTGGGGCTCAACATGTAGCACTATCAAAACTTAAACGATTTCATACTCTTAAACTATCATGCTCAATCTATTAAACATACTTATATGCTAGTTGCCATGCTTACGATTCTTGATACTTAAACATAATTCATTAACTATTATTAGCCCACTTAACATGTATAGCGCTATAGGAGTAGCACCCCGCCCCCTTTATGGGTCATTGTTAAGAAAGAAACGGACCTAGCATGAATATGTTAGGTATATGCAGTGGTACTCGCGGGTTTGAGTTATGTTCTTTGTATGGTTTGTATGTGCAATGCTATAGTATGAGATTCGAGTAAATCATTCTAATTACTACGTATGTAAACCAAAACTAGTATGCTCACCAATGCTTTATGTGTTGACGGATATTTTATACATGTTGCAGGAAATGTTTGATGCAGGATATTCAAGAAATCTACTTAGGATTGGACTAGAAACACACGCTAGTTTAAATTCTATAATTTGATGTTGTACTTTCCATTCTATGAAACAATTTGTATTTTGTTATCTTTTAGACAATGATTATGCTATGAATGAAATTTTATCTTTAAATTATATTGTCATGAATTCTAGTGTCATGAAGTCTTTGAACAATCTATCCCAAGTCTCGCCCCGATGTATTCCGCCATCGGTTGGGGTGTGACAGATTGGTATCAGAGCCATGACTATAGGGAATTAGGAAAAATTGCCATGTTTGACCTAGACTATAGTTAGGAACCTTTTTGACCATTCCTATTATCATGCTTAATATACTTGTTCTCCCTATCTTGCTTCTACTCCATTTTTTTTTTGTCTTAAAAATTTACCTCCCTATTTGTGGACTACTCTACACTCGAAGACGCTCGTATAACACAAACGAAAGGAACTCACCGAAATAGGCGTGAAACCCTCACTTTGGTGATAACTTTCAATCCGCGTAAATTCTTTGTGTTTTTGAAACCACACCAAGATAGGAGTGATATCCTCACCTTGGTGGAAATTTCACAATTCTCGTTCTAGTGGACACTTACCAATTGAAGGTTAGAATTAATTTTCTTACCACATTGGACTAAGTGTACAAACCACACTCAAAGAAACGACTTCGCTAAGATAGGAGTGAAATCCACAACTTAGCGACTAGTTTCAATCCTTGATATATTTTTTTTTAATCTCGCTAAAGTCTCAAATTTACTAATGACAAGAAACATGTAGTAACTAAAAGGGTGAATACCGTTAACCGCAGGTTCGGGGAGAGTATTTCCACCTATTAGGCCAAAGCATGTTTTCAAACTCAAAGGTAAATTCGAACCACTTTGGTTAGTCTTAGTTCCGTTCCGGAACACTCCAATTGCTTGCTTAAAACAAGCCTCTCATTTTATGTTAATATTATTTTCAATGTTGTTTTCATGCTATGTTTTCACTACATATATTCGATTTACTTTTTTTATTTTTTTTCTACTCGCATACAATCTCAAGACTCGCATTTCAAGCTACTCTAGCGATCTCCAAACGATACTAATAATCGCAAAACCAACACGAATCGAAACTTCCTTATGATTAACTATGTGCTCTATACTTGCTTATACATACGTGTTATGCTATTTTAACAATGTGAAACTTGCGTCCTATACGTGTAACTAGAACTTGCATACTAAATCTATGAGAACAACTTGAGCTTATGTATTTTGTTTATCTAAATTTGCATCAATTTCACCGATCTAATCTTACCCGCAAGCTTTTCATTGTTAACCAAAATTCTAGTAACTTATTTCCTAAATTCAAAAGTCACTTTGTTTAAAAACGTTTATACAAATCTTCTCATGTATGATTCTCGTAGATGTCTTCCCGTCTCAACAGCATCGACCTCAACCAACTGGCGAGCCTTATTGCCCAAGAATTAGTCAAGATTCTCCCTAACCTAGAGACGCCAACAAACCCAATTCCAAACCCCGGCGATACCATCAAAGTCAGCACAAACCATGTAGATACTAAACCTACTACCCATGCCCCTACCAAACAAACGAAAAAGGGTAACCGAAAACACAAAAACCTCAAACGAAACCACACTTTGACAACACCTAAGACTCCGAATTCTAACAAAAAGCAGTATCGTGGAACCTTTCCGCTATGCGACAGTTGTAAATATCACCATCCCACTCACACACAATGCCGTATATGCGCCAACTGTGGTGCATATGGTCATTTAGCCAAAACATGTCGCTACACCACTAAACCACGACCCGAACAACCTACTAGTACCACCTCATTCACTAAAAACAATGGATGGCTATGCTCCGAGTGCAACGACCCAACCCATGAATGCAACCAATGCCCAAGACTTGCCTTGGTGATCTACGATGCTGGAAAACCCACTCACCACACTAAAGAAGATTGATTTTTCTTTTCTTTTTTATAAAAAAAATGAGAATTTCCTTATGTAATGTTTTCAAGAAATTATTCAGATGTGAAATTTCCTTTTATTAATTATGAAATATCATCGTTATCTTAGGTTACAATCATAATTTATCGGCAAAATTCAAAATCGCAAAACCCTTTTCTCCCCGCGCACAAACTTTTTCAAAATTTTTGAACAAAATTCTTCCTACTATTCCTAAGAGGATGCCTATTCTTCTATAAAATCCTCACTTTCAACCTTTCAAACCACTAACAAATGTGTGCGCCGAGTCTATATGACAAACAAGATTCTAAATGGTAAAAATGTTTAAAATAATTTTTCTTTTGCAAATAGGACTTATGAGCAAAATCAAATAACCTACTTCTTTATAATCCCAAAACCTTTTCTCTTGAAATCATATCACTTGTCAAAATATTCATCAACGCCAAACTAAAATTGTCAATAAGCTATTTTCCTCGCTTAATAAAATGGATTTTCATAAATCAAACGACCATCTTCGATAAAACTTTTACACTAAATTTTCCCCACTTCAATTAAATCCATTTTTTCTTTAACATCCAACAGACTAAATTCTTCTACCATCAAACTTGACCCTTAGTCTTGAAAAGCTAAAGATTTCTCGCGTACCCATAAAACTCAATTTGTAATAAACCCGAATTCTATGTTGCCCACAGTCAAAACATTTTACACGTTTTCATTAGGAATGCAATTGTCCATCCTTTTGTTTGATTTTACCATCTAAACGTAACCGCATATGCACAAGTTTACACCACTATGTCATGAAACCATACATCTACGCCAAAAAAAAAGCATACGGTTGACAACTTAAAAAAAAAACCCTTGCTTAAATGCCTTTTCACATTACGTGTTTATATGTCACGTTACTTGCCATGTTTACAACATTAAAACTGTTTAAATGTCTTCTGAGAACTCATCTTCTCCGGTCAGTTTTCCGACCTTCTGAGAACTCATCTTCTCCGGTCAGTTTTCCGACCAACAAATCCGACCCCCTACACCAACCCGACAACCCACAACCCCCATCACCTTTCCACCTTCTGATAAATCGGTACCCGACTCACCTTTGGACCAAACCTACGATCCGACAAACCGAAACCACCCCTCCGTTCAACCGCTCCGTTCTAACTTCCTCCGCCCATCCGAACCTCCGTCTATACCCCCTCCGCCCTCCCTCTGTCCCTGCTCTTCCCTCTCCGTTCAGCCCACCTTCCTCACCTTCAACGGTTCATTTTCAAATTTGAATCCCCATTCGACCCTTAAACCATTGTATTAAACCCATTTGCCCTTCCTATCTCTCATTCGACCTCCTTTAGTTTCCGTTCGACCAACGTTCAGCTTACATTCGACCACTTTTACCTCCTTCGAACCTTCCTACATTCGACCACTTTTACCTCCTTCGAACCTTCCTACATTCGACCACTTCCTCTAACTTTGTGCTCTGTTTATTTGTTGTGGTTGAAAATATAGGGGATGAAATAGTAAAGGGCTTGTCTTGGTTAATAATAATAATAATAATAATAATAATAATAATAATAATAATAATAATAATAATAATAATAATAATAATAATGGGGTAAGGAATTAGGTGGGGTTTCGTTTAGAGGGCGGGCAAGCTGTGGTTGCTACCCTCACCGCCCTGTAAAGGGTTTTTGCTCGCCGTTTCCTTTGCCCCCAACTCATCTCGAGTTCGGCGGTTTCATTTCGCACATGGCCCCTGCCAGAAGGGCCCGGAACGCCAAGTCGCGAAGTTCTGCGCAGGGCTCTGTTAGTGGTCTGAGGGCCTGCCCCTTTAAACTTTTTCACGATTGTAAAGATGGTAAACCAGGGCATGACGGATTTCTGCGCCTTCTTGGACACATCCAAAGCACCCACCTCAACACAGAAAACCGAAGGCTATCTCTGAAGGAGGCTATCTCGAAGGATCGGGACCTTTTTTTAGATGTCGGGGAAGTTCTCAGGGAAGGAAATAAATGGTTATGTGGGAGGTGCATGGTGATACATGCTCTCAGTAGGGGATGCAAGCATGACGATGAGGTTGTATCGTTCGCCGTGGTCTCCGACGATGTCGAAGATTTCATTATTGGGATACGGAAACCATGTCCAACGGTAGACGACGCAAACCAACGTCACCCAACCGGGATGGTTGGGGATGTTGCCATACTCGAGCGTGTCTTTTCCCTCCCTATTCAGACTGTTAAAAACATCCCCCCTAGTTGTCGTCTGATGTTTGCTCAAGCGTTAACAGGTGCTTTACGCAAAGTAGTGGCGTCGCCAGGCTCGGTTGACAATTGGGTCCAATTGTTATTGCTTCCACGGTTAACCCTGAGGGTGGTCAGACCGTCCTCCAGGCAAGAGCGAAGATCAGGGAACAGGAAATCTCTGCAGTGTAGTAGCATCATGCAAGCGCTTGGAGAATGGAAAGATGGGTCTGGGTTTGCGGTCTTGGTTTCTTCTCTTTTGGATAGCGTGGGGGAGGTCTCGGTATCTAGGGGAGAAGCCAAAATGGGAGAGGACAATTCAAGCGAACCTAATATAAAACAATGTCTTCGAAAAGTCAGGGATGGTCATTTCACGGCGGCGGTAAAGGTGTTGTGCTCTAGTGGAGTCGCCCCTCTTTGTGAATCGACCATGAAGGCCCTCATTGATAAACACCCAGTGGTGCCGCCTCCATCCTTTCCTTCTAACCCTATCGCCCAACCCGCTCTATCAGTAGATGAGGGATGTGTGCTTAAATGTATCCGATCTTTCCCTAAAGGGACATCTTGTGGTAGGGATGGGATACGTGCCCAACACCTGTTGGATGCTATTGGGGGCGAAGGCTCAGTGACTTCCTCGGGTTTGCTTGCGGCTATCACTGAAGTTGTCAACCTATGGCTTAGGGGGGCCTGCCCTAAGACGCTTGCCGAGTTCATTGCATCGGCCCCCCTCACCCCCTTATTGAAGCCCGATAATGGAATTCGGCCTATTGCTGTGGGGGGCATTTGGCGAAGGCTAGTTTCTAAGGTGGCAATGAAGAAGGTTGGGAAAGACATTGCCCAGTACCTGGGGGACTTTCAATTTGGAGTAGGGGTACCAAATGGGGCAGAGGCGGTGCTTCACAGTGCCAACAGGTTCCTCAACTCTTTTCATGCGGATGGGTCTCTTGCTATGCTTACAGTAGACTTCTCCAATGCCTTCAACATGGTCGACCGTACAGTTTTCTCCAAGAGGTTCACCAGCGATGCCCGTCTATATATCCGTGGGTCCAGTTCCTTTATGCCCAGCCGGCTAGGCTGTATGTGGGCAATGATTGTATTGGGGCTACCACCGGAGTGCAGCAAGGAGATCCTTTGGGGCCCCTTCTCTTTGCCCTTGCCTTACATCCCCTTATCACGCGGATTCAGGAACACTGTAACCTACCGTTTCATGCCTGGTATTTGGATGATGGGACGCTTATAGGCAACGCAGTGGAGGTTGCTAAGGCTTTAGACATTATCAACGTGCATGGGCCATCTCTGGGGCTTCATCTCAATATTAAGAAAACAGAGGTCTTTTGGCCGACGTGTGACGGGTTGAAAAGTCAGGACAGGCTTTTCCCGACAGGGATTGGTAGACCTGAGAAAGGGGTTAAACTCCTTGGTGGGGCTGTTAGCCGAGATCCTACCTTTATTGGGGAGTTGGCAAGGCGGCGGGCTACGAGTGCGGTTGCCCTTATGAAACTACTGCCTCGCCTTAGAGATCCCCAAAGTGAACTCCTGCTGCTCAGGTCATGCATGGGGGTCGCTAAGCTACTTTTTGGGTTACGAACTTGTCAACCCCACTTCATGGTGGATGCGGTATCCCTTTTCGATGATGGTCTCCGCGAAGCTATCGAAGATATAGTTGTGTGTGGCGGCCCCTTCTTCGGGGACCTCCAGTGGCGCTTGGCATCCTTGCCGATGCGTTTTGGGGGTTTGGGCCTCCTTTCAGCTCGAGATGTTGGGGCCTATGCCTTTGTGGCGTCCAGAGCTCAGTCTTGGGAACTTCAGGATCATATCCTCCGAAACAGTGAGGTCATTGGACTAGACCCAGACTATCAACAGGCGCTCGAACGCTTAAATGTCTATCTCCCGGACTTTGATATTGGCGGTTTGTCTAACAAGGACACCGCCCCCTCAAAGCCACAAAAAACTTTGGCGAATGCTCTTTTTAGCAAAACTGCTCAGAGCCTGGGAGAAGTTTTTGAGTTGTCCTCTCGCCAGAAGGCAGTGATTGAATGCCTAAAGGGCCCTCATGCTCAGGATTTTTTGACCGTTATCCCGATTGAGGGTTTGGGTCAATGCATGTCTGCAGTAGAGTACAGGGCTATACTCAAGTACCGATTGATGATCCCTATGTACCCGGAAGATGAAACATGCCCCATCTGCCGTAAAACTTGCATGGATAAATACGGGGAGCATGCAATTCATTGCAAGGAGCTTCCTGGTTTCAAATATCGGCATGACTGGGTGAGGGACGTTCTGTGGGATATCCTGAGAAGAGCTGGGATCTCTGCCAAAAAGGAGGCCCCTGTAAACTTCCTCACAGACCCCATGGAAGGGAGATCCACTCTGCGACCCGCAGATCTGCTTGTCTTTGGTTGGGAGAGGGGGAAACATGCCTGTGTGGACCTCACGGGGGTTTCTCCGCTGGTTGGGTTAAGGGAAACAGGGTTCGTAGCTGGGCAAGCATCAAGAAAGGCGGAATCAAAGAAAGTAGATAAACACGCTAAAGCTTGTGCAGATAACCAACATGTCTTTATCCCTCTAGCCTTCGACACCTTTGGCTCCCTGGCGCCAGAAGCTATTCGTTTCTTGACCAGGGTCCAACGGGTCGTCCACAGCAATGTTTCATCCCCAGGGGGGCAAGGATATGTCTTTAGTAGACTAGGGTTTGCAATTCAGAAAGGGGTGGCGGCGCAGCTTGTTGCCCGTCTACCTTCTATTATGATGTAACTTTCGTTTTTTGTGTTAATGAGAAATTAAAAAAAAAATGTCTTAGTTTCATTTCTTGCCCTTGGTGTGTAAGTATTTGTGTTCACTAGCGACCCACACATGACGAAGGCAAAATTATTTGGACCATACGACAACTGGACTAATTACGGGTGCACACGTAATTACGATAATTGGCCGCATGGAAAACATAACGAGCCCGAGTGTGTGTAATCTAACATGACTCGAATAACAACGCAGATGGAGTATGATAACGACATGGTACGCCCTACAACGTAAATGTCCTGTCATGCTACCAAAAGTAGAGTTATTCGCGCCATGAGAAGTTGGGTTTCGAATTAAAATTTTAATCAACACGTACATTATTTGTTTTTGGTAATACCACTTAAATTGTAGTTCACTAGTCTAAATATGTTTGTATCACTTATCCCTTAGGCATACCATAACTTTGTTTGAACCACACTTTTTACTATGTAACATCATCCATGCTATGAATAATCTATGCTTGCAATCTACATCAAACTCCACTCTTTCCTCATGCGTTCCTTGCTTAATCATCAATCCTTCGTTTTCAAAAGTCGTTTTCTAAGGCCCGTAAACTTTGGCCTGATACTCTAAAAGCTCTTATACAACTAAAACAAGATTTTCTCTCACTCTCTCATACCTCCTTGACTAACTATATACCGGATTTCCAAAACTAAATAACAACTACTTAATTCGCCAAAATATTGTTTCCATATAGTCCAATTTCTCGTTTACTTAATCCCCTCTACAAGTTTTCTAACTAAAAGTTTCGACCTCGTGCAAACCAAATAACTAGTACTAACTACTACTCATTCCCACATCTAGTCACTCATTATACTCATGTTTTTACTATTACACCCACTTACCCAAGACACTTATTCTGCAAGCCAACAATTTCTACTAATTCATATATGATATATCGTATAACTACCTATTTTACCAAATTTTCTATATAATGTACGATATACTTAACTACCTTCAATTTTCACTATTTTGTACGTACAAGTATCTATTTTCCAAAAGATTTCTATATGTTATACAAATATACTTACTTACCTTCACAAGGTTTTCGTTTTTTTTTCATACGGTATACTTACTATTGCTACTTCATATACACTATGAAGATGCTTATTTTCCAAAAACTTTTTATCATTTCATGTATATATTATACTAGATATTTACTTTTCTTCAAAATTGCTACGTATACAAACCTATTTATACATACCCCTTATTTCACTATTTACAAAATGCTTACGTCGGTTAAGTTCTCAAATTTCTACCTACGACATTGGGTTAAAATTCTAAAAGTACTTCTCTTACGAACGTAATTATCGCACAGTGACTAGATACCGTATTCACTTTAAACATAATAAACTAACAAGCTTTGTTCCCATATCAAACCACTTACCTATTTTTCAAAAGTTTGACTAATAATTAAATTTCGAGACGAAATTTCCTAAAGTAGGGGAGACTGTAACATCGCGTGATTTTTTACTTATACATGTATTTTAAATTCTACATTTAACAAATTTCAAGTTCGACTTTATTCACTTTTTTTTATGTTACTCCTACCAACTCATTACGAGTCGTCATTATAATTTATCCTATTCAATTTAAGCGTTATAACAAGAAACTCATTTAGTTAAGATCTTAATATATATTTAGTTATAAAACATATATTTTTTTAGAACTAATAGTTATAATAATAATGCTTTCAGTTAAACAAAAATGGAAAATCGTCATTATAATTTATCTTCAAAATGACAACAACATACAACAGTAGATCTAGTGGCGGTGGCAATTGGCATTTGGATGTTGATATGGTTGTGGTCTTGCTTATATATCAATAACAAATAATGTGTAATAACTTCTAAAACAACATTTTTAAAGAATTCTTATTTAAAGAATTATTATTTAAAAATAATATTCAACCAATGTGAAAGACAATGGTCCGATTGTCTGGAATAAAAATTCTAACCAAACTCACAATATGATAACTAAAGACTTTACAATATTAATTAGATCAAGGTTATTGTTCGTCGTCCATTTGCTTTTTTTTTAAAAAAGTCGATGTCCAACAATATTAAACAATCCCATAATAATCAAACTCAACCCCCACTTAATCTCCTCCTAACCACCCTATTAACTCCATTTAATACCCAACCACCTTAACCCACTTATAAATACACCTCCTCCTCACCCCTTTAACTCTTTGCTCATCCCAAATCACTCCCAAATCTCTCTAATTTTCAAGTCTTTCAACCAAAAAAATTCTGCACAAAATTTGTAAGATTAAAAACCTTAATCTTCACTTTTCTTCCACTTTCTCCACCTCTCCTCTTCTCCTAACCCCTTGGGGAAACCTCTAGGACCTTGCTCTTGTTTGCTATGGCAAATAAATATGAGTAGGACACCAAAATGAGGTCTCAAAGGTGGTTCATCTTCTATTGTTTTTATGCACTAGAAGGTTAGTTGTAGTGATACCAACCAAGTTCACCAACCACTTAATGTTGGATTGACTTGTGCTATGGTTAATGGTTGACAAAGGAAAGCCAAGGCTCATCCAAGCAAACTCACCATAATCTACTTTAATCTTTTAGCTATATTATGAAAATACTAAAATAGATACTTTCAAAACTCTATTAATCTATTAACTTGGAAGGTTTGTGGTTACACCCTACCTTACCAACTCTCTTGACCCTTCTTGTGCTACGGATTTATCCACACTAGAAAGGGGAAATCCCATGTCCAAAACCCACGTTTATTCCATAAGCGAAGTGGTTATGACATGAACCTATCAAATGGATTCACATTCCTAACTTTATACCATCCGAATCATCTATGATGGTTTTGTACTTGGTCTAACTTAATCTCATGACCATCCGGATTGCCCTAAAGGCAATTTGTGCTTGGTTTGCCTAAAAGGCTTGCTTGACTCTCTTGAATCTATAATCTAAGCTCGAATCTAAGACCCTTTATTTCCTTTCTAATTCTAGTTAACCAAGGCTAAGGAACTAATCTTCCAAGACTTATTCTTTTGGGAACCTTGCTAAAACGCACCCAAAGGTGAGTCATACTTGTCCCCCTTTTATTCTTTATTCTTTGGGGCTCAACATGTAGCACTATCAAAACTTAAACGATTTCATACTCTTAAACTATCATGCTCAATCTATTAAACATACTTATATGCTAGTTGCCATGCTTACGATTCTTGATACTTAAACATAATTCATTAACTATTATTAGCCCACTTAACATGTATAGCGCTATAGGAGTAGCACCCCGCCCTCTTTATGGGTCATTGTTAAGAAAGAAACGGACCTAGCATGAATATGTTAGGTATATGCAGTGGTACTCGCGGGTTTGAGTTATGTTCTTTGTATGGTTTGTATGTGCAATGCTATAGTATGAGATTCGAGTAAATCATTCTAATTACTACGTATGTAAACCAAAACTAGTATGCTCACCAATGCTTTATGTGTTGACGGATATTTTATACATGTTGCAGGAAATGTTTGATGCAGGATATTCAAGAAATCTACTTAGGATTGGACTAGAAACACACGCTAGTTTAAATTCTATAATTTGATGTTGTACTTTCCATTCTATGAAACAATTTGTATTTTGTTATCTTTTAGACAATGATTATGCTATGAATGAAATTTTATCTTTAAATTATATTGTCATGAATTCTAGTGTCATGAAGTCTTTGAACAATCTATCCCAAGTCTCGCCCCGATGTATTCCGCCATCGGTTGGGGTGTGACACATTGCAGGAGTTACGGCAGCATGCAAGATTGGCTGAGTTACCACTACCGCATTCACCATCACCTGAGGATGAGCAATAGTGTATGTTAGTTTGTAGTAGACATTCAGTTGTATTTTTGTTTTGTATGTACAATCTGATTATATATTTATGCAGATGACATTTTGTTTATACAATGTTTGTTTCGAATGTTTATAATCTTTTTGAATGTTTGTTTTGCAACATATTGTAAGATGTAGCCTTTAATTAAACATGTTTGTGTTATTTAATAAAAATTGAAGTTTTATAAAATGTTTAAATAATAAACAAGGATTTGGTTCAAATGAGAACCTTTGGCCAAATTGAGAACTAAGAGAACCATTCTGAACCACAAATTTCTCTAAGGCAAAAAAAAAAATTTTTTTTTTTTGCTTTAATCGCTACTTTATATACAGGATTTTTTTTTCAATATACACATGTGTATAATTGCAATATACACATATGTATAATCCAATATACACATATGTATAATTGTTATATACACATATGTATAATTTTTATATATACAAATGTATAAATGGAAAAAAAATAAAAAAAAATTTCTTTGCATAAAAACCTGCGATTAAAGCAAAAAATTTTTTTTGCCTTTATAAGAAATGTGTGGCCCAGAATGGTTCTTTCAGTTCTCAAATAGGGGTTGGTTCTCTTAGGATCCCTACCCTAATAAACAGTATAAAACAAGAGGAACAATAAAATAGGTTAAAATTTATAAAAATAAAATAGCATAATAAGTCACCTTTTAAAAAGATGTATTTTTTAAAAGATAAAACCTAAAAACTAAACATATATTTTCAAACAATAAAAAACTTTGTAAAAATCTCCAAGTTTTACACCCTAAAAACTTTGTAAAAACATATATTTTCAAACAAAAAAAACCCCACCAAATACACCCTAAACCTCCAACTTTTCAAAAAAAAAAAAACACTATTTGACCATAACGCAACATTTTGGTCCTACAAATCAGACAAAGACTAACACTATCAATCTTTTTTGTTTGACCTGAGCCCTAAATGTCGTGTTATGGTCATCACACACGACGTTTCGCACACGTAGGGTGTGGAAACAAACAAAAAAGAAATCTCGACAACAAGACGCTTATTATTATTATTATTATTATTATTATTATTATTATTATTAACAGTAAAATTAGTTTATTAAAAATGTATCAATAATTCAATAAAATTTAGAGTAAAACTTATTTTTTATTAGTTATGCAATCATTTGGATACCATTCCATGACAAAGTTGTTAAAGTTAGATTCTCCGGAGTCCGAACCCATGAAAAAGTCACAGCAAAGAATCCAACTCTGTGTCCATGTGACGAATTTTCCTCAATTTTCTAAGGCAAAACATCAAAACACGTTGTAGCCATCACATACCACACACTTCCGACTTCCGAGTAATGATATTACCTATCGCCAAGCTAGCCACACTTGCTCTGAAAACATTTTGCAAACCACTCGCTAAACAAATCAAGAAAGAGGCTGGCTGTCATCCTCAGTTTCGCCACTCCATTATCGTCTTTGCTCAGGTTGATGGGAATCATGGTATCGTATACACAGCGGAAGCGGTTTATATATTTAACGAAAACGGATTATATATACAATATATATAGTAGCCGATTTATATATATAAATTGTTAATTAATTTTATTAATCCAATTAATAAAATATTCCCAATCAGGATCTCGGTTAAACGCGTATAAACAAATAAATAAGAAACAACCATAGGGGGTTTTTAGTAATCAACCTTTGACGACTACACCGGAATTGTAACACGCGGGTTACAACGAATCCTCGCTAGTAGGAAGTCCACAACCGAGCAGGAACCAACCGGGAGCAACACTTTGCAAGAGGAAGGCGGCGGCGGAGTGGTGGTGGTTTGCGGCGGCCCTTCTTGGGTGGCGGCCAAAACCTCTTTACTTGGGGAGGAAGGAGTTGTTTTGTGTTGAAAAAGTATGATTAGGGTTTACCCCTTAATCTCCTTTTATAGAACACAATCTTACACTAAGCCCCCTTGCATATTCTTATAATATTCCCTAATATTAATCTAATTAATATTAAGTCCCTCAAGTATAAAATATTATTATTTCACAAATAATAATCCACCAAGACATGAACTTATCTGATTCGTGCACCAACGTGTAACTCTTCGGATCGTACCGGGTCGGGTTACGTTGACATCGACTTTAATTACATCGGACATACCATATGTCCAACAATCTCCCACTTGGACGATTTTAATTAAATGAGTCAACGTGCGCAGAGTTGGACACCTAGCTGCATCGCACTGCACCCAACACAGTATGACACTTTACAGTCGTCAACTAGTTCTTTGAGTTCAAGTAACGCTTTACTTAACCAAATACTATAGCCCTGATAATTCTATCAATAAGTCCCTTCTGTATAGACATCCGTTGATCATAAGACATGGATCATTCATTCTTATATTGATCAACCATTCTCTATTCTCGTCTTTAATTCAAAATGGTCTAACGAACTACCTTAGTCCGAGCGTGGCCACGCGTTTACACCAGTTTGAGTTTACGAGGGCGCCAGAATGTCTAAGCTTCTAATCCTATAGAAGTACAGAATTCCATCAGCGTCATACAACTCCCACTTAATCTTGGATTTCTCCCAATGCTATCCGGATTACTACCCATGTTTCAGGATAGTGTTAGATAACATCAAAGATAGTCCTTGATCAATGTAGTTTAATATGTGCCTTAGGAAAAAGAACATATTGAACATATCAATATCAAAACATCTCATGACACAGATCCTTGGAGATCGTTTTGAAGCGAGTTACATCCAATATCATTCCCTAATGATATCTGTGAATTATGATTCTCAAACCCTTGAGTTATTCATCTCATGAATACAATCATCTCAATTCACAATAGTCTTACATTCAAATTCATTCCCATGTAATTTGATCGACTACGGATATTTTAGAATACTCTTATTCAAGGATTTAAACATACAAATAATGAACACAGTTAATAAATATTTAAATTTGCATTTAACTCATTAAATCAAATAAACATTCAACATAACTGTCATAGTTCAAAATAAAACACCAATACTAACTACAGATCATGCCCACTGTCTAGCAACTCTAAGCCCTATCTTTCCAGCATGCTCCTCATGTTTAGCTTGAGGTAAAGGCTTAGTAAAGGGGTCAGCTAGATTTAGATCTGTATGAACTTTGTTTATCACGATGTCTCCACGTTCTACTATCTCCCTAATATAGTGGAATTTTCTGAGTATATGCCTTGTGGTTTTATGTAACCTTGGTTCCTTTGCAAGAGCAATGGCACCAGTGTTGTCACACAATATCTCGATTGGTTTCTTTATGCTAGGCACAACATCGAGATCAGTAATGAACTTCTTCATCCAGGCAGCCTCCTTTGCAGCATCCGATGCAGCATTGTATTCTGATTCACAGGTGGATTGAGCAACCACACTTTGCTTAAAGCTCTTCCAATTAATAGCCCCACCATTCAGAATGAAAACATATCCCGTTTGTGATCTTGAGTCATCACGATCAGTCTGGAAGCTTGCATCAGTATAACACTTAACTGATAGCTCCTCATCCAGTCCTCCATATATTAAGAACATATCCTTAGTCCTTCTCAAGTACTTAAGAATGTTCTTCACTGCAGCCCAGTGACTCTCTCCTGGATTCTGTTGATATCTACTTGTCATGCTAAGAGCATACGAGACATCAGGTCTAGTACATAACATGGCATACATAATAGAACCAATAGCAGAAGCATATGGAACTCTTTCCATTTTCTTCCTTTCCTCTTCAGTGTTTGCACACTGTTTGCTACTAAGAATGGTTCCATGTGCCATGGGCAAGAGCCCCCTTTTTGAGTCTTGCATTGAAAAGCGTCGTATGACCTTATCAATATATGTACTTTGACTCAAACCCAATAACCGCTTTGATCTATCTCTATAGATCTTTATTCCCAGAATATAAGCGGCTTCACCAAGATCTTTCATTGCGAAACATTTACCCAACCAGGTCTTAACATCTTTAAGCATAGGGATATTGTTTCCAATGATTAGTATGTCATCTACATACAGTATAAGAAAAGTGATATAGCTCCCACTAGATTTCTTGTAAACACACGGTTCATCTTCGTTCTTGATAAAACCAAACTCTTTGATTTTCTGATCAAAACGGAGATTCCAGCTGCGAGATGCTTGCTTTAATCCATAGATGGATTTATTCAGCTTGCATACCTTATTAGGATTCTTTGGATCGACAAAACCTTCAGGTTGAACCATATAGACATCTTCCAATAAGTGTCCATTAAGGAACGCGGTTTTGACATCCATTTGCCATATCTCATAGTCATAATATGCAGCAATGGCAAGTAGAATTCTAATAGACTTAAGCATGGCTACTGGCGAGAAAGTTTCCTCATAATCAATTCCTTGAGTCTGAGTAAAACCTTTCGCTACAAGCCTTGCTTTGTAGGTTTGCACATTCCCATCCATGTCAGTCTTCTTCTTGAAGATCCATTTGTTTCCTACAGTCCGACACTCGGCAGGAAGATCAACCAAATCCCAGACTTGGTTATCATACATGGATTGCATCTCTGCATTCATGGCTTCTTGCCATTTCTTGGATTCCGAATCCAAGATTGCAGCTTTGTAAGTGGCAGGCTCAGCTTCATCAATCATGAAGATATCGTCATACCTTACAGGTGCACGACGATCCCTAATACTTCTTCGAACACTTGGTGTTTCTGTTGTTTCTTGAGTCCTCTCAGGCTCAACTTCAACAAATGGATCAGTTACTTCTGGTTCTGTCTGAACAACTGGTTCAGTCACTTGTGGTTCTCGAATTTCTTCAAGATCCACATGGTTATCTCCAATCCCTCGCGCCAGAAGCTCTTCCTCTAAGAAAGTGCCTCTGCGTTTGGTGAAAATCTTATTTTCAGTGGGGTGGTAGAACAGGTAACCGATCTTCTTACCGTATCCGACGAAAACCACTTTTTCGCCTCTGGGATCTAGTTTATCCGAAGATTCTAGAGTGACATAAGCATTACATCCCCAGACTTTAAGGTAGGATACATGAGGTTTCTTTCCATGCCATATCTCATAAGGCGTTTTATCAACCTTCTTCGTTGGAGCTATATTTACAAGTCTTGCGGCAGTTTCCAAAGCATAACTCCAAAAGGATTTTGGAAGGTTTGTTCGACACATCATTGATCGAATCATATCTAATAGAGTTCGATTTCTCCGCTCAGACACACCATTATGTTGCGGTGTTCCAGGTGGAGTGAGTTGTGAAACTATTCCACAATCCTTTAGATGGTCGATGAATTCCTGACTAAGATATTCACCGCCTCGATCTGATCGAAGCATTTTAATAGTTCTATTTAGCTGATTTTCTACTTCGTTTTGGTACTCCTTGAACTTTTCAAGAGTTTCATGTTTATGCTTCATAAGATAAACATAACCATATCTACTGAAATCATCAGTAAATGTAACAAAGTATCTTTCTCCATGTCTTGACATTGTTCTGAATGGACCACATACATCTGTATGTACAAGTCCTAACAGATCATTAGCTCTTTCTCCAACATTTGAAAAAGGTGCTTTTGTTAACTTTCCACTCAAGCATGATTCGCATTTTCCAAACGACTCTGAACCCTTGGAATCTAAGATTCCTGCGTTTTTGAGTTGTTTAACACGATTCTCACTTATGTGACCAAGTCTACAATGCCACATATACGTATCATTAAAGTCCAACTTATTACGTTTATGGGAGATATTGCATAATATGTTATCGTTTTGGATTTCTATCTCATAGATCCCATTGTTGGGTTTTGCATCAAAGTAAAATACATCGTTAAAATAAGCAGAAATAAATTCACCATTAAAACGATAATTAAAACCTTGTCCACGCAAAGCATAAAATGAAACAATATTTCTAGTCACACTAGGAATGTAATAAACATTGTTCAAAACAAGTTCTAAACCAGAAGGAAGTAAAAGAACATATTCTCCTATTGCCTTCACAGCAACTCTTTGTCCATTGCCAACATGGACCTCCAAGTCGCCCTGTTTCAGCTTTCTAACCTTTCTTAGTCCCTGCAAAACATTACAAATGTGGAAACCACATCCTGTGTCAAACACCCATGTTTTGCTAGAAAAAGCAAAGATTTCAATAACATATATACCTGAGGACTCTCCTCCAGAAGCTTTGGCTTGCTTCAGTTCAGCTAAATACTTAGCACAGTTCCTCTTCCAGTGCCCAGTTTCATCACAATGAAAACATTTGGCATCTTTCAGAGGTTTCTTGTTGGCAACAACTTTGCCCTTTCCCTTCCCTTTGCCCTGATTGCCCTTCTTCTTGGTGTTAGGTTTCTTAACTTGACCCTCCCTGATCATTAGCACTGGTGCAGTTTTGCTAGGTATGTTTACCTCAGCAGTTTTGAGCATCTGATGCAACTCTGCAAGTGTCTTCTCCATCCCATTCATATTGTAGTTCATAGTGAACTGATCATATGACTTGGGCAATGAGTTGAGGATAATATCCCCAGCTAGCTCATCACTCAAGGGAGATTCCAGACGAGCTAGGTGATCAACATAAGCCTTCATCTTTAGCACATGAGTGCTAACTGATGTACCCTCTTGCATACGAGTGGTTATAAGTGATCGCATCACATCAAACCTCTCATGACGAGCATTTTGTTGGAACATTTCCACCAGATGCCGGTTCATGTCGTACGCTTCCATGTCCTCCATGGTCCTTTGAAGTTCAGGGATCATGGATGCCAACATCAGACATGAGACTTTCAAAGAGTCATCAAAATGCTTAGCATAGTTTCTGTAAGCATTAGTTTGTTGGTTGATGGGTTCATCAGGGATTGGCGTTTCAAGAACATACAGTTTGTTCTCCGCCTTGAGAACGATTTTCAAGTTGCGGTGCCAGTCCATGAAGTTGGAGTGGTTCAGTTTGTCCTTCTCTAAGATGGACTTGAGAGAGAATTGGGAGGCGGAATTGTTTTCGTTTGACATCTACAAAGTTCAAAATTAATTTATTAGTATTTCATGTTTTACATATCCTAATTGTATTATGACCCAAAACAAAACTAAAAAGGATGAGATCCCGATTCATCAATACACAATGAACTGGCTTAGCACTGTCCACTGGCATGATTAGGCAGGTAAACAACGATTGTTAATTGTGTCCACTACACAACTCTCCTTTTTGAGGTTATCGCTAAAAACGATGTATGTTTAACCCCAACTATGCCCACTTGTCAAACAAGCGATGTTTGGTCCTTTACTGTTAACTGTAACATCGGCCTATGTTACACAGGAACCGCGATGATTACCTTCACTCATGATCAATGCCCAGATGCAGGGTCAGCACTAACATTTGGGTCCGATATAGAATGGAGTGTTAACTCGTTAAGGGTGGCATGAAACATCAATTTAAAATTTGGGATTTAATTTTAATATTTACCATAAATATATTGAATGACTCGTTAGCATGATGTGAGTCACACAATAGTTTATAAAATCCAATTTTATATTATTCGTGATAATTGAAACTCCTTTCAACACTCGACACTGTATAGTTTTAAATACCCTATTTAAACTACGTTGGTCGTATTATCGCGAATGGACTTGTTTTAATGTTAATAAAACTCCTTTTATTAAATATGCTTTTCGGTTTTTATAAAACTTGTTTTAACAAAACCGTTGTCATGATTGTGAAAAATTTTATTTATTTTGGGTTATCTCGATTATTTACAATAAATAAAACACAACCACAAAACATAAAATAAAATAACCGAATCGAGCCCCTAACAGGTCGCCCGTTTCGTTTTAGCCAGAAACGAAACGAACTAGTCTAAAAGGGTTTCAAAACTATTTGATAACTCCCACTTGACCCGAGATCTCTATCTTCATGGAACCTGTTCGTCCTTTTATCTTCATCTTGATCTTGTACTTGTAGGATTACAAATAAATTTGAAATACAAAATAAAACAAATCTATTCTAAACCTATCTATTACACCGGATCCAATATCCGTAATAAAAATACAAATCAATAAAAGATAAAGATAAAATAAAACCAATCACAAACACAACCATGACAAGGGTCAAAAACCTAGGGCTCGATTCACATCACAAACATGAACAACAAAAAGCTTTTGATCTTTTGTCAAAAAAAAAAATAATAATAATTTTTTGACAAATAAAACACAGATCAAAATTATAACTTTACCATCTATACGCGCATAACCGTGGCTCTGATACCACTGATGGGAATCATGGTATCGTATACACAGCGGAAGCGGTTTATATATTTAACGAAAACGGATTATATATACAATATATATAGTAGCCGATTTATATATATAAATTGTTAATTAATTTTATTAATCCAATTAATAAAATATTCCCAATCAGGATCTCGGTTAAACGCGTATAAACAAATAAATAAGAAACAACCATAGGGGGTTTTTAGTAATCAACCTTTGACGACTACACCGGAATTGTAACACGCGGGTTACAACGAATCCTCGCTAGTAGGAAGTCCACAACCGAGCAGGAACCAACCGGGAGCAACACTTTGCAAGAGGAAGGCGGCGGCGGAGTGGTGGTGGTTTGCGGCGGCCCTTCTTGGGTGGCGGCCAAAACCTCTTTACTTGGGGAGGAAGGAGTTGTTTTGTGTTGAAAAAGTATGATTAGGGTTTACCCCTTAATCTCCTTTTATAGAACACAATCTTACACTAAGCCCCCTTGCATATTCTTATAATATTCCCTAATATTAATCTAATTAATATTAAGTCCCTCAAGTATAAAATATTATTATTTCACAAATAATAATCCACCAAGACATGAACTTATCTGATTCGTGCACCAACGTGTAACTCTTCGGATCGTACCGGGTCGGGTTACGTTGACATCGACTTTAATTACATCGGACATACCATATGTCCAACACAGGTAACTAAAGAATTTTATACATAAAAATACAATAAACTCTCATGGCCAGGGACCCTCTTGACCCCCTACCGTTTGGCTCCTAATCGTTGTTAAAGTAGTTCTTTAAGTTTGTTTAACCATTATAACTAAGTCCTTGAATTCTTTTAAGAACGATATTATACTATTAAGATTCAAAGATCGAAAGCAATGTGAATGTAGAAATGATCAATGCATACATTGAAAACTATCATCATCATCATCATCATCATCATCATCATCATCATCATACTCAATTAATCCCACCAATAGCAAAGCTAAGGTAGGGTCTGAGGAGGGTAAGATGTAGACAGCCTTACCTCTACCCCTAAGAATAGAGAGGCTACTTCCAGTGAGACCCACGGCTCGATGTGGTTTGGTATCAAGCCTTGGACATAAGGCACAGAACACTTAGCAATCAGGACAAACCCGTCGTTTTTAACGTTATTTTCACGAAAATAGTAAAATAACGTTAAAACTAGTGCAACTTTACTTTTGCCCCCCGAACGCCACACATATATACATTATATGCGCACGCCGTAAGTGGGCGTATATATTGAAAACTATATGAGTGGTTAATAGCTAGGTTCATAACTGGACCCGCCAAATACCCTGCTAACCAAGCTCGGGTAAAAGCGTAAAACACAGCTTGTGCTAGACAAATAACCTTCAAGGGGGTTATTGTTGTTGCTATATTACTTATTGCTGTTGCTTGATCGTGTTATTACACTGCCGTGTATATATGTATGATATTTAAATGTTGTGGCAATACGGTACAGGCTAATCATCGTTTCAGAACAAAATTGCAAAGGCGAATATATGGTCGAGCAATAGATGCTGCAATACGCCCCCTAAATGAGGAAAAAGCTGTCCAGGCTGTTGCGGATCTTCTCGGGGAACTCTTCGTCTTCACTGTTAAGTATTTCCTTATAATAAATCTCCAAAAATGATTTTGTAGGAAATATGTATTTTATCCAAAAGTCGGGTGATCTGAAATTTAACTTATATATATGATTTAAATTTATTTAATTGATGCAGGTTGTAGGAACTGCTCTTGTCCTAGAGTACCAAAGGAGTTCAAAAGCAGAAGCTAGGAAAGAGGCATTTCGAAAACAAGAACTAGAGGTTAGTGTTACTAAATTTATTATTATAGCATCAATACCATATTCGGCACCCATGTCCCTTATTTTGGCATATGTTCATTACAAAATCATTGATAGGCACTAAAACAACACGATGAATATCTTGCTAGAGAAATTGAGATGCTCAAACACAAACTCAATGAGATAGAACAAGTTGCAAAAGGTCAAAGATTAGCTAACATTATGAACTTTGGAAAGCCCCTTTCAACTTATGGTGGAAAAAACAAAGCAATCCAACTACATGAACACGCCATCTAGTTTGAAATGTATATGTAATTGATGTTCCTCTGATTAATAAGATCTATTCGGGCTCTTGAACGGTCGAATATAGTATGCAAAAGTTGTCAGAAGCTATTAAGTAAAAAGAGTAAAAAGTAATCTCAGCCATTAGATTAGGTAAATTAAGCAGTTGCAGTGTGGCACGATCATAATTTGGAAGAGTCATTAATAACCGTTTACATATGAGAGGGTATTTTAGTCCAATTGCAATTCAAAAAGGGGTGGCGGCGCAGCTTGTTGCTCGTTTACCTGCTATTATGATGTAACTTTCGTATTTTGTTTTAATGAGAAGATCATAGTCCATTGATTAAAAAAAAATTGCAAAATTATATTTCAATTGAATTCAAATTCGCCGTCGTATTCTAGTTAATTAGTTTTACAATTGGGAAAAAAACTGACGTAAAACCACCACTTCGCAAAACAATGCTCTGTTTACAAAAGGCGACCACTTCCGAGCATGCTCTGTTTTGGAAACGAAATACAGAGCATGCTTCACTTAGAAATAACGCAAGTTCAAATGAAAATCACGCAAGTACAAAAGGAAAATCACGTAAGTTCAAATGAAAATGACAGAAGTTCATTCGATAATCAAGCAAGTTGATTTGTAAATCACACAAGTTCATTCGAAAATCAAGCAAGTTCATTTTTAAATCAAGCAAGTTCATTGGTAAATGACGCAAAGTTCATTTGTAAAAACGACCCATGTTCATTTGTAAAAATGGTGCAAACAGAGTAGAGCATGTTAAAGCAGGATTCATAAATTACAGATGCGTGGTGTGTCAAATCCACCAGGATACCGGACGACGGGCATGAAGGGATGACCGTATGGCAGGAATGACGGTGGTGGACGATAGTGGCAGTTGTAATCGGAACAACGAAGCCGCTTAATGGATTAGGTTATAAGATGGAATCAAATATATGCACCCGCTTTTAGATAGAAACGTGCAAAGGACTGAAATACCATCCCCAAAAAACGGCTGAATCCACGTGTTGCACTCTCCTTCCTTCTTACACTTCTCAAGCTAAAGGGCTTTGTACCGAAAGCTTTCTCATAAAAGAAACAATAGTAATTGTTTAATTAAAATCTTTTTCATCTGTATTCATCAAGTTCTTTGAAAATAATTAAATTGGAAACTAAAAGAAGTCGATTAATGCAAGCACACATATCATCACAAAACATGATTTATTTTGACAACATTGACATAGAAAACATACAAACAATATAACTGAGTAGTAAGTAACTCGATCACTGAGCATTTATTTTGTGTAGAAATTCGTCCATCTCAATTAAGGGTAGACTTCGATAACAGACCTTATCCCCAAAACTGGATAAATTTTATAACCACTAAAGCAAGCATCATGGAAGAGCTTTGCCCAATCTTTTTCGCTCCTCTGTCTTCCCTTGGCCAAGGTGAGCTCAAACATATCAAAGAAAAGCTGAGTTTCGAGTGTTTTGTTGCCCGATTCTTCGTCCTTCAACACCATTTCTATGATGATCACTTTCCCACCCTTTTCCTTGGTCGAAATAGCCTCTTTGCATTGCTTCAATATCTCTACACATTCTTCATCGCTCCAATTATGTAATACCCACTTTTTTTCATGTAGTTAATCAAAAACATAAATCTACGTTAGTTATTGTTCTCATAGAATGAAAAAGAGTCTCCAAAATTAAAGCATGTATGGATTCTAGATTATTAGTGATTACCTTGAACAAAACTGCCTGAGCTTTTGGAATGGTCTCGAACATGTCTCCCCCAACAAAGCTCAAGTTCTTACTTCCTTTCAAACCCTTAAACAACTTGTGGAAGATCAAAATTTATGTAACTAAGATTGGGAAAAGCTTCAGCAATGTATTTTGCAAAGGTTCCGGTTCCACCTCCAACGTCAACAACTGAAGCCAACCCTTCAAAGATACCCTTACAGTGTTGAAGAATTACACTTGCAACAAGCCTTCCATCACTAGCCATTCCTTCGTTGATGGATTGGTAAAGCTTTGGATCTTCAACCGCCAATTCATATGCCATCTTCCCATGGGTTGTTTGAAAAGGGTTGATATGATCATTTTCATTTCGGAGCCATTTGCTCATGTTTTGCCATGGATCCATCATTATCGGATCCAAAAAGACTAGGAAAAGGGGTGTGATGTTTAATGGCTCTTCCTTTAGAAGTAATCGAGAAGCAGGAGTAAGCGAATAGCCTTCTCTTTCCTCACCATCAACACCTTTAGTAGTTGGTAAACTTTGTATAACAAAGAAACCAGCGTGCACAAGGATGCGCATCAATCTATATACGTATTGAGATCTCTCCTTATTGATGGGGAGGGCATCAACCAACTTTGAGAGCGACATTGGTGCACCATGACGATTTATGATATCAGGTATTTCTAGCTCGATTGCACATTTAAGTGACATGGACCTTACAAAGCTATAGGCGTGGTTCAATATGTGAGCTTGAGAATCAAGCAAGACACTAGATCTTTCATCGTTTTGCAATGCCATCTCTCTTTTATGTTTGTGTGAAGTGATGGACAAATTGATCGATGTGGTGCAACCTTAATTAGAACCTGCCCATATATAGGAAAAATATGTGAGGAGACTGAGTTGGATTTGATAAATAGTAGCTCAATAACGACTTCACTTCTATGAGGGAGTAGAAAGCAATATTGTTTGATAGTTTGGTTGAAAAGGGGAAACATAATTTGCTTACTATTGAGTCATGGATAATAGTAAATATGAGGCTTTTAAAAATTTAACATTTTCCAAGAAGCTCCTTGATTAGATTTTAATTCGAACACCATAATACCCATAACTTAAGTCAACAGGGTTTTTGTGTTCACAGGCTTAATAAATTTTATATGATTAGTAAATATGATGGATTTTTTTTTTTTTTTATGAGCTACAAAGGTTTATCTTAACCAAAACTTTTGTTTGTTACCTTTATAAAACAAGTACGAATAATAGGCATCTTTCTTTTTATAAATAAAGTATATTAAAATCTTTCCACTTGCAGCCTAGTGGTGGCGGGCTCAAGTCTCCTTCGGGGGTTCTTGGGTTCGACTCCCACATGTTGCATTTGGTTGGACACCTCTGGCAACGAAGAGGAGATCCCGACCGAGGCGGGTTCGAATCTGAGCCAAGCCCCGGTTTTACCCAGCTGTTACTTCAGCGACGAAAGTCGTGTGAAGGCAGTATGGTTTCCGGGGGAACGTCGTAACCAAGTCCGGCCAACCCAGCGCGGACCCTGTTCAGACAACGTAGTCTGGGCGGATCTTGGCTAGGGCCCAAGGATGGGTCATGTGGTACCTATCGTTTGTTGTAGAAATCCACCGTTCAAAAAAAAAAGTATATTAAAATCAATGGTGGACCAAGAATTATTTTCAAAGGGTGTGATTAAAGGTTTAACCAATCTTTTAAGATGTGTCGTGAGGAATTTACTATACAAAGTACACTATTTTTTTTTAAGATGGGCGCTCGCCGCCCTTTAACTATACCTAATTCTGCCCCTGATTAAAATATATGAAAATGCTACAAATCCCATCCCACACATTTTCATTCTATTTGAAGTTTGATAATACCAAACTTTTTCTTTTTGTAGTGATTCATTAGAAAATATGATGTTATTTTTGAAATTAAAGACGAGAAAGTTGGTTTAGAGAACCAAGAAAGTTTACTCATTTTGCCTTTGATATATTTGGTTTCCTAGCCCTGTAGGCAGTGAAATTGGGTTTAACGGGCCGTACATAGTAATTTTCGACCCCTAAAAGTTAAACCTTGTTTCTTAGTAGGGCTGGTTTTATTATCAAAAGGGGTTGTCGCCCTGCTTGTTGCTCGTTTATAGGGCTGTAAACAAACCAAATGTTCAGCGAACCGTTCGTGAAATGTTTGGTGGGAAATTCGTTTGTGTTCGTTCATTTAATAAAAAGACGAACACAAACAAGAAATTATTTTTCATTTAGTTAAACAAACAAGCATGAACAGAGGTCGTGTTCGTTCATTTATGTTCGTGAACATTTGGTAACGTGTTCGTCTATGTTTGTTTGTGTTCGATAATTCCTTGGCGTTTTTAACTTCTTACTTTAGTTTATGTACTTCAAATTTCTCAATGGTAGATTATTTAATATATATTAGTGTATCAAATATTAATATTACTTTAACTATTTTAATTAACTATCATTCTAGGTGGATTAAACAAGTATTTCAAGTTTAATATAATAATTTTGTGTTTTTATAAGACATTATGTAATCAAGATTTTGTCAAGTATATTTAGGTAATTAGATTATTATATTTGTGTGGACAATGTTCGTGATGAAAATTTCAGAATTAAATATGTGTTAGTTTGTGCTCGGTTTTGTTCATAATGTTTGTTTGTGTCCGTTTACATTCATTGGTGTTTTATATGTTCGTTTTTGTCAGATAACAAAATTTAACAAAGAAAGAAAAATCAACATGAACACGTCATTTACTTAACAAACGAACACGAACAAAAACCTCGTTCGGTAATTGTTCATGAGCAGTTCGTGAACACGTTACTTACTTTTACTTAACAAACAAACACGAACAAAAAATCTCGTTCGATAAATGTTCATGAACAGTTTGTGAACACGTTATTTCCTTAACAAACAAACACGAACAATGCCATATTCGTGTTCGTTTGGTTCGTTTATAGCCCTACTCATTTACCCGACACTTTATTGTAATCGTCCTACTAACATGAATGGAAAAATCATTATTTTGTTCGTGTTACTTGGATATTTTAGGAATTCCTTTTGATCACATGCGGATATATTATTATCTAGGTTTTTATTATTGAGCGGCCATAAATTTTACTAAAAACAAGCCACTAGCAAGAAGCGAACACCAGTACACCACAAATATGATAGAACTAGATGATTATAGAAAAATGTAAAATTACATCAACAATTCCAATCCGGAGAATGTTTTTTCATCATGTATTTAATCTATATAAATATGTTCAACTTGATGGCTTTCATTTATTGTTAGCAAAGAGGCGAATGCATACTTCTATTTTTTTTTTTTTTAGAACGGCAAACTATATTTTAATTCTTGAAAAGCGTATATGGTTACGTAGTCAAAAAGAGCGACAAACAAACCTGACCAAGTGAACTGCGTACACCAAAGACAAACCGCCTTGTCAATTTGATTTGAACTAGGTGGTTTCCCGCGCGTTGCGGCGGGGACGCTAGTAAGATCAGTTCATGAAGAAAGCTAATCCGATCCATAACATGATGTTAGTACATACAACGCATAGAGCATAATCATTAACAAAATTTCAATGAAATAACAAACCCAACTCATGTTCGTTAAATTAAAAATTTTCGCATAACAAAATTTCAATAAAATGACACACTCATATCAGATACTGTTTAAAAAAAATATTGCAAACTTTTGGTTTGCAATAAAAAAAAAGAGAGCACACTCATTAGTTGTGTGGACAAAACAAAGTTGAAGACTTGAGTGAAGTTGAGCCGGTCAACTTTAGTAGGCAAACCAAAACAAAAGAAGCTAACTGTAGTTAGGTTTAAGATGGGTTAGATACTATTCATGATCATTTTGTTTTGATATATAGTTAATGGTTAAGTGATCAAAATGCGTGCCAATCTATTTCATCAATTTAATGATTTAAAGCAAATTTAGTTTGAATTCTTTATTAGTCAAACCCTTAATTTTATTCAAAATCTGCACCAAATATACTAAATATTGTATAAGTAGTAAATTGCCCTACGCGCTGCGGCGGAAACACCACTTGCAGGGCCGGCTTTGGCCCAAGCCAGGGAGTCCATTCAGCTTGAGCCCATTTTTATCGGGGGCATAATTTCTTTTATAAATTTCACTAGATTTTATCCCGGGAGCGTCCCGGGGTTGAAAAATATAACAATTCTAATAATACTATTACTAATACTTCTCTTGATTAAGTATACCTATGCATATTTAGAAGAGTAAAATTCTAATGATAGCATGGCGAATGGGCTGAATTTCAACATCGTAGATAAGAACCTGGTTTAAAAGAAAAAACATGATTAATGAATAACCTGAAAACTTTGTGTTTTTTTTCCCGTATGAACAAAACCCACAAAAAATAGTCGTTTTTTTCTCCGTTTTTTATATAGCATTATGGTACTCGTTGGAAAGATAATAAAACGCTCGTTAATTTGATGTAATTTTTTTTCTTTAGAAAATCTCGTATATAAAAGATATTAAAGTTTAAAAATTATGAGAGGAAATATAAAAGAAAAAAATTTAAATTTGTTTTTAAATTTTTTTTCTTCTAAAATAACTCAATTTAATTTTAGTAGATTAGGTTTTATATTATTATTTGTTTTTTTTTAATTTGCCACATGGCATGACACATGGCACACTCAAGGAGGAGAATGGCTCCTTGAATGCCATGTCATTAAAATTGATTTCTTTTATTATATATATAGATATACATGTGTGTGTATTTTTAAAATGGAAAACTGATTTAACACTCAAACGTTGGGCCCAACAATAATCAATTTAAAACTTAAATATTATTAACACAAAGCCTATAACATTTATAAGCCCAATACCCATTTATCTACTAAATAAAAAAATAAAAATAAAAAAAACTTTTTTTCTGTTCAGAGTTGATCTTATTTAACACATCACAAAAATTTAGCGACCCTATATATGTTTTGGAGCATATGAAAGAAGAATGTTATTTCCCAAATGCGTGTATTGCATAAAGAATGTTATTGACCATTCCAGTCAGGATGACATCCGCAAAAGGAGCTTTTCAAAATTAAAGTTGTTGAAATCATACTTACGATCGATAATGTCCCAAGAAAGACTTAGCGTGTTAGCGATGATAGTTATCAAGAACGATATCATCGATTATATAAAGTGCGAAGAGTTGATCCACCAATTTGCAAGCAAAAATACTAGGAGAGCTTAACGAATCGTCGGTTAGATACTAGTCTATTACGTTATGTAATTTCACTCATTTTAATACTATTATTTTATAACTGTTATGTTTATTGCTATACTATTGATCCACATAACATTTAGTTTAATTATTTAATTTATTAAAGATTAAGGGGCATATTTTTTAACGGTTCGGACAGGACACATAAATCTTTGGAGACGCCTCTGACCACTTGGTTGTCACCGCGTTGTGGTGGGAACACTCTTGGTTGACATCCAGATGATGCCATAGTGGAAACACATATTTAGTACATATTTTCTACCAAATTGTTAAAATCTACCCGGCCACTAAAACCAAATTTTCGGCATTATCAAGTGTTACCTTATAAAAGCACTATTTGATTTATTAAAGGTTTGTATGGATATCATATTGTTATTTTGTTATATCAATCTAGATTTTAGTATCTTATTTCATTTTAAAAATATGATCTACTCCTTCATTATTCATGCCAAATAAACACAATTTCATATGTCATATCCACCACATCATCTTGAAACAGATCCACAACCACCGCAAACCAGTTTCAATATACTCAAAAAAAAAATGAAAAAACGAAAACAAAACACCAACCGACTCAGATCTACAAACCGTCATTGTCGTTGAAAAACAAAGAGGCTCAGATGCACAACTCGTCATTGCCGTCCACAACCAGTGTTTTGTTGGTGGCTTGGTTGATGATCCAGTGTTGTGTTGATCATTTGGAATAGATATATTCTCTAAGTTTTATTGATTTTTACAAAACAAAGTGGTGGAGTTCCTTTATAAATTGATCACTTACTAATGATTATCAATTGAGCTCCGGTTTATTGTGTAAATTGATTGTTAAATTAGTTTATTGATACATGGTTCTAATACGAATTGTTGGATCTGAGAGAGTGTTTTTATGTGTGTTTTGTGATTGAATACTTGAATTGATAAAAGTTTATATGTAATAATCAGATAATATCAAACAACCCCTAATTGTCTTACAAAACGATAGTAGTACAACCCACTTGAGTTGTGTTTGAATTAGTTAATTTCAAACCTATCTTACTGTTTATTAGAGGTCTTGAAATTTACATCCCTTTATTTTCACCTCAATAAAGTGTTATATGTAAACCATAGAATCATCTTGTCCCGTGATTCCAGCCCAGCTGGTTGAGGATGTGAGGGTTTACTCTTTAAGGGAGGTTCCCGCACGGGGTCCCGAGTTCGAATCTCACTGGTGGCATAAATGCCCCATGTGGGTGTAGCCTATGGATGTGTTATTCCAGCTCTGCTTCGGTGGGGTGCCGATTCGAACCCGGGTGGCTTGACTTCCGCAAAAAAGGGTTGAAGCAAGCTAATGGGTTTCCAACTGATCTACACCTTTAAAAAAAAACCATAGAATCATCTTACACTGATGAAGTAGAGACTGATCAAGTAGAGGCTTAAACGAATGAGAAATTGTATATACGAATTAAGAGAATATCTCAATTAGGTTATGATAGCCTAGAATTGATCTCATTAATCAAATTTGATGATTCAATTTCACAATAGATTTGTGCTTGCTTTCATCCCTTTCAATCTAAAACTGTTATCACCACCGTGATCACCGACGAAATCTATTCCTTTTTATCTACATTTCTTTATAGTACATAGTGTGAAAATTAAGGAAATAAGTATTATTTATTAGTTAGCCTGATTTATTTCACTATTATTATCATTATTTTTCTAGCTGGTGGAGTTCTTACCTCATTTTTATTCTTCTATTTTTGCAGGAGCTTAGAAGGCAATTGGTATTCTTCAAAATGTTGTTGCAATGCCCCTAATCATGTAGAAGATCAACAATTGAACCACTTTTAATGTTTATTTTAGGGGAAATGGAATTTAATAATCTCAACTTTGGGGGGTTGGAAGGCAACAGTCCCAACTTGAAAATTGTAACACAGCAGTCCCAACTTGTCAACATTTTTATTTTAATGGTCCCAGACTAACCTCAGTTAAAAAACTCTGTTAAGTGCCACGTGGACATCCCACGTGGCAAGCCTACGTGTCAAAAAGTGCTGGTCTGTAAAAAAAAAAAGGGTGGGGCCATGTCCACGTCATATATTTATAATGCTTTAATGTTTTTTAAAAAAAAGAGGGGCCCACAAAATCAAAATCTTTTAACACTCTAAATTACACTCGATCAAATCCAATTCCCCCAAACTTAATCAGACAACTAAACACCCAAACCTAAGAACGATCAAAACCCTAGAACATAAACCCTAGATAATGGCTGAAGAAGAAATCGAGATTAAGCTATGGTATGGTGGCACCTTCGTTTCTCATGCTTCAAGACTATCATATTGTGGTGGTGAACGAAAAACAATCAGGTTAGACATTGATCATGTTTCGTATTTTGAAATCGTTGATTATGTAATGAAAACATGTTCATACGTATCGAAAGATTTCATCATGTATTACAAGTTACCTAACAATGGTGGATTGAAGCTATTAACAATTGATGGTGATGTTATGGACATGGTGAGGGCATATAGGAATGTTGATGAACCTGTGAGTGTGTATGTGCAATGTGGCCCCATTAACAAACCTCCTTCTACACCTTGTAAAAATGCTTCAGTGACCAGCTCACCCAACCCACTGATTAGCCCAATGAGAAGCCCATTAGGAGGCCCATTAATCCCACTAGTCAGCCCACTTAAAAACCCTAGTCAACCACTTGCAACTCCTGATGTAGTTAATGAGCAAAACATGCATAGTTGTAAGAAAAAGTTAGATGCTTTAAATGAGGTTGAGAAAGGAAAGTTGGTAACTTTAGATGAACCACCTGCCAAGAATAAGAAGTGACTTCAAATTTTTGAAGATGAAATAGACTCAGAGGAGGATTTTAGTTCAGGATCTGATGATTCAAGGGATGAGACTTATAAGGTTAATAAAGAATATGAAGAATCAAGTTCTGATGTTGTAAGTGTGCATAGCTCAGAAGAAGAGGATGAACAGGATGATGAACAGGATCATGAACATCAGGATGATGATGCATTAGATGAAGATGATTATGGGTCAGCAGGGGAAGATGAAGAATGGAAACAATCTCAGTTGAACATCAAGAAGGTGAACACAGAAAATGTTGAAACAACAAATAAGTTGTTAGAACTATGTTTGCATGCAAATGCTATTGAAGCAGAAGGGACTGGTAATAAACAGGCTGTTGATGGACATAGTAGCTATGAAGACTCAGAAGGGGATGTAAAGACAACTGGTGATAGTTCTGATGATGACATTTTAGGCAAGAAGTATTCTCCAAGTGTTCCTGTTGTGTCTAATCACACTGATTGGACAAAGTGGATCTGGGTGGTTGGTACAAGATTCCCAAGTAGGGATGCTTTTAAACAAGCTGTGAAGAAGTATGCTGTTGCAAATGGTAAGAATTTAGTTGTTTCTGTTAGTAACAAGAATAGGGGAGGTCGCATTGGTATTAGTTGTGTTAAAGATTGTCCATTCAATATTTATTGTTCTTTCCATGAAGATAAAAAGTGTTACATGGTAAAAAGGGCAATAAACAATCACAATTGCCAAAGAAATATGAACAAAAATAGGCAGTTAAGTTACACATTTATAGCCAATGAATTCTTGCCTGTGTTTAAATGTAAACCACAATGGTCTGCTAAGGACATTCAACTTGTTGTGAAAGAAAAGTACAAGGTGTTGATAAGTAAGTGGTTTGCATACAAGGCTAAAAGCTATGCACACAGTCAATTGTATGGGTCAATGAAAGAACATTACTGCAAACTAGGATCATATTTAGAGGCTTTAAGAATAGCAAATCCTAGTTCAACATTTGAGTTGATGACTGTACCACCTGGATACATCAATGCAGATGAAAGTGCAACTTGTGATAGTTTTTTTAGGCTGTTTGTATGCTTTGATGGGTTGAAGAAGGGATTTTTAGCAGGCTGCAGGAAGGTGTTGTGTTTAGATGGGTGTTTTCTGAAAACATTTTTAGGAGGGATGTTATTGGCTGCAATAGGAAGGGATGCAAATGATAAGATGTATCCACTTGCTTGGGCAGTGGTAGAAGGAGAGAACAATGATAGTTGGACATGGTTCATGGAACAGTTAAGGAGATGCTTACAGGTTGTTGATGGTGGAAAGGAATGGACATTATTATCAGATCAACAAAGGGTAACATCATCTAATTTTATGTATTCTATTTCTAGGTTAATTATGACACTTACTGAATTGTTTTGTAGGGTTTGCTTAATGCTGTTGCTTTGGTCTGGCCTGAAGCTGAGAAGAGACCAGGTAGACCAAAGAAAAACAGGAGAAGAGACCCACATGAGAACCCTAAGAAACAAGGTATTGGCCTTCTGTTTTTACATTATGTTTATTGCATTATGTTTTGGCATTATGTTTATACTTGTGAATGTCCAGGTAAGCTTAGTAGGCATGGAACTACCATGACTTGTTCTAATTGTAACCAGAAGGGCCATAACAAGAAGGGTTGTAAAAGGGGAAAGAGAACAAGGGTTGAGGTTGCAGGAATGAAGAGAGGCAAGGGAAGGCCAAAGAGGTCAAGGTTTGAAGGGGCAGGGCAGTCATCTCAGGCAACAGCCCAATCCAGCCAAGCAGCCCAATCCAGCCAAGCTGCCCAATCAAGCCAAGTTGCCCATTCCAGTCAACCCGCCCAATCAAGTCAAGCAGCTCATTCAAGTGGTCCAAGTCAAACAAGGGGCAGGGGCAGGGGCAGAGGAGGGTCAAGTACAAGAGGAGGGTCAAGTCAAAGTAGAGGTGGAAAGTCAAACAAGGGGGTTGGTTTCTGGTTTCCAGACACTATGCTTGAATGAAGGAATGTTTGACTGTTAAGGGGGTTGGTTTCTTGGTTTCCAGACATTAAGCTTATGACTGTTTTATTAAGTTTATGTATTTTTGGTACCTAGACTTTATGTTGGTTTCTGTTAAGTTATGACTGTCTTATGTAGTTTGTTGATGAATGTTGGATGTTTGAACCTAGTGTTTTTAATGTTATATGAATGTTTGATGTTTGATGTTAAGTTATGACTGTCTTTGTGTTTGTGTTTTTGACCCATTAACCCATAACTATGATACATTAAGCCATACACAGTCAACTTTGTTTTTTGACCCATTAACCCATAACTATGACTGTTTTAAGCCATACACATTCAAGTTTGTTTTTGACCCATTAACCCATAACTATGACTGTTTTAAGCCTATTTGATGTTAGTTTGTGTTTTGACCCATTAACTAAGATACAACCTGTTTGATGTCTTTTTTGCCTGTTTTATGCAGCCTGTTTGATGTCATTTTTGCAGCCCATAAACAATCTAATTTGTGTTTTGACCCATTAACTAAGATACATTAACCTATTAACTCATTCAAGTTTCTGTCTTGACCCATACACATTCTAATTTGTGTTTTGACCCATTAACTCATTCAACTATGCATACACATTCAAGTTTAACATCATGAAAAAGACCCATTTTCATTTCATTCAAACAACACTTACATAGCAAAATACAATAACATGAAACATTACATATTCAAGTTCAAAACATTACATAACAAAATACAAGAACCACAACTAATAATCCTAACACATATCCTGCATTCCATGAACGAGATTTGAGCAGCTGGCCTTTAAGAAGCTTGTTTTCATCCTCCAAGATTCTGTTTTGCAATTGTAGGTTTTCAAACTTCAATTCTTCAATTGTAGGGCATCTAACATGTTGATTAAGCAACTTCTGCAAATCATCTTTCCATAAGAAGAACTCGCAATTTTGTTTCTACAAGAAAACAATCCAATTAGAACATACAAATGTTATTTGAAACAAACAAAATGTAATGACTTGCTGGCCAAAATCGACACCCATAAAATTCTTTGCCATTTCGTGGGTTGTTTCGTTTAACCACCCGTGGGATTGCAACTACGTCGTGATGACAATAAACCTGCCCATCCAAATCGATCTTGAACTTTGTGAGGCTTTTGTTTGATGAGGATGAAGACGACGAGCTCATCTTTAGTGTCGAAAGATTGATTGCTATTGTTTAGGATTGAAAATTAGGGTTCATCATTTTAGGGTTCTAGGGTTCTTCATTAGGTCTGATGAATTTTTGGGGGAATGTTGGATTTTGGATTTTGATCGAAGAATGATGGTTATAAATGGTGAGAGATTTGTTTGTGGGCCCCTCTTTTTTTTAAAAAACATTAAAACATTATAAATATATGACGTGGACATGGCCCCACCCTTTTTTTTGACAGACCAGCACTTTTTGACACATAGGCTTGCCACGTGGGATGCCCACGTGGCACTTAACAGAGTTTTTTAACTGAGTTAAGTCTGGGACCATTAAAATAAAAATGTTGACAAGTTGGGACTGCTGTGTTACAATTTTCAAATTGGGACTGTTGCCTTCCAACCCCCAAAGTTGGGATTATTAAATTCCATTTCCCCTTTATTTTATATATTTCAGTTGTAATGATTAACTACATTACTACAGTTGTGGTTTGCACCTTAATTTATAAGTAAAATCTTCTTAAGTTTTTTAAATATATCTTAAGATTAAGGTGGTCAACTATAGTTAGGCATATCCCAATATTGTTTATACTCGGCAGTGGTTAACAATGGTTAACAGTGGTTACTGCTTGATAATGGTTAAGGTGAAAACTGTTAGAAATAAGGTGTAAACACAGTCTGTCAACAATGGTTAACAGAGTTATCATCTCAAATATATCAGTAATTAGTACTCCGTACATAACAGTGATTACAGTGGTTACTGCTTGACAGTGATTAATGTAAAAACTGTTAGAAATAAGGTGAAAACTGTTTGAATCCTTTTATGAATTGAACAACACACATTATCATTCGTTACGATCCGTCAACAAACATGGTAATTGTATAAATGTTATTTGATTAACGATTGATTATAATAATTCAATAACTATTTCTTTATAATCCGTTTTCTGTTAAACCTTAAAAAATGTATCGTGCATCGTTGTTAAATAAAATTTGGTATGTAAAATTCTAATTCAAGACTGCCCGTGTTTTCACACGGGTATTCACCTAGTAGATATATAATAAACGAGTAACCCGACACGACCATTAAACACAATTAATCAAGTTTAAAACCCTGATATATATATGATATACATAAACAAATCCAGTTAATCAAACAGATAAATGAAATCGAAAAACAGATACCTGTGATGGTGCAATGGTCGAAGACGATCGATGAATGTCTGTTCACTATTAAATGAATTTTTTTCTATATTTTGAGTAATGAAATGTTCTAATAAGACCTTTGACCCATTTCTGTGATTCATATATTTTTTACACTTTTACCTTTTGCTGTTATTATTTGTTGATATTATTATCCAATCTTTTTAATATAATACCACATATATGTATAGCATTCTTAGACTTCGCAGCAATATTCCTCTAACATAACTTTCCAAACACTATTTAGTAGAAAATATATATCATCCAAACATCGGATGATCCTGAAATTTAACTTATCTGATCAAATATATGCAGGTTGCAAGAACTACTCTTGTCTTTGAGTACCAAACGAGTTCAAAAGCAGAAGCTAGCAAGGAGGCATTGCGAAAACAAGAACTAGAGGTTAGTTTTATTATATATTTATTATTTTTATTATAACATTAATAAATCCGACCATATTCGTCACCATGTCCCTTTTTATGGCATATGTTCATTACAAAATCATTGCTTATGATATATGGTAGGCACTAAAACACTCGATGAATATCTTGCTAGAGAAATTTAGATGATCACATACAAATTTAATGAGATTGAACAAGTTGCATAAGGTCAAGGATTAGCTAACTTTATGAACTTTGGAAAGCCTCTTTCTATTAAAGGTGGGAAAAACAAAGCAAACGGATTACATAAACACGCCATCTAGTTTGACACATATGCGTGATTGATGTTCCTCTCATTAATAAGATCTATTCGGGCACTTGAACGGTGGAATATAATATGCAAGAGTGTTCTGAAGCCATTAACAGGCCATGTGACAAGGTACCTCCTAGCCTGTAAATATTTATATTAGACTTTCGAGTTGCAATTATTTTAATTTTATTGTATGTGTAGTCGAATCATAGCTGATGGTTATGTGTGTGTATCTATGATAAAACCATTAAAGAACATAAACATATAACTATACTTTTAAAAGATGTCTCTTGAAACAATTAGAAAGTGTTTTAACCTAAAAGAGTCTATAAAATATAGTTAAGAAGGGCCTAATGCTACGGCTTATAGATCCATGTAGGTTTACGCCACTTTCTATAACCCATTTGATATACTTCTATAGCTAACTTACTTGTCTATATATCTGGAGACCGCGAGTTAGTACTTGGGCTTGGAAAGGTCCGGGACTCCAGTCCAACCTTAAGTTGATATCCAAAGAGCAAATAGCAATTAATGCATGATCATACCAAAGACAACCTTAAATCAAGTATGATGAATAAACCATTCATGTTGTCGATACATATTGTATGAAAACGCCACACAAGGTTACGACTGTATCCTCCATCGAACGTCCAACTTGCACAATATTCAACATATGAGGATGTGCCATCCTTGACATCCATCGACCCAATAACACTACAAGAAATGAGTTATTCCTTTGTTGTCAATATCCCACTACACATGACAGTGGGATATTTTGTGTTATTCCTTTCTTGACATCATCAAATCAATCTCATGGTATGTCTAACTTTTGTGTTACTCGCTTAAAATTTCAAAGCAATCAACAAAATTCATTGATCGCTAGTGAAGAAATAATAAGTATCTCGGAGATTATTACTAATCACCGAGGGAGTTTATACTTACGTGACCACAAATACTATCCTTTCCCAAACCCTTGGATTAAACCAAGGAGACAGATATTACAAGTGAGAGAGTATGTGTGTGAGTAAGAACACAAGATGTAAGTGGTTCGGTCGAGTAATGACCTACGTCCACTGTGAAGAGCCGGTTATTATTACTTTGAGCACACAAAGAGTTACAAGTAAACCTAGCTCTCTATATTACAAGTGAGTAATTTCGGATCCTTTGCAAAGGAGATGAACTCTTCTATTTATAGGAGAGCTCGTGGGCTTAGTTGAGAAGCCCACGAGTAGCAAATCTGGCTTGGGCCCATCCAAAAGCCCAAGGAAAAGCCTTCCAGAAAATGGCGGGAAAAGCCGAGTCCTGTAGATGAAGTCAGGTTACTGTTCAGTCATCATCTGAGGCGGACACGTGGCAGCTCCTGATTGGCTGTCGGCGGTGTTCGTCTTGCTACAGTAGTTGACCTACCTGCTGCCGTCTGATATGACGTCTGACGACAGCAGGGGTATGTCTGCTGGTTACTGTTGATGACGGTGTGGAGGAAGCATGGAAGCAGTCACGTCGTCGTTCCTGTCAGTGGCCGTTGTACCGCCCATGCCACATGTCGCTATTTTGTTGGCGTATGCTCTGTCCAGGATCTTGCTGAATCTTCCTTTTGTTATCTTCCGTACCTCGTACCAAAAGTGGCTAAAGGATATTCCGCGCGTGGGCACACACGTGGATCTTTTGTTGTGTGTTGATGTTGCTTGCAACCTGTGCGCGTTGGCTGGTGACTTATCCTCCGCCGAATTGGTTCCGCGGGAGGCGGGACCATTGGCGTCTGGATTGTGGAGTAGAGGGATAGGGACGCCGCTTCCGCCCGGATTAGGCTCCCTATCCCTTCAGCTAGCAATTTAGTATGTCATGAACATCCATTTGCTTTAGTTCGAATCATGATGCACATGAATACTCTTTGTGGCATAATTCTATCGAAAATGTTCACTTAATTTGCCTGTTAATATATATTACAAAATGTTGCATTTGATCTGTAGGCAATGATCATGTACTTTTATCTAACCAAACCATTGTTTTTGATATCTTGTAGGCATTGAAAAAACACGACAAACATCTTAGTAGTCTTGGTAGAGATAGTGAGCTCAAAGATAAAACAAGTTGCAAAAGGACAAGTATTATGTACACAACCTTTTAAACTTTTGAATGCCGGTTTCAATTGACTATAGAAAGTAAAGGTAAGTAACATACTTGCATTTACATTAGAAATACATGCCCTTGTGAACACTATGGTTTTAAATGACGATAGGCTCACCCGCTATGGTTTATGAATCATAGGTTGTAAACATTTTAAGACGCTTTATGTGAACTTTACATTACAACATATTTGTAAAAACTGGGAACACCGTATCACTGTCTTTAACTGAAGACCATGCATTAGCATCGATCCAGTTAAAAGCTATTGGCCCCAAAAGAGCATCTGGGATTCCAAAAGAAGTGACCAAAGCAAGTGCATGTGGTCTTAGCTCACTGCACAGTTTCAAAACCTCTTTTCTAACCACAGCAGCATTGTCTGTTGATAAGTAGCCATATCGAAGAAACGATGCATCTTCTTCCATCACAATTGTTGTGTACATTGATCTCAGTAGACCTAATACATTCTGCAGCACCATCCATAAATAAAAAAAAGGTCCAAATATAGCTGGTCCAAGTACAAATGATTAAATGAAACAGAAATTTACCTTTAAAGAGCCAGCTGGAACAGTTGCTTCAACGTCAAGAAATTTTTGTAGAACTAACCGATCTGAGAAAGCTCTGCCCAAATCTTCAGCGATCTGATAGGTCTAATTAACAGTAGTTGGAATGGAAAAAATGGGATTAGAGGTAGCAAAACTTGAGGTCAGGTAACGGGTCAAAACACCTTTTTTATTAAACTTACTAACAAAATTTAGAATGTCAAGTATGATGAGAAAATATATTTTTTTGAATAATAATCTAATTTAAAAAATAATAATAATTTGGCTAACCACTGTAAATATATGTTCCATGTTTTCTCCCTGAGCCTCGCGTTGTGAGACTTCGGTCTCAAAACGATGCAACAAATCTCTCTCCCTTAGGCAGAAGATGTCAGTCTGAAAAAAAAAGTAGTTTCAAACTATGTTAAGGTGAAGAGTGTAGTGAGGATTCTGGTGTTAATGCTTGTACTTAACTTGTTTAATTACCTGGAACTCAGCTGTCCTAAGAGTGGAGCTTGTGAGGCGAGAAGGGATGGTAGGAGCAGGTTTGTTCAAGTGTTCAAGCCCCAAACCTTTCACTGGTTTGTTTCTTCTCTTGGCTGCCGAAATCTCCTTGAGAAGTGCCTTGCTAATCTGAATATTTGGATATGTTCGTTGTAAATATATTTTGTTAAACTTTATACAAGGATTATTATTAGGCATTTTTGTGGATCCACTCGAGTCTAGTACAACTAAGACCAACAAAACAAGTGGGGCAGGTTGGCTAATGGGTCAAAACACGTCTCTTTATAAATGTATCAATTTGGTTTTTGTTACATGGGTTCTGTCAAAACTACCTGGTTCTGACTAGAATGGGCTTGGGTTTCGGGTAAAAAGATGGTTGTTTTAGAAAAAACAAAATGGTATCAGTTTGGTGCTAGTTTGATGAGTGACCCATTTTGACCCATTTGATAATTTGAGATATCCAGATTAACCTATTTGTTGAAGATGGGTTATGGTTGTCACATGTGCATGCATTTGTTAATTGTTTTCATTACCTGTTGCATTAGAACATAATTGTCGCCTTCAAAAGTAAGTTGCACATCAAACTCACTTTTCAAGTGACCGACATGGTTTTCAGTCTTTAGACCTTGTCCACCACAAGCTTCTCGACATTCCTGATCCAAAATCAACATATGAACAGTTATATAGAGTTTATATCTTGAAAGTGAAGCACTGCACTTAACATGATTAGTTGATTACTACCTGAAGGGTTCTCATGCCGTGCCAGGTTGCAGTGGCCTTAAGTGCACTAGATACAACATGAACGGTTTTAATTGATTCGCGTGTTCTATTCACATATATGTTCTTCAGATATTCAGTAGCAAAACTCAAAGCATATCTGTCAACAATATAACAGAGGGTTGAACGTACAGTTCGTATTAGAAAGAAAAAGTACCAAAATGTGTTCACCATCTATATTTGTATATATCGTGGCTAGTCACGAGTGGAAGTAGTGTTGCACAACATTGGTGGAAACAATGGAGGGGGCGACAGTAAAGTGTCGATGATCAGTAGGTGGCGCTAGTAGTGGTAACAATGACCGTTTGGGATGTGACTGGTAGGTGGTGGTGGTAGTGGTGGCCATCTGTAAGTGACGGCGATAGTGGTGATAGTGCTCGTGTCGGAGTGACTGATAGGCAATGATGATGTGGCGCGTGGTGACGACAGTGATCCTTTAGGTGGCAATAGTTGGTAGCCACTTACAGTGGTGGTTGGTGGTGGTATTGGCCCATTTGGACCCGTTCATAATTAGCGACTTTTATAAGAATAACTTATTCTGAACTGTTGAAAATACCTTATGACCCAAAAATTAACTTAGTAGGTTATGATAATTGACCATACCACCCCATAGGGTTTGCTTTCCTAGGTTTAGAACCAACTATTTATAAGTAACATACGTTTTCGCTACAAGAGGTAAGAGACGCCTTTGATGACTAGGATAATCAAGCAAGAGAACTTCGGGTTCATTTGGATGTATCGAAAAGGCTCTCCTTGACAAAGAGTACCTTATTGCAATTGCTAGACCAATCTGCAGGCAACAACAATCACTCTCAGAATAGACTTAAACCCAATATATGGCTCTATCTGGTGTTTGGGATTGCTTACTAAACAAATAACGCGCTTGGAACTTTGGATAAGCAATCCCATACACCCTTAAAACAGCGGTTTTAATGAGCAATCCCAATACCTTTGTTATATTCATTGAGCCTGCTGCAATAGTCACACGCCCAGATAATAACGGAGCTAGAAACGCTGCAAATCTCTGAAAAAAAGCAACAGTTTTTTACACATTTGGGATCAAAAGCGGTTGGGTCAAGCTGGTTCGGGTCAAAAAATACAATAACCTGATCTGGATCTTTTATTGCACTCAGATATTGTCCATCAGGGGAAACATCAGCAACCGAATTCAACAAATTCTCTCTAGGAATTCGTAAGTTGTCGAACCTGAAACACATGTATTATTGTTACTATAGTACCTCAGAAATGTTATACGTTTCCTACAAATTACAGTCCGTACCATATTCGACCGTTATCAACACCATTCAAACCAATTTTGTGGCCACAATCGGCAATTCGAACATTTGGACAGACGTTTCCATTTGCGTCCCTGATTTGGGCTATAAATGCATGTACTCCTTGATTCACACCATTGATTGTGAGCTGCGAGAAAACGACTGCATGTGTAGCATGCTGAAACATAAAAACATAAGTATCATTCACATAATGAAAGAACGTAATCTCGATTAGATAGATACAAAGCAGATTGGCAGCCTTAAATTAAAGTTAGAATGAGGTCTTACATTAGCTGCACCGCCAATCCAATACTTCTGAGCAGATTCACAAGGAGTGTTGATGATGAATTCCTGAGTGCTTGCATCATATCTAGTGATTGTTTCAATGCCTCTGACCTAAAAAACAACTCAAGAAGTGAACATATTATATGTAGCTACACAAGTCTATGACAACACAGAGCGGATCCAAGAATTAGCAGATTTATATTTAAACTATTTCTTGGATCCGTATCAACAACAATAACTTAGTTTTACATACATTACTTCCATGTCCTAACTCTGTCATTGCAAAGCATCCTATGATTTCATAAGCTTCGGTTGGCTTCAACCACTTATCATGATGGCGCTTCGTGCCCATGAATTGAATTGCACCACCCCTAAACAAGAAATGATAACGGGTCAAGTTGGGTCAGTGTTGGGATTCAAATACACAAATAATTCAACAAAGGGATTTCAAACATACCATAGATAAAAATGGACACCAAGTTTAATCCCTAGAGAATGATCATAAACACCAAAAGTAATACCACGAGCAAATCCAGAACGCTCAGCATCAGGCCCCTTTCGAGTCAACCATCCATCGAACGCTCCTTGTTCCCTAAGGTAATCGATTCTTCTCATCGTCATTTCTCTTTGGTGCTCCATTGACTTGTTAAAATCCGGAGATATAAACACTTTACCACCTCTTTCTCTGGGACAAAATAGGTGGCTTTTTATCATTAGATTGAAGATATAGTCGATTTCATCCATGCTCTCTCCGTCTAGGAGCATACGTAGTGATTTCGTGTTGAAATCAGGCAGCGGTTCAGAGAGTTCAGGTGGGGAGTAGTTGACACATTGGGCGGTCTGGAGGAGATCAACGGCCAGATTGTCGTGGTTCTTGAGGTGCCCGGTTAAGACTTTGGCCCGGAAATTGACCCGATCCATAGATGATGTATGATCAAATGATGAAGATGTTTTGTTTGTTAAGAATGTGAAAATTTGGTAGTTATAAAAAGGGCGGGAGTTGTAACTAAAATACAAAAAATAGAATATGCAAAATCACATTGTTACTATGCAAACTCTTGTGTAAGTGTCAAAAAGGAAATCTTTTTAGATAGATTTAATTAAAAAATAGGTGAAGTCAGTAAAAAAAAGATTTATCAATCCCTACAAAGTGAAGATAACAAGAAAGTTTTAATTAATAGTGTTGACATTTCTGTATATGATTATGTGATACTACATTTTAACATTGGTTTTTAAATACAAGACAAGATTATTGAATTGTAATTTAATATATAAAATGAGTAGTGTGTGATGTATTTTACCAATTAGGCCAACCAAATTATATATGTGAAAAATCATAAGGTTTCATAGTGAATCTTTTGTAGATAGATTCAAACAACAAGACAAGTCAATATGAAAAGATTTATCAATCCGTCCAAAATGGAAATAACAAGAAAAGATGTATTGGTGTCGATGTATCCTTATTATGATTATATAAATAGTTTCATGTTGATGAAGACAATGCATTGTAATAGTCATTTTTCTTATACAAATTAAATACAAGAGTATTTATTTGTAATATAATAAGTACTGAATAGTGTGATGTTAAATAACATCAAAACTTAATGAGAGTTTAGTGACTAACCATAATGATTAATTAAAAAAACCGTCCTGTAGAATACAAACAAGGGACAAATCAGTGCGCCATAATATACACAGTCTATTACACCCCCGCAGTCGAAGTGGGAGGAGAACGGATGCTTAGACTGGATCAAAAATCATCAAAGAGAACCCGTGGTAGACCCTTGGTGAAGATGTCAGCTACTTGAAAGCGGGACGGGATATGTAAGATGCGCACGAGCCCCTTTTGAACATGCTCTGATACCATGTAGAATATTATAATTGTCAAGATTTTCATTATTCACAAGTATCAATATATAGAGTTACAACCGACTCTCCTTATATTTGGAGATGATCATTACATTAATTACAATACAATCAAGGGACAAATCAGTGCCATAATGTACGCAGTCCACCATCACTATTTATGTCTAAGCTATAGGCTTATTCTCTAGGGAATGATTGATCTTCGTTCATAGGGGAGACACAATTAGCATAGTTAGAGAATTTATCTTAAACACGATAATTTTTTTTTTTGAAAATTAACTATCATTAAAAAAACCACACCCGACAACTATCCCCAAGACGGAGATAGACGCCGAAAGCCAACCAAAAAAACAACAATCACGTTACATCAAAATGACACCATCTATTCTAATCCACTACCCCATGTTTAAACCTATTCTTGTACCAAAGAAAACCCAAGGACTTTATATCCGCAACCATTTCCACCACTTTAGAATCCTTGCTAGCAAATATCTTTTCGTTCCTAGCTCTCCATAATCTCCAACACACGATAATGACAATACCTTGCAGGATCGCTTGCTTGTTGCCCGACACGCCACTAACCTTATGCAAATCAACCACATCTTTAACATGAAAAAGAATAGGCTTAGGAATCTTGCACCAAGCAGCAACCGCATTCCACACCCCCATAGAAACAATACACCCGGTTAAAATATGCTCTATAGATTCGTCATAGCTATCACACAACACGCAACGATGCTCCTCAATGAAGATTCTTCGCCTCACCAATGCCTCCTTAGTTGGAAGGCGATCCAAAAACGCCCGCCACATGAATATGTTGCATTTTTTAGGCACCCAATCGCTCCATTGAAACCCAAAAATCTCGGACCCAATACCAGAACCAAGCATCCACCGTTTGATCGCTGACACCTCAAAATCTTTAGAATTACCCACCGCCCAAGACCACGTGTCTTCACTATCATCCATTAAGACCAAAAGAAGTTGCCCCTCTAGATCCTTCTTGTCGTCCAGTTCCTGAGGAGTAGAAGGGACTCTCAACCAATCCCATACAAATCGCCTGGAGTATCCTGTGACCTTCAAACGAGCATCAACAAAGGTCCTTTTGTGTTTTTCTAAAGCAAATAAAGCGGGATACTTGTCTTTAAGAGGTTCCGAGCCCAACCACATATCCAACCAAAACCTTATATTCCGACCATTGCCCACATTGCCTCGGATAACTCTATTGAAACCAACTCCGTCAACCTTGTATTTGTTCCAAAACGTAACACAATTTTTCCAAGCACCCGGAATCCCATTATTAACCGGCACTATACCCCAACTACGCGAAGCACCATGTATAGAAAACACAACTCTTCTCCACAAGGCGTACCGATCATTGCCATTCTTTGATTTGTTTTCTAGTCACCTAGCCTGTGTACGTGTTCCACTTAGACCATGGGTAATGGTTAATGCCCCATAAGGGGCATTTTTCGCCATATCATCATAATAATGTCCCTTCAAAAAAATGTGTAATGGTTAACCCATTTTAATGCCATTTTAATCATTACTTTCCTTATTTTTTTCATCTTTAGGCATTATACTAGACATGCCCCTCCTTCTTCATGCCCCTATAATGCCCAGGGGGACGGTGTTAAGGGCGTTATCAAGCTCATTTATGCCCACATAATGCCCATTACACATGGTCTTAGCAACAAGACTCCAAAACATGTTCCCCTCATATGTCAATTCAATCAATATACGGCCGTAATTGTGGTTGCCTAGATTCTCATAAATGACACTATATCTGTCAAATTTAACTAGCATAGATTGTCTTGAGGACAAATCACTCAAATTAACAATTAGGCTGTAACGTAGTCAACAATATGTTGGTTTCATTAGAAAAAAATATAAATTAAATAATGGGCATCCCTAGCTTAATAGACAAATTTGAAATATGCCAAAAAAGAAGTTTTTAAAAGAAATGGTATTCATACTGATTTTAAGATACTATTTGATTAAAATTCATTAAATGCATCATTTAATAATATTATTTAGTCAACCAAATTCGCTCAGAAGTTCCGATTATATAGTATTCGTATAGAATTTTTTTGGTATATAAGGTTTCGACCCCCGAAACTAGTGACTTCCGACCCCCCGAAGTTTCGGGTCAAGATTCGTCACTGTTACGAGATATAGATATAGGTGGTTAAATGGGTAGATTAGGATCAGGAGTCGTTCTAAAAAAATATATGTCAAACCTTACCAATGTCCAATGTTCACACATGGTGTAATTTATTTGGGAAAATCACCCATATGGCCTTTGACCGGATGAATTTACCTAAATAGCCACCCCAACCGTCTCGGGAGAGACGGTTCCCCCTTCCCGAGGCATCTGAGGTGACTCCGAAGACGGGTGAGACGGTGACCAATCAAAACAAGCCACGTGTCCCAAGTCTCTCTCTCTCCTCACTTTCTCTCTCCTCTCTCTCTCTCTCTCCTCTAATAAAAAAATCTCCAAGCGACTCTGTGACGTCTCCCGATGCCTAAAACGTCTCTGTGACGTCTCCCAACGCCTAAAACGTCTTTTGCAACCATGCCAGAAGTGTCTCTGTGACGTCTCCCAACGCCTAAAGCCTCATGGAGACGTCTCGGGACCTGTGAAGATTTTTTTATTATATTTTTGGCACGTGGCAATCGGCTATTGGTCTATCACTAAAGCCTCACGGAGACATCTCGGGATTTGGGAACCGTCTCTTCAAAGTCGTAGGAGGTGGTTATTTGGGTAAATTCATCCGGTCAAAGGCCATATGGGTGATTTTCCCAATTTATTTTCATGGGACAGGTTTGACTCTTTTTCATGAACATGGCTGGAAGTTGACTTCTATTCCGTGAGGAAAAAAAAAACGGTAACAGTGATCAAAAAGATATTGATCATCTTATTTTGTGCATTTACATATAGGGAACCAATGAAACTAGAAATACAACACACGTAACTTTTATTAGTGTTTGGCTTGATGTTGTTCCAAATTCTGAACTACCAATCAAACACGGAATCATATCCGTTCTCTCATTCCCATTCCCTTTAAACCGAAGGCCATGCATTGGAATTGATCCAGTTGAAACCAATCGGTCCCAAAAGAGCATCCGGGATACCAAAAGAAGTCACCAAAGGGAGTGCATGTGGTCTTAGTTCACTGCACAGTCTCATAACCTCTTTCCTAACAACTGCAGCATTATCTGTTGACAAGTAGCCATATCGAAGAAATGATACATCTTCTTCCATCACAATTGTCGTGTACATTGATCTCATTAAACTTAACACATCCTGCAACAATATTCATAACAATAATTAGTTTTTATTTTATTTTTTGTTCTTCCATCTTTTTATTCAAGTTTTACCTTCAATGACCCTGCAGGAACGGTTGCTTCAACGTCAAGAAATGTTTGTAGAACTAACCGATCTGAGAAGGCCCTACCCAAATCTTCAGCAATTTGATACGTCTGAAAATATATAAAAATAATATATAACTAAAGATATATAAAACTATAATCAAGATTTAAGTAGGGTAGTATGTGACTCACCACTGTAAATATATGTTCTCTGTTTTCTCCCTGAGCTTGGCGTTGTGTGACTTCTGTAACAAAACGGTGTAATAAATCTCTCTCCCGAAGACAAAAGATGTCAGTCTGCCACACAAAAGAAAGAGTTTCAAGTTTTCTAAAGCCGAAATCATCATAGTAAATATATATAGAGGCCGGTTTTTTGAAAAAAAAATTTATCTTTTTGTGTAAAGTATACAAAGTATTCTAGATGCGACACACACACGCATATATATAAATGATGTTTTATTATTACCTGGAATTGAGCAGTTCTGAGGATAGAGCTTGTGAGATTTGTAGGGATAACAGGAGGAGGTTTATTCAAGTGTTCAAGCCCCAAACCTGTAATTGGTTTGCTCTTCTTTTTGGCTGCCAAAAACTGTATGAAGAGTGCCTTGCTAACCTGAACACAAATATGAATATCAATATTGCTATTAATGCTTGAAGCTAACAATGCTAGATTAACAAAATACAATTGTTCTAACTTTATATTACCTGTTGCATTAAAACATTGTTGTCACCTTCAAACGTTAACTGCACATCATACTCGCTTTTCAGCTGACCCACATGATTTTCAGTCTTTAAACCTTGTCCGCCACAAGCCTCTCGACATTCCTGACCCACATTGGCAAAATCAGCATATGAAAAGAGTTATGTTTGTTTTTTTTAATTTGAACTTTTTAGAGAAGTGGTAAATAACAATAAACCTGAAGGGTTCTCATGCTATGCCAGGTTAAAGTAGCCTTGAGTGCACTAGAAACAACATGCACGGACTTGATTGATTCCGGTGTCCTTTTCACGTACATCGTTTTCAAATATTCCGAAGCAAAACTCAAAGCATATCTGCCAATAAACAAGAAATACAAATATTAGCATAAACTTCCAACAAATATTTTTATATAATAAGCGCCTAGTAGAGGTCTCATGTTCGGATCCAGTTTTTACTAGTTTTACCTAATCCCATTGGTTAACATAGTATTTGATACTGTTGGCAATCAAGAACAATCGAACTCAGATTTATCATTCATATATGTTATATTATGAACAAGAAATGGGACCAATAGATACTGGTCTGCAGCAAAAAGACCTAGCAGACAATTTTCATTCGTCAAACAGACACACGAATCCTTATAACTTTGAGCCTATTTATAGTCTGTGAACCAGCGCGAACAAGGAGATTACACCAAGTTATTTGGTGTAACAGAAATCGTCAATAACTGTAGATAACAGCCGTTTGACTTTTGGTTTCTGCCTTGTGACCACTTTTGTACATAATTATATCTAATCAAAGTTTGATATAATTTTGTGTATTTGTTAAATACTTACGTCTTGGCGATAAGAGGTAAAAGCCGCCTTTGATGACTTGGGTAATCAAGCAAGAGGACTTCGGGTTCATTTGGTTTCAAAGAAAACGCTCGCCTTGACAAAGAGTACCTTATTGCAGTTGCTAAACCTTTCTGCAAGGGAATAGTATTGTTAGATAATCTATGGTTCTTTGGAATACAAATTAAAACAACCATGTGTCCGTAGCTTCTAGTATACCTTTGTCGTGTTCATTGAACTAGCTGCAAGAGTCACACGACCCGATGTCAAGGGAGCCATAAAAGCTGCAAATCTCTGAAATCAAGTTTCGCGATATATAAGCAAATTAAAGAGTTAAATGGGAGATAATAATAATGAAACATGACCCGATGAAGTTATTTTTTTTAAGAAACCTGAAGTGGATCCTTTATTGCACTCGAGTAATGCCCGTCTATGGAAACATCAGCAACAGAATTCAACATGTTCTCTCTGGGTATCCGTAGATTGTCAAACCTGACCGCGTATTTAACGTTTGTATTAGTATCTGCAGAGTGTTGTATAATAATTATTCATTTCAATACATACCAGATTCGACCATTATCAACACCATTCAAACCAATTTTATGACCACAATCAGCTATACGAACATTTTGACATATGTTTCCGTCTTTGTCCCTGATCTGGGCTATAAATGCGTGCACTCCTTCGTTCACGCCATTGATTTCAAGCTGCGAGAAAACGACAGCATGTGTAGCATGCTGAAAACACAAACCAAGATTATGAAACTTGAAACCATGAACATGATCAACTAACAGAACTCAGAATAATGTCTTACATTAGCTGCACCTCCAATCCAATACTTCTGTGCAGATTCACAAGGAGTGTTAATGATAAACTCACCCGTGCTTGCATCATATCTAGCGAGTGTCTCGATCCCTCGGACCTAAATTAGTGACCAAACAAACAAGAGGCACCTTAGTTTGAAATACTAAAGGAACAGAAACCAAACAATTAAACAACATTAAGAGTTAACATACATTACTTCCATGTCCTAACTCGGTCATTGCAAAACAACCTATGACTTCATAAGTTTCTGTTGGCTTCAACCATTTATCATGGTGACGTTTTGTGCCCATGAATTGAATGGCACCACCCCTGAAGTTACATTAAGGTCAAAAGATAATTACTTTAGAATAGATCTAACATAAGTAATATGTTCAGGCGTAAGACACACTCAAGACGCATAGGCCTCGCCCAGAGCCTGCTCACAAGGTGCAAAAAAGCGGGGGTCATAGTATAAAATACAATTTTAGGGGTATTAGACATGTTTAGAGCTAGTTTAGGTTGCTTGAGCCTTGTTTACTTAGATACATGCAAACAAGTTCACACGATCTTGGCCAATGCATGGCCTGATTACGCACCTGAGTACCTACGAATGCATCTTTCTAAGCGAGGCGCTGCGCTTTTGACGACATAGCACAAGTACTTCAATTCGTAAAATTTGATGAATATCTCGTACTTAAATGCTAAGGACATATATAGGTAATCTACTAATCTCAGTCTCATAGTCCTTTATAAAACCGTGTCCCATGCCCGGTTGTTAAACCATATATCCCAAACAAGGTGCAATACCCTTTGGGTATATACATAGGATTTGGTTCAAATGAGAACCTTTGGCCAAATTGAGAACTGAGACAACCATTCTGGACCACAAATATCTCTAAGGCAATTTTTTTTTTTTGCTTTAATCGTTGTTTATATGCAGGATTTTTTTTTATTTTTTTGTATTTTTTTTCAATATACACATGTGTATAATTGCAATATACACATATGTATAATCCAATATACACATATGTATAGCTGAAAATGTAATATACACATATGTATAATTGCTATATACGCATATGTATAAATGAAAAAAAAAATTCTTTGCATAAAAACTTGCGATTAAAGCAAAAAAAAATTTGTTTTTTTTTTGCCTTTATTAGAAATGTGTGGCCCAGAATGATTCTCTCAGTTCTCAAACAGAGGTTGGTTCTCTTAGGATCCCTACCCTATATACATATGAGTTTGTCAAAATTACCCGTTAGAATTTCCAAATGCATTTATTATGATTTTATATTTAACTAGCCGATTACCCCGGGAAGGTCCCGGGGTTGAAAATTTTAATATGATTTAATAAAAAATGATAAAAAAAAAAGAAAACTCAAATCACGAAAAGAGTAAATAACTTAAACATAATCAATCTTAGTTAAAAAACATTTATTTAAAAAGTTAAAAAAATAAAAAGCATAAACCATATTAAACATAATAAAGTATTAAAAGGATAACCTTCAACATATAATCATCTTCACGTAAATTAAAATATGTTACAATTTGATTAATGAATAACCTGAACACTTTGTATTTTTTTCTGTATGAATATAACCCCACAAAAAATAGTCGTTTTTTTTTTCGTTTTTATATAGCACTATGGTACTCGTTGGAAAGATAATAAAACGCTCGTTAATTTGGTGTAATTTTTTTATTTAAAAAATCTCAAATATAAAAGATATTTATGTTTAAAAATTATGGGAGGAAGATAAGAGAGAACAATTTAAATTTGTTTTTAAATTCTTTTTTCCTAAAATAACTCAATTTAATTTTAGTAATTGAGAATTAAGAGATAGAGAGATAAATTTAGAAAAATACTCAAAAACACCAAAAACACTCAATTATTAAGCCACGTGACACTCTCAATGGGCATATATGCTTTCTTTTATATATATATATAGATTAAATTTTATTAGCAGTGAAACTTAAAATATGGCGAATATATATCACTATTAGATTATTGTGAAGGAAAGTTACCAAAATGATCATTTGACCAATCATATTTACCAAAATAGACAAAACGTCGGCTAAGCAACTTAACCAACAAAATTTATGTGCAAAAACAATCGGCAAAGTAGGCTTAGCCAGCGTCTTGTCTATTTTAGTAATTTTCCCTTTGGGTGATAGAGACATGTATCACCTAATATCATACCCGTCTAATACCACACAAATCTCTCACTTTCCATCAATGTACCTAACATTGATGTATTATACTTTTTATCCAAAAAGAGTAAGTACTAAGGTTTGAGACAATCAAACATACCATAAAAAGAAATGAACACCAAGCTTAATCCCTAAAGAATGATCAAACACACCACATGAATTCGCACGTGTAAACCCCGACAACTCTGCATGAGGCCCTTTCCTCGTAAGCCAACCATCAAACACCCCTTGTTCTTTAAGATAACTTATCCTCTTCATCGTCATTTCCCTTTGCTGCTCCATTGACTGATTAAAATCAGGCGAAATAAACACTTTGCCACCCATCTCTCTACGACAAAACAGGTCACTTTGTATCATTAGATTAAACATGTAGTCGATTTCATCGATGCTGTCGCGGTCTAAGAGCTTTCGGAGAGTGTTTATATCGAAGTTGGCTGGTGGTTCTGTGAGCTCTGGTGGGGAGTAGTTGATGCATATGGCTGGGTAGAGGATATTGGTGGTTGGGTTGTGGTGGTTGACTAGATGGCGGGTTAGGACTTGGGTCCGGAAACTGACCCGATCCATGGATGAAGATGGTGTTGATGAATGATGATATTGATGATTGTGTGAGTCCAGTTTAAGAGGAGGAAGTTAGTTGAGAGTTTGTATAATAATACAAAAGTTCGGTTGTTGTGTTAAGAGGGTAATAGAAACTAGAAAGATGTCAGCCGCCTCTTTGGACTAAATTTTTATTTTTTTTAACGGTGATTTTCGTACGAGTGACCCAATATCATACTGCATAATCGGTAGACCTAGCCAAGGTCTGCCCCAGACTATGTTGTCTTAACCGGGTCCGTGCTAGTGTATCAGAGTTGGTTATAACGTTCCTCCAAAAACCGTATTGCCTCCACACAAGTTCACTGGAGTAACAACCAGGTAACAACTCTTTGGACTAAATAATGCCTCTCTTTTTCTATTTTTGAAAACTCATATGATTAGTATATGACCAACAACTTTTACTAAAACAAACATTATTACTCTAAATAACAATTAGTTTATTTTTAGAACTACTGAATTAAAGAAAAAGTAATGTAGTAACATCTTTAACATGTGTGTGTGTCAATCGGACACTACGGATAAAAGTAAGCGAACCGATAAAATGGGTAATCAACAGGCCATGGTATATAGTTTTTGTAGGACTTTGTCCGTATGTTGAGTTGAATGTAATTTACAAACAGTTAAACACTAGGGTAACTTACACTAGTTAAGACTATAAGGAGTGTAGGGGGGACGAGGGAGGGCAAAGAATAATATTATTGTGTGTAAGATTTAAAAAAAAAAAGACAAACCAATCATAAAATGCCACCTAGATCCATCAACCGCCCCATACCAAGGAAGATCTCCCCACCCTTGGAGTCCCCCCCCCCCCCCCCCCCCCTCAACGCCATGGTGGGGCCACGCCATTTTTCCCCGCCCCAATCCGGATGCTCTAATAATAATAATAATAATAATAATAATAATAATAATAATAATAATAATAATAATAATAATAATAATAATAGTTTGTACATGGCATGGTCTATTTCCACCCCCCCACTTCTATTTTCACCCCCTTGAAAGCGCCTCGCTTAGGCCTAAGCGAGGCGCTTTCTTTGCTTTTTAACTACCTCGGTACGAGGTCAGAAAAAGCTGATTTTTGACCCAAAGCGCCTCGCTTAGGCCTAAGCGAGGCGCTTCGAATAATTTTTTTTTTTTTTTTTTTTTTTGGTCTTTTGAGATTAAGTTTTAACATTTTTTTTTTTTAAGTCAGACGTTTTTCAAAAAAACATTTTTTATGTCAATGGGAGGGTAAACAAAATCGTCGATCCGACTGTTGATTTCTTTCTGCAACAAGGAACAAAATGTCAGCTTTTTCCTGAATTTTACTTGCTTGTATGAAAAGTATATTTTAATTGTTCGTTTGACAAACGTCTGGCTAACCTGTCCAGTTATCAATCTCACTGTCCAACAACTGAATTTTACTTGCTTGCATGAAAAGTTTATTTTAATTGTTCGTTTGACAAACGTCTGGCTAACCTGTCCAGTTATCAATCTCACTGTCCAACAACTGAATTTTACTTGCTTGCATGAAAAGTTTATTTTAATTGTTCGTTTGACAAACGTCTGGCTAACCTGTCCAGTTATCAATCTCACTGTCCAACAACTGAATTTTACTTGCTTGCATGAAAAGTTTATTTTAATTGTTCGTTTGACAAACGTCTGGCTAACCTGTCCAGTTATCAATCTCTCACTGTCCAAACAACTGAATTTTACTTGCTTGCATGAAAAGTTTATTTTAGTTGTTCGTTTTGACAAACGCCGGCTAATGAATTTTACTGTAATGATCAGAAACATTCCAAATAACTGTTCAATTTCAGCTTTTGTTTAACTATTTTAGCAACTTCCATAGAGAAGGTATCAATCTTACTTCTTGAGTTGAACTTTCCATGATCTACCTTTATCATCTCAGAGAGATATGTGTCAACGATGAAAGGGGACCCGAAACAATAGAAGTGAGATTGATAACTTCTTTCATCATTGTACATATACCTCCTTATCTAAAAACAAATCACATCATTTGTATGAGTAGTGACCCTCTGGCAAACCTGCGTATGAATAGTGACCCTCTGGCACACCACTAGAACATTAATCGGTTTCATCTTTGTTTTCTTGGGTTTTGCTTTTTTTGGTGAAATGAACTTGAAGAAATGATTTGGTTGAAGAAAGTTGTGTGCCAGAGGGTCACTATTCATTCAAATGATGTGATTTGTTTTTAGATAAGGAGGTATATGTACAATGAACTTTTTACGCTAAATAAAACTTACACACAACTTTTTGCTCTAGTGGTGTGGCCTACCTTTTTGACAAACACCTGGCTAACATGTCCAGTTATCAATCTCACTGTCCTTTAAGCAGGTTTGCCAGAGGGTCACTATTCATACACACAACTTTTTGCTCTAGTGGTGTGCTCTACCTTTTTGACAAACACCTGGCTAACCTGTCCAGTTTGCCAGAGGGTCACTATTCATACACACAACTTTTTGCTCTAGTGGTGTGCTCTACCTTTTTGACAAACACCTGGCTAACCTGTCCAGTTTGCCAGAGGGTCACTATTCATACACACAACTTTTTGCTCTAGTGGTGTGCTCTACCTTTTTGACAAACACCTGGCTAACCTGTCCAGTTATCAATCTCACTGTCCTTTACGCAGGTTTGCCAGAGGGACACTATTCATATTATTATTATTATTTACATTATTATTATTTCAGTTCAAACTTTTCAAACACCTGCAACATCTCAAGAGTCGAGGTCCTCTGAAAAAGACATTGTACAATGATTTGGCTTTGCAATATTTGAAAATTATCATTTCTTGACATGCTTGGTAACACCTTGATCTGCAATATATGAAAACAGGAACATTCCAAATTACAGTTCAAATTTTAGTTCAAACTTTTCAAACTCCTGCAACATCTCAAGAGTCGAGGTCCTCTGAAAAAAGACATCGTACAATGATTTGGACTTGCAATATTTGAAAATTATCATTTCTTGACATGCTTGGTAACACCTTGAGTTCAAACTTTTCAAACTCCTGCAACATCTCAAGAGTCGAGGTCCTCTGAAAAAAGACATCGTACAATGATTTGGACTTGCAATATTTGAAAATTATCATTTCTTGACATGCTTGGTAACACCTCTGCAATATTTGAAAATTATCATTTCTCGAAAAGTAATTAAAAACACTTAAAAATGAATTAAAAACAATTGTTGTGTCGAATGTTTAGTCGGAGGACCACTTACAATGATTCATCAAAGTTGTACAAAGCTGGATGTTTTTACTGGAAAACCAAAACGAGCAATAAACGAAGCGAAACGGAGAGATATAATTTTCTTGGCTTGGAAACAACTTAAAAGAAGCAAAAATGAATTAAAATTATTTTTTGGTGATTAACAGATAATTTTAAAGAATTAAAAGAAAATCAAGTTTTTAAAATAAAAGGCCAAAGCGCCTAGCTTTGGTCAAAGCGAGGCGCTTGGGTGCCTAGCTTTGGCCAAAGCTAGGCGCTTGAATGGTTTGATTAGACCACAAGCTCCTCGCTTTGACCAAAGCGAGGCGCTTTGGCCTTTTATTTTAAAAACTTGATTTTCTTTTAATTCTTTAAAATTATCTGTTAATCACCAAAAAATAATTTTAATTCATTTTTGCTTCTTTTAAGTTGTTTCCAAGCCAAGAAAATTATATCTCTCCGTTTCGCTTCGTTTATTGCTCGTTTTGGTTTTCCAGTAAAAACATCCAGCTTTGTACAACTTTGATGAATCATTGTAAGTGGTCCTCCGACTAAACATTCGATACCCATTTTTTTTCAAAACATAACTTTTGCATGTTTAATTGATATGTTTGACTTCCAAACTATATTATAATTGATCGTTGGTGGTTTTCATAGCACCTTGTTTGATTACACTCGTGTTCAGCCTTTATCAGGCTGCCTTCATCGTTGACAATTATCTCTCCGATAAACAACTGTAAAGTTGTTTTACTAATTTCATAGTCTTGATACTTTTAACAACTGAATTTTACTTATGGAATCTTTTCAAAGATGATCAAAAGAACTAGACAGTCTGTTCCCATGTTCTCCATATCCATACCTTGTTCCAACCACTAGACAGTACCTGTGGCCAAAAGAACTAGACAGTAAAATCATCTTCTTGTAATTACTTTCAAGTTTTTTAGAATCATTGAAGACACCTTTTCAGTTGTTATCCGAGAGATAACGATCATTTCGTTATCATTGCTAACAGACTTTGACCGATCAACGATGAAGACAACCTGAAAAGTGGATACCATGGATCAGAGAGATTTAAGCTAATCAAACTCATATCTCAAGCCGGTGCAAGTTATGTTGTTTTCATCTATCTCATCACCTTCTTCTAACTTTTTCAGTTGTTATCCGAGAGATAACGATCATTTCGTTATCATTGCTAACAGACTTTGACCGATCAACGATGAAGACAACCTGAAAAGTGGATACCATGGATCAGAGAGATTTAAGCTAATCAAACTCATATCTCAAGCCGGTGCAAGTTATGTTGTAGCATCTTTGATCATCTTCTTGTAATTACAACTTTTTCAGTTGTTATCCGAGAGATAGCGGTCAACGATGAAGACAGCCTGAAAAGTGGATACCATGGATCAGAGAGATTTAAGCTAATCAAACTCATATCTCAAGCCGGTGCAAGTTATGTTGTAGCATCTTTGATCATCTTCTTGTAATTACAACTTTTTCAGTTGTTATCCGAGAGATAGCGGTCAACGATGAAGACAGCCTGAAAAGTGGATACCATGGATCAAAGAGATTTAAGCTAATCAAACTCATATCTCAAGCCGGTGCAAGTTATGTTGTAGCATCTTTGATCATCTTCTTGTAATTACAACTTTTTCAGTTGTTATCCGAGAGATAGCGGTCAACGATGAAGACAGCCTGAAATGTGGATACCATGGATCAGAGAGATTTAAGCTAATCAAACTCATATCTCAAGCCGGTGCAAGTTATGTTGTAGCATCTTTGATCATCTTCTTGTAATTACAACTTTTTCAGTTGTTATCCGAGAGATAGCGGTCAACGATGAAGACAGCCTGAAATGTGGATACCATGGTTCAGAGAGATTTAAGCTAATCAAACTCATATCTCAAGCCGGTGCAACACACACTTTCAACCCATTCCTGGTAAACCCAGGGGAAAATGGCTATATTAAAAAAACTTCAAGATTATTGTTTTGTTTTGTGGATCAGACGAGGACTTGCCTGTGTCTTGAAAACACAAGGATGACACACGAAGCTTTAGACTCCAAGCGGATCCCTTGATTGCCGCATTTAATGAAATTTAACGCGCATACCGCATTCGGAGTCTGATTGCACCGAATCCAGTCTTCAAGGTGGAATTAAGCACCTGAAAGGGAAGTTGAAATTTTGAATGATGTTTTGTTTTGTGGATCAGACGAGGACTTGCCTGTGTCTTGAAAACACAAGGATGACACACGAAGCTTTAGACTCCAAGCGGATCCCTTGATTGCCGCATTTAATGAAATTTAACGCGCATACCGCATTCGGAGTCTGATTGCACCGAATCCAGTCTTCAAGGTGGACTTAAGCACCTGAAAGGGAAGTTGAAATTTTGAATGATGTTCGTCGACTGCACCTTGAGCGAGCCGCGTTTAATGAAATTTAACGCGCATACCGCATTCAGAGTCTGATTGCACCGAATCAAGTCTTCAAGGTGGACTTAAGCACCTGAACGGGAAGTTGAAATTTTGAATGATGTTCGTCGACTGCACCGAATCTAGTCTTCAAGGTACCATGGATCAGAGAGATTTAAGCTAATTAAAAAACATTTGGAAACACAAAGATGGAAAAATTCACTAAAAAGCCTAAAATTTCGGACCCTAACACACACAAGACGAATGTTGCAACATGAGTTCGACCAAGATGACACACGAAGCTTTAGACTCCAAGCAGATCCCTTGATTTGGGTGGAACAAGGTATCATCAATCTAGTATTAAGCACCTGAACGGGAAGTTGAAATTTTGAAGTTGGTTGATGATGTAAAGTTTAAGTCATTTACAATGATTAGGGTTATTACTTTGTTTTTTAAATTTTTTTAACTTTTTATAATTATTAAATTAAAAAAAAATAAAAAAACCAACTCAAAACATCAAAACAACTACCAAAATAAATTACCCCCTTGAAGCGCCTCGCTTAGGCCTAAGCGAGGCGCTTGGAATTTGAAAATCAGCTTTTTCTGATTCTCGTACTGACGGTCTCGAAGTTAGCTCAAAGCGCCTCGCTTTGGCCTAAGCGAGGCGCTTTGAGGAGGTTAAAATAGAAGGGTGGGGGGTTTAAATAATACAACCCTTGTACATTGTCCTTTACACTAGTTAAAAAAAATTGTTAGTTTTATTGAAAATGACCATTTTGCCCTTGTTTAAAAACTTAAAAAATACCCACTACAAGGCAAAAAGTTTTGTACTTTTGTTGACCTCCACTACAAGACATTTACAAGCAAATCTGCACTACAAACTACAAAGTGCTTTCATGCCAGATTTAGAGCACACAGCCATCAGTTTGGTTGGATTTTATAAGAGAAGGGTATTAAACTTTAGAAGTTGACCACAAGCAAATCTGCCATTACAAATTAAACCACCCAAATTCTATAACCTTCATTGGTTGTGGCTAAGATTTCTCCGTCAACACTTACGACTTAGATCCCTTTATAGGGAAACTTTGGAGAAGAATTGTGTGTGTGTGTGGGTGGGTGGGGGGGGGGGGGGGGGGGGTCCTATTAGATAAAGTTATGTCGACACTTAATACGTGATATTATTTGATTGGTTATGTTATTCTACTTTTTCATTGGTTTTTTTTTTTTTTTTGAACGGACAACAAACTGACGTGCCAGCTACCCGGGCACCCAACAATCGTGAAAGCACTCATACGATCCTAGGTGAAGACACGTCTTAGGTGTCCGCCCTAGAATGCGCCGGGTAGCTAACACACACCAAGCCACATATTCCGGAGAAAACCCGACCCTTCACCCGCCTGAGAGCACGACGGTAAAGAGCCTGTAAAACTAGTTGGATCAGGAATCAAACTCCTGACCAAGTGGCCAGAAGTCTTCCATCATATCCCCCAACCACTAAGCTATAAGCTCGTGGTACTTTTTCATTGTTTTTAGTGTTGGTAAAAACTAAGGGTCTGTTTGGTATGGCGTAATGGAATGGATGATGGAATGGACAAGGTAATGGAATGGATCATTACCATTCCATGTCTTGTTTGGTTGTCATGTGGGAATAAAACAAAACATTATTGTATGTTGTTGGATAGATAGGAAAAGACGAAGGAATAAAATCGGTGGTGAGTGGTGGTCGTGCTGGTGGGTGGGCAACGATGGTGAGTAGTGTGACGGTGGAAGGTGGAGGTGGATGGCCGTGATGGTGGGTGGGCAACGATGGTGAGTAGTGGCGGTGGTGGGTGGTGGCAGTGATGGTATGTGGTGATGTGTGGCGGGTAGCGTGGTAGTGGGTGGCGACGACAGTGGTGGGTGGTGGCGAAGATGGCAATGGGTGGAAGTGGATGGCGGTGATGGTGGGTGGGTGACAGTGGTGGGTGGCGGCGGTGGTGGGTGGGTGAAGGTAGTGGGTGGTGATGGTTGGTGGCGGCGAAGATAGTGATGGGTGGTGACGGCGAGGGTGGGCGACGATGGTAGGTGGTGGGCGACGGTGGTGGTCGGCGTTGGGTGGTGTTGGATGGCGGCGGTGGGTGGATGACGGTGGTGGGTGTCGACGGTTATGGGTGGGTGAAGGTAGTGGGTGGCGGCAACGACGGTGGTGGGTGGTGACGACGGTGGTGGGTGGTGGCGGCAGCGGTGGTTGGCGACGGTGGTGGGTGGTGACGGCGGTGGTGGGTGGTGACGATGGTGGTAGGTGGTGGTGGTGGTGGTTAGTGGGTTATGGTGTTGTTAGTAAAAGGTGAATGAGGGATGGAATGAAAAAAAACATGGGGGTGGATGGAATAGTTTCGAGGGAATGGAATACCTTGTGGAATAGGTGATTCCATTCCTTTAACCAACAAAACACACTATGGGTATGTTTGGTATGGCGTAATGGAATGGATGATGGAATGGAATAGACGAGGTAATGGAATGGACAAGGTAATGGAATGGCTCATTACCATTCCATGTCTTGTTTGGTTGCCATGTGGGAATGAAACAAAACATTACTTTATGTTGTTGGATAGGTAGGAAAAGATGAAGGAATAAAATCGGTAGTGAATGGTGGTCCATGGCGGTGATGGTGGGTGGTGATATGTGGCGGGTAGCGGTAGTGGTGGGTGGCAGCGGCAGTGGTGGTGATGGTGGAAGGTGGAGGTGGATGGTCGTGATGGTGGGTGGGCGACGATGGTGAGTAGTGGCGGTGGTGGGTGGTGGTGGGTGGTGGTTGGTGGCAGTGATGGTATGTGGTGGTGTGTGGCGATAGCGCGGTGGTGGGTGGCGACGACGGTGGTGGGTGGTGGCGAAGATGGCGATGGGTGGAGATGGATGGCGGTGATGGTGGGTGGCGGCGGTGGTGGGTGGGTGAAGGTAGTGGGTGGTGGGTGGTGGTGGTTGATGGCGGCAACGAAAGTGATGGGTGGTGACGGTGAGGGTGGGCGACGATGTCGGGTGGTGGGCGACGGTGGTAGGTGGTGGGCGACGGTGGTGGTCGGCGGTGGGTGGTGTTGGATGGCGGCGGTGGGTGGGTGACGGTGGTGGGTGGAGACGATGGTGGGTGGGTGAAGGTAGTAGGTGGCGGCAACGGCGGTGGTGGGTGGTGACGGCGGTGGTGGGTGGTGGCGGCGGTGGTGGCGGCGGTGGTGGTGGGCGACGATGGTAGGCGATGGTGGTGGGTGGTGGGTGGTGACGATGGTGGTGGGTGGTTGGTGGGTTATGATGTTGTTAGTGAAGGGTGAATGAGGGATGAAATGAAAAAAAAAACATGGGAGGTGGATGGAATGGTTTTGAGGGAATGGAATGCCTTGTGGAATGGGTGATTTCATTCTTTTAACCAACCAAACACACTACTTTGCATTCCCTCGTAATGGTCCATTCATTTCCCCCTTCCATTCCATCATACCAACGCTACCTATTTTTCATTACCTCGTAATGGTCCCTTCCATTACATCGTACCAAACGCTACCTAAGCCTCTTTAACAAGTTCCTCTTGGCTATTTCTGATTGGTTCCTTTTAGATTTTCTTACTTTTAAATGGAAATATTTATAGCCGATTTTGCTAATTCTCATGTTCAACGTGCTTATTTTTGGTGATTTTACACATGTATGTACATAGGAGCGGCTCGACCCTGAGGGGAATTATTAAAAACAAAATTATATGTGATATATATTTAAAAAAAAAATCAAAAGCCCGTAATAGTTAGATTATAACCCAACTAAAAGTCTAAAAATAACTAAAAATTATTTTGTTTGACCCCATTTGAGAAAATCGAGCCTTGTTGTTTTTAGCCCAATATCTAACTATCCCTAGCTAAACTCATTAGGCCATTACTGGTTAACCCATTAACAAAAGCCCAATGCTCCAAGATGATCTTGAAACAAATATACCTTTGGTAGAAAACTGAAAAAAAAAAGATCAAACTAAATAAAGAACGATGGTCTAAGGGCAATATGAGGTTTGAATGATTTATTTGATTTTTGCTCTTCTTCAGTTTTTTAAAGGTTAATTAAATCTTTAACCCTCATAGTTATTTGAACAATGGAACTTAAACTAACCAAATTCTGTTCTGATTTTTTTAAATTAAAGAAAACATGAACTTCTGAATTTTGAAACAAACCAGGTTGTAATTTTGTGAAGGGCCGACTAAGGTAACATTTTGATTTCTGATTATTAATTTAGAATAATGATAGCTACATAGCTACTCCCTCCTTCCCAATTTAAATGTCTTGTGCTCACAAACACAAATATTAAGAATGCTTTTAGCTTAGCTATTTAATATGGTTTTCACAAATTATGTACTCCGTATCTTAAACACCTATAAGGTAGAATATATACTTTTGACGTAGCTATTTATAACTCTACACAAATTATGTACTCCGTATATTATATATAAGTTAAATTTTTAGGGCCCATTTCTATAACTCGCACAACCCCCCCCCCCCCCCCCCCCGGCCACCGAGTTCCCATGGTCGTCCAGGTAAAAAACATGCTAGATTGTTTCTCGAATTCTTGATGATCTTTGACATGGTTTATCCATAACACCTAGTCGCCCACAGTCCAAATGATCATAACTCGTCTATAAGATTGAAATCATTCGCTTAACTACGATTTATCCAAAGAACTTTATACATTGTGGTTTGTAATCAAGTCAACGCAATATAATGTTTAAAATTAAAAAAAAAAAAATCTTTTAAGTAGACTGAGTTAGTAATGAAAACGCATCTTGACACTATATTCTGATTCAAAGCCATGAATCCGAAAAAATAGGAAACAATAGCTAGTTCAAATGGTTAGAATGTGCATTACATTAAACTGTCTACATCAATAAACCAATTCATACCAAGATCTTTAGTTAGAACCCTAATCTTGAAAAATTAAAAAAAAAACTAACAAGCAAGTACCTTAGTAAAATTGACTAAAGTCATTCATCATTCGATCACGTTGTGGATGAATCAAAGAACCTTGTTGTTGTTCTTTTTCTTTCTTCACTCTCTCCATACTTTGCAAAGATCCATAGTTAAACACACGAGTGCCATCAACACCATCAGCAAAAGCATTGCCATCACCATTCCATGATCCAATCAACCTTTGTTGTACAGACTTATTATTATACAAACCCACACCTTGTGTAACTGGAACTTGACAAATATTATTATTATTATTATTATGATGAACATTGGCTAACTGGATTTGTGTTTTATAAAACTCAAGTTCTTGACAAACCCTTTGGAACTCGCCAAATGCCCCTAACACCGGATCAATTATCCGGCATCTCGCTTCCCATAAAAGCGATTCGACCGCGTTCTTTCCGTCTTCTGGACTCAAATCCTTCAACAGTTTTGTCACATTACTGACCCCGAAAACCCTATGAAGTGTTTGAAATTCTCGGGTTTTATCAGAAGGAAAAAACGGTGCTAACACACATGTGTTTTTGCATCTCTTTCTCTGGTGGCGACACGCTGCACATGCTAGAGTTCCACCGCCGTAGTTGGTGGTTGTCGGTGGTTGAGATGAGGAGGGTGCATGATCAAGAACCCTAATGTTTGTGGAGTTGGTGGTTGTATCTTTCTGTCTCTTCTGCATCTTGTTATTGTCCTATATAAATCAAGAATTGAAAAAGAATGTTACTTGAATGATTTAATGTAAAGATTAACTTAACTCGCTAAATTAACTAAGTATGATTATTATATTATGGATTTGTTTCTGTCAAGAACGAAAAGGGTGTTACTTTCTTGAATGTTATAATGAAAAAAAAAGCTTGAAAAAGAGAAGTAGACATACCAATAACTGCTGTGTTTTTGTGTGGAGGTGAGGGTGGCCTGTAACGGTGGGGTTATGGTGGTGGCCGGTGGTGTAGGGTTGTGGAAAAGAGCCTACTAATATTAATATCAGGCGTGAAAAGATTGAGAATCTTGTTTGTAAACTGTTTAGGGTTTTGATGGGTATGTGTGCAGGTAGTTTACTTGAAGACGATAGATGGATTGTGGGTTATGAATTTATGTACACAAAAATTAAGCTTCACCCCCTTGGGTTTTAGTAAACACAATCTTGACTTCAAATATTTTATCCTTTTATGTTAGGGTGGTGGGAAGAGCTAAGGCGGTTGGGCCAGATAACATACTGATTGAGGCGTGAAAGTGCATGGGAGAACAAGGAGTTCAATTGCTAACAACATTATTCAATCTTATTTTCAAATCTGGAAGGATGCTAAATCAAGGGAGGACTAGTGTAATAGTACCTTTGTATAAGAACAAAGGAGACGCCCAATGTTGTGGGAATCATAGAGGGATTAAAGTGCTATGACATACTATGAAATTATGGGAGAGGGTAATCGAGTCTAGACTTAGAAGAGAAATTCAAGTTGTGGCTAACCAATTTGGTTTCATGCCAGGGCGGTCTACCACAGAAGCAATACATATCCTTAGGGGATTGGTGGAAAGATATAGGGAAAAGAAGAGAGATCTGCATATGGTGTTCATTGATCTTGAAAAGGCATATGACAGTGTGCCTCGTACACTGATTTGGGACAGATTAGAGAGTAGAGGGGTTTCTGGAAAGTATATAGACCTAATTAGGGATATGTATGTTAGGACTGAGACTAGCGTTCGGGCGCATGTAAGAGATACTAAATCTTTCCCTGTAGAACCATCAAGGGTCTGCCTTGAGCCCTTTCTTATTAGCAGTTGTCCTAGAGGAGTTATCAAAGTCGATCCAAGATACGGTCCCGTGGTGCTTGCTTTTTGCAGACGATATTGTGTTAGTATCCGAGAGTAAACAAGGCTTGAATACAAGGCTAAAGGAGTGGCGTGTAGCGCTAGAGAGTATAGGTTTAAGGATTAGTCAATCTACGACCGAGTACTTGTACTGTGACTTTAGTGGTCTGGGCAATGATGAAGACACTCAGAATACCATTGAGGGACAGGTGGTTCCACAGGTAACTAAGTGTAAGTATTTAGGATCGTTTGTACAAAGGGATGAAGAGATAGATAGTGACGTAGCCTACCGCATCCAAGTTGGATGGTGTAGGTGGAGAGCAGCTATTGGGGTTTTGTGCGATAGAAGGTTTCCAACTAAATTAAAGAGGAAGTTTTATAGGGTAGCAATTAGACCGACTATGTTATATGGCTCTGAATGTTGGGCAATCAAGAAAATGCAAGCACGGAAGATGGAGGTAGCTGAGATGAGGATGTTGAGGTGGATGTGCAGACAAACACGGTTAGACACGATAAAAAATGAGGTTTTAAGAGATAGATTGGAGGTATCTAATATGTCGGATACGATAAAAGAGGGAATGTGTAAATGAATTTAAGGGAGTTAGGTGTGGTGGGAATAAGATGATTCCTCCTGGATACTAAAATATTCATAGATTGGAGTATAGTGTAATGTGTAAATTATAGATTGGAGTATAGTGTAATGTGTAAATTAATGAATTTAAGGGAGTTCAATGAGAACATTTTTTTTTTTTGCATAACTCTAATGGATTCGACTAAAAGAAACTAAGATAAAGAACGGGTGACATGGAATATATAGGATGTTCGATATGGTAAGGAAACTAGATTTTTTCTGTTTTTTGTGGTTACGGTAAAAAACATTTGTGCATTTGGCGGCGTCAGTTTTTAATTTGTGTTTTTGGTGACACCGCAATCTCAGGTTGCGGATTATCCTGACGTCGGACATCTGATTGGTGAAACCGCAATCTCAGGTCGCAAATTATGCTGACGTGGGGACATCTGATTGGTGATGTCCTATGATGAGTGTGGATTAAAGGGACGAGGTGGCACGGTGAGGTGGAAATGATACAATGACTACCTTGTCCATATAGACCGCAATCTAAAGTTACGGTTACATCGAATGAAAAAATCATTTTCTGATAACCTTGAATTGCACAAAGATTTTGTAATTATACACCAAAAAAAAATCAAGGAAACTAAATCTGGAGGATATTTTTAAATTTTGCAATGATACGAAACAGGGGCTCGTGACCACGGCAATCATATACTTGAATGCCACGTGGATTTACGTATTTTTGTGTGTATTCGATTTGATTGTGCATTGAATATACATACTTTAGAGATAATTAGACGATGTTTACGGTTTGGATTAGCACTTTTATAAAAAGGTAAGAACTAATCTTAAGTTTTTATCATTAAAGTTTTAAATAAGTTAACAAAATTATTTCTAAGAAAAATAAAATAAAATTCCAATGTGATACATCATAAATTATTGCAATAAACATTTTCTATGAACCTATGTCAACACATTTTTGTATAATATTCAAACATCTTCGATGAAGCATTTTTAGGCCGCTTACTCTACGGGTCGAGAAGACAAGATCGATAAAAGAACATCGTGTGCCCGAGGTAAGGCATTAGCCCGACAAAGCGGGCAATTATCATGCGAAAAAAGCCACGTATCAATACACGAAACATGAAAAACATGTGCACATTCCGGCATTATTCTAACCTCCTCATTTTCTTCAAACTCACCCAAACAAACCACACATATCCCTTCTTTAAACTCTAGTTTTGAGTACTTATGAATAGCCAACAACGTCGATGAACTACTTGAGCTCGAGCCACTTGTACTAACCGGGAGAGGTATTCCTGAGTTGGAGTCACGAGCAACCCGAATTCTTGGGCTGCGGTCCATATTTGGCGGTCTAGCTGGCTCAGTGGTGGTTTGAGCATTACCACATAGACAATTAACAGTTATGCAGTGGATTAAAGCCACTAAAATTGCACCAGACAAGACCCCGAGAACCCCAACTAAGAGTGGGTCAACCATGGTTCGGTGATTACATTATTGTAGCATTTAAAAAAATGTTTATATAAAGTTTTGGTTGACGTTGATGGCACGGTGTATTTGTAAGCCTTTGATCGCAAATTTGGAGCCAAATTAACAAAGTGTTAAGAAATGTGTTGTATTATATGTAATGTAATATGATGGCTTTAATATTTTATAGGTTAGCTAGCCGTGCAAGGAGTGTTGGTTGTTTCGCGGCGGTACGGCAGCATCAATGGATATGTTGTAACTAGAAACATCAATATTTATGATAGGATCAATGCGGTTTTTTTTTTTAAATATATGCATGTTAAGTAATTAACATAATTTATCTTTTAGTATATTCAACTGGGTAGGATCAAATACATAGTGAAAGATGTTGGAACACACACGATTAAACAAACTACAAACGCCGGATATTGGGGGGACTCCCGCGACACTATTTTTATTAATAATCGAAGAACAAATCTGAATACAAAACCATTACCCTATGACCCTATTTATACTAGAAGAGTCATAACCTTATTCATCTAGGAAACATAAAAGATAAGCACTATCATCTAAAACAAACTAAAAGATAACTTGATAACTAGATAAACAGATAACTTTGGTTTCAATAAGGATTAATTCAAACATTCTCCCCCTTAATCCTTATGTCACCTCCTCCCAAATCCTTTACACCAAGCAAGTTCCTCATTTCTTCAAACTTCATCCTTGGTAATGCCTTCGTCAAGATATCCGCCTTTTGTTCTTCTCCGCTTACATGTTCAACTTGAACTTCTTCTCTTTCTATGCTTTCTCGGATAAAATGATATCTTGGATGAATATGCTTGCTAAGTCCATGAAACACCGGGTCTTTCATCAAAGCTATTGCCGACTGATTATCAACTCGTAACATCACCATCTTTTCTTTAGAACTAGTAACTTCACTCAACAATCCTCTAAGCCAAATTGCTTGACACGCGGTTACGGTTGCTGCCATAAACTCAGCTTCGCATGACGATAAGGCTACCGTTTTTTGCTTTTGAGAACTCCACGAGATAATCGAATCTCCTAAGTAAAACACCATACCGGTTGTACTCTTCCCATCTATCGGATCCGTTGAGTAGCTACTATCACTATAACCAACTAGTTCTTCGCTTCCACCACGATTATACTTCAGCCCAAAATTCACTGTGCCTTTAACATATCGAAGTATATGCTTCAAAATCTTTAAGTGACTCTCTTTTGGATCCTGCATAAACCGGCTAGTAACACCTACCGAGTAACTAAGATCCGGTCGAGTATGTAGAAGATATCTCAGGCTTCCAATCAGACTTCTAAATTTTGTTGCATCAACCGACTTTCCTTCCTCATCCTTCAATACAACCGACCTCGCTTCCATGGGATATCGGGAAGGATTGCACTAAGATAAACCGGCAATTTTCAGAAGTCGTCTAGCGTATGCCGTTTGTCTCAGTAGGATCCCATCTTGTTGTTGAGCAACTTCTATTCCTAAGTAATATGAGAGTAGTCCCAAATCTTGCATATCAAACTCTCCCTTCATTTGTTCTTTGAATCTCTCTATCTCCATATTACTTGAACCTGTTACAATCAAATCATCTACATATACTCCCACTACAATTAAGTCACCTTTCACGACTTTAACGTAGACAGCTTGTTCTCTCGGGCAACGATTATAATTGAAACGCTTTAGAACTTTGTCTAACTTTTCATTCCATGCTCGTGGAGCTTGACGTAGACCATACAAAGCCTTGCTTAGTTTATACACCATTCTCTCTTTCCCGGTTATTTCGAACCCTTCCGGTTGCTTCACGTAAACCGTCTCCTTAAGATCACCATTCAAAAATGCGGACTTAACATCGAGGTGAAACACTTTCCATCCGCGGTTTGCTGCCAAGGCTAGAAGCAATCTAATTGTTTCAATTCTAGCAACCGGTGCAAAAACGTCACTATAATCAATTCCGTATTGTTGTACGTACCCTTTTGCCACCAATCTCGCCTTGTACTTTATCACTTTTCCCTTCGCATCTCGCTTTATTTTGAATACCCACTTGAGACCAATGGCTTTATGACCATCCGGTAAATGGGTCAGAGACCAAGTTTGGTTCTGTTCGATTGACTCGAGTTCTTGATGCATCGCTTGTACCCAATTTTCATCATCCTTTGCTTCATCATAATTTGCCGGCTCTTCTTCTAATTGTGGGTTCTCAACTTCTTGCAACATGATAAAATCATCGAAACGTTTTGGTGTGTACGTTTGACGAGTGGACTTACGTACATTGTTCTCACTTGAAAGACTTTCATGAGATTGTTCTTGCATATCATCATCAGTGAGCTCACCCTCACTTTCATTCAAGACCCCTTGATCATGCAACGATTCGGAATTTGTTTGTGCTTCACCATCAACAGCTTGTGGAGTTATGACAACCGGCTCAGTCATCTCAATCTGGAATTCGATCCATTCAGGCCCGCTTCCTGTCTTCATTGCCTCCATACATGAATTCCAATCAAACACCCTTTCCTCTTCACACTTAGGTTTCCAAGCAACTATGATCCGGTTTTGACTAGGATCATACAAACGATCTCCCATTGCTTCCGGTTCACTTCCAAGGTACACGAGCATTCGGCTTCTGTCATCGAGCTTCCTCAAATTAACCGGTGCGGCTGTTGCATGAGCACAACATCCGAAAACTCGAAGATAAGTTAGGTCCGGCTTAAAACCTCTTAAAGCTTCATATGGCGTCACATTTTTCAAAGCTTTAGTTGGTGTTCGGTTTTGCAGATACACCGCGTGTCGTACAGCCTCGCCCCATAGGTTTTGTAGAACTTTCATTGCTTTTAGCATGCTACGAGTTGCATTCAAGATGGTACGGTTTCGCCTTTCGACGACACCATTTTGTTGCGGTGTATACGGTGCGGTGAATTGTCTTTTAATTCCCGTTTCATCACAATAACTTGTGAATAACTTGTTCATAAACTCACCTCCTCGATCACTTCTTAACGTTTTGATCTTCAAAGAACTTTCCAATTCAACCTCCTGTTTAAACTTTTTAAACACACTAAGAGCTTCATCTTTAGTTTTGATTGTGTACACCCATGCATACCTCGAGTAGTCGTCTATGAAAAGTATATAATACCTATTACCGGCTAACGTTGCAGGAGATATTGGTCCACAAAGGTCCGTGTGGACTAACTCGAACGGCTTCTTTGCACGATAACTTGCTTGTTTGGCGAACGGTGCTCGACTTTGTTTACCAGCTAAACATGCATCACAGAACTTGGTTTCATGCGATATTAGGGGCATTCCAATCACCATGTCTGAATTCTTCATGCGAGTCATTGATCTAAAATTTAGGTGACCGAGCCGAGCATGCCACAACCATGCTTGGTCACTTATGGAGTTTAAGAAACATACCGGTTGTCCCGTCTTTAGTGTTATCTTGTAGAGTCGGTTTTGACTTCTTGTTACCTTCATTAGCAGCCGTCCGGTTTCTTCATATAGCCATAGTTTTTCTTCGGCCATCCAAACTTTACAACCAACTTCTGTTAACTGCCCCAAGCTTAATATGTTACTACACAATTCTGGTATGTAGTACACATCATGTATCACACGCTGTTCACCATTCTTGCACTCAAACACAATTGAACCTTTACCTTTGATTCTAACCTTCGAGCCATCTCCAAACTTCACAAGGCCTGTTATAGAGGTATCTAGATAGGCAAAGTGCGGTTCGTGACCCGTCATGTGGTTTGAGGCTCCATTGTCGAGATACCACGCTGCTTCATCATTCGAATCATTTGAATACATCTTTGGGTGAACTTTGTCTTCATTGAGGAGAATTTTGCCTTCATTTACCTCAACTGAAGCCATCATGAGGGCTGGTCCCTGGTCCTCTGTTTGATTTAAATTAGCTTCAGCATTTGTTTGTTTGTTGCATTCCCAAGCATAATGTCCTAAGTTGTTACACTCATAGCATCAGACATTACGTTTGTCACGTCCCCGGTTATTTTCACGGTTTTGATTATTATCTCGACCATTGTTCTCATCCCGCCTTGGCTCTGCATGTTGGTAATTGCGACCTCTTCGTCGGTTTGAACCACGGCCACGTCCGCGACCGCGACCACGTTGATACGAACCTCGACCACGGCTGCTATTATTTCTTTGTTCGTGTTCACCATTCCTCTTCTGCTGCGAATCGCCCCTTACAAACATGAGTTTGCTTTCTTTATCCACTGCACTTTCATGTCCTTTAATGCGTTCTTCAAACGCTTTCAAACGCGCAACACAATCTTCAAACGCCATTGTACTAAGGTCGGCTACTTGCTCAATGGTTGCCACTATTGCTATGAATCTTGATGGCATTGCATCAAGCAAACGCTTGACGACTACCGCATCTTCCAGATCCTTTCCCATACTATTAAACTTAGATATGTATTCAGAAATCTTACCAGCGAAGTCTTCAACAGTTTCAGAATCCTTCATCTTTAACGCGTCGAATTCATGCTTGAGTGTTTGAAGACGTGCTTGTTGTACCCGTTCCGCGCCAAGAAACCTGACACGAAGTGATTCCCAAATCTCTTGAGCACTCTTGCTTTTTGAGACTTGCGCAAGAATGTTCTCTGGTAAAGCCTGGTAGATAATAGCACGAGCGTACTTGTTCTTCCTTTCATCTACTGCTTCATTGTTTGTCGGATCTACCGTTTCCCACAAGCCTTGCGCATCTAAGATCGCTTCCATAAGAACAACCCACGTGCCATAGTTAGTAGCAGTGAGTTTTGGACAGCTTAACGAAGTAGACGTTGGATCTCTCTGTTGGACAACAATCTGATTTCCTGGATTCGCTCCACCTTGACCCGACATCGTCTAAGGATCAGTTGCCTTGTTATGGTTATTCGCCCCACAACCAGATTGGATCAGGCCTTCTTTGCCTCCAAAAACAACCGAATAGCACCAGACTGTTTCCTCCTACGCGTGCTTCGACTAGAGCCAAACCTTGGCTCTGATACCACTTGTTGGAACACACACGATTAAACAAACTACAAACGCCGGATATTGGGGGGACTCCCGCGACACTATTTTTATTAATAATCGAAGAACAAATCTGAATACAAAACCATTACCCTATGACCCTATTTATACTAGAAGAGTCATAACCTTATTCATCTAGGAAACATAAAAGATAAGCACTATCATCTAAAACAAACTAAAAGATAACTTGATAACTAGATAAACAGATAACTTTGGTTTCAATAAGGATTAATTCAAACAAAAGAAAAATAGGAAGTCGTAGGAAGGGTATCAAACGGACTTCGATTGAACTCATTCAAGCGGCATTGTAACCATCTCATTAAACCCTACGATCTTAGTTTTTTGGTTTTGGTTGCTTTGGACTTTTAGATTGTAGTTTTGGAATTTACATTATATCATTGTGTCTTGTATGTAACATTGTGTCTTTTTCTTATTTTCATCATTATGTCTTTTTTATATAGCATTGTGTTATCTTTTTTTTGACATTGTGTTATATTTTGTAGCTCATTGTGTCATATTTCATGATCTATTGTGTTTTTTGTATCCTTCTCACCGACTCACCGTTCTCATTTTTGTTACACTGTGTAGAATAACTTGACACTATTCAACATATACTATTTATCAGTTTTTTCTTTTTAAAAGAATTAGTCACAAGTTATGTCGGGTTTAATAAAGTTGCCCACATGTATGTTTTAGGGGGTGTTTGTTTTTGCAAAAAGAGTTTCATGGCCTCTTCTGTCTGCGCCGCGCGGACAATGCACAGACGTTTTGGTCTAGAAAGTGTTTGTTTTTGAAAGACCTTTCATTAGAAAAGGGTTGTGCACCCTCCCCCTCCCTGTCGCCTTCTCCCTCTCCCATCCCCCTCTGTCGCTGCCGCCACCCCTCCCCCTCTCTGTCGCGTCCTCCCTCCTCTATCATATTACAAAGGTATGATGAGTTATGGTTTCGAGTGACAACAGAGTACACGGTGGGGGTCTTGGTTATGGTGGGTTATGTTTTCGGGTGACAACAGAGTACATGGCAGGGGGGGTCTCGGTTATGGTGGGTTATGGTTTCAGGTGACAACAGAGGATGTTGATTCACGGTGGGAGGGTCTCGATTATGGTGTGTTATGGTTTTGGGTTACGTTGCAGACGTTAAAAAACAAACATTCTTTTTCTTACAGACTACAGAGGTTTGGTCCAAATCTTCTTTAGCAGACGTCTGCAGATGTGGTCTGCGGACTGCAAATTTTACACCTGAAAAAACAAACAGCTGTTTTACTACCACAAGTTGTGTGTATCCTTACCTATATGGTACGCGTTTAACTCCGCAAAGTGATAAAAAGGATTTTAGAAATAGATTTTAGAGGTTTTTTTTTTAAAATAAAAATAAAAATTGTTTATGGTTTTGTCCTTATTCACTCGACTAGAGAAAATGAATCCTCAAACTAATTTAGTCTATTACACGTATTAGGTTGACCCAATATAGTCCAACGGACTTCATGGTTCGAAAAGCAAGTGTGTTTAGATAGAGAGAGAGAGGAGGAGTTGTGCGACCTTGTCATTTGGTATGCTTATTTTGCTCCATATGCTTTTGAGTTTCGTTAATGGGAATTGGGAAATACAGTTCAGTTTTTGAACTATCTATCAATTTTTAAACTCTCGTTATTCGTACCACTAAACATATATGATTTGTTACATAGTGAGTTGTGATTTACAATAATACGTCTCTTTGTGGTTAACCTTTCTCACCAAAAAAGTATTATGAAAACCTTACTTTTCATAACACAACTTGTTCATGGTCATCTTGTTTGTTTTCCATTTTAATGTCATCGTCTATATATCCATTCACACACAACATGAATGGGTCAATCGTTGCCTTATGTTCTAACAACTCAAAATTAAAGATTTAGAGAAGAACAAAGAAAAACGCATTTTGTATGTATGTGACGAGCAACAAAACATATTAACATGTACCTTCGAGAATTTTCTCATACCCTCAGGGTCGCATAAAAGATAAAATCAGATTTAGACAAACTATATATTATTCAATCTAAAGTAGATCTTTTCATCAAGGAACCACCACCGACAATGATGCTCACATGTTGCAAAAACACCTACTCTTACACAAATACGTATCAATCATTCAATCATAAATTTTAATTTTACCAAAGCAATTAAAATTTAAAAAAACAATAGAAAAAACAATTATTAAGAGGTAGTGGTGGAGTGGTGTTGGTGTCCTTGTAACCCAGGTTCAATTCCTACTCTCGTCATTATATTCTACGGTATCCGGGCAATGATGATGACAAACACATCGAGGAGCGCTCGATCCCGAGCCGCACCCCGGTTTTCACCTGACTGTTACTCTAGAAAGGAAACTCGTTTAAAGACAGTACGGTTTCCGAGGGAACGCCGTAACCAAGTCTGATACACCAGCGCGGGCTTTATTAAGACAACATAATCTGGAGCAGATCTTAGTTAAGGCTGCCTAATTAGACAGGGTGACATTAAATCATTAGGTTTAAAAAAAATTTGTTACGGTAAGAAACGGTTAAATTACCCACGCGACACGATCTATCTTCTCTGACTAACCCAACGGTCATATCACATCCCCTGCAAACCAAAACAAAACATAAAAAAAAACACACACACTTCACTCACCATTAACATCAATCATTCGACACCTGCAAATCTTCCTTCAACAACAATGTCTCCAGAACCTACTCATCTCCTCTACCTCCTCCTCCTCATCACCACCACACTCCACCTCTCCTCCGCCGCCACGTCACCAACTCTCCACCAACAACAACCCAACAACGCCGTCCCTTCACTCAACCTTTGGTGTGTAGCCAAGAACAACGCCGAGGACTCCGCCTTACAGTCCGCCATCGACTGGTCCTGTGGGACCGGTGGGGCCGACTGTACCCCGATCCAGCAGGGAGGTCCCTGTTACGATGGGTCAGATATTAGGAAAACGGCGTCGTTTGCGTTTAATGATTATTGTACCAAGAATGGGATGACTGAGGATACTTGTAACTTTGCTAATACTGCTGCCTTAACTTCCATTGACCCAAGTAAAGTTTTTTTTTTTTTTTTTTTTTTCATAATTTTTGTTTATTAAGGTTGTTGTTACATTGGGGTTGGATTCGTAATTATTTAATTGAGTTTAATTTGTGTTTTTTAGGTCATGGAAGTTGTAAGTTCCCATCAAGGTATGTATCTTGTAATTGTTATTTATTTTAGCTACTATTATTAGGCATTGAGTTAGATGTTAGCAAATAGGACTGATATAATATTATTATTAGCAATAGATTTGAACATTTGAAAAACTGTAATGTGCCACCTCCACGTCAAAAAGTACTAGAATAAAGCCCCCCCCCCCCCCAAATCGCGCCCAGGAAATAGGGGAGGGGCGCCATTGTTGGTGAAAAGGCTGAGATGGAAGGGATAACGCCCCCTTACACCGTATAGCCTTAGTGGATTGATGATTTAGTGAGATGGAGTAGGCAGTTATGTAACCTGCTTTCATAGAGCCATTAGAGCATCTCGAGCTGGGGTTTAAGGAATTATGGATTTCAAACACATAGTTCTTGGCGTATTACCTAGCATTGGAGATGCCCTTAAAGCGAAAGGTTTAACTACATTATGTGGTTCACATAGTTCTTGACATTTTATTGGTTCTAAAAGGAACGCCTCTCTATAGGGTCCAACACATACCAAATTCTAAGTTAAGAATTGTATAAGCACATTTATTTGATGTAAATTGTGATACATATTGCATTTGTGTAACTGGATAATTCGTTCTCTTGTTGGCTTTTTATATGTAGTGGGGCACTATGTACAAGTGTGTATGTCATTCTTGTGATTCTCTGCATAAACATGTGTATGTGTGGCTTTAACTGTGATACATAGGCTGGTTATGTAAGCGCATAATGTACACTCTTTGAGTCTTTGTTTCACTATATCTTGCGACTTGTGAGCACTATGTTCTATGTTCACATGGTTATGCAGTTCTCTGAATGATTTTTGTTTTGTTTTGAATGTGCTGAAGGATGCAATATCTTTTTAACATGTGAAAATGTGAGTTTGGTTGTATTGTGAAAGTTGAAGGGCTAGAGGTTGAAGTCTTGGGGTTGGGAGTGACAAACTCATAAGGTGAGCCATTAAAGAACAGAAAAGGATAACTCGTAGTGAATTGAATAGGGATTTGGTTATTATTAGGAGCTTGATACAGCCTTGGTTTTAAAAAGCGCGCTTAAGCGCAAAGCGCACCTAGGCGCAAATCCGTGCGCCTTATGTAACCCTAGGCGAGTAGTGTAAGAAAAGCACAAGAAAAGCGCACTTTTTGTACACATGATGTTTTAGTGCTTAAAATTGTTATACATGTAGCTAAAATGGTTGTGCATTTTTAGTTAAATCATATATATACCTTATCTGTATCTGTATTTTGAGTAAATAATGCTAAAAACCTATAGCATATATAAAAAAATTATATAATTGTCTTGCGCCTCGCGTACGAAAAGCCCACCGCATTTGCGCTTTGCGCCTCGGTTTTAGACCTTGTCGCTTTTGTGCGCTTTGCGCTTTTTAAAACCAAGAGTTGGGTCAAAAAGTGATTGAGTTGGGTCAATTTAGGTGTAGATTATACATTGTATGTTGTGGTATTCGCTCAATAATAATATAGAGAGAGTCGACCTTGAGTTGGGTCAAAAAGCGATTGTTCAAGTATGTTGCTGGATCCAATTATATTCAACATAGCTATAGCATGAGGTATGCTTTATTTAATAAAATAAGCATTTAATGAACCCAAAAAATTCAATCTACAGAAGTTAGTTGATAATAAACTCATATATGTTTATATGCAAAATTCGTTATTGATTTAGTATTGAAAATGGGTTGAAAATTGCAGTATGGAAGGGAAGACGACACAAGGAACCGCAGCAACAGCAGGAGCAGGGACATCAACTGCAGATATCATAAGTAAAGGAGTTAATGTTGCATATGTTGGTATGCTGTCATGGTGTTGGTTTGCCTTTATAGTATTGTTAAATTTTGTTTAGATGCCAATTTATTTCTTAAGTTTTCCCTATGGTGGAGTCAACAAGAGTTAATTTGACAAAACCAAAAGGGGGTGTGTGTATTATGAGGAAGTTTTCTTAAGGACAATGTGTCTGGTCTTTTTGTTTTACTAATTCACAGTTTAGCATATTATTAGATGAAATTTCGATGTGTGACTAAGGTGTGCAATTTGATGTGGCAAAATAACCAAACGGGTCGAGTTGGATACCTGTTTTTCTTAAAGGGTCATAATATGTTCGTCGAGATAAGTTTATCCATAAACATTTTTTGTTCAGAATAGATTCAACATCATCTGAAAACTTCAAGTATGGATATAATTTCTTTACAAAGGGTGAACAATCAAATGGGTCGGTCTAAATCTTATTTCTTGGTGGACTTCTCTAAATCTGTAATTGATGTTACAACCATTACATGAGATCAAAATTGCATTTGTAAAACATTTTTTTATATTCTTCTAAAAATGACATAAGATCTTGCTGATGACAGTTGAATACTCGTATCTCTTGGTAAGGAGCGTATCAAATGTCAAGTCCTTCTAATAGTCTACTCAGTGGGACTTTGTATTTTAGATCAAGTGATTTAGCGATATTTAGTCCATTATGTATAATGGGTTGTTAAGCAGTGAAAAGTATGTGATACCAACGTTATCGCACCATTAAGTGTGGAGGTGCTTGACGGGAAGACATAGCTCAATAAGAAGAGACTCTAACTAGGTTATGTTAGCAGTTTGGTACTTGCTATCGCTTATGATTATGTAAAGGAATGATAAGTCGTCTTGTGCGTACCAGAGATCAAGGAAAACAAATTGGATAGCATACAAAACAATTTTATATAAACCCCAAACGGTGGATGCTTGGAATATGAAAAAATTGTACCCAAAACGGAGTTGTGAAAATTGACTTCTTGAATAGAATAGTGGATGGAAGAACCAAATGAGATCATCTCTACAAAGCATCACACAACGAACAAAGTCCTTGATCACAAATAATATGTTATTCCTTTAGCCCTTAACAGGCACTACTTTATGGAACTTGCACAATAACATTTTTTTTCTCTAATCTTGATTGTAATCACGGGTGATTAGTCAAATGGTGATGATGAATGTGGAAGCACACATGGTAGTGCCTAGTTGGAAACAATGTTAGTTAAAGTATATCTTTAAAGTAGATTGAATCTATTAGGTAGGATTCATTGTTTAAATAGCGGTAATGCTAGAATATATTTATTATAGCACAGTAATAGTTGATTAGTAATAAATATGAAATTAATTAACTATATATATATATATATATATATATATATATTAACTAGATTATCCCCTGGGTGTTTCTCGGGATAGACAAATCTAAGATTAAATGTCAAAATGTGTGTACCGTAAAAGAAATAGGTCGTTTTTTAGGATTTTTTTTAAAAGATCAATATTCGATAACTCATAAAACCTACTTCTAATTCTAAGTGTGCACATCTTGCTCGAGTGAAGTCTATGTACAACTTTGTCACTCCTAAGGACATTTTAAAGCTGTGATGTGAACCTGAAAAAAAAACAACCGAATTGAGTTCAAATGATATGTCATGATGATGATTGATTCAAGAGGCGTATATGGTGGGGTGATTAATTATCACTTATCAGCTATAAATTTACCTGATGACTAAGAATCAAATGTTACATCTAACCGGCTTAGCAATATTTGTAATCAATGTTTCTAGCAACACCAATCAAAATACAAAAAAATTAGATTCTTACTAAACCGACTACATAAAACTCACTACGCATTCTAGTTCCCGGGCGCTATGGGTGGTTATGGTGCCCCCATAAAGCTCACTACGTGCGGTCTAATACTACATCTTCATTAATCCATATGTATTCCTTTATGAGTTTCAGAGGTTGTCAATTGATAAGACTAGGAGATATAGCAAAGAAGTCTTGGGATTGCACACACTATAACATCCGGTATCTTGTTCCATTAATATTGTAAGTGTTGTTCGATCATAATAAGCTTATAAATTTGTTTTTTGGTTGCTCCGATAGAGACTTCTGAGATTGTCACCCATCACCCATCCTGATGGCTGTAGAGTTATCTTCTCATCTACAACCATTGCTTCCAAAATGCCTTGGTGATATATGAGGTCCAATATTTGTTATAAACCCAACATTGCTTACGTTGACTATCATCTTTGATTGGCCTAAAATGTTACAATCACCCCCTTATGGAGTCACACTCCAACATGAAAACGCTTAGTTGTGATGTTTTCTTCTCATCCATAGCCGCTGCACCCAAAACGCATTGTTTGCCTGAATTCCTCGTCCCCATCAAGTACAAAACAAAACAATACATGAATAACAAACGACTTATAATATCCGTTAAGAATTGAAACTCAATCATGTTACAACCAACAGCCTTCAAATGACACTTTCAATCAGAAGGGAGTCACAAATGGCTATAAACCATTTGAATATTATTTGAAAAGAATCAAATGATTATATATTAACTATTAACTAAGCCAAGTGGATGTGCTCACTTGACCCTTCGAACCATTCAACAAGTTCAAGGCCATACTAAATTTAGGTTGCATCCTTTGAGGATGTTCAACTCGTAATTAAGTTGTTCCAGCTGAGTAGACCTTCACTTGCTGCCCTACATACTTTAATCTACGATTGGAGAACTTGTTTTTAAATTATTTACATAAACGTTCTTTAGGATTCCATTCACATTTCTTTCATGTCCAACCTTGTTATCTAACACACAACTACATATGTCACTAACGTTTATTATTATTTTTTTCTCCTTCTTTACAAGCATATATACCTTACGTATGCCCAATATGACAAAAATTGCTATAAATAGATCTGAGCTGAGATCACTTAGCAAATATCACCAAAATGGATAGATGGCAGCTTTGGTTATGTGTTATCTTGCTTTTACTTTCTCACACAAATGCACGACCGGTGGTCCAGTCATTTGAGCATAGGAACAGCTTGACCGCGCCTTTCAGAGCCATGTTCGAGCAGAAGGTGGCAAGATTAGGGTATGAAGGAAACGGGTTTACGCCAACTCGTGTGAGCCCTGGAGGACCCGACCCTAAGCACCATTGATCATGCTAGTCTTTGTGTACGTCTTAAGTGTGGTGAACATGTTTTTTTTGGACAAAAATGTGACTCGTTTTTAGTGCACAGGATTGCATGTTTAGAGTTTGAAACTTGGGTGATTTAACTATTTAAGGGTGGAGCTTTTATCCACTATTCAGTAATAACATAAGAATTTATCATTGTCCATGAAAGTTGACAAGTTAAAGATTAAAGTTTATAAGGGGCTCTCTTATGTTCATATCATACATATATATAATCTATATCTATACTACTATATAATACATTCTAGATGTCCTTAAAGGTAATTTCACAACAATTTTAAGATGGCATATGAAAAGCCTCTTTACAAATCTCTATTTTTTTTATCATTTCCTTCCCTTTTTGCCCTTATGTATAACATATTATGCACATTGTATATGTGTGTACTACATAGCAAAGATCTTTTCCACCATGTAACTTATATTATTAATACCCACCTATTAAAACCCCCATTAAAGCCCACATCGATTTGTGTGATTAATAAACCAAAGTAAGTATATAAAATGAGCCAATGTGGGGTAGCCCACTTGGTAGAGGCTTATGCCTTTTAGAGGAGAGGTCCTAGGTTCAAATCTTGGCAAGGATGTATTTTGTGTAAATATATTGGGAGTGTAACGTTAGCCGTTCAAAAAAAAGTATATAAAACGAAAATAAAACTCTCGGTGAAAGAGGGAGATGGAGTAGTGATATAGGAAGATGAAACTCTCGGTCATTCTTTTTATGAGAGTCTCAGTGATGAAGACCGGTGGTCGAACAATGTAGCTGGTGTATGTGACAAAAGTTGATTTCATTACGATGCAGTTGGTTGACATACGAAATTTATTCTTTAGTTACCATCTTCATGACTGATATTTTCCTATTCTTGTGTTCGAATTTTATTTTTAAATTACGTACTATATTTTTGGCTGATATTTTATTAGTCATACGTTTTTTATTATTTAATTGTGATATGTAACGCTCATGACATCTAGAGACCACAACAATCCTATGAAAAAAAAATAACAAAAGTACTATAAAATATATTACGAGAGGATTGATAAACTAAATAAAACAAGTGTCGTATTGCAAATTATAATCAACGCCACATCGCGAGACACTAACATTTCATTATTTGCTTCAATATAAGTCGTCCCGCCGCATCACGCGGGCATCCCACCCCATTAGTTATAATGTTTGGCAAAACTAGCTAGTGGCTGTTAGCTGGAAGCTGGAAGCTGGTAGCTGCAAGCTGATAGCTGAAAGCTGGTAGCTGGAAGCTTTTTAAATATATTTTGGTGTTTGGCAGAGTGGCTGAAGCTTTTAATAAAATGTATAAAATGACCAAAATGGGTATCATTAAAAGTTTGTAAGGAAAGTTTTTATTTTATATTTAAAATAGAATGGGTATTTGTGTCATTTACTCATTAAAAGCTTGTAGATAGTAGGAGCTTTTTCTTAAACGCTAGTAATAGTAGCTTTTCACTGTAGAGCTTTTTCTCCAACCTAAAAGCTTCCAGCTCCTTCAACCAAACAAGGCTTTTTATTAAGTAGGAGCTTTTTCTTAAAAGCTTGAAGCTTGAAGCTCCTAAAAGCTCTTAAAAGCTCCTTGCCAAACATACCCATAATAGAATCATGTTTAGACTATTTTACATAAAATTCAAAAAAAAATAATCTTTTTTCAATATTCATCAAAGGCAACGTTTTAGAATCGATCATGTTACAAGTTTTCAATACAATATATATCGAGCGGGTTAACTACAAGACATATATTAGATCCAAGCTTATTATTCCAACTTAGCTTAAACTCGATTGATTTATCAACTGAACAAATAAACGACCACTAGGTTTTATTGCACACAAGAGAAGATGTCATCAAAACCTTATATATACGTTTTTTCGAGTATGAGCGATGTAAAAAAGGAACAATATATCAACAAGGAATAGTTAATTGGCTTTACCTAATGGCACATACCACATTGAGAAGAAAGGGTTGGGAGACCTCGAAAGTAGGTTAACGGTTAAGCCATCAAGTTGTTCGCGGTCGAACCATAGTAGACATGCTAGCTTGATCCATGGCTCAGTGAATAGTTGGCTTTTACATTTCTTACTACGAAAATTGTAAGAGGTATTAAACTAATAATCTTCTTCTCGTACTTGCCTAAAATGGCACACGAAGACTATTTATACCACTACATTGGCTTTTCTGATTTTGGAATATTCTTGTAATATCCCTTTGTAGTCATGTATCTAAGCGAGTCAAAAACCTTGGCAGGTTATATTCTTGGAAACCATACACGTAACACGTGATGCTTATAAGTGTGCTTTAGATTTGTGAATTGTGACTTGTTGAATATTTGAATTTATACATGTTTTATATATTTTTTTATTGGTTAAAAACATCAACTTATATCAAGAATACACTTAAAATTGTGTCCCCGAACACAACATGTTTAAGTCATCTATCTAAGCGACTCAAAAACTTGGCAGGTTATAAATGGGCTGACGGGTCGTATACGATTTTAAGAACAATTAAATGTGTTGAACGGGTTTATGTGTCACCGTGTTTAACTAACGAATTGATGTGTAGACTTCTGTTGATTGAACATGTTAACAAATGAACATGAACAATAGTCATTTAATTAAGTGAGTTATATAAATAAGTTAATCAGGACACGACCTTTTTATAAGTAGGTTAGATATAACAATTCAAAAAATATGACAACCATAAACGTAAATATTTTCATGTACCGTAGGTATCTTGTTTTGTGTGTTTTGTGGCTGATGTATACACTACTACAAAAAACACTAAATTACGAATTTTTTTATGAATTAGTGCTACAATGTCAAATTTTTGTGCAAATGGGGTTGTCAGAGCTGGATTTTTACATATGGTGAAACTGCAAGTTGAACTTGCAGTTTCTGCCTAATCACCAGCTGAGTAGGAGAGACGATATACACTTTTGATGAGAAGGAGAGACCTTTTGATGAGTAGGAGGGATAATAGGTAAACCGCAAGTTGAATTTACGGGTTTACCTCTCTCCTGACAAAACAATGCTGCACAGACTTTGAGGCACAGACTCACAGGTTGAATGCATTAAACTTTGTGGAACGTGAGTTAAAACCTTAAAGAGAACATTTGTAACATTTGTAACATGCTGCACAGACTTTACACCAATATAAATTGTAAGTTGGCATCTTCTTACCTTTGCATACTCCATTTTCAGTCACTAAATGAAAACTCGAAGCAGAACACTCAATCTGTGCACACACATAAATATACTAGTATTCCTTTTTCGTGAAATGCAGAAGAAGTTTCCTTCAAACTGCTTTCATTACATTATCTCACACTATCATTCCAAATACGCGGTGTTATTATACTAGTGTATATGAAGAAAAAAATTTATTGTTGTTGGATCGGTGTTACATCTGCATGAAATCATTTGGACCGATGTTACATTTGCACGTGATATAACACGTGTTAAATGGCAGTCTGGTCATGTGATTTCAAATATATTAATGTTAGAGGGTCTAAAGGTGGTAGAAGAATGCATCAAGCTTCTTCTTTGCAACTCCCAACCACCTATTCGACGGTGGTGGTTGGGGAGGTGTTCCAGCATGGCATGTCAGCGGGCAACGAAGCCTCTATTTTTTCTACAATTTTGGAGGACCCCACAGTGTTTCCGCGAACATGCCAGGCTAAGTTTCTACACCCAACATTTATGCGACATACTGTATCCATTCCTCATCATCCATCTTCAATCCTGCTCCTGTGACCGTTGCACCATTAATCCAAAGACCCATTAGGACGTTAACGTCCTCTAACGTCATTGTCGCCTCACCAAATCGTAGGTGAAACGTGTGGGTCTCAGGACACCATCTTTCAACAAGGGCAGTTATCAACCCTCGGTCAATTTGGCGGTATCCGCACTCAAGAACTCCAATAAAACCCGCCATCCGCACCAAAAATTTAACACATGGATCTAACGGATGCTCACCAATTGCCCGCCAAAATGGTTGGTCCCCCCCCCCCCCCCCGTCTAAAATCAAGTGCACCCCCCTGTTTGCCATTTCCTTCAAACAACATCGCAGAATGATGTTGTGGTTGAGCCCATAGAAGTGCATTGTTGCGAGGACCAGGGTTTAGATATGCCATAATTTACGAATGCAAACTTGGATGTATAAGAGAGTTTGTGAAATAATAGATGAACTTCAATTTTTTTTTTTTTTTTGTGTGAGATAATACTTTGAGTTTGTGAAATAAACCGATGCATGCATTCCATTTTATAAGCATTTGGTAATAAATGGTTTGCATGCATTTTTGTTGTTTTGTTGTCAAAGATGGTCTTCAATTTGTATGAATGCAGAGATATAATTGTACTTCATATATTATGTGTGGTTGGGTATTAAACACTTGGCTTAAACCTTCCATTTCAAGTTGCGGATTCCATAAGTTTTTCTTGTTTTGTTGTTTTATTGTCTTAAAGACTAGTAACATGTATTCCCATCGTCCATCCACTGAGATTCGCAGCAGAATGGCATTGATAGCATCAACATGCAACATTGATTTGAAAGGAGAGAGGTAAACCCGCAAGTTCAACTTGCGATTTACCTATCATCCCTCCTAGTCATCACTTCGTCTCTCATAGTTAGCTGCTGAATAGACATAAACCGCAAGTTAAACTTGCGGTTTTACCATTTGTACAAACACGTTTTTGACAGCCCCCAATTGCACAAAAAATGGTACTGTAGCACCATTTCATCAAAAAAAATCCTAAATTACAATGGTCTAAAATTTTACCTAAAGCGGCTTAGTATAACACCGGTGCAAAAAATAAAAAATACCGTTATAAATAATACTTTTTGAGATGTTTCCTATGAACTGATTTATTTAAAATCTTAAAACAACGGTTTAAGATTAAGTCTTATGTTTTGATACATCTTTTCAACGCTCAAGAATAGACCGTTTTAAAAAACATGACATTGCACAACGATGAGTACAGATGCATTTACCTTATTAAATCTTTTACAATGCTTTAGGATAAACCGTGTTATCATACATACAATTTACAGTAGTAAAAATGTGGTGTGTCATTTTAATACATTTTTTTCAACCCTTCATTATAATTCATTTTATTAAATTATCTTTTGTGTATGTGATTGTGTACTTATGCATGATTGTGTAATTACTGCATGACAGAAATATAAATATAGTTACGAAAAATAAACCCATAAATAGTTGAACTAACTTGTGTTTTTTTTCAATATAGATTTAGGATACATCAGTCATGGATCTGGATGATGGAAACCTATGTGATCAAGGAAATGGAAACGATTTTTATAATGAAATGATAATCACTTTATTCATACACTAATTAATAATATTATTTGCTAATGTAGTTGGACTTTTCAAATACTCCATCCATGACCGTTGCCATTAAGCACCATGTTCCTCCAAAAGCTAAGGATGAGCTTATTACAACTATTGTTGTTACAACACCTAATCCTGCTCTAGTTGTTCCTACAACTGTAGCACCTCAGGCTGCTCCTAGCAAGCTTGTTACTATTGTCGCTGCTGCTACCAAGCTTGTTGCTATTGTCCCTGTTATAGTTCTTGTTCTGTTCCTTCACTTACAACTATAGTTATGAGGCTGCACCTACCGAGGCTGTTGAGACTGTGATGAAGAATGACAAAAAAAAATAGCAACGCTTTTAATCCAGGATGTGGCCTCAGTCATGGACAGGATTATGGTTACTTCACAGGACTAGATGTATTCTGTAAAAGTTTATGATTGTTGAAATTGAGGGAGTATTAATGTTATGCCAGAACTATACATTGGTTTTCAGTATAAAGTTCGACTATTATTTGTTTAGATATTTTATTGTAACATTTTTTTATAGAATGCGACTAACCTTGTTTTTTTTTTTTGTTATTTTAGGTATTTGTATTATACATAAACCATCTTAAGAAGAGGGAATTTTTTATGGCACCGTATCATGCTGCATAAGATATTTATTTTTGCTACTTATGTATGCATTAAAAAGGAGAGTTGTCTTTCATGAGCTTTGGCATGAGCAGGTTTGACAACAGCTTGTGGATGATCCATTTGAGCAGGTTGAGAATGATCTTTTGAGCAGGTTGAGAAGGAGATTGAGCATTATGACCCAATTCTACATATTAATCCAGATTTCTTGAAACACGCATTTGATTATGATAGTCTTGATGAGTGGTATCATGATCTATATGAAACGGAGTATGATCCATTATATTCAGCCTACTGTTCGGATGATGATTGTCATTAGAAGTAGTGTATGTGTGTTAGTAGGTTAAGATAGTCTGTACTTCAGTCTTTTAGTATGATAAACAATGGTGAACTGATGTGGTATGTAGACTGATGTATTGAACTTCAGTCTTTTGGTATGTAAAATGTGGTTTATCAATAGTGCATATGTGTGCATATATATGCTTTGGTATATATATTAGTGCAACTGTTGACCAATTTAGTGCATTGTATGCGTATCAGCGTATGTGCATATGACCCATGACCCATTTGTATGCATATGCTATAAACCCATCTGTGCAGTTTTGAACTTGCACAAATGTGCAGTTTTAGTAAATAGGCAATGTGCAGTTTGGTTAATGGGTCATGCTTGCACAAATGTGTAGTTTTGAACTTGATCAACCTAAATGGGTCATACAACAGCTGCACAAGTGTTAAATAGGCAGCAGTTGACTTGAATAACCCCAATGGGTCATACAGCAGCAGAGGGTGCTCATGCATATGCATAATTTTGCAGGCTCATGCATGACCCATGACCTAGTAGTAGATTTGTTTTATGTTGACTTTTGCAGCTGACCCATGACCCATTTACAAAACTGCTACACATTACTTATGTTATGATGTTTTATGTTGGTTGCATATGCACATTTGTGCAGGCTCATGCATGACCCATTTTGGTTGATCAACAGTGCATATGTGTGCATATCTGCTTTGGCTATATATATTAGTGCAGTTGTTGACCCATTTAGTGCATATGTATGCATCTGTGTGCAATGTGTAGTTTTGGTCAAATGTGTAGCTGCACAACTGCCTATTCTTCAACTGGCAAATGGGTCATGGGTCAGCTGCACAAGTGGTAAATAGGCACCAGTTGACTTGATCAACCTAAATGGGTCATACAACAGCAACTAGCATACATCATGAGCCTGCACAAAACTGTTGCACATATGCATCTGCAACATTATCAGTACTCTATAATTGTTTTCATTCACACTACAATGTAAAGCAATACATTAATTGAAGCAATACATACATACATACATACATGCATACATACATACATACATACATACATACATACATACATACATACCTAAACCCTAAATCAGAAGAAGCAGAAGATCACCTGTAGAAGACGGGTTGTTATGGAGGGGAAACAGAGTGGAGGTGTGGAAGAGGAGAGCATGGGATATGAGGAAGAGGAGAACAGGGATGGTTTTAGCAATTAACTCTAAGTTTTAACACAAATTTACCCCTGACTTGACGAGGTTGAGTTAACCCCGTTAAGTAATTGAACTATTTTGGCCTATTTCATCAAACTCAAGGGACTGTTCAAGCAATTATTTTGATTTTGGGCTGGACTGGCAAAACGACCCAAACCACAGGGATTGTTTTGGCTATTTACTCTTATATTAGAATACACAAGTAATACTAAAAGATAACTGAAAACCGATTTTTAGTTTTATTAACTTTTTCAACCAATTTGATTTTGGATAATTGCTTTTGAGTGAATAAATTATCCTATACATTAATTTTACAACTTGATGAATAGTGTTTGTGGAATAATTTGTATTGAAGTTTATCGTTATGTTTAATTGCAAAGTAATCTGTAGCTCGGTTGGTTTGGTTGTTGTGTTGGTATGCTATGTACCCATGTTCGAGCCTTGGGTTTGGTTTTTTTTCCCTTATAAAATGTTTGGACAGGTGGCGATCACATTTCCTCCACATTGACTACTCCTCTTCAAGACACGTTTTTTCCACCACCCCACTTGGTTATTCATCTGATCTTATTCTTCTCCTCTTCATTGGCACCAAACCCTAGCCCCCTCACTCCATTCTCTCTCAGTCTTTTAAAACCGGTAGCTGATTGTCTCCCACTTTTCTGTTCTAAACCCTCATTGACACCCTGTTGCGGCCCTCTTATCTTCTCTCATCCATCGACAGCGATACCCACCCCTGCCTCCCACTTGTTCTCATCCACTGACAAGTAAACCGCTCCATTCCATCAGCCTACTCTGTCACATCGTCCCACTCTGTTGCCTCAAGCCGTCATGGTGTCTTTGCGACCTGTTATGTCCCCTTTCCGCGTCATGAACATGTTTTTATCACCATTTTTGGGGTTTTATTCATGGCTTTGGAGAGAGCGAGAGGGGGGGAGACAACAACGAGAGAGACGTAGAGAGCGGGCATTGAAGAATACCTACATGGAACTTTGACATTGATCAAAATCATATAAGGTACATGTTAATATTTTTTGTTGTTTTACTAAAAAATCATTATTTCTAAGGCTTTCTGTTGATGTTTCTTTGTATCCCCTTTTTAGTAATATTATGTTTCTAAAATTTTTAGTATTTCTATAAAAAAAAGTGTTTTCCTCTATGTTTTTACGACTTGCACCAGTGGAGATCTGAGGAAATTTAGGCATTTAAGAAGCTAGGGTTGTGTTTATTTTGTAATGTTAAAGCATGTGTTATTTGGGTTTAAGATATGATAGTTGAAGCTTATAATCTAATTTATTATAAACCTTTTGCATTGTATAAATGTGATAATTCCAATGTTGCTTATGGCATGGATTCCAAAAGAGAACTTTGGCTTGGACATTGTGTCTCGTAATTTGAAAGATCAAGTGTTACTGCATGCTGATTAAAGTCATCCACTGTGTAGATTTTAAGGGTGCTGAGGTGAGAGACGATATTCATAGAATTTACAGGATTTGAAAATTTATTTATTTTTTTGCTTTTTTTAGTGAAAGCCATCTTAATACACTACATATTGTACTCAGTTTTTGGTTCTCTACGTGTATATATATCCCGCCTTGACGTATGGGAGCATCTTAAAGTGTATTAAGGAATTTGGGTAAAGATTAACAGAGAGTGTTTTTGTTAAAACTATAACAGTTTGTATTACTTCAACATGGAAAGGATGTGCCCAAGAATCCCATAATGGAAATGTGGAGACTCAACATAGTACTATTGTTTTTTCAAAGTAAAACTAAAATTCTAGCGTGAAAGCTCTGACTTTCTGCAAAACTGGCACATTTTCAGTTGACCTACAATATGCAGATGTCAGTGAATTGCAGGCACCGCAAAAGATTAGTACTTACACGGTATAAGTTGTTCTAAGACTCAATTTATTGGGAGATTCTTTGAATATTTTTGTTGCCTAAGCTTTTTTGTGAACTGTAATTTGCTTTTGTGAACTGTAATTTGCTGTTGAATAGGAAGAATTTGATGTTCGAGTGACAAAAGAACCATCTACAGAAATAACAAAGATGGATGTGGATAATACTCCGGCTATGTGGCTACAAACACTGAAATCGACGTAAACATGCATGATGCCCCATGGGATGAAAATGGTGTTCCAATTATAGGAGAGAATCCTATTGAAATGGAGACTGGTGTGAAGGTTAGTGAAACACATGCTATACTTTGCATGCAAACATTTTGGTTGCAAAAAACATTTGTCGAGATTTTATTAGGAGGACAATCACAAATGTGGATTGATATGTAACTTTCAATACTTGGGCGGCTTATCGTGCTGCAAGTGTTAATGGTAGTTATATCTGATTATCAGTTTATATCTTAGAGTGAAAATTGGACAAACATTGATGTTATTGTTATGTTGTTTTTTAACTTTGGAAAATACCTTTCCTTTGTGTCGGTTGAATATGGTGTTAGTTTTTTATGTGAAAGTTAAGGTGGTTACTTTGGTTGAAACTAACTACTTTGCATTTTGGTGATGACCAAATCACAAGGCATGTTTTGGCGACGATCAAATCATAAGGCGCGCAACGCATGCCAACGAATCCCACTAGTTAGATTAATTAAAATGTTATCATAAACAATTTTCCATCCGTTATTACCCATTTAGTTAGTTATGACAAAAGTGGTTTGAACAAGTCACTACTTGACTTATATATAACATATTTTTAACAATTTAATCTAAGTGTTTTTAAAAAGGACATATATAAAATTGCTAAAAGGAAATACCTAGATAAAAAGAATCATGATGTTTAAAAAAATCTTTAGATAATCAATTTAGTTATAAATCCTTAAAAAGATATCATTAAAATAATTCAGTTCCAAAAATTGATATCATGTTTATTATATATCTAATGGTGTTCAATCGGAAGGCTAGTCAGGCTTTGGAAGCGGTAGAGTCTATAAAATCGAAGTCGTTTTGGTGGTTTAAAAATAAGTCGACTTGTAAAAATATAATACGGCATGAGTGGCGTAAAAACCCAATGTAAGTGATGTTTTGATTTGTGCATAAGTCCTCAGAGGACTTATGACTGTTTGCATTTTTAATGAAGTTGATCAGTAAAAATATAACTAATCGTAAATTGCGGATTGTTAGAACCTTACCTATGATGATATGATGATTGAGATATATGAAGTTAGTTGAAATGAAAGACGGATAGATAATTACACAATTGATATTAAAGTGTTTATAGTACTTTATAGTATTCTAGTCGTTGAAAGTTACTTAAGATATATATTAACCCACATGTATATTAAGGAATTTTGAAAGAAGAAAATGAAATGAGTGGTTACACGTACACCCACATGTGTAGCCTTTTATGTTTTTATTAAAGTTATGCGGCCGTCAACCCATGATATAATGTTTTTAGTTTTTACATGTGCTTTTGACCCCAAATATGACCCATTTGTCATCATGTGATGTGGCGCCTCGTATATTATTATCCTGTTGCTTCTTTTTAATATAAGAAAACAAAGTTATATCCTGACAGTTTTTCGGGATAGAGAAAAAATATAAATTGAAAAAATCTGTGTTACGATTTAGCATATAAATTAATGTACTATAATATGAGAAAACAACAATTTTAATCATATGAATAATAATGAAAATATATATTATAAGAAGATAGTGTATGTTTAGATTAGAAGCAGAGGCAGAAGGAATCATTGCAAGGCGTGATTAAGACGCCGATCTTGAAAATATAGCTTCTTTAGTAATGATAATCATAAGATGTTTTATTTATTATATAGTAAAGATAAAGATACAGATTATAAATTAATAAATATTGACTTATTTATAACCTAAATTTTTGGCGGGAATTCAAGGGTGGGGATGGCCTCACCAAGTGACATGTATCCCCACCCCAATCGTTGTATTATATATATATATATATATATAGATTATCTTTCGTTTCTAGTTCACTTATTTATTTAACTAGATGCTTAACTACGTTGTAGCAACATCGAAACATAAAGTAACTCAAATTTGTACCGTCTAAAGAAAACTTATCATATTTGACTTAACTTGTTTCTAAACAAAATTTACGTCAAAACTTGGACCAACTAAAAACCTAAATAAAAATAAGCATGAAATGATGAAAGCGTATTATATTTGACCTGACTCATTACGAAAAAAAATTACAATGAAATGCAAACCTACTTGAATTTATACCGACACGTAAACATAAGAAAATAGTGTTTTTTAAGTTAAAGAATAGTATCGTGCGTTACGGTGGTGCCGAAACGTAAAGTAACTCAAATTTATACAGTCCAACGAAAATGCATTGTAGTTGACACAATTTGTTTCCAAACAAAATTTACGTCAAAACGTAGAGCAACTGAAAATGTTTATAAAAATAAGCAGCAATACGTATTATATTAGACCTGACTTATTTTCCAAAAAAAAAACGTCAAAACGTAAACCAGTTTAACTTTATAAGACATGTACATGAAAGTCAAAACATAGACCAACTGAAAACGTCAATTAAAATGAAATGTATTATATTTGACATGACTTATGAAACGTATAGTTATATCGTCTATTTAACTTAATTCGTTTCTGGAAATGTAAGGAAACTGAAAACGTCCATAACAATAAGCACGAAAGTATAATATTTGGCATGACTCATGTTCGAAAAAAATACGTCGATATGTAAACCAACTTGAATTTATATGTACACGTAGATAAAAATAAGAGTGTAAAATGACATTTTCTAAAGCTATTATAAAGTTAAAGAGTTATAAGTGTCAATTATAAAAGTTGAGATGGTCAATTCACAAAAAGACAAAAAAAAATCAAGTTCCTCTAGCGAACAACTTGGTGTATTATATATAGAATTATTTACGACAAAACACAGAGGATCTAAAAACGTCCATAAAATAAGCACGGAAATGTATGATATTTAACATGAATCATTTATGAAAAAAAAAATACGTCAACAGGTAAATTAACTTGAATTTATACTCCAGAGATCAAAATAATTTTATAAAGTTCTTAGAAATTTAAAGGGGGTAAAAGTGTTAATTCTAAAAGTTGAGAAGGTGAATTTACAAAAGGACAAGAGAAGGTGAATTTACAAAAAGACAAGACACATACAGCAAAAAAAAAAATACATTCAAGTTTATGTAGCTAACACCTTGCTCGATTATGAGTATGTTTGGCAATGTGCTTTTATAAGCTTCAAGCTTCAAGCTCTTAAGAAAAAACTCTCACTCAAATACTCAATAAAAAGTCTTGTTTGGTTGAAGGAGCTTCAAGCTCTTAGATTAGGAGAAAAAAAAAACTCTATATTAAAAAGCTACTAGTACTAGTGTTTAAGAAAAAACTCATACTAGCTACAAGCTTTTAATGAATAAATGACACAAATACCCATTCTATGATAAAAAAAAATAAAAAAAAAATATGCACACAAGCTTTTAGTTAATGTCCATTTTGGTCATTTATACATTTTATTAAAAGTTATAGCTACTCTGCCAAACACCAAAATATATTTAAAAAACTACAGCTACCAGCTAGTTTTGCCAAACATACCTTATATATAGAATAATTTATAACGGTAAATTAAATTTTTTAAGTATCACCTAATTAATTTGTACTTACAAGGCTCTAAATATATGTTTTAGTGGAAGACAATCCACAATGTCACTAATCCACAAGACTATAGGATCGTGTTCAAGCATTTATCTATTAAAAGATTATGAATGAAAGAGTTAATCATAGACGAACACATTTTATGAGAGCTAGCTACAAAGCAAATTGGCTTACTATTCTACTATTCTCTTTCTGCTAAACTAGCTATATCTAAATCAACTAAGAACGTATATGAGTCAACGAACCGAAATTAAGGTTATATATCATCTCAATCTAAATCTACTGAAATTCAGGCTTATATTTGTATTTATGAACTCGAATACTAACTTTCAACGCGAACACAAACTTGATAAAATTCAACTCAACCAAGCATGAACTTGTCTCCCTGCTAGAAGGTTGAGTTGTTTTCGAACAAATAATACTAGCTTGTCCAGTAATAGTAAGTATGTGTAATGTTATCTTGCACAAATATTATGTAATGATCATAAGCTTTTTTATTCTTAGAGTTTGGTTGAAAATATTATACTTTCATTTCAAAACTAAAAAAAAAAAAGTTTTATTTCATGAGTCCAATCATGCATCTATATTCATTTAACGAACAACTCCCTTTAATTAAGATATAAAAAGAAGCATATCAGCTTACAAATTAGTTGTGGATGTCTTGGAATCTTGACCATCTAACATGAAACCCACCATAAGAAAAAAGAAAACGGTTTGGATAAGCAAGTGCTTAGATGCCTTTATTTCTCTTTTTCTCACCAGAATTGTAGTTAGTTTTCTGTTGGTGTACTCGTTCCTTTTATTATAAGATAATATATCCAAACATTATTTTCATTCTTATTATATTATATATGAGACTAGTTTTTATCCCGGGAGCGTAACGAATAAAATCAATACTGACTGAAAATTCGCTGAAAAACGTAAGTTATCCTACAAGTCACAAGTGTATTACAATTATCTCCTCTATAAATGTAACAAAAACTTTACCTTGATTATTATTTTATCTAGTTTTTGCGAAACAAAACAAAAGGAAGAGGATGGTATATAAGATGGGTTGTGTACTTGTATTTCGTGATATACGCCCATTTATTTTTATTACTCGGCGCACCTTTTTCTCCCTTTTATTTTCTTTTACTTTGTGGGATGGAATTTGTATTATATTATATATGAGACTAGTTTTTATCCCGAGAGCGTCCCGAGGTTGAAATATCTAATATGACATATTAAAATATCTAATATGATAACACAATTAATGACTTGTTAATACATGATTAATGAATAATCTGAACACTTTGTGTTTTTTCTCCGTTTTTTATATAGCACTATGGTACTCGTTGGAAAGATAATAAAACGCTCGTTAATTTGGTGTAATTTTTTTCTTTAAAAAATCTCGTATATAAAAGATATTAACGTTTAAAATTTATAGGAGGAAACATGAGAGAGAAAAATTTAAATTTGTTTTTAATTTATTTTTTTCTAAAATAACTCAATCTCTTTTGTTTTTTTAATACCTAATTATCTCTCAACACATGATGCCACTTGGATCCTACATGGCATCTCAAGGGGGAGAATGGTCTCATTAAGTGCCATGTAGGATATATCCCTTTGGAATAATTCAATCTCTTTTGTTTTTTTATTACCTAATTATCTCTCAACACATGATGCCACTTGGATCCTACATGGCATCTCAAGGGGGAGAATGGTCTCATTAAGTGCCATGTAGGATATATCCCTTTGGAATATTATAATATATATAGATATAGATATAGATTAGTAACAACTTACAACTATTAAGTTTGTATTTTACCGTATAATCAGAGGTATATTGTATCATTTTTGCTTTTTCAAGTTGAAAAAGTTTTGGTTATGGTGTTCGTAGCTTGATAATGCAGGTTCCAAGCTAAAATATGCATGGTCCAAGCTCGGGTATGGGTAGTTGAAGGCTTAAAGCAAGAAATTAAATGTTTGAATTTTGAAATTGAGGTATGAAAATTGGAAATAGAGGTATAAAAGTTGGAAATCACAATTAAATATACAAGGTTTGGTTCGATTTGTTATGGTTAACGAAGACACATTAACCGTAACCATAATCATAACCGAATGGTCGGTTGATTAGATTCACTTAACGATAACCGATAAGTTTTTATCGATTGTGGTTAATTTTAGTTAACTTTTTTCATTAACGTTTTAGTTTTCGGTTATGATTAGGTTTTGGCTCACCTCTAGCATTAAGCATATGTCGGGGTATATTTAGCCTCACCTTAAATCATTCTATGTATCTGTAAATATTAGTGAAGAAACATATAAAATAAATGAGAATAAAGGTTAACATAAGGGTTGTTTATGGTTCGGTTTCAAACCGCGAAATCGTCCAAACCGGTCACTAGTTTGGTTTCGTGGTCGGTTATTTTACTTATCCTTCGATCGGTCGGTTTCAATATTTTCAAACCTCAACGAACGGTTTGGTTTACTATTTATACCAAAAGCCAGACCGGACCGTAAAAATTTAATCTACTATTTAAATATTTTCATATTATATATAGACATTAATAAAAATAAATCTATTATAACCTACAAGTAATTTAATGTAAAACAAAAGTATGCTAAGTCCATTTCATATTATATGAGTTTTTCTGTTTTTCTAAATTCTAAATTTTGAACCACAGCTAACACCTATGTATCTATCTATGTAGAGATATTTTTTATATATTTGGACTACATTTTAAGCTATTTGGATAAGTATTTATGTTAAACAACTTAAGCATGATGTCTTGATATTTGGACATTTTTTTTGCGAAATCGGGACAATTTGTACACATAACGGTCAAACAAGCCCAAACCGTGAAACCAACCTTAAACCAAACCGTTTCTAATGGTTTGGTTTGGTTCGGTTTAAAAGTTTTACGATTCGATTTCGGTTTAAAAAATTAAAAAACCGTTACTAACAGTTTGGTTCGCGGTTTGAATTAAAAACTGCAAAAACCGGACCATGAACACCCATAGTTAACATATATTCACATACAATATTAGTGGAAAGTTCAAATGAAAAGAAATTGTTTTGTAAGATCATGTGTAGTGGTGTGAAAATTTCAAACCCCTTACTTGGGCATTTTTTGACAATTATCATGTGGGTCCCACATGTGGCTTGAAATAAAAAATGGGTGTGGTGGTGTTGTGTGTTGTGAGTGTGTATATTAAAGATATAAAAATTGAATTAAAAAAAATAAAAAATAAAAAGGAAGTAGTATGTGGGTGGTAGCACTTGACTGGAGGAAGAGAGGGAGTTGATAGCGTGAAATATTTCACGCCAAAGAGGTTGGCGCCCATTTCACTAATTGGGGGGGGGGGGGTGTTTGGGGCGTGAAGAAAAAGAACAAGTTTAAAACTAATAGAAATCTTCCATTTAATAATTCATTTATTTAATATTAATTAAATAATTAATTTGTTGTAATCACCTAAACTAGTTAAATTAATGAAACTCATAATTTCTTTTTAAAATATATTATTTCAAAACAAACCTAATTTACCGTGAATGATAATTTATATATGTGTAGGATATGTGTAGAATAGATTTCTATACGTGTAGGATTAACGTATGATAATCTCGATATGTGTAGGATAAACGTATGATAATTTCGATATATGTAGGATGAATTTTGATATGTATAGGACAAATTTTGATTATGTGTAGGATAAAATGTTAACGATTAATTAATTAGAGGGATAATAATTAATGTAAGAATTGTTAAAGTATTTAATGATTAAACATTATGTCATTCTTCTTTTTGTTTTCAAATTAAGTTTCTTCTCAATTAATCTTACTTTACAATATTAAGGGTTGAAAGCTAAAGAATTTGCTATTAATGCATTACTTTAATTACAAACTTAAAGCATGATCCTACAAATGGAAGATCGAACTTCTTAGTTGCGTTTGGTTCGCAGAATTCGATTATTAAATTGGAATCTAAATTTCATTTATGTATTTGATTAATAGAATTTGACAAAATTGGAATCTCTCTTACATTCTTAGTGTGTTTGGTCGGGAAAATAACAGGCTTTGAATTAATTCCCTCAAATTAGTCCATGTAATGGAATTCAAATCTCCTTCATAATGTGAATAAATTTAACATGGTTATATTTGCCGAAAAGAGGGTTAACATATCGTTGGGATTTTCGGGGGGTTCAAGCGAGGACTCTCTTGTGGGTTAAACATAGGGTTAAGCGCGGTGTCATTAGTTGAGAAAATTGATTGTCTTTTAATTTCCAGGTTCCATGATTTGGGTCCATGTGGTGTAATGGACCGGGGATTGTATTTGTTTTGGCTAGTGTCTTGCTAGTCTCAAACATTTTTTATATGTTGGCTAATATGAATGAAGTTGTTTGCCGTTAAAAAAAATAACAAATTTGATTTTTAAAATGGAATTTCTGTTCAATTACTGATAGTCTATTGAATTGATGAGCAACTGAACAAGCAACAAGATATTGGTTTTTGACATTCTCTTACTCCTACTACAGTTTATTTTTTGTTTCTCGTATTTTATATAAATGGTTATTTTCTGGTTTAAAGGTTAAAAGAACTTTGCATAAATTAATATGTTATAGAGCAAATCCATGTACGCGACTTTGTCCGAGTGTATAAATAAACAATCATCCTTTAACATGTACAACCGACCATTGTCGACTATCGGTTCAACCACCCCTACCCCACGTTGGCCAAATGTGGGGCGGCACCCAAAATTATCGTGTTACATATGAAAATTTTTAAAGCTAATACATTTCTTGCTTTTAAAACATATTGTATTTAATCAACTTTTATTTAAGAAATAATTTACTTTTCTATAAATAAACTTGCAATGAGTTAGATTAAATCGTAATGAGCTTTACTAGGTTATACTTGTTTATCAGAGAATGACGAATTGTATCTATATTAAAAGGTAATGTTGGTGGGTTATTTTTTCACCGACCCTCCAACTTTACAACTTTGTCAGCCCCTCAGCTTTGACATTTTTTATTTGTAGCCCCTTTACTTAAAAACTATTTTTTACGTAATCTAACCCCCTAACTTTGTCATTTGTCTTTTTTAGCCCATTTACTTGAAAAAACTATTATTTTACCTGTGAAATTTTATATATGTATCGATATAAATACGAGTTTGTCTACGTTTCGACTTAAACTTTTTTTTTCGTACCTTACTTGGAAAAAAACTTTTTTTTTGCATGCAGATATTTTAAATATGTATCGGTATAAGCACGAGTTGGTCTACGTTTCGACTTAAGCATTTCTTCTTTTGAATGTCAAATGTAATACGTTTTCGTACTTATAAAATGTGCGCTTCCAATTGGTCCACCTTTCGATGTAGATTTTAGTTCCGAACCAAGTTAAAAGCATTATTTACACGTTTTAGTAATTGTCTTTTACGCATTGTGTTTTTACGAATTGTGTGTAGCGCATTTTGTTTTACACTTCATGTGTTACTGCAAGGTTCAACTTGCCACGCGCCGCGCGTTGACAGGCAAAAAACTAGTTTTAATTAATGTGTATATATTAGGTTTTAACTTGTTAGATTGACATGCAAGGAATCTATAATCTATCTATAACTATTAATAAAAGAATTGACTTATGATGATGTGACATTCAATGGAGGCCTCAACCCCCTCTTAAATGTGTCACGTGGCATGTTGAGGTGAGAGTGTTTAATTTTTTTATTATTATTAATTCTAATAATAAAATTAATTAAAACCTAAGCTTATACAAAATATGTATATATACGAATTTAAAATAAAAGATTTACTTTTCCAATTAAAAACAAAATTAGATTTTTCTCTCTCATGTTTCATTCCATAATTTTTAAACGCTAGTATCTTTTACATACGAGAGTTTTTAAAGAAAAAAATTACATCAAATTAACGAGCATTTTATTATCTTTCCAACGAGATCATAGTGCTATATAAAAAACAGAGAAAAAAACGACTATTTTTTGTGGGGTTTTGTTCATACATGAAAAAAACACAAAGTGTTCAGGTTATTCATTAATCATGTATAGGCAAGTCATTAATTATGTTCAAACCAGTAAATATGAATTCTATAATATTAGAGTTATAAATTGTTTAAGGTTAGACGTTAACATTGGAGATATATTGTTAATTGTTTTAGGTTGGTGCTACCTGAAACTTTACTGCATGGCGCATCAGTCTATTTCGTATGTAAAATTGATATGTCATATTAGATTTTTCAACCCCGGGATGCTCCCGGGATATAAATCTAGTTAAATTATATAATAATGAAGCTACTATGGGAGATGATAGACCTTAATATATAATATTAAATATCAAATCTTAATAAGAAAGATCGTATTTGGTTTTAATAAAAGATATTATTAGGTTTAAGAGTCTTGCTCTTACTATCGCATCATGGAGTTTAATAATCATATTACGCAATTATAGGCTAGACAAGATGTAACGAGTCATACCAGGCCTTAATGGGCTTGATTATGATGCAATGAGTCATATTATGTGAAACCCGTTAAACTCAGGTTAATAATTCTTTCAAACATATAAATCTACCTTAGAAAAACATTCATAAAACATACTCAAATGGGTTAGTTGAGTCGGTTCGATGATTCGGAGAATCATCGGGAGTCGGTTCGAAGATTCGGGGAATCATAAGGAGTCGGTTCACACACATATGTCCAAGGGTTGGTGATTTGGAAGATCACCGGGTGAAACGCACACACGCGAATCTCGAGTCCCGAGGGTTGGTGAAATAACTTAAAAGTGTGAATTGTCGGGTATTAAATGTTTTACAATCATTATATAACGTGCCGATAAGTGTATACGTGAAATTATGTATTAAGATAGCAAACGACTCCATAGAGGCTACTAGCTTAGCTAGTGGTGTGTTTTAGGAGGCTACTAGGTTAGCTAGTGGTGTGTTTTAGGAGGCTACTAGCTTAGCTAGTGGTGTGCATCAGGAGATTACTAGCTAGTTAGTGGTGTGCATCACGAGGCTACTAGCTAGTTGGTGGTATGCATTAGGAGGCCACTAGCTTAGCTAGTTGTCTCCCACATGTGCTAGTCGCCCGAAATGTCAGATAGGACTAGTAACAGCTGTAAATACCATACGTGACTTGTTTTTCATCATTTGTGCAACTCTAACTCACCCCCAAAGTGCTCTCTCACTATCCTTAACCTCTGTACACCCGTTTTTGCCCTAAAATCACCAGATAATACAACAACAGCAACAAAACTACAACAACGGCAGCAACAGCAGCAACAGCAGCAACAACAGTAACAACAGCAGCAACAACAGCAACAACAGCAACAGCAACAGCAACAACAACAACAAAAACAACAACAACAACAACAACAACAACAACAGCAACACCAGCAACAACAACAACAACAACAGTAACAACAGCAACAACAGCAGCAGCAACAACAACAACAACAACAATAGCAGCAGCAACAATAGCAATAGCAGCAACACCAACAGCAACAACAGTAGCAACACCAACACCAGTAGCAACAGCAGCAACAACAACAACAGCAACAACAACAACAACAACACACAAGCTAAAGTGGTATTAGTAAAGCTAAGTGAGTTCTATCATCTATTATCAAACATCAAATATGTACCACCCCAACCAATGACGGAAACATCGGGGTGCCACGTAAGTGATGATTGCTCAATTGCTCGTGGTACTAAAGTGTAACTTTTGACATATTGAATTGAATAGTTTATTACATTGAGATGAAAATACAACTGATACAATGATTCTAAGGGTATAAAACTACCAAGTCTAACTGAAATATAATGATACCAAAATCCAAAATACTAGTCCAAAAGCTTAAAGAAATACGTCTCAAAATAACCTGAAACATGTACGATAATAGTATATGTCAATACAAAAATTGTATTGGTGAGCATACCCTGTTTTGATTATATATAGTAGGAAAAGCGTTAGGCAATTCATGTGTTGTATACCATTTGCATTTATGTAATGAGTTGCACCAATGTTCAAGTCAATACCACAAGAATCAAGAATCAAGAGTCAAGTATCGAGAGTCAAGTATCAAGTGTCAAGTATCAAGTATCACCCAACAACAACCACTACAACATAATATGAAAAATAATTGCTTCAATATCGTTCGTGTTTATATATAGGGTGTACCGTAGCTAACCTACCACACGATCGATAGTTCGGACTCATAACCCGTTTGAAAGATAACTGCAAAATTAATTGATTTTAACAAGCCATAAGTACACACAAACTAACATAAAGCAAACACACATAAGAATTGCATTTAGTAAATGATTTGCATTTGATCATAATCTACATGAGTAGCCCCAAAATGTACGTAAAACATGAAAAAGGGGAAAGACATACTCACATTCGCTAAGTAGTAAGTTTGCTAAGCGGGCGAGTGAAAGCAAGGTGAATCCCGAAGGCTCAACCTAAGGTTTACAGTATACAAAATAAGTGTTTATCCTTAAAAGAGTCTAGGGTTCCTAATCTAGGCATCTAGGATGTTAAGTCTAAATTTGGGGTTTTAAGTTTAGAATACGAGCGATGCGAAAATGGCGACCAAGTAGTTTGCGTGGATTAATACATACGAGTTAATAAGGTAAATATTGCGTGTGGCTTTGGTTCATATTATGAAATATAAACTAAGTTATATAATATGAGTTATGATAATTGAAATAAATTTAATAACCTTAAACTATATTTATTTATATTTATGATATTAAATACAAACAATTATATTGATTAGTAATGAGATGTGAAAATTTATAAACAACTTGAGTTCATAAAAGTGATACTTTCTGAGTTTAATATAACAAATTTAACTCGAAAATATTTTATAATTCATATAGAAGTTTTTATGAATCTATATTAACCAAGATAACATGAATTTGAAATAAATGTAAAACAGTTTTGAAAATAAAGTTTTTCTATAGAGACTTCATCTACTGAGCCTAGAGGTCAAAAAATAATTTTTGTAGAAATTATGTAATTAAAATTGGTTTACTATGAATTTATTTGTTATAAAACCATTTTAGCAAATAAAAATGATATAACATATCAAAACACTTTTATAAATAAAGTTTTATGTGGAATTTGTTCTTCTGACCTAAAAGGTCTTAGAATAATTTTTATAGAATTTTTGTGATTAAAATTCATTTATTATGGATTTTGCTTGTTTACAAATTTGATTAACAAATAAAAATGAGATATTATATAAAAGCATTTCAAAACAGATGGAAACTAATGGGAATATTATCCGAACATAATGAAATATATTTCCACTAATTTTCATGTTCAGATAAATTAAATACGAATTTATATGAATTAAATATGGTTAACACCACTTAAATTCGAAATAAAATACAAAACGCTTTTAAAAATAAAAGTTTCTGTGAAAACTTAGTCTACTGACTTAAAAAGTCTCACAATAAATTTTATAGATTTTTTGTGATAGAAGTCTATTTAATATGAATATTATTTTTTTAAATCTAATTTAAAAAATAAAAATGAGATAACATATAAAATCGTACCAAAACAGGGGAAAATGACATGGAAATTATTCTAACATAATGAGATATATTCCTATCAATTTTCATGTTAAAATACATTATATACGATTTTGTATGAATTAAACATGTTTAAAGCATCTTAAAAATGATTAAAAATACTAAACAATATCTAAAAATTCCGAAACTATATCTAAAACTTCTAATCAGTCATATGAACAAGTCTACCAAGTTTCATAATTTTTAAATTAGAAACAAACGAGATATGAATTTTTAAAGTCCTGTAAACTTTTAATTCAAAAATCCCCAAATAACTAGAACATCCTAAATCCTAGATTTGCAATTGGAACCCTTAGAGACTATAATTGATACAACAAATAGAGCTTTTGAACTACTGATATAAATGAAATATTATCCAAAAGGAATTAGAAAAACTCACGGTTTTGCTAGCTCAAATTGAAGAAAGAAAACCCAAAGAATAAGCTTCCAATTCGCCAAGAAGGTGAGATAATAATTGGGGATTCAAACACATACTTGATAGACTAGCTGAGAGCAACATGTGTGTGTGTGTGTGTTTAATTGAGGTGAAATCAAACGGATTATGGTGTAATTGATAATGGGTCAAGAATGGTGTTTTTATAACAAAACTTGAATAATTGTTTGGGGAAGGTGCCAGACACTAGGAATGGTTTGGGGCACGAGGTTGCAGGTCTACATCACGTTAAAATGCATTGGGGGCGCGAATGGGTTGAGCTCGAGGCTGCAGCGAGCGAAATAGTCAACTGAACTGTCAGAGAGTTCTGTCGCAGTCCGCGAGGCTAGTTAATATTTTTTTTTTTGTAATAGATGAATGAAAAATAGGTATGGGTATAAAATGTGACCATTTGCCAATGATGCCATGGCAACATGGTTGAGGTGGGAGGGTTTAACACCATAGGTGGGTTCCCGCCCGGGTGAGGTCAAGGGTTCGACTCCCACTGAAGCAGGCCCGGTTAAGACAATGCATGAGGTGGGAAGTCACGGGTGAGTTCTTAGCCGTCCAAAAAAAAAATAAAATGTGACCATTTATAAAAATTCTAAATTTTATTAAATCATGATTTTTCTTTCCTAAAAATATACGAGAGTTGTAAATAATATATGAGGGACCAGATGTGCACATTTATAAAAACAGAAAGGCGACGATTGTCACAAAATACATAACAATAAACACACATGGATCAGTCCATAATACATCATCATACATATGACTAGTCTACTAACCCAAGGGACGCTAGTAAACTTCATCAGTTAGGTTATGTCACCTCGACGTGCAACCATTTGCCGCATCCATGTCATTGCTCCCTCGACGTAGCAATCATCGCCATCATTATATTCTTTGTTACCTGACACAACAACCATCATCAGTTATGATATCTCACCTCAACATGACAATCATCTGCCTCATCCATGTCCTTGCCACCTCGAAGTAGTAATTATCGTCATCGTTAGATTTGTTATTACGTCACACAACAGCCATCACATCATTTTCTAGCCTCTACCCTAGTAGAGTTTAGAGTCATCACACAACACTAGGGCTATAAACAAACATGAACAAGGCCTTGTTCGTGTTTGTTCTTTAAGGAAATAAGATGTTCACGAACTCTTCATGAACAATTACCAAACGAGATCTTTTGTTCGTGCTCCTTTGTTAAGGAATTGAAAGTGTTTGTGTTTGTTTGTTAAGTTTGGACAAATGTGAACGTGAACGATCACAAATAAACGTAAAAGAACACAAACATGCGTTCATGAATAAAAAGAGTACAAACTAACACATTAAGTTTTGAACAAAATCAACATTTTCATCACAAACATTATCCGCCCAAAATATACTAATCCAATTATCCAAACTCATGGACATAATATTGATCACATAATTACCATAAAATAATGACTCACAAAAACACAAAACTATCATATTAAACTTGAAACCCCATTTAATTCACACAAAATAATTGTTAATCAAAACATGTGAAGTAATATTAATATGTAATACATTAATCTATCTTTGGAAATTAAAAAGCCTAATGACCCCTAAGTACTTAACTTAAAAATAAAAAGTTAAAAACCCTAATGACTATCGAACACAAAAAATATAAACGAGCACATTCACGAACATAAATGAACGAACACGGCCTCTGTTCAGGTTTTTTTGTTGCCAAATTACAGAAAACTTCCTTTACGTTTACCCAAAATTGCAGGTTTATCCTTAATGTTTAAAACTTGTAGGATTCATCCTTTAACGAAGTTTTTGTTGCAGGAACGTCCTTTCTCACTAATTGGGTTAGTTTTCTGGTTACCATATCCTCTAGGGACCATTTTTGCCATCATATGAAACTTTAAACCAGTTTAAAATATTTATGTAAAAATCAAAATTTAAAGTCAACACCATTGACAACTTCTTGACCAACTATGCCACCAAACATAGCAGCCATGGGATTAAACACAACTCGAGCCCCATAAGCAAAATCCTACAAAAGTTTTGGATTTATATCATCCAACTTTCCATCTCCCGAGCTCTCGTTCATGGAAGTAGAAATAGATGTTAGATATTAATATCTTGATTTCACATATTATCCTAAGTATAATACTTATCCTAAGTTATATTAGTTATGGCGAGCAAAGGCGATCTCCTGTTTTCATTTGGAAAAACAGAGACAAATCAAATCCACTATATACCGAATCATTGGACGTTTATTGGCCAACGAAGATTAGGATATGATCAATACACAAGTTTATAACCGTTAATTAAGAAAGAACAAACCGGATTGAAAGATTCCGGAGAGAACATCTACTCCGGCGAGACACCGGAATTCACATAAGGAATTGAACAAAAAACTTAACTGGTTACTTATCGAACCTGAAATCCATTCGCAATCACTCTTTTTAGTTGGCGGGCAAGGTTTCCTACCCATTGGCTACTAGCTAGTGTAGCTACTGCAGCCACAATTGGGTAGCTAGACCATTACCCTATGTTTCAAACTTGGTAAACCTGGTCAAACCGATAGAACATTGTTTAAACCATACTTGTGAGAATGACTATCGTACGCTACAGTAGCTACTGCTATAACCCAAATATCTTAACCCGAGGAGAACCTGGGATGTTACATAATAAATGAAGTTCTTTGAGAACACCTGTCACTTTCTGGTGCCTTTTCGCCTAATTAAATATAATAATATTAATTTATAATTTTTTATTTTCTCTCTCTCTCTTATTAAATCATAAATTTTATGTTTCTCCACCCTATTATGTTCTGATATTAAATCATAATTTTCTCACATATCTCTTATTTATTTAATATTTATTTTCTCAACTATATCTTTTATTTTTTTCTTTTATTAATAGCATTTAATATTTTGTTAATTTAACCTCGTATAATATATAAGTTTCTAACCTAACAATAAAAAATAAAGTAAAATTTATTATTATAATAAGTAAATAATACATCAAAATTCAGTTTTCGAACACATATTTTGATGATTGTATGCGCTAACCGATTATATCATAATCATTTAACATGTATACTACACGGTTTTATTGAACCTGTTTAATAGGCGAGATTTTTAAAAATATAACTTTTTTTATTAGTTAGTATATAAAATTAGTTTTATTCAACTCGTATAATGCACAGGGTACTAATTAATCTAGTGATGTAATATAATACTTTTAGACCATACGTAATGGTTCGTGAATTGGGCGTGAAATGCCTATTTTGGCGCCCCATTCACCCAGCTACACCGCCCCCCTCCATGTTAAAGGGGCTCTAACCTATGCCCCGCGAAATTTTTGACGTGGGTGAAATCTTGTGGGAGCCAATCATTTCTTGCCATGTGTACAATGATATTATTAAAAAAAATAGCCAATTAGAAAAATACCCCTTTCACACTAGTACAAAATGGATTATTTGATGCAACCGGTGAGGATTAAATGGTGCGATTCCACCCTCCAACCGCACCATTAAATTTATTTATTTAGATTTTGCCCCATGTAATAATCACTCGCACCATTTAATCTATTTAATGATTCGAAAATGATGAATGGCACCAAAATACTCTTTATTTGGTGCGAAATAAGCTAAGTGCACCATTAAATTTGAATATTAAATTTCAACACATTTATTTTTTATTTTCACCAAATTTAGGATATTATCACATTTATTTATGTAACATATTTAATATTTTTGTGTTAATCAAATATATTTTGTTATATGAGGGTAAAAGTTAAATTTATATATAGTCAAAGTTTATGAATAGTATTTGAGGTGTTTTGGTAATTTTTTGTTTGCATTTATGGGCATTTTGGTAATTTGATGTGTGTTTGCTTCTCTTATACTTTATTCCTACCTTTCACTTTTTTTCTCTTTCTCCCATTCGACTGACATCGAGGCCCATCGCCTACCTGCTCCGCCTTGCCATCCTACTTCCACTGGCTCCTCCTTGTCGTCCTACCGACGTTCGTTTGTTGCTTGTGGCTTATTCTTTTGTGGGTTACCCTTCACCCCATCCCTGTGTTAGATGGCGGCAACGGTGTCCGATTTTTATATCGATGATGCCAACATCACCTCTTCACAGTGCCATTGAGGCTAGGGGTGTTCATGGTCCGGTTTTCGCTGTTTTTAGTTCAAACCGCGAACCAAACCGTTAGTAACGGTTTTTTAATTTTCTAAACCAAAACCGAACCGCAGAACTTTTAAACCAAACCAAGCCGTTAAAAACGGTTTGGTTCCGGTTTGGTTTCACGATTTGGGCTTGTTTGGCCGTTATATGTACAAGTTGACCCGATTTCACAAAAAAAAAAAGTCAAAACATTAAGACGTCATAAAATAGCCCACAATACTTAAGTTGTTTAACATAAATGTAGTCCAAATATATAAAAATATCTCTAAATACATCGACACATAGGTGTTAACTGTGGTTGAAAATTTAGAATTTAGAAAAACATAAAACTCATATAATGTGAAATGGACTTAGCATACATTTGTTTTGCATTAAATTACTTATAGGTTATAATAGATTTATTTTTATTAATGTCTATATATAATATGAAATATTAAATATACTAGAATAAATTCTTACGGTCCGGTTCGGTTTTATACGTAGGTCAACACAAGTGGTCAGGGTGGAACATGCTAATAGGCGTTATCGGTGGCTAGTGGTAATGATGGCAAGTAGCGGCGATCGATGGTCGGATGGATGGTATTGGGTGGTGTACGTAGGTTAATACTGGTGTGTGGGTGATATCCTATCTATTAATAATTAAAGTTTATGAACATTATCTTAGGGATTACGGTAATTTCCTGATCTGTGCTTCTCTTATGCACTTCGGTACACAGATCTACCATGACCACCATCGTCAAATAGTATTGTTACCGCAATTGGTACCTAGTATTGCTAATTAACGACCTGGACAACAGTCGCATGATGATGTGTTTTTTATTACAACGATGGTGTCCGATTGTTGTCAAAATTAGGTGGTGAGTGTGGCCGACTTGTGTAATGTTGTGTGCCGATTTATTTATATTTTTTTATCTATATGGTTAGTCATGTGGGGTACTTAGTATATTGCATGTTTGATAATCCTCTAGGTTATTCGTGATTGGATGTGCAAAGATGTTAATGTTGCTGTTGTGGGTGAAATTTTATAGTCTGGAGTTTAGGATATGGAATAGGTTCAGGATCTCGAGCTGAGTCAGGATCGCTAGAAGGTTCAGTAACGTTAATACTAAAAAATAACCCGATTTTTCTCGGTTATCTTTGACTAAACATTGCAGGTCATCCACAACGGCTATATTTACTTGGTCTGGTCAAAAAGAGTGAAATTATGGGAGAAAGAGAAGGCTTGTAACCATCATACTTGAAGACCATGTTAATTTTGGGATGCTCGCTGAGATTTTCGCATATTAGTTACTTTTCTTTTTCTATATAAATGAGGCATTTTGGATGAAATAAGACACTTCACACACTATATTCTCACTCTTTACTACTATATCCTCACACATACACATTCACAATCATCTTGTATCACTTAGATTTCGATCCACAACTGTTCTTGAGTTGTAATTTCTTTATTTTAATAGACCGGAGCTAGATAATTGCCAGCTCCCAGGGGTTTTTTGCCGGAGATCCTCTTATAAAGAAGATCAAGGGCTTTTCCTAGTAACAAAATTGCTTGTTTATTACTTATTTACTTCATTTCTGTTGTAAAAACACCTATGAAATTGAATCAAGAACACAATTGTCGAAAGCTTCGAATCTATTATTGATTATGAAAACGAATTACAAAAGAAATTATGAAAGAAAAGACTGAATCAAAAGCTAATTGAAGAGATCTATTTATAACCCTAATACCCAAATAGTTCGTTAACCAGTCTGTTAACTTCTTTGCTTCTAGGCAGAAATGATCCTTCAACCTTTCAGCTTTGACACAATCAGCACAAACCTTATTAAACTGAAAATAAACTTTGCAACTTGTCACAACTGGTCCCTCAAACTTTCTTTGACCAGTTTGACTTATTCTTTGACCCATGATTATGACTCTAATATCTAACAATCTCCACCTTAGAGTCACTAATCATCACTGAACCACTTTAACCAAACAACTGATCACCAAACAATCAGCTGTTTACCAAACTACTGATTCAAACACTTGTTATCCAAACTATTGATCAACTAACCCATCAGTAGTTCTAACATCTGTTTATCATCAGTACTTTCAAACCTCTGCTCCTCATCAGCAGTTTCAACCCTCTGCTCTACGTCAGCTGTTTCCAAAGTCTGTTTCCCATCAGCAGTTTCCAAACAACTGCTACAAAACAACACCAAACAGCTGATCTTCCCAGCAAACCTTTCAAGTACCAAACTGCCCTTCCTTTTACCAGCTTTAACTTCTGAATCAACACCACCTAGATCTGACCCATGTTGTATAACACTTTTCAAACTTAAACAACATTCAAAGATCTGATAACCTCCACTGGATTTGACCCATTTCCAGCCTTTATCACCTGTTGACTCAGAAAATCCACAGAATATGACTATTCTGCCCCTGCAGTCCTTCACATCTTCAACTAGCATCCACTGATCTTTAGAACCTCTAAGCACCAACCAAGCATCACCCTTGATCTTTACTGCTTCATTCTCAAACTCAACACTAGCCAAAAGATTAACTGCATTAAACACTGCCCAGTCCTTTTCAACACAGGACTGCCTTTCATTAATCCACAACTGAGTATCCTTTCCTGCACACTTACCAGGCAACTCCACCTCAACCTGAACATTATCACCTAGTGCAGCCTCCACCTCAGTCAAAACTCCTTCAATCCCTAGCATAAACCTGCTAGTCTTTAACCTTGGCTTCATACCTTCTAGACCACATATCCTGAACAACTTTAAAACCTCAGGATATCCCAAGAACATATCAACTCCTGTCCCTGACTTCATCAACTCCACCTGTCTAGAACAACCAAGCACTTCCAAAACTTCACCTAGACACCAGTTCACTATCCCATCACACCTTTCACCATGAACCACCATTGATTGACCCTCACCAGAGACCTTTAACCTGTGACTCAACTCCACCACAGTCTTGTACCTCTCTGAACAACTATCATGAACAACCCCATGACTTTCCTTTCCAATCAATCTTTGTTCATCTGTGTGACACATGAACTCTTTCTCACTAGGCATCATCACATGACCATCCAGAACATAGACATTACTCTCATGTCTAGTTCCAGTCATCACAACATCCTGATCATCCATGACCAAGACCCTACCAACTTTCTCTATACAACCCAATGACAACAAACTTCTATTCAAGCCAGGAACATACCTTACATCATGAACTTCAACAATATCCCCATTGTCCATCATGAACACCACTGTTCCAACCCCTTGAATCTCACAAGTTCTGTCATTACCCATCTTGACTCTACCAAGATGACCATATTTTAGATTCCTGAAATACCCCTGATCATATGTCATCCCAAAAGACCCTCCTGAATCCAAGATCCACTTCTCTGAACAGAACTCCTCACTGGTCACCACAAGAACATCACAATCATCTGATGAATCACCTTCTTGTTGCCTGTGATTATCATACCTCTGTTCACCCTTCTTCTTTTTCAATTCAGGACAATCTCTCTTAAAATGATCCTCTGAGCGACAAAAATAACACCTCTTCTTGAATCTTGATTCATCCTTGAATCTAGAACCCTTCTGATCAGCCTTCCCTCTCACAAACAATGCATCTGCACCATCTTCTACCACATCTGATCTTCTCTTCAACTCTTTTGAATTCAGGGCAGCCAAGACTTCATCCATAGTCAAGGTCTCCCTTCCATACATAAGAGTATCCACAAAATGCTCATACGAAGATGGCAATGATGTGAGAAATATGATGGCCTGATCTTCACCATCCAATTCAACTTCAATATTCTCAAGATCCAAGATAAGTTTATTAAACTCATCTGTATGTTCTTCCAGTGTCTTCCTAGGGCTCATCTGAAACGTATACAACTTCTTCTTGAGATACAACCTGTTGGCCAACGACTTGGTCATGTACAGGGTCTCAAGTTTTGCCCAAATACGAGCAAAGGTCCGCTCGGCTCGGTTCGGCTCGATATAATTTTTATTAATTTATTATATATATAATTATATATATACACATTAATTACATTTATATTTATAGTTTTATACATGCCACTCTATTGGGTTTGGCTCAATATATGCATATATACAATTATATTTATAGTTATTGGCCCAGTCAACCCAATGATAACTTAACAGTAAGTTTAATTGTAAAACCCTAAGTCGTTAAAAAACATGTTTGACTTCATATTCCCATTAGTCGTCCACCATCAATCATCTGCAGCTATCAAACATATGCCATAACGCGACAATTGTTATATGTAGTATGCTCATCACCTCAATGGCCTCAACTAGAGCCTCATTCTCGAATGGTCGAACCTCAGTCATCACTAGGCAGCGAGAATATTAAAAGAAACATCCCAAATCTATGGCTAACCGAAAACACACGTCGCTCGTCGCTCGCTCGAAGAAATGTGCGCTCGAACAACGCTCGCTCGGTTTCCGGATCGATTGTAAACGAGCCGATCGGCTCGGTTCGGTTTGTAAATGAGCCAAGCACGAGCAAAGGTCCGCTCGGCTCGGCTCGGCTCGTGAATAGCCCCTACTTAATAAGACTTAAAATATATGAAAATGTATTTTAGTTCTCTAATTTTATGAATTTTATTCAAATTTTCTCCAAAACATTTCAGTTTTATGGTTTCCCTCCCAAATTTCCATGTTCCCTCCCAACTTTCCATGAAATTGACCATTTCAATCTCATTTCCCCTCTTTTTTTTTTCTCTAGGTACAGTCTGCTGGTTTTATTGCGCCACAAATATTCTCCTCGTTTGAGTCCAAACCATTTGGAGAGCCATGAAGTCAGAAACGATGGTCTCTCACTTCTCTCTATCAATCAACTCCGTAGGGTATTACCTACTATTGTTGCATCATGGGAACCTGAACGGTGACCGGGAGGAGGAAAGACAGAGCCAGTAAGTTTCTAACTGTCATTATGTCTTTTGATCCATCAATCTCGATTCAATGTCAAGTCTAACCTCGATTGTTTTTAATTATTTGTATTTCACTTTCTGTTTCTAGGGCTTCAAATTTTTAGCCTTATTCAATTTTAAAGGTGAGGTACTATCTATATTATATGCTTGATTTGTTCTTACTTTATGTTCATTTCTTTCTCATTTTACTGTTAACTACTGGCGATTTGTATTTGATTCGGCATTTAAAGTTTTTTAGGGCTCTAATTCCAAATAATGATAAGGTAAATTTGGGGGCAGTGTTTGGTTCAGACTCTGCACCCATTGTTGCAGCTCTGTATTTCTTCTTCTTTGCTTTTGTTGGTAAGTTTATATGATTATCTAATCCGTAAGCCTTTTCCTCATTTTATTTAGCGGACTTCAACGGTGGTTATGTCTTTACATGTGCGTGCAGGTTCATGTGGTTTGCCTTTTCTTCGGTTCACAACAAGTTGAGCTTGAGCTCTTTTATATTATTAAACAAGCTGAACCAAACCCGAGGATACAACAACGTCGTGGGTTTAGGTATTGATTGTACAAATACCCAAACCTGATGATGGGTATTACAATCCAGCAGCAAAGGTAGTAAGGACAACTAAAAGATTGGTTATTTGACAGGGAATATATGACGAAAATATCCCCAAAATTGAGGGTTTGCAGGCAGTGATAAAGGTGTTCAGGGATTGTCAACAGTGCACAAGAAGGTGGTATCCGATTTGCAATAAAAGTAAGTTATTTTTTTGTGTGTTTCAATCTAAGCTTTAAACATCAGCTTCATTATTTAACATATAAATTTGATGTTAATCACCTTTGATGTGTTAGCTTATAATTCCATTGTAGAATGACGGAGAAATTGATTCTGATATAATTATAAGGACAGGAAATGGGTGGTCCTATGACACCAGAAGAAAGGGGTTGTATCACATATGTCAGGTTTGACTTTCTACTATTTGTGTTCAAAGTTAACTAAAATTTTGCCTATGGTGCGTTTAGTACAGTCATTGTGTAATTACAGATTAATTAGGAAATCGGTTAATAGGTTATATTCAAAGAGACATCATTTAGTAAGTTATTGAATACTATTTATTTTATTGCATTTTATGAGAATCAATTTGTATGTATAAACTAATGTGTATTATGTGTAATGGTTTGTTACTAAGTCTTATAATAACATACACATACATAGTCTGTAGGGACACTTCTAGACAAGTGAACTTATTGACGGAAGCAGCGGTGCCATGGTGGCGAATATGATTGCCCACGAACAGATCGGTGGTCCAGCCCGGCACAACATTGGCGGTGAAGGTGGATTAGGAGTAAATAGCCTCACGGCGGAGAAGATGCAGCGCTTACTCTGATGTTAGAGTATGTGTGATTTAAGATATTAATGTGTAATTTAGATTGTGTAATTGGAATCATATGAGTATATTTCTGGCTACAGGTGGTTCTTGATTTGGATGAAATTCTTCTATGTGCATTTCATACATCAAGTTTGCCTAAAAGTGGTAAAAAACAAGCTATAGAGGTTAGATTGACATGCTTTGAAGGTTTGCTTATCACTATGCCTTTTCCTTGTATATTTGCTATTAATGTTCTTTTTTCTTTAAGCTTTTAAATTTGTAGTTATTATGGCATTGAAGGATATGCTAAACCATTTGATAGGATAGGGCTAAAAACAAAAATAGCCGAAGGTTTATTGGCCTTTTAAAGTTTCCACGCAAGTAGTTTCTTTTTAGTTCAAAGCCTTACCTAACTCTGTTGAAGTATTCTAGAAGTGTCTTGGAGATATACATGTGTTTTGTTCTTGAGGTGACCATTATTAACAACATCAACTGTGTCAGCAAACTAACTTACTCAGAAAGAAAAAAAAATGGAATTATATTATGACTTTATGAGGAACAAATGAAACTGTTTCATAGCTACAAACAATTAGACTATGTTCTATTCCTTATTTAGTTTATTTATAGTATGATTTAAATGTTGAGGTATTGTTTATTCATATTTTTAACCATTTCTCTCATTTATAGTTCTGCTGCAGAAACCCAGTGGTCTCACTACTCTCTTTAATAAATCTTGGTATGACATCTTAGCTCAAATTGGTATGTTTATTTATTCTTTGTTAGCAAGTTTATAATAAACAGCCAATGCATATTAAAGATATATGTTTATTATATATATTTATAATTCAACATTTCAACTTTTTTATTCAACTGTTTTTAGCTTTGGAAACGAGTGTATTCCCCAATCACAAATTGATGATTTAGTTTTAGGCTTAAGGACAGAACGTATTAACAAGGTGTTTTGATGACCCAGAATAAAATGTTAAAGGCATCTCAAGGTTAGTCCAAATTCCTCCATCTAATACTTATATATTATTTTATATCTAACAGATCTGAGAAAACGGGTAAAATTAGCAAATGCTATCCAAAGTGTATTAGCAATGCTTATGTGATATTTTTTTTAGTTTTATTTTATTAATGTCACATTATGTTATGTTAGGCGATTTATTTCTATGGACTGGGTTGCAAGGCATGAAGAGGTCGGATTGGGTTGCATAGTATGAAGAGCTCGGGTCGTATGCAAAATGATCGCAGAACATTTAGTTAAGGTCCCAAATGGTGCAAGTGTACATTTGTGTTTCATTGAAAATTTTTGTAATTCGATATACTTGAACGAATTGTTTTATGTTAGAACGTCTGTTGTATATGATTTTTATTTTGAAGCATATTTTTGTGTATATTTGGAATTTACTGATAAATATTAATAGAAATTCTGGAAATTATAAAATTATTAGCGGTTATTATTTTTCTCTGAAAATGTTTATGGTCAGCTTATGGGTAGTTGGTATGGTTCGGTTATATAACCGATGGTATGGTTGGGTGATTAAATGGTGCGATTGGTGTATTAGATGATGCAATCATTTGTTCCACGTGTCAAGTGATATGTGATATGGGGTTTTGATTATTTGGTGCGGTGGAGTGATTAAATGGTGCGGTTGGGAAATCGCATCAACAAACACCCCATTATTTGATGCCATATTTATTGGTGCGGTACCATTTAGTCAAAAATCCTTGCATCAAATAATCTTTTTTGTACTAGTGTCACCCACCAAATTTCACTCATCATTACACCCCTTGTCCATTTCAAGCTCCTTTCACCCACCAAGTGGCCCCACATTGCCACGTGTCGAAAAACGCCCCTTTCACCCACCATTACACATGGCCTTACAGAAAAAAGAGTAAATTTAGTAAATTTAGACCATTTCTCGATTTGTGCATGTCATCCTTGCGCAGGGACCATGCTAATCTTCTCTGTATCGTTTCAATTTTATCGGATGTTCCTGAAGGGACTAATACTTAAGGTATAAATAGGTATCTTTGAAAAATAGCAGTGTTTCTAAAATTACAAATTAAATGATATAAAAGAAACCTTTTAAATTTAAAAAAAATGTAAAATAGAATTTCAGGTTATCCACGGTGTGTTTTACACAAATCTTGTGTGTGATGACTCAAAAAATTCCATAGATATTCTTAAATAACATGGCACCGACCATTCTCTCTAAACACACACATATGCACACACTAACAAACAACCAAATAAACAAATATATATATACATTAATCTTCACTGCCAACTTTCTTTCTATAAATACACCTTGTATATGCATGCATTCTCTTCAATCACAACACCCAAAACAAGAAAGAACCACCAATCGAACAAGTTCAAACCCTAATGGCAAAAACCCTTAAATCAAATGTGGTGCTCCTCATTTGCATTATCTTCTTCATCTTCTGCATCACCTCTAATGCCAATGAGGCCATGCATGATCATGATGAGTATTCAAGCCAACTTTTGATACGCAAGCTAGGGTTGAAAGTGTCTGATCTTGAATACTACAAGAGAAGATCACTTGGTGCGAACCCTGGTAGGGTTGCACCGGGAGGCCCAGATGGTCAGCATCATTTTGCTGATTCGCCATTGGCTCATTAACTTTATCATGGTCAAATGGTGGTTCTTGGTTCGAAGTTAATGCATGCTTTCACATAATAAAGACCGATCGATCTAATGCAAGGTTTATATATATATGCTACGTACTGTTTGTTTGGTTTGGTTTGGTTTGATTTGCGATTACATGCTTGCCTCTATTTCAAAGAGAGCGAGTTTTCGTTTGTATGTCACTTTGTTTCAAAGTTTTAGGGTTGATCTTTTTTTTATAAAAAAAGGGATGCTATATTTGTTACTTTAATTACTACACAAAACTCTTTTGAAAACATGAAAATCCAATTACTCAATCTATAAGTGTAATTGGTTCTAACTTCTAAGGTAGTTGGTTTTAATCTCTATTCTACCGTTTCAATCCAATATATAAAATTATGTTATTGTGTCATTCAACTTGTAATTTATATATCTTTTCACACACCACGTAAATTCAAAACTAAATTTATATATATATAACCGTTCATTTGCGGGTAATATCGTTGATGATTGCCAACAGTCCGTGAAATGCCCAAAGTCTTTAACCACAAGAGATAAATAGATCATGAGGAGAAAATTTGTTCCTTGATCTACGATACCCATCAACCATTACAATGATTACAAAGATGATTTATATAACACTAATTGTAACCAAAGATCTCAATCATACAAATATGAGTAATTGTGGTAATTATGTGCTATATAACTTTTTTTTGAACTGCAAATAAACTTTATATATATATATAAAGCCCCAGCAAGAAGCTGGAAAAAACAAACACCAAACACCAAAGGAGAAAAAGATTACAATGTGCTATATAACTAATATATATTTATAGTACCTATATATTTAATTTGTGTTTATTAATTAATTAAATGGTAAAGTAGCTAGCTAGGGTAACTTGTCGATATTATAAAACTGTCAGCAATCAGCTATCGATAAAACATTTGACGCTAATCCCATGGAAACACATTCGTCACTAATTGGTAAGTGATATTGCAACAGCCATCCTACATTTGGATAGTGTTACTCTTCGGTGAATGCTTTACGTATAGTACCCTTTCCTTCATACACTTTTTTTCCTAAAAAAAAGTTTATTAGAAAAACTTTTACCATAATAAATTTTGGAAAAATATTGACCAAAATTTATTATATGCAAACAACATTTGAATGGGGTTCGTATTAGATTTGGGATAGAAAATAGCATTATATTGTATATTTAACTACGTTTAGTGAGAAACAAACACATAAACCATTTGGGATCCCAGATACCGGAACAATGGGAATATCATAATGTTTATATAATTTAATAACACAATGCTAAGGACTAGAATTAGAGAAGAGGAGTTTGATTTATATGACAATGAAATTTTTTTTATTGATATTAGTTGTTTTAAGCATCTTCCTTGATTGTTTTTTTTTTGTTTGATCGTTCTTCATTAATCAACTGATTCTGTTTCGATCGTTGATCATTCATGTTGTTCCACATTTTCATTAATTTTTTGTTTATATTGATATTGAGACCTTCATGTTTTGGTGTTTGCCTAGCTTTTTTTTTTCTTTTTTCTTTTGTACTTCTTACTTATTTTTAAATTTGATTTCGAGTGAGTTTTTTAGCTGTAGTTGACATGTGATGACTTAAGGAAAAAAAACTATCATGAATTAACTGGTTAGTTGAAGAAAGAATATAAAAACAAGGGATATAGATTAGTTAAATGTAAAGAAATAAAGAGAAACATACATATCTTCTGATAAACAAGCTTTCCAACTACAATATTTTGAAAAAAGAAAAATCTAATTTATTCCCAAACATTTATCTGCCTTCTATTGATCTATTCAGTATCATAACACGTATGGGAAATGTAGTTATCGTCTAGAGTCGATCACCCGAGTTGTTAAGTGGAATTCATAAAGGTGTCTTATTCGGTGGTGAAGCTTGGAGAAAAAATTCGTGGGGGCTGAAACTCAAGGTACCCAAGAACGGTGGGGACCGGACTTAATACATATAAAATTTTTGGAAGAAAAAGCATAAAATTACACTACGGACAAAAAAAAAGACGAGGGCCGGGACACCCCTAGCCCTAACAATCCTTCGCCCTTGGTCTTATTTGCGCCAATGTTTGATGAATGACACTGCTTATGTGCTGTTGGATGATACCATTATCAATTATAGGTTAAAGTATGCAGAAGAACCAATTAATCCTTAGATTAAAAAAAATCAACTATGTAACAAGACGATAAATCAAGTCAAAGTCCAACACAAACACCGAAAGAGATCCGACGCCATATGTTAGAGTAGGAACACAATGTTAAAATACTATCTTCACTAGCTTGAATCGCTTGTTTTCTTTCTAGGTTGTAATAAAACATTATTTTTATAGGAAAATCACCGTAATAGACGTTGACTCAACTTATTCACCAAAATAAATATTGGACAGTGCACACTAGGGATAGTAATGTGTCGGGTTTATGACGGATTTAGGTATATGTTTGTCCCAAATCTATCCCAAAGCCCGTTGGGTCCGGGTATACCCACGTGTTTCGGCTAAATTTGTTAATTTTGAAAAATTACCCGTTGGGTATATCAAACTCAAAACCTGTCGGGTATCTATCTCGCAACTACTAATCAATTACATTTAGAATACCTAAATATACATAAAAACAATCAAATGCGTAGATAACAAATATAGTACATGCCATTTTTTGGTATTTTTAGCACAAGATGATAATCTAAACGGATTTATTACATATACATATTTAAAAAAAATGAAGAAATTATATCAGATATCTAATCGGGTAAATGGGTGTACTTTATCGAGTAATCGGGTCGGGTAAACGGGTATCTCATCAAATCTCAAACCCCCCGTGAAAAAATAAAAACAAATCCCATACCCAATTATGTAACCCAAACCCGTCCCAAATGTGTCGGGTTTACCCATCGGTAGGGCTGGCAAATCGTGTATACCCGACCTGTTAAAACACGAACCTGTTAAGACACGAACACGAAACATGTATACACGAACATGGCACGATAACTTATCGTGTCATTTTTTCGATACCCGAACACGAACCTGTTTATACCTGTTTTATACGATAATACGCGAACATGTTTTCCAAAATCGACGCGTTAAATGGGTACCATCAAGCATTAAAAACTTAGAATTTCACCTTGTAAAAACGTATAACTCTAATACTCTACCCCCACAACCTATATTTAAAAAAATCATTTACATGTCTTAATGGGTACTAAACAAGTAAACAAGTATTTAACCTGTTTAGACACGAAACCTGTTAATGTCATTCCTATACCTGCTAAAATCGTTTAGATTCGTGTCGGATATTCATGTTTGTGTTTGAATTTGCCAGTCCTACCCATCGGGTTCGGTTTGATTACCATCCCTAGTGGACACGTCTAAGATTCAAAGAACTCACATAAACCAACAAAGTTCAACCCAAGGCATTAAAGCCTAGTGGTATCTTGGTGGTGAGATAAGACTTAAGGGCCATAAGGTCATGGGTTCGAATCTCACAAAGGGGGTTTTCTCATAATTACGAGTTTCCTCCTGAATTGGTGACTTGGTGGTGGAATATGATCGCGTGGCAACACTGGTGGCACGATGATACTCCAGTGTTCCGTGAGTGATTCCAATTTGTTGGCCGTTCAAAAAAAAACCAACAAAGTTCAAAGCATGCTACCTTGTACCAAGCGTCTAAATCCCATCCGTTTAAAAAAGAAATGGACCCACGCTCACAACCAATTACAGCTAGGCAAGTGCTCAACGTCTAGAAAGCCTCCAAAATGTGCAAAAGGTCTTAACCCAGCCGTTTCCGCTGAAATGTCTTGAAATCAATACGAATCGTCTTAAATGTCTTAAGCCCTCTACGAACTGTCTACAACTTAACACTATGAATAAAATAATTAAAAGAAGTGAAGACAAATGCTAGGAAATGGTTAGGACGTTAAGAGTATAAAACAATTATATACGGGAACTAAATTAAAAAACGGCTAAGAAGCCACTAAAGGATGGGTACTGATGACGTGGGTAGCTTAAAGCAAAAAGAATAAACGATATCACATAACAGTGCTTAAAGGGTTGAAACCTACAACGGTTTAAAAGCCAGAAGTATCCTAAGTCAAAAAGATGACTTGTCCTATCACCTTTTCTTCGAGTAACACAACCAGTTGCTGATGGAATAACAACACATAACAGACCGCAGGTCAATAGCCACCACCGGCTATTAGTGGATTGTCTTTTTGTTGCAACAAGGTCCAAGGTGAGATGCTTTCCTCTAATAGAGAATCCTTTTCTCTATAAATCAGAGCTGATTACACAGATCTGAACACACCCAACTCACATCACTTACACTCTAATCTTCTCATTCTTTTGGTCTTTGCACGTGGAGAGAATACTTCTCTTCACTCGGATCTCAAGAAGACCCACTTCCGGTTTCGAGTACATCTCGAACCAGAAATCTAAAGCATTAACATCAATAAAAAAATACCTTGAACCTCCTTCTACGTTTGCAACGTAGAAGGACACCACGACCTGCGTTAGGCAGAGTGGAACCCTTGAACCCCTGAACCCTTCCTGTGACTCAGAAGTCAGAACCAACGTTAGGCAGTTATTTGTTGTAGCAACAGGTAACGGCTAAGAAAAAGAAAGAAGTTTTGTTAGTGAAGAGTCTAAAAGATATAAAGGAAATTAAAGAGGTGTTTAGCCGTTTGAAAAAGGTAAGTATAGTAGCCGTTTCATGGTAAAAACTCACATGTCACAAAGATATTGGTTGAGACGGTGGGTCCATGTTTTTTTAACGGCCAAGAAGTAGCCGCTAAATCTTAGTCAATGTATGTTTCTAACGGGGAGTAGCTGTAACATCCTGCACTCGATTAACTTTTATAATAGGAGACTTATTCGGAAAAAAAAAACAAGTTTATAAAATATGACCAAGTATTGTTATGGCACGTATTAGTAAATCGGCAGAAACCCTTGGTGGGTTCTTGTGGATCTCAACCTTTGTGGCTTTGTAGCACCAACTCTATTCCCGGAGCTGAAGTTGACAAACCAGAGAAAATGTGCAACTTAAGCGTCATAAGGTGTAAATTTCCATGGCAGTATCGCTTTCGATTTGGTGATTCGATCTAGCCTTAGTGAAAGGTTATGTTGTTTGGTTTATTTGTAATTGGAACTTATTTAGGAAGTGTAGTGAGTGTAATTGTATGTAATCAGCCCTACATGTTCTACAGTTTCTAGATTTTATGATAGTTTAGGTAGCGTTTGGTATACTGGAATGGAAGGTGGAATGTAATGGACCATTATGAGGTAATGAAATATTGGGTGTTTGGTTGGTCAATGGAATGAAATCACCCATTTCACAAGACATTTCATTCCCTCAAAACAATTCCATCCATCCCTCATCCCTCATGTTTTTATTTTCATTCAATCCCTCTTTCACACTTCACTAACACCAAACCCAACCACCCACCATCATACACCACCCATCACCGGCGTCATCCACCTCCACCTACTACCACCACCGCCCCCGCCACCCTTCACTGGCACCACCCACCACCGTTGCACCCACTAGCCACCATCGCCACCATCAACCACCACCAGTCACCACCACGACCGCCTGCCATCATCACCTCCACCCATCATCACCGCCACTAACCACCACCCACCACTACCACTCATCACCAATTTTATTCATTCGTCTCTTACTGCCTATCAAACAACATAAAGTAATACTTTGTTTCATTCCTACATGGCAGCTAAATAAGAAATGGAATGGTAATGACATATTCCTTTACCTTGTACATTCCATTACCTCGCCCACTACATTCCTTCATCCATTCCATTACCCCATATCAAACAGGGCCCTTAAGTTATATGGTTATTTTTTAAGCTATACATGACCCTAACACATCATGAAAAAGTAGGGTAGGCTAACATGACATGTTTTGTAAAACTGGTTAATTCAAACACAACCCGCTTAATAAGCATCAACTTGCTAACCCTGTTAAGACTTTTTTTTTTTTTACAAAATACATATTGCAAAGTGTTGGAATTAAAAGTTTGATGTTTTATTTTCTCTTTAATTTCAAAATAGCATTATTTATTAGCTAAACTACTCATTCTCTAGTCCTTATATATATTCGCGTATTATAATCTCAAACAAAATATATAACGTAGTTTGTTACTAAGTCACTATGTATTACTGATATTCGCAAATAAACATTAAACAGGTCGAGATGAAACACGGCCTAAATACGACACGATTAAAATTGTGTATAACACGAATAGATATATGGGTGGTGCTAGAGTTGAATATTTAAACCCGTCAACACAACACGATTGACACCCCTAATTTTAAGGAGAGATTTACCATGACTGTATATAAATTATAAAGTATACACATAAAATGGTTGTTTAATTAAAAACCACTTCTCTTTTCACTCCCACTAGAACTATATCCACTCACCACTAAGCACAAATACTTACGCTATTCTTAGGGCGCTCTACTTAAAATTGTTCTATTTTTATGTTCACCAGCTAGAGTTTTACACCTGTTCGAAGCTAATTATATTCTACTAGCTGTTAAAGGTGGGAATAATTAGAAAAAACATCTTGGGAATAATAAGGAAGAAAGCTGCCCATCATTTAGTTTGGCATCTTATCTCCAAATAACCAAAGTAGAAACCAACAAATAGTTGAACTTGAAGGACTGTTTCTGTAATATTCTAAAGTAACAAATTACTTATTGTAGCATTTGGTTATAACTTATAAACCAACTTACACTACAAGCAAAGAGCAAGCAAAAATGTGTTGTGTAGATGATGACTGCAGACCTTTGGGTTTCTTACTTGGTCTCCCCTTTGCTTTCCTTTCTCTTCTTCTATCCATAGTTGGCGTCTTCGTCTGGATCGTCGGGTACGTTCAATAAATCTCTCTGATTAGTTACTTGTTTAATAGGTTCAGTTTCTGATTGTTTGCATGTGTGTTGATGAATTGTAACAGATTGTTGTTGTCATGCATATGTCCATGCTGTTTGTGTGTTACGGTGTTAGTTGAATTTGCAATTGAGCTGATCAAGGCTCCTATTCATGTCATGGGCTGGTTCACTTCCAAGATTCCTTGTTAACTTTGCTATGAGCATTTTGTAGATGCTTTTGTAATATTATTAATTTGGTGTTTGTTATGTTTATTTTCGATATCAGTTTACTTCTGTTGATCGGTGTAACTTTCCTGTGTCTTGTCTGATGATGATTCCTTTTATAGAAAAATATTAGATATTTTAATAGGTGAAGAAAATATTGAAATAAAATTTTCTGGAAAAGGAAAGTTTTAGATATTTTAATAGATTTAAAAGAAATATCTATGAGTCCTTCATTTTCAACTTACCTTGCAATATGTAAAGATCTTATCACTATTGGCATCACTCAACGACTTTCAAATGTCAAATATTCATGAATGCAATTGTCCTAGTAGTTTACTTCATTCAATATTTTTTAACGTAACTTCACCAACAGTTTTAACAAGCTAAATTAATTGGGAGGCAACCGGCGCATATCGAATGGAGGGTTAATTACATTTGAATTTGGGATTGCGTTTTGAAATAGATTTTTAGATTATTGCATTTTGAAAACGCAAGTAATCAGTTTTTAGTGTTTGGTGTTGAGTTTTGAAATGGATTTTTGAGCTACCAAAACGCAATAATCTAAAAGCAGGAGTTTTGAAATAGATTTTTTTAAGATCTCTCGTATTTTGAAAGTATACTTTATATGCTACGCTATAGATCAATGATCGGTGCATTTGATACACAATTATACGCTAATTATTTCTCTTTGACTTATTATAATTTATAGGTTTGACAAGAAAACAAGCTAAATCGATGCAAGTTAGTAGCTAAATCGAGACAGAAATAAAATGATAAATGAACAGCTCTCATGTCACGTTTATGTGATAATGTGATATTGAAATTGTGAAGATTATAAAAACGGATAAAAATAGGTAATTGGAATGGAAAAAAAATGGGATGTGACACTCGTAGTCGTCCGGTGAGATTTGAGAACGTGAGATGAAAATCAAATCTAAGTGGGCTGTAAATCAAATGGACAAATGGGCTTGATGCCTTGGCATGTTGGGCTGACCGCAAAGGAATGAATTAAAGAAACAAGGTAGCGGCAGTTTTAAGGAGTTCGTGGGCAAAGTGAAGTTTTCGAGGGTATTGACGTGGGAAGAGTCCAAGAGAGCTAAACCATGTTTGGCTCTCCTTATTTACCTAACTTACTTATTAACTTTTTAAGGTTAATAAGGTGTTTTATCGTGTTTGAGTAATGAGTTGAAAACGAGTTTTTATGCTTTAATAAGGAGAAAAAAAATGAGAAGTTAATAAGGAGGTTGGAGAGCCAAACATGCCCCTAGTCTGTTAATAACCAGATTCATCCCAATAAGCTTAGCATTCGAGGCAAATGTCTAGAGCCTCCACAAACTAAGGGCCCCCAATTTTTTTTTTGTGATTTGTTTCTACATATGAATATATCAGCTTAGTATTGGCCCGAGTGAAAAAAAATATTAAGTGCCTAGCCAAGAGCTGAGCCCAGAGACGATAATTGAAGAATTAGATCATTAAATCAATGACAAATCTCCAAAATTGACGCAATCTATGGCATCGTAGTTCGTTCCCATCTTTAGTACGTGGTGTCTGTTACTAATCTACGTGAATACGTGAATGACAAATTGCATATTTTTGGCAAAATAATGCTATAAAGACTTCACCATAATATCATTTAGTTCCTCAACCAAAATATATGCAGTTTTTTTTTTTTTTTTTTTGTGAATTATAAAGGACCCCGCTTTTGTAGTTCACTTAGGGCCTCCAAAAACATTGGGTCGGCTCTGTTAATAACTAAACTATGTTACAGTAATAATATTGTGCAAGGGCTAAAGTGTACTTGTTGAATAGTATAGGTCTTTTGTTTAATTGTTGAAATGTACTTAAACAATGGTGGACGAAGAGAATAGGGTGTTGATGAAATTGGGTTTACCCTTCTTCCTCTCTAAAGTGTTCTTCCTATTCTCTTTGTTGATCTTCTAGTTTCATTACCAGTTTTGTTCATAACAAACTATTTGTTTCAATTTATCTTCATAAGCAACTAGTTTCTTTCCCGTGATTACAACTGGGACTACGATTTGAGTATTTTGTTTAACTTTCTGAATTGTGACAATTGAATTCTTTTTTATTTTTGTGATATAGTTTGGCTATGTCAAAATTACTCATTTTATTGATTGATTTCAAGAACATACAAGAATATCCGAATCAATTGGATAAAAAAATGAATACAATCTATAAAACAAACTGATGCCAAACAAAAACAAGACAAAATAGAACACTCAAACAAACACAGTCGATTGTAGACTTAGCAGATGTTTCAGAAGCAGAACAAATACCACGATCAAGACAAAGAATTTGACAATTATATACACAATCAATCACTAGCTGGAACAGAAAACCAAATGGCTAGATGAGCGCTTCAAAATGAGGATGCACGTCTGGAAGGAGCGACGAAAGATCATGCACAAGGCTAATAAGATTCAATCCAAAGAAGCCCAAAATACATGTTTGCTTTGATTTATTCAAACCTTTGTCTATGCTTTAGTCAATCTATCATATTGCTAGACCATCTCTAATGGGCCCTTGGATGCTCTTACCATTAGAGCATATCCATCCTTACTAGCCCTTACGTGAGGTGCCCTTGCACAAGGGATTGGGTTTACCTCAGTTCTTGACTTCTTGTGATGAGGTGGGCCCAAAGTATAAAATGAAAAGTTTTATTTAAGTGTTGTGTGTAATGGGTAGGTGATGATGTAGAAATTTAGGAGAGTAAGGATGTTTGTAGGGTCAAAGATGATATTGAGGTTTTTAAGGATTTGTAAGGATATTATGTGACAGATAATGTGGCAGCTATGGACTCCTAAAGGCGCACGCAGCATTGGAGATAGTCTTACTCCCATAATCCCATACGAAGACATCCTTTGTTTAATTCGAGTTTAGAACTTCAAATTCACAAAACACTTGAAGGGTTGTTTCGTAATTTACCAAAAGAAAGGCCCACTTAAACCTTAGATCTAATAATAGTTAAGGGACTGTAATTTATAAAAGGAGAAATCACTTACACGACATTGCGATTTGCGTATCTTAATTTGTAACATCTTTTGTTTTACCCTATAACCGATCAACTGCAGGAACTGAGCAACCAAACATGTGTTGTGGAGATGGAGACTGCAGGCCTTTGGGCTTCCTACTTGGTCTTCCCTTTGCTTTCCTTTCTCTTATTCTATCCTTCATCGGTGTCGTCGTTTGGATCGTAGGGTACGTTCAATAATTCTTTGTCAGTTACTTGTTTAATCGGTTCAACTTTTGATTGTTTGCATGTGTGTTAATGAATTGTAACAGATTGTTGTTGACATGCATATGCCCATGTTGTTTATGCGTTACGGTGTTAGTTGAAATCGCAATCGAGCTGATCAAGGCTCCTATTCATGTCATGGAATGGTTCACTTCCAAGATTCCTTGTTAATTTTGCTATGTGTGTTAGGTGATTTTTGTGCATAGTAAATATGTTATTAGCTGCTCTAGATACTTCTGTTGATGATATTCATAATTTGGTGATTTGGTTGTGTTTTATGAAGGTTTGAATAATCAATAATACTCATGTATATGTTGATCAGTTGATTCATGATCTTATATTCTTATTTGCTTATCAATATCCGGCCAAACCATATTTTATTTGTTTTAATATCAAGATGATATAACTTTGATATAACTTTTTTATATGATATTTTAACTTAGAAAAGGAACATGAAAAAACTTAAGAGATCACACTTGTTGGAGGGGTAGTAGATTAACGTTCTGTTTGGTACTTGGTAGCCACTTAATGAGGCTCTGAACCATTCAGCTCTGAATAGTTCAGTATTCAGACTGTTTGTTTCAACCTAAAAAAGGTTCTGAATGAAATGATTAAGAGCTGAACCATTCAGACTTGGTGCATAGCTGAACCATTCAGCACTTATTCAGACCTCTTAATGATTCAGCACTTAATCAACCAAACGACCCCTTAAGAGACGGTTAATTGTTACTATTCATCTATTTTGAAACGGTACATCCTGTTTTATTGGTTTTTCTATTAGTGTCTATGTAGTCAAAGGCGAGACAAGCATGAGGCGTGACTTAGTGTTTAGACGAGGCAACACCCTTAAGCTTTGTGAATAAACGGAAGGTGACCTTTATCATACATACATGTTTGATTCATGCGAGGCAAGATGAGTGCTTAGATATTACATGTCGTTAAAACTGAATTGTATCGGCCAAAAACAAAATAAAACCAGCTTGAATGGGACAACGAAAGGCTTAAAAAATGAAACTAGCCACACCCTAATTGAGTAGTTATGGTTCTTTTATTTTCACTTACTTTCTCTTTATACTCGTCTCACTTAGACCAGGTGTAATGGTCTCGCGAAAAAGGCGTGAAGGGCGTATTTGGCGCCCATTTCACAAGCGCACACCGCCCCCCTTCAAGCCAAAGGGGCGCTAACCGGGGGCACGCGAAAATTTTCGCGTAGGTGAAAGAAGGAATGGTTCAATGGGGGTTTGACACTTCATTTTTATTTTTATTTTCTTTTTTTAATTCAAATTTAATACCATTATATATTCACCCCCACACTACACCACACCACTACACCCCTTATAAATTTGAAACTCCTTTTACCCACCAAGTGGCCCCACATTGCCAAGGGTCAAAAAATGCCCCATTCACCCACCACTACACATGGTCTTATAAAATTTCGTTACATGAACAAAATAACATTAAATAAGACTAAATTTCTATTATTTTCTATTTTTTTTTATAATTACTTATATTAGGCTTTTTATTACTTATTAGGGGGATGGGGCGCCATCAGAAAATGTCACGTGTACCCTACTACCAGCACGGTAACACCGCTGCCACCAGTGCTGGTAGGGGTCCCGTGAACCAAATACGGGTTTTTCTTACCGTGCTGGTTCTAGAGGAGAGAGAAGGTCGGAAATGTATTATTAAAAAAATGAGTGGTGTAGGTGAGTTTAGAGGAGAGAGAGAGAGAGTGAGTGAGTGAAAAATGTATTATTAATATTATTATTATTATTATATATGTGTGAAAATAATTAATTATTGGGTAAAAAACCAGTGCACTGTTGCCTCTAAAAAACGGTTTCAGTGAAGTGTTGTGGCAGTGCAGGATTGGTTGAAAACAGTGAAGTTAAAAACCTCACGGGTAGTGGCGTAGTGCCCCTTCACCCCTTATATTTTTGTCTCGGGCTTGTGATTTCCCCTTTTTTGACTATCTATTATCCGAACATGTAATCCTGAATATTTATTTTTTTAGTGGGAAATTATTGCTTGGTACGTTATCACTATATCCTACAATTATTAACATAGCTTGCTTTTTTTAAACCTTTTGATTTAGACAAAATTATGTTAATCCGTTTGGTTGATGAAAATGGCATTTTTTTTGTTTTCATTGATTTAAAAATGACATATGGCCTTGTATTCAAAGTGGTCCACTTTCGTCATTATTTTATGACAAATGGCATTTACCTCGGCTATGCAAAACCTATACACACAAATCATGTTGAAAACTTAAACCTCAACCGTGACATGTTTATCAAACAATCAGAATTGTGACATTTTTGCGATCCGGAAACAATGTTACCCTTCAAACCTTAAAATTTCATTTTTATGTTATCAAGGTTTACAAAACTAAAACCGGTGTATTTAATTTATTTAACTTTGTAAAACATATAGATGTTTATTGTATTTTCAAACGTGTTAGAAAAATCTTTGAGCTTCAAATATGTAAATCGATCGATAATGGTGCTTCAATAGGTCGCTAATTTTAGCGATGTAGAAAGAGACGGTGTTTATGTAGTGTGAAACTTAAATTTACTGGATTAACACATATATTTAAATGTTTCACATATAAATACATTTGGCATAAAGTGGTCTGGGCGGTTCACGGGGGTGGTAGGGGCTGGAATATTATCCCGGTAAAGTTATCCATGCCGGGGGTGTGGAAACAGATTGCAAATGTCCCAAATGTTTTAAGAAATTACAATATTGATCCGCAGCTGTTGTTGAAGGCGTCTCTTAGAGGTGGTTCGGGTATTTGCTTCTGGCTGGATTGGTGGATTGGAGATAATTCTCTGCAGCATATGTTTCCATTATTGTTTGAGCTGGAGCGAAAGAAAACGTGTTTTGTGTCGGAAAGAATGCGGCTTATAGATCAGACTACCCAGCTTAATTGGGACTGGAGACGTACGGCGCTGACTGCAGATGAACAGGTACAGCTGACTGACCTGCTGGTGCTGCTCTCGGGTCTTTCTTTGGGGATTGGGCCGGATGTTTGGGCTGCAAAATTAGATGGGTCAGATTGCTTTTCAGTTAAAGGGATTAAAAGAAGAATCATTGAGGCGACGCTTACTATTCTGGAGGTGGTTTTCGAATGGTGTAATTGGGTACCTAAAAAAGTGGCTATAGTGGCTTGGCGTGCGTTGCTAGACCGTCTTCCGACTGTTGAAGCTCTTGCTAGAAGGAATATTTTTGTTGACTCCCCTACCTGTCCAATGTGTAACGAAGTTGTGGAATCGGCTCAACACCTATTTACGGGCTGCTCTTTTTCGATGGTGATCTGGCCGATCGTGTTTTCCTGGTGTAGGGTTCCGAATACGTTTGCTTTCCATGTCCGTGATCTACTTTCATATCATAAAACGGCCAAAGATAATGCACGGGCAAAGAAGGCGTTTTATGGAGTTGTTTTAACTACGTTCTGGAGTCTTTGGAAAGCGCGGAATGATCGTGTTCACAATAATACGCCAGTTGTGGTGGGGAAGGTTCTTGACGAGATAAAGGTTATGAGCTTCCTATGGATTACTACTCGCGGGAAGATGGCGGACATGACGTGAGCTTCTTGGGGTAGTTTTGATACAAGTAAGATGGGGTAGTGTTCGGATTCTTGTTTTTGTTCTCCGTTTTTGTTTCGGATTCTTGTTGCTAGCATCTTGTTAGCTTTTTTATCAATAAAGTTTTGTTGGCCGTTCAAAAAAAAATACATTTGGTAATATTCGTGTTTACTCGTTTGCATTTGGTAAGTTACTGCCTTCACCCAAAAACCAAATCCCACCAACCGACTTTTAAATCATTAATGTCTTATCATGTTTGTACATTCTTCTTACTTTATGAATTACTTTATACTTATAGGTCGCTAACTTTCAATAGCTCGCCCACAACTGTCGCGCTTCACGCCATTCACGTTCACATTTCTTCTCTTTAATTCTGGGTATGACACGTATTTTCTTTAGTTGCATTTGTGTTTATTGCTTGAAAATTGAAAATTTCAATCACAATTGTAGAGAAAATTGAAGATTAGATGCAAACTTCAGGAGTTGGTTACAATTGTATGCTTTGAAATTAACTTTTCACTTTGGCTAATTTTATCACGTACACAATGTAACCATCACTTGATGTTTTGGTATGACACTACTGCTGGAAAATCACACACATGTTTGTTTTGGGATATATTTCAGATATTTAAATGCTATAGAGATATTATAGTAAAATTTTAGTATTCGTAAACACTTACAGAAAATGCTTTTTTTCACTTGACTCAACTCTAATCATTCACGTCACAACGATGAACCGGAACAAGTAATATTGTTGCTTCAAAACTTAGTGAGAAAGAATGTGATCTTATTGATAAAAAATACTTGCCCTTAGCAAACAATTCCTTTCAGGAGTTGATAAAAAGAAATATTTTGCAAGTAAAATAAAGGGGAGGGAAGAGTGAAATAGGAAGCGATCTCGAAGATTTGGGGTGTCGAATGTTCATCCCTTTATGATAAGGTCAAGATTTGACGCTCTTTCTGTGATGCCCATGAGCTTGTTTTGTCTTCACCCTTTTAATAGGGTTTGACTTGTAGACCTTAGAACTCCTCAATTGTCACATTATTGAACATTTGTTAGATGCGTCGATATGAATGTTGACTCATTATTTCTATGAATCATTTCTTTAGACAAAAGAAGTTTATGGAAACAATTACTCAAAATCTCACTTATTAGATTCCATTGTGGAAGACAAAATTCTTTCTAAAGAATCTGCCATGATATGTATGATCCATGCATGATATCATGAAAATAGATTAAAAAAAATAACTACACTTATTATTGACAATAGGTTTGAAAAAGTATCTTAAAATAAGAACTTTAGATATTTATACCTTGTCGACGTAAGAACCCATGGTGTATATGTTTGGAATATATTCCATTCTAATAGAGTTGAATAACCACTATCAAGTTTGTACGGAGCAGTTGGTTCATCCGCTCATCTAATTCTTTGGTTTTGATGCGTCGTGACCTCTACTTATATGAGAGGGTGAGTTGGCATCTCGCCATCTCCCTTCCTTTTATGGGGAATGGCTTTCAGCTTACCATCGTCTTCAAGTATTAATGTATAACGTCAAGATGTTCACAATCCGTTTCTTTTCTTTCATTCGAGAAACTTGATCCGAACCACTAACTATGGTTTTAAGGCTAGGTGGGCAGGTCTACTGAACCAGCCTATTAGACTATTTTGACAATTTGAAACAATTTTTTTTTTCAAAATATGTCTTCTTCAATAAAAGAAAATAGACGATGATGCATAACCATACTTGTTTGAAAACCGAAACCAAGTCCCAAACTGAATAAAACCAGTTTAGAACCAATACTAACCATAGGGTAGCGTTTGGTATGCTAGAATGAAAGGCATAATGGAATGGACCATTACGAGATAATGAAAGATTGTGTGTTTGGTTGATCAATAGAATGGAGTCACATATTCCACAAGGCATTCCATTCATCCCCTATATCTTTTTTCTCCATTCCATCCCTCTTTCACCCTTCATTGATAACACCAAAACCCATCACCATTGTCACCAACCACCACCGCCATCACCCATCACCGTCGTCGCCACCCACTACCAATCACCGACCATCGTCGCCATTAACCACCACAACCCACCATCACTGTCGCTAACCACCATCCACCACCGTTGCAACTACCCACCATCGCCGCCATCCACCGTCGCTGCCTGCCACCATCATCACCGCCACTAGCCACCACCTACCACTGTCACTCACCACCGATTTTATTCCTTCGTCTTTTACTGTATACCAAAAAACATAAAATAATACTTTGTTTCATTCCCCATGACAACCAAACAAGACATAAAATAGTAACGATCAATTCCATTCCCGTTTCCATTCCCTCATTCATTTCATTACTCCATACCAAACAGACACTAGGTTCCTTAACCATATTATAATCTTCTCCTTTGAAACCGGTTTGAAAAACCGTCAAAAACCCAAACTTAACTAGTGAAAAGTTGCCAAACTAAGATTAGGGTTTTTAACCCAATCTTTGCACCTCTAACTATATACTAATATGAACAATCATAAAAAATAATACATTTTTTATAGGTCTACATTATATACTGTCTACATATACACTCGAGGAGTCACTTCCCAGTTGCCACCCACTCCTCATTTCATCACACTCATTCAACACTTTCGTCTCTCACCCATGACGACGGCCGCCGCCACCACCACCTTCTCCGCCGTCACACCTACCACCTCCTCTTCACCATCTCCGACACTTAAAACCACCCCCCAAACATTATGCTTTCTTTCATCCAAAACTTCCTTCAAATCCCTCCAAGCTCGACTCTTTTCTTCTGGGTCTGCTCTTGGAGCTCGTATGGTTGCATCCCCGACCATCACAACGTCTCCCGTCTCTCTTGATTTCGATACATCTGTTTTCAAGAAAGAGAAAGTCAACCTTGCTGGCCATGAAGAGGTTTGTCTCTTTAACTCTTACCTGTTTCTTTTTTATATAAAGTTACAAACTTTATTAATCTTTTTGTTTTTTTATAAAAAAAGTTGTAAACTTTGTTATAAAGATAGTATGCCTGCCTGACTTGTGTGAAGGGTTTGTTTTATTTTGCAGTATATTGTGAGAGGAGGTAGAGATTTGTTTCATTTGTTGCCTGATGCTTTTAAAGGGATTAAACAGATTGGTGTCATTGGTTGGGGTTCTCAGGTTTGTATTATTTTGCTGCTTTGATAGTTTGATATTTTAGAGTTTATTATTAATATTATTAGTTTCTATTTAGGGTCCTGCACAAGCTCAGAATTTAAGGGACTCACTTGCTGAAGCAAAGTCTGATATTGTAGTCAAGGTGATCTTTTTTTTCCCAGTAGTTTTTTTTTTGTGCAGTAGTGATAGTATTATTTAACCATTCTGCTGATGAATTTGTAAATATTATGTTTTATAAACTAGATTGGGTTGAGGAAGGGTTCTAGTTCGTTTGCTGAGGCTCGTGCCGCTGGTTTCAGCGAAGAGAATGGGACTCTTGGAGATATTTATGAAACTATTTCTGGTAGTGATTTGGTTTTGCTATTGATATCTGATTCGGCTCAGGTTGGTTGATTGTTCTGAACTTAAGTAATATTTTGTTTGCTTTAGTTTTACCCTTTCAACTTTGTTATTAATTTGTGATTAGAAATTTAGGATGTAGTGTGTCTGCGAATATTTCATGTTTTTGTGTTGTGCATGTTTATCGAATGCTTAAGAATGCCAAAATGTGAAGAAACTGATACGCTGTTGTCTCTGTCGAGACTTGAACTCAAAATTAGATATGTGTATATCACGTATATTAATCTCTCCGTATATAGCTGTCTCTAATGTATCAAATGGTCGATGTGGATTAGTGTATCTTTAACTTTTTGGCTACAAGTTCGAGTCTTTTTAAAACACTAGTGGATCGGTTTATCGACCATATCTTTTAAAAAATGTTCCTGATGTTCATTTTAATTGCAGGCTGATAACTATGAGAAAATCTTCTCTCACATGAAACCAAACAGCATCCTTGGACTTTCCCATGGTTTCCTCCTTGGTCATTTACAATCAATCGGCCTGGATTTTCCCAAAAATGTTAGTGTGGTTGCTGTATGTCCCAAAGGAATGGGCCCATCGGTTAGACGGCTATATGTTCAAGGAAAAGAAGTCAATGGAGCCGGTATTAATGCAAGTTTTGCTGTCCATCAGGTTGGTCAAGATTCAACCGCCGTTTGTTTGTTCCATGTCATATGTTTCTTAAATATTAATGATTATTTTATTGTTTGTTGCAGGATGTTGATGGCAGAGCCACTGACGTTGCACTTGGATGGTCAGTTGCTCTTGGTTCACCTTTTACATTTGCCACAACACTAGAACAGGAGTATAAAAGTGATATATTTGGCGAAAGAGGTAATAATCAGTTTTTGCCTACAGAGTGGGCAATTTCGACCTCTATGAATGGGTCGATTTGGGTTTTATTATTATTATCTCAAAATAAGTTGAATAAAAAGTTATCTACAAGGGTACTGGACTGAATGGGTTAAAATTCACTCAAAGTCCATTTTTAATGCATACAACCTCTTGTGTTATGTTAATACTCTTGTATTTATAAAAAAAAAAGAACCTGTTTCGACCCATACTGAAGAAAAGGCCTGTTATATATTACTTTGTTCAGACTCGCTATCGGTTGAGTTTTTTTTTATTTATCTCAAATGAGTCAAATAAAAAAAATACTTAAGAGGATTATGGATTGAATTCTTCTAAAAGTAGAGTTTTGATGCACACAACCAACGAGATTGTTCTATTTAAAGAGATCAAATTTTATTGCAATCATAATGTTTTTGTAAAAGATCCTGTCTTGGCTCATATTGAAAAAGGACTCGTTACAACTCGAACCTGGTTTGACCCACTAACACACCGTCTTGCTACCTCAACATTTTCCAAGATAATCAGGTATCACTAATGCCTATTTTCCGTGATAAAATTCAGGTATTTTACTTGGTGCTGTGCATGGCATCGTGGAGGCATTATTTAGAAGGTACACAGACCAAGGTATGGCTGAAGATTTGGCTTACAAGAACACTGTTGAATGCATAACCGGAGTAATATCAAAGACTATATCCACTAAGGTCTGTTCCCATCTTTGTTCCTAACTTTCTTTTTTTGGTTTATTTACTTTCATACCCTTGTCAGTTTTTGCCAAAGTGTGTCCATTTTCTTAAGAATAGTTATTTTAACAGGGTATGAAGGCTGTCTATGAGTCACTCTCAGAAGAAGGCAAAAAAGATTTCTTGACGGCATACAGTGCTTCTTATCATCCCTGCATGGAAATCTTGTATGAGTGTTACGAGGATGTGGCCAGTGGCAGTGAGATTAGGAGTGTTGTTTTGGCCGGCCGCCGCTTTTATGTAAGTTTTTTCAACATCATTCAATTGGGCGTTGGTTCGGGTTTGAAACCGGGATGCAACTTAGAATATGATGATTTAAACTATTAATGTTTTATAATCCAGGAAAAAGAGGGTCTGCCAGCGTTCCCAATGGGCAAAATTGATCAAACCCGCATGTGGAAAGTTGGTGAACGGGTTCGTGCTACACGACCCGCCGGTGATTTAGGCCCGTTATATCCTTTCACAGCAGGAGTCTACGTGGCTCTAATGATGGCTCAGGTGAGTTCTTGTTCATAACCTTTTCCCAGTTAGAATATTATTAAATGTTTCTAAAAGTTCTCTCTTTTTTTTAAACATAGATCGAGGTATTGAGGAATAAAGGGCACTCGTATTCTGAAATCATTAATGAAAGTTTAATCGAATCTGTGGATTCATTGAACCCTTTCATGCATGCGCGTGGTGTTTCATTCATGGTGGACAACTGTTCCACGACTGCAAGATTAGGGTCAAGAAAATGGGCTCCACGGTTCGACTACAATCTGACCCAACAGGCGCTGGTTGCAGTAGACAATGGTGCTCCAGTGAACCAGGACCTTGTTAAGAACTTCTTTGAAGATCCGGTTCATGAAGCAGTCAAAGTGTGTGCAGAGTTGAGACCTACTGTTGATATCTCAGTGCCTGCAGATGCTGATTTTGTGAGACCTGAGCTGCGTCAACCTAGCAACTAGAGAGGGATCAGTTAAGTTATTTACAGTATACACCTGCCATGGTGTTAGTTATGTTACGTATGACGTGTTTCTACGGATATGATTTTGGTGATTTGTTTGGTTTGGTAGTTTTGGAATAATGATGGTGTTGGTGTATGGTCTTTGTTTTCTGAGTTCTATACTTGGGTGTGATTTAAAATATAAATTTTAAAAACAGTATTTTGGTAGATTAACCGGTTAAAATAAGTAAGTTTATGTAAATTTAACGAGGAAGGATGTTCAAGAGTAGTAGTAATGACATAAATATGAGGTTTGGTGTTCGTAGTCCGTAGATGCTACTGTTTAAACACTAGTAGATTGATGGATGCAACTATCAGCTCTACGCCTTAAGTGGTCCCTGCGGCGCCATCATCTTCTTGCACCTCTATCATCAATGACGTGACGATTTGATGGAAATCATCTCATTATCCTTATTTCAATGGCTAAATTCTCATAGCTAATTCTGGTTCATGATTTCTCGTTTTGATCACTTGTCTCTACTTTTGACTCTTGTTGTCCGACTTTGATCTCTAGTCGTGTGTGTTTGACTAATTATGTGAAACAAGCATTGTCGTGGTTCGACTTTCGTGTTTGATTGGTTTTCTGGTCATGTGGCGTTTGAATTGATTCATGGGTATTTGATCGAATTCTGTTTCTATGTGTTGAGTGATGTCGGGGCATGTGTGTTGACTTAATTTGTTTGTAGTAACAAATTATTGAAGTTTCAATGGCTTTGGCCTTTGTACAAGAGAAGGGGGATTTTTTTAGTAATTTTTGAGCTACACAGAACAAACCAATAATAGTAATTTTTATCAATGTTTTAAAACTGGTTTATACCGTATCAAGTTGGGCTCACAAACGATTTAACCGGTTTTACCTGCAGATTTAAACCGGGTTTAAGAACATTGATTTTTATTAAGGAGCCAGCTCAGAAAATCGTCGGCTAAGTTTTACACGTGTTATACTATTATGTTTATTTTGTGGACCTCATTGTACTTTTTAAACATTTTTTTCCAGCTAAATGTTAGCTTTCTTAGTGGGGAGAAGTGCCGCATTTGGGTACCTTGATTCCCTCCAATTATGCGTTGTCATATCACTAATTTGATTCACTACCGCATAATACCCATTTAAAGGCAACACTACCCTTAACTATGAACAAAAAATAGCGCGGGCACCACTCCTGGACAGATAGTGGGTACCCGGACGAAATTCGTGTTGCGCCCCGTACCCCTTTGTTTATTATTTTTCACGTGTAAAAAAATCATATATATTTTGGCAAAAACGTAGGGGTGCAAACGAGCCGAGTCACTCGCGGGCTACTTTAGCCCGGCTCGGTGAAAAGCTCGAAACAAGCCGAGCCTTATTGAGCCGAGCTTGAGCCTAAATCAAAGCTCGTTTAATTATTGAGGTCAAACCTAGCATGTGAAACTTGCCAGGCTCATTTTGTCGAGCTTTATCGTGCCTGATTGCCTGAGTGTAATATTAGTTTTATTGATATTTAATAATATTACCCCTCATTTGAAGTTGTTTAGTAAACGAGCCCGAGCTTCATTTATCGAGCTCACGAGCCTAACTGAGCATATTATTTATGTTATTTTTATTTAATATATTAACACCTAATTAATAAACGAGCTGAGCTTGAGCTTGAGAAGTTTAAGCCGAGCTCGAGCCTTGGAAACATAGCTGGAACCCGGTCGAGCTCGAACTCTCATAAATTAATCGAGCTCAAGTATGAAGTATGGTTGAGCTCGGGCTCAACTCGTTTGCAGCCCTAATTAAACGTAAGTAAACATGTCTGTTTCTATTTTATTTTATCTTTTCTGTATTTTAGGTTTGAAGCTACTTCAGAAACCCTCGTCTTCTCTGCATCCACATTCCACATTCAAATTCTCTTACAAATATTCAAACAAACACTCGACTTACAGACGAATAACCCAACAAATTCAACATCTTTAATAATCCTACGACGACAACCTTCTTCCGTTTCGAATTTCTGTTCAAAACAATGAGTGAACAAGAGAAGAACACGACCGTCGGTGGTTCTTCCGGAGATCAACAGTCGCAGCCTACCACAGGTATCTTCAATTATTTGTTTTTCATAATTCTATATTTGGGTTTAATGTTTATTTCTCTTGATTTTGATGATTTTGCACAAAATGCAATAGAGAAATAATGTAGTTGGTAGATACTTTGAAAGTTTGAAAGGTGTAGTATCTTTAAGATTTTTAGAAGATGCTTTAGAGATGATGTTGTAAAGTTAATGATTTATTGAATGGTGCTTCATTTTTCTCAATGATTTGGTTATTTTTTTTTATCTGCAAGTTTGCACGCCTAGTGTTCGATGAAATGCCACAGTTTTTTTGTATGATAAATGGAAGATGGCTTACTGTAAAATGGAACAAATATAAGTGACTGTTATGGTATTCAATAGCAGTTGCTCACCAAAGACCATTTGGCCTAGCAAAATGATAGTAGTTAGTACCCAGGTGTGTAAAATGGTGCCCCTCTTCAAGAGGTCGAGGGTTCGAGTAATGGTGTAGAATTAGGAGTAGATTAGATTGCTCGTTTCCGTTAAAGAAAACAGAAGCTGCACTACCACCCTAACCATATGCACAAGTTCAAGCCTTTGATGTAATCAACTGCTTCTTTGTCTCACAAGAAAAAAAAACGTTGTCACCCTTGCAAGACCGCTGACCATCAAGAGCTCTGTTGACAAACTTTATGACTCTCGATTCTTATGACAAACCTGTAGCTTAAAAATCAGAGTTTTCACTTCATTACGCCCGAATGAACCATCGACCCCTTGTTCATCTCAACTCTACCAACTTTGTGGAGTTCTACCTGGTTCATCCCTTTCTACTGTCTTTTTTTTTTGTTTTGATCAATTCACAAATACATACAGAGATCATACAAGCCATTGCCACTGGCTCATTGAGTCATTGCAGTGAAAAGTAAGTTAATTAACTCAAATTGGATCCAGTGGTTATACCCTGTAAATAGAATTTCAGGTTTTCAAAGTTTCAGGATAGTAAGTTTAGTAATTTGGTCGTTTAAATACAAATGGCGTTTTCATCAAGTAGATCATCAATCTAGACACCAATCAGTCAATCACTCCAGTCAGCTTCTTGTTGCCTATGCAGTGTCTTCATAAATTTTCTCTCTGTTCTGCAAGTTATCTTTTTGTCTCATACCTTATGCTTATTTCAATAATTTAACATTTAATTTGGTTAAAATCTTATTCCATAATCCCAGACAAAAATGCTAGAGTTGATGCTGTATGGCAGCAGATGAATAAAGGAATATCCACAGATAAGCTGAATTCTCTTCTTAAAAAGTCTTCTACAAATCTAAAAGGAAATTCATCTAAACCTTCTTCAAAACCATCGTCTTCTGTAAGTCTTCATATGCATATCTTTTATTGAAACAATATTCCTACTCAACATATTCATAGATCCGTCTTCATTAGAGTTGGATGACAGTTCTTGGACTTGGTCCAAAGACGAGTTCACCCACCCAACCTGTACCGATTTCAAAACCAGTAGATAAACAAGCCAGTGTTGGTGAAGACGCTTTAAAGGTTGCAGCAGCCGCCCTCTCTGCCGCCAAGGATGCCGCCAATATGGCTGCTGTTGCAGGAAGAGGAAAAATCGAGGTAAATTCCTTGCTGGCATAATCTTTCAGAATTCAGATAGTAGTCCGAATTTCATAAATCTTGAGTTTTAACTATTTTTATGTTTGCTTTTTTTTTTTTGCAGGTGAGGGAAGTGAGAGACTTTGCAGGGGAATCCATTGAAGTTAAAAAGCTAGTCGATGCCAATATGGCAGAAACATCAGAAAAAGATAAAAGTGGTGCACCTTCTGCAGTCGATGCAATTCTTGAGCAAATTAAAAAGAAACCAAAACTAAGTGTCCTTGATAAAACGAAAAAAGATTGGGGCGAATTCAAGGAAGAAAACCGTTTGGATGAAGAGCTTGAAACTTACAAGAAAAGTGGAAATCAGTATCTAGATAAAGTTTCTTTCCTGGAGCGTGCAGATTATCGTCAGTTTGAAAGGGAAAGAGATGTGCGCTTGGCTTTGCAAGCGAAGAGGAAATCCGATATGCGAGAAGATGATTGACTGCCAAAAACAAGTCAGGCAAGTGTCACCTCTTTGTATAACTCAATATTATTCATCTTGCTGTTGGGGCTTTAAAATGTTTTATGGTTTCATTTTTGTTTCAAAAGATATTGTAACTTAGCTGATTTTGTTTGATTAGTTATTTGCAATTGACCTTGTATCTGGTTCACTCCTGAACCTAAATCTGGTCCAATTATGAAACTTTTATTGGTTTTGTATAAGGGGTGCTCATGGTTTTGGTTTGGTCTAATTCTGTCAAACTTTCTGAATCTGTCATTGGTTTGATTTTGCTTTCCTTTTTTTTTTTTCCAAAATCTTCTGTGGGTTGGCTTATAAATGTTCAGCCCTGTTAGGACACAGACCATTTCTTCTTCTATTATTAACCCCAATTCATGACACCAAACCGGCAATGATGGTTTGGCTCGGTTTGGTTTAAGTTGCTAAAGGTTGGTCTAGTCCCAGATGAATAAAAGTCGTTACCAACAATTTTGCTTGTGATTTGGCCTAAAAAAATCAAAACCGAGTCATGAACGCCCCTAGCTTTATCCTTCCAGTTAAGTTTTTTTAAAAGAGGAGTGTATTATATGCCACTAAACTATTGCAAACTTACATTAAAGTGGGGTTGATCATATGATTTTAAAATCTGAAACACATTTTTTTTATTTATATTCTAATCTAATGATTAGAAACTTCAACTGGCAATAATCTTAACCAAGTACAGACTTCATGGGACAAAAGAACCCTAGAATCTACTTAACAAGACCCAAACTAATGATCCCCCATGAAGTATTAGGCCAAGACCTCTCTTTTGCTTTGCTCAACAGAACCCTACTCCAAGCAACCCACCCTTCCCATGACACCCTTTTGTCCCATGGACACCCCCACTCCAACAACAAACTCAACCCCTTCTCAGCCTCTCTTTCACCCTCCTCAAACCTCCCTCTGCTCATATAAAACTGGCTCAACAACACATGTGGCTCACCCACAAATGGGTTCTTCTCAATACACTTGATCAACAACTCTTCACCCTTCTCCTTGTTTGTCCCCTGCTGCTCATAAACCGCCTCCCAGTACAAATCTCTAGCCACTATCTGCTCACTTGGGTCAAGAATCTTCGTGCAGTGGTCGAAAACAGGCGGTATGACGAGCTCTAGCTCGTCAAACCTGTCTTCATGGCGGTCAGGTTGCTGTTCTTGATTAAATATCTCTTCTTCTCGAACCAACAAAGTGTATATAGCTGCCATTTTCGATATCAGATTCATCCACAGTCCTGGCTTCCCATTTCCAGGCCATAACACGTCGAAGTTAGTGTTTCCAGTGAACTCTAACCGGCCGTCTGTGTTATCGTATAACTCGTCTTGGTAACCATAGTACTGGTCGCCAAAGTCAGCTATAGTCATGAGAAGAAAAACAGCTAACACCCTTCTCGGAATAACTACAACTGAACCGGTTCTGATGTGTTTCGCTATTATTCCGGTGGCTGGAACAATTTCTTGAACCTTCTTCCTCCAATTCTCTTCTTTTCCCACACCGGATTTCGATGAAGCTCTGAGGTGTTCCCTGAGCTCTGAATCAGTGTAACGAAACACAACATCATCATGAATGAGAGTGTGGCGAGGTACAATGCAGAACAAGTGGATTAACTGTTCTGCGACAGGACCGACATGTTTACGGACAGTTTCTCGGTCAATGACTGGATCAAAGATTGCAAGATTGTGATAGGAGTTGGAGTAGACTGAATGGAAAAGACCGAAAAGACAAACGGGGTCGGGTGCGTTCCAGAGTTTGAGGATGCGGTAGACGTTGTAGAGGTGGTCAGAGAAGGTTCCTAACCGGTGCCAGCACTCGCCTGCACCGGCTGAACGTAGGATGGTCAAGAGGGTTGGTAAGTTTTTGTCTACTGACTCGATGTCTTCACGGAGAAAAGGTCTAGCTGATTGAATAAGGTCTTGTAGGTGTTGGTTGTTTGTAAGTGAGGTAGATGATGATGATGATGAAGTTGGCATGTTTGTGATGATATGCATGTGAATGGTAGATGATCAGTGCTTTATATATTTGGTTTAGTGTCATATGTAATGAGACGTGTCATGAAATGTGTTCTTTTTTGAACAAGTGTGTGTCTAGTGACGCCTTACTTATTTGGATTTTTCTTACTTGTTTTCTCATGTGAATGTGGAACAGAGAATTTTGATTAGGGGTAAAAGTTATGTCATGTTATTTTATCATAATCTGTTACTCATTTTTACCGACAAGTTTATCTTTACTTTGGCACTAATCATGTATTTAGTGCCCATTCAGAAGACGTATTAAGTTATCTTTGTTGTTATGACAATTGTGTTGTCAAGTCACACCAAACTCGATTTGGAATTTTTTTCTTCTAGCATAAGACATAGGGGTGTGGTCTCGGCAACTCAATCGAGTGGGTGAGGATATAAGGGTCCAATTCTCCACCCCATAGCCTAAAGCTCTTATCGTATGGCACGCCGAGGCAGGAGGATATAAGGGTCCAATTCTCCACCTCCTCCTTCCTTTGCCTAGTTGTGTAAATATATGCTTATTTCGTCAAAAAGTGTATACATAGCGAGTTAGAAACCCCCCCCCCCCCACGCTCGTCCGCAATATATATGAAGTCATACTAAAATAAATATGATAGAACAAATGACACTTTGTTTTCATCTTTTAGAAATCTTCAACAAACTTCATTGACGTTGCCAAGGAAAAAAATGTATGTTTCATTGTTTTCACCATCACTCTAGCAAGCTTAATTTTTGTAAAGTGTTGTTCATCAGTATATAATATTTGCAAGTTTTGGGAAAATATGAATGGAATACGGTATGTATGTAAATGGTGGATGGGTGCATTTAAAAAATTGATGTAGTGTTACATGGAAAGAAAAATGCTTCACGCAATCTTTGGTGTGTTCATGTTTTGACACTTAGTGTTGTCATTTCACATGAAAGTCGATTTGGATTTTTCTTCCTATACCTAGAATCATAGGTGAATGGGTAATGTTAATTTCTCACCACAAGTGAAAGAGAAGTAAGAAATAAATATACAATTTTTAGAAATCATGAAATAAATTATTCAAAATTCTGAATGTGTATTTTATTGTATTATATTATACATATAATAGTCATATGACACAAAAATCAAATCCATAGTCATGATATTTAAGCGAAATGTCAATTAACGACAAGTTCAAGTCTTTATTCCCATAAATGAATACGCAAATGTTGATTATACAAGATCTAACTCACGTACACCTTTTCAATTTACCTTTGGTGGTAGTTAACTAACAAATACTCATACTATCGGGGTTGGTGTCCCAATGATAAAAGCAAAGCTTCTAAGATCAACTAAGCTTGAGAGATCTTGGGTTCATGTCCTAAAAGGAGTAAAAATTTGTCGTTACAAAAAAAAAACTAACAAATATTCATTATCTACTAGACCGACCGACCTTGGAGTTGCACTCCTAAGTAAGAGGAAAACTTAAATATATTCAAATGAAACTACGAGATTATTGACATTTGATTTGAATTACATTAACGAACCAGATACTATAATAAAAGAGAAACTATAATTAGGAGAAACACTTCATTTATCAACTTTATATATGGGGGCCATTTTCGGAACGAACACATATTAGCTATTACATATGAAAGAATAGAAAAACTATGAGGTCACTAGACCAAGCAAGCTAGTGGTTGTAAAGTGATAGCAATTAACATTGTCTTGCAATTATGAATTAAGTGTCGTATGAAAGCTGGGTTCCTTATCATAGCTATGTTGTAAATTTCCTCTCAACCTAATTGCCAGATTTTCAACTAACAAAATGTAGCTCCTGATCAACTCAACATCCTGCAACCGACATAGGCAAGGCAGTACGCCACCACAATCGGAACCAAGAGACAAAAAGGAGCATCAAAGTAGGGAGTCAAAACCCCTAAGACAATAAAACTGTCGCTACCCAGTAAAACAACTCAATCGTCATTTGTCACTGACAAACCTACAACCAATAACGTTATGACGGGGTCGGATGGTTCATCCGCCTGAAGCCTAAGTTCAAGATGGGGTCCGGTAGCTGGATTTTAGTCCATGGTTTAGGGGTTTATTTTTTTTTTTTTAAATAAGTTGAAAAGCCAATGAATGAGCCTAACACATAGAGGTGTACAAAACCCGGTTTGTGCCCATACTGGTTCGTGTTGTAAACCGGTCCGTTTTGTTTTACCTTGCGCTCGAACCGGTTTCGCCTATACCGGTTCAGGTTGTAAGCAGATTTCAAGGTTAAAAACCCAAACCCACTCAAACCAATTTGAATCAGGTTCATAACCTGTTTGATCAAGCTCAAAACCTGTTGGGCCTAAACGTGTTCGACAAAAAAAAAACACAAACATGCAACAAACCACCAGGCCAGGGCAGGCCCAAATCAGTTTGGCCCAAACTGGCTTTTTTTGGGCAACCAAATTAAGCTTTGAACCCGTTCATCAAACCCAAACCAGTTGTTTGTACACCTCTAGGCTCTACTAAGTACTAACAGGATAAGAAAGAACCATGAACAATAGAATCTAAGATTTAAAAAAAATGCGAGATGATAATTTTTGTAAAAAGAAAACATCTTCCATGCAAATGAAGAATGGTTAACTTTTGTCGTTCCCTCACCAGACATGATGCATCAACATGTTGATGATCATCAAACACCCAAATCCGCGACAAAATATAAGTATAAACAACAAACCAAGAATCGCATTCGACATGCGACACTTAAAACATTTGCTATACAATCATGTATTAAATAAAAACACATAAAACTCAGTTAACCCGTGAGCTATTAAGCCTTCCCCACCATTTCTTTTTACCTTTCTCACCATCACCATCCTCATGCCCAAGTTTGTTCAAAATTACCTTTGTCTCCCTCAACCTTGCGGTGTAATCTTTCTTCCACCCTTCAAACATTTGTTTCAACCTCCTAAGTTCATGATCCGGGTTCAAATTAGCCTCAACTTGACCCGACTTCACTTCCACCAAAAACTTTGCATCATCTCCAAAAACTTGACTTCTTTGTTCAAACTCTTCAGCTAATCGGCTAATCACACTCAAACCCGCGCTCATTGGCCTCACGTTTTCATGTCCGTTTCTTCTACCGTTTGTTGCAGCATCCCAACCAGGGTTAGTTTCGTCATTTGCAGTGTTGATTGATGCATCTGAATTTCTTTCTGAATCATCATACGAAAGACTCTTTTTGGCTATTGAAAGGCTTGATTGTAATGAACGCATTTGTTTTTGCCATACTTCTTCCATTGATTTCATTTTAAGCTCGTACTCTGACCAACGGTTTTCGTATTGTTGAAGACGTTGGTGGAGGATGTCATTTTCTTCTTCTTTTTCTCTTAAACCGGCTTCTGCTTTTAGGATTCTTCTTTGTAGTTCAGCAAGGTATGATGACTTTACTAACACTTCATCTGACCCGTTGCCCTGTTTTGAAAAAAAAAAGTTGTTTTTAAATCTTCTAAACTAAAATAAGACACGTAAGCAGCATGATACAAAAGGGATGTCAACTTAAAGCTAGAAAATAGTGTTTAGGTGTTCTGTTTGATATTGTAATAATCAGATAACCGGATTTTTGACAACTATCTATTTATCCAACATTAATCACTAATCAGATAATCATATTCCAGAACTCAAATCCAAACGCCCCCTTTTTCCAAAAAAAAAAAAAATCCAAACGCCCCTTAGATAAATAATTTAAACAAAATGATGCAAATTACATACTTAGGTGTATTGAAAAGCAAATACTATGAATCTACCTTATCATATACCAGATATATAAACAGAATGATAAAATTATAAAATCTGAAACTACCTTTCCGGAACCAAACTGGAGAAGAGCAATGTCCCCTGAGCATCTCCTAACCAGCCAGCCACGAATAACTGGAAAAAGGTTTTAATAAGATTATATAAAGACTAAAATGACATGATTTATTCAAAATTTCCATAATTATATCATCCCATGCTAAAATAATACCAGCTTGTAACGTAATTGTGGCGCCATGAATATCTTCAAATCTTTTCTTGCTTATTTTGGCTTTAACATGTTTTTGTATAAGCACAGCCGCCCTGTATCTATGGACCAATATTGCAAACTCCTTTCTAGATTTTTCACCACGAGCAACTGTAGAAAATTTTTGTAAAATCTCAATATTTTCACATAAAATAAATTGAATTAAATAATCAGTAATAGAAAACTAAAAAAAGCATACATGCTTGAAGGGTGAAAATTCCTCTTTTAAGCTCCTTCATATGTTGACGAGCTTTGTGACCTCTAAAGCAGCTTTGAACACGTAATATACCATTAAGTGTACGGTTTCGTGTATCCTCAAGCTTACCAATCTGAAAACAAATTTGGAAGAAGTTAAGTGAGTTGTAATGTAATAATTAAAAAGAATTTATTTTTTTATTTCATCTAACCTGTCCGGTACGGAAGAACAATTTTGTGTAACCAATTTGATACATTTCAGGAAGAATGTCAAATTGGTGAAGTATGGCAACCGATACACTTAGTGGATCTTGTATTGCAACATGTTCCAGCAGAAGAAAACCATACCTGATGTAAGAAAAACATTGGTATGTAAATAAGTATTATCTTTCAACAACTATTATAAAACAAAAAAAAATCATAATAAAAGGGATAAAGAGAAATCATAACATCAAATATACCCTTTTTCAAATTTATGACATTTCTAACTTCCCTTAAAACTAGCATTGATATGGGAGTTTGAAGTGCAAAGGAGAAAGAGAAGGGTATAAATGTCATTGTAAATTGTAATTAATGAAGTGTGTAAATATGAAATTTTAAGTACTTTGGATGGGTATACTTGACATTACTATATTTGGTTGGGTAAATATGATATTATACAAGTTTTCAAGGGATCTATATCATATATAAAATTGCCCCAAGAAAGAACCACACCTTCTTGCAAATTTCTGATGGGACATTCTTGTTGGAAAACCAGATCTTGATATTCTAACAACTTCCAAAACACCACAGCATTTCAGCTGTTGTAACACAAGTCCTTGATGGTAAATTCCAGGAGACTGTGAATTATTAGGTTTAATGCAACGTATGAAATGAGGTGTTGTGCTTTCCAATCGTTGCATTAACTGGAACAGTTGGCCCTGAATAAGATGATATAAATATATATTATTAACCTTAAAAAGATGTCACACATTACCATCTTAAATTACATATATAACGTATTTAAGTGGATCATACCTTAAACTTTGTTACAACACTAAGCTTCTGAGAATCTGCTCCACCTGATTTATGTAATGGTCCAGGAACTGGTTTTTCAGATAAAGAAAGCAAATTTGAGGCAAATGCTTGTGGGAGTTCACATGTGCAAGAAGATAAAAGTTGAATGGAATCCAAGTGTAATAAATCCCGATTTTTCTCCAGAAATCCACTTGTATCATATGTAACCTGGGATAGTACGATTTATATTTATAAGTTATAACAGCAAATAGTAACATTGTATTAAAGAGAAGTGTAAATATGCTTACCTCTCCTGCATAATGATGAACTGTAAACGCTTTTCCTCTTTCTCCTCTAAAACAAGAATTAGTTTTTAAATGCTGTTTTAGCTTTGTTGCAAATGTCATATCTGTGCCATTTGGGAATGTAGATTCTTCGTCTAACAAAGTCATCAGCCCCAATGGTTTCTGTAAGAAACAACCATTAATTGTGTTAGCAAAAGTTTAGAAAAAAAAACCTCAAAGGTGCAGGTTAAAAAAAAGAGAATTGGGGGATTTTACTGTTAGTAACAAAGACAAATACAGTAAAAGCAGGTTAAGAAATAGACTGGAAACCTTTTCAAAAAGATTGAGACAGTCTTGATTGTCTTCAAACTCCACTTTTGCCCAGTCAATGCCATCTTGAATGTATTCCTAAAAAGGGGCACCAAATTTATTTGACATAAAAACTGTTAATTCAAAAACCCACAGAGTAATATCAGTTAATTATCAGTCATGAAGTTTATTAGTCAAAAGTAATACATCGAGATCATGATAATTTGGCAAATGGCAAGTAGAAAAATATATCAAACAAAAGATGGTGGTACCTCCTGTTCTAACTTGAATAAATGGCGATTGAAATGTTGCTGCAATCGTTCATTTGCATAGTTAATGCAAAACTGCTCAAAACTATTCACATCAAATGACTCAAACCCGTATATATCAAGAATGCTAATAGATCTTCCTGTTCGACGTTTGCCTACAGCAAGTGATTTGTTTATTTGTTCCACCAACCAATCAAACAAACAAGAATATACAGATTTTGCCAAAGCATCTCTTGTGTCAATTGCCTGCAATAATTTAGGTTTAATATAATCACAGTAAAGTTGATCCCATAAACTGTTTGCAATGATTAATCATTTATTACCTGAGCTAGAGTTAGCTTTTGAACAATGATATCATTGTTAACTTTCATTTTTCGGGTAGATAATGCAAGCTTTAGATCATCAGCCTCACAACCGATTAATTTAGCGACATTCAGCAGAGCTGTGATTGACATTATATTACTCAAAAAATATATGTATAATTAATTAATGTATAAATAATAAAAACTAAATATTTACCTTCATCAATAACAGGTTCAACATGGTTTTCATTATCAACAATAGAAAATGTCACATTTCCGAGCCACAATACTGCTGCTAGCATTGCAAAAGCATTTTCCTGATTCTCTTTGCTAACATGAACAGCATCCAGTGCTTCCTGAAAAAAAAAAATTTATAATGACCATCAATCTTATCTTTTTACTAATTAAAAAAAAGAGTGAAATAGGAGGAAATAGTACCACTACAACACGAAATTCTTCAGCATCATCGACCCCATTGATTGAGTAGCAAGTACTTTGCTGCAAATATTTGTACTCTTGCGCACTTTTCAAGTTTAATTTCTCTGTAACAAGGTAAACATAAAGATAAATAATGATTAATAGTTAATGTTATTTAAACTTTTAAGGATTCAGAATTAATACCCCTAAGAGAAGGTGGGGCTCCTGCACAAAGCTGATAAAATGAATGATATGACCGTTCTCCGTCTGTGCATTGAACAACTCTTGACTTTTCAAGCAAAACTGCAAAATGTTGAAAATAATAGGACACCAATGTCGGTAAATAATAAAGAAAAACTTTTTATTCAAGAAATAAAAAAGAATGTGATATTGATTTTACATGTCTGGATCTTGGCACCCGATATTTTTCCAGTTTCACTGAAGTGAATTTCAATCAATTTTCCCTGACAAAGATTTGTGTTATTGTTAGAAGGCAGGAAAACAGTAGCAAATTAGAAACTTGTGTTCCAATGGTATTACATACTTTCCCCACATATATTATATTTGGAAGTAAAAACCTTAAAATACATGAAGATAAAGAACTTACAAAACGACTTGAATTGTTATTTCTTGAGGTTTTTGCATTACCAAAGGCCTCTAAAATTGGATTGGTTTTCAGTATTTCATATTCTATTCCACTACCCCCTCCAAGAGCAGCCAAATATTGCATCGCTATCTTTGCTGTTTCAGTTTTCCCAGCTCCACTTTCACCACTGAAAAATATATATACAACATGAGTGCAATACATGTAGTATAGGACATATGCGCATACATCATTTTGCATAAAGTTCTATTATAAAGATTCTTCAACTAACCTTATCACAATAGATTGGTTCACTTCATCTACAAGATAAAAAAGAGCAAGAATGAGTATGACATAATCAGATGACCAAAAGTGACATAAAAAACCTCCATGAAAGTATAGAAAGGATTCAGGAAACATAAAAGAAAAACCTCTAATCATTTCCCGTATAGCTGTATCAGCAATGGCATACACGTGAGGACTGTCTATAGATTTTCTCTTATAGGCTTCAATATAATCACTCCCATATAAAGGGATTTTCTTGAAGGGGTTAATGGCAACCAAAACCGGTCCTGCTTTGGACTGTAACAGAGGATGAGAAGAATACAAGATTAATTAAGTATATCAAGTGTTAAAATAATTATAAAACATTAAAATATTAGGAGATACTTACATAGATCATGTCTCTATCATATCTGTAATTAAGATTGTACAAGACTGATGGTTCGTTTAGATAACTTAGTTGCATAAGATCATCTACTCCATCAAGGATTTCCGGATTTGCAGGTAATAGGCTATCAGAGCTCACTTTTAATACCTAAAATGAGAAATCAAAACAAAATTCGTGATTATTTGAATCACCAATAAAAAAATAGTAACAAAAAATAAGCTCGCTTACTTTTCCTTCAGAAAATGATATAAGTGATTCGGATCCTGTAATAGATATAATCTTGGCCAGCTCCCAGTTCCCATCAGATGTTTGGAACCATGATTGAAGCTTCTGAATCACAGGTGTATATCATTGCAATAGAGATGAGTAATATTAGATGCATGACATATGTATAATGGTTAACCTCAAAAACCAACAATATGGTAAACTTGTACTAATATTATTTGTATAGAGTGTAACCGTGTAAAGCGAACTTTCAACTTAGCAAGTTAATGAAATTACAATCTTATGCTATCATATGAATAAGTTAGCTCGTTGAAATGCAATATCAGTTATGTATCTAGAAAACTGAATCTTTTCTCATTGTGCAAGATTTGATAATTTTAATTCAATGCAAGTAAAGTAGAGGTGCAACACTAGTATTTTAAAACTAGTTGAGTGAAAGAAAAAGTTAAGTTGCAAATTATATTACAACAGATATAATCTTCAAGTAATCTGCTTCCTAGGTTTTTCATGCATTGTGTTACAGGATATATACAGTTATACACATCAAGTGATGACTGAATTTTGCTAACTTTCACCTTGATTTCCCATATAGGCTTTCTAAGTCATCAGAAAATTAACATTCTCATCTTGACTATGCAAGGATACACTACCTTGTTAAATGTCAAACAGCCATTAAATCATTTGTTTGGCATTAAAACCATTCCTTATTCATAGGGTATCCATCTAATAATAGTGGATGAAGACTGTTAACAATAATTTGCCTCCTAAAACAATCCACTTACAAGGAAATTATACCAACAATCTGCTAGCAAATAAAAGAGAAGTTGATCATTCAACTTGCCCTTCAATTCATGTGTGGGACAACTTTGCCCACACAGAGGTAATATATGTTCTAACTAATTTAAAAGAAAAAAGATGCCTACATGGATCAAGTTATCACACAGAGCACATTTTTAGTTCTGTAACCATTTTTAACAGCCTACAACCAAACTCATGAATACAACTTTATGTGCATATGCATAAAAACAAATAGACTAAAAATCGTCCATTCATTCTCTCTTTTCTTTGAAACACAGAAACAATCTAATTTGTCATCACCCTGATTTCATCATTTCCGTCCCTAACAATAAAACCACTGCAGCATTCATCATGCTTTCTAATTTCTAAATTTATATTTTAACCCAAAAACAATTTACAAATATGCCTTTTAAACTGATATGAGTGTGAAGATAGTAGATTTGGGTGTGTTTAAGTACTTAAACAGTTTAAAGTAGATGAAAATCAAAAACCAAAAATTAAGCAAGACATGCTTTTAAACTTTAAAGATTCTATATGCTTTAAACCAAAAATTAAGACATATTATTATTTGATTGACTGAATGACAAGTGAACATAGTGCAAATTATCTGAGAACTACATGTCTCAAAAATCACAACTTTCCAATCTAATCATGTTACGGTGATGAAGTTAGACAGAAAAAAAAAACAAACACAAGTATAAAAAAGATAATTTCGCAACGTATATCAAGAAATTCTATTTAATCTAAATCATATTTCCGCATTCATCGTGCATTCAGACATCAAAAGAACCACAACTTGGAAACCAGATTTACCTTTTTAGCAACATAAGAAGCAGTATCACCCCATTTCTTATTACCCCAGGACACCAAAACAGATCCTTGAGGAGAAACCGACGGATTAACATCTTCATCATCCACAGACGGCCCATCGTTCAACAAAAAGCTTGAGCTTTGTCCATACGGCGAATCATCATCAACAACCCGATCCATACCGCCACTTCCATTCTCCGGTATACTAACCGTAATATTCCCCCCTGTAGACTTCTCACCTGATGACCCCATAAACCTATACTCCACAGGCAATGACTTAATAGACTTAAACTTAGCCGCAGCTCCATCCGTTGCCATTATCGCCACAACAAGATCCTTAACTTAATCTCTCAACAAAACTAGAAGTAACCAATCCAACCAGCTTGGTCCTCAAATAACCAAGATCAGAAAAAGGTGAAAGCTATATCTGCCCCAATAAAGCAACAATAATTAACCTAAAGGTCCTACGTAACTTATCCAAGGGACCCTAAATTAACAATCTTTCTTCCTTCTGGATCAAATCCCCGACAATATCAGCATCAACACCAAAAAGTTCCACAAATAATAATAATAATAATAATACTCCACTTCACAGTTCACACCAAATACATCACCTCTTGCCTAACTTGTTACTGATTGTCTTCCAATACTAAATTAAAAACAAATTATTAAATAATCAGTTACTGAAACAGAATGTAACCCTAGAAATTACTGAAATTGGCTCATTTCAACAGATCTGTTGAATAATCTGAACAGAAACAATTGAAGGATGGAGAATTGAAGTTCTAGAAGAATATATGAAACGATTTGTGAAGATAAACCCTAGTATTTGAAGTATATGAAGGTGATGACCTGGTCCAAGTCACATGTAGAGAGAGAGAGACGATGCCGTTTTGCTTTACTGCTTTTTCTTCTTGTTCTTCTTTCTCTCTCTAACACATATTATTGTCCAGTAAAGCGTTATATATACAGTGTATATATACATATATATACGTATAGTTTTTAGGAGCAGAGCAAAACTTACTAACCGCCACACAAGTTAAATTTTTGAATTCAAATTATGGTTTGCAAAACAGGTCTTATCGTGTTAGGTTATGGTAGAGGTTCCGTTAATAACCAGTTTTTTCCTTCTTTCTTTTTTATGTTTCCCGTGTTTTTCGTATAACCAGTAAATCGTTTAAAAACAGGTTTCTACAAAAAAAAGTCTCTAGCTTATTACGAACCTACGGTCAAAAAGACACCATTAATCGGTTACTCTTCACTCTGTTATTAACCGGTTACATTTTTTGTTAATAAATATTTCAATTATTTAAATGATTATTTTGTGCACCTCTAGGTTAGAGACAATGCAACTATCACAAGAATAAAATATGTATCCGACTCGTTTAACGACTATATATTACATATCTCATGTCTATAATACACTTCTATGCTTTTTTGAATTAAAAAGTAGAAATGAAGGAGCCTAGCATCCAAAATTTTGTTAAACGTGTTTTAAACAGGTCAGAAATCACGAAACTATAATTTATATTTACACAAAGTAAAATTTTGAATATAGTGGTTTTCTGGATATAGTAATATCAGCTCTGGACAAAAGATTCAAAAGACATATATTCTTCCAGATATAGACCAACTAAGTGACAATAAACATACAAGTGGTGTCGCATATGTTACAAGTGGTTATGAAACATTGGAACGTGTAGAGAAAATTGGTGATCTGGAAGGGATGTTTTGCCTATTTTTGCCCACCAACCAAATTTGAAATTTTAATATTTGTGGTTTGAAATTTTAATATTTGTTTTTATTTTTATATTTTGTTTTTTGTGTTTAATACTTTTGGAAGTTATTTTGGGGCTAATATTAGAGGGGCATGTGGCTGCATTCAATAACATATATTGTTCGTGGAGTACATTTATGTAACGGTTATAGTTACGATTTTATGGTCATAAATTTTGAAATGTAATACCTAGTATTTATTGTTACGAATTTGTTTAAAGAAATTTAATGAGAAGATAACAAGAGAGTGAATATTCAGCCACTAATTTATTTAATATTTTTATCAATATTTTTAAAATATGGAAAATTGAAAGATAATCCTAATAGTTTGTATCTGTACGTTTGTTGGTGGTTAAGGTATGAATATATATGGGTAAACAATGACTAAACTAAAGACTTTCTAATTAGAGAAGTTTAATCTTATTGATTTGAATATTGTTTAACACATGTTATTTAGAGAAGGGTAACCAGGGTCACTTAGGTTATAGCCTAGTGGTAGAGAGAAATCTTCTTTTGGGTGAGGTTGGAGGTTCAACTCCAAAGACGTAAAAAAATGTGTAAAAGATGTAAAGAAATGTGTGTAAGAAATTAGCCGCTCAAAAAAAGAGAAGGGTAACTAGGTATAAATGTTATTTAGAAAAAAAAGACAATTATTTTAGTCAACTTATTATAAATGTTATTTAGAAAAAAAAACGATTATTTTAGTCCGTAAATTAAATCATATGTCGGAAAAAATCAAATAATTTGAGCTATTAAGATTGGATGATGAACTGTTAAATTGACGAATTTTATAACATGACAAAGATACACTCATATTAGATATTTAAAACGAACAACTAATAACTAACAACTGAGCTTTGAAATTTTCAAATGAAGATGTCTTAAACATAGAAAAGGTTGTACCAAAAATATCTTTTATTCACTCTCATGTAGCTAAAGAATTGGTTCCACTAATTATTTAACTTATGTCTTCAGCAACATCTTTGACTAATTTGAATACTCATCTGGTTGATCAACTTGAAGTGCCACCCTTCACATAAGAGTTGGCATTACATACTAAAAAATCTTTTGTGTAAGTAAAAGGTGACGACATATAGTTAGTTATGCCAACAAGTTACTATAACTAACTTAGAATGTCACGAATACACGATTAAAGTCTTTTGCAACTAAGCCTGATGCAATCCATTTATCTTGTCCAAGTATTATGACATGTTATTTGTTGTCATTAATTCTATTTCCCCAACTTGAATACAAAAGGAAATTAATTGTGAGAAGAATTATTAATCTTTAAAAAAGTTTCGGATAACAGTGATAAGAATCTTACACTATAATCTACTTCTACTAAAGTTATACACGAGTATAACTCTACACTTGGTTAATGTGGTATCATTTGGAATGGTAGAGAGACAAATTCAAGATCTTGTAAATGACAATATGTTGTTGGAAGCCAAAAGACTCAAGTATGTCGAAGTCAACAAACCCAAAAGCCAACAACTCAACGTTGCATTCAAGTATTTATTAATAAAACCAACTCAACATTGCATTCAAGTTTTATATTACATAATCTATTATGAGGTACAGGAAAACGAATTATACTTTAAATAAATACCAAAATGAAAACCAAAAAGTAAAATATAATCACATCAAGAGATGCGTTTCATAATTATAAGGGTCAAGGGAGCAAATAATAGGACCCATATATATATAAAAGCTCATATATAACTCTATTATACACACAATAAACATACCCCGCTCTTATTGATTTAACTTTAAAAAATATAACAATAATGTGATTTAGTCCATAGTGATTTATATTTAACATGATAACAATAAGTATAATTTTAGCATCTTTTCTCTAAGTTTTTTCAATCTCGTCTTGTATCAAACCAAGCATTATGATTTTTTTTCACCGTCAAGACTGGTGTTTTCAAGGTCCCGTGATATGACAGGTGGCGAGAAGAACAAGAATAGGGGGAGTTGAGAAATTATTGGGATGAATCTTCTTGAAAAAGCTAGAAAGCAGCATATCTTAGATGATTTAGCACGATGGTCACCGACTAAGGTTGTACGACATTCAATAAAAGTTGTAGTATTGATGTCATTGTAAGACCGGGTGTAGTGGGGCGCGATTTGGGCGTTTTTTTGCATGATAGCGCCCCATAACGCCCCCAACACCATTACAGGGGGGCGCTATGGGGGAAAAAAGGGCCCGGGCGTTTTAAAAATAGCGCTGGACATCACAACCACCATCCAATCAAATCTCTCCACCTCACTCTCTCTCTCTTACTTTCTCATATTATTATTTTTTTAATTATTTTTTTATTGTTTTTCTTTTAAATAGAAATAAAATAACGCCCCCCCTACCACTACACCCCTATTTTGAATTAAACCCCCATGCTGACTCAGCTGCCACGTGGACCAATCAGGATGGGGGGCTTTATACATGGAGCCCCATAAAGCCCCCCACTACACATGGTCTAATGGAGCTTGGTCAATAGGTAAGCTTGAGAAAAGGCTAAACCAGAGCCATGCATTGGCACCACCATGTAAGGAAAGAAAGGTAATGAATAAGTTATATTTTATTGACTTCAAGACCACTTATACGTGACGTGTTTAAATCTTGCCAATTTTTCTGTTGTTCGATATTTTTTTTCAACGATCGTAGATGATCATTTCATTTCATAAAAACGAAAATTACATCAAATAGCAGCCAGACGGCATAGAAAGAAGCTATAAAGTTTAAACTAATGGTTTAAAACCCAAGCCCATCTGAATTTTCTTTATCTTGGGCTACCATAAATAGTTGACTATAAACATTATCCCAATGGTTTAGAAGGTGGCCCACATTTGGTTGCTTCTTTCCAATTTTCTTTTTTTTTTTTTTTTGAAAATACACACACTCGGGCTTGGCCTTAAACTAATCTTACAATTATAATTTATAATACGCTATAATTTCTGTTTTACAATTAAGCAAAAAAAAATCTCATTTGAAACTAATCTTATCTTATAGTTATAAGTTATAACATGCTATAACCTCTATTATAGAATTAGGAAAAAAGCTATTGACTACAATCACTTATAAAAAAAATGTAAACAAATTTTATTAAATGTCCTAGAAAATAGAACGAATAGTAGAAAACAACATCAAACGGCCTAAGAAGACAAGAAATCACCCTTTGTGTTATACAAACACCAACATCTTGCATCCACTTACTAATCCTTGCAAAATCTTACACTCAGTACATCAATTTCTACAAACCTTCAAACAGAAAAACACAAACTATCTTTCACTGTGAACATTCAAACAAAAATGTCGATTCTAACATCACAACACGGATAGTTTCACGAAGGAACGGCCACCTGAGCTGCAAGAGAAAAGGTCAAAACAAGTATTGGTTACACATGTGAAGTAATGGATCAAAACGGTTCAGGTTAAAACGGGTCATTGTAGAATGGGTTGGAATGGGCTATAGATTGACTCATTGACATTCCAAAGTGTGACCTGGAAACACTACTTTGTCGGTTTGTCCAGTTATTATTACTTTCTAACATAACTAGTGCATTAATTACTTAATTATGAATATAAAAATAATATTGTTACAACACCAAATCACTAGGTTATATTTGCAGAGAATGTTGTTCTGGAAAGTGGAAACTATTTAGAATGAGTAACTTACGTGTATTCAAGATTAATGTTCATAAACCGAGCGTTCATTTGGTTCGGTGTTAATGTAACAGAACCTTCAATAGCCTGATCCTGCTCGACATCTAGTGGATCATAGAAGTATAACATCGTCTGTCACAATTAATAAAAAAAAATTAACAGCAAAATATCAACCAAGTACCGCAATTACAAGTGGCCATTTTGACATGCTAAATTATGAACGGGCCGATTTTGTTAGAAAATAATAATTGGGTCAGATTATAGAAAATCATCATTCCCTTTTTTTTGTTTCCTTAAGTCACGGTCCAAGTATGGTAAGGAACCGTTGGTTCCCATTAAAAGGATTTGTTCCTTATTTGTTTCATCACCTCTATTATAAAGAGGCTTTTCATTCATTGTAATAATACAACAAATCAATAACAATCAACCCTTTTTTCTGTGTTTCAATTCATCTTTGTCTAGATGGTATCAGAGCAGTGTCGGTCTTGACCTACTCATCCGGTACCCTTCTTCACGATTCAAACAAGTATTTTCGTTATCAATGGGTGACGAAAACAAAAACGATGATCTTGCATTACAAATCACAAACCTTCTCAAAACTAGTCTCAACAACCACAACCAGACTAAAAAACAAAGCCTTTCAGACAGCCTAAAAATCAACATCAGCCTTAACAGCCAAAATTATGCCTTATGGTCTCGGATGATTCGAGTGGCAATCGGGGGAAAATCAAAAACCCTTTTAAGCCATTTATCTGGAAACCCGGCACCACCCGAAGCAACCGATGTTGAATATGAACGATGGGAACAAGACGATTTGATCGTGTTCTCATGGTTAATCCAAAATATCAATCCCGCACTTGCGAGTAACCTGACTGAATTTCCCACAGCAAAAACGCTCTGGGATGCTTTAGCAGTTACTTACAGTAGCGGGAAGGACAAACTTCAAACCTTTGACCTTCATGTTAAGGCAAATGGGATTAAACAAAATGGGTCATCACTTGAAGATCTGTGGATTACTCTTCAGGGGATCTGGGGAGAACTTGACAGAAGAGACCCAAATCCCATGAAGTGCACAGAGGACATAACAACTTACAGCAGAATCCGGTCAGAACAAAAACTCTTTCAGTTCCTGAACGCCCTTGATAAACAGTATGACACCATAAAAAGAGAACTTCTCCGGTGTGACCCGTTACCCTCGGCTGAGGGCGCCTACGCTTCCGTTCGGAAGGAGATGGCACATCAAGGTATCTTAGGATCATCTACAGATGGCGTACCCTCCAACAATGGGGTGGCGGCAGGCTTGACTACCAACCGGTCACACGAAGGACAAGGTTTTCTCTCTAAGGGGCGAACAGGTCAGAAAAATCCTAATCATAGCTCATCATCCCGGATTGACAAATCAAAGCTGGAATGCAGTCACTGTGGTATGAAAAAACATACCAAAGAGCAGTGCTTCTTTCTCAATGGGTTCCCTGAGTGGTGGACCGATGGCCACAAAAAAGGAAGTAAAGGAGGAAAGGCGGCTGCAACCACCGGCGCCACCACAGAGCAAGAAGACGGCGGCGGCGGTGGATTCGGAGGGGTCGCCCTCGCCGGAGAAGAAAGAAGCGACAGTGGAGGTACCGGGTTTGGGAAGAGATTCTCAGACCCTTCTTTCTCTATAAACTCTAAAATTAAACTCTCAAACACGTTTGATGCATTAATAGATGATAATAATCAAAGTGAGATGGGACAAGTAGGCTGTGATACAGCCGAAGACTCCATCTATAAAGATGGCAATTGCACTACCCAAGAAAGGAGATATGGACCACCTACGATTTTATGTAAACAAAAGACAAAAGGAAAAAAGCAAAAAGGTGTTTTAAAAGGGATAAACACATCGTTTCTTAAAAGAAAGAATTGTCAAGATATTTTGAATAAAAAATTAAGAAAAGTAAAAATACCATGTTTCAAAAGGAATAAGAAAAAATACAAATCTCTTGGACAAGTTAATATGGCCCATAAGGATAAGAACATAGATCAGTCGTGGATATTTGATTGTGGTGCGACTGACACCATGACGTATGATCCACACGATATTATTACAAAAAATAGACCACGGATTAGTCGTATAAAAACCGCCAATGGGGAGGCTATGCCCGTTGGAGGAGGAGGAACTGTTGAAATAACTCCAACCCTTAAGCTATCAAACTGTCTTTACGTTCCATCGTTATCACATAAATTACTATCCATTAGCCATGTGACGAAGGAATTAAATTGCGTAGTTTTAATGCACCCCACATTTTGTATACTTCAGGATATCAGAACGGGAGTGATTATTGGGCGTGGCACTGAACGACAAGGATTATACTACGTAGATGAAGTGGTTCGACAAGGTACCGTGATGCTTGCTCATGGGACTTCAAATAGAGAAGCTTGGTTGTGGCATAGAAGATTAGGACACCCGTCCATTGGTTACTCGCATCTTTTATTTCCTAAGCTTTTTCCTTTAAATAAAACTTTTCATTGTGAAACTTGCATTCTTGCAAAAAGTCATAGACATACTTACAAACCTAATAATACAAGAGTCGAGTCCCCTTTTTCTATGGTCCATTCAGATGTTTGGGGCCCCGCAGAGATTAATGGGGGGCAGAACTTTCGATTCTTTGTGCTTTTTGTCGATGATTGCACACGAGTGACATGGATTTATTTTTTAAAACATAAATCTGAAGTTTTTGAAAAATTTACTATTTTTTATGCAATGATACAAACACAGTTCAAAACAAATATACAAATCCTTAGAACTGACAATGGAGGAGAATTTATAAATGAGTCTATGAAACGCTTTTGCCAAAACAAAGGGATAATCCACCAAACTACTTGCTCACACACGCCTGAACAAAATGGTACAGTTGAACGGAAAAATCGTATTCTTTTAGAAATCACTCGTGCCTCCCTTATTGAATCTCGGGTCCCTAAGTCCTTTTGGCCCGAAGCCGTTGCCACGGCCACATATTTAATTAATAGGCTCCCAACAAGAGCTCTTAACCTTAAAACGCCTCTCCAAACCCTTTCTAAGTTTACCAAAATTCCTCCTCCGTTAACACTTGAACCTCGTGTTTTTGGAAGCTCGGTTTTTGTCCACATCCCTAAAACGGATCGTGGGAAACTAGGACCATGTGCTGAAAAATGTGTGTTTGTTGGCTATGGGATTGAAAAAAAGGGATACCGGTGTTACAACCCTAAAACTCGTCATATGTATACTACACTTGATTGTACTTTTCTTGAAACTGAGTTCTTCTATAACACCCAACACAGTAGTGAGGGGGAGAAGGAATATGCTCACACACTGGGTTGGTTAACCTGGCCTCCGCCATCTCCTGAAAAGAATCATGGTACCCCTCAAGATGAGCCACACGTCGTCAGTGCCACCAACTACGATCCTCCTAGTTCTGTCACCGAGGTAAGAAACTCTCAAACTGAGGAACAAAATAATGAGTCTCAAAATAATAATGAGTCTCAAAATAATACAGATGAGTTTCAAAATAATGAGGAAACTCAAAATGGCGAGACACATGAGGAGAATCTTCATAATATTTTTGATACTAACTTTTTTGAGGTTCCTATAGAGCAAACTGTGCAGGTAGAACCAGTGCAGGAAAGAACAATCAATAAACGGGATCTCCCTCCCAGAGCTAACCGAGGAGTTCCCCCCAATAGGTACTCTCCAGGGAAGGAACCGAGATCGTCCAAGTACCCTATAGCAAATATCGCTAAAGGAAATCTATCTAAAGAGGCCAAGGCCTTCGCTTCCGCATTATACAGTGAGGTTCTCCCAAACTCTGTTGAAGAAGCCTTAAAATCAAAAAGTTGGAGAGATGCCATGGAAACGGAGATGGAGGCTCTTAGAAGGAATGATACATGGGAAAAATGTGTTCTTCCTCCAGGAAAGAAACCCGTTGGTTGTCGGTGGGTCTTTACAATTAAACATAATCCTGATGGCACCATTGAGAGGTACAAAGCTCGGTTAGTGGCAAAAGGGTACACCCAAACCTACGGGATTGATTACTCCGAGACATTCTCTCCGGTGGCAAAACTCGATACCATTCGTGTCCTCTTATCCATTGCTGCAAATAAAGGATGGCCCCTTTACCAATTTGATGTAAAGAATGCCTTCCTTCATGGGGATCTAAAAGAAGAAGTTTACATGGATGTTCCTCCGGGATTTACGAAGGGCTTCCAGAATAAGGAGGTTTGTCGGCTGAAGAAGACCCTCTATGGGCTAAAGCAATCTCCTCGTGCTTGGTTTGGTAGATTCACCATAGCTATGAAAGGATACGGTTTTCGGCAAAGCAACTCGGATCACACGTTATTTCTCAAACGAAGAGGTAAACTAATAACCTGTTTAATTATATATGTTGATGACATGATCATTTCAGGAAACGATGAGGAAGAAATGAGGAAATTAAAAGCCAACTTGTTCAAGGAATTTGAAATGAAAGACCTAGGGAAGCTCAAGTATTTTCTTGGAATCGAAGTACTGCGATCCAAGAAGGGAATCTTTATATGTCAAAACAAATACATCCTTGATCTCCTAGCCGAAGTAGGAATGGTTGACTGCAAGCCGGCTGATACTCCTATGATTGCAAATCAAAAGTTGTGCATGGAAGAAGAGGCAGAGCTAGCGGATAGAGAGAGGTACCAACGATTGGTGGGTAAACTTATATATCTCTCACATACCCGTCCAGACATTGCCTATGCAGTCGGAGTAGTTAGTCAGTTTATGCATCAACCCCAAACTACTCATATGGATGCGGTATGGAGAATTATAAGATATCTCAAGGGGACTGTCGGTCATGGAGTTCTTTTTCAACCCAACCAACACCTTAAAATTCAAGCATATACCGACGCAGATTGGGCTGGAGACAAAGGAGATCGAAGATCAACCTCAGGATATTTCACCCTTGTAGGAGGAAATCTTGTTACCTGGAGAAGCAAGAAACAAAAGGTCGTAGCTTTATCTAGTGCAGAGGCAGAGTTCCGGGGAATTGCTCGTGGCTTAGCAGAAGTTCTATGGATTCGCAAACTTCTGGGTGAAATAGGGTTCTCTCAAACCGAAGCCATTTCAATCATGTGTGATAACAAAGCAGCTATACAGATTTCAGAAAATCCTGTCCAACATGATCGCACAAAACATGTAGAAGTGGACAGACACTTTATCAAAGAAAAAATTGAGGCTGGAATTATAGAACTCCCGTTTGTCAACTCGAAGGATCAACTAGCAGATATGTTAACCAAGGCTGTTAATGGAAAAATTTTCAACCAATGTCTAAACAAGTTGAGTTTCGGGAATCCCACTACTCAACTTGAGGGGGAGTGTTAGAAAATAATAATTGGGTCAGATTATAGAAAATCATCATTCCCTTTTTTTTGTTTCCTTAAGTCACGGTCCAAGTATGGTAAGGAACCGTTGGTTCCCATTAAAAGGATTTGTTCCTTATTTGTTTCATCACCTCTATTATAAAGAGGCTTTTCATTCATTGTAATAATACAACAAATCAATAACAATCAACCCTTTTTTCTGTGTTTCAATTCATCTTTGTCTAGAGATTTGAGTTTTGTACTAACTCTAACAGGTCAAATGAGTACTTTCTTAAGAAAAAAAAAGAAAGAGATAAAAGGGTTTGGGTCAATGTGCCCGCCTTGTACTAAAAGTTCCCCACTTTAACCAGTTACCCACCCATTTTGACCCGTTACCCACAACAGTTTACCTGTTGCCAATGTGTAGAAGGATTTTCAGGTGCAGTGGAAAGAACAAGTGCATCAGAAGGGTTTGTTTCGGTCGACTCTTCAAGAGATAATGATGCATCATTATTAGCAGGTCCACTAAACGCAACATCAAACCAAAATGCAAATCCATGCAAAGGAGCTGAAACAAAAAAGAATTAATCTAATTACTGTAAATGAAGTTACCAAAATAAAAATATACCTTAAAAGTGTTTGAAAGGGACTTTACCTCGCATCATAGATTGAAGTTTAAAGCTTGTTGTGACTGATTCTAGTTCTTTACTTGTGATTTTATAGCAATCCACATGCTTTACCTGTTCCAGCAAAAACAAAATTTCAAATATATGTCCAGTTAAACATTAATAGTAATGTTTTAAAATTGAAAATAGGTTGTGCTAAAACCGTCGACAAGAAACTAACCACATGTGGCAATGTAGCAACATTTTCACTACTGATTGTCTCAACACATGGCCCTTCAAAGGCACACTGCTTTGCTAAAGGCAACATTGGAGACACTGCAATATACCAAATTTAAACACACATAAAATTAATAATTGTACACATATATGAGTTGGGTAAGTAAATTTCGGATTAACTTTTTACTCACTGTCAATCCCGTAGACATTCCTCCAGAAGTCGATACTCTCTGAATATCTCTGCGGATGGGTAACAAGGGCCATGTATAGCTGCAGGAAATACAACAAAGGTTATTAGTAGCTACAAAATTTAATCCAATTATATTGTTCAAAAGTTTGAAATGCTGACAATAGTGAAGAACTTAGATATACCACTGCATTTGAAGGAAGCATAAGACCGCCAGGCTTTAACCAGCGGTCTCTGGCAATAATAACACTCTCAAGCATGCTCTATAACACATAAAAAATACTAGTTATAAAATATACTAACAAAATGAGAAATCTATATAAAAAATATAGAACTGGTACCTCATGGAGAAGCATATAACCCATCCATTCAGAAACTATAACATCAACCTCTTCATCAATTTGAACATCCTGCATAAAGACAATATGATGTCATAATTTGGATGATAATTTTTTTTTGTATAACTTTAATCACAACTGAAGTACAAGAATCATATGGTGTTGTTTATGAGAATGTACCTCAACACGTTTGTGTAAAACAATGATTCTGTCCGAGAGGTTATTTGCCTTGACAATACTTTCCGCCTATTTCAAAATTCAAATATAAAACTAGATTTAGAACCATCCTATAAATTTTCATTGGATTTATTATGGTGCAAAGTGCAAACTGCAAACATCATTATAAAATACTATGCCAAACTGCTAGAAGTGGCGAAACATACCTGCAAAGCTATCTCACTGGCATCTATTGCATAAACCTGGTAAAGAAAAAGTCAGTTCTATAAGTAAAAACGTATAACGTTTACTCATCAAAACCATTGTTTATTTCCTAAATAATCTTACTCGTTTTGCTCCTGCTTGAGCACAAAATATTGAGAGGATTCCTGTGCCACAGCCAACATCTACTACAACCTATGATACAAGTGATTAAAACAAATATTATATATTAAGAAGGCAAACAATATTCAAGAATGCTTTTACAACCATAAAATTATGACTGACCAAATTGTTAAATAGCTATATACCATAATCTGACATGAGCACAAAAAAAGCATGTTGCTATTCTTTTAACAAGAAAACGCAACCAAATCCTAACACATAATATATAAAAATAAAAAAATTATTTATCATATGTTTTTAATATGTATCATGCTGTTTACTTGAAACACTCCCCCTATTGAGGAAAGTACTACAATCTGAAACACTCCCCCTATTGAGGAAAGTACTACAATCTAATTTTCTTTGTCCTGGAATGAAAATTAATTGTTAACGTCAAAAAAAATATATATATATATAAAACTAAAACAAAAAATACTCGAGTTTTTTCTTACTTTGCCTGCAATATGACTCTGATGTTGTAAAATAGCTTTCCTGTAGGTTCCTGTCCTCACATGATCCTGCAGAACCAAACTACACTAGTAAGAAATTTAGAATGCAGCATAAAAAATCATGAAGATGTAGAGTGGAGAGTGAGACACATTCGACAAAATTGATTATCGCTTGAAAAGTCATAACTGAAAGTGTATCGTCTACCACTATACACAGCCAAATTTCATCACACCAACTGTCACAACATGCCGAGATATTCATGCTATATAAGTGAGAACAGTCTTTTCACTGTGATCCACATATAGCAACGAGCTTAACGTTCATATCAAGAACCAAAACACATATTGGGCATTTTCCAGTTTTGTCTTTCTTACTCTAGTGGTAAATTAATTATATCTTGATACTCTGACTACATCAGATAACTGATTATTGTTCATGCATACATGGTTACACATTCTAAATACAGTACTCATTTTTTTGATTAAAATAAGAAATATCGGTATGTTTCTATGTGATATTACAAATGCTATCTATATGTTCATGTCCTACATTCATACAAATCAACAACAATTGTCCAAGTTTTCAGGTTAAAACATAAAGAAAACCAACTGTAGTCATGCCAAGTTTTGGACAATATATATAACTTAACTTCGATTTTCAAGTCAACAGGCCTACACGTCCTTGCACATCCATCATCCATGACACGTCAAATTTCGAGAACAAGTGTCGTGTTTTAAACCAACTTTTGATCACTTCAAAATTAATACATTTTTATAAAGTAAAACAGATAATCTATAAACTAACCTAATAAACTCAATGCGACTCATTAGTCATCTGTTATTTAACTTGTGCTATTTAGTATTTAGTGCCAGCCAAGAGTCAAGACTCCACCCTACTCGTTAATTTGTCTAACAGTTAAAGTTATGACTGGCGGAAGAGAGGGATGTTAAAAAAGATCCTCAACTGTTAGAAACCAATCTTTTTAGACTAGTACATATTCATCAAGATTTTGATGACAACAGATTGTTATCTGAAACTACAAATCCTCCCCATAGCTATACCTAATCAAATCAATAGTATTCCAGTACCACAAGAAAGAGATATGAACCCTAAACTACAAACTTTGACTGCAGAAGAGATGTATAAGAAAAATTGCAATATCATATAGATTTATATAGTAAACAAAATTAACAAAAAAAAAAAAAATACAGAATTAGGGATACAGAACAGTAAAGAACATACAATAAACTATAAGAATAACACAAAGAAAATCAACTAACTATTGCAGGGTGATACATCAAAAACAAAACAAAACGAGCAATAAACGACATGTATGACCAAAATCAGAGATATTAAACAGTAAAGAACGTACAATAATAAACCATTATATGAATAACATCAACAATGCAGGATGATATATAATAACTGATACAATATCACAAACAAAACAATAATAATAATAACAGTAAGAGTACCTTGAGCATATCTTCATGAACACTAACATGAGAATAATGGTGAAAGTAAGCCTTCTCATCATCCGTACAATTAGGAGGTGATTCAATTACAGGCCGCGGGCTGATCGGTGACCTGCGACGGTTTCTCCTCCTCCGTGGTCTTGTGCCTCTGCGGTGGCGGACGTTGGTGTTGGTGTTAGTGCTACTGCTGTTACTCTCTTCATCACCTGATGGTGTATACGATGACTCTTCTTCCATCTCTTCTGTCTTGTTTCTTTCTTTCTAACGGTTTTCTTTGGTGGTGGTTAAAGGGGCCCCACTTTATTTATAACTGATTTTTAAAAAAGTTGTTACACACGAACTAATATGGTAACAACCAACCGTGTGTGATTAATCTTAACTCTAATTATGTGATTGTAAACTTGTAACATACAAAAATAATATAAATACGTGTTATGGTATAACTTCAGTGGGTATAATTAACTACTTCAAGTTTAGTGTACTCGTTATGGTAAACGAAAGGGAAAAGGTAAAAAGTAACGTGTTCAGTTAATTGATTAGCTTAATATGCTAGTTTATTAAAAAAATAATTAAAAATGAAATAAAAATAAATAAAATGTTTCGGGTGAGTTTAGAATGAAAGAAAAAGTTGTGGTCAAATTAGATTATGATGAAAGTATAATGTAGCACTAGTGTAGGTAACTAAGGCTATTTTAATAGAAGGTATAATATTATTTATTATGTTATAACAAAGTATGCTTATATCTTTAGAACAAACACATTTACACATGGAAAAACAATTTGATCAAATTTGGTCCTTTTAATTAAAATTTATTTTGATTGATTTGTATCACTTTCTAGCTCTAAACTTCTTGTGGTGTTTTGACTTTGTTGATGGTCAGTTTAGGACTTAGTTATTAGTGTGGACGGAGTGAAGCTGGCCGGGTACAACTCGGTAACGTGTGGGATGGTTCGTTTTTCGACTATGGTTCGTTTTTTGCTCGCCCCTGGTTCTACTTATATAGAATCCCGAACCCAAACACGACTTTGCATTATTGTTCTCCTTTATTCTTATTCAAAGCTTTAGTAGCCTTCATGTGAAGTCAGGGGCACAAACACCCTTGATCTTTCCAAAGTGGCACATCCAGCCCTTCACTTTATCAACTAGTTTCAGTAGTTTGTCCTCAAATCTTAATTTTAAAACGAGAAAAGTGAACACAGTTACATAAACCACGTGACAACTTAACCAAGTCCAAGAGTACTAGAGTAGTGAGAGTGTAGCTGTTAATTATTATACTCTTGTATGGTAGACATATTTCATATATTTCATTATACTCTTAAATGGCATATCCGCATATAACATATTTCATATATTACAAGCATGTGTTAATATATTATATTGAAGGCCAAAGTGTAAAACAAATTGCACATTCCACAAATTCAATAATGTTTTATTGTTACAGTACTGTTATATAGTTATTATCTATATCTATACTATCTTAATATACAACTTTTTGGAATAAAAAGGTAATTTTACCATAAATTAAGACACTTAAGTGAGTTTAGCGCTTCTTAAAGTTAGGGTGAAACTACCCTTCTATCCTTATACTTAACATATGTATTAGAATTTATAAAGCTAGAACTCTCAAACATATTTTGTCTCACACATAGTCACAGGATTCGCTAATCTAACTGCGTACCGCGAATCCAATCGTGTGTACCGGAATCGGGTACATTCGCGTACCGTTCGCATAGGATTCGCGATCCGATTCGTAAAATTGAGCGTACCCGATTGTGTAGAATTTCGAACCAAATATCACAGATTCGCGTACCGGATTGTCGAATTCGCTGTCTAGATTCAATGCGATTCGCGAATCGGAATTAAATGCTTCGAAATCTGCAGCAATTATGGTGACTATTCACTTACCATAGCTAGATGAAGAGTCTATTGTTTCCTTATAATTATGAACTTGGTTAGTTTGTTTTATGTTTTTGAACTTATAATTATAAACTTTGTTTTGGATTATGATTATGAAATGTTTATTGGAGTTATTTGAAAAAAAAAAATGTATTGTATAATGTTTAGATACGATACGATACGGCGTACCAACTTATAGGGTACACCGTACCGTATACCGAATGAACCTACCCCCCTCGTACCGAATTTTAGAAATGCGCGAACCGCGTATCCGATTTCGTACCACGAACCGGAGCGTACCGCGATTCATGTGACTATGGTCTCACATCGCTAAAGATTACCAAATAAAACCCTTATAAATAGAGAAGTAGAGTAACTTACTAGAGTTCCTTAGGGGCTTTATTTAGCTGCGTTGATGGGCCATTTGGCCTATTTAGTTTTAATTCTCTTTTTTGGTTTCATAGGTTGGTTCAAAACTGAACCAAACCGAAAATTTTGGTTATGGTTATGCCTCAAAACCAAATTGAACCACCCTATGTACACTCTTACAATTAGCAACCTAAGGGGCTGTTTGGTAGCCTCTTAATCAGCCTCTTAACCATTCAGTTCTGAATCATTCAGCATTCAGACTGTTTGTTTCAGCATCTGAATGGAATGGTTAAGTGCTGAACCATTAAGATTTGAGATGTTGCTGAACCATTAAGCACTGAATCATTAAGCACTGAACTAGGCTGAACCTTAATGAGACTCTCCTACCAATTTGGGACAAGAAAACTAACCATTAAGAGGTCCAACTTAATGATTCAGCACTTAACCATTCAGACCTCTTAATGATTCAACTCTTAATCAACCAAACAGCCCCTAAGTGTTTTGTTTCCCACCGGATCACACATTCACAACTCTAGTATCTAAAAATAGGTATCAAAGTAATTATAACGAGTGTTATCAATTTGCGCCCTTAATTATACTAGTTTCATGACTATTTACTTATTATTATTTTTTTTTACTTTCACGTAATTTATAAGTGAAAATTGAGACAACCCCCATATACGTATCTAAATTTTGTTTTTTTTTTACAAAAATTTTTTTTGATAAAAATAACTACATCTCAAAGGTGTATTCAATTTTTTCTAAAACATAATCTATTAACCTATTAAAAGCTATAAAAAAATTGATAGATACCAAAATAAAAACCGAACTAAATAAAATAAGATGTGTGCTACGGTGCCAATAATTCTATATAGAGCTCATATAGTCATATGTAACCCTTTATACATACAATAAACATGCACTATATATCCATAGTGATTTTATTAAACATGATAACGATCTTGACATTCTAGCATCCTTTCTCTCAGTTTTTTTCAATCATCTTGTGTCAAACTAGGCATTCCGATATTTTTCACCATCAAGATTGATGTTTCTTGGATCATGTGACGGGCGGGCAAAAGAACGAGTATGAGGGGAAGCTGAGAAATTCTTGGGATGAATCTTCTTGAAAAGAGCCGGGAAGCAGCATATCTTTGAAGATGCATCATGATGGTCGCTTACTAACGTTGTACGATGTTCATCGAACGTTGTATTGTTGATATCACTGTGATGGAGCTTGGTCAATAGGTATGCTTGAGCAAAGGCTGAACCAGAACCAGCCATTGACACCAAATAAGGGAAGATAGGTTGGTATGGTTGAGTTGAGGTGGTCTTAAGTATGAGCCATGACCTTGTGGGATGAGTATTTATAGAAAAATTACTGACCAATTTATTATACTATATTTTGTTGTTGATGTTGAGAAATTGTTCTTTTTTTCTTTGCTTTTTGTCTTTTATTTTTAAATTTAAACTAAAGAACTAAAGATGTGTTAGATAGAGACTAGACAAATAATAAAGTTTAAACTAAGCTGATTTGTGCCATGTGGATTTTCTTTATCTTGGGCTACAAGAAAATTGACTCTTGACATCATTAAAGAAATCCAATAGTTTAGAAGGTGACTCGCATTTGGTTGCCTCTTTTGAATTTCTTTTAATAGGTTCAAATAAGAAAAAAAAAGGTTAATTACAAAATTTCAAGTAGATCCAAATGATTCTCATTTCAACCTAAGCCTATAACCAGAATATACTATAACTTCCGTTTTATTTTTTTTTTATTTTTTTTTAACAATAGAAATTTTTATAGCTTTTCATTAAAACAAAATACGAAAGTTACATCATAATAGCAACATCATAATAGCAGGTAGACGAGCAACAAGCTGCGCCGCCACCCCTTTTTGAATTGCAAACCCTAGTCTACTAAAGACAAAACCTTGCCCCCCCTGGGGATGAAATATTGCTGTGGACGACCCGTTGGACCCTGGTCAAGAAACGAATAGCTTCTGGCGCCAGGGAGCCAAAGGTGTCGAAGGCCAGAGGGATAAAGACATGTTGGTTATCTGCACAAGCTTTAGCGTGTTTATCTACTTTCTTTGATTCCGCCTTTCTTGATGCTTGCCCAGCTACGAACCCTGTTTCCCTTAACCCAACCAGTGGAGATACCCCGGTGAGGTCCACACAGGCATGTTTCCCCCTCTCCCAACCAAAGACAAGCAGATCTGCGGGTCGCAGGGTGGATCTCCCTTCCGTGGGGTCTGTGAGGAAGTTTACAGGGGCCTCCTTTTTGGTAGAGATCCCAGCTCTTCTCAAGATATCCCACAAAACGTCCCTCACCCAGTCATGCCGATATTTGAACCCAGGGAGCTCCTTGCAATGAATTGCATGCTCCTCGTATTTATCCATGCAAGTTTTACGGCAGATGGGGCATGTTTCATCTTCCGGGTACATAGGGATCATCAATCGGTACTTGAGTATAGCCCTATACTCTACTGCAGACATGCATTGACCCAAACCCTCAATCGGGATAACGGTCAAAAAATCCTGAGCATGAGGCCCCTTTAGGCATTCAATCACCGCCTTCTGGCGAGTGGACAACTCAAAAACTTCTCCCAGGCTCTGAGCAGTTTTGCTAAAAAGAGCATTCGCCAAAGTTTTTTGTGGCTTTGGGGGGGCGGTGTCCTTGTTAGAAAAAACCGCCAATATCAAAGTCCGGGAGATAGACATTTAAGCGTTCGAGCGCCTGTTGATAGTCTGGGTCTAGTCCAATGACCCCACTGTTTCGGAGGATATGATCCTGAAGTTCCCAAGACTGAGCTCTGGACGCCACAAAGGCATAGACCCCAACATCTCGAGCTGAAAGAAGGCCCAAACCACCTAAACGCATCGGCAAGGATGCCAAGCGCCACTGGAGGTCCCCGAAGAAGGGGCCGCCACACACAACTATATCTTCAATAGCTTCGCGGAGACCATCATCGAAAAGGGATACCGCATCCACCATGAAGTGGGGTTGGCAAGTTCGTAACCCAAAAAGTAACTTAGCGACCCCCATGCATGACCTGAGCAGTAGGAGTTCACTCTGGGGATCTCTAAGGCGGGGAAGTAGTTTCATGAGGGCAACCGCACTCGTAGCCCGCCGCCCTGCCAACTCTCCAATAAAGGTAGGATCTCGGCTAACAGCCCCACCAAGGAGCTTAACCCCTTTCTCAGGTCTACCAATCCCTGTCGGGAAAAGCCCTTCCTGACTTTTCAACCCGTCACACGTCGGCCAAAAGACCTCTGTTTTCTTAATATTGAGATGAAGCCCCAGATATGGACCATGCGCATTGATAATGTCTAAAGCCTTAGCAACCTCCACTGCGTTGCCTATAATCGTCCCATCATCCAAATACCAGGCATGAAACGGTAGGTTACAGTGTTCCTAAATCCGCATGATAAGTGTAGGGGATGAATTTGACACGAAAACAGGATTATATGATCATACAAGTTACTAAACCAGGTGCGGAAACCCTAGCTTAGAACAAACTGATATAAACTCAATTCAAAAACACAATCAAAGTCATTTTAAAGCTTTTCATAGATTAACTCTTTCAAATACTTGGTTACAAATCAGTTACAGTTAATCTAGCACACTTCTAAACTCTCTCCACACTCTCTGGAACACACCTCAAAAACACACACACTAAATGACTCGCTTTCAGCTCTCTAACTCTCAAAAACTCACAAAATCTATTTATAGGCTCTGCACGTTCGCCCAGTTGTAATGGTCGAATGTGGAATCTTTCCACATTCGCCCATTTGTGTTGGTCGAATGTGGAATCTTTCCACATTCGCCCAAACTGATTCTACATTCGCCCAGTTTGTTCCACGTTCGCCCACTTTTTCTGTGTAATTTCCACGTTCGCCCACTTTTTCTACGTTCAACCCATCAGCATTCCACTTTCAACCCATCAGCACTTTTTAACACATGTTAACTTTGTAGATCCAATCACTAGTCGCATTTCGTGCATCTACAAACTCCCCCTCGACTATTGATTGGATTGACTTTGGGTTTAAGTCTTTGACGTTCTCTGATTATCTGAACCTTCGACATTCTATACCGGATCACTAGCTAGGGACATTCATGAATAATGCACTTACAATCTCCCCCTTGGACCTAGCTAGTGATGTACCAGATCAGAAAGTTATCAATGTTTCAAGTCTTGATTGAAAACTTTCCATCTTCATGCACGTTTGTGTCAAAGTTCCTGTCTATCTCTCAGTAAGCTTTGAAATCTCAGACAGACTCAAGAAATCTTGGCTTTGTCATTTGCTGATTCAGAGATGAATATGGACGATAATCTTGATTTCTTCAATCTTCATTATTTCTTTAACCTTTTACTAGCTTCTGATGTTCTGGTAATCTTGATGTTCAGGTTTGGGTCTTGTTCAGTTACACTCTTTGTCGATGAGTCATGAGAAGTGCACCTGTTGTATTTGATTCTGCAGAAAAAATTTACTAAAAACTGCACAAACTACAACCGGCGTTAGACACGACAAATATCTCGGAAGTACTCTTCACATTCCTTTTGACCCTCAATAGCTTCCCCTGAACTATTAAACATTTTCAATATATACCAGAAACTTGAAAATTTGAAATCTTTTTCAACTTTTAAGTATCTGAGCCTTCACATTTAGTAACCCAACATCGGTTATCGAAAATAAAATTGAAACAAAACTTTTTGATTTTTTCAAAGTTTATGCTAAAACACACAAAAAATCTTTTTGAATTTTCAAATGTAATTGCATAAAAGTAAATTCAATTATATTTTTGTGAATTTTCCGGTTAAGAGGATCATATCAGTATTGAAACAGTCAGTCATAACTCTTTTTGATTAATTTTCTGTTTTTGTATCATTGAGCATCCTACAACCATTACCAGTATGTTTGTCCACTTAAACTCAAAATCATCATTCATTGCTCAGCACTTTAGATACGTTATGGTAATATTAGATACTGAGTAATCTATGGTCCCCGCATTCGCGACACATTCCCGTATCAAGAATTGCACAAAGCTTCATCGTAACGCGTGATTATACTGAAGTTATCCGTTAGTTACAAGGTATGAGGCACAGAGGTGACAGGTCAGCAAATTAATGCTTCAAAGCAACTTGTGCACTCTACCAGGGTGAGGACTAATATCATACATGATTTTCATCATAGTATTGATACGATGCATTAGATAATCTTTGATTATCATCACACATGTTAAGTTCCTCATTCGGTAACTTATGGTTTTGTCATTAAAGATCTTTTAATAAGATACCCTGACTGAATCTAGGTCTGTAAACTAATACAGCAAAAGATCAGTTAGGCCATCTCCAGATAACTTTCAATATAACGACCCGAAACCTCTGATTTTGGCAATCTATCAAATGAAATTTCGGTACTGAGACCATATGCCAACGATACGTTGATCCACATGATTATCAGTTATTGATTTTAAGATTTATATCACCATGCTGAACTTTAAACTTTGATTTCAAGCCTACCAATATATAATTGTAGTGGCTACTCAATGTTTATCAATTCATTTTTGTTTTTAGAGTAGTCTGACAGTCCACTGATGTACTATCATCTCCTCTTTTTCTCCAGGAAAACTCATTTTTGATTTTCTATTTTTTTATTTTGATTTTTCTGAAATTTTCTCCCCCTAAAAATCTCAAAATAAGCATATTTTTGGATTTTTTTAAACTTTTTGAAGAAAAACAAAATAAAATGATATCCGATGCGGTTTACTCATTGAGTTTCAAAAATCATTTTCCACTCAGATTGCTTGACTCATTAAGATTTTTCAAATTAGCAACCTATTTTGTCGTATCTGTTATTGAAATCCAACACCTGAGAGCAATTGCAAGAGATTGCAACTTTTTCCGGCTTCACAGGTTGGAAACAGACTACAAACACTCTCATCTTTGTTGAAATTATGTTTTCCTTCTTCAATAACCCTTCCTTGACCTTCACCTCTCCAATAAATAGCTTGTATACAGATGCTCCACTATTGACTATCAAAGAATAGCTAATAGGTCTGTCTGGAACAATCTGCACACTTATTAAACAATTAGCACGAGAGAGGTACCCATCCCTTCACAATGATGGGTCGTCCAAGGTCATCAATTCTTGGAACATCAATCCATTCTCCTTTTGAAAAATCAATTGGTTTTTCAATGGATTGATTTGAAGTAGAAATTGCTATTGATTTAGAAAGTGCTTTGGGTTTCCAAACACGTTCAGAGTTTATTTTGGATTTTGTTGAAATTGTTTTAATTTTTGACTTTTCAGATTTCTTATTTGAAACCTGCTTCTGAACGTTGTTTGGAATCTTCTCAGACTTAACTGATGAAGACCCAGGTTTAGAGTTATTCTTAGGCTTAGCCTTAGAACTCCTCCTTACCTCAGCAACCCGTCCACAATCTCCATTTTTATTCAAGGCAATTTTGTTACGATTGTCATACACAACCTGTTTCCCCTTTTGCTTCTTGATTGGTTTTGGGGATACAGGCTTTCTGACATTGCCTGAATTTTTAGCAAATTTCACTTCGGTCTTTTTCTGTTTAACATACGGACAGTAAGCAATTAAATGCCCACACTCTCCGCAGTTATAACAAGACCTATACTCTTCAAAATCACATGCATACCCGTCATCCCAATACCAATAGGGACAATGAGCTGCAATATGACCAGCTTCACCACATTCAAAGCAGTTTCTCCGTTCAACATAACGATGAGAATACTGTGGTGAGTTGTCTCCCCAATAACCATCAAATCGAGAGTTATATGAATAATCATAATAGTCATATGATCTAGATGAAAAATTTCTTGAATTCTTTTGATAAGAATTTTTCATCTGATCATTTCCTTTCGATTTGTTTGGTTTTGGTTCTTTTACTTTAGAACCCTTTTTATTTTCAACATTTTTCTTTTGATCCTCTTTATTCTCATGTTGGTTAGGACTGAGTTCAAAATGAAGATGATCAAATTGATTTCTAAACTGATTTAACAAATCAATATTATCAACAAAAATACATTTAAGTAGAGATTGTTCGATATTCTCAATTAGAAAATCTTTGTTGAAAATCAATTTGTCACGTCCTTCCAACATGTAGGATCCTTCAACTCCTTCAGGAAAACTGAATATGGGTTTTTCTTCAGATTCAGATTCTGAAGTTGTTTCAACATTTTCAGTTTTCTGTTCAACCTTTGGTTTCACTTCAGAATCAGAATTAACAACACAAGGTGTTGTGATTTCCAACTCTGATGTGGAAGTATTCTTTGAAACACCTTTATTCATTTCTAACATTTCTTTCTTTAAAGTTTCAATTTTATTTAACAAGTCTTTTTCATTCTTTTCAAAAGCTTTAATTTGGTTTTTACAATTTTCAAGATCATTTGCTAGTTTCTGTTTGTCCTCAATAAATGTCATCATTTCACATTTCATCTTGACACAATTAGAACAACTAGCACTTACCTCATCATCTGATTTATTACCATTATCAGATTTTGCATCACCATTTGAGGTATCACTCTGTTCTGATTTACTTTGTTCTGAACTCGTATCAGAACTCAAATCACTCTTTGACAATTCACTGGAAACATCATGTCTCATTTGTTTGGCTAAACATACAACATTCCTATGAACACCTTCTCTGTTAACACTCTTGTTAACATGTATCATTTCATCAGTTGGTTTCGGTGTCATTGGAAATCTCCAAGTATAGTCAGCTTGAGAATTTTGTCTCAGTAATTGTTGTCGCTTTCTATCAGCTTCTACTAGAGCTTTGATATCCGCTTCCGTTCTATATAAGTAATCCATCATTTATCCAATCAAAAATATTTCAAAAATTTTCTAAAATCAGGCTTATTTTCGAAATTTTTAGGCCCTAAATTCTACGTTCGCCCCTGGTAATTCTACGTTCGCCCAAAGATGTCCACTTTCGCCCACTTTGGATGACCCGAAGGTAGAACAATAACCAGAATGTAGAATATCCAAAATCAGATTCCACGTTCGTCCAAAATAGCCTAGGTTCGACCACTCTACTTCCACGTTCGCCCGCCCGACGAATCGAATGTGGAAATTCTTACCCGAATGTGGAAAATTCAAACACTAAAATCCAGGTTCGCCCAGAAAATCTCTAGATTCGCCCAAAATACACCCAGATTCGCCCAAAAATTTTCAGGTTCGCCCACTACAGAGTCAGGTTCGCCCATTTCAGTCCAGGTTCGCCCATATCAGTTTTTGAAAAACGGTTACACTTTGAAAAACGGTTATTTTGATCTCTGATTTTCAAAAGTTTGTGAATTTGAATGATCTTGATTAGGTTTTGCTTCGGAGATGATTTGGAACAACTTTAATACTTGGAATTTTGAATTTTATCCATAAAATCAACTCTAATTCTTTCAAAAACACTCAAAAACCATTTTTATGTAAAAACAGATGTGAATTGATGAAAATAATGTCCAAATCAGCTCTGAGTTTATCAATTTGTTGTTGTATGATCCTCTATGCTCTGATACCACTTTGTAGGGGATGAATTTGACACGAAAACAGGATTATATGATCATACAAGTTACTAAACCAGGTGCGGAAACCCTAGCTTAGAACAAACTGATATAAACTCAATTCAAAAACACAATCAAAGTCATTTTAAAGCTTTTCATAGATTAACTCTTTCAAATACTTGGTTACAAATCAGTTACAGTTAATCTAGCACACTTCTAAACTCTCTCCACACTCTCTGGAACACACCTCAAAAACACACACACTAAATGACTCGCTTTCAGCTCTCTAACTCTCAAAAACTCACAAAATCTATTTATAGGCTCTGCACGTTCGCCCAGTTGTAATGGTCGAATGTGGAATCTTTCCACATTCGCCCATTTGTGTTGGTCGAATGTGGAATCTTTCCACATTCGCCCAAACTGATTCTACATTCGCCCAGTTTGTTCCACGTTCGCCCACTTTTTCTGTGTAATTTCCACGTTCGCCCACTTTTTCTACGTTCAACCCATCAGCATTCCACTTTCAACCCATCAGCACTTTTTAACACATGTTAACTTTGTAGATCCAATCACTAGTCGCATTTCGTGCATCTACAATAAGGGGATGTAAGGCGAGGGCAAAGAGAAGGGGCCCCAAAGGATCTCCTTGCTGCACTCCGGTGGTAGCCCCAATACAATCATTGCCCACATACAGTCTAGATGGCTGGGCATAAAGGAACTGGACCCACGGATAAATGGACGGGCATCGCTGGTGAACCTCTTGGAGAAAAACTGTACGGTCGACCATGTTGAAGGCATTGGAGAAGTCTACTGTAAGCATAGCCAGAGACCCATCCGCATGAAAAGAGTTGAGGAACCTGTTGGCACTGTGAAGCACCGCCTCTGCCCCATTTGGTACCCCTACTCCAAATTGAAAGTCCCCCAGGTACTGGGCAATGTCTTTCCCAACCTTAGAAACTAGCCTTCGCCAAATGCCCCCCACAGCAATAGGCCGAATTCCATTATCGGGCTTCAATAAGGGGGTGAGGGGGGCCGATGCAATGAACTCGGCCATCGTCTTAGGGCAGGCCCCCCTAAGCCATAGGTTGACAACTTCAGTGATGGCCGCGAGCAACCCCGAGGAAGTCACTGAGCCTTCACCCCCAATAGCATCCAACAGGTGTTGGGCCCGTATCCCGTCCCTACCACAAGATGTCCCTTTAGGGAAAGATCGGATACATTTAAGCACACAACCCTCATCTACTGATAGAGCAGGTTGGGCGATGGGGTTAGAAGGGAAGGGTGGAGGCGGCACCACTGGGTGTTTATCAATGAGGGCCTTCATGGTCGATTCACATATGGGGGCGACTCCACTAGAGCACAACACCTTTACCGCCGCCGTGAAATGACCATCCCTGACTTTTCGAAGACATTGTTTTATGTTAGGTTCGCTTGCATTGTCCTCTCCCATTTTGGCTTCTCCCCTAGATACCGAGACCTCCCCTGTGCTATCCAAAAGAGAAGAAACCAAGACCGCAAACCCAGACCCATCTTTCCATTCTCCAAGTGCTTGCATGATGCTACTAAACTGCAGAGATTTCCTGTTCCCTGATCTTCGTTCTTGCCTGGAGGACGGTCTGATCACCCTCAGGGTTAACCGTGGAAGCAATAGCAATTGGACCCAGTTGTCCACCGAGCTTGGCGACGCCACTACTTTGCGTAAAGCACCTGTTAACGCTTGAGCAAACATTAGATGACAACTAGGGGGGATGCTTTTAACAGTCTGAATAGGGAGGGAAAAGACACGCTCGAGGAGGGCAACATCCCCAACCCTCCCGGTTGGGTGACGTGGGTTTGCGTCGTCTACCGTTGGACATGGTTTCCGTATCCCAACAATGAAATCTTCGACATCTTCGGAGACCACGGCGAACGATACAACCTCATCGTCATGCTTGCATCCTCTACTGAGAGCATGCATCACCATGCACCTCCCACATAACCACTTATCTCCTTCCCTGAGAACTTCCCCGACATCTACAAAAAGATCCCGATCCTTCGAGATAGCCTCCTTCAGAGATAGCCTTCGGTTTTCTGTGTTGAGGTGGGTGCTTTGGATGTGTCCAAGAAGGCGCAGAAATCCGTCATGCCCCGGTTTGCCATCTTTACAGTCATGAAAAAGTTTAAAGGGGCAGGCCCGCAGACCACTAACAGAGCCCCGCGCAGAACTACGCGACTTGGCGTTCCGGGCCCTCCTGGCAGGGGCCATGTGCGAAATGTAAACCGCCGAACCCGAGATGAGTTGGGGGGCTGTAGGGGATGAAATTTGACACGAAAACAGGATTATATGATCATACAAGTTACTAAACCAGGTGCGGAAACCCTAGCTTAGAACAAACTGATGTAAACTCAATCAAAACACAATCAAAGTCATTTTAAAAGCTTTTCATAGATTAACTCTTTCAAATACTTGGTTACAAATCAGTTACAGTTAATCTAGCACACTTCTAAACTCTCTCAATACTCTCTGGAACACACCTCAAAAACACACACACTTAATGACTCGCTTTGGGCTCTCTAACTCTCAAAAACTCACAAAATCTATTTATAGGCTCTGCACGTTCGCCCAGTTGTAATGGTCGAATGTGGAATCTTTCCACATTCGCCCATTTGTGTTGGTCGAATGTGGAATCTTTCCACATTCGCCCAAACTGATTCTACATTCGCCCAGTTTGTTCCACGTTCGCCCACTTTTTCTGTGTAATTTCCACGTTCGCCCACTTTTTCTACGTTCAACCCATCAGCATTCCACTTTCAACCCATCAGCACTTTTTAACACATGTTAACTTTGTAGATCCAATCACTAGTCGCATTTCGTGCATCTACAAACTCCCCCTCGACTATTGATTGGATTGACTTTGGGTTTAAGTCTTTGACGTTCTCTGATTATCTGAACCTTCGACATTCTATACCGGATCACTAGCTAGGGACATTCATGAATAATGCACTTACAGGGGCAAAGGAAACGGCGAGCAATAACCCTTTACAGGGCGTTAAGGGTAGCAACCACAAGTTGCCCGCCCTCAAAACGAAACCCCACCTAATTCCTTACCCCATTATTATTATTATTATTATTATTATTATTATTATTATAATAATAATAATAATTATTATTATTATGATAGGAAACAAGTAAAACTTTTGAGCTGTCCAAACTCCAAACCAAATTACAACTAAAAATTAGGTCTTGCAGGTGGTCAGGCGAGTAGGATTAGGAGGGGCGAGTAGGTGTGGGGCGAGTAGGGTTGGCTAGAGAGGTGAGTAGGTTGGGGAGGAGGCGAGTAGGGCTGACGGGCGAGTAGGGAGGAGGCGAGTAGGGCTGACGGGCGAGTAGGGAGGAGGTGACCGGAATCCCCCTTAGGGCACTATTGCCTAAAAAAAAGAAAAAACTTGGTGGCCAAAATGAAAAAAATGAAAAGTTAACTATTTCTTTTCTAAAGTTTTTAATATATTGGTAAGGTAATGGTAATTACAAAAGCTATATATGTACTACAAGAGGGCAAAACTGGTTAGATTTTTACATTAGTAACAATGGTTACAAATGCAATTAATGGACAAGCTATGTGACATGTCAAAACATACTAGCATGATTACAAAAGCTATTTATTAATTTTTATATTAATTGACAGATTTAGGAGCAAATGGGTCACATCTATTAATTTCTAAGATCCAAATATAAAGTTGGAGAAGATATAAATGCTACAAAATTTGTTGATATCTCTGCCTGCAAATGCTTTACAAACAAGACAAGATAAGATGTCCAAAACTCACTTTTATTTGGAAGAAACTCTACAAATATACATTTCTTCTTTATTTCTTCTTTATGAAAAACCAATTATCTGATCACCAAATCAAATACCATTTGATTTGAGGAAACTACACATGCAGAAAAGAAAGTGCTTGAAACAGCAGAACCACCCCACTTTAACTTTCTGGCATAGGATTCATTTGCTCCTGGGGACTTTCTAACTGCTCGTTTTCATCCGTTTTTGGGTCATCAGCTACGGTATTGGAAGATGTGTATATAGGGATCCACAAAGTATGTGCCTTTTTTGATGATACAGAAGGCAGCGTACGACATAGCCACGAGTCTGATGGTGATTTTGGCAGTGGCGGGGGAGCAAGGTGCTGAAAAAGCTTTGGTTCATAACCTTTCAGTTTCTGCTTACCTTTAACATCATCAAACAGTTCAAATTCAGCATCAGGATCTTTACACTTTCCTGCTTTCATGTCATGTTTTGACTCATCAGCAGGCATGTCTGACTCCAACGGTTCACTGAAGCTGGATTGCGCTTTTGAACATGATGGACCTGAATTATCTTTTGGAGATTCGGCTATTTGAACAGTATCAATATAAACCGTCTTCTCAGTTATGGATTCTTGGCTGTCTGTTTCTGTAATTTCATCTGTGTTCTTCTTATCAGCTAATAAATCCCAAAAGCTTACACCCTTTTTCTTTGAACTTGAATCACTTTGTTCAGAAACAATAGACTGAAACGACCCGCTGAGATCAACTGATATCCCAGGTCCACTAAAGCTTATACCATTTTTCTTTGAACTTGAATTGCTTTGTTCAGAAGCAATAGACTGAAACGACCCGCTAAGATCAACTGATATCCCAGGTCCACTAAAGCATACATCCTTTTTCTTTGAACTTGAATTGCTTTGTTCAGAAACAGTAGATTGAATCGACCCGCTAAGGTCAGCTGAAATTACAGGTCCTTGCAGACGTTTGTACAGTGTTGATCCTTCTAGGTGTGCATGTTCACCACATGATCTATGCTTATATACACCAATCCTGGCAGGCTAAGATCAAAAGAATAAAATAATTTACTCAGTATTTATTAGTTAAATAACAGATTATATAAGAAAAGATCCAAATAGATTATAGATAGTTAGATACCTCACTATCTCTTTCTCTAAGAGAACTACTAGAAGAGGAGCTAGCATGAGTTTTATTTGCAGGAGAAATCGGTAACTTGGCCTGCATACACATCCCATGAACTGGATTTCCCGAACGAAAACGTGGAATTAATCCACAGAATTTAGATGACTTAAATTCATGTTCAGAACACTCATTATCACTGTCATAATCATCATGTTCTTTTTTATCATGAACAACATCCTGGACCTTATCATGATTATCATCCATTTTCCCTAACTTCTTCACTTCTTTTGGCTTCTCTTTAACAGTGATTTTCTTGAAAGTATCTTGAGGTACCTCTGCAGCCACTGCTCTTGCAGCAGGCAGAAAGCGAGCCAACTTGAAATCCCTCATTTTCGGCTCAGCAACAAGAACCCCAGACGATTTCACATCTGTCCCCAATCCAATTACACCACTTCCACTACAACTACTGAACGACGTTTCACCTGGTGAAAGCGTATCAACTGCATCCATATACGCTTCACCAGAACATTCTTTCTTTCTTGATTTTGAGCATTCACCAGTAAATATCTTTATAGGTTTAAAAAACCTAATTGGATGAACCTTTGGAAGACTAGGAGGGCTTTCCACAACTAGAATCTGTTTATTCTTTTCATTCTTGGGCTTTCCAGGACTATGTTCCCATCCGAAAGGAACGCTTCCTGAGTTCATCATCGAGTTTGATGCTGACTCAGTTTTACAAGATTCTGTTACAGGTTTGTTAACTGGAAGAGAACTTTCATTTTTTTTGTTATCATTCTTCTGTGAGGATGTCATAGACGATGCGAATCGCCTCACAGACAGAAGCGGCCGGTTAATATTCAATCCCTTATTATCCATCAATACCAAAAACAGTTTGTTTAAATTTGCTGCATGAAAAAGACATAATAAGAAAAAATTTGATTGAATATTTCCATAAAGATATATAATCAGTGCATGAAGTGACTAAACCCTAAACATAATTAAGAATTATGTAATCATTATGTTTTCTTGATTAATAGATGAGTTTAACAAGTTTAAAGTAATCAATAACAACATTATGAATCATTACATACAGTTTTAAACATATTCACACAAATTTCCTTAAAGAAAGTATAACAAGACTGGATAAAGGATGAAACAAGGGTGTAATGGATGAATTATACCTTAAATGTGAGGCAAGAACCGATGAATATGGTTGAATGAAGGGTTGATGATGAAGAAAAGAGAGAATAAGTGTGAACAGAACGTGTTTTAATGGATTGATTGCGTTAATATACACAATCTGTTAGTGGAATATGACTGTAATTGCTGGAGGTTGAAGATGAAAAGATGATGATGATATTATGAGCATGGATACGTACGTGACTTCCTTCTATTTATATAGTTGTGCGAATTTTAAAATTAATAACCGTTGTTTTTAGTTTTTACACATTTTGATATTGAGAATTTTGGGCGGGATAATGTACAAAGCGTTTTATCGTATTAACTAGTAAGCGTACAAAAGACCAAATCAAGATTACGCATGCACGAAATAAAAGAAAAATACGCTCCTTTGTTTTGGGGTGTGATGTTTTTAGCAATCCATACCTACAACTTGTCTCCTTCATCTTCCCCGTCACCATCCCGCCTGCAACATCAGCACCAACCTTCCAATCGATAACCACCGAACATCAAGCATCTGCTGCTCGTCGTTTCACAACCGATTAACCACCTTCAGCCGCCATCGTTCACCACACATTTGAAAACTATCCACCACCATTGTATCGACGGTCAACACAATCAAAATTACACACGGCCAAATCCAAAATTACGCATAACCAAAATTAAAAACTACGCACAACCAAATCATAATCACACACGCTATACACTCTTTCGTACGCTCCACACGTTAACAAGCATTTGTATCTTGAACTTTCTCTATACACCTATATGGAAAAGTTTTATATAATCATACAAAGTAAATGATGTGGTTTTAATGTTCGGGATGTAATCATGTAAAGCTTCTTTATTTTTAGTGTTTCTATTCAACGGCTTGTTAGCCTGTTTCTCTATATTTATACGTAGAAGTTCTGTTGTTGAAAAAACGGTGAATCCTACATTCTCTGGAAATTATTTTTTCTCCCAATGTGGCACGAACATGTATGTCCAAAAAACAATATAGTAGTGTCGTGTATTTTCTAAAAATTCTATGATATTTATATAAAGTAACACAGGTATTATGCCTAGAAAATACATAGCCTTGTCTGATTCAAACACTTAATCAGACAACCATATATGATCCAGGCATCCCAAGGCATAAATGTGTAGATCTTGTTACTCGTATCGCTATAGTCCAAGCTTAACACGCTTACTTAAGGTATACATCACCAACGTTACGCTCCAATGGCGCCTCGACACATATAAGTATTCCATGGGTCGAGAACATATGTGACGTCCCCACTACGTTCATGGTCAATTGGTCATGGATTGATGAACGATATGAGTAAATAAGATCAAAATTCAAAACCTTCTATCCCAAATGCACAAAATCCCTCTCAAGTCATAAGTCAAAAAGAGCATCACACAAACCTATTGAAAGATAACTTAAAAAGGCATTAAATGAGTATTATAACCAAAGATAAATAACTAGACACTATATCATGTTGTATATGCATGCCAAGTCTGCATATAATAATAACCAATAGAATTACATTATTGCCCCTTCAGCATCTCTATAAACAAAGCTAATTTCCACCTCAGATGCTGACCAATTTCGAATAAAACATTTCACGTCTTGATAACGCGACCTTTGTACTGTCCCCTTCGAATCACAAAATCATCAGGAGGTTGGAATTCTTCCAACCATGCAACTTCTGAGTCATCTACTTCAATTGTACCTTCAAACGAAAAGAAAGATTACTTTGACTTTTTAGGTCAAACATACCACTTTGACAGTTGACTTGTGTAATCTAAAAGGAGATATATATGGAACAACTTTACATATAAGCGATAAAGCAACTAAATTTACCAGGAAGCGTATCTACTGCAGTTGACCGCCGGAAATAGGTGCAGTGCCGCCCATCCTCTGACGAGTAAGGTGGTGACAAGATGTCAAAGATTGCACATGGAGTTAGGGCATGAAAACAATGGATGTTACCGCCAGTAGTTGGGTGCAGAATTGTGGTCCCACACGGGCCCGTCATCACACCGTCTTTAACTTTTTTTGCAGGCCTCGGTGATGAAAAATCTATAAAAAGAAATAAAAATGAGATAATACTAATAATAAAGTACCACCATTGTCCTTTATTGATTGTCATGTTAGTTATTTCTCAACTTCGACATTGGATAGAGTTACTAGAGGCAGCAAAAAGAACGGGCCAGGTAAGTGTTAAGTTGACGGTTGACCTGGAAAACTTTTATAAAAAATTCTAAATCTGTTATAATAATTACTCTAGTAATGACATATTTAATTAAGAAATACAATTTAGGAGAGTTAATGAATCACTAAAACTACACTTTGGGTGACTTTTGACCCGTTTGATCCAGCAATTCCTTTTTAGCTATTACTTTGGTTACGGGTGTTTCACGTCTACTTTCACCCATTAGAGATGAAACATACATGAACCCATTTGAATTTGTCACCTCTAATAACCCTATTATTCAGTATTATGTTATGTAGGCATAATAGATGGGCAGCCACTCTGTTTTTACGCCTTTTCAATTGCATTACTCGATCAATTTCAAGCAAAGGAACAGGGGGAAGAACAATTCAACAAAAACATTAATCACCACAACCACAATGTGTACTATGTCATATAATTAAACTAGAATTGTAGAACCGTGATTTAGCTAGAATGGGTATGCATACGTATAACTATGTATGTTTTACTTGTGATCAACGAACCTAGAGCTTTGATGCTACTCCATCATGTTTTATTTGGCAAATTTCCACATTAAAAGTATTTATTAAACAAGTTGTCATGAAATAAATTGTTAATGGTGTTGATTACTGTTCACAAGATTCCTAATTTCATTATTGTGACGGGAAAAAAGGTTACTCTTACGTCTTACCTAGACCTGCCAAAGCAAACCCATATATTTGATTTTGGGCTATTATGGGTACTTAAAATGACATATTGGATTACTTTGGGCCATATATATCATATAGCTTCTGATATGGCTATAAGGGCTGACTAAAAGGAAAAGAATATTCTATCAGATAAGATTGGGTAGGACCAAACACTTTACGGGTCAGAATGGCAGTTTCTCACAGGTATGAGACCCAGAAAGCATTGGCTTATCCCAATTCTGACCCGTATAGTGTTTGGTCCTGCCAAATCTGATCTGACAAAATACATTATAATGATCCGACTTTAATTGTGAGATTGCATAAAGTTAGGTACAGCGCCGGCGACTTCTTAGATCATTAAACATTATTCTCTAATCACCTCAGACGACATTCAGTTTCAATTTTATATTCCGCCCAACTAAAGCATTATCATATCCGATGGTCGAAACCGACATCTCGAGGTAGAAGACCTAAAGACTACACATATGAAGACAATGAGGATTACTTGAAAGCCCTATTTAATTTCGAAGATTTTTTTAAGTTTTTAACTTTTAGATGTCAGTTAAACTTAAGTTGATCATACCCATTTGTTGTCTATGTTAGCATTAATTTTACTGAACTCAAATCCCTATTTCTATACCTTGTGACGTACCAGAGGGTGGGGGTTCATCAAGCCAATCATACGCTTTTACTTGCATTGATCCATACAAAAGCTTGCTAAAAACCGTCATTCCAGGATGATTATGAAGGGGAATGATGGATGAAGGCGGCATGCAAAATATCCCCATCTAGAATAAAAAGTATACATATTTAATAATTCAGTCTATAATATAAAAAAAACATCTGAATCTTTTTAGTTTTCATCTTTCTAATTTTTGAACTTACAGTGAAGCTGTCAGACTCATGAATATGGATATATTTAATTGGTGGCAAAGATCGATCGGGCCCGTTGAGTTCACTTACGGGACCTGTCCAGTTACGTACTAATTGTGCCTCCTGCTCCAGCCCTACATCTGTAGCTTTGATTTTATCTGGTCCAAATTCAAAGTAGAAAAACTTCAAGGTTAAACATAGCAAAACAACTTAATTAATTAAATAAAAATTGGGATAGCATCGCATTTCGTATCCATTGACAAAATTTACTTTGCTGACGGGAGTATATGAATAATATGATACAATATTTAGTGCTTACACTGGTGACGTATGTACACTAGAAGGGTCCAAGGGTACAATGGTCATCGAATATGTATACGTAAGAACATATGTGTGCATATGTATAGATATGCACATATACACACATAGAGGGGTGTTCGTTTCAGAACTACAAGAACCGCATAATGGTAATAGTCACTTTAAAGACTCATACCTCCAAATACCCCATATATCAAATTCACAATAAATATATATTAATAATAATTACTACTCAATGAACATTCGAAACATCTGAAATTCATTATAGATATGGTATGTCTTTACTCTCGTGATATGTCTTTACTTGTTAACGATACTTCTTAATAACTTGACATATATATAATTAAAATGCTTAGCATTTCAGTATTTTACAGAAAAAGTAAGAAACAGATATCTAGCCTTAAAACGTTACCTAAGAGGGAACGGATTTTTTCAAGAGCGTCTTCTGACACCGGTCCAGTTGGAGATAGAGATGCCTTACACGCATTATAAAGCTTTTGAATTTGAGGCATGATTCAACAAAAGAACCCAAAAGCCAAAATAATAATCCCCCTTCTGCAGTGACCTTGTTTCTTGCAAAAGGTTTAAAACGGTGCCAACTGTTTTAATAACTTTAATACACAAAAGCAGCCCCTATGTAAACGTTTTTTTGGAGCGAACCAGGATCACAATTTGTTAATTGACTCTTACAATGTTGACCAACTTCACCACAATATATCCACATCTCCATCATATGGTAAAGCTGCCCATGCTCTCACCACTGCATATGCGCAAAACAAAAGAAAAAAAAATACAGCTTAAAAAAATCAAATCTTTATCAAGTATTAACATAATAAATTTTACAAAGATACCATCTTTAAATTAGACATTATCAGTTGAAAAAAGCTAAGATTATTCATATTCAATTATACCATTTTCATCGTTCTCCGTTATACATTCCTCACATCACGTAATATAAACGACCGACAAAGGAAAAATGTTAATTAAAACCTAAACGAATACGTCCACCATTCATCAAAAAACGATTTTCACTGTTCTCCGTTTACATCCTCACATCACGTAATATAAACGACCGACAAAGGAAAAATGTTAACTAAAACCTAAACGAATACGTCCACCATTCATCAAAAACCGATTTTCACTGTTCTCCGTTATACATCCTCACATCACGTAATATAAACGACCGAAAAAGGAAAAATATTAACTAAAACCTAAACGAAAAGGCCCACCATTCATCGAAAAACGCTTATGTAAAACCTTGACACATGTACACAACATTCCAGCATCAGTCCATACCTCAACATACAAATTTCAGTGTTCGCATAAAACCGAAAGAAGCCCATCAATGCACATACTGATATGAACAAACAATTTAGTAAATTATCAAAAAAACCAATCACTTTTGCACTACGAAAACCTGTTATTGAACAGATTAAATTTCAAAACCAGCATATCACAATTCAAAATCTTTAGAGATAATTCATTCATAATTTTAAAAGATTTCTTTAAAAACAAAACCCTATTGACGTTTAGCCCTAAACAACCAATACCCAACAAAATTAAACACGATTAACATGTAAATTAAATTAATTTAACAATAATAACTAATAAAGAATCAAAGAAACAGCAGCAAGAAACAAAAGCAGGCATCTTTATGTTATATAATTAAATTAAATTAAAAAAAAAACCTTGATCTTGATAACAAAGAGAGGATCTGCTACGACGAAGAAAGGTCCGTGACGAGCTGACAACAAGTGGCACTACTATATACGCAATATATATATCGACATCAAATTATTATTTTTTTAATTATTTTTTATTTTTTTTGCATTTATTATTATTATTATTTTGTTTGATGAATCGTAACCGAAAAGATATATAGGCCCGATTCGTGGTATCCCAGGTTTAGGTTTGGGTTCATATAGGTGGAGTCCTTGATATCTAACTTAGACCAACCAAACTAAACCAGTCACCTACCTACTTTCTAAATATCTCTTTCTAAATATCTTAACTATAGACACTAATAATTAGGGGTTTCTAGGTGTGAAAAGTGTGTCGGGTTTGTGAGTTGACGGGTCTAACGCTGGAGATTTGACATGATTTAGTGGTTGATATGTGCACGGTTTGTTTAACTTATTATAAGTTTGAAGGTGAAAATCTACGATAAAAGTGCAAAGGCATGCAAATTAGGAAATCTTACGTTAAATTTTCTTTTAAATTTTGACGTGAATTGCTTAATCGGTGAATTTATGATATAAAACACAAGTTTTTTTTAAAGAAAGTTATAAATGCATGGGTTGACCTGTGCAAATCTGCTAGTTGACCGAAACGACCCCGTTAGCTTAACGTGTTCAAATATACAATCTGAAATCGTATTACAGTAAACCCAAACCGAGATTTCCGTGTTAGATTTACGTTGTGTTCTCGTGTGAGTTAAATGTTTTGTTTTTGTGTCATGTCATGTTAGCAATCCAAGCATGTTCATGGTTCGATTTATATCGATAAATAACTTAAAACGGTCATCGGGTTGTTAAGGTGTTTTTACCAATGGGGGCCAAGGGGTGCCCCGGCCCCTCTATTTTTTGGTCAGTGATTGCAGTTTACGATTTTCGTATGTAAATTTTATATGCATTGAGTTCGGCCCCTACTGATTTGATCTTTCGACCCCCACTGATAAGACACAATTTAGGTCTCGTGATTTTCACCCCATTGCTACTTTTTCAAGCTTCGCTGCTTGTTTTTACATAAGTTTTTTTCTTAAACTTCCAGTCACTAGGCTTACAAATGTTAAAACCAAACTTATCAGATTGCTTTAGGGAAAAAAAACTATCCTAAAAAACAAGACATGACTAGTAATATTTATAAAAAGGTGTTTTAAATAATTGTGTTGAGTAATAGTTTTTTAATCTTTATTTATTTGTATGTATGTTCAAATAATTTAGGTGGGCCGTATATATTTGTTTGATGAAATCTATTTTCTTGCACCTTTGGGATCATTGCACCTGTTCATGTGAGCTGGCCTGCATCACCCAATTGTTGTGAGCATGTAAAATGCCAAAAATATTCAGATTCTTTTTGATTTTTTCAGATGACTTGGAGGTTTCATGTTGAGTGTACACTTCAGGCAAATCATGTTTGTACCTTATTTAGCTATAGTGTATCATGTGAGTTATCATTGCATCAAACTCATGTGTTGCAAACTTACGAGATGATTTAATTTAATAAAATAAATAATTACAAAGATACTACGTTTGGTATTAGTGTTGTTGAAGAGTCGAGCCAAACCGAGCGTACCTTTGCTCGTGCTTGGCTCGTTTACAAACCGAACCGATCCGATCGGCTCGTTTACAATCGATCCGGAAACCGAGCGAGCATTGTTCGAGCGCATATTTTTTCGAGCGAGACACGAGTGTTTTCGCACAACCATAAATTTGGGATGTTTCCTTTAACATTCTTGCTGTCTAGTGATGAATGAGGTTCGACCGTTCGAGAATGAGGCTCTAGTTGAGGCTAGTGAGGTGATGAGCATACTACAAATAACAATTGTCGCGTTGTGGCGTAGGTTGATAGCGGGAGATGATTGCTGGTGGACAACTAATGGGAATATGAAGTCAAACATGTTTTTTCACGACTTAGGGTTTTACAATTAAACTTTTAGTGTAAAGTTATCACTTGGTTAACTGGGCCAATAACTATACATATAATTGTATATATGTATATATTGAGCCAAACCCAATATAATGGCATGTGTAAAACTATAAATATAATTGTAATTAATTTGTATATATATATAATTATAAATAATAAATTAATAAAAATTATACCGAGCCGAGCGGACCTTTGCTCGTGCTTGGCTCGTTTACAAACCGAACCGAGCCGATTGGCTCGTTTACAACCGAGTGGAAAATCGAGCGACAATTTCCGAGCAAATTACGAGCAAGCGACATGGTATACATATTTTATGAATCTGGTCCCTAGGTCTAAGAAACCACACCTTTAAGACTAAACGGTGTGCCATGCGGGGAGGGAATCCGGGGTGTGATGTGGCGTCCGGGGAACCCGGGAACACCGCCCCCCCCCCCCATAAAATTTTCGGTGAGTTCGGGGTGTTTTCCCCCTTCTCCCCGTGAATTCTGATTGGTTCTTTTTCTTTTTCTTTTTTTTAATCAAAGTTTATAAGAAAAAAAAGGAAGGGGGAATGGGGGAAGGCATTTCCAAACTTTGGGAGAGAAAATGGGGGAAATGATGTGGCGCTGATGTGGCACTTGGGGGAGTTGGGGGAAAGGGGGGGCACACCATATAGCCTAATATTTGTTGTTTGCAGAATCTTAAACATATTTGGTACTTGAAGTGAAAGGGTTAGGATCAAATGAGAACTCAAGTGAGTTGAGAGAACTTGAGAACTCTTGTGGACCATTGATCTTGGTGATCCAATGGTTGAGATTAAAGGATGAGACTTTTTTGTCTTTACTTGATTAATAAGTATTTTTAATAGATTAAAGTACTTTAAAGAAAATATTAAATATAATATCATTTAAGTTTTTATTCCATTATTAAAAATATTCATTTTTTTAAAACTTCATTTTAATTTTTTAATTAATTTACCTTTTTAAAACAAAAAATCAAAATTGTGCATTCTGTCATCTCCCTCTCGTTTTTACACTGGTGTAATTATTTACACCAATGTTTTTTTACATCTATATAAATCAAAATCATCCATAAATTTGTATGATTTACACTTGTGTAATTATTTACACCAATGTAAATCTCCCATACACAAAGTTTATACCAATGTTTTCTTACATCAAAACGTCTATACATTCATATTTACACTGGTGTAAACTGATGTTTACACCAGTGTTTTCTTACAACATACTATACATTCATACTTACGTTGGTGTAAAACTGATGTTTACACCAGTGTTTTCCTACAAACATACTACACCATCATAGTCATCTTCACAGCATCATCTCCTTAAAACCAAAAAATATGATCTTCTTCACAGCATCACTACCTGACAAAAAAAACCCCAAAATTTTCAACATAAAAAAACCTATCTTTTCACACTAATATCATTAATAATAATAAATGTAATAATAATAATAATAATCATAACAACAACAACAACAATAATAATAATAATAAAAAAAAAAACATATCGTCCAGACCACCATCACAGTCATCAGACCACCATCACAGTCACCGAACCACCATCCCCTCGTCGAACCACCACCATCACCATCACCATCACCGAACCACCATCACAGTCCCCCGGACCACCACCCCCTGCACAATCGAGCCACCTGCAAACCCATCGAACCACCCTGCACCATCGGACCACCTCCTCCCACCTGCAACCCCACCGAACAACTTGCAACCCCATCAAACCCTCTGCAAAAAAACCTCCACCGAACGAACCCCTGTCCTCTTCATCATCACCACCATCCACCATCGAAACCCCTCTGCAAAACCCTTCTGCACCGTCATCTTCATCATCACCACCGTCGAACCACCACCCACCTATCACCTTCAAAACCCCTCTACACCATCTGCCCCCTACCCACCATCGTTCAGCAAAACCACCATCGAGATCCACCCCCTTCGTTCATCATCAACCCCCACCACAGATAGTTCTTTTTTTTAGAGAGGGGGAGAGAGAAAGAGAGAGAGAGAGAGTCTGATGTGTGTGTGTGTGAGAGAGAGGTGTGAGTTTTAATATGATTATTATTATTATTATTATTATTATTATTGTTATTGTTGTTGTTGTTGTTGTTGTTGTTGTTGTTGTTGTTGTTGTTGTTGTTGTTGTTGTTGTTGTTGTTGTTATTTAAAAGATGTTAGTTGGGGTGGGGTGTTATTACTAAAATACCCATTAATATTGTGTGCAAAGGACTTTACTACCCCTAATTAAAAAAATACAAAAAATTATTAAAGTGCTGATGTGTCACTTGATGATTGGTTCATAGGAGTTCTTAAGTTCTCTCAACTCAGGGGAGTTATCATTTGATCCAAATCCGAAGTGAATATTAGACTATGTATTGTTGAATATACACACCCTAATAACTAACAAAAAGTGTTGCAGATGGGTGCGGTGTTCCAGATATTAATGACTAATGTGGCACCCTCTCGTCATTCCACAAGGCATAATCTTAGTTAGTTATTGGACTTAATCTTAATTAACTGGTCAATATACATTTGTATTTAAAAAACAAATAATTAAAAAAAAGGTAACAACCCCCCCCCCCCCACCTCACTCACATCCCCTCCCCCGTGGCAATGAGCCCGAGCTTGTTTCGGCTTGAGCTCTGCTTGTCTAAAATGTCACTTTTCACATATTGGGCACCTAAGTAGGGGTTCCCGTTGCCTCTTATTATCTCTGTAATTGGTATTTCTCTGTTCTTGGTAGTTGTCTCATTTCCTTTTTGGGACAGGCTTTGAGGATCTCTTATGTTGTATCCATGGTTTTGAAAACCGGACCGGACGGGTTTCGGACCCCCGGCCGGTCCGGTTTGATACAACAGACCGCCTATGCACTGAACCGCTTTTGAACTGGTGACCCGGCCGATCAAACTAGGTTTTATTTATTTAATTTTACTTAGGTTTTTATTTGTTTTTGGGCCGGTTCATTGGACCGGTTAGACCGGCGAACCACCGGGGACTCCTGTTCAACGTCCGGTCCGGGTCTAAAAACATTGGTTGTATCTCAATGGCGATAGCTACCCCGACTTCTATCGCTTCAGAATAGGTGGTTAGTTTGGACACTTTGATAAATGTGTGGTATTACGTAGGTAATCCACAAACAAACCTCATAATACGATTGTCTTCTGTTGTCACCAGATGAGGTACAAGTAGAGACATTTCGTTGAATTTGGTGACATATTCCCAGTAAGTCTTATCTCCGAGAGAAATTCCAGTTCAATTCTGCCCGTCTCAATTGGTGGACAGAAATATTGTGAAAATAGTTTAAAAAATTCCCTCTAACTTAGGCGTTGGGCTAGATCATCACCTCTGGTTTGCTCTTGTATCCCCCACCAAAACAAGGTTTCAGATTTGAAAAAAAAGAACAACAAATCTAACTTTATCTCTCTCTTGGCAATCACTAACATCTAAAAGGGAAAATGGATTTAAATACTCCCAACTATCGCCTGTTGTCGGATAATACTCCCAACTATCACTTTGCCGTTAGCACTCCAAACTTTCAACTTGTTGGATTTTATCACTCCCAAACTAACTGAGGTCTAACCCAGTTAGTGTTTGTGGTCAAAATGTAAAACTCTAAACTTAAGGGACCCTTTTGAAACTTTTTATTATTATTATTATTATTATTATTATTATTATTATTATTATTATTATTATTATATAAAGCATAAAGCAAAAGGAAGGGTAACGTTTGTAACAGATCTAGAGAGAGAGAGAGAGAGCGCATCACAGGCATCTTCTCCGGTCACCCTCGCCGGTGACCGGTTCTGAGCATCCCAGAGAGAGAGAGAGCATCACATGCATCTTCTCTGGTCACCCTCGCCGGTGACCGGTTCCGAGCATCCCCCGACAACCCACCACCTTCTTCACCTCTACACCTTCTTCACAATCGCCTGCTTCCCGAGTACGATTATCCCCAACCAAACACCCGATTAACACCCTCCTTCTTCTTAATCTGCTTCCCGAGTACGATTAACCCCAACCAAGAACGATTAACAGCCGATTAACACCGTCGTTCTCCTCGTCGCCGTCCTCTCCGCCGCCTCCTTGTTTCTTCTTCTGCTAGGGTTTCGTTGGTTGTGGTTTTGGATGAAGGTGAAGGGTGGTGGTGGTGGAAGGTATGGGTGGTTCGTTTGTTTATTTGATTGTTCACTGGAGTTCTCTTTTTATCTGTTTGCTTCATGCTTGCTCTATCCTCTTTTCTCTGTGTAGAGGTGGTGGTGGTTTCCGGTGAAGGTGGTGGTTTCCGGTGAAGGTGGTGGTGGTTTAGAGAGAGAGAGAGAGGGGGGGGGGGGGGTCTGTTGCAGAATATGAGGGGGGGGGGGGGGGATTTTATAAGTTAAAGGTTTAATTTCAAAAATGCCCCTTAAGTTTTGTTTTTTATATTTTGGCCACATATAAGTTTAGGTTTTTACATTTTGGCCACAAACACTAACTGGGTTAGACCTCAGTTAGTTTGGGAGTGATAAAATCCAACAAGTTGAAAGTTTGGAGTGCTAATGGCCAAAGTGATAGTTGGGAGTATTATCCGCCAACAGGCGATAGTTGGGAGTATTAAAATCCATTTTCCCCATCTAAAATGGCTTCTACTTCACTTAGCCATTCATGTGTCTCAATAGCACCTTTCAAATTTATGAGAAATGATATTTACCCCATTACCTCACACAAATAGACAAGTATACATGTTGCATCTGTAATATAGGATGATAAAAACCAATGATCATCAATACGACACGATGTTGTAGTTATTAGTACTCAATATTTATTAGTATTTAGTCAAACGAGACTAAGATGATTGGTGGTTTGTATAAAGTTGAAATAAAAAATAACATATCAAATGGTGGTAAAATATATCATATAGCCATATAAGTATTGGAACACTTCGACCTAATGATTCATCCTCATTCCTCACGATTGATTTGGTTAATTATGATGGTTGTTTAATAGACTAGTCCTTCGAGATGATGGATACTAGTCGAGCGATCCCAGGGCCTTGGGACACACTATTTGGTCACCCCAAGTTCAAGTTTCACTTCAATGAAGAACCAACAATCCTTTGTATGAAGCACCACTGTTAGAAAGAAAACCAATGCTATAGACATGGACTGACCCTTAAAACGAAAGACAAAAACTTTAAAATCATTTTGTTTCTTATGAATCAAAACCACACACTCTTAAAACAAACACCACTTGTCGAGACTTAAACCCTCACTACTTAAGAAAGGTAAACCATTACAAGTTTACAACACCTCAATACCGTTAGGCTAGAAGTAATTTAGCGAATCCATCATTTGTCCAATGGATTTAAAAACTAGACCAATTATTTATGAAGAATATAATATTAAAATATGATTGTTCACAGTGGCGAAGCTTGGTTTCGGAATCAGCGGGGGCCGAACTCAATTTTTTTGCTCGGTAGTGGAAAATCAGCGGGGGCCGGACTTAACCCGGACTCAATTTACCTATGAAAGTCGCAATCGCCCCTGATTATTCATGATCATGATTGATTTACTGGGTTTCATACACCCCGTAACATCACATTCTGGGGTATGTAACAACCTCCTATTGATGTGTGATATGGGTCAAAGTGTATGCTTTCTAATTAGAGGGTTTATGATTCCTAAATACCTATCACGATAAACCAAAAACTAACTATGATTATGATTGATTGATTGAAGACCGAATAGACCTATATATCCATAGGCCCATATATCTCTTGGGCCTAACCATACATGACCCAATAAAGCCCAATCGGAACCTGTGTTCTCTAATCTCCACCATTACAGATCAGTTCTAGAGAGAGAGAGAGAGAGGTAGAGAGAGAGTATAACATAACAGTAGAGAGAGATGGTGGAAGAAGCACTGAAAGCAGAGGAACAGAAGATAGTTAGATCAGACGGAGAAGAAGGAGAGATAATCGACGGTGATACTCTATCGTCGTCATCGTCTTCTTCAAGACCTGGTACGGCCGTAGTGCAACACCCACTTGAACAGTCATGGACGTTCTGGTTCGATAACCCAAGTGCTAAGCAAAAGCAAGCTGCTTGGGGCAGTTCAATGCGTCCTATCTACACTTTCTCTACTGCTGAAGAGTTCTGGAGGTAATTCACTTCTTGAGGATATATTTTTTTTTTTTTTAATCTTGAATTATTTTTTTTAAGATTTCTTGAATTGGGGTTTCATTTTCTTGAAATTTAATTGAGGGTTAGACTTTGTTATTGGCTTAGGGTTTCAACATTTTATTTTTTGTTAGTTTGGTCTTCTGAATGATGTCTGTATGTATGGTTCTAATCTGTGGTCTGTTATTTGAGGCTTATTTACATTTGGATTTGGAAGATGGTTTGAGATGTTTAATATAATATTATATAATTTTCTTATCTATATTTTATTCTATATTCTATGTTGAATTTTTATTTATTTATTAATTTTTTTTTTTTGGGGGGGGGGGGGGGGGGGGGTGTGTTGGGGATGGGGAGTCATTACAACAGAGGGGGCCGGACTCATTACGTATAAACCTTCCGGATGAAAATGCGTAAATTTAGACTGCTGAGCAAAAAACCTCCCATCCCCTTAAAAGCTTTATCCCTGTGTGTAGTTGTGCTTTGATATTTAATCTTGATGGAGTTTAGTAGGTTGGTGTTCGGTCGTTTTTTGTATGTCACAAGGCTGAACCTGAAGTTTGATTGCTTGAGTGTGTTTTTGTGTAGGTAAATAGGTAATAGCCATCAGCGTTGTAGTAATCTGAGTCTTAGATTATATTGTTAGCAAAATGTAGATTCGAAAGTTTGGTTTCAAGTGTTTGCTACACATTGCACATGTACGCGTATGTTTTCTAGTCTTATGGATTAATTCCTAATCTAGGTTTAAGAAATAATTTAAGAAAGAAGAGCATTGAACTGTACTTGTGCTGCTTCTTGTTACATATTTTTGTTTCATCGTTTAGACCTTGGCCTTGAAAGTTATTTGGTATATTGGTTATGGTTATTTCAGTAAATTCAGACCAAAGTTTTATTGGATTCTAATTTGTTTTTTATAATGAATATAAGTTAAGCACTACAAGACAGCCCTGATAATATGTGAATCCAGAATATGTATATGTTTGAGCTTTATAAAATAGCCCTTAAATACGAATCCTGAATAAGAAGATGTCTGAGTAAAAAGTCTCATAAAGTCTGCGTGCATAGGTTTATATATTTGCGTTTCAAAACTGTTTATAATTTAGCGGGTTCTTGCTAGCATGAGCTATGAAGTCTGATAGCTATAGGATATTTTTTTATATTCGTATATATTCAAGCATGGAATTTGTTATAATGTTTCTTTAATATATCATAAATTATGTTTAATTTTTTTAAACACAGCCTGTACAACAATATACACCGACCAGGCAAGTTGGCGCCTGGAGCTGACTTCTATTGTTTCAAAAATAAAATTGAGCCTAAGTGGGAGGACCCCGTGTGTGCAAATGGTGGAAAGTGGACTATGACATTTTCCAAGTCAAAGTCTGATACTTGTTGGCTGTATACGGTACTCTCTTGAATCTAGATGCTCTTTTTCTATTAGTTCTTATTTTAAGAGGGTCTTATGACTGCATTCTCTTTCTAACCTTTATTTTGTATCTACGCCAGTTGCTAGCAATGATTGGAGAACAATTTGATCACGGCGATGATATATGTGGAGCAGTTGTAAATGTGAGAGCAAGGCAGGAGAAAATCTCTCTGTGGACCAAGAATGCTGCCAATGAGAATGCTCAGGTACTATATTGTCAAAAACGATTTTAGATTGCTATGTTAACCTGTATTTTAGGTTCCTTAGTAGCTTAAAACTTACTAATTGCATTTTGCATCAGTGGCGAATCTTGACCCGAAACTTCGGGGGGTCGAAACCTTATATACCAAAAAATTTCTATACGAATACCATATAATCGGAACTTCTGGGCGAAAATTGGGGGGGGGGGGGGTCCCGCCCTTAAAAGAATCGCCCTTGTTTTGCATGATTGTTTTTTTTTCTAAGAAAAAGTATCGAACATCAAAATTTGTGATAAAAACAATCCAACTTGTAAAAATTACAAAAAAGTTCTCAAAACTTGTGTTGGGGTTTTCGTATCATGCCGATGATGAGGCGATAGTAAATATTGTCATATGTTCTTAACTCAATCGAACTGTTTTGCAGATAAGCATTGGGAAACAGTGGAAAGAGTTCCTAGATTACAATGACAACATAGGCTTCATATTTCATGTAAGTTCTTAAGTTACCATTTTGTAATGAAATAGTTGGAGTTCATAATCTTTTTAACTCACATTCTAAGCATTTTGTTGCAGGAAGATGCAAAGAAGCTTGATAGAGGTGCTAAAAACAAATACACAGTGTGAGGTGTGCCATGTTTTTGTAGTACACTAGTACCTAAATTGCAACGTTTCGGTAGACTTCAAACAAAAATTTTTTTCTTCTAATTTTGATGGATGTAATTGACCATCTATCTTCAGAATTCATGTTAATTTTCAAAAACTTGATTGTATCCTACTGTTAGCTAAAGCACATAACTTCTCTACGACGATACGTGATATACCAATATAACACGTTTTTACACACTTCACATGAAATAGCTCACACTTGGGTGTTTATTCTGTGACACACAAGAATTTCACTCGATTCTCTCAGTAGCGAAGCGTATGTGGTTGATGTAAACTCGAATTTTTTGATCTATTTTAGCAGCTTTCCTTGATATATATTTCGGTAGCCAACAATGTAGCAGTCACATATCTTATAAAACTATTGTGTAGCAGACAACTTTTTAAACACATGTAGTGAATAATTTACATTTTGAATAGATGTATAGGTACACATAGGACAAACTATATAAAGATTCATAATATGAGCAATTGGAAAGAAAATTGGAGAACCAAGAATTAGTGGTTGGAGCAAAATTGTGGTGTGATGTTGAGAGAAAATGAAGGGCCTCCTACCAAAAACTGAGGTCACAAATTTGATTCATTTGAATCTCATATCACAATTGCAAAACCTGCAACTCTCCATAGTCTGCCACCTTTGTAATTTTTTATATTTCTCCATCACACAATTCACAAACACCATTTACATCATAACAAACGCACAAACACAGTTTACATTGTAAAAGAGAGGGAGGAAGAACAAACCTTTTTTCTCCCGCATTTAATTCGCTGATCAATCATGCCACCAGGCCCCCATAAGCGAAGGCCTGCCAAGAATAAGAAGAAGGCTAAAAGATCTGGTTCTTCGACCACACCTCACCCTCGTCATGGTATTTTACGCATTTCTTTCTCATGTTTTATATGTTTTTGCTTCATGCACAAATTTTCTTCCATATTTTGCAACGTGGGATGTCTTCATTTTTCTTAAAAGTGCCATATTTTGAACAAAATGTCTGATCACGCGCTTATGCTGGTTTCTATTGTTTATCTTTATTCTTATTTACATATTTGTAAGATCAATTAATCTATTGTTGTTGTGAACAATATATTTGGATGGATCGAACTATTATAGGAGAGAGTGATAACGACCTGCTTAACTCTCCTTATCTGGATGCCAAGATGGAGAGTATGGAAGGCAGTTCATCCGGATATGAATCTTTATCAACTGATATTACTCATAAGGCTGCCAAAGAGGAACAAGCTGAAATTCAAATCGATAAACAGCCGAATATAATAAAACAAACTAAAATTGAGATGGATGAAGCAGCAAAGGTTGAACCTGCTACTGTTGCTGACTACTTGTCTCGGCCATCTGAGTCTTCACCTGAAAAGGAGACCCCCAAAGTTGAAGACTTGGGTTTCAAGACTCCCCCTACTGGTGATCCAGTTACGCCCGTCGATCAATCTTTGGTTGAAGTGGCATCTAAATTAAATAATGATTTAAAGATTCAAGAAAATGATGATTTGGTAGCAGCTGAAACACTCTTAGAACATACAGTTATCGATGAGACTGATCCAAATAACAATCAGTTCTCAAAAGAAATCGAAGTTCAAAAGTCAGGTTCTAAAAGTAACGAGGCTTCTCCAAAATCAGAAGAAAACTCATTACAAGATTTTCCGAATGGTAACTGCCAACACTGTGGGAGGAGTAGCGATGATCGTGTAAATGAACTTGTGACACCCGAATGCACTGAGAAACAGGTAGACTAACTGACTCGTTTTTCTGTTCAATATATGGTCGAATTATACATTTAAAATTGTTAGTTGGTGATCTATAGTGGTGATTGGTGTTTACGTATATGTTTAAAATCGTATGCAGCCATTACTAGCTTCGGCTCCTCCACCGTCTCAAAGAGCTTCATGGAAGAATTGTTGTGGAATATTTGAGTTGTTTTCAGGATCCAATAGGTATAATAATAACTAAATGACTATACCTCTTATGTTGGATTCCTATTTCAATCCATGATTTGTCATATTTTTGGCCTGATGTTCTTCGCTGTTTTATCATTGCAGAAATTGATCATATCCAATAAGCCAAAGGTTCTTCAAAGTTTACCTTTTTTTTTGCAGTAGATAGTGTGGTGATCTTTAACTTTATAGTACCTGCGCATTGTACCTTACATTTTGACGAGTAAATAGAACATTTTACAATAAAATTTCACCTTCTGACGAAGGCGTCAAAAAACTATAATTATTGTCATCAACCCATTTTTCATGTATATGTGTTGATATGTGTTGATCTAGTTGCTCTAGATCGAACATGTTCTGCCTCGGTTGGTTGACAGTTAGCTTCATCCTTCTTTTGCTAATGTTGTGTATTTAACTGGTTTGTCTTTTTTCATATTAACGACTTGCATAGTTCATTTAGACATTCAACATGGAACAAAATAATAGTGCTACACAAGTCATGTCCTTCAGAGATGAACAAGTGCTTCTATCGTATATATCAGTCATGTGACATGTCACAAGACGATTATGACGATTAAAGAATTTAGTTTAATTTGGACATGCATTCAAATGGTGCGACTAGTAAATTGATTGACTTCACAATAGTGAAAACTCCTTCGATTTACTAGTATCACACTGTAAGTACTTGTCGAGATCAAAAGAAATTCCAAACTATTGAATCCCTTGCTCATGTGATGACGTGTCACATGTTTAACTCGACTGATGTACATGATATTTTCCTCTTTCGAACACAACATTTGTTGCAGTATAATCCTAGAGTTTGTAAAACCCAACCGACATCATCACAAGAGAATCACCAACGTTCTTATGGGTAGCACCACTTTGCTCAGGAAGTTGGTGATGCTTTTGTGAGATTCTACTATAAAGTTCTCCATCATTTGTCCAAAAAATGCTTACAAAGTTTACAAGGATGAAAGCATCCTATCCCGTCTAGGAGATGGTGGAGTGTATTATATATGTAACAACAATCAAGGTATGTAATCAAGAAACACTTTGACTCTATGAGCATCTAAAGAATTACTAATCACAATATCAATTTATATAGTTACGTTTGATATTTTATGCAGCCAACTAAATCTAATCCTTTTTCTTTCTAGGTGCATGATTTGCATTACACATGCATTTTTTTAATTGAAAAGGAGATTATGTATTCTCATATTAAGAACGTGACTATTGTTTTACTCTTTACATACTCAGGACACATTAACAGTTATTATAGGTGTCGAAGGTTTATTGTGAATAGATAATATCTTAGAATGCTTCTCTCAAACCTTTTTGTTGGAATCACAAGCCATGACTTTCATATGCAAAATGATTTCCTTCAGTTCGTATATATGTGCTATCTAAATATCCCCAACGACACTTGTATATATAGTTGGGGGTATTCTGATAGCTTAAAATTATGAACTAAAGGTAATCGTTTTGCACATAAAAGCCCTACTTGTGGTGCTTACAAGAAAGTTTGAGAGGCGTGTTCTAAGATGTTACATTTCCCCCACAAGCTTATAACACCTACAAAAACCAACTATATATACTATTATGTCATGGGCATGCAATGAGTAGAATAATTGTCTTAATTAATCATATGTGAATGCTTAATCTCCTTTTCAATTTCGTGAACCAAAACAAATATTTATGTAATGCAAACTTATGCACCCCGAGGCAAACGAATTAGTCTGATTTAAACTGCATAAATACCAGATGTAGTTATTTAAATTGGTAATTCGTTATTCATAGAGCAAGTGTTTCTTGATTACATACCTTGATTTATTAGCGAACAAATTTCATCATCTACTAGACGAGTTGGGATGCTTTCATCCTTGTAAAACTTGCAAGCATTTTCTGGAAAATGATGGAGAACATTATAGTGTAATCTTACAAAAGCATCCTCGACCTCTTGAGCGGAGTGGTTGTACCCAAGGAATGTGTTGGAGTTTTTTATTGAAAGGATATTGGTGAGCTTTATAAATTCGTCGGCTATAGGATAAACCAACTAAAAATATTCATAGACTTAAAACTAAATTAAACTAAACAAAAAAACATAATAATGAACTAAATATATAAAGTAAATAATCTAGATAATAATAAAGATAATCAGAATAACTAAAAAATATATTAAGATCTGAAAGATTAAAATACTTACCTCATCCCTCCTTGAAGGTGTTGAAAAAAATCTTCAATCTTGTGTTAAGGACACCCGGCTTCTACGAGTATTGCTTGATGAGATGTTACTTGCGTGGAAATCTATCGATTTAGGCAAGTAAATCGCTCATGCGTTGTGTGGAGATCTTTGGTACATGGCGGCTCGTTTTATAGACTTGGTTTGTACAAAACTTGCATATTTCGTTCGATGTGGGATAAAACGTCATATTATAATTTATAATCTCCTATAGCGAAATAGCTAAATGGTTGCCCTTATGAGTATAATATTTGTCCCTTGAAAGAAACTAATGATCCAATCCCCACACTTATCAAGTTTGGATGAGATCTCATTCTATATGTAGTCATGAAGATCACACTTACAATACTTATGCTATACTTAATGAATATAGGAAATAAAGATATATCCTACTTGTAAATGATACCACCAATTACTAAGTTGGCTTCTTCACATATATCTGCAAAAAGATAATAATTAAGGTTGAGAATATGGATGATATGAGAAGTAAAAAGAAACATAAATATACAGGAGAATTTGTCAAGAGGATATTGGTAAATGGATAGGTAAGGTTTGGACTTGGAGATTTGATTAACAAAAGATATAGGTGTATACTGTCACATGAAACAGGATAACTATTTATATCAAATATTGTCAATGATCTAAGGGTTATCATTAAAAGAAAACATATAAGAATCTCACTGACTTGGAATATATCCATTACCACCCTAATAGAAGTTGAAAATTAACGGTTGATAGTTATATCATGTTTGCCACAGATATATTATGCTATTGATCACCAAATTGATACAGATTCAAAATTAGTACTTATGATCAAATTAGTACGGATGACCAAATTTACCAATGAATTTCATTCAATATTTAAGATCAATTTTATGCAACTTTAGGATTTCAAAACAACTTCTAATGTATAACAACCTGATGACACTGACATCACCAACATTCTAGTTATTAATGATTGTTACCCGTGTCAAATAGTTCAATTTGACATCCAAGATGGTATAAGATAAGGAGCAACCTAAATTATGTCTTTGAGAAAGGATCGACCAAATATTTTCATCCGATAAGTCATGTTATCAGAGGGTCATCACATCGATAAAGAATGAGTAGTTAAGTACGTTGTTACCATTGAACAAGTATATGTGAAATTACGTGTATAAAGAAAAAGAAAGAGTAAATAAATCACTAATCAGTAGAATGTTGCCATGTGTCAAATAAGATAAAAAAGTTGGTCGGCAACCTATGTTGCTTAGTGCATCAAAACGCAGGGGAACAGACCAGGTTCGGAACACATTGGACTTGCATTGCGTTGGAGGGGATTCAACAGCAAGGTTTGGTTCGGTGTGGTGGACCCGCCTGGAAGCACAAAGTGGGGAACACACACATTGTAAAAGTGGAGTGTGATGTGAAGGTTTGTATTGGTCATTGATTTAGTGGTGGAGGGAAAAAGAAATTTTTGGAGTAGAAGTTTGGAATGATGTGGCGGTCTACACTTTAGACTTGGGAATAGCATTGAAGATGCTCTTTTGAAACGGGTTGTGATGTTTGGGTTGAAAATTTTGACTTTTTCTTTTTCCAGTGTACAACTAACCCAACCCAAGGGCTACAAATGTGGATGGTCTAAGGGTTTTGGAAAACCCAAAAGATAATTTTATCATGTCGGATGGACTTTCTAGACACCTGATTTTATACATGTTAAAAATGACAAAACAAAACCTGATTTTATCACAACACCGGATCAATTATTATACACATTAAAAATGACAAAACAAAACCTGATTTTATCATGTTGTGTTTACGATTATGTTAGATATTGTGCCTAAACAAAGTGTAAAATTAATCATCTTCTTATCGATAAATGTTGATTCCATACATTACTTTTCTTTTAGCTATCAAAAGGATTTTAGATTTAGGAGGAGATTTAGACATTAGACTATCCGTTATGGGTAGAGGTGAGCAAGGGATTTATCGAATAATATTTTACCACGTCAACGCCTACGTGGCGTGGCACTGGTTAGCGGCCGGCGATTGCTCGCGGCAGGGTGTTGTGGATAAAGGTTAGCGGGTTTTTTTACCAAATATATTTAATTATTTACCACAATTTTTTTATAAAAAAACATTAAACTAAAATAAAATAAAAATTAAACTAAAATAAAAAACAAGCATTACACTAAAAAAAAAGAAAATTACACTAGAAAAAAAAATTGCACTACTAAAAAAAACAAACAAACCACATGATCATTAAAAAAAACCTAGCCACGTAGGTGATTTCCCGAGCGCAACATTTGCCACGCCGAAACGTGGTTAAAGGGGTATCCATTTTCTAAATAATATGGATTGAAGTCTCAATTAAAATAAGTGATGACATTGAGCAAATTTTAGTTTTCATTATTCACAAATTAATAAAGAAGGGAATGCTACCAAAGGCATTATAGCCCAACGGTATCTTGGTGGTGAGATAAGACTTAGGGATTATAAGGTCCTGGGTTTGAATCTCACAAAGGGGGTTTTCTCATAATTATGAGTTTCCTTCTGAATTGGTGACTTGGTGGGGGAATATGATCGCGTGACAACATTGGTGGCACGATAATACTCCAGTGTTTCGTGAGTGATTCCAATTTGTTGGCCGTTCAAAAAAAATAAAGAAGGGAATGCTAATAATTATTGCAATTTACTTTTTGATATATATTTTAAATTTACGCTTTGAATATACTTTATCCCTCCGCAACTTTAGCTAGATGCCACACCAACAATTTTTCTCATTTTACTTCACCCACTTTAAGGAATGATTTAATCTCTTTAATTTCACCTAGCAATATTTTTAATGGTTTTTGGTTTAAAAAAAGAGTGAATAGCCAAATTCGTCCCTAAGATATAGTCAAATTTGCTAGATTCATCCAAATTTTTTTTTTCCTCATCTGAACCATTAAGGTTTCCCAAAAGTTGTTATATCTATCCTAATGTCTAACCTTGTTAAAAACTAATGTTAAAAGAGGGGCATTTTGGTCATTTTCTTTATTTATATAGTTTTATACATTTTTTAAGCTGCTTACATTTCCTCTTTTATTACCCATCATAAACCATAATTCCCAATTAAAGTGTCTTCATTCCACCCTAGTTGGGCCTGTGATTCTTGATCGGTTCAATATCTATTCATATAACGTTATCTTTACCTCTTCAACCGCCTTGTATATGGAAACGTTTCTGCCATTGAAAATTTATTCGTTTCTTAAACTCCCCATAGTCCATAATACGAGCAGGTAGAAAAAGATGTAATACCTTCTTTCTTCTTGATGATTCAGCTAACCCATTTACACTTTGTATACGTTCAGCGACCGACCAATGTTTATCGACAACCCATACTTTGACCCACCATAAAACTTGCTGCCATATTGTGTCCGCAACGCTGCAGTCTATCGACAATAATACATAATTGTCACGTTTTTATTGCAGTGATATACCCCTTTCATCATCCGAAACCGGTGCTCTACTAATTATTTATGTGATTCTCACAATTGGTTTCATGTAGAAGATCCTAGTAATATATTCTCTAATGATAACATATATAAAAGTAGCCGAAGAGGTGCTCGCACAAATCACAAGAGATTGTAATGTGAACCTACCAGTTTGATTTACAATTATAAAATATGTTGTGCTTGGTAATTATTATTGTGTTGATACTTCTAGAGTTCTGGTGCATTTAACATCAAGACATTTAATCTAAAAGAAAAAGGTATAAATGGATCTGATAGTTCCATGCAATCACTTGTGACTTGTTTGAACCTATAATGATCCCCCATCTTGTGATTCATACGGCTCAACCCAATTGGGGGGTAAACATAAAACGGAGATCAATTGGGGGGAAACATAAAACGGTTTGATGCAGAAATAGGGTTTATGTGTGGCGATGGAAATATAAGCAGGTTAAGAGAAATATAAAAATTAAATAAATAACAAAAATGACCAAAATGCCCATCTATTTAATATTGGTTTTTAACAAAGTTAGACATTTGGATTGATCTAGCAACGTTTGGGAAACCTCAGTGGTTCAGGTGAAAAAAATTTTTTTTGGATGGATCTAGCAAATTTTCTCAAACCTTAGGGACGAATTTGGCCATTCACTCTTAAAATAAATTAATTCTGACTTTTAAAGTCTCCTCAAAACATGCTAACAAATAACCTGTTTAACGCCTCTTGACACGCCCCACCCTTTTGTGGTGTGATGGTAAAGGTATTGGGGTTGTAAAGGATATAAAGAAGAGGTTGAGAGTTCAAGTCTCATAGGAGCAAAAAAAAAGTTTAAAAAAAACTGTTGACACAAGGATAAAATCTTGCCATTGGGGTTGGTGGCTCAATGGTAGAAGCAAAGCTTCTAGGAACACCTAAGAGGAAGGTTATGAGTTCAAGTCTTATAAGGAGAAGAAATTTGCCGTTAAAAAAAAAACAAGGATAAAATGTTAAGTTAAACGAGCATCAAAATGAAGACAAATACTTGTTTTTTCCAAATTATAATCACGAGTCACGAGTAACTCTTATCACTATTAGATAGGGGTAGAGGTGGTACTTAGGGCTGCAAACGAACTGAACTTTCAGCGAACAGTTCATGAACCGTTCGGCGGGAAGTTCGTTTGTGTTCGTTCGTTTAATAAATGAACGAACACGAACAAAAAATTTCGTTCGTTTAGTTAAACGAACGAACATGAACAATGGTCGCGTTCGTTCGTTTATGTTCGTGAACGTTCGGTAACGCGTTCGTTTGTGTTCGTTTATGTTCATTTGTGTTCGTTTGTGTTCGTTTATGTTCGTTTGTTTAATAGGGGTTTTAATTTTTATAACCTTCTTATATTCTTTTATATATATAAATTTTACTCAAATAAAAAAGTAATTCGATGAAAGTTTATTTTGGGTAGCTTAACAAAGACTTTAAGTTTAATATGCGAACTTATTTTTTTGAGACGCTACTTATTATGTTTAACAATATTATGTAAATGTTATTTTGGGTGGCTTAATGTATGTGAATTCGATCTTATTCAAAAGTTAAAATATGTTCGTTTGACCGCTTCTGTTCATGAACACTTTTATGTGTTCGTTTGTGTTCATTAATGTTTGTTTGTGTTCGTGTGCGTTCATGAACAAAATTAACAAACGAACACAAACGAACACGAACACGAGTGTTTTCTTAACAAACGAACACGGACAAAAAATCTCGTTCGGTAAGTGTTCGTGAACTGTTCGTGAACATCTATTTTCCTTAACAAACGAACACGAACAAGGCTCTGTTCGTGTTCGTTCGGTTCGTTTGCAGCCCTAGTGGTACTTCATATTGAGATAGAGGGCAAAAGAGTAATTTCATAACTTTATTACATATATAGTGGTGAGGGACATGAAAGTACATTTAAGTGATGTTGAAAACTCCACTCCACTTCATTTAAAAACTCTGGAAAAAACCTTTTCACTTCACTTGCTTCTCCAATCACCACTTTCTCTCTCTAGACATAGACATAGACATAGATACGCATACGTGTGTTTCCATAGATTCTGTACGTGTACACACACTTCTCTTTCTCTCCCTCCAACCTCTACTTTCTCTTTCTATAACTCTCTCTCTCATCGATCAGATCATATATCCCTACATTTTTCGCTTGAATATCTTCTGTGTTATAATATCTTTTTTGGTACCATTTTCTTTCTTTCTCACACATGAGTGAGTATGTTTGTTAAGTTGCAAATTTTTTTTTAATTTTTTAACAAGAAAAATTTATGGGTGTGAATATATTTTATAGTCAGGGATTGGGTTGGTATTTAACTGTCGATATATTACTATTGCTTTTAATAGTGTCGGTTAATGAATGGCATTGCATGTTGTGTTCGGTGTACCAGTTTCTTGATTTTATTTGTGATTTTTGTTGGATTGCAGAGTCAGTAGCCGTTATTATTATTATTATTATTATTATTATTATTATTATTGTTGTTGTTGTTGATTTTTTGGGAGATTTTTTTATTGCAGTGATTAGAGTCTTTTTATGGTTATATTTGTAAGCTACTTGTAGCATAGAACTGCCATTTATGGGGGTGTTTTAGATATGTGCATTTTCCAAGAAGTTACTCTTTTTTATTTTTTATTTTTTTTTTGAAATATCAGTTTTTTTAAGGGGCATTTTTTTTTCGGAGTAACGGGTCTTCTGCTTGTGTAAATAATATTATTGACCTTAAAAAAAAAAATCAAAATATCAGACTCAGTGTTTGCAAAACATTTAAAATTTGTATTTATGACTTTAAATGCACACCCAAACACCCTCTTTGATGGTGATTCTGTACTTTGGGTTGTTGATGTCACTATCTACTCTTTATGTAGATAGATATTGAGATGTTAGTTGATTCATACACTACTTGAAAACTGGATTTTGCTACAAAATTTTCTTACGGAAAAAAATGCGTCACAAATTTTTACAAAGTTGCTACTCATTTGTGACGACAAAAAAACTATAAATTTTTTAGCAAATTTGCGACACAATATATCTACAAATTCTTAGGAAATTGCGTAGGAAATGGGTCACAAATTTCCTACACCATGTTTTCGTAGGAAATGTGTTGGAAAATTGCCTTACAAATGTGTAGGAAGTGGTTTCCGACGAGGCTTTTTCCAACATCAAGGTTTTGTTGCAAACGCGTAACAAATTTTGTTGCAAATGCGTCACAAATTTTGTTGCAAAATGCCACTTTTCTAGTAGGGCATGTTTGGGTAAACTTCTCCTTATCTCCTTCTTCTACCTCCTTATCTCTTTAATCAGAAAGTCACAAATTCTAACTTATAACTTATCTCCTTCTCAACCCACAAAAACCTCCTTTTCAACCCATTACCCAAACAAACTTATCTCCTTTTTGATTAAGGAGATAAGTCATAAGGAGGTGAAATAAGGAATGCCAAACATGGCCTTATGCAGGTGTTTGTTTGAAACCGATAGTAAATTGACGCGTATAGGGATAAATTTGTTATGAAAACCGGTTAAAGCCGGGAATTTGTATCTTCTGCATTCAATGTGATGCATAAGATATTTGTTAAACACCAAGTGTTAGTACAAGTGTGTTATGCGGTTCTCTAGTTAGAATTGGCTCTGTAACGAATGTGTCCTTGTATATGTGTTACTTTATTCATGGCATTTTCTTTTCTATGTGCTTTCACTAATTTATAATATATAATTTGAACATCTGCTAGCTCACATTTTGCTTTCTTGGCAATGAATGGAGATCCACAAGATTTTACTATTTTCTTCGTTCCCTGCGAAAGTCAAAGATTTCACTTTGATTTATAGTTTGTGATCTGTAGGTCGTTCATAACAGAGTCGATGAATATCTCAAAGGCGGTGAGAAGTGGGATGCTATCAGGTTATGATGATGTCGCACGTTTCTCAGGTTCGCTACTGGTCTTACCTCATGAAAAGTGTATGAATCCTCTTGCCTAATAGCTACATTCACTTGTGGTCAAAGGTCATAACTTGACTTTTTCTTGTTCAACATGTAGTGATTGTGAATAATACTGAAAACGACTATCATCATTCTGTAGAAACCAATGATTTGCTTAAAGATCATACAATTGGAGGCTTATTACCTAATGAGGATGATCTTTTATCTGGTGTGATGAATGGTTTTGACTTAACTCCTAACTTTGTTGATGAGTCGGAAGATTTTGATATTTTTGGAAGCGGTGGAGGTATGGAATTGGAATATGATATGATGGATAAATTGAATTTTGGCATGTCAAAAGTAAGTTTGGGTGACGGTTGTGTCGCTAATGGTGGAGCCCAATACAATATATTGAATAGTGTGGGGGGCGTTACAGTGGAACATCCGTATGGCGAGCATCCTTCTAGAACTTTATTTGTGCGCAACATAAACAGTAACGTTGAGGATTCAGAACTAAGAACTTTGTTTGAGGTAGTTAATATTACACCAATCTTATAAAGTTTGATTATATAATGTTTCTTGATCATGATCTACGATTTTGTCCAAGGTTATTTCTTTTGACTTTCCTTGGCCATTTGCGATACGACTAACTCTTTTATGTATATTGCAGCAATATGGTGATATTAGAACACTGTTCACTGCATGTAAACATAGGGGCTTTGTGATGATATCTTATTATGATATTCGTGATGCTCGAATGGCCATGCGCGCATTACAAAATAAGCCTCTAAGGAAGAGGAAGCTCGACATTCACTACTCGATTCCAAAGGTTCAATTCAGCCCCCCCCCCCCCCCCCCCCCCCCCCCCCTTCCCTTTTTTTTGACTGACATAAGTTGTTTTAATAATTAATTAGTTAATGATTTAATATTCATGTTGTGACCAGGATAATCCATCTGAAAAAGATATAAATCAAGGAACATTGGTTGTTTTTAATTTAGACCCATCGGTTTCGTGTGACGATCTCCTTCAAATCTTTGGCGCGTATGGTGAAGTTAGAGAGGTAATAGTTTTCATGAATACCCTTGTCTACTGTGTCATAGTAACAAACTAAAGTTTTTTCTTCAGTAAATATTTATATGTTTGGAACATGTTATACGCAATAACAGATAAGGGAGACACCATACAAAAGGCACCATAAGTTTATTGAATATTATGATGTTAGAGCTGCAGAAGCAGCCTTGCGGTCTCTCAACAAGAGTGATATAGCCGGGAGACGAATAAAGCTTGAACCAAGTCGTCCCGGTGGCTCCCGCCGAAAGTAAGTGACTTTCTTAAACTGATGCTTCTATGTTTGACTATTAGTCAAATGACTATAATGAGCTTATAATTGTTGTATGAACTTCTTTGACTTAAGCCAAATGTTGCAACCAAGTCGTGAGTTCGACCAAGATGACATTCGAAGCTTTACACTCCAAGCAGATCCCTTGATTGTCAACTCACCTCCAGGTCAAACACTTCTAGTTTTAATATTTATTTTAAAAAATGGGTGCCCATTAATGTTTTACTAAATTGCTTCGTTGTACACGTTTCGTGCAGGGATTTGGCCACAGTTTGGCAGTCCTATAGAACATAGGCCTCTACAAAGTTTGACCAACTCGCCTGTTTTCGCTTCATTGAGCCCAAACGCTTTACCTGATTTGGTTTCTATTTTGCATACAAACCCAGCAAGAAGATCACCAATCGGCAAAGATCATGCAAGAACTAGCTATCTTGACCAAGCTTTCTCAAACAGGAATTCAATGCAAGATCACAATTTGAGTCAATTAAACGGGTCACCGCCCGCTTTTGGTGCATCGGGATCGACCACTTCAGGAATCGAAACGCTATCCGGCCCAGAATTTCTGTGGGGAAGTCCCACTAAACCTAGCCATGGGTTTCCGACCGCCAGTCAATCACCAACCATGGTTCACCCATTCACAGGCCAACTGGGCCCGTTTCTTGGTTCATCTCCACCACACCATCATGTTGGGTCGGCTCCATCCGGGTTCCCGTTTGACCGACATTTTAGTCAGAATCATGAGCCTCCCGAAACATTATTCATGAGTCCTCCAGCTTTCGTAGGCATAGGTTTAGCTCAACCAGACAGAGGTTCCTCAAATCCTCGTGGGTCTGTGAACGTTATGGAAAACAGGTCCCCTGGTTTCAGCAGCATGTCTCCTAAGATGATGGGTCACATGTTTCTAGGTAGCGAACACTACCTGGGACCAGGATCCATAGATTTAGACAGCATGAATGAACACGTCCGAAACCGTTGGGTTGATCACGATGTAAACCAGATGGAAAACAAGAAACAATTTCAACTCGATCTTGATAAAATTAGCAACGGGGAAGATAACCGAACAACATTAATGATAAAAAACATCCCCAATAAGTAAAGCCTGCTACTTTGTCTACTCATTCAAGATTTCAACTTTTACACTTGTATCAAATAACAATAGAATATGCATTTGTTGTCTTTCAGGTATACTTCAAAGATGTTGCTAGCTGCCATTAATGAAAATCACAGTGGTACTTATGATTTTCTCTACCTACCGATCGATTTCAAGGTATAAAGCTACATATACAGACACATAACATTTGTTACTTTGTCCTTGATTTAGTAAAAAAACCGACTGTTCTCACTGCTTTTTGATGCAGAACAAATGCAATGTCGGGTATGCGTTTATCAACATGATTTCACCAATGCATATAATCCCGTTTTACCAGGTCCATTTTAATGACTAAATTTTAACTTCTTTTACCTGTTGACCAATATAGCCTTAAACTTCCATGAACTGTATTATGTAATTCATGTTTTAGGATTTTAATGGGAAAAGGTGGGAGATTGTCAACAGTGAAAAGGTAGCTTCATTAGCGTATGCTAGAATCCAAGGAAAGGCGGCACTCGTAACCCATTTTCAGAATTCCAGCTTGATGAATGGGGATAAACGATGCCGGCCTATTCTTTTTCAATCCGAGGGCTCTGATGCTGTTGATCAGGTAACAAATAATGCAATTGACTTCCTAAAAGTCGACGCTTGACTATCACTCTTTTTATAATAATCAACCTAAATATAGTATTGATTAGCATTTTGTGTCATTTTATATACAAATTTACAGGAACGTCTGTCCTCTGGTAGCTTGAACATACAAGTCCATCCGTACTCAGGGGAGCCACCGACTAGCCCACCAGATGACGGTAATTGCTAACTGTTTGTGCATTCGGGTGCGGTGCAACTGGCCATGTCTTTTGGATCTAAAAGTGGTTAACTTTTGAAGGTACATACGTTATGTACATAACTACAAAACCCGCATTCAAGTGAAACCAGGCGCGGGTTGGTTGGTTTTTGGTGGGTTGAAAGAGGTGAATGATCTTGAAACTGTACAGGTGGAGATTGCAGGTATAACAGGGTGTAATCTTCTGTTTTTCGCCTCTTGTTTTGGGGTTTGTATCTTGGTTAGTTAGAAGTGATATGCTGGTTTTTTGAGACAGTTGTACAACTGTTTGATGTTAACAAAAATCTAATGTGGTCTACTGGTTTCACTAAATCAGCTGCTGTCTAATCTATTAATGTTTAGCGGTTTCATTGTTACTAGAACGTCATGCTTTTCACTGACGGTGAATATAATGATATGAAACAATGCGGACAGGCCGATACCTTTTCAAAAGATAAACAAAACGACACCTTTTTGTGTATTGCTTGCACAAAACCATATATAGTAAGTGTGTGTTTCCGAGAATCGAGTTTCCTTTCTACCTTTGGTAGCAACTTGCATTGTAAGAAATAAATATACAGTTGATGAATGTTTCTAGTCCTAACATTTACAATGAAGGGACAAGATTCTTTTGAACATGTACATATTATCTTGTTCAAAAAAGCCTGGTTACCGTTTCAACCTTAGCAATTGTTGATTGTAACAGCAAGAAAAAACAGATCGTTGCATGCCTGTGATTCATCCTTGTTGCTTTCGGCACTTGGATAGACGTTCAGCCACTTCATTCCATGCTGCAAACGCAAATGACTTGAGAAAAAGTTGCAGGTCCAAAACATTGTGCATCGTAAAAGTCAGTAACGATACCTGGAAGCTTTTTATAATCAGGATCTATTCCATTCCCATTTATATTCAAATGATTTGGTGTGACATATTTCCCCACAGTGACCACCACACCAGATCCATCATGAAGTTCAAATACAGATTGAATCAGGCCCTGATAATAAAAAGTGCAACATGTTTATAATCACAAGAAAACATGCCTTTCCATGGAAATAGAGAAACAGACCTTTCCATAGGTTCTTTCGCCAACAAGAATGGCTCTACAATTGTCATGAAGTGCGGATGCAACCTATAAGGAGCATCAGTGGTTAGACTTGTATCACTAATGAGATGGCAATTTCGACCCATTTAAAGAAGCCAAGTCGGTTTATTAACAAAAATAGCTAAAAGAGGAACATGTCATATTGGTCAAAGTTGAGAAACTCTATATTTTATCCCTAGTATTCCCTATAACCTCCTAAATCTTTTATGTTCAAAGATCTAGATAAATATTGTTTCACAATCACAAATAGCAAAATACACATTTAAGAGCATTCGCATCAGGTCCACCATATTCTATAAGTGAGCTTTTCATATTTTAAAAAGTAGTGTGAGGGGTTGTGAGTAGATGAGAGAGAAAAATTTACTGTTCCATTTGTATATTTGGAGGGACACTGTTCCACCCTATTTATATTTTAAAATTATTAAAGTGGTTGTGAATGGGGGAGAGAGAAAAGGTAATCATAAAGGTATAAAAAAGTATTATTTATTTGAAGAGGGGAGAGAAAATTTAGTAATTTTTAGTGTAATTTGATGGATAAAAATGGTGAAATCTGACGTGAATGGTCGTTTCGACCCATTGCCCAACACGACCGACTCGCCCATTTTTCCACCTCTAGTCAGACCCATGGTAATAGGAGTGCTTACTATTTCACTTGCACTAGCAGTATTTTTGTTCACCAAAACCTGCATAAAGGAAAAAAATTTAAAAGTTCTTAGGCTCTTCGTTTCAACAATCAAAAGAACAAAAATCAAAACTCTCTCAAACCCGCTATTCCATTTTATTAATAACGAAGAAATCGTTAATCCATTTATAAGTTACAAATTTGACTTCTCGCATTTACTAATCAATTAATAAACACCAGCCTCCTAAAATCGAACACAAATAGTGATGCTGCAGTAGATAACATACAATGACTGGAGCTGTAATAAGAGGCGACGCTTCTGCTACGATACTTTTTACATTCTGAGGTTCCCTTCCAGCAGTATATATTACCTGCCAACAATCAGTGAGCGAATCTCACAAAAATATGGGCTTAATTTGACGCAACAAATTGCAAACTTACCGTCTGCCCTTCATTAAGAAATAATTTGGCAATTTCAATTCCCTCCTGTACTAATCCACCAAGATTATCTCTAAGATCAAGAACAAAGGAGGAGGCACCCATGCCTTGAAGTCTCTTCATTGCTGTCAAAAATTCTCAGTCAAGTTTAGAATTATATCATAATATAAGAACACGTTTTGTATTTTGAAATAAAAAATAGACCTGTAACCAAATCTTTCCTAGCAAGTGCGTTAAACTCCTTTAAACGCACATATCCAATGTTAGTGTTACCATTATCAGTTTGTTCCAACCGATAGAAAACAGGGGTTTTAGCAACAAGTTGCCTTTGGACGTCAATAGACTGTACCGGACCACAATTACCATGCTTAACCTAAAAATAGTTACGTTACACAGACATTTCGGGAATGAAATCAAAAGGAGGATAATACATTAATTAATTATTAATTATTAATATTAATTATCATACCACGATATTTACGGATGTTTCGCTGGGGCCTTGTAAGATTGATAAAGCTTCAAATGCTGACTTCCCCTTCACATCTACTCCATTGACAGATAATAGTTCATCTCCCTAAAACAGAACTCAAAATGAGCTACTGATAACTAATCAATTGACACTAACCAGGTTAGAAATTGCGAGCACCTGTCTCACGCCAGCAGTGTTCGCAGGGCCATCCAAAATGAGTCCTAAAACCTTCAGTTTTACTTCACCGTTTTCGTCAGGAATTTCCCTAAGGTTTACTCCAATCCCAGACATATCATATCTTGCCATCTTTGAGAACTTCAAATACCAACGGAAGGAACAAATGCCATGGAATAAGACACTGGAAAGTTTGTAAGTGAAAACAACAATCATACATGATATCATACAGAGTACTATAACAATCATAGCCTCAAAAAAGTGTGCACACATATTCACAGTTAGTAATCTACATGAACATTACTGCCTAAAATTATTGGTTTTAAAAAGCGCGAAGCGCACAAAAGCGACGAGGTATAAAACCGAGGTGCAAAGCGCAAAAGCGGTGGGCTTTTCGTACGCGAGGCGCAAGACAATTATATAATTTTTTTTATATATGCTATAGGTTTTTAATATTATTTACTCAAAATATAGATACAAATAAGGTAAATATATGATTTAACTTAAATGTACAACCTTTTTAGCTACATGTATAACAATTTTAAGCACAAAAACAGCATGTGTACAAAAAGCGCGCTTTTAGTGCGCTTTTTGCACTTTTAGGGCGATTTTTGCGCTTTTTTCACACTGTTCGCCTTGGGTTACATAAGGCGCACGGGGTTGCGCCTAGATGCGCTTTGCGCTTAAGCGCGCCTCGAGCGCGCTTTTTAAAACCACTGCCCTAAATGCAATATCATCAATCTAGATAACAAATCAAATCGGTTTTGTGAGAAGTGAGTACCTCTGCAGGTGAAAGAAAACGAGTATAAGGATCGCCTAAGCTCGATAACATCCTCCGAATCACATCATGAGCTTTCGACCTCGTTTGGAGCGACGTACCCAACACATCCTCTTTCTTTTGCTACAAGACAGAGAATCACATATATCATCAAAACTAGTTGTAGCTAAAAAGATGGCCTGAGGCGCGCCTAAACACCTCATAAGGCGCATGTTTTACAATAACCAGGCCTTAGTTCTAAAAAAAGCCAGCAGCTTTAGGTACCCAATGGACAAATAATTATATAATGTCAATACCCAATTGAAAAATGAAAACAGATGCTTACAAGCCAAGATTGAGGCGACCATCGATCGGTTCCAAGGAAGCTATCATTAACAATCTCCCAAGCCTCATTAACAATGTATTCATTAGTAACCAATTGAGGGGCGTTGTTCTGGAACCTATTATTGTCTTCTATTTGCTGATCTTGTTGAAGACATTCTGATTGAAGGGCTGAAGAAGAAGTGGAGTCAGAGGCAATAGAGGGAGGTGGAGAGAGAGGAGAAGAGAAGATGAGAGTGAAGGAGAGAGCAGCTCCGGTTAGTGAAGAGATTAAAGATGGTTTGATGGGTAGGGAGGTAGGAGGTTTTTGAAGGCGGTGAGTGGTGGTTTGTGGTGGTGGTGGTGACAGGGAAGAAGATGGTGGTGGAGTGCAGAGGAAGACCGTCGTCATCTTCTTCTTCTTCTTCACTGTTTTGTGTGTGTCAGGATGATGCTTCAATTTTGTTCGTTGATCTTTGGTATTTCGGGTCGGGTCGGGTCCAATGATACTTCAATTTTCTCATGGGTTGAATATGAGCCGATCAGTTTGGTTTGGTTTGTAAACGAGTCAAGCACAGCATAGGTTCGCTCAGAAATCGGGACAAGCCCAACCCAATTAGTGCATATGTTTTCGGGTAAACTGTGGTATGTGTTTTCACATAATCAGGCCATGCCGCCAAGTTAGGAACACGAATACCTGATACGAACGTACACGATTTTAACATGTACAAGTGTGACCTTAACTTGTTTCGTGTCATAAACAGGTAGACACACAATATACCTGTTAATTTTCGTGTCTAAGCAGGTTAAATACTTGTTTACCTGTTTAGTACCCGTTAGACATGCTAAGGATTTTTTTTTTAAAAAATATAGGTTGTGGGGTGGGGCATTGGAGTTATACGTTTTTATAGGTGGAATTTTACCCTTTTAATGCTTGATGGTACCCATTTAACGTGTTAGATTTGAAAAACATGTTCGTGTATTATCGTATTAACCTGGTATAAACAGGTATTATCGTGTTAACTTGGTATAAACTGATATTATCGTGTCTTATCGTGTTAACCAGATATAAACAGGTTCGTGTTTGGGTATGAAACGAATGACACAATAAGTTATCGTGTCGTGTTCGTGTCTACATGTTTCATGTTTGTGTTTTAACTGGTCAGGTATACACAATTTGTCAGCCTTACGCCAAGTACCCATACTCCCATACCCGTATCATATCCACGAAAAGATTTAAAACTAATCTCATACGTAAAAACCTGCGTCATTACACGTTTCGGGTTTTAGTTTACACTTCCAAGTTCGGGTTACTATTCAAGCCCCTTGATACGTACGTACTCACCCGAATAGCACCTGAACAACATAAACGGGTCAAGCGTGTCATAGACGCTTCAACCCTAACAACCCATTGAGTAAGACACCAACTCCAATTATTCTTCTTTTGTACACATATTATTCTGTAATTATCTTCCATTTTACATTTGTTAAACTTAATCTGTGTTGGTGTATTATTCTTTAATTTAGGGTTTAGTCTGATGGTAATTTTATTCAACATTTATTCCTTGTGATTTAGGGTTTTAGGGAGGGGGTGTAATATTCTTTAAAAACATTGCCTACTCTTCTCATACAATGCCTGTTTTCTTTCACCTATGTAACCTAGTTACTGACAGTTTTTTTTTTACTTTTCAGTTCATTAGTTTAATCTGTTGAAAAGATTTGTCGGCTTTTGTCTTCTGGATATTGAACAACAGAGTAGCCTGAACAATGGTATGTTAAAATGTTAAAATTCAATGTTGATTTTTTTATTCTAAAGATTTTTAGTCGGTTAGGGTTTGCCATTCAGAAATGGGTGGCGGCGCAACTTATTGCCCGCCTTCCCGCTATCTTTATGTAATTTGTAATGTTTTTTATTTAATGAAATATAAACATCTGAATTATCAAAAAAAAAAGATTTTATTAGTAAAAAATAATAATGTTGTATTTGAATTTGAAGCAACTAGTCTGCAAACTGGTGTAGCATAATGTCATAATCTATGTATATTTGTAAATTTTATTTTATTTTTGTTGGGAATTTTTTTTTGTTTTACTTGAAACTTGTGTTCCTACAGCAAGGGGATATTAGAAAGTGGTTCATGAAACAACATGACAAAAAAGAAGATAACGGAAATGCACCAAAAGCTGCAAAACCGACACTCGCGATACCAGGAAAAGTATCAACTGCTAAAGATGCGTCCTCCTCCTCACCTGTGAAATCAGTAAGTCGCGGAACAGGTTGATTATTTTTAATAACAAGCGCACGTATTAAGTGAATGGTTTGAATTGGAGTGTTATTCTTGTGTTTGTCAATGTTGCAGAAGGCGCTAGGCGGGCGGTGAGGTCCAACCTAGGGACTAGTCGGGACTAGGCGAAATTAGGTGTTTTGGTATTTTTATACGTATTTCATATATATCTACACAAATTTAGGTGTTTTTTTAAAATATGTTAAGATATATACACATAATACTTAGATATATACACATAATACTAAGAAATACTTAGAAATTAAAAAAAATAAAAAAAAAACAAAAAAAAACCACTGTTTAGGCCCGCCTAATGGCCAAAACGCCTAGTTCACCGACTAGGTATTTATTCCTATATTCAGTCCAGCCTAGCGCCTAGGCCGACTTTTACAACACTGGTGTATGTGATCACAATTTGAGATGTGAAGGTTGTGTGCATCTTGTTTAATATGTTTGTTACTGATCAGGTACAAGGAGGTCAAGAAAGTTCAGGGAGACGTAAAACCAGTAAATATTTTGCTTCTGAAAAACAAAATCAAGAAGATGCAAAAGAAGTATCAGGACCCACATCAAAAAGAAAGGTGGAGAAGTCATCTGCTAATGTCCAACCGTCACCTGCAAAGAGGCTGCACACAGTGAAGGATGATGATGACGACGACGATTTTGTTTTACCCAAGACTGGAAAAAGCTCTGATGCGACTCCCAGTAAGAAACTGAAAAGTGGTTCGGGTAAAGGAATTCCCAGTCCAAGTACGAAAGAAGAAAGTGATGATGTGGATGACACCCCAGCAATTGCTAAATCTAGTGGAAGAGGTCGTGGCAGAAGGGGAGGGGCAGTTGGCGGCAGAGGTAAAAAGTTGGATGATGATGAGGGCGGTGATGGTGATGATGAGGATGCTAAAGAGGTCAAGTCTGCTGGCCGTGGTCGTGGTGGAAGGGGTGGCTCGGCGGCAGGTGGTGGTGGAAGAGGTGGTGGACGTGGTGGATTTATGCCTTTTGGTGAAAGAAAAGATCCTCCCCACAAAGGAGAAAAGGAAGTTCCAGAAGGCTCTCCTCAATGTTTAGATGGTTTGACTTTTGTCATCAGTGGAACACTGGATAGGTATACCTTTATTTATTTTTTTGATTAATTTTGTTTCTAGTTATAGTTATTAATAATATGTTTTGTGATACTATGATTCTAGTTTGGAAAGAGAAGAGGCTGAAGATCTGATTAAACGCCATGGAGGTCGTGTTACTGGATCTGTCAGCAAGAAAACGGTTAATTGCATACGATCCAGTTGACAATTTTTTGTAACATAATAGTTTATACTCCAATCATTGTGTGACTGACATTTCATTTTTATTTTATCTATGAAAGACATATCTCTTATGTGATGAAGATATTGGAGGAAGGAAATCAGAAACTGCAAAAAAGCTTGGGTTTGTTATATTGCATCAGTATCTGTTTTCTCGTGATTCATTTTCAATTTTCATATGATAACTTTGTTTAATTGTTATAAAGCACAAAGTTTCTCACTGAGGATGGACTATTTGACATGATTCGTGCATCGAATCGCTCAAAAGTCACCAATAAAGAAGAAACAAAGAAACAAGTGGCCAATAAAGAAGAAACGAACAAACAAGTGGCCAGTAAAGAAGAAACGAAGAAACAAATGGACAAAATGATCACTTCTGTACCAAAATCAAGTCCTCAGAAAGCAGTAAAGAAGAGTATGTTTTTGTTTTTATTTAATTTCAGTTTATGTATTGTATTTATAAATCTAAAGCTTATTGACAATTTTCTTTAGAGGATGATGTTCGTAAAACTGCTGGAACCGAATCACTGCCGTGGACAGAGAAGTACAAACCAAAAGTTCTAACTGATATTATAGGGAATCAGTCATTGGTATTTTGTCTTCTTTGAGTTTTCCTTCTTGTTAACAACAAAGAAATATAAATAAAATTCGTCTGTTTTTAATATTACAGGTGAAGCAGCTTAATGATTGGTTGAAAAACTGGAATGAGAATTTTCTAAGCGGTTCCAGTAAGGGGAAGGGTAAAAAGCAGAACGACTCAGGGGCAAAAAAGGCAATTTTGTTAAGTGGTACACCTGGCATAGGGAAGACTACATCTGCAAAGTTAGTCAGTCAGATGCTCGGTTTTCAGACCATTGAGGTGTGTCTTCATCATACTTATGTTATTTGTACAACTTTTTGTGGCACAATTATATAACATACGTTTTTTTTAGGTTAATGCTAGTGACAGTCGCGGAAAGGCTGATTCCAAAATTGAAAAAGGAATCGGTAGTAGCACAGCTAATTCTATCAAAGAACTTGTCAGCAATCAATCTTTAAATGTTGACATGAATAGGTGAGTATTTATTATTGAAATCAAATATAAAGGATTATATTATAATTTATTATTTTATGTATAATTATATGCATTTGTTTTATTGCACTTAATGGTGCAGCTCGAAGCATCCAAAGGCAGTGCTGATTATGGATGAAGTTGATGGTATGTCTGCTGGAGATAGGGGTGGTGTAGCTGATCTTATCTTAAGCATCAAAATGTCCAAAATCCCTATTATTTGTATATGCAATGACCGTTACAGTCAGAAGTTAAAAAGTCTTGTGAATTACTGTCTACTCCTCAGTTTCCACAAACCAACAAAACAACAGGTTTTGGGATCCTTCGTTGCGTACCATGTATATTATTAAGACCTAAAAATAAACAATTTTGATTTTTGTGATGACAGATGGCAAAGAGATTGGCACAAATTGCAAAGACTGAAGGCCTTCAAGTAAATGAGGTACCCCTTTTGCAAAGATTTTACAATATGCAAAATAGATCAGTTATAATGCTTAATCTTATTATTTTGTTTATTTATTTAATTATATTCTGTTAGGTTGCACTTGAGGAACTTGCATCTAGAGTTAATGGAGATATGCGCATGGCTTTGAACCAGTTGCAATATATGAGTCTCTCCATGAGAGAAATTAAATATGATGACATAAGAAAACGACTTCTTAACAGCTCTAAAGATGAAGATATGTCTCCCTTTACAGCAGTTCAAAAGTATGAACCAATTTGCATCATCTTCTTTACAAAACATTATTTATGCTAATTCACATGTTTATTATGTAGACTGTTTGATTACAATGGTGGTAACCTGCGCATGGATGACCGTTTCGATCTTAGCACAAGTGATCCAGATTTGGTACCTCTTATTATACAGGTATTTTTGTAACAATCTGTATAATTTGAAATTGTAAAATGTTTTATTTTATAGTCATGTAGTATTCTCATGTTTATTAAAACTTATGCAGGAAAACTACATCAATTACAGGCCAAGTTCGGTTAAGAAAGATGAAAATGGAGTCCAAAGGATGAATTTAATTGCACGTGCTGCTGATTCTATTGCAAACGCGGATATAATTAATGTACAAATTAGAAGATACCAAAAGTGGCAGCTCTTTCCAAGTAGTACTTTACAATCTAGTATAATCCCGTAAGTAATGCAAAAAGTTAAAAATTTTTAGAATACACCTTCTGGATATGTGAACAACTATGAATCTTTTTTTTGTTTGTTATATTAAAAGGGCTGCTCTGCTGCATGGAAGCAGGGAGATATTAGAACAGGTGATGAATTCCTGCTTATATAGATAGGCACTTGAAATCTGTCTATTTTATATTTTCTAATCAGTGCAACATTTTTCATATTCCTGTAGGGTGAAAGGAACTTTAACAGATTTGGAGGGTGGTTAGGAAAAAACTCAACCATGGGAAAGAATTACAGGCTCCTTGACGATGTGCATGTTCATCTGCTATCATCCCTACAGTTCAATTTGGGCAGGTAACTTACTTTTCTTGTAACTGCTTTCAAAGCTCATATATTTATTGTATTATGTTAATAAATTTATTGATTATATTTGTTCAACTATTGTAGGAGAACCTTGTGTCTTGAATATCTCTCCCTTCTCCTTAAACACATGACTGATCCATTAAAGACGCTGTCAAAGGTTTGTGTAATTATTTCTACTTGTGCCAGAGTTATTTTTAAACTAACATTTTTTCTATTACTATTGTTATTATTCTTATTATCATTAAATTAATTGTTAGGATGAAGCTGTTGAAAAGGTGGTCGAGTTTATGGATGAGTACTCTATTAGCCAGGAGGACTTTGAGTCACTAATGGCCATGTCTAAATTCCAGGTATGACTACTATTAGGTCAAGATAAGGTAGTAAACAGATGCAGTTATAAAGTTAACTAGTAAGGTGTAATTATTATGTATTGTTTAGGGGCGTCCAAATCCACTTGATGGTGTTGCACCAGCTGTAAAAGCCGCACTAACAAAAGCATATAAACAAGGAAGTAAGTCACGTGTGATTCGTACAGCGGATTTAATCACACTTCCAGGTATTAAAAAGGCTCCAAAGAAACGGGTTGCGGCCATGCTGGAGCCAATAGATGATGGTGTGGTAGGGGATGGTGATGTTGCACAGAATGATGAAAACAACTCAGATGCAGAGGATTTGGGTATATAAATGTTATGTTTTATTAGTTATTCTTTATTGTACATATAATTTATTGTTTATATGATTATTAGTCGTGACTAATATCATAAGGTACAGGTGACGACGAGGACGAAAAGCCAAAAGTGGATATTGAGAGTCTTAGTTCCAAAGGTAATTGTTTACTTTAAGCAAACATGTAACATGTTTTCTTTATTTGGCGGCAACTCTTTGAACTCACTTGCATATTTTATGTTTTTTGCTTGTTGTTGTGTAGGAATTCAACTACAAATGGAGTCTAAGGCTACGGGCACGAAGCGTGCCCCTGCAGGTAGAGGAAGAGGCAGCGGTGGTCGTGGTGCTGCTGCTAGTTCTTCCAAACGAAAAAGATGAATTAAACATGGTTTTGTTATGCGTTTAGGGTCCAAGTTACGCTTTCCTTTTTCTTTAGTCCTTGGTTGGGTATGTAAGCAAATGGCAAAATGTGAAGTTTTGGAGGCAGAATGTGGATATGAAGTAAATTGTACTTGAATTGCAATGCCTTTGTTTGGATTTTCTATTGTCATCTTTTGTATTTGAATTGAGAAAATGAATGATTACCATATATCATTTTTATTTTTAACAAGCCACCTCGATTGAAAGTTGAAAAATCAAACATGAGGCAACACTTTTAGTCTTTACTCTTTATTTTTAATATGTTATTTTAATTTTTCAGTTTTTTCAACATATAACAAAATATATAACAAAATATGAAAGTTACATCATAATAGAAGGTAGACGGGCAACAAGCTGCGCCGTCACCCCTTTCTGAATTGCAAACCCTAGTCTATTGAAGACAAATCCTTGCCCCCCTGGAGATGAACTATTGCTGTGGACGACCCGTTGGACCCTGGTTAAGAAACGAATAGCTTCTGGCGCCAGGGAGCCAAAGGTATCAAAGGCCAGAGGGATAAAGACATGTTGGTTATCTGCACAAGCTTTAGCGTGCTTATCTACTTTCTTTGATTCCTCCTTTCTTGATGCTTGCCCAGCTACAAACCCTGTTTCCCTTAACCCAACCAAAGGAGATACCCCGGTGAGGTCCACGCAGGCATGTTTCCCCCTCTCCCATCCAAAGACAAGCAGATCTGCGGGTCGCAGGGTGGATCTCCCTTCTGTAGGGTCCGTGAGGAAGTTTACAGGGGCCTCATTTTTGGCAGAAATCCCAGCTCTTCTCAGGATATCCCACAAAACGTCCCTCACCCAGTCATGCCGATATTTGAAACCAGGGAGCTCCTTGCAATGAATTGCATGCTCCCCGTATTTATCCATGCAAGCTTTACGGCAGATGGGGCATGTTTCATCTTCCGGATACATAGGGATCATCAACCGGTACTTGAGTATCGCCCTGTACTCCACTGCAGACATGCATTGACCCAAACCCTCAATCGGGATAACGGTCAAAAAATCCTGAGCATGAGGGCCCTTTAGGCATTCAATCACTGCCTTCTGGCGAGAGGACAACTCAAAAACTTCTCCCAGGCTCTTAGCAGTTTTGTTAAAAAGAGCATTCGCCAAAGTTTTTTGTGGCTTTGAGGGGGCGGTGTCCTTATTAGAAAAACCGCCAATATCAAAGTCCGGGAGATAGACATTTAAGCGTTCGAGCGCCTGTTGATAGTCTGGGTCTAGCCCACTAACCCCACTGTTTCGAAGGATATACTATATCTTCGATAGCCTTCCGGAGGCCATCATCGAAAAGGGATACCGCATCCACCATCAAGTGGGGTTGACAAGTTCGCAACCCAAAAAGTAACTTAGCGACCCCCATGCAAGACCTGAGCAGCAGGAGTTCACTTTGGGGATCTCTAAGGCGGGGCAGTAGTTTCATAAGGGCAACCGCACCCGTAGCCCGCCGCCCTGCCAACTCCCTAATAAAGGTAGGATCTCGGCTAACAGCCCCACCAAGGAGCTTAACCCCCTTCTCTGGTCTACCAATCCCTCTCGGGAAAAGCCCGTCCTGACCTTTCAACCCGTCACACGTCGGCCAAAAGACCTATGTTTTCTTAATATTGAGATGAAGCCCCAGAGATGGCCCATGCATGTTGATAATGTCTATAGCCTTAGCAACCTCCACTGCGTTGCCTATGATCGTCCTATCATCCAAATACCAAGCATGAAACGGTAGGTTACAGTGTTCATGAATCCGCATGATAAGGGGATGTAAGGCAAGGGCAAAGAGAAGGGGCCCCAAAGGATCTCCTTGCTGCACTCCGGTGGTAGCCCCAATACAATCATTGCCCACATACAGCCTAGCAGGCTGGGCATAAAGGAACTGGACCCACGGATAGATAGACGGGCACCGCTGGTGAACCTCTTGGAGAAGAGTTATCCGTTTATTAAACAGGTTAAGTTTATCGTTACAACTTACAAAGAATCAAAATTTATTTTCACAAATACTTTTAAACGTTTTTACAATTGTGTGTTTTTTCTAGAAGAGTTAATAGCCAAAATCGTCCATGAGGTTTGGTCACTTTTGCCATTTCAGTCCAAAACCCAAACCTTTTACATTTGGGTCCTTCAATTTCATTTTTTTTTGCCAAAATCGTCCCTGACAAGGTTTGGGGTATGGACTGAAGTGGCAAAAAGTGACCAAACCTCATGGACGAATTTAGCAAAAAAAAAATAAAACTAAAACTGAAGGACCCATAGCAAAAATAAAAATAAAACTGAAGGACCCAGATGTAAAAGGTTTGGGTTTTGGACTGAAGTGGCAAAAGTGACTAAACCTCAGGGACGATTTTGGCTATTAACTCTTTCTAGAATGACACTCATTTCAAACTATCAAACCAATGCCCACCACGAGGCTAGAACCTGCACCACTTGGAGGGGCTACATATTTTGAAAATTGTGTGTTTTACTATCTAATATCATTCACGCCAGGTCTCCTATAATTTTGTGAGAGAAAATCTCATATTTTAGGATGGGGTTATGAGTGATTGTGAGTGGAGGGTATGTCGAGTCTACTATTTATCGATACATTTGGAGAAACACTGTTCCACTGCATTTATTTTTTAATATATTTTAGAAGTGGTTATGACTGGATGAGAGAAAAGGTAATGACAAAGGTATAAAAGTTTTATTTAATTTAAAAGAGAGAAAACGTGGTGACTTTTAGTGTAATACGTAGTTGAGGAACTTTGAGTAGATGGAGAACATGATGCGAATGCTCTAACTATAACAAAAAGAAATAAAATAAAAAAAATCAAGCTTTAACAAATTAAATTTGTTGATTTTGTAACCTAATTGTTCAAATAAACAACCAACTTATAACTAATGCTAAATGCTTTGTTATAATCATTGTTGTAAAAATCCCGCCTAGACTCCGAGTAGTCATCGATTAATCGCTAGTCGGAGGTTCACCGAGTAAATACTGATTAATCGCTAATCGGTTGCTGTCTAGCGATTCTAGCTAAATTCCTGCCAAAATCTGTGAATTTTATGTCATGTTTCAACCAAACCTGTAAATTCTGGCGATTGATCTTGTACTAAAAGATAGGAGTTAACGAAGGGGTTAAAACATGCCTACTTAAAAACACTACATATAAAATGCATGTGTAGATATATAAAACTGAAAATTACATATAAAATCCCAATTCGATTAATCCATACTAATCTCGATTAATCTCTAGTCGGTACCTCACCGACCGACTAGCTCCTAACGATTCTTACAAACACTAATTCTAACTTCTAAGGGCCATCTCAATGAAACCACTACCAAGATAAAGGCATCATTTCTCAGATCTCTTCAGTAACCAGTTTCCTAGTACATGTAATTGATGGGTAAACACTACCCAAATGTGTGAAAATAATCATAATGTGAAGAATAATATATATTACCCTAAACCTTAACCCCTATTCTCATAATAAACCTGATCAACAAACCCATACCAAAATCAATTAAATCTTCAATTTTCCATCATCTTCAATCCATCTTAGCAGTTAAAACGAAGCTTTCGTGGGCTCGTATCCATTATGATGCGATTTCTGCCATTGCCATGCGACCCACAAACTCTTTTCTAGATCAGTAAACCGCGCTGACCACTTAAGTTCTCGGCGTATCTTGGATGGGTCACTGAACACCTCAGCATAGTCACCGGGCCTACGTGGCAGATATTCTACTTTGATTGAGGCCCCTGTTGCCTTCTTACAGGCTTCCACAAACTCTTTAACTGATCTACCTATCAAAACAAAAGTAACAATATCGTTACAAAATAGACGGATAAGTTCGGTATATTATTTATTTAAATATTAAACTACTAATGATTAAAATTATATATTTTTATAAATTCACATATGAAATGCACCAAAAAATCGTAACTTTCGTGTCAGCCCAATCTGCCGCATTTGGAAACGAACAAAAAATTAAAAGTTTTGACACGAACCCATTTTGACCTCTTACCCAATCCATCCGACCTGACCAGCTGACCCAACCCTCTCAATTTGACACCATTAATATCAAATAAGAAATTTACCTTTTCCTGTACCCACATTATAAATTCCAACATTCCCGGGTTTGGCATTTTCAAGTGCTTTTACATGAGCATCGACTAAATCAGTAACATCAATATAGTCCCGTATGCAAGTCCCATCTGAGGTTTTGTAGTCTGTTCCTCTAACCTTAATCATGATAAAAATATCAGATTTTTCTTAGTTAAATGCCCTGAATCATATCTATTTTCAAAGATAGATAGTCGCTAGAATAAAAAATTTACCTTTAGCCCCGTAGTAATTCCACGTGCTGCATCAAAGCACGCACCCGATATTCTTCCATGTTCACGTAATTCGGGCCTCGGTGCTTCACCTAATCGTCCATCTGGATCTGAGCCAATCACATTGAAGTATCTGGAATCAAACAAACAGTAAAAAGTCAAAAATGTTATTGATCCAGACGAATATAGTTGCACATTGTTAAAACTAATCATTTGCTAACCTTAAAATCATGACGGCCATGTCTGAGTTTCTATGGAAATCCTGAATGATATCTTCTGACATCTTTTTGGCTTTCCCATAGGGATTAATCGGGTGCTATAACACACAACATAAAAACTACGTATTAAGCAAGAAACACGGGTGGCACCTATAAACGGTGAAAGTACATATACGCCCATGGAACCTGAGGAGTTTCTTCTGTAATTGGCATCTTTTCAGGCTCTCCGTAAGTAGCACATGTGCTAGAATAAATCAAAGTATTAACATTATGTGCTGCCATGGCCTCCAATACGATCAGGGTATTTGATGTAATATTGTGATAATACCTGCATAATTACAAATATTCGGAAAACAGTCATAAACTGATAAACATAAGATATATTTAACTACATATTCTGAAAATGATTATTTAAAGGGTCTACCTACTTTAGTGGATCAAGCGTACTCTCTCCAACGTATGCAACCGCTGCAAAATGCATCACTGCATCAAATGCATTTTCAGCAAAGATTTTGTTTACCTTTGATATAATATATCAAGGAAACAAACAAGGGCATGTGCAGTGGCGGATCTAGAAATTAATTTCAGTAGTAACGTTTTTCATTTTTTTCATTTTAGTTGTAACGTTTTCCAAATATCGTAAAAAAAAAAAAAAAACAAATTTTCCACTACGCGCGCGAAGTTGAGTAGCAACGGACGCGGCACCTAGCTTCAAGCTAGGTCCGTCCCTGGGCATGTGTGATTCTCAAGAAATATTAATATTAATGTTATTAGTAGGATACGGCTTTTGCATCTCCCAAATCAGCATAAACGAATTGAAGTCTCCCAGGTTCAGGAAACAGGCGTTGAAGAACTTTAACAGCGCCTATGTTTCCACGAGACAGATTATCCTATCACACGATTACACAACTTTAGTTTGTATTATAGTTGAATATCAGTAAAAGATTAACAAGAACAGAGACATACCACTATGGTCACACGATACGAGTCTTTAAGAAGGCGTAATGTAGCATGAGAACCGATATATCCAGCACCTCCAGTCACTAAAACATGAGTAACCCCTGGTTCGTGTCGTGAAAACTTCATACAACAATATGGCAAACTAAGAAAAAATCATTTAAAACACATATAACTGAATCGAAAGGGTCTGTTTCCTTACAGGGCTAGGGCTAGTGAAAGTAGGGGATTGTTTGAGCATAAAAATGCAAAATGCTACAAGACCTAAAACAAAAACAATCTTTCTTGCAACCCCTTTTCTCTTGATTGGCTCTGTATGATCCACACTTATAAACCCAAACAAAAAAATAGCTTCAAACATAGTAAATTTTGAAAGTAATGTTTTGCAACAAGACCATACGTAGTGGCGTGGCGCCCCAGCCACATCACCGTTAAACCAATACGCAGACGTTAAACCATGAGCAAGGTTTTAAAAAACGGAATCAAGCCTCGAGGCGTTTTCCTTTCGCCTCAGGAGGCGTAAGCCCGAGGCAGAATTAAAAAATGTGTGTGTGTATTATATATATATATATCTTATATAAAATATATAAATTATAACCTTGGAGCCGAGGGTCTATCTGGAAGCAGCCTCTCTATTCCTAGGGATAGAGGTAAGGCATGCCTACGTCCCACCCTCCTCAGACCTTGCTAATAGCTTTGCTATTTGTGAGATTTTACTTGGTATGGTTGTTGTTTGTAACTAATGTCATCACCGGATTCATCAAAAACATAAAAAAACACATAATGTTGAAATTGACACAAAAGTCTAAACATCAAAACCCCCTGAGGCACACCGTCAACCATGCGAGCAAGGTTGCAAAAGGCGCTAGGCGCTAGGCAGGCGGTGAGGTCCAGCCTAGGGACTAGTCGAGACTAGTCGGGACTAGGCGAAAATTAGGCGGAATTAGGTGTTTTGGTATTTTATACGTATTTTTTATATATATACACAAATTTAGGTGTTTTTTGAAAACATGTTAAGATATATACACATAATACTTAGAAATACTTAGATATATACACATAATACTAAGAAATACCTAGAAATACTTAGAAATTTAATTAAAAAAAATAAAAAATACCACCGCCTAGGCCCGCCTAGGACCGCCTAGGCTCCGCCTAAAGGCCAAAACGCCCAGGAAACCGACTAGGGCTAAATTCCTATATTTGTGTCCGCCTAGCGCCTAGGCGCCGCCTAGGCGGCCGCCTAGGCCGCTTTTTACAACACTGCATGCGAGGCACGCATACAATAAAACCCCATGAGGCGCCGCTTGACACTTGTTTTCTGACCGCCTTGCCTTGAGGCACCATGGGCGCATCAGCCAAGCCAACAGAGCGCATGAAAGAGAAAAGAGGTGGGGCCCATTAAAGATAAGCCAATCACACATTTTTTTTATTTTATTTAATTTTTAGTTAAACCACTACATACACTCAGTTGTGAATGAGTGTTTTAGTCAAACCCCTAATGCCTACGTGGCAGCGCTTTTTACACTTTTTAGTTAAATCATCACACTCAGATATAAGAAACTAAAATCACCAAACAGCTGTAAATATCTAGATACAATGAAATGATTCACAACATAAAATTGTAAATTGTGATTATACCTCCTAAAGCATAGGATCTGGGTGGCCTTGGTTGACTTCTTGGCTTGTTAAAGTTTGACATTTCTTGAAGAATCCCACTATAAAATTAATAAAGGCTGTTGCTTTAATCACTAAGAAATTAACAAATTAAAATACATAGCAAGAAAAGGTCAACATACTTAAAAAAAGCAAAATTTAATCTAATTTCAAGATCTAAAGATTACCCAGATGAAATTCATCATCATCATCAGTTAATCCCACCAATAGTGAAGAAACAAGTACCTGAGGGGAACCAGTCTTCTGGATAAGACAAGAAACTCCTTTTGACCTGATCAAACGGGACCTATCTAGCTGCAAAACAGAACACCGTTAGGACTCGTCACAGGATTGGGGGTTTTCCTGTGACCACCCTCCGGCGTGAGAATAAGTATGGCTTTTAAGCGATTGTAAAGAATGTGGAGTATTTGTGAATGAATCTATACGTTTACCTGTGCCCCTATTTATAGTTGAGGAGTTCTTTTCCTTCTATGATGCGTAACCGCCTTCATCTCCTTAGTTGTTCCATTTTTCTTGGAGATAATGCATATCTCTTGTCTTCGTATTTCTCGGGCTGGCAGTTATGCTTTACCCATTAACTTCTTTCTCGAAGATGTTCGTTAGTAATCACAACCGGATTGTTTATTATTATTGGGCCTCGCCCGTTGGGCCGTATGACATGTTGTAGGTGTGGGCCAGTTTAGCTGAACTGGGCCCTACCTCGTCATGTCCCCCCAGTCTAGTAAGGCGAATTAGTGAACGTTACTAGACTTGTAGTAAAAAGAAAAAGAAAATCAATAAACATATGTATAGAAAAGTAAAAAAAAATGTGACTTAAAAAATCTTTGTTGGGATTGGTACCGCATGACCTGTGCACGTGCCAAGACATCATTTCAAATGTCCCATCAGCCGTTTCTGAACAGTCCGACTGTCAGGGGAAACGACTGTTTGGCGATTCGATTTCGAATTTCAACCGTTGGTAATTTTTGTTATAAATTCGCCAATTCAGGGTGAATAATCCACAATTAATTTCAAAACCCTGCTTTTCCTTCAAAAAATTACCATCCCTGAAATGGCTCCCAAAACTGGTTCCACACGCACAGTCACGAGTGTTGCCGAGATTAACTGTATGTGGTCGTTAACGGTACTCAAATCCTTCTTGAGCGACTACAAAATTCCATCCGAATGGAATCCTGTACTCCCGGGGAAGGACGATATTGCTTTTCCGTTGAAGGAAGCGAAGCTGACTCTTTACGGCGAGTTTTTCACCTTTTCCCATTTTCGTCTCCCCGCCACGAAATTTATTTGTGACTTGCTCTCGTATTATGAGATCAACATTTCTCAACTTCATCCGTTGGGGATGATTAAGATCCGTCATTTTGAGTTTTATGCCCTAGGTCTGGGTATGCCACCCAAATTGGAAATCTTCCGTGCATTGTACGTTCTGAAATTCAAAGGAGAATACTTTACCTTTGATCGTCGACCCGGCGTCTTGTCCTGCATAGAGAACTTTCCGCAGAGTGTGAGGGATAAGGAGTGGAGGAGGAAATTCTTCTATATTGATGCCCGAATATTTCCGGAGAATGCCCCAATCAGGTATCCTGAAGGCAAGACCAAACTTCCAGACTCGTGTCCCGCTCCGGTGGTGTATGAGAAGGATCCTCTGTACGTGGCCCTAACCAATAATCCAACCGAATGTACTCATATACCGGAACGGGCCATGGTGGCTGTAGGCATGAGTCGGTTGTGGGTGGATGATACGGTATTTCCTGAGTATCGCCGTGAGGACCAAGAAGGTTGGCAATATTTTGATGTGCAAGACCCTGCTGCTGCTCCGTTACTTGCAGAATATGATCGTCCCCTTGGTGCACAAGAATTGGATGTTCGTTTCTTGCTAAACCTGGATTCCACCCGGACCATGTTGATTTCCCACGGTTTTTTACCCGCGGCCTTGTCACCACCTCCGGATGACGGACCCGGCTTTACGTCCTTCAGTAGGTGAGCCAACTTTCCAGACCTGACGAAGTACTCGATTTGCCTTCTCAATTGGAAACAATCATCCGTGTCGTGCCCAACACCTTTATGGTAGGAACAGTATTTGGACTTGTCTTGTGACGGTGAATCTTTGAGTGGCTTCGGAGCATTGAGCCTCAAGTCTTCTGACTCCAGTATTTGGGACGGCGTTTTTGTCAGATCAGGGTACTCCTGCCTGGGCTTTGATTGGCTTTCCCCTTTACCCGTGAATGTGTCGTGGGGTCTGTCGGATCTTCGGCGATCGTCTCGCCTGTCCTCTTTCCTGTCATTCCTGGAATAAGGCTGGCTGGATGACTCTGCTCTTCCCCGATTTCGACCGCCTCGGTGGTCCTTGTTATCGTGGGAATTAGAAACTTTAGCGGATTCTTGCTTCTTTCGTACTGCATGGTTCATGGCTATAGATTTTTCTTGCTTCACATATGCCTTTGCTATGGTCATCATTTCGTCCATAGTCTGTGGATATCCTTTCGGGCCGTGGAGTTTTCTTAACAGACCGTCATCGTTTACTCCCATTGTGAATGCAGTGCATGCCAGTTCTTCGGTAAGACCCGGGATTTGCAACCTCTCTCTGTTGAATCTGACGATAAAGCTTTCTACCGTTTCATTATCCCGTTGGCGGATATGCATGACTTCGTCTCTGTACTTTGTGTGCCTCTTCTGCTGGCTGAATTGCTGGGAGAATCCTTGCACGATTTCTTTCCAATTTGCAATAGACCCGGGAGGCAAACTGTCCCACCAGACTCTGGCTGCGCCAACCAAGGTTTGTATAAACATGTGGCAAAACGCTTGCATGGGCCAGTCTTTGGAACGTCCTGCAGCTTCGAATATGCTTAGATGGTCATCGGGGTCCCCCGTTCCATCATACTTTCCCACGGTAGAGGACAGCTTCAAATTCTGTGGGAGCGGTGCATTAGCGATTCTTGGTGCCAACTTTGAATAAGTAACCATAGCCGGTGGACGGTATGGTTTAGTGAGATCGTCTTCTTCTTCGTCTCCGAGATTCCCTCGTTCGTTCCCTTCTCCTCGTCGTTCCAGTTGAACAATTCGATTTGGGGGTTGGCTACTCACTGGCTGCTGTGTTTGAACGATCCCCGCTGGAGGCGCCGACGGGTCTGCTGGTGTTGCATCATATGTTAGCCTGGTTCGAACTTCATCCAGGCGTGTCCCCGGGGCCTGAGTTGCTGGAGGGGCCTGTCCTCCCCATCCTGTCATTGGTGCCATTGGAGGATACATATACGGATAGGGGTATTAGTACGGACTAGCGCCTGTCGGTTGGAACATATAACCGTAGGGGTGCATGGGGTAATATGGCATATATGGCTGATTCCCAGGTGTCACGGGAGTGTAAGGTGCATATGCCGGATTCATAAGAGTCGCCATTGGTGACGACATCATTGATGCCGTCATGGCTGCCGAGAATAGCGGGAGTGTGGCCGCTGCCGTCGCCCATGGCATGGAGGACGTGGGAGGGCGTGACCTTCCACCCATCGTAGTGTGGACAATGGGCCTGGTGTAAGTCGCTGCAGGAACTGGCGACGGGAAAGGTGGTGTCGTAGGGTTTAACCTTGCCGTCGGGTTTCCTGAAGGTCTTCCTTGGACTGCCACGTTTTCATTATGTTGTTCTCTAGGTGGGAAACCCGGAGGCTCCATCTCTATCTCTTCGTCCACCGACTCCTCAGAGAGGTGATCTTCCTCTTCATTAGTTATCGGTGGGTTTTGGGACACATTAGGCTGTGCTGTAAACTGAGGATTTGGCTGCGATGCCATTCTGTCAGGTGAAAAAGAATGATTCTTTGTCTAGTTTCCGTCCCACGGATGGCGCCAATGAAGAAACAAGTACCTGAGGGGAACCAGTCTTCTGGATAAGACAAGAAACTCCTTTTGACCTGATCGAACGGGACCTATCTAGCTGCAAAACAGAACACCGTTAGGACTCGTCACAGGATTGGGGGTTTTCCTGTGACCACCCTCCGGCGTGAGAATAAGTATGGCTTTTAAGCGATTGTAAAGAATGTGGAGTATTTGTGAATGAATCTATACGTTTACCTGTGCCCCTATTTATAGTTGAGGAGTTCTTTTCCTTCTATGATGCGTAACCGCCTTCATCTCCTTAGTTGTTCCATTTTTCTTGGAGATAATGCATATCTCTTGTCTTCGTATTTCTCGGGCTGGCAGTTATGCTTTACCCATTAACTTCTTTCTCGAAGATGTTCGTTAGTAATCACAACCGGATTGTTTATTATTATTGGGCCTCGCCCGTTGGGCCGTATGACATGTTGTAGGTGTGGGCCAGTTTAGCTGAACTGGGCCCTACCTCGTCAAATAGCAAAAGCTAAAAGCTAAGGTAGGGTTTGAGGAGGAGGGTAAGATGTGACAGCCTTACCTCTACCCCGTGGGAATAGAGAGGCTGCTTTCGGTGAGACCACCGGCTCGATTGTGGTTTTGTATCAAGCCTTGGACATAAGACACATAACACTTAGCAATCGGGACAAACCCGATTGGTGCATGTACCCCATTGTCTTTTCGCTATCAACGCCATCACATGATGCATGATTAACCGTACGTCAATTTTAACGTCATTTTCACGAAATTAGTAAATAACGTTAAAATTCGTGCAATTTTACTTTTGCCTCCGGAGGCCACACAACAAAGAAGCAATAAAAAGATAACACATAGGAAATGTTGAGAGACGTACGTACGATGAAGAAAGAGTTAGGACCTTCAGGAAGTGACTCTGTTTCTGTTTCTGTTTCGGTTTATGTTTATCTCTCTAGGTTTTTGAATGATGAGAGAGAAAATGGAGGAGTCTCCAGTGAAGGTGGTGATGCCACCTGCCGTGTTGTAAACTCAAAATTAAACAAGAAAAAAAAAACAGAGGATGTCTTTCCAACACAAAATAAAATATCTGTTTGTGATATTTTCTATTCTAAGCTCATTTTTTTAAGTTGAACTAGGATTCGATTACCTGCGCTTCGCGGCGGGAGCTCCTGCTGCGTTGAGGGTTTGGTGGACGTTAAAGATCGCGCGTTGTTGCGTGGAGAGTTTCGTGGACATAAAAGATAATATTAAGTAACTGTAATTATCGCGTGGGCTACAAAAAAATACTCGCGGCTAAATGCTAAAAGTTTGGTGGTCAAATTTTGAAAACCTAATAGCGAAAAGTTTGGCCAAGTGCAATGCAACTTTAAAAAAGTTGGGTGGTCAAAGTTTGAAATCCTAAAAGCTAAAAGTTTGGTGGTCAAAGTTTTAAATCCTAAAAGCTAAAAGTTTGGTAGTCAAATTGAAAGAAAGTAAAGTTAAGCTAAAAGTTAGTGGCCAAAGTTTTAAATCCTAAAAGTTCGGTGGTCTAAGTTTGGTGGTCAAATTGAAAGAAAATAAAGTTAATCTAAGAGTTAGTGACAGAAAATAAAGTTAACCTAAAAGTTAGTTGTCAATATATATAATATTATTTAATATTAATAATAATGAAATGCCTCAGATTTCTTATAATATCATCGTATAGTAATAGAAAAGTGGCGCAAGTTAGCAATTAAACTAAAGGTGCAAGTTAGAGCATTGACACTTCAATAGTGTCAATGCTTTAATATTATATATAATAATAATGAAATGCCTCAGATTTCTTATAACGTATAGTAATAGAAAAGTGGCCCAAGTTAGCAATTAAAGTAAAGGTGCAAGTTAGAGCATTCACACTATTGAAGTGTCAATGCTTTAACATTATATATAATTTCATAAAAAACACACCAAGCCAAAGACTATTTCCAAGGCGGAAATAACCTGGCAAAAATCAAACAATTACATGAATTCGAATCTACACCATCGTTTCTAATCTACTTCATCTTTCTTATATATATTCATATACCATAAAAACCCATACCCCTTAACATCCGACACTACTTCCACCACATTAGGACTTTTGCTTTTGCATATCTTCTCATTCCGCGCCTTCCAAATCCTCCAACAAATAACAATAACCACCCCTTGAAATATGTTACGTTTGATAACCGAACCTGGAGCATGCTTATATATCTCTAACAAATCTTGAATGTTAAAAGCGTAAATATTAGGAATATTGCACTAATCCGTTCTCCCTTGCCATACTCCACTAGAAAACGCACATCCGGTTAGAATATGATCTGCCGTTTCCCCCAACTCATCACAGAGACTACAATTATCATCATTTGTAAAGATATTCCTTCTCCTCAAAGCGACTTTGGTTGGAATTCTTTCCAACGTCGCTCACCAAATAAATATGTTACACTTCCCGGGTACCCACTTGCACCATTCGAACGAAAAATGATTGACATTTAGACTTTCCTACGACAGCCACAACTTCACATCCCTGATCGAAAATTCAACATCTGTACCGATGACCAGCTCCACTTGTCTGGCCGAATCATTAGGTAAAAGTCCGACAATAGTGCATTACAATCTTCGACCTGCTGCACCTACAAATCATTGGTCGGTTGCACAATCCAATCCCATTTGCAGCCCTGGAAAACCACATCATTGCCGAGGCGATCTTTCATATATACCCTTTTATCCCTCTCTAAACTGAACAACTGTGGAAACCTGTCCTTTAGCTAACTTTGGCATGCCCAATAGTCGAACCAAAAACTGACTGTTGACCCATCACCTAGGCTGCAACAGAATTTGTTGAAAATGTCCGACCCATTAACCTTCAATCTTGTCGTGGCTTTCACCAACTGTTTCCAAACTCCGGTGAATCTATAATTAACTGGACGAATATCCCATCTTCTATTCGACCCGTGAATCGCCACTATAGTTTTCTTCCATAACGTGTTGTGTTCGTTCAAAAAAACGCCAAACCCATTTAACAAGAAGGGTGTCATTATTGACACTCAACTTGCTAAGACCCAACCTCCTTTCCTTCTTTTCACGAGTAACTATCTCCCACGCCACCCAATGTAATTTCCTTTCACCTTCGCTTCCTCCCCATAAAAAATCCTGACAAGCGACTCCAATGTATTAATGACCTTCACTGGAGTCCGGAATAAAGAAAAGTAATATGTAGGTAAGCTTTTTAGGACCGATTTAATTAACGTCACTCGATCTCCAATAGATAACGTCTTCGCTTTCCATTTAGATAATCGTTTTTTGAACACCATTAGAATGTGCTTTTCTTTTCCGAAATAAAGTCATAACAAGTTGAATACAAATAAACTCACCCAACATCTACGTAAAATTGCCCTTTTAGCCATTTTGGAATTTTATCTAATTATATTCTCTAGCAAACATTTATTCGTAAAAAAAGTTAAAAACATTCAATAAAGATTTTGTTCAAACAAAGTAACGAGTGTCAGTATCGTAACAAAACAAACTGAAACCGACCGGAGTCCTGCCGCGAAGCGCAAACACAGACAGCCTGCTCCTCTACTGCCATCTGTATCGGAGAACGACACTGTTATGGTCTCCGTCAAAGCTTTTACCGTTCGCATACCTGTTGGTTGGTTGGTTGGTTGGCGAATCGATATTCTTCGTCGTACTTCCACCGCGCGGAGCGCGGGGATCCTTGCTAGTTATTATAAAAGGCGGCGACTATTATTGAGAGAATACATCTTGGAGCCATATCGAAGAGAACAACAACCGACATTAGATCAGGAACAACAACACAACAGTTTTGAGAGAAGTGAACGACAGGAAGGTTTGGGTTCAAGATTGAAGCTATGGGTTTGATCACTATACGTTTAAGTTTTTATATTTATTTACCCCATGTGTTCATGAATATTTGTACCATGACTTCATGTGGTTTTGAACCTGTGTTTTATCGTTTTCCATTACTATGTTTAGCTAAATCTTGAACCACTACCAAGGTCGTATATGATGACTACATATTAATTTTATACTTTCGGTTTATGGATTATTTATTGAATGATTAATGTTTTGGTAACGATTTGGTTGGTGTTTATTATGATGTGTGTGCGTATCTAAGTTTGATTTATTATCTTTGATAGTTTCATAATCGTCTTAGTGAATGTCTTTTATGTGGTTGCTTGCTTTGTGCTCGTAGCTTAGTTTATGGTTTTGTGCACAAAAGCCATAAGAACTTGATTAGAGAATTTAGAGGAGTTTTGTATTCTTCCATTAGTCGTGTTTTAAATAGGGTTGGGCTTGGCTCAAAGTCTAACCAAACTAGGGTTGGGCTTGGCTCAAAGTCTATAATATATCATCACATTAGTCATGTTAATATTCGACTTTGGAGTTAAAAAAATTAAAGAAGCGTACATTATAATATATGATCACATTAATCATGCTGATATTCGACTTGGAAATTAAAAATTCAAGTCAACAAGCGTACCTTATATTATATGATCACATTAATCATGTTGATATTCGACTTTGAAATTAAATTACAATAAAGAGTGCTCCAAATTTCTTTAGAAATACAAATAAATGCAAGTGGTTTACATATTACATATTACACATGAATCTTACCATTTATCAAAGGAATATTGGATTTTAATACTCCCAACTTTCAAAGTTTGGCCGGCAATACTCCTAACTACAGAAATGTTTGCCAGCACTCCCAACTTTTAAGGTATTTTCCACTGGCACTCCCAAACTAACCCAGTTAGTTTGTTCAGTTAGTTTGCTGACATGGCATGCTGACGTGGCCATTATTGCTGACGTGGCATGCTGTGGAAGATGATGTGGCATCTTATGTGTCATCCACGTCAGCATGCCACGTCAGCAATAATGGCCACGTCAGCATGCCACGTTAGCAAACTAACTGAACAAACTAACTGGGTTAGTTTGGGAGTGCTAGTGGAAAATACCTTAAAAGTTGGGAGTGCTGGCAAACATTTCTGTAGTTGGGAGTATTGTCGGCCAAACTCTGAAAGTTAGGAGTATTAAAATCCAATAAACCTTTATCAAATGTATACTTTATGTTTTTGGCATAATGACATGTCTTGGCATTATGCAGCATGCCAAAGTATACCATTTATCAAATATACGTTCCGTTCTTTTGACATTATGCAGTAAGCTTATGCAGAACTCGATAACCCGCCTCCCACTTGTGATGATGTAGGACACACAGAATAAAATTTGGGTGTAGTATATGGCCCTTGAAATAAACTTTTGAAAATCAGTTTATATGCCATTTCGGTTAAGTGTATTCCATCCCAACTAACATATGTATCTGGTTCATTACACACGGTCTTGCATCTATCTCCACATGTCATTGTTGGGTCAAAGTTAAATGGACCTCCACATCCACAACACGCCTTTGAAGTTCCATTTTGAAATCCTGCAACAAGCGCAGTTTTGCAAAGCCAGAATTTGCTTATACCATATGTAATTGAGTTTATAACATGTTACATACCATATTCATCTGGAGAACGGTAAATTTGCATGACAGCATTGTAGTAGTCAGCATAGATGACGGTGACCTCAGGATTAAGCTCCCGTATATGATTTAATCTTGTTTGCAACATTTTATTATGATATTCAACGAACTTATTTAAGTTGGTGAGGCAGCCGGTTATAGGATCATAATCATCCTTATCAGAAACATAAGTTGTCAAATACCATGGAAAGCATCCAATCGGAAAGTTTCCTGGAACAACTAGAGTTCGAGCCCCCATATTAATTAACTCCTGTACTTAAAACTATTAGATTCAAAACCAATACAAATTTACGCTATTAGATTCAAACCGATACAAATTTAATCATACTCTTAATAGTGACGAAACTAAAATTTTTTAACCGTTGGTCGTATAATAATTTCACTTCACCTCAAATACTTTACCGTTGACAATTTAAGGTATTAAACTTTAAGAAAATGATAATGTTATATACCTCTTATAAGTTTAGTATATTGGTCCCCTCTAGTTGTGTAGGTGTCCTGTCATTTTCCCTTGATGTACATTGGTGAACTGTAGGGTGTGGTGTAAATTTTGGTAGTATAGTTTGTTACAATGTTTAGCATTTTTTGTTTAATTTTGAAGCTTCTTACATTGATTGCCGAGGCGATTGTATCAATAACAAGAGGCACGTATGGCTCCACCTCATCAACAGGTTTCCCAATTATGAATGGAACATTGTAATCGTTACCACCAATCTCACCCATTAGAATCAAAGAACGCCCAATGAAGTTTCTACAATCTGCCAAGAATTATAATCAATGTAGTTAATATACTTGAGAGTAATTCATGAAAAAACTAAATTAGCATGAGTATTGTTATAATAAATCCTCTCATATAACAATAGTTGTCCAAAAAAAATCACATAATGATTCTTGTTAATTATAGATACTAAATAAACTAATAAGACACACCTGAAGTGTTGCCACAAATTGTAGGCAATGATTGTTTAAACCATGCTAACTGAACTTCTAACGACGCGTTAATCACAGGAAGTCCACTCGATTCGAATTCAATAGACGATGAATCCAAAGCTGTAGCACCCTCCACCGCGTAGTTCACCCCATGTTCCCATCCCACTGCACCACCACTCGTATTGTTGTGTAAATATGGTGGTATCAAAGGCAACCCGAGACTCTCAGCTACAAAACCATTAGAAATTAAACCAAATCAATATGATCATACGAACTCCATAGAGGGAGAGAGAGGAATTGAGTTACCTAGGAAATCAATGATGAGACGGCCATTGGAGCAACGGCCAGTGGATTGTTCAATGAAATTTTGGCCGTAAGGAGGAACACAAGGAAATCCAACGTTGGATACGGTAGCCATTTGTTTTCGGTTCCCGGTGTCAGCAAGGGAGTCACCGAAGCTGAATATGGATGAATAACATCCATTAGCATACAACCTACCACTCCATAACATCACCAACAAAGCTGCAATAATTCCGGTGGTTGAAGAAGAAGCCATAGAATATTAATTATTCTAGTGTTTATTTTATACTTGGGATATTGATACTTGCTAACTAATGCTACATTATATAAACAAGGAGACGATTATTATATGCTACTGTGTGGACCCGAATGATGTATTACTGTTGCGGACTTGCGGTGTTATATAAACAACCAATACAATGGCCCGTATAAAAATGATTCTTAATTTTTTTATATCTTACCCTGAACTATTGGTAGTGATATGATGTCTCCCCTTACAAATGTGAGGTTGTGGGCAGTGGCGAAGCTTGACCCGAAACTTCGGGGTTAGAAAGTCACTAGTTTCGGGGGGTCGAAAACAAGTTTCGGGGGTTCGACACCTTATATACCAAAAATTTTCTATACGAATACTATATAATCGGAACTTCTGAGCGAAAATTAGGGGGGGGGGGGGGTCGGCAACCCCTCCCCGCCCCTTAAGAGTTGCGCCACTGGTTGTGGGTTCAAATCTTTGCAAGTACAAGATGAGGTGGAATTAAGGTGCAATAAAATTTGCCGTTCAAAATAAAAATTATATCTTTAAATTAGTGGTACAGTAATAGCGATTTGACTTTCAATCGTATGTTTAACCAATTTAATAACCTTAGCAATGTTTTCATAACCACCACACCGGTTATCGGTTATCGTTCAAAGAGTATCATAAATAGTTTATTTATTAATTAGCGACGGAGTGAACAATTTACAACTATAAGTTTAGTTGTGTAGTTTAATTTGTGGCTTATGAAAAACAACTTTATAACTTATATCAAAAAGTCAAAATAAAAAGGCTTTTATCAAAGCCAAACAACTTATTAACTTATTGTCTTTTTAAAAAAAATAATAAATTAGGTCAACTTATTGACCTAATTTGTGCTCGTTTACTTAAGAGCATGAACCCATATTTGATACATCGAGATTGATTAGGCTTATGATAATTTGGTCTTGTAATGAAAGTTACATGCCGTTCAATATAAAAGTAACTTTAAGCTGATGTCTATAATAATCTATACATATAATAAACCAAAGCCATTTTAATGACATGACACTCAAAGATGTATTCTCCTCCTTGAGTGTGCCATGTGTCATCCCATGTGGCATTGAGATATTTTAGGAAAAAAAATAATTTAAAAACAAAATTAGATTTTTCTCTCTTATGTTTCATCTCATAATTTTTAAACGTTAATATCTTTTATATACGAGATTTTTTAAAGAAAAAAATTACACCAAATTAACGAGCGTTTTATTATCTTTTCAACGAGTACCATAATGCTATATAAAAAACGGAGAAAAAAAAACGACTATTTTTTGTTGGGTTTTGTTCAAACAGGAAAAAAAACACAAAGTGTTCAGGTAAATCATTAATCATGTATAAGCAAGTCACTAATTATGTTCAAATCAGTAAATATGAATTCTATTTTCAACATGTGTTAGCATTGGAGTTATACATTGTTTTAGGTTAGATATTAATATTAGAGTTATACACTGTTTAAGGTTAGGCGTTAACATTGGAGATATATTTTTAATTGTTTTAGGTTAGCTGCTACCCGAAGCTTTTATGCATGTAACTGTAAAGCGCATCATTCTATTTCATATGTAAAATTAATATGTCATATTAGATTTTTCAACCCCGGGACGTTCCCGGGGTATAATCTAGTTAACGTCTAAGAATTTATAACTTATGATCCAACTATGATACGATTTCTACCTCACTCCACCATATGTGGCTTAATTTATATTTTTCAAACGCCATATAATTATATCATCTTGTGCGCTTATAACAAGGGAAACGACAATCTTAATGAGTCATCATGTACATTCAACTGCTAATATAACTGCATATCGAAACAACTCCCAAGTATCCATCATAACAAAAAGAATTATATCATCTTGGGATGAGCGGATTAGACATGATTTAATAGAGATGCACCTGTCTGAGGACATGGTCGAGGATAGGTGTCTGTGGAGGCATATGATTAAGGTTAAGGATTATTAGGGGAGGGTTTGGTTCTATCGTAGCGTGGTTCTAGGATCTTAGACTTTTTCTTACATTGATAGGAGGTCTGTAGGGGTAATTTGTCTTTGGGTATGTATGGGTTTTTGTTGTTTTTTAATGGCATATATACCTATGTTTGACTATGTGACGCTTTCACTGTTTCTTTAAATTGCAGTAGCTCTCTATTACTTTCTTTAGTGTTGTTTGCTTGTTGATTGTGTGTTGTGGATCCGAGGGTCTCTCTGGAAGCAGCCTCTCTATCCGTAAGGATAGGGGCAAGGTTTGCCTACATCTCACCCTCCCCGGACCCTACTTTTAGCTTTGCTAATTGTAGGATCTACTGGGTAAGGTTGTTGTTGTAAAGGATCAACAATCGATAACTCGTAAAATCTACTTCTACGTGTGCACCTCTTGCTTGAGTGAAGTCTTTATGACTAGACATGATTAATGAATTACCTACACATACGTTGTGTTTTTTCCTGTATGAGCAAAAACCCACTAAAAAGTCATTTTTTATAGCACTATGGTATTCGTTGTAAAGATAATAAAACGTTTGTTAATTTGATGTAATTTTTTAAAAAAGAATCTCGTATATAAAAATCATTAACGTTTAAAAATTGTGGGGGGAACATGAGAGAGAAAAAGACTTTTGAAGAGAATAAGGGGAATGAATGCATCACCTATTGCCATGTGTAACTCAAGGGGCGATGATGATCTCAATGAATGTCATGGCAAACCACACACTTTCCTTTATAGGGTTAAGTTCACGTACAAATAGACTTTATCGTACGAACAGTACGAACTGAAGTAAAAAACACGCGGTGACATTTCTGTAAATATTGGAAACTTTATATAACTAGAGTAATTATATAATTATTCTAGTTATATAACTAGCGTAATTACTCTAGCGTAATTATATAACTAGAGTAATTATAAAATTACTCTAAAGTAATTATATAGCGTAGTTATATAACTGGAATAATTATATAATTACTCTAGGGGTAATTACTTTAGAGTAATTATATACACTAGAGTAATTATACAACAAGAGTGGTGGTCATTATTTACGAAAATGCCACCGTCACTTTTTTTTGTTCCCTTCAGTTCGTACTGTTCGCACGATAATTTTGTTTGTATTTGATCTTTTGTCTTCCTTTATATATAGACATATAGTTATACATTATGTTTTTATTTATTCAAAATAAAACATATACTTATTTGTTTGAATACCCTGTTATCTTGGTTATTAACATTAATGCAATATTAATTATAATATTCATTAAGTATATAAATTATTTATTTGAATACACAGTTATATTGGCATTCTGCTATTTTGCCATATACTAATCCGGCCGTCCCTTGTGTTGATGTCATATGACACAAGGAATAAAATCTGGGTGTAGTAAAAAGCCCTTGAAATAGACTCATGGAAATTACTTTGTATGCAGCTTCGGTTAAGTGCACTCCATCCCAACTAACATATGTATCTGGATCATCACATAATATTGTTGATTCATCTCCACATCTTGCCGAAGCGTTGTAATTAAACGGTCCTCCACATCCACAACACGCCTTCAAGGCCCCATTTGTGAATCCTGTAATAAAACCTTTTCACAAGGCTGGATTTTGAGCAAGCATATAAAATTCATTATGGTATTTAACCCGCTACATACCGTAAGCAGTTGGAGAGCCATAAATTTGCATGGCAGCGTTGTAGTAGTCAGCGTAGATGACGTTAACATTAGGATTAAGCTCTCGAACTTGATTTAGTTTTGTTTGCAGCATTTTATTATGATATTTACTAAACTCGTTTAACTGGGTGAGGCACCCAGTTATGGGATCGTACCCGTCCTTATCTGACAAACCAGATACACCTGTTGTCAAATACGAGGGAAAACATCCAATTGGAAAGTTTCCTGGAACAACTAGAGTTTGAGCGCCCATATCAATCAACTCCTGTATTTAAAACGATTATATTCAAATCACTATAAATTGAATCATACACTACTAGATTGAGGGAAAACCAACTAAGGACAATTTGAGGGGTCATCCTACAAAAATGATAACGTTGTATATTTCTTATTAAAAGAAAAAACCAATCTAGGACAGTAAAATTGGTCATACAGTCTAAGTTTTCTTTCATCCACCTTAACTTTTTTATTGATTATAATTTGATGGGTCATTATATAAAGGAGTATTGGATTTAAATAGTTCAAACTATTAGCTATTGGTCGTTACCAGTCTCAACTAACGAAATGTATACTCCTGGTTCCACCTTTAAACATATGGTCCGCTAGTAGACAGTATGTTAAAAGGTGGGACCGCCAGCACACATTGCATTAGTTGAGACCGATAGCGGCCAACAACTGATTGTTGGGATTATTTAAATCAACTACTCCTACTATTATAAACATGAACGACATTGTATACCCTATTAATAAGAAACTTGGCTGACCGGATGATCAATGACCCCCTAATCCCTCAATTCATGTTGATGGCCAAAAGAAACGTTCCGTGACGTGAATTTTGGTAGACAATTTATATATTACATTGTTTAAAGCGTTATTTTTATATGAGTAGTTTCTTACATTGATAGTCGAGATGATGGTATCAATAACAAGAGGAACATATAATTGGACCTCATCAATGGATTTTCCTTTGGACAATGGTATATTGTAATCATTACCACCAATCTCACCCATAAGTATCAAAGAACGTCCAATAAAGCTTTTACAATCTGCCAAGAATTATAATCGATAAGTATACATGACAACTTACATAAATGAATATCATAAAGCAAAGTATTACCTACAACAACCCACATCACAATCTTTAATTAATCTTTTGTTTTGTTCGTTTAACATGCTACAAATCAGATTTTAAGTTGTATTTGATCAATAAAGGGCATTGGATTTTTATAATCTCAACTATCACAAGTTTGCCGTTGTCACTATCATAAAGCAAAGTAATACCTACAACAACCCACATCACAATCTTTAATTAATCTTTTGTTTTGTTCGTTTAACATGCTACAAATAGATTTTAAGTTGTATTTGATTAATAAAGGGCATTGGATTTTTATAATCTCAACTATCACAAGTTGGCCGTTGTCACTCCCAAGTAATCATTTGACCACCACCACTCCTAGCTTGCAAACTTTAACACTCCAAAACTAACTAAACCCTAACCCAGTTAGTTTCTTTTGCTGACATGGTACTTTTTAGTGACGTGGCAGATGTCAGCATGCCACTAAAGAGTGCAACGTCAGCAAACTACGTCGCTAGAAAAGTGTCACGTTAGCAAAAAGACTAATTGGGTTAAGGTTAGGTTAGTTTGGGAGTGGCAGAGGAAAATAAGTTGCAAGTTGGGAGTGGTGGTGATCAAGTGGTTAGTTGGGAGTGACAGCAACTAACATATGATAGTTGAGGTTACTAAAATCCAATACCCATTATTAAATCACAAAAACTGATTAAGTTAATGTTTGTTAGTTTGAGGGTGGCATAGGAAAAAAAAAAGTTTAAAGTACAGAGTGGTGATCGCCAAATTGATAGTTGAGGGTGACGACGGCTAATAAGTGATAGTTTAGGTTACCAAAATTCAATTTCACTTAAATAAAAGATAAAAAGTACACAAACACAATAAAAAGATTAAAAGAAAATATTAAAAAAAGGGTTCAAAATAGTTCAGAAAAAGTCAGGGTCGGGTATATGTGTAACCTACGTACTAAGAATATAGTATGAAAAGAAAAAAATCTGCATTTTTTATCATTTCCAAATCAAAATCATGTGATTCATGTTTTGAAAGCGCATATTTACCCCGGTCAATTCTCAAAACCTTAAAACACATGTAGAAGTAACAAGTATTTTTAACATTCTCGGAGCCTTAAAACACATGTAGAAGCAACAAGACATTGACCATACCTGAAGAAGTAGTGTTGCCACAAATAGAAGGCAAAGAATTTTTAAACCATGCTAACTGAACTCCTAAAGATCCATTAATTACAACACTTCCAATCGCTCTTGCTTCAACAAACGATGAATCCATTGCTGTAGAACCGGCAACCGCATAGTTCACTCCTTGTCTTAGTGCCACCGCACTCTCACTCCTAGTCCCCTTGATTTTGATATATGGTGGTATCAATGGCAACCCAAGACTCTCAGCTACAAACACATCAACTCATTTACGACGGCTCGACTCAAACCAAGTAAAACAACTAACTAAAACAATATGGTCTAGGACATGTATGAAAATATGAACAAGCTCGGTTTAATTACAGTTTGTTGCTATAGTTTCAACTGGACAACAACTTTCATGATCCAACAATATTTATACCACTATGTAAAGAAACTCTTGTGAGCAACCATGTAATTTAACTTCAATATTACGAAGGTTAAGAAAATTTATAATGTATTTCATACAGGTCTTGATGCATAAACAACTTGTTTTTACCGTATTGTGCCTGATGCATAAACAACTTGTTTTTACCGTATTGTGCCTGTTGTGATAGAGGGAATTCTTGTGGGAACCATGTGATTTAACTTAAATTTTAAGACACTTAAGAAAATCTAGAATGCATTTGGTATATGTCTTGATCCATAAACAACTTATCTTTTACCTTTTTATCTCTTATGATATTAATGAAATATTTAGGGAACATAATATTTAATGACATAAATTCTACAAATATTATTTGTATTATATTATATATATATATAGGGTAGGGTTCCTGTAGGAAAATTGGTTTGTGTGAGAAGTGTAGGAAGGATTAAAAATTAATATGTATGCATCATTTTTTTGGACGTATGCATCATTTTTTGGACGTATTCATGATGTTTTGGATTGTTTTGCTTAGAAAAACAACAAACATAACAATTAATAACCGAAAACAAAGTATTTTAGGCTTAAAACTTAAAACACTATGTCAATAACACTTTAGCATAGTGTTTTAAGTAATTACTAGGGTCATGTTTTATCTGTAATTTAAATTTAATGACTATAATACATTGGATTGTGTTTTAAATTTTTTTATATTGTTGTGTTAAGTGTTTTTCAAGCCAAAACAACCCAAAACATCATTCCAAAATTAAAAACATGATGACTACATGTCAATTTTTAATCCTTCCTACACTTCTCACACAAACCAATTTTCCTACAGGATCCTCTACCTATATATATATATATATATATACTATTAATAATATAAGCTAATGAATAGTAACTATAATAATATTTTATTCATATTATATTTTATTTAAAAACTTTATTATATTATATACTATTAATATAAATAACATAATATTATGTAATTTCGTTACAAATTTCATGTGTTACCTTATGTGTAAATTTCTTTTATTTTTTTAACGTTTACAACCAAAATGGAATCTCGATTGTATAATTCATTGATTGATCAGCACCTCATGTAAATCTCGATTGTAAAACGCGCAACGAGCGTGATTTTATACAACTAGTTTATCTTTATTTATAACATAATATCTAATATTTATTAATTAGTTGAATTTTAATTTGTGGGGAAATAATATAAACTTTCATCGTTGGCCAACAATAATTTGTACTTAAGAAATTTCTCACAATAGTCCCAACTTTCAAACAATTTTCACCTAAGGATCTTTTTAACATTCAAACTCTTTCAATTTTGAAAATGAATTAGTTTTCAATTAACAAAAGCCCATTGGAGGAAAATATTTTGAAAGTTAGGACTATTGTAGGGAATTTCTTGAGTACAGATTACTGTCAGTCAACAAAACAAAGTTTGAACTATTAAAATTCAGTTCCCCACTATTTGTTGGGTTGTTAGATGTCATAGATCCAAGAGAGCTCTAAAAAAAATGAGTAAATAATATAAATTTCATTCCACAATAAAAACCAAATTACATTTGGATGATTGTAAGCGAGCAACAAGTTGCGCCGCTATCCCCTTTTGAATCACATATCCTATTCTACTAAATACAAAGCCTTGGTTCCTTGGGCTCTGTGAGTCACTGTGGACCACCTTCTGCACCCGCTTCAAAAAGTGAACCGCCTCAGGGCCTAGGGATCCAAATGTGTCAAAGGCAAACGGAATGAACAATATCATATTTCCTATCAAATTGTGAGTGGATTTTGTTAGCCGATTACCTAATTACATTCACAAACTCTAAACATCAATTCTTGCTTTTGTATTTACAATTGTTTGTTTATGGACTTGCGTTTCATTTGTAGGTTGGGTTGATGAACTTGTGTATAGAAAGGACATATGGTACTGGATGTGTAAGTTTAGAGTTAGACAAAGATACGTGCGTTGATATCTCCATGAGTTTAAGAAGTTCCTTTTTATATAACCATGAATTTAATTATTTTCCTAGTTTTATTTCATTTTTATAAGTTTTTTAATAAATTATATTTTTTATACATTGTTGCGACCATTGTGAGTGCCTTTTTGTTTTAATTATCCTATATTCATGAATAGTAAAAGGAAGGTCAGCTTCGTAATTTCCGTTCCAGTTTTATTGAAAATTGGTTCAATTTCGACGCAGAGCACAATTGCGACCCACTATTTTTATAAGTTTTCAATATAAACTAGATTACTCGCATCTTTTTATACGCAGAGCTCATGAATTGAATTACAACTTAAATATTAACCTTCTTTGATCGTTTTAAGCTTTTAATTTGAGATTTCACGAATAGATTTAAAAACCTCCTTGCTTTACACATACTATTCATCAAAACCCAGCAATACCCGCCGCAAAGTGCTGGCTAAGTTGCTAGTTAAACGATAAATAAAAATTGTTAATGTTAGTTTCTTTGAGTTATAATTTTGAATATGTTTTTTACAATTACTTTCATTTTAAACAAGTGTAACTACATTATTAGTACTAGTGGGAATGCCCGCGCGTTGCCGCGGGTAGTTGTTTTTGACACATGTTGCGTGGTACCCAGCTTGTTAATACTCTCAGCGTGACATTTAAATAGATTCATGTAAGGTAATGGTACATGTGATAGTATGATATTATGTTGGTTAAATAAGATATGATTGTCAAGTTTTTTAAAGGATCTACGAAATTATCTGTAATAAAATAAGCCAAAAGACTCCTTGGATCAACATTAGGAACATCAAGCCCATGAGCATCAACATAAGCGGCTACTAAAACATTAAAACGTCCATCTCTAAATCCTGAAAGAGTTCTCTCCCTTTGATTTTGTGAAATGTCTCCATGCAAAGCTTCACATCTGAAGCTCCTCTACAATGCATATGCCAACCGATCAGCATCACACTTCAACATCTCCCACCATTTGAATGCTCCTGAAAGAAAATAAATAATATGTAAATACCAGAAACCATGATCACGGTCAATGGGCAGTTCCCGGGACCGACCCTGGAAATGAACAATGGCGATACTTTAGTGACACATGGTATAAACAAAGCTAGATATGTCACCATTCACTGGTATACAACCATGTGAGTCTCATATATAACTATATTATTAAATTAATAACGTTTTATGTTTGTGATTTTTAAGGCAAGGTGTTAGACAACTGATGATCGCATGGGCAGACGGACCAGAGTTCATCACACAATGCCCAGTTAAACCAAGAGGGAGTTGCACGTACTCGTTCACAACTTCAGGTCAGGAGGAACATTGTGGCAGCATACACACAGCTCATGGGTTCGAGCCACAGTTTATGGTGCCATTATCATTCACCCACAACAAGGATACTCCTACAGTCCTACTTGTTCCCTAAGCCGTACCGTGAATCACTCATTATTCTTGGTATAAAGTTTATTCACAGAGAAAATGTACATGTAGCAAAACTTCAAAATTTTACATACATGATCTTTATAAGTGCTCCAACAAAGGTTTGCTTCTACAAAATATATTGACTTTCAACTACTTTGATGATAATGCTAAGAAAATGATTTTATGTTTTTTTAATATAGACACAGTCAAAGTACCCATCCAGCCGAGAGGGAAATAGTGTAATTCGAGTGATTAATGTTGCCTTAAATCAACAATATTTATCACCAATGCTAACCACAAACTTACAACAAACTTACCGTGGTGGGAGCTAATGCCTCTTATGTTAAACCCTTCACCACCAGAGTCCTCATGTTTGGGTAGGCCGCCGGGTCAAACCATGATGTCCTCATGCAAACCTACAAGGCAACATGCCGTTACTACAATGTTGCACCGACTTACGCCAGTGCACAAGGTGCGCCATTCGACAACACCACCACCACCGTCATTTTGGAGTAGAAATCCGCAACTTCAAAGCCAATTATGCCGACTCTCCCAGCATATAATGACACAGCCACCGCATAGACCACCAGCTTCAAAAAAGCCTTAGGCAACCCATTGCGACGGTTGAAATTGACCACAAAACCCATGCTAGAAATTGTCATATCCCTACTCGTGGTAGCCTACTCATGGGACCAAGGTCTCGTGGCAGCCTACTCGTAGGACTAAGGTCGACAAGTTAAAATATGACTCAAGGGTTCAAATTGTGTTGTAAGGAACGAACATCTTTACAGCTGAGAACCACCCCGTTTTGCATTTACTAATTTACTAACAAAGTTGATGTGCAGGTTTTGGCCTAAAAACAAAATCAGTAAACAAACGGGCGCGATGTTACTGACTATAAGATAACACTTTTGAATTATTTCTAAAGATACCATATTTTTAATCAAATAACTTACTTTCGGTGAACATATTAAACTCAAAACAAAGTGTTTTGAGTCAACTGGACCGCTACCCAACCGATTTGACCCGCCCATTTTACCACCTCAGCAATTAAATGAGCAAGAGAAGAGAAAATGACCTTGATAGTAGGCCACATCAGTTGCAGAAGGCTTCAAATCCAAAGCTAGACCGAAATGAAGCATGGCCATGTCGTACATAAGGCGCCGTTTATATATCTTTCCCATCAACGCATAAACACTACTTTCATGAGGAGCATATTCTTTAAGTTCTTCTAGAACAGCCAAAGCACCATCAAAATCCTCCATGCTCACAAGAATGTTTGCTTTTTGATACATTGGTAGCGGGTTCTTCTTATCTGCTATTATAGCCTTCTCCATCATTGCTAATGCTTCTTCGTTTCTCTAACAATTTTGTTTCAATATTTTAATATATTCTCATGTCAAAGAATAAATAAACTGATGGATGTATATATAATAATCATACCTTTAGTGCATGCAAGGATGTCCCCATATAAGACATTATAACAGAAGAATAAGGGTTTATATTTAAGGCCATTCGAAAATGATGCTCTAAAAATTCGTATCTCTCTTGCCGAAGATATATCATTGTAAGACCATACCAAGCATTATAATGTCTTGCATCTTTCTGAAGGGCATTCTGGTAACTTTTTATTCCATTTCCAAAATCCTCCAACGCCACATATCTGTAATAAAAACACAAAACCCAGATGCAGATTAGTAAGTGAGAAATATTAAACCCAAGTATAAGGAATTGTGATCAAATTCATACTCGCGACCACAAAGGGTGTGAGCATAGGTGAATCTTGAATTTAGCTGTACTGCACGTTGAAAGTTTTTTAAAGCAGTTTCATGGTCTTTCTGCATGCTATAGCAATTTCCCATTGCACACGTGCCACATTTGTTTCAAAAAGAAAAGGGTAAATTGTAGCACATACATATACACACACACACACAGAGAGTATCTATAATTTTTAGAGATAAAAAAAATTCATAAGTACTTACCATGACTGTGGGGCTAGGCAGTCTGTTGATATTAGCACGTGTGCCAAATAACTTAACCCCATGTCTTCCTTCAGGTGCTACAACATATAAGACCAAAGATTATGGAAAACTAACTCAACATGTGATGTGGTCTCAATTATTAATATAATAAATGGAGCAAAATTAACTTGATATGGTGGCAACAACTGGCATAGCACGAACAATATTGTATAGATTACATAAGTAAGGAAAAAACTTACATATAGAACAGTAGAATAGATATCCATTCCTTCTAAGCTATAAGGAGAAGCCAAACGAGCATTACTAAAGGCACGCTCAGCTTCTATATAATCACCAGTTCAAAATGAGCTTTTCCAACCTGCACTCACAGTTACCACCATGCCACGAATCAATATTTGATTAATATCTTCACTAAACAATAAGTTAAAAACAAATATATACCTGAAAGAGCACCCAGAGTGTGTTATAATGCTTAAGAGGACGTTGTTGAAATACATCAAGTGCCTCCTGTTTTTTTGAAGGCGATAATCAGTAAATTTCCAAAAAAAATACTTAAGTTCAGTAATACTTCAACAGTCAGTTTACACTTGTATAGGCAAGAAAGTCTGTAACCTTCACCCATGATTTTCAAAAGGGAGAATACTTCTAGAGCACCATTAGCCAGTTGCCCAGTTTTGACACATTTATGGAAGTCCGGCTCGTTGAACTGACTGTTGAAAATCTAGACACTAATTTAGACCAAACTTATCTATAAATCAAATTATCCCCAAGCATCGGCAAGAATATTAGACCAAACTTTATTAGATTAGCATACACACTCACAATTTAATACACACTCATAGTTCCCCCTTTGATTCTTCAACCCCTCATATATTTTATTTTAAACATATAAATTAAAATCAATATATATAAAATAAAAAAAATTGAGCCAACTCGTTTACAACAAATCATATTTCGACCCAAACTTTTTCTGAGCGAGCCGCAAGCTACAATCTTTTTGAACACCCCTACTTTCAGCATACAATTAAAATAAAATATCCAAAAGCTAACACAATTTGATGATTAATCTCTTAATTATTAGTTTAGTTCTTGTTGGAGCATAATGCTATAAAAAAGTGCAGGTTTTGCTTCAATTGTTGTCAGATCCTACATGAAGCAAAATTGGGAATTCCAAAATGCTATAATTATTAGTTGTAATTGAAATAAGCCTTCAGCAGGTTGCAAACTTGCAATGAAGGGGTAAATAAAGGACATGTTGAATCTTTAAGCGAAGTTAATCCAAAATAGTACCTACGAATGAATGCTAAACTTAAAATGCAAGAAATTGGGATCTAATCCAGTTGTTCCAAAGAAAGTTCAATAAAAAAAAAAGCAGTATAGTCATACCAAGCTCTTGCAATTAATGCACCTTAATCCCAGAATCCATATCACCTGTAAGTCTGCATTCTTATCTTAATCAAAACTATTATTAACAAAATATATAAAAATCAATAATCTTCATATCACTTACCGAACTCCCCTTCTAAAATATATAAAAAACTCATACCCCACATGATCAATTCACTTGTTAAACTTAGATCCCTTCACACCAACTTCTGAATTCTCTATAATCTGCACATACACATTTTAGGCTTTCGAGATTCAATAATGGTGTTGAAAAGATATCATTTTCATTAATAAATTTTCACTGCCTTCCCCACCTAATCTCCTTGGGTTATATGAACCTTAAAATAGAAAACAAAAATGACAAATAAAGCATATTAAAGCAATAGAGTTGTTAATATAGACAATGCACATTATATATACCCTCAAATTGTAGCTATGATTGGAAATTTGGGGTTCGGACGTCAAACAAAAACATAACAATTATCCACAAATGAAAGCAAACTACAAACATCCATCCCAAATCAATAAAACTCATCAAAATTATATTCATCACTTACTAAAGTAGTACATGAATCAAAATAATGGTTAACGAAAATGTTACAGAACGGATTGAAATCAATACCTGTTGAGGCGCGCAATCGAAAAAAAAGAATCAAGCAAATTTCAATTGAAGAAGAACATGTAATGAAACAAAAGATATGTTGCAAACGGATACAACTCCCTGTTTCTTGATATGCTGTGGAGTAGAAGAAGAAACTGAAACTAATGTTAATGTCTGCAATTAAAGAAATTGAATTGGAGAATTGAAGGGGGTCGATTAAACTGGACATAATTGTAGGTGTCTTCTTCAATGACTCATTCATTGGTGGTAACTGATGATGAAGAAGGAAGGCAAAAGATTATCGAGGGTAGGGATGGAAAATGAGGGTATTATTGTAAAATTGTTTTGAAATGGTAAAAGATGAAGTGGTAAAATGTCTACATTACCCTTCTATGTGTCTTAATTGTCCCTATTATGCCCATAATACCCTTAAATTTCTTGCTTAAATAGGTTGTACATATTGCTTGTTAAGTTGTATGAAAATAAAAATTACCAAAGAGGCCATCACTCCTCCTTAATAAGATAATATAGATATTAAAATTTCGTTAAAGTGAATTTTCGTGTATAAGAAAATATATTTGTTAAATGTACTTTTCCAAGATTGTGGGTAAGCTTTATTCGGTTTTTTTTTACTAAACTTATTATTGGTTCTGTTATCCGATTATACCGATTATTATTTTATTATTTTGTTTATTCGATAGAATTCCACTAGATTATCTGAATAAGCAAAATTTGTGGAACCGATCCAGGATCGAAGTTCACAATTTGGATACCGTTAAGAACGAAACAAAAAAATGAATTCACAATTCGGATCGTATTTTTTTCGAGTACGGTTCGCTTTTTGCTTTTTTAACACCCCTAAAACAAAATATCCTTGAGGTTAATATGAACCATCAAACAAACAATCACAGACAGATTTGTTACTAATTTGGGACCCTTAATCTAGACCCGAACCGTTTCAAACTAACAATCATATTAAACACTATTAAAACACCATATCATAAGATTTTTTCACTTAGAGGGGTACATAAGTTACCTAGGAAATCAATGATGAGACGGCCATTGGAGCAGCGTCCTGTGGAATGTCCGATGAAATTTTGGCCGTAAGGGGGAACACATGGAAATCGTGCATCAGATACGGATGCCAAATGTTTTAGGTTACCGGTGTCAGCAATGGAGTCACCAAAGCTAATAATGGATGAAAAGCATCCATTAACATACAACGTACCACTCCATAACATTAACAACAAACCTGCAAATAATTTGGAGCTTGTACAAGCCGCCATTGGATACTATTGTTCTAGTTACATTCTTTCTATTTAAGGACGACGTATTTGAACAGTTGGTTTTTCAACTTTTTCGTTTGGCCACCTTTTTTTTTTTCTTTTTTTCCTATAGTTTTTTTTTTTACGTTTTGACCACCAACCTTTTATTTAAGCTTTTTTCCCTTCGTTTCTAAATTTATTTTTTTACGTTTTAACCACCAACTTTTTATTTAAGCTTTTTTCCCTTCGTTTTGGCCACCAACTTTTCTAAAGTTTTTTTTCTTACGTTTTGACCACCAACTTTTTATTTAAGCTTTTTTTCCTTGGTTTTGGCCACCAATTTTTTCCAGCTTCATGCTTTGGCCACCTTTTTTCCCCTTTTTCCTAAAGTTATTTCCTTACGTTTTAACCACCAAGTTTTTATGTAAGCTTTTTTTCCTTCGCTTTAGTCACTAACTTTTTTATTGACTTCTTATTTCTTTTTTTTCCCTTTGTTTAATTTCACCGACGTTCCTATAGTTTTTTCGTCAACGTTGGTTTTTTTTCCTTTTTTCAAAATTTTTTTTACGTCTTGATCACCAACTTTTTTTTAAGCTACGTTCGTCTGTGTTTGCCTACGTTCGCATAGTACTTTCGTCTACCTTCACGTGCGTTCATATAGTGCTTTCATCCGTCTACGTTCGTATAGTACTTTCGTCTGCGTTCAAATTCCCATTGCGTAGAACATGGCCAACGGCGCAACGCGCCGTCTTTCGAAAACACTAGTGTACTTTAACGTGCTTTATCTCAACACGTTTATATAAAGAAAGAGGCCTCAATTATTAAATGTGGAGGAGGTCCCTATTTGACGTTGATCTGACACAAACTAACACATGGATCTCAACACTTGGGGTATTAGCATTGGCTATAACTCATTCCACATTAAATAAACCAGACGTCAATTATTATATGTTTTGTACGAGAAAATGTGATGAAATTTTTACGAGCGACCAAACACGATTTCAAAAAGATACAATATAAAAAAGTAAATGCGTGAATAATGTGCTACACTCTACATCTAAGACTTTTATCAATAACGATAATAAAAGTATGGGTCGTTATATTCAAAACTCCCAAAATTATTTTCACCCATCTCAAAGCGTTGTGCTATGCCCAAAGCGCGGCGCTTAGGGTTTCATATGACCCCCTTTTGGATAGACTTTATCAGAATTGAAGTCTAACGAGTTTGTTCGAGATGATGTTGAGAAGGTTCAGTCTAGCATTCGTTATCGTGACAATATGGTGTCACTAGACTTAAATACCCCCTGGAGGACCCGTTTGCACAACACTATCCCCGTCAACCCGACTACGGTTACGATGGTGAGCCACCATTTGATCACCAAAGCTATCCTAACTATGCTTACGGTGGTGAGGAGAGCTTTGTAAAGCAAGACTATCCGGACCAGTGAGGCGGTGATGAAGAGAAGCCGTTAGACGATCGGGAAGGCCATTACTCGGTTATAGTTTCGATTGAGACTAACCAGACCTTTCCGTCAGGCCAAGAGTTGATCGACTTGGTACAAGATACGGGAAAGGAAAATGGCTACGTGATTGTCATAAAAAGATCCAAGAAAAAAGGAGACGATTTTGTGAAAGGTCATATTTCAGTGCACTCTTGGTAGAGAGCATAAGAGTGTAGCTACGGTTAGGAAGACAGGTAGAAAAAAAAATTGGTTGTCCGTTTGAGTTGATAGGGTTCTTGAATCAAAGAGAAAGGTTTGGAGGTGATATGTGAAGAACCCTGACATGTTTTACAGTTAATCTTTTGTTTATATAATGTTTGTTTTGAATACTTATAATCTTTTAAATGTTTGTTTCGAATGTTTACAAAATGTTAAAATAATGGGGAAATGAAATTAAATAATCCTAACTTTGAGGGATTGGAAGGCAATAATCCCAACTTGAAAGTTGTAATATAACAGTCCCAACTTATCAATGTTTTTATTTTGTTGGTCCCAAACTAAGCTTAGTTAAGTTTTTCTGTTAAGTGCCAACGTGGCGATCCACGTGGCAGTCCACATGGCAAAATCTGTACACTTGGTAAAAAAACGTGGGCCCCACATTGACACGTGTCTTTTTTAATTAAAAAAATATTATAATTATTAAAAAAATATTTTAATAATAATAAAAAAGAATTATATATACACAACCACCTATCCTCACCACACCTTAACAACCCACCATAACCACCACCTATCACCACACCACCACCCACTACCGCCACACCATGACAACAACCGGCAACTACCACCAACATCTATCCCCTCTCCACTTTGCTAACAGAGAGTGTGTGTGAGGATCGAAGACAGGGACCTGGGCTTCATCGTCTTCATCACCAACCTTCACCACCACTGTAAACCAGCACCAACCCGCCACCATCAACCAAAGCCCACCGTAACCACATCAACCAAGGCCGCCACCACTCTACACCTTTGTAACCACCAATCACCATCATTCCCGTCAACCTCCACCCCATAATCACCACTCTACCATTCACCCCCACCAACCTTTTAACAACCACCTGTAAAATTAGGGCTTTTTCCCAAAAAAAACTATTAGGGTTTCTTCCCAAAAAACAATTAGGGTTTCTCTCTGACTTCTTCCCCTTGTAAAATTAGGGCTCCGTTCGAATTTATAATAGGATATGTAGTCGTGATGGTATGGCGACAGTGGGCGGTGTTGTGTTGATAGGAGGTGGTTATGGTGGGTTGTTGGATGTAGGTGGCAAGTGGAGGTTTGACTTGAGAAGATGACCAGCGTTGGTGGAGGTTTGACTGGAGAAGATGACTGGTGGTGGTGGAGGTTTGACTGGAGAAGATGACCGGCGGTGGTAGAGGGCAACAGGAGGTGGTTATGGTGGGTTGTTGTGTACTCTCTCTCTCTCTCTCTCTCTCTGTCAATTGTATATATGTGTGTATATATAGTGTATATATATTGGTATGAAGATTAAATAAAAAAGACACATCTTCATTGTGGGGCCCACGTTTTTTTTCCAACTGGACAGATTTTGCCACGTGGACTGCCACGTGGATTGCCACGTTGGCACGTTGACACTTAACAGAAAAACTTAACTGGGGTTAGTTTGGGACCATTAGAATAAAAACATTGACAAGTTGGGACTGTTATATTACAACTTTCAAGTTGGGATTATTGCCTTCCAATCTCCCAAAGTTGGGATTATTTTATTCCATTTTCCCTAAAATAATTAGGGAAATCAATAAACAGTTGGCTAAACTACATACACACACAATCATGACCCGGAAACTTGTGATTTGGCATGTTTAAAAAACTTACAACGTAAAAATTAAACATAAAATCCACCAAAATAAAACTTAAAAAAAACCCAACAAAATCCACCCCAAACCCTACAAAAATCTAGGGATGGCAAAAAAACCCGAGCCCGACGGGTATACCCGAAACCCGAAGCATTTGGGACGGGTATACCCGATACCCGGCGGGTATGGGACGGGTTCGGTATTCGAAAAAAATATTTCGCGGGTATGGGACGGGTATGGTATTATGTGATACCCGACCCGATTACCCAAAACTAAATACTCGTCTACCCGAAACATATACCCGAAGACTTTTTGGTTTTATATATATCTTTTCTTAACTATTTTTAGTAATGTTTTATTTTAATAAATTCATTATTTGAAAAATAAACTTTTCGTCTAAAATGTATATTCCAATAACATTATTATTTATATTTTATGCTATGAAGTATAAAAATAGTTTTCAAAATTCATACTATATATAATATAAATTTACATTCTAAATGTTTCAAATATTATTATACTGTGGTGATGATCATATATATGTTACTTATTACAATTTCATATACTCTAGATTTTTAAACCATAAGACTATAAAAGAAAATAAAAATATATATATATATACATGTAAATACCAACGGGTAGTACCCGACAAATACCCGACGGGTAATGGGACGGGTATGGTATGAGATTTTATAACCGGTTATGGGTATGGTATTAGCCAAACCCGACCCATACCCGACCCGTTGCCATCCCTACAAAAACCCCCTAAAAAACCCGACCTCAACCACCGAACACAAATCATTGACTGCTGACTTTTAGTCAGCTTTTGTACTTTAAAGTGTTGCGCAATAGCCAAAACACATCGCTTTAAAGCCAGGTGGGAGTGAATAGACGAGCCTTAAAATAATATTTTTTTAAGAATTGGTGTAGGGGTGTTCAACGAATCGAATAACGAATTTTTGAATTATTCGAATCGAATTTCTCGAATTTTTAATATTTTTACCTGAATTCGTATTCGATTCGTATTTGCTTAAAATCCAATTTATGCGATTCGTATTCGATTCGAGTAAGAAACTCGAATTCGAATCGAATTCGAATAAATTCGACTTAGTTCAAATTTACCATAAATAATAAACTGTTTACTTTTAGTTTTAAAACTAATATAAACTCTTTATTTTTAACATATAAAATACAAATCCACAAAATTGATAAACAACAATATATCAAAAACGGGAATAGTAAAAATAGTAGAGAGTAAAGTTTATTAGAGTTTTATGATGTATAAAGTAAACTAGTGTTTTTGACGGGCGCGGCGTTGCGCGCCTTGTGATTCTGTCGCCCCTAAAGCGCAAACTCATTCTTTCACATCAAATTCACTATCGATTTTTCTAAACCCACTATTTCCCCAACTTTTTCATACCACACACACCAAATTTAGCTAAGAAGCTAAGAACCACTTCAATTCTTAACCCAACAAAACAAAGCAACCATAGCTACAAAACAGAGATTATGTCAACATAAATAAGATGGAGCAACAGACTCCTCTGCAAGCCACCAAATGAACAAAAGTTTATTCAACCAAAGAAAATGAGAATAACAATACTTAACCCAAAGAATCGAGCTTTTGTTTTTATTAAAAAAAAATGGGTAGTACGGGGATCATACGTGTGGCATATCTAAAAGGCAACAACCACCTTTCACAACAACCATCACCACTACCCCACCACCCACGATCGCCAACAGCCAACATACGCCAGCATCCACCCCATCAACAGAACCACGGACCACCGCATATCCGTACGGAGTTCAAACAAAGTGGAATAAGGGGATGATTATACCGAAACGACCAACGACAACATCCACCAAACAACACCGCCTGTCGCACAACGTTTAAATGCGGTGGAAGGTGGGCGGCGGCAGAGTGTGCAAGTGAAAAGAGGCCATGGCGGCGGCGTAAGCGGTAACGACGGCGAAGGAGGCGACGACACTTCTAGAGAGAGAGACCAGAGGAGGTAACAAAGAGGTGATTCTAGAAAGTGACAGATGCAGAATTGAAGTGGTGGAGGGTTTTATAGAAGGCTACAAATGACAGTAATGCCCCTAAACAGCCAGCAAACATCTAAAACGCCATTCGTCAAAACCCCTCAAGTTCATACTATTTACAATAATGCCACAAACACTGTTCAAAGTTGAGCTCTATAAATATATAGTTAATATGTAAAATATGGTTATGGTAAAAGTTGTAGAGACTATGGATTCTTAGATTTTGACCAAAATTTAGAAGTTCTTATTAGAGTTTTATGATGTATAAGGTAAATATATAAAATATGGTTATGGTAAAAGTTGTAGCGACTATGGATTCTTAGATTTTGACCAAAATTTAGAAGTTCTTTTTTTCAATGTGTATATTTGTGTATATAATAATGTGAATGTGTGTATATATATTTAAAAAAAAATAAATATGTATAGTTTTTATTCGAATTTTGAATCGAATCGAATTTAAAATCATAAATTCGTATTCGATTTACTGGACTCGAATTCGAATTGAATCGAATTCGAATTCTTAATAATCGAATCGAATACTTGGTAATCGAATCGAACAAAGTCGAATTTCGAATTTTTCGAATCCGAATCGAATTCTGCACACCCCTAAATTGGTGAAACAACGTTGTTTCTTTATTTATTATATATTATGATGTTCCATTTCAATCATGTATTTTAATTTATATTATTATAATTTTCCGTCTCCATCATGTTTCTTTATATATATTTATTATATTATATTATATAAACGTTTTTCGCACCTAAATCATATATATATATCGCGAGAACCGTGAGAACAAATGAGAAAACCAATCAAAATCAATTTTTTTCAATATAAACCTAATTATAATCAAAATATCTTGAGAACGCTAAATATCGCGAGAACCGTGAGAACAAATGAGAAAACCAATCAAAATCAATTTTTTTCAATATAAACCTAATTATAATCAAAATACAACATTAAAAAACGAATTTTTTTTCCAAATAATTCATCTTTTCTTGCAAAAACACTTTCAAATTAACTTTTTACACATGTGTAAATAAAACAGTTTACGCATAAACAGTAAATTTACACATGTGTAAAAACAATTTATTTCCGTATACGTTTAAATATTCGTCACTTTTGACAGCCTTAGATAGTCATCTTGTAAAGGTCATATCTCACTCATTATTAGGACTTAGAAGACGAGCCTTATATCGTTGAAAATCTTGTTACACGTATTACTTTTCATATTTAGTCATGAGAAGCTAACTCTGAGTTTCAGCGGGTCAAAACAGCATGTAAAGTTGACATTTTTGTTTTGACAGCAAAGTTGTTTGGTCAGAATTATGTTTCTGACTTGATCTTCAAAACATCATATAAAATCATAGAAAAAATCGTTAGGAAATGTTCTTTATATGCCTAGAAAGGTCTTTGAACGAAGCACGTTTCTTATTTGAAAGTCGAAGTCAGATTATGGGTTTAGAAGGGGTAAAAGGGACCCAAACAGCTGTTGCGCAAAATGTGCAGCAATAAAAATAAGGTGTTTTTATGGACTAACACATGTGATTGTCTGGATACCCATTTCCTAACCACTAAATGTTGTTTTGGATGTGATGAGTATAGAGAATGAAAACCTAGTACTTGTGTGCATCATTGCCTAAGCTAGTGTACATGGATATGTTTATGGACAGTTTGGCTTTAGAAGTCAAACTGACCTAAACTCAAAACTAGATGAAATGGTATGAATAAACTCATGAGATGTGTTAGTTATTGGACATGATGACTAACTTGATTTATCTTATAAGTATAGTGAAGGTTGATCTTGTCAGGTATAAAGCAATTAAACAAGTCGAATTCATATTTGATACTTGTGTTAATCGTGTCATCTCAATATGTTAAACACGATAAAACATATTTTACCGGACTTACTAGTAGAAACTGAGACTTGCCCTAATGTAAAATTACAGATTATTATTATTATTATTATTATTATTTTGAAAGGCCAATAATGTCATCACGGGTTCCCGTGGGAATCCGTTTTTGACGAATTCAGGATACCCATGGGACACCCGGTCCTTCAGGTCCATCAATCCAGGGAAAACCTGACCACCCACCTGCCCGAAGGCACAACGGTTAATAATTGGTAAAATTTGGTATCCTTCGAGGCTCGAACTTGCGATCATTAGACCCAAGTCACCTATCATTAGACCTCCATACCACTCCACTAGAAGGTGTGTGGTTTACATAATATTATAAAAGACTAAAGTTTGTTTGCGTTCACTGTTCAGATTTTTATGCGTTATTGGTAGTAAATTTACAAGTTCCTAACACATATTGTAGAGATTGTTGAAAACTTGAAAACCACAAAATATATTGAAAGATCATCTTGTTAAGTTATATATTTTATATACACCTGGAAAAACGGGTGGGTCGAGTTGGTTGAAGGTTTGGGTAAGAACCGGTGCGGGTCAACCAGGTCTTTTTACGAACAAAAAAAAGGGTCAATTTGGTTTGGGCTTGAATGGGTTCGGCTCGGAAAGGTTTCCAACCAAAAATATATACAGATGGCTGGTTTTGAAATAAGATATATTCTATATGTTAAAATAAAAAAAAAACTAGTATTATACCCGTCCGCTGGGACGGGTTCCTGAAATTTACAACATTTAAACTACGTATATAATGAAAGATCCAGATAATGTCTTATTCACCTGAGATTAGTATGCGTAGAAGTTTACTAAATCCCATACATTCTAACTCAAATTTTGTTATTTAGCTGTAGTAATTTAATATCATTGTTTCGTTGTGTATAACCGGTCTGGTGAACGGTAACTTCAGCGTCATAGCACTACATCAAATCATATTGGCAACGAAAATCATGTTGCTAATATGAAAAAAAAAATGAAGTCAAAATAAATGTTGACCCTTAAAACTTGTTAAACTGAAAATTAACAAATATAAAAGAACTAAAATAAATCTTGTAAAAACAAAATGTTAAAGTCTCTCATTGTGTAGTTTTCCAATTAGATTTAGATGTATTGTATTGGTGTTGAATTATGATGGTGTCCATACAGGATGGGTGAAAAAGAGTTCCCAACTTCCCCTAACGACAACTTCCTCGACAACTGTGTTTTACCCGCTGCCAGAATGGGTGAAAACTCACAATTGACCGTCCGGATTTACTGAACGATGACGGCTAGCGTTGATCATGTTCTTGGCCCCGTTACTAACAGATCATGTTCTAGCAGTGTACCCGTTCGTTGGGACGGGTTTTTAAAATTTAAAATATTCAAATTATAAAGATGGGGTAGAAAATGATGGATGTGATGTAGTGTGTTTTTAGTAGATTTTTTTATATTTCAAATTATACCACATACCCAATGAGAATAATAAAATATATTAATATGAAAATGAAAATTAAGCTATGGTTCTTATCTTTCACAAACAATTATTTTGGCATCTTTAAACATGATAAAGAACAACAGAAGCTCATATTGTCATGTCCACTCTTGTTATTCATATTGTGATGTCCATGCTTGTTATTCATATATAGCCTTTTTAAAGCTGATGAACTATTTTTAACCGACATTAAGTCGTCACTCCTGCACATAGCAATGGTGTCACCTGCTCTAGGACTGATTTTCCTGGTATGTTGACTGCATAGCTGCATTATGACCTTTTAGCTTAGCATTTTCATAAATGAGATGAACTAAAGAAGCTTTGGGGATATGGTTTTTGCCTACTTTTGATGGACTACAATGGCAGAAGAGAAGCTTCCGTCTTTATAGATGGCGTTGTAAATTAACACCATGTAGTTGCAGTATTGTTCTTTGTTTTAGAGCATGTACATTCCCCATAAGGCACAAGATCCTACCATACTTCCGACCCTCACTATGTCTCTCCTACACCGATTTTTTTTTCACGTCTAAGCCACCTCAATAACTTTTCCGACCACTTCATGCCTGCAATATGAAAACTCATAAGGTACTGTATATTATTTGAGATTTTATATAAAAAAATTATATAAAAAAAAATCAACTTCGCCCCCATGCCCGTGAGCCCCTTTACACCCGGCCTCCTAGTGCTCATGGTATTGCGGTGTTTGTGCCTAGACCTGGCAAAATGGATGGGTCGGGTTGGACGGGCTGCTGGGTAGACTTCCTTTATGTAAACAACCACCAAATCCTCACACTCGTAAAACTGGAACCAAACCCACTTTAAAGAAAAATGTTGAATTTTCCATCTTGATATAGAATTTTATATATAAAGATTTTTCCATCACTACAAAAATGGTGTGAACATATAGACACTTTTTAGAACTATGAATACAGTACCTAATATGTACATGTTATAATCAATGTATACGTGGGATTAAACAGAATATAGGGAATTCATGTTCTTTATCCTGCAACATCAATATATGTTTATAAATACAAAACAATGAGTTCGTATCAAATGATAAACTCACAATTACATATGCTGGTGGAATTGATATGCAAAATATTCTCTAAGTAGCTTATACTTTCAGAATATCATCATTGAATCATAGTTGTCAATTAATCCATGTAGCATTGTTTGGCTCCAACAAATCAACAGCTTGATAAAAACAATAATAGAAATGAAGACAATTAAGGATGGAACTGCCCTCTAGAATAATGAAAATAAAGTTAACAAAAATTAGTCAAGATTTATGAAGATAAGAGAAAAAAAGGTAATTTGTTAAATTAACAGGGTTTTACCATGGCCGATCTGTTAGACTCGGCATTGGCACTTGGTACCTGTTAAATCCATATTCCAATCACTTTTGAAAAACACCACATCTTAGTCATCATCTTAAGAAACTTGCTTAAACACAGTGACTTTTGTTATTATGAATCTTTAACCACGATGAACACCTGAAAAGGAGTTGCATCAGATCATGCTCCAAACGAACTATCGTTGTCAGAATATGTTATTAAATAAAAACAATTAAGATTGATAATGAAACATACTGACTTGAAGTAAATTACATATGTGCCTAAAAGAAGTTCCAAATACATTGCTTGAACAGATTGACTTATGGAGCAACCTCCTCTTTCAAATACACCAAGTATTTTAAAAGATAATATAAGTTTGGACAATAAAGGGTTCGCAATCAACTTAGACCCGTTTCAAGTCATACAAAAACTTACAATTTTGCCACCTCTACTACAAAACATGCTTCAGTAGAATCTTTAATGCCAAACATTTACACGCAAGGGAATAAGCATGAAACTGGCAAAACGGGCGGGTTAGGTGACATGCCGGATCAAAGGGGTTGATACAAAAAAGAGGTTGCTTTGGTTCGGGTCAAAACGGATTCGGATTGGAATGGGTTCGGGTCGGGTTGGTTTAACAAATGCTTTTATTTAAAAATCTTTTTTACTCACCCCGCCTAATTTAAATCTTGCTGATACATACTAAAGGCCTGCTTGCTGGAGCTATAGCGCCCTTAAGGGTATTGGAAGACTTTTCATTATTTGACAACAAAATGAGTGCTTTTCTTCTGGTCAGTAACTCCTGATTAATTATATAAGGCTTCATATTACAAGATTATATGACATATTTAGTTTCAATCTGAGTAAACAGGTATGTGATCAGTTTCAAGAAATTGGGTGGGTATCACCTACCATCATACCTATCTCGAACCTAAACCCATATTTTATATATATAACCTCATTTTAGAAAAATAAAAGCATTTGTTAAACCAACCCGACCCGAACCCGTTCCAATCAGAATATGTTATTTTACCTTGAAATAAAATAACCAAAATATAAGTGCAATGAAAACAAATGAAGTTGATACAATAAAAAAGGTAAGAAATGCATAGCTACAAGAGTTATGGCATAAAACAGGTCAGTCAAATGTCAACAACAGCTAAATACAAAAGTTTGAACATCAAACTGTTCAGAGCCAATTCACTCGACAACTGTTTATTACAAAACTTTCCAATAACACTGTAAGGGGTGAGAAGAGGGATTTCAGATGGGAGTAATACAGAAATAAATCAAAACCTGAGAAGAAAGGAAAAGACGAAGAGGGATGCCTCCATTGATTACGGAAGAACAAACTGCATTCAAATCCAAGCGAAACAATCAAGAAACTGGAAACATGAACCAATAAATTAAGTAAGCATAGGTAATTATGGAAGTATCATTTTCATCTAATAGGAAGAATTACAAAGCATAAATTCAAAAACATAGACAACAGCTATGAAACAGTAAGCAGGCAATCACACAAACACTTGGCGTGCAAAACAATTAGCAAACAATAAACCAAAAAATAAAACAAATCACCTTTAAAAAATAAATAATAATAATAATAAAACAAATCACCAATAACAAAATCAAATACATGGAAAACAAATTCAAGGAAACTTACCTGAAGAACATGCATGCACGGAACAATAATCGGAAGCACCGCAACTGACCAACAACACCTGAAACAAAAAGACAAAAACAAAAAGAAACTGCTAGATAAATCGGAAAATTCAAAAGAAAAGCATACGCTAAGACACACTCATAGAACAAAGACGAAAATTACGACGAGTAACCACCACCAACTGTTACCCTTCTAAGCCCCGGTCGAGACACGATCATAGAAGACGAAAAAGGTTATGAAAACCCAAAACCACCAATCGTTCCCCGTTCGCAGCTCCGATCGCAGAAGATTCAAGGCTCTCTATCTGAAAGTGAGAGAAGAAGAACATTATCACTTAACAATAAGCCAGAGATTAGCATGGTATGTCACAAATATTTAAGTTATATATAAATTTACCACGCCAAGAATGGATGATAATATTCAGTAGGTTCTGGAAAGAAAATAGGGGAAAGATGGTAAACGGAGAAGGAGGAAGATGATCGATTCAGGGGGAGGTAGAAATGAGTTTATAGGGACAATTTTAGGCGGGAACGGTTGGGGAGCGTACCGACGTTCTTCAATTCCTGATAATCAGGTAACCTGCAAAATGTTAGATGAAAAAGAAAACTGCCAAATTTTTGGCATTTGGATGGCCTAGATTAATTTTAGACAATAACTGATTATTTATTGCGGTCAGGATTTAACAAAAAATCAGTTTTGGATGTTTTGACTTGGCAGTTTATTAGAGGTGAACAATATAATAATAATGTAAAAAATTGCAAATAGTAAATTGAAAATTAATAATTTAAAAGTAAAAAAATCAACAAAAGAAGTATTATAAGAAAGCAAACGGATGCACTTTAGAGGAAATTGAAAACCATTAAGATTATGTGTAGTGGTGAGGGGTTATGTGGGGGTTGTGGTATTAAAATATTAAAAAGTAATAGAAGTTGGGTTATGTGGGGGTTGTGGAAAAAGAGTGTGTAGTTGGAAGGGGTTATGAGGGGGGTTATAAATGATTGGTAATGATTGGTTAATTATTGTTTTTTATTTAAAAAAAGAATATTAAATACTTAATAATATTTCATTAAATATAAAAATAAGAATAAAAATAAAAATTTTTCATTAAATATAGAAAACTTACAAATACTAAAAAAAATTACAAATACTAAAAAACAACAAATACTTAAAAAAAAAGTTACAAATACTTAAAAAAAGCTACAAATACTTAAAAAAACTACTCGTCGTCGTCGTCTCCTTCTTCGTTTTCTCCTTCTCCTTCTTCTTCTTCTTCTTCTTCTTCTTCTGCTTCTTCTTCTCCTTCTTCTTCTTCTTCTTCATCATCATCTTCTTCTTCTTCTTCTTGGTTGTGATGAATCGGGCGAATCGACCATGCTTCCTCCACCAAATCCGCCTTCAACGCGTTATGTATCTCCTTGGAACGCAACATGGCACTGTTTTGGAATCTCTCCTCCTGTGTCGCTTGCGCCCCTGGAACATCTTCTTCTGCAAAATAGTTTGGGCATATTGCCTTTCCTTCGTCTTCAAGTATCATATTATGCATTATGATACAAGCATACATCACCATTCTAATCCTTTCTTTTTCCCACACACGACAAGGATTTCTAACAAAATGCCATCGTTGTTGTAGAACGTCAAAACACCTCTCGACGTCCTTTCTTGCAGACTCATGAGTTCTTTTAAAATATTGCCTTCTTTCATCTGTTGTCTGACTAAACGTTTTGACGAGCATTGAATACTCCGGATATATACCATCCGCCAAGTAGTATCCATGCTCGTAGTAATTATTATTTGCATAAAACCCACATTTCGGTATTGTTCCGCCAATGTAAGACTCTAGCAATGGCGAAAACTGAAAAGTATTTATGTCGTTCATACACCCGGCGAGACCAAAGAAGGCCGACCAAACCCACAGGTCGTGTGAGACAACTGCTTGTAAAACCAACGTTGGTCCCTTTTGGTCACCGCGTGTATGTTGACCTCGCCATGCGGTTGGACAAGCATACCATCGCCATTGACGACAATCTATACTACCAATCATACCGGGTAATCCATGTTTTTGTAAATGCCTTTCATATAGTTGTTGAAGGTCGCTCCATGTCGGGTTTCTCAAGTATCTTTTTCCATATAATTGGCATATACCTAAAAAAATCAAATGTATATATAAAAAATATGTACCAAGTATATGTATATATAAAAAAATCAAAAGTATATTTGATTTATACCGTAGCAGAAATACTGCAAAGTATCGTGTGTGGTTTTCTCCGCCATCTTCAAATACTCATCATTGATATCGTATGTGTTCCCGTAGGCGAGTACACGTATTGCGGAAGTCACCTTTTGAATTGCGGTGAATCCTAAACACCCTCTAGCGTCGGGTTTTTGCTTAAAGTAGTCATAGGCGGACTCTAAATCTTCCGTGATGCGCAAAAATAAGTTTTTACGCATCCTAAATCTTCGCCTAAACATACCAGGGCCGTATACCGGATTCTCATTGAAATAGTCATTCATCAAACGCTCATTGGCGGCTACACGGTCTCGCTCTATGTATTGCCTTGACAATATCGGCCGTGGGGGGGAATTATTTATAAGATGCATCGCGCTAGTCGCTAGCGTAGCCGCACTCGTAACGGCTTCTTCCTCTTCCGCACCGTCATCGTGAAAAAACTGGTTATATAGATCGAGAAACGAATCTTCGGAGGGAGGAGACGACATTTTGGTGATTTCTTTGTGTGTTGAATTTTTTTGAGTTGTATGTATGTATTGTATGTGTGAAAGAGTGTATGTATGTAATGTATGTGTTGTAGTTTACACACACACACATATATATATATATATATATATATATATATATATATATATATATATATATATATATAGAAAATAGAATTGAATTTTTTTTTTTTTAAAAGGTATTCGACCGTTCAACAACGGTCATATTGACCAAACACAGATTCAACACGCCGCTATGGAGAAAGCTTGGACACCCTAAAACGCCCCCATAGCGCCGGGGGGGCGGTGTTCCAGGCGCTATGGGGTGCCAAAACGCCTGACAACGGCACCACTACACAAGGCCTAAGGAGCAGAAGAAGCAATTTTGTACTGCAGCAATCTGACTCAGCCCAATATAACTCGTTATTACCTTTACACGATACACATGTCCAGAATGACCCATAATCAAGTGTATGGGCCAATTTTGCCTGGCCTAATTTTATACGCTTATTTATTGTTTTTGATTGCTGCAACCACTAAAAATCTAAAATGGGTTTGAACTTTAACTCTATACATTAATAGAAAAATGTTTGACGCGATGAGATATGGAAAGAAAAACAAGAAAAGAAAGAACGGTTATGGATGGTTGGTGATAGAAAAAGAAAAAGATAAAGTTGCGAAAGAGACTATGTATACAATGACCAACTTTGAAGCAATCTTAAAAGTCGGGTCTTCAAACAATGGCGAAGCTTGGAGATAGAATTGGCGGGGACCGGTCTCATTTTTTTCCGATCGGTGGGGATGGAAGATCAAATCGGTGGGGGCCGAACTCAATTCATATAAAAATTACCTATGAAAATTCCAAATTCCACCACTGCGCCAAAAAACGGCGGGGCCAGGGCACCCCGGGCCTCCACAATGCTTCGCCCTTGTCTCCAAACGTCTAAAATATCGAGTTCGGCAATGATATAATCATATAGGGTGAGGTTAGCGTACAAAGGTCATATTTTGTGAGAAGTGTGAGAAGGACTATAAGAATTAATATGTAGATAACATTTTTTGGACTTAGTAATGATGTTTGGCTTGTATAGGCTAAAATAACACCAAATAGAACAATTTAAAACAAAAAAACAGTTTATTTTCAGTTTAACACTTAAAACACCATGCCAAGAAGATGTGTTTAACTTATTGTGTTTTAGCTGTTTGTTTTAGATGTGTTTTAAATTCAAGGGCTATAATACATTGCATTTTGTTATAAATTGTTATGTTTGTTATTTTTCTAGCAAAAACAACCTAAAACATCATTCTTAAATCCAAAACATGATGTCTACGTTTTAATCCTTAATCATTCTCACACTTTTCACGAAATATGGCATTTTTACCCGAACCTTCACCTAATCATATAAACGCTTTAATTTGCATATTTATAATGTTGTGATAGCTCAGGTATTTGAGATTATAATTTGTAATTTCAAGTAGAATGTTTTATATAAATTTACAAATTTAATGAATGATTATTTTTTCTTTATAAATAATATGCACATAATTAGCAACTTTAAAATAGAAAATCGCTTGAAAAAGTAAAAGAAAAAAACATTTTCCGATCGCAAAACGGTAGTAAGTGTCGTTTTGCAAGTTTGTAAAGGCACCGGTGCCAAAAATACAGAAAGTGCGGTCGCAAAAACCCAGTTTTCTAGTAGCGAGGGTGTGGAATGCACGCCCATTCGAGACTAAACTGATTTCCAATTCTGACGATAAAAGGGTCTAGAGCACAGTGCCCCTTGCACGGTCCAAGTGGTGGAGTCCCTAGCATAAGTCTAGTTTGCAAAAATCGATTACCTTAGTTAAGATCCATTGAAGCTCGCTTCTGAATGGTAGCAATCGGTTGATCATTACATTAGTAACTTAGTGATCAATATTAAGCGAACTGATCAGTAGCAATTGAGCTATCAACACTAACCACACAATTTATAGATAACATAATCATTTATAAAATTTATAAATTAATTTTGTTTGGCATGTATAATGCCCACACTTATATTCTATTAACCTTTGTTCTTTAACGCATCATAGCTAGCTATATGACTATCATCAACATATTCAAGCTTGCATTGCTTACATATAACTTGATAATACACCTCCAGTTTGCGTTGTTGATGTAGGACATAACCGATAAAAATTGGGTGTAGTAAATGGCCCTTGAAACAAATTCTTGAAAATCACTTTGTATGCCATCTCAGTCAAGTGTATGCCATCCCAACTAACATAAGTATCTGGTTCATCACATACAGTTGAATATTTATCTCCACACAACTTTTTTGTGTCGAAATTTAACGGCCCTCCACATCCACAACACGCCTTCAAGATCCCGTCATTTGTAAATCCTGCAATAAGACGCATTTACAAAGGTAAACTTTACTTGTATATATTATACTCTTCCAAGTTTATAACATGGTACATACCATATTCATATGGCGAATGATAAATTTGCATGAGAGCATTGTAGTAGTCAGCATAGATGATAATCACGTTAGGGTTAAGCTCTCGAATTTGATTTAATTTTGTTTGCAACATTTTATTGTGATATTCGGCGAACTCATTTAACTTGGTGAGACAACCGGTTACAGGATCATACTCTGCACCATCATACCCATATGTCGCCAAAGACGACGGAAAGCAACCAATAGGAAAGTTTCCTGGAACAACGAGAGTTCGAGCCCCCATCTCAATCAACTCCTGTACATGAAACTATTATATTCGAGTATGTGCGGATTTAATTGTATAATACTAACGACAAATTTAATTGTGTAATGTTAACAACATTGATAGAATCACTTCATTTCTAACCAAGTTGCAATATTAGTTTTGTTTATGTTCACATCAACTACTCAACCGATGACAATTTTGAGGTGTCATAGTATAAGAAAACAACAACGTTATCAAACTCCTTGTAGTTATGTTGATTTCTGTAGGAAACATCAATCTTCTTTGATCTATTAGCTAATGTTGTCACATAAATTTTGGAAATCTTTATTTATATTTATATTATATTGTTTAAAAACATGATTTAAAATGATTTGAGTAGCTTCTTACATTGATTGCTGAGCTGATGGCATCTATAACAAGAGACACATATGGTTCAATCTCATCAATGGGTATTCCGGAAGATAACCGATGATTGTAGTCATTACCACCAATTTCTCCCATTAGTATCAAAGAACGCCCAATGAAGTTTCTGCAATCTGTTTGCAGTCATAATCAATCAAGAATTATTGTGAAAACCTAGTTGGCCAGAGTGAACTACTATCATTAGAATTAGGAAAATTGAAAATTATTTTGTGACACTCCCAACTTTTCACGTTTCCTCGGCGATACCATATTAACTAAAAGTTAACTTGGTTAAAAGCTGAGACTGTCACAAAACATTTCCTTGGAGACTGTCTTAATTATTGTTATAACATATCCTGTCACATTCACTATATAAATTTTATTGTTTTTACTCTTTTGGTTGATAAAAGTTTCCTTATTAAACAAACCTGAAGTGTTGCCACAAATAAAAGGTAATGATTGTTTAAACCACGCTAACTGAACCCCTAAAGAAGCGTTAATAGTAGGACGTTCACTCCCTATGGCTTCCATAAACGATGAATTCAATGCTGTAGCACCGCCCACCGCGTAGTTCACTCCTTGTCGCCCCACACCGCCACTCTTCTTGATGTTGAAATATGGCGGTATCAACGGCAACCCAAGAGCCTCGGCTACAAAAAAAAAAAAAAAAACAAAGCATTATTTAATGTATGAAAATATGAAACCCATAAAATAAGGGCTTAGAGAGTTACCTAGGAAATCAATGATGAGACGGCCATTTGAACAGCGGCCAGTGGATTGTCCGATGAAATTTTGGCCGTAAGGGGCAGCGCATTCAAATCCTACGTCGGATATGGAAGCCAAATATTTTCGGTTACCGGTGTCAGCAAGGGAGTCACCGAAACTGATGATGGATGAATAACATCCATTAGCATACAGCCTACCAGTGCATAACACCATCAAGAAACCTGCAAAGAATATGGAGCTTGAAGGATACCCCATTAGATATAATATTATTCTTAATTAATGTTTGCTTTTGTTCAAGGGATGGTTAACTTACTACATTATATATACAACCAAGCATGGAGACTGTTGCTGTTACTGTATGTCACTCTTGCTTATGGCCCGGGTGGCCCGATGATGAATTTGGTATTATAATTATTGTATAAACACATGATTAACATATCATATATTATATAAACAAGTAACATGATCATGAAAAAAACGAGATAGAAATTTATACGAGTAAACAGTAACCACTATATTAAAATAATGATAATTATTTTTTTTAATTATTGATACAATTACATAGATTTGGTTTCATTATTTAAAATTTTCGCCTAAGATTTCCCTCTTGACTTTGGGTGAAGATCGTGAGCTTCATTTTATTCCGAAATCCGGTGGTGTTCGCCGGCAGCAGGTTTCATTTTCGCAACTGTTAGAGGAAGTGAAGATCATGTATGCGGGTCGTTTTTGCTAGTGTCTTGCTAGCCTCGAAATTAAATGAAGTTTTGTTTACCGTTAAGAAAATGTACCTCTTGACTTTTGTGCAAGTGTCTGTCTTATCAATTCAATTACCGTGCCAATGATTTTGTAACCAGTTGACGGTTCATGTGTTACAAATATTTAAAAAAAAAAAAAATCTATATCTAACTAAATTAGTAAATGACAACGTAATATGAAACTAATTTATCTTTTGTTGTGGAATATAGAAATTGTTGACAAAATATATAGTATAGTAAAATCTGTGGCCATCAATTATTGGAAAAAATAATAGTGTTTATGTTTACATTTACACTTAGTGTGGCATAAGTATCAACAAGGCCACACGATCATTTTAAGTGGGTTCGGGTGCCGGATCACACTTTGATAAAGATATTGTGTAAAGTGGCGGAGGGTAATGTCAAAAATGTTGTTTTGCCGTACTTTCATACAATGTAAATGTAACAAAATTTTCAATATCGGTCTCCGGCCTTGAGCCCTATAAGATGAGGGCTGATTAAACTAGTAAACGTTAAATGTTATGTGCCGATGTTAAATCCGGTAATACCGGTTCAAACTGTTGTACTGGTCTTGTTAATCTATAAATTTGATTTTTAAATTTTTAATAAATTCCCGATATTATTGAGATTTACCTTTCGTACTTCAGTAAAAAGATGGAAAAGACTAGAGATTATTGATTGTTTGCCACAAACAATTCCGGGCTATCTGTCAATTTCATTGTTGCGTTGCAAGTTCAAATCGAGTACCTTTTTAGTTTTTTTATGGTTATGGAATTATTTATTTTTAGATTATTTTTAGCGTTGAAGTTGTATTATTATGGAATTACGGGTTTAACAACCCGGTATTACTGCCCGTTACAACTAGGTAGTCCCGATTGAACCATTTCTGAACTCTACCCTGTACATTTTGAAAACCGTTTTTTTCACATTGGGTCGATAGGTTTGTATGCTTTAATTAAAAAATTACAAATGGAATGCGTTATGGCTTATGAGCTTCTATCATTTTTTTGTTGGCTTATTTTAAGAACTTTGATTGTCTGTTGGGGTTTTAAAATACTTGAGGTGTAACATTACAAAATTTTTAGAGGTAATGTAATACAGAAAATGTAAAAAAAATTACACTACATTGAAAAAAGTTGAAAGGTAGCAGACCCTATCCCTACCAACAATATATACCACCCTCTGGGTGTGAGTGCTCTAATACAACTTTAAGACTAGAGGGAGTGGAAGGGCGGGAAAGAGGGGGGTGAAGCGTCATGTGGCATTTGTGGGACCCATGTGGGGAGGAAAAAATTGTGGGGAGTGGAAGGGGGAAAGGGGGGTGAAAGGAATAATAATATATTGTGTTAAAGTTAAATAAAAAAAAAAGAAAAAAAATCACCCAATGAAAAGAGGCCACCTCATCATCCCTCTCCCCCGCCCGGCAACAACTCCCCGCCCCTCCTCTCCTGCCCCTAGGGGGCGGTGTTCCCGGCCGGGAAAGGCTCTCCGCCCTTCTCTTCCCGCCCCACTCCCTTGAGTCTAAGAGTAAAATTAGAAAGAAAAAAAATCTTCAAAGTTTCAGTAAATACAACTTCTAAAATTCATGACATTATCTTTTAAAACAACTGTTCACACAATTTTTAAACGGAATTAATTTTTCATATATTATATTTGAGTACACTGTTCATCCCTATAAATATTTTAATATTTTTGTAAGTGGTTGTGAGTGGTGAAAGAGAAATTTTAATGATAAAAGTATGAAAAAATATTATTTGTTTAAGAAAAGGAGAGAAAATTATAGGGTGACATAGTGATTTTTAGTGTAATTTGATGGAGGTGATGTAGTGGAGCTGATGAGAATGCTCAAAGTTGTTAAGAGGGTGTTTGGGATCGATTTTTCAAAACAGATTATGCGTTTTGGAAAAGCAGGGGTGGAGCTGCTTTTAGATTATTGTGTTTTGGTAGCCTAAAAATCTATTTCAAAACTCAACCTCAAACACTAAAAACTTATTATTGTCGTTTTTAAAACTCAATAATCTAAAAATCTATTTCAAAACACAATCCCAAACATCAGCTAAATACTATTGCCACTACACAACAAAATTTACGGATATATAATTCACCAACAGACCGACCGAATAAAAACCAAAATGAAAGAAAAGAGAAACTATTTTTCTAAAGTTCGTCCTCAGGTCCCAACAATAAAAAATTGAACTATATAAATATTTATTGGTCACCAAAAATATCGGATTTACTTTCTTTTTGTATTGGTCACCACAAATATCCGATTGCCAGTAACATTTATTCTTCTTTATTTATTGGTCGCCACAAATATCCGATTGCCATTTTAACATTTATTTTTCTTTTTTTATCTTTAATAAAAAAAGGAAAATATAAAAAAAAAAAAAAAACACACAGGCGCACTTACCATATGTGGACTATTGTGGAGTGGCAGTGGGCGCTCAATTTCTCCGACGTAGTGTATTTTTTTAAGGTTTTTTCATTTTGTTACCATTGAACTTTTATATTCGTTACCTCTCAAAATATATTACCGCTTCCTCAAAATATTTTAAAAGTTCAACATTTTTCATATTACGCTACTATATAACCATTTAAAACTTAAAATTCCAATGATTTTAAACCCCAACATAAAATCAAGTGGTAACATTAAAAGTTAAAAGACCACACCCGACTAGCTTCGAGCTTAGCTCGTCATGCTTTTATCAAACCCGAGCTCATCCCGAAAGTAAAACCCAAGAGCTTGAACTCGGCTCGGCCAGAAATAAATGAGCGAAAGCTCGGCTCACTAATGTTAAATAGTAGTTATATTATATATAAAATAAAAAAATTAAAATTTGTTTGGGCTAGTTTAGGCTTGCGAGCCTAAACGGTATTTGTATGAAAAACTCGTGTTAAAGCTCGATAACTAAACGAGTCATGTTTCACGCTTAGATTGGGGCTCGTTAAGGTTAGCTCGTTTGAGTTTTTTACCGATCCGATCCCAAATAGCTCTCAAGCCATTGTGCATTATTGACACCCCTAATTAAATGTAACTAACATTAAATATCGTCAGTTTGAAGAGGTTTTTGAGGTGGCTTTTTCTGGTTTCGATGCTGAAAGTGAACCATGGAACGTGTCAATTGTATGGTATTGGGGTCGGTGTTAAGGAGGTGAAAGGTTTCGCTAGGATGCTCGGTTGTGGCACCAACTCCTTTCCGTTTCTTTACTTGGGAATACCTATCGATACCGGCACAAGGTTAAGCTTTGGACTTTATCGGCCTATAGTGATGATATAAATAACATGTGTAGTGAGAAAGAGCATGAACCAGTTTCTTAAAGAAAAAGTTACTTGTTATATATGTTACTAAAACTTCTTATTAGGGTGGTTGGGGTGGTCCGTGATGGCCGTGACAAACACGACCACTGCCCCACCTATTTTATCAGGGGCCGCGACACAGAATTCGGCTCACTAATGTTAAATAGTAGTTAAAATAAACGGTTTAGTTTTTTTACTTGGTTTAACATAAACGGTTCTTTGAAACACAATTGTTTTCTTTACTTGGTTTAGTTTTTTTATATATTTATATGATACTAATTGTCAATAAAAAAATGTGGGTTAGGATGATGATAATGATGATGATGGGATCTTGCTTGAATAATGATGTTGCTGGTTGACGATTGTAGAGTCCCTAAAGCGAGATTAAAGGATCAAGGGCTCGGGAGTGGTCATTGAATACACACCCCTTTCATTTGGAGAACATTATGTTGTTTTGATGATTGTTATAAGAGTTATGTTGTTTTTCATTATGGGTTGTTTTACTTTGTTGTAAATTGTTGGTAGTCAGTCATCATGCCGATTTTTTTTTATTTTTTATTTTTTGTAATACTTATGCTTCTGCATCGTTGTAAAATACTTTTTGGTTGTCTAAATTTAAAGTGTTTCATAACTCATGCAACATATCGAAATGTACTGGATTATTGTTATTATCACTTTTGTCTAGTAGCACCACGCCCTTATATATCATGCACTGTGACAATTAGATCTATCTCAAATAGTTTCATGTTTAGGTTACCGATATTATATAATTTCCTGTAAGATCACCGGATCGTTTGACGGTGTGTTGATTGAGAGAGAATTCTTGAGAGGGAAAAAGAAACCATACACAACAAATGAAATAGTGTGTTAGGGTATTTATACATGTGAAGGGGTGTGTCACCTTGACAACCGACATACCAGTTGGTTTAGTAACCGCCATAACTATAACTAACTTAGGATAAAGTATATAAACTTAGGATAACTAATATATGTGACATATATGGAAATCGGGAATTATATGTCTAACATTCTCCCCTAATTCTTGAGTTCCCCAAGGTCTTCAACTCCCATGAGACTTCGCATCTCTATGAACTTTATCCTTGGTAATGCCTTGGTGAGGATGTCGGCTTTCTGCATCTCTCCACTGATATGATCAACTTGTATCTGCTCGTTCTCTATGCATTCTCTGATAAAATGATACCTTGTGTTGATATGCTTTGATCTTCCATGAAACACAGGATTCTTCATGAGTTGTATTGCTGACTTGTTATCTACTCGTAGAGTTATCTTCTTTGCTCTTTAACCTGTGAGTTCGCTTAATACTCCTTGTAGCCATATTGCTTGACATGCTGCTGATGTTGCTGCCATAAACTCTGATTCACATGATGATAAAGCTACTGTGCTTTGCTTCTGACTTGTCCATGTGATAGGTGAATCTTTGTAGTAGAATATTGTTCCTGTGGTTCCTTTTCCATCTTCTTGGTCTCCATGACTGCTGTCGCTGTAACCAATAATTTTTGCATCTTTTCCTCTGCTATATTGAATTCCATAATTCAAAGTGCCTTTGATGTATCTTATCAAATGTTTAACTGCCTTCATGTGAGTCATTCTTGGCTTCTCCATAAATCTGCTCACGTATCCAACTGCGTAGGTGATATCTGGTCTGGTATGTGTAAGGTACCTTAAGCTTCCAATTAGCTTTCTGTATTCTGTCTCATTGACTGGTTCACTCTCATCTTCTCTGGTGAGCTTCAGACCTGGTTCCATTGCACTCTTTGTTGGATTGCAGTCTTCTAGTCTAGCTTCCTTGATAACTTTCTTTGCATAGGCTTATTGCTTCAATTGTATCCTTCCTTGTGCTTGGCGTACTTCTATCCCTAGATAGTATGTGAGTGGTCCTAAATCACTCATCTCAAACTTGCCTTGCATTTCTTTCTTGAAGCTTGATAGTTGATATGTCCTTCACTGAACTTCCTGTCACTATTATGTCATCGACATAAACTCCTATAATTATTGTTGACTGTCTTGAAGTTCTCTTGTACACTGCTTGTTCTTGTGGACATCTTATAAATCCAATCTCTTTTAGAATGTTATTCAGCCTTAAATTCCATGCTCTTAGTGCTTGCTTCAAACCATATAGAGCTTTCTTTAGCTTGTAGACTAGGTTCTCTTTTCCTTTCTTTACAAATCCATATGGTTGTGATACGTAGACATCTTCCTTTAATTCACCATGTAAGAATGCTGATTTTACATCTAAGTGATGTACTTGCCAGCCTTTCTGTGCTGCCAATGCTAGTAGTAGCCTGATTGTTTCCATTCTTACAACTGGTGCAAATACTTCATTGTAGTCTATACCTTCTTGTTGTACATACCCTTTTGCTACTAATCTGGCCTTATGCTTGGTGATTTGTCCACTTGCGTCTCTCTTGACCTTAAATTCCCATTTTAGACCTATTGGTTTCTGACTTGAGGGAAGTTTAGTCAGTGTCCAAGTGTTATTCTTCTCTATAGAGTCTATCTCGCTTTCCATTGTGTAACACCCCAAAAATGTTAAGTAATAATAGTATGGTAGAAATCGTATATATATACGGTGTGTATATTGTGTATGCGTATGTATGTATGTATACGTATATATATGTGTGTATAAAGGTGTGTACCCCTAGTTGTAAGTGGTGCATTGATAGTTGTACATTTAGCAAACATAAGATTTACCAAGTTAGTTACTTGGGTAAATTGGTGGAAGCTTAAATTAATAAAGAGGGAGGGGTTTAATATGAAATAATACTCAACTTGAAGGGTTGGTTTTGGGAACACTAGAAGTGCTAATTAGTTAAAGGGTTAGAAAGGAAAAATGGGGAATTAGAAAAGAAAAGAAAAAAACGCAGAGAGAGAGAGAGAGAGAGGGGGGGGGGGAGGTGACAAAGAGAGCTCTCCAACTTGGCTCTCCAAAGCTGAAAATTAGAGCAAGAAATCATCCCCAAATCCCTGCATGTCTATGAATTCATAACCATCTAGTGCCCCTAATACTATTGGTAAGTTGTAGAACTAGTATTAGTAAGGTTTGGAAGTAGTATGGTGGATTTCATGATTATGTTGTGATAATTACTTCTTGTGGTTAGGAAAGCATGCTTGCTATGTGTAGTAGTGTGAAATTGAAGAGATTGTATGTTAATTGTTTGTATTAGGGCTAAATTGAGAATGTGTTAAGTGGGTGTTGGAATGAAGGTTTCTGTTGACTTTTAAAAGTCAAACAGGACCCCAACACCAAGAAAACTCTATTGATCATGTATGATGGTTAATTAGAAAAGTAGATGGTAAATGTTAGTGTAGAATTGGAGATGTTGCATCATAGAATGTTATGACCACTTGAATGTATGGTTATGCACACCAATTGTATGATAAAATGCCTAGCATGTTAGAATAGGTGAAATTGTGAGAAATGAATGATAAACATGATGGTAGTGTATATAACTATGAAATCATGATAGGTTATCAACCTTAAACAAAGTATGGTAATTGGTGAAAGTATGAGAACTAAAGTATGGATTTCCTTTACTATATAGGTGTGAAGGTTGAAGGCTCAAGTAATCAAAAGGAGCAAGGTGCACGCGATAAAGGTAAGTTGGTTACTACCAACTATTTAGTTTGATGGATATATTGATCATATTTGTTATGTATATATATATTTGTTGTGGATGAACTTGGTGGAATGAAAGTAGTATGTAGTACCTTGTGGTTACACAAGGGAGCAATTTAGTAGAATGGTTTAAAATGGTAGAAGCACCCTTAATGGGTCAATATGGTAGAAGTACCCTTAACGGGTCAAAGCGGTAGAAGTACCCTTAATGGGTCAATATGGTAGAAGTACCCTTAACGGGTCAAAACGGTAGGAATACCCTTAACGGGTCAAATGGTAGAAGTAATGATTTTTCATGGTTCCATGGATCACTTGTTTTTCCATGGAAAAGATGATAGTATTGTTTTAGCGTACTAATGTCGTTGGGTTGAATTGGTTGTAGGTAAAGCACATGAATGAAGATCAAGTCTCAAGGGAGGTTGAATCATGCACGCTCAAGTTTTCTTTTGGGGTTGGGTACCATGGTAGTATTTAGGATCTTTTGAATCATATAAACAAGTTGTTGAAGTTTTGTACATGGTTTGAATATGGGTTAAAGATTCACATGGTCGCCAACTAGGGTATTGTCTTTTGTAAACTAACTAATGTCGCCAAGGTTGATGGCATGCCGTGGTCAAGACTTATGGTATGTATGTATGTATGTAATGGGTATTTATATATTATACATATGTTTTAAAAAAAATTGAGTCTTACACATTGCTTCTATCCACTGTGGGTAATCTGCTGCTTCTTTGTAGTTTGCAGGTTCTTCATCATATGCTAAATATAGATGTTCAAATTCTTCTGGTCTAAGAGGATGTGTGGCTGCATAGATGTCATTAAGTGATCTAAGGGCTCGAACTGGTCTATGTTAGGAGCCTGGTGAGTCTTCTAACTCTTGAGTACTTGTCTCAACTGCTGGATCACTTGTCGGTGTCTCTTGAACTGTTATTGGAGTCCTTGTAGCTGTGATTGGACTGCTGAAGAATTCATTATCACTCTCTTAATCTTCACTGTCCTCATTACTTTGCTCTTGTACAGCTTCACTTTCTGAATCTCCATGTATCTCAAATCTCGTCCAAGATGGTTCGTCTTCACTTCCTTCTTTCAAGTAGTTGTCCCAATCCCATGGTTCATTTTCTATGAATTGGACATCTCTACTGATATGTATCTTTTCTTCTATGGGATCATATAATCTATAGGCTTTTGAACCGTTTTCGTTTCCTAGATGTACCATTTTCTTACTTCTATCTTCTAACTTCTTTAAATAGGGCATTGTTACCTTTACATATGCTGTGCATCCAAATACTCTAATGTGTCTGATATTGGGTGCTTTCCCATTCACTGCTTCGTAGGGTGTCATTCCCTGAAGTGCTTTTGTAGGTAACTGATTTAGTATGTAAATCGCTTGTCTTATTGCTTCTGCCCATAAGTTCTGTGGTACGTTCATAGCCTTTAACATGCTTCTTGTCATACTCATTACTAAACGGTTTCTTCTTTCTATTACACCATTCTGCTGAAGTGTGTAAGGTGCTGTAAGCTGTCTGAGGATTCCTTTGTCCTCACAATACGTGGTAAGTGCTTTAGAAGTAAATTCTCCTCCACGATCCGTTCTTAATCTCTTGAGCTTGTGACTTGTCTCTGTCTGAGCTTCACTTAGGAATTTCTTGAAATCCTCATAAACTTGATCTTTTGACTTAAGCATGTAGATCCACATATATCTTGAATAATCGTCAACTATCAGGAAGAAATAGTTGTTGCCTGCTAATGATGTGGGTGTAATCGGTCCACATAAATCTGCATGTACTAGTTCTAGAGGTCTCGTTGCTCTAAAACTTGCTTGAGAGGGAAACGGAAGTCTGCTTTGCTTTCCCGTAATACATGCATCACATACTTGAGATGGGTGCTTGATTTTTGGTATTCCATGTGCCATTCCTTTTATGCTTAATTGTCGTAGTGAATCGAAATTCACGTGTCCCATACGTGCATGCCATAACCATGCAGGTGAATCTATTCTAGCTTGTAAACAAATTGGACTTGTTATCCTGAGCCATACCCTGTAGAGTCTATTCTTAGCTCTTGGGACTTTCATCAATAGGTTGTTGTAGGCGTCATAAATCCATAGATGTTCTTTCTCCATAATCACTTTACATCTTGATTCTGTAACTTGCCCGAGGCTTAAGATGTTGCTTTGGAGTGTTGGAATGTAGTAGACCTCTGTAACTAGTCTTTGTTCTCCATTGTTGCATTCCAATAATATTGAGCCTTTACCTTTGATGTTGACACATGATCCATCTCCAAACTTTACACTACTTGCTATCTTTTCATCTAACTCTGTGAAGTAGGAGCGTCTTCATGTCATATGATTGCTTGCTCCATTGTCTAAATACCATACTTCATTTCCATTGTCTTTACTGTGATAGCGTTCTGGTATAACCTTCTTTTCTTCTAGAACTACATTTCTCTCTTCACTAATTGTCATAAGTAATGTGGGATCCTCTTCTTCCATTACTAGGTGAGATTCTTCTTGCTTACTTCGAGGTTTAGGACATCTGGGAGCTATATGTCCTAATTCATTGCAATTGTAACATCTTACATTGCTGCCATCCTTCTTGGGCTTGTAACTACTGTCGTCATGACGATTCTTTGTGGGATTTCTATCACCTATGTGATCTTGATGGCCATTTCTTTCAAAGTTCTTCCTCTTGTATCTTTGACTCTTATTGAACTTCCTGAAGTTCTGTCTACCTCGAATCTGATTGTAGTTCTTATTGTTGCTGTAAGGCCTTCTATCTTGCCTTGTAAATAACAGCTTCTCTTGACCTGTGGGTCCATATTTCTTCTCATCTCTTGACTTAAGGCGTTCCTCATAAGCTTTACGTCTTCCAAGCGCTTCATCTAGCGTCATGGTATCCATATCTGAATATTGTTCTATGGATGCAATAATCTGTAGGAACCTCTCTGGTACGGAGTCCAGCAATTTTCGTACCAACATTAACTCTTCAATTTTCGTTCCTAGGGTTTTTGACTTTGTACTAATCGCACTTAACCTACCAGCAAACTGGTCCATGGTTTCTGTCTCTCTCATTGATAACATCTCAAATTCTGTGCGTAATGATTGAAGTCTTGCTTTCTGGACTCGGTCAATTCCAATAAATCTTGTCTTTAATGATTCCCAGATCTCTTTTACTGTAGGATGTGACGCCACCTGCATCACCATATCCTCTGGAATTGCCTAAAAGAGATAGGCAATCGCTGTCCTATCCTTCTTTACATCTAACGTTGAAGTGCCTTCTGTGGGTTCCACTACTTCCCAAAGACCATTTGCACTCAATATCGCCTTAACACGAACAGCCCAAATCGTGTAATTTGTAGATGTCAACATCGGTGTTTGGAGGCTGAAAGTGAGAGTCTCATTCATAACTGTCTCTCCTTTCGACATTGTGGGTTTAATGGGCGTCTTCTGTGGACTTTTGTTCTTTTTCTTCCCTATTGTCCAAATCTAATATGGACTACCCCACACTTTAATGGAAATCTTGCTTGACTACCCTTGACAAACTCTACTATGATATCTTTGAGAAATACTATTTGCTTAACAAAGTTTTGATATTTGTAGGCGCCTTTAACAAAGTACCAAGACCTTTGTTATAATCTTCCCGTATACCACTATTGTTCCTCTAAACAAATTCTAAAGTCAATCCTATGACTTGATAATCCTCCAGCAATGATTGATTAGTGTCTTGCAATAACACCCTTTGTCAATCCTAAACACCCTTCTAAAAACAAACCACTTTGTTTTTCTACTTTACTTCAATCCCTTTTTTTGTTTTTTTTTCGATTAAACCCGATAAACAAACACTGATTATGATAAACACAATACAACACCCTGAATATTATAATACTATTATGTTTGACTTTCAGAAAGTCAAACTCCTTCTTTCCTTCCCTTTTTTTGTTTCCCACGAAACTATACTGCCCACAAGAAAGAACAAACAACTTTGCCTTTCCCTCCTTTTTTTTTTAAACAGACTTCTGATCGAACACTGACTATGTCGAACAGACTTTGATCCCTGATTCTTTACTTATAAGAATCGGATGATTCGAATACAAAAAAAAAAAACTTTGGTTTCAGGTCTTCCTCTTGAACCCGATAATAATCTTAGTCCTTGATATAGTTCTGATTCTTTTATGAACGAAAAACGAATCTGTTTTGTATAAAGGATTGTTCGAAAAACAACACTGAATGATAATAAATCTGTTTTGATGGAAAAAAAATTTGGCGGGAAATGGGTTTGATCGAATGAAAACAGAGTAACACCACTGATTTCGATTTCTTTTGATTGGATTAAGATTTTAGTATTCGAATATGACAAAAACGAGGGCAGGGATGGATATGACCGTTCTAATCATGTTTAAACGATGCTTCTGTGTAATCCGGTGTCACGCCGGAGAATTCTGGTTTTGGCCGGAACTTTCTTTTCCGGTTCCCTTTTCCTTTGAACGGTTATAACTTTTGATGTATTGATCTTCTTCGAATCTTGGATAGCCTTGAATGATTTGTTCCAACGTCTAAGACCCTGTTCTTGTCTGTCTCTGTTTCTGAAAGAAAACAGAGGATGAATATGATCGTTTTCTTCTTCGGTGTTCTTTATAAACGAATGGAACGATTAATTAACCAAATGCTCTGATGCCAAATGTAAGATCACAAGATCGTTTGAGGGTGTGTTGATTGAGAGAGAATTCTTGAGAGTGAAAAAGAAACAATACATAACAAATGAAATAGTGTGTTAGGGTATTTATACATGTGAAGGGGTGTGTCCCCTTGACTATAACCGACATACCGGTTGGTTTAGTAACCGCCATAACTATAACTAACTTAGGATAAAGTATATAAACTTCGGATAACTAATATATGTGACATATATGGAAATCGGGAATTATATGTCTAACATTTCCGTTGATGACTTTAGTCATTTTGACATGGATGTATGAATGTATCCTTTAACCCATCACTCGCATGCTATTGATTCAATTTGTCACTTAAAATTCTATTTTTATTCCCCCTCAAACACCTAAATTGTGACTGTAATACTGCAGGATGGAAGTAGCTAATCAATGTGAGTGTACAAAAGTTATAACAAAGGTTGTAATCTTGTTTCTAGTTTCTACCGTGAGGGGAAACTTTAATTTAACTTAAGAACAATAAGATGTACAAACTCCAAATTTTTCCCTACATACATCATGGGAGGATGAAAGGAATTTAATAAACTCAAGTACAACAAGATCAAGGTAGGTTTAAACATAGTTTATATTCTAAGCAGTGGCGGCGAAGGATAATGGGGGCCAGGGGTCCCCCCTGCACAGTGGTGGAAGTTTGCGGTTTTCAAATGTAATTTAATATGAATTGAGTCCGGCCTCCACCGATTTGATCTTCCGGCCTCCATCGATAGAAAAAAATTTGGGTCTCATGATTTTGGTTGTCCCTTGGGATGTTGATGTTTTAGGACATAACGAATTAAATTCGGGCGTAGTATATGGCCCTTGAAATATACTTCTGAAAATTTGCTTGTATGCTGCTTCCGTTAAATGTACACCATCCCAGCTAACATATTTATCTGGTTCATCACACAAGATCGTAGATGCATCACCACATCTTGCGGTTGCATTGTAATTAAATGGCCCTCCACAACCACAACACGCCTTCAAAGTAGTCTCGTTTGTGAATCCTACAATAAGGTTATTTTGTAACACTAGATTTGGTTTTACCATCTTCAATTCATTTGATTTTATAACATGTTACATACCATATTCATTCGGAGAATAGTAAATTTGCATGGCAGCATTGTAGTAGTCCGCATAGATGACAACAACATTTGGATTAAGCTCCTGAATCTTATTTAATTTTGTTTGCAACATTTTATTATGATATTCACTGAGCTCATTTAACTTGGTGAGGCAACCGGTTATGGGATCATACTCTTCCTTGCCAGACAGACCAGACACTTCAATTGTCAAATACGAGGGGAAGCATCCGATTGGAAAGTTTCCTGGAACAACTAGAGTTCGAGCCCCCATCTCAATCAAAACCTGTACTTATAAAATCAATCCATCAAAGGTTAAATCATCCACTACTAAATAGATTGGCAAAACTAAAACATGCAAATCTTGTCAAGTGAAGGTCACGCTATATGTTTTCTTAATTACATTCACCTTGACTATCTATTCGATGACAATATGGGGGTCATACTATTAAAAACAACGATATTGTATACCCCTGTTGATAGGCAACTTGGTGTACCAGACCAATGGACCCCCTCCAGTCTTGACGACGACCAAAAGATAATCTAAATATTACATTATTTAAAACATGTATTGTGTTATTTGAGTAGCTAGCTACTTACATTGAGTGTCGAGACGATGGTATCAATAACCAGAGGAACATATGATCGGACCATATCAATGGATTTTTCATGGGATAATGGAATATTGTAATCATTACCACCAATCTCACCCATAAGTATTAAAGAACGTCCGATGAAATTTCTACAATCTGCCAACAATTATAATAGTGAGTAGTACTTACTAAGAACAAAAATGTGAATTAACATATACATACGAATAAAAAAATGTGATTAAAACACACACACGTATATATCAAAATAATCTTTTGTTTCATTAACTTTTAAGTGTTTTAACTTATTATATTCAACCTGATCGAACTGACCCGAACCCGTTTAGACAAACCCCAAACCGACGAATTTTATGTTAGGTTCGTATCGTGTCGTGTCAAAAATTCACACCCCTATTTGAAATGTCTAAAACAAAATTCGAGGTCCTTTACACGAAGACACAACGACCATACCTGGAGAAGTAATGTTGCCACAAATAAAAGGCAATGATTTTTGAAACCATGCTAACTGGGCTCCTAATGATCCGTTAATCACAACACTTTCATGACATCTGGCTTGAACAAACGATGAATCCATTGCTGTAGAACCCGCAATCGCATAGTTCATTCCTTGCCTCGATGCCACCTGGTTCCCACTCCCCATGATGCTAAAATATGAAGGTACCAATGGCAATCCAAGACTCTCCGCTACAAAAGCATAAACTCATTTACAAAGGCTCGGCTAAAACCATGTAAAACAACTTAACCGAAGCAATATGGTCATTGTGGACATCCCATTTCTGAAAGCATATACACTATATTGGGATTTTGTAAAACATTATCTCGTTAGCTTTTGACCGACAGAAAAGATAACAATAATTTTGTGCATCTAAATATAGAATGATTTAAATACGTCTCACTTTTATGATGTGAAGCTAGATATTGTTGACCAATTAAAATAATACATAACATATTATATTATATTATACATTACTGCAATTACCAACTTAACGGTATGTTAACGTCACTTGACTGTTCCGTTACAGTTTAATAACAGTACATTTATAGCCATGTCATTATTGAACTTTTTCTTTCAATATTGTGGCATGTTAACCACTTCAAACCGTCACGTCACCATGCCACATCGTTTCAAATCATTCCAAACCACAACCCATTTTTTTTCTCCAACCATAAATCATTTCAAACATTTACCTTATCACCTACTTTTCCTTTTATTTTATAATATATAAAGTACATAAAGGGACACACCGCACCCCCAATGGACCGGTCCACTCCACCGGACCACTCCAAACCAAACCAAGCTCTCCAATGGTAAAATGGAAGTTGTCCGTCCGTTTGTAAGAGCATTCACATCCCATGTATCGTTTTTTTACCATATAATTTAACTAAAAATCATATTTTTCAAAGTTTATCTATCATTTTAAAAAACCTCTCACATCCCATCCACCATATTTATCTTTAGCTTACTCACAAACACTTATTTTATTATATTTCTCGTTAAAATATAATCACAATAATAATTTGGTGTAGGATAACAATTTTTCATAATATAAAGATGAGGTATAAAATGGTAGATGGGATGTATTGTGTTTTAGTAGGTTTTTTAAAATTTTAAAGATAAGGAAGAGTTTGGTGGGTGGGTTGTGAATGCTCATTTCATTCCTCATACTCATCCATCAAATTACACTAAAAACAACTACATTTTCTCTCACAGTCTCAATTAAATAATATTTTTATACATTTATCATTACATTTTCTCTCACATTCACTCACAACCACTTTCAAAAAACATTAAAAAAAATTTTGTTGTGGACAATAACTTTTCAAATACACAGATGATGAGTAATATTTTCTCTCTGATTCACTCATAACCCGTCACAATCACTTTTTAAGAACTTAGTTTTAAATATATGTCGGTGATGACGAATATCCGATCGACATTTAAAAATTACTTTGTTATACTTTTAGTTAAACAAAATCAAAAACTAACTCATTGGTACTTTGTCGGTAAGATCATTCGTTGATACGTCTGGGAACACTACAAAAAATTAGCGACGACAATTTTAGTGACAAAATCATGCCGTCGCTATATACCTATATTTTGCAATGTTTGTGCCTTTACCGACGGATTTTTGTAGCAAGATAAAGTCATGTGATGTGATTTGTAGTGCATGATTCCAAAGTATCCTTAACGTTAATACGAATCATCAATAGAGACAGATTTGTTACTTTTTTGGGATACTTGAAAGTCAATCTAGACCCAAACCAACAATCATATTGAACACTACAAAAAAAAAAAAAAGACATTTCACATAGACAGAGAGAGGAGTTAATTACCTAGGAAATCAATAATGAGACGGCCATTAGAGCATCGACCGGTGGACTGGCCGATGAAATTTTGGCCGTAAGGGGGGCCACATGGAAATTGCACGTCGTCGTATATGGTAGCCAGTTGTTTTAGGTTCCCAGTGTCAGCAATGGAGTCACCAAAGCTGATGATGGATGAAAAACATCCACTAGCATACAACCTAGTGCTACATAACACCACCAACAAGCTTGCAAATAATTTGGAGCTTGTAGAAGGCGTCATTGGATATTATTATAGTGTTTATTTCCACACTTGGGATATTAGCATTGGTGGTTAAGTGATGTTGTGATGGTATATAAAGGCAACAAATATAGTAGTTGAGTGGGCCCGGCCTATTTGATGTTGCTTTGTTTATACATATATGATTGACACGTGCCTTGAATAGATGTAATTATGAAACTTGTGCCGGTGGTAACTATACAAAAGAAGAGTTCTTATAGATTAAAATATGAAAATTTTTGAATGATGTTGCGACACATAACGTTTAAGAATTTTATCAACAGTGATTACTAAATTATTTATAATTAGTGGCACAACTAGAGGTAGAGGTGTACAAATTTGGTTTTCTTAATAACAGATTGGGTTATTATAACCGAATCGGGTTGGTGAGAAAAAATAAAAATCGATCGATGAAATTGATTAGGTCCAAACCGGTTCGAAACAAGAAAAAAAATGGTTTTTTGACATGTTTTTCAAATCGGATCTGGTCCAAACCGGTTTCAAGGAACGAGAACACGAGTTGGTATATGAATTGGCTAGTTGGGTTGGGTAATTTAAACTGTTTTTTTTTTTTTTTTTTTTGAACTGGGTCGGGTTATAAATCAGTTTGACAGGCCCAAAATGGTTTTTTTTTTTGTACAACTCTAATTAGGTTGAAACCAGGTTGTGTTGAATCACAAAAATTCAAAATAGGTTTTTTGTGTAACAAAATTTGTAGGGATTGGGTTTAACAATTTTAAATCAGGGGTTTACTTTGTTTGATTTGGATTTGGCCTGTTTCAAGGTATACGATTACAAACGTATACAACCCTACGTTTCGGGTCGGTTCAACATTGGGTTGGGTTTTCAACCAGGTTTTTTTTTTACCGATGAACATGTGATGCAATTTGTACCGATGACTAAACGAGAGTTCATATAAATTAAAAAAATAATCATAAAGTGAATGATATAGCTAACTTGCTACACCTAACATACCAAGAATTTATCAATTACTGTTATTAACCTTTTATAATTAGTGGCATAATCATATTGGTTTAATTATTTTAGTGGTGACTATCGTCAAGTCATGAAAAAAATTAGTTAACATATATAGTTGGGCAAGTACAACATAGTATATATCCATAAGGATAATGTTAATATTACTGATACGTATTAGATTGTACATGTTTTTTTTTATCAAATTATATCCAATTTTTATTTATTTTTTCATGAAATATATTGAAAATATGCTTAGTTTTTATTATTTTCAAGATGCATCAGACCCAATTGAACAAACGAATCAAAATCGAGCGAAAATGATGAATCTTGAGACTGAAGAGTAGAGACACGCCCCGTGGCTCACCAGACATGGGTCGTGCCTCGGTCACCAAACGACAAACACCAGATCCTTAGAATATTCGAAGATCTAGTGTGACCCACAAAGTTGACCACGCCCCGTGGCGGTAACTGTTTCAGGCACAGGCTACTGAGCACGGTTTAACGCTCCTCACCACACAGTGAGGGGCTTCGTACTAGTATTTTGTTAAACTTATCAAATTTATGAAATAATAATAATTTAAATTTTAAAAGCAATAATCTTTTAGAATTCAAATTATGAAATTTTAACTCAATAAAACTTGTAATTGCCACACCAAATTTATCTTTTTAAAGACAAAGTTTGACAATCTTCTTACATAATATATTATTCAACCTACATAAGGAATAATATATATATTCAAGCTTGCATCGCTTATATAGAACTTGATAATCTGATTGTCGCTTGTGAAGTTGATGTTTTAGGACACACGGAATAAAATTCGGGTATAGTATATTGTCCTTGAAATAAACTCATGAAAATCTGTTTGTATGCTGCTTCCGTTAAGTGAACTCCATCCCAACTGACATATTTATCTGGTTCATCACACAAAATTGTAGATTCGTCTCCACATCTTGTGGATGCATTGTAATTGAATGGTCCTCCACATCCACAACACGCCTTTAAAACCCCGTCCGTGAATCCTGCAATAAGACCAATTTTGCAACACTAGATTTTGGTTTTACCATATTCAGTTTATTTGACTTTATAACATGCTATATACCATACTCATCCGGAGAAAGGTAAATTTGCATGGCAGCATTGAAGTAGTCCGCATAGATGATGACGACATTAAGATTAAGCTCTCGAATCTGATTTAGTTTTGTTTGCAACATTTTGTTATGATATTCGCTGAACTCATTTAACTTGGTAAGGCAACCGGTTATGGGATCGTGTGCTTCCTTATCATCAGACACACCTGTCACACCGGTTGTCAAATACGAGGGAAAACATCCAATTGGAAAGTTTCCTGGAACAACTATAGTTCGAGCCCCCATATAAATCAACTCCTGCACTTGAAACTATTAGATTAAAGCCGCTAAAATTTAATTATACACTACGAAATAGACAGGTGGAACTAGTGGAACTATAACTTGCAAATAGGGGTGCAAACGAGCCGAGCCGAGCCCGAGCTCGACCAGGCTCGAGCTCGAGCTCGATTAACTTATAAGGGCTCGAGCTCGGCTCGGTTCGAGCTTTGTTTTTAAAGCTCGAGCTCGGCTCGTTAGTAGTTTCTCAAGCTCGAGCTCGGCTCGTTTAATGTTTATTAGTTGATATATTAAATTAAATAATATATATAATAGGCTCGTTTAGGCTCGATAAGTCAAAAGCTCGGCTCGGCTCGTTTATTAAACAACTTAAAATGTGGGTAAATAATATAAAATATTAATAAACCTAATATTATATTAGGCTCGATAAGGCTCGACGAGCCTGGCGAGCTTCATATGCCAGGCTCGAGCTCGAGCTCGATAAGTAAACGAGCTTCGTTTTAGGCTCAAGCTCGGCTCGAGCTCGATAAGGCTCGGCTCGTTTCGAGCTTTTTACCGAGCCGATCTCGAGTAGCTCGCGAGCTGCTCGGCTCATTTGCACCCCTACTTGCAAACATTGTCAATTAAGGGGAAACACCGTAAGCTTTCTTACATTCACCTTAATTATTTTATCGAAGACAATTTAGAGTTCGTACTATTAAAAAACAACGTTGTATACCCTTATTAATAGAAAACTGGGTTGACGAAATTATCAACGAACCCACTATAGTACTATCGATGACCAAAGGAAACATCCTTTCGTTGTGATGTGATAATTAATATATTACATTGTTTTAAAACATTAAACATATGTAGTGTTATTTGAGTGGTTTCTTACTTTGAGTGCAGAGATCATGGTATCAATAACGAGAGGAACATATGATTGAACCTCATCAATGGGTCTTCCCCTAGATAATGGAATATTGTAATCGTTACCACCAATTTCACCCATAAGTATCAAAGAACGTCCAATGAAATTTCTACAATCTGTCAACAATTATAACAGTAATTACTTTACATGTATAAAAAGAGAATAAAATGCTCATTTTATTATGTATTTTTTAAATATTAAAATACGAAAAAGCTATGGTAGTTTAAAAATCGTGAGGTTAGTTGGTTTAAAAATCAACAATGTATTTTAAATGAATATACTATGTTTTAAAATGTGTAATTACTTCAACTCTTAAAATTACGTAAAACTATTTTTTTTGTCTTCCTTAAAGGTTTTATAATATAGTGTGTTTGTGAGTGTGTTTAGCTGATCGTTTTTTTAAGAACTCCAAATTTTGTGCAAACGTGAGAACTCATGAAAAACCAGTCAAAATTTTTATATTGGCATTATTGTTATTATTCATTTCTTCTCTCAAAACACTCTTAATAAATTTCTTGTTATATATGTACGTAAGTAGTTTTTTTACACATGTATAAAAAGTTGTTATTTATGAATACATGTAAATTCAAACGTGTAAATTTATTCTTTTAACATTGTATCTTAATAATAATAATAATAATAATAATAATAATAATAATAATAATAATAATACAAAAAGCTTAAAAATTGCTCATATTATTATGTATTTTAATAATAATAACAATAACAATAATAATATGTGTAAAGAAAATTGAATTTGAATGGTCTTTGACCAACTTCTCATGATTCTCACGAAATATATAACTTCTCATTTTAACCTTAGCCGTATATGTGTGTGTATATATACATATGAAAGGGTAGGAATGATAGGAATACTTGGAGTAAATCAAGGGTGCAAGAGTAGAGAAGTTTGACGATAGAGAAAAGGAAGATGTACAATTTTTTTCAATAAAGGAACTTTATGTAATTATTGAAGTTATTAAGTTAACTTGAAAACTACCCAATGATTTAAGAACATAAAGTGCGATGTAAAAGATTGGGGTGTCGAAACAAGATTGGAGGTGTGACCAACATCTTTATAATAATTGACCCAATAATATTAAGTGATTCCTATATATAAGCACTGGCGAATCTAGGACAGATTTCCAAAGGGTTCATTTCTTATATTTTCACTCATTTTCACTAATTTTTCAAAATTTTCCACTAAATTTTTTAATTTTTTCCAAACGGATGGGGTTCTTGGGAACCCCCTAAAACCCCCTGGATCCGCCCCTGTTTATAAGGTTTTTAAAGCCTAAAATACACAATGGCTAAAAGCAACATGACACACCAAACGTACCTAAAGAAGTAGTGTTGCCACAAATAGAAGGCAATGATTGTTTAAACCATGCCAACTGCACTTCTATAGATCCATTAATCACAGTACTTCCTTTGCATCTGGTTTCGACAAAAGACGAATTCATTGCTGTAGAACCCGCAATCGCATAGTTTACTCCTTGCCTCAATGCCACCACACTCCCACTCCCCTTGATGCTAAAATATGGTGGTATCAATGGCAACCCAAGACTTTCCGCTACAAAAACATAGACTCATTTTCGACACTCTGCTAAAACTAAGTGAAACGGCTTAATGGAAGCAACATGGTCATTGTGCGCAAACAAATTCGGAATACATGTATACTATTTTGCTAAACATGATCTCGACAACTTTTTGACCAATTAAACTAAATATAAATATACATCATATTATGTATACTTGGGAAGGCACCTCTCAAACTGTTTTTACTGTCACGTGCATTTTAAATAAGTGTTTTTTTAGAGTAGTGTTTCAGCGGTAAATTATGTGTTGCAAAGCGATCACTGCCCAGGAACGAATCCCATAGCACCACACAGGTTTCTCCTTTCAAACCCAAGCGGTTATTTTTTCTGTGGAGCGTGAGATTCGAACCTGAGAACAAACCCGGACAGGAACCCTCCAATAAGGTAAATCTTCCCACCTCAAACCAGTTGAGCTGAAGATCATTAGCTTTTTAAATAAGTGTAGTACTTTAAATACCATTGGTCCATTATTACCTATTTACCTTTAGTAGTTGTAATTGTTGGACATATGGTATGTCCGATAGTAATTAAAGTCGAAGTCTATGTAACCCGACCCGGTACGATCCGAAGAGTTACACGTTGGTACACGAATTAGATAAGTTTACATTTAGGTGGTTTATTATTTGTGAAATAATAAATTGTTTGAACTGGAGGGACTTAATAGTAAAAGAGTTTATTATTAAAGGAGAATCCTAGTTGATTACTAAAAGGGGTTATGTGTAAGTTTTAGGGAATCCTAATTGATTACTAAAAGGGGTTATGTGTAAGTTTTATTGTTATAAATAAGGGATTAGGGATCAAACCCTAATCACAAGTTTTATAAAATAAAACACACATACACCCACTCCTCTCCCTTGGTCGCCGCTACCACCACTCGGCTTCCTCCCTCCGCCGCCAAACAACCACCGCCGGTCACCCCTTCCTTCTGGTTGGTTCGTGCTCGGTTCGTGATACTTCCTACTAGCGAGGATTCGTTGTAACCCGCGTGTTGCAATCCCGGTGTAGTCGTCAAAGGTTGATTACTAAACCCCCTATGGTTGTGATTATTATTTATTTGTTTATACGCGTTTAACCGAGATCCTGATTGGGAATATTTTATTAATCGGATTAATAAAATTAACTAACAACATATATATATAAATCGGCTATTATTGTATATTGTATATATAATCCGTTTTTGTTAAATATATAAACCGCTTCCGCTCCGTATACGATACCATGATTCCCAACAGTGGTATCAGAGCCACGGTTACGCGCGTATAGATGGTAAAGTTATAATTTTGATCTTTGTTTTATTTGTCAAAAATTATTATTAATTTTTTGACAAAAGATCAAAAGCTTTTTGTTGTTCATGGATTGTGATGTGAATCGAGCCCTAGGTATTTGACCCTTGTCATGGTTGTGTTTGTGATGGTTTTATTTTTATTGGTTTGTATTTTATTACGGATATTGGATCCGGTGTAATAGATAGGATTAGAATAGATTTGTTTTATTTGTATTTCAAATTTATTTGTAATCCTACAAGTACAAGATCAAGACGAAGATAAAAAGGCGAACAGGTTCCATGAAAATAGAGATCTCGGGTCAAGTGGGAGCTATATCAAAATAGTTTTGAAACCCTTTTGACTAGTTCGTTTCGTTTCTGGCTAAAACGAAACGGACGACCTATTAGGGGCTCGATTCGTTCTGTTTTATTATTATGTTTTGTGGTTGTGGTTTATTTATTGTAAATAATTTAGATAACCCAAAATAAATAAAATTTTCACAATCATGACAACGGTTTTATTAAAACAAGTTTTATAAAAACCGAAAAGCATATTTAATAAAAGGAGTTTTATTAATATTAAAACAAACAAGTCCATTCGCGATAATACGATCAACGTAGTTTAAATAGGGTATTTAAAACTATACCGTGTCGAGTGTTGAAAGTTGTTTCAATTATCACGAACAATATAAAATTGGATTTTATAAACTATTGTGTGACTCACATCATGCTAACGAGTCATTCAAAATATTTATGGTAAATATTAAAATTAAATCCCAATTTTAATTGATGTTTTTATGCCACCCTTAACGAGTTAACACTTCTTCTAAATCGAACCCAGAAGTTAGTGCCGAACCCTGCTCTGGGGGTTGATCATGTAAGAAGGTAATCACCGCGTTTCCTGTGTAACATAGGCCGGTATTACAGCTAACAGTAAAGGACCAAACATCGCTTGTTTATCAAGTGGGCATAGTTGGGGTTAAACATACATCGCTCCTAGCGATAACCCCAAAATGGAGAGTTGTGTAGTGGACACAATTAACAATCGTTGTTTACCTACCTAATCATACCAGTGAACAGTGCTTAGCCAGTTCACTATGTATTGATGAATCGGGGTCTCATCCTATTTAATTTTGTTTTGGGTCATAATACAATTAGGATATTTAAAACATGAAATACTAATAAATTAATTTTGAACTTTGTAGATGTCAAACGAAAACAATTCCGCCTCCCAATTCTCTCTCAAGTCCATCTTAGAGAAGGACAAACTGAACCACTCCAACTTCATGGACTGGCACCGCAACTTGAAAATCGTTCTCAAGGCGGAGAACAAACTGTATGTTCTTGAAACGCCAATCCCTGATGAACCCATCAACCAACAAACTAATGCTTACAGAAACTATGCTAAGCACTTCGATGACTCTATGAAAGTCTCGTGTTTGATGTTGGCGTCCATGATCCCTGAACTTCAAAGGACCATGGATGACAAGATGGCATATGAGATGAATCAGCACCTGGTGGAAATGTTCCAACAGAAGGCTCGTCATGAGAGGTTTGATGTAATGCGATTACTCATAACCACTCGTATGCAAGAGGGTACATCAGTTAGCGCTCATGTGCTAAAGATGAAGGCTTATGTTGATCACTTAGCTCGTCTGGAATCTCCCTTGAGTGATGAGCTGGCTGGGGATATTATCCTCAACTCATTGCCCAAGTCATATGATCAGTTCACTATGAACTACAATATGAATGGTATGGAGAAGACACTTGCAGAGTTGCATCAGATGCTCAAAACTGCTGAGGTAAATATACCTGGCAAAACTGCACCAGTGCTAATGATCAGGGAGGGTCAAGTTAAGAAACCTAACACCAAGAAGAAAGGCAATCAGGGCAAAGGGAAGGGAAAGGGCAAAGCTGTTGCCAACAAGAAACCTCTGAAAGATGCAAAATGTTTTCATTGTGATGAAACTGGGCACTGGAAGAGGAACTGTGCTAAGTACTTAGCTGAACTGAAGCAAGCCAAAGCTTCTGGAGGAGAGTCCTCAGGTATATATGTTATTGAAATCTTTGCTTTTTCTAGCAAGACATGGGTATTTGACACAGGATGTGGTTTCCACATTTGTAATGTTTTGCAGGGACTAAGAAAGATTAGAAAGCTGAAACAGGGCGACTTGGAGGTCCATGTTGGCAATGGACAAAGAGTTGCAGTGAAGGCAATAGGAGAATATGTTCTTTTACTTCCTTCTGGTTTAGAACTTGTTTTGAACAATGTCTATTTCATTCCTAGTGTGACTAGAAATATTGTTTCATTTTATGCTTTGCGTGGACAAGGTTTTAATTATCGTTTTAATGGTGAATTTATTTCTGCTTATTTTAACGATGTATTTTACTTTGATGCAAAACCCAACAATGGGATCTATGAGATAGAAATCCAAAACGATAACATATTATGCAATATCTCCCATAAACGTAATAAGTTGGACTTTAATGATACGTATATGTGGCATTGTAGACTTGGTCACATAAGTGAGAATCGTGTTAAACAACTCAAAACCACAGGAATCTTAGATTCCAAGGGTTCTGAGTCGTTTGGAAAATGCGAATCATGCTTGAGTGGAAAGTTAACAAAAGCACCTTTTTCAAATGTTGGAGAAATAGCTAATGATCTGTTAGGACTTGTACATACAGATGTATGTGGTCCATTCAGAACAATGTCAAGACATGGAGAAAGATACTTTGTTACATTTACTGATGATTTCAGTAGATATGGTTATGTTTATCTTATGAAGCATAAACATGAAACTCTTGAAAAGTTCAAAGAGTACCAAAACGAAGTGGAAAATCAGCTAAATAGAACTATTAAAATGCTTCGATCAGATCGAGGTGGTGAATATCTTAGTCAGGAATTCATCGACCATCTAAAGGATTGTGGAATAGTTTCACAACTCACTCCACCTGGAACACCGCAACATAATGGTGTGTCTGAGCGGAGAAATCGAACTCTATTAGATATGATTCGATCAATGATGTGTCGAACAAACCTTCCAAAATCCTTTTGGAGTTATGCTTTGGAAACTACCGCAAGACTTGTGAATATAGCTCCAACAAAGAAGGTTGATAAAACGCCTTATGAGATATGGCATGGAAAGAAACCTCATGTATCCTACCTTAAAGTCTGGGGATGTAATGCTTATTTCACTCTAGAATCTTCGGATAAACTAGATCCCAGAGGCGAAAAAGTGGTTTTCGTCGGATACGCTAAGAAGATTGGTTACCTGTTCTACCACCCCATTGAAAATAGGATTTTCACTAAACGTAGAGGCACTTTCTTGGAGGAAGAGCTTCTGGCGCGAGGGATTGGAGATAACCATGTGGATCTTGAAGAAATTCGAGAACCACAAGTGACTGAACCAGTTGTTCAGACAGAACCAGAAGTAACTGATCCAGTTGTTGAAGTTGAGCCTGAGAGGACTCAAGAAACAACAGAAACACCAAGTGTTCGAAAAAGTATTAGGGATCGTCGTGCACCTGTAAGGTATGACGATATCTTCATGATTGATGAAGCTGAGCCTGCTACTTACAAAGCTGCAATCTTGGATTCGGAATCCAAGAAATGGCAAGAAGCCATGAATGCAGAGATGCAATCCATGTATGATAACCAAGTCTGGGATTTGGTTGATCTTCCTGCCGAATGTCGGACTGTGGGAAACAAATGGATCTTCAAGAAGAAGACTGACATGGATGGGAATGGGCAAACCTACAAAGCAAGGCTTGTAGCGAAAGGTTTTACTCAGACTCAAGGAATTGATTATGAGGAAACTTTCTCGCCAGTAGCGATGCTTAAGTCTATTAGAATTCTACTTGCCATTGCTGCATATTATGACTATGAGATATGGCAAATGGATGTCAAAACCGCGTTCCTTAATGGACATTTACTGGAAGATGTCTATATGGTTCAACCTGAAGGTTTTGTCGATCCAAAGAATCCTAATAAGGTGTGCAAACTGAATAAATCCATCTATGGATTAAAGCAAGCATCTCGCAGCTGGAATCTCCGTTTTGATCAGAAAATCAAAGAGTTTGGTTTTATCAAGAACGAAGATGAACCATGTGTTTACAAGAAATCTAGTGGGAGCTATATCACTTTTCTTATACTGTATGTAGATGACATACTGATCATTGGAAACAATATCCCTATGCTTAAAGATGTTAAGGCATGGTTGGGTAAATGTTTCGCAATGAAAGATCTTAGTGAAGCCGCTTATATTCTAGGAATAAAGATTTATAGAGATAGATCAAAGCGGTTGTTGGGTTTAAGTCAAAGTACATATATTGATAAGGTCATACGACGCTTCTCAATGCAAGACTCAAAAAGGGGGCTCTTGCCCATGGCACATGGAACCATTCTTAGTAGCAAACAGTGTGCAAACACTGAAGAAGAAAAGAAGAAAATGGAAAGAGTTCCATATGCTTCTGCTATTGGTTCCATCATGTATGCCATGTTGTGTACTAGACCTGATGTCTCGTATGCTCTTAGCATGACGAGTAGATATCAACAGAATCCGGGAGAGAGTCACTGGGCTGCAGTGAAGAACATTCTTAAGTACTTGAGAAGGACTAAGGATATGTTCTTAATATATGGAGGATTGGATGAGGAGCTGTCAGTTAAGTGTTATACTGATGCAAGCTTCCAGACTGATCGTGATGATTCAAAATCACAAACGGGATATGTTTTCATTCTGAATGGTGGGGCTATTACTTGGAAGAGCTATAAGCAAAGTGTGGTTGCCCAATCCACCTGTGAATCAGAATACAATGCTGCATCGGATGCTGCAAAGGAGGCTGCCTGGATGAAGAAGTTCATTACTGATCTCGATGTTGTGCCTAGCATAAAGAAACCAATCGAGATATTGTGTGACAACACTGGTGCCATTGCTCTTGCAAAGGAACCAAGGTCACATCAGACCACAAGGCATATACTCAGGAAATTCCACTATATTAGAGAGATAGTAGAACGTGGAGACATCGTGATAAACAAGGTTCATACAGATCTAAATCTGGCTGACCCCTTTACTAAGCCTTTACCTCAAGCTAAACATGAGGAGCATGCTGGAAAGATAGGGCTTAGAGTTGCTAGACAGTGGGCATGATCTGTAGTTAGTATTGGTGTTTTATTTTGAACTATAACAGTTATATTGAATGTTTATTTGATTTAATGAGTTAAATGCAAATTTAAATATTTATCAACTGTGTTCATTTTTGTATGTTTAAATCCTTGAATAAGAGTATTCTAAAAGTCCGTAGTCGATCAAATTACATGGGAATGAATTTGAATGTAAGACTATTGTGAATTGAAATGATTGTATTCATGAGATGAATAGCTCAAGGGTTGAGAATCATAATTCACAAATATCATTAGAGAATGATATTGGATGTAACTCGCTTCAAAACGATCTCCATGGATCTATGTCATGAGATGTTTTGATATTGATATGTTCAATCTGTCCTTTTTCTTAAGGCATATATTAAACTACATTGATCAAGGACTATCTTTGATGTTATCTAACACTGTCCTGAAACATGGGTAGTAATCCGGGTAGCATTGGGAGAAATCCAAGATTGAGTGGGAGTTATATGACGCTGATGGAATTCTGTACTTCTATAGGATTAGAAGCTTAGACATTCTGGCGCCCTCGTAAACTCAAACTGGTGTAAACGCGTGGCCACGCTCGGACTAATGTAGTCCGTTAGACCATTTTGAATTAAAGACGAGAATAGAGAATGGTTGATCAATATAAGAATGAATGATCCATGTCTTATGATCAACATATGTTTATACAGAAGGGACCTATTGATAGAATTATCAGGGCTATAGTATTTGGTTAAGTAAAGCGTTACTTGAACTCAAAGAACTAGTTGACGACTGTAAAGTGTCATACTGTGTTGGGTGCAGTGCGATGCAGCTAGGCGTCCAACTCTGCACACATTGACTCATTTAATTAAAATCGTCCAAGTGGGAGATTGTTGGACATATGGTATGTCCGATAGTAATTAAAGTCGAAGTCTATGTAACCCGACCCGGTACGATCCGAAGAGTTACACGTTGGTACACGAATTAGATAAGTTTACATTTAGGTGGTTTATTATTTGTGAAATAATAAATTGTTTGAACTGGAGGGACTTAATAGTAAAAGAGTTTATTATTAAAGGAGAATCCTAGTTGATTACTAAAAGGGGTTATGTGTAAGTTTTAGGGAATCCTAATTGATTACTAAAAGGGGTTATGTGTAAGTTTTATTGTTATAAATAAGGGATTAGGGATCAAACCCTAATCACAAGTTTTATAAAATAAAACACACATACACCCACTCCTCTCCCTTGGTCGCCGCTACCACCACTCGGCTTCCTCCCTCCGCCGCCAAACAACCACCGCCGGTCACCCCTTCCTTCTGGTTGGTTCGTGCTCGGTTCGTGATACTTCCTACTAGCGAGGATTCGTTGTAACCCGCGTGTTGCAATCCCGGTGTAGTCGTCAAAGGTTGATTACTAAACCCCCTATGGTTGTGATTATTATTTATTTGTTTATACGCGTTTAACCGAGATCCTGATTGGGAATATTTTATTAATCGGATTAATAAAATTAACTAACAACATATATATATATAAATCGGCTATTATTGTATATTGTATATATAATCCGTTTTTGTTAAATATATAAACCGCTTCCGCTCCGTATACGATACCATGATTCCCAACAGTAATATATCATATCATTATTAATTTTTAGATAAGAGATCTTTACATATATAACAAGAAAATATGTTCGTTGTTAGTGATATTGTTCCTTGTCAGAAATGTGTTTTCACAATGACCACTTCGTAAGAAAATTTAGAATTGTATGAAAACTTAAAACTCGAAATAAAAACACCCCTACCCGACTATTAAAATCAACATATGAAATAAGAGCATCAGGGGTGCTCCTAGAGTTTTTAGTTTCTTTCACTGATTTTAACTAATCCTGCTTTGCCACATTACTTCACTGAAACACCTTTTTGTAGGCAGCACTCCACTGATTCTTTTATTTATTTTCATTTAAATACCCAAACTTTTTTTTTTACATTTTTATACGGTTTTAATAATTAATTCTACTATTTCAACTGTCTCACCAAACGGTCAGCCAAATTAAATTGTTTATCTTGGAAACCGTCGAGTTAATTGAATTTGGCTCACCTAAACGGTCAGCGAATTAACTCTACTATTTCAACCGTGCCACCGTCGTATATATAGTGATCAAACCGTGGGGTTAAAAGCCACAATTTACCACGGTTTAAAAAACCAAATACACAAAAAATGAACCCGTGGACCGACGAGGAAGAGATGACCCTTGTGGTTTGCCACAAGGATGCGTCGAACGACCCGGAGACAATGTTCGCTGACAATGTTCACGAACAGTTCGTGAACAACCAAATTACAAACGAACACGAACACGGACAAAATTTTATGTTCGAAAATTGTCCACGAACAGTTCATGAACAGATTTAAAGCTTAACAAACGAACACGGACAAGCTCCGTCCGTGTCCGTCCGGTTCGTTTACAGCCCTATACTTATGTATGTATGTATGTATGTATGTATGTATGTATGTATGTATGTATGTATGTATGTATGTATGTATGTATGTATGTATGTATGAATTTGGATCAATTAAAAATCAATGACCTAATTGAGAATTGGGAGAAGTATTTTAGACCAAAAATTTCTCTAATATCGGGCGTCCTCAAACCCGGTATGATAAGGGCTGATTAAACTAGCAAACGGTAAATGTTATGTGCCGATGTTAAATCCAGTAATACTGGTATGATAAGGGCTGATTAAACTGCTTATATTAAGAACTTTAAGTGTGTGTTGGATTTTAAAATATTTGAGGGATAATGTTACATAATTTTTAGGGGTAACGTGATACAAAAAAAACCTAAAACAATATTGCACTACGATAAAAGTTGAAGGGTAGGGGACCATACCCTACCATATATATATATCCCTGTCTGGTTGTGAGTGCACCAATGAGTCTTTAATAAAATTAGAAGAGAAAAAAACATAATTTAAAAGTTTTAGTAAAACAACTTTTAAAACCCATGACATAGTCTTTTAAACCAATTAATCACACAACAATTTTTAAAAGGTCATGGTAACTACCCACCCAACTAATTAGTAATTACACACTCCCTTATATGGGGCGACATCATACACTCTATATGGTTCAACATTCCATATGAAATGCAGTCAAACCTTGGATTATGTGGTCAAAAGGGGTCTAAACATAGAGCGTGTGACATCATACGCCTCATATAGGGCTGTTCATGAGCCGAACCGAGCCGAGCTAGGTCAAGCTCGCACTCAGCTTGGTTTTAAACCGAGCTAGCTCGGCTCGGCTCAGATTTAAAACCGAGCTGAAAATCAAAGCTCAAGCTCGGCTTGGTTTTAAACCGAGCCAGCTCGGCTCGGCTTTGTTTGGCTCAAATTTAAAAGGATAAAAGAAAAATTGGCTTTCAAAATTCAATAATCTAAAATATTATTCAACAGTTAAAAATAACACACTTAAAATAAGTTCAACCTAATACATTACAAGCTATAATCAAGTTCAAAAAATACAAAATAAGTCTTAAATTTCAACAGAATACAGTATAAGTTCATCAGCATATGAATTAACCCCCTAAATATGCAATAGATGTGTGATTGAACTCCTAAATACTGACCTATTTGAAATCAAAAGCAGTATTGAGTTTGATAACTTGACTACTTGGACAATTATCATTATGCTATGGTTTATTTAAATAACTTGATTAGTTGTAACTTCAATCCCAAGCACACAATCTCCATGCTGCTGTTACAAAAAATTAAACATGTAACATATTCCCCAACTTTTTTTAACATTTTTATAGTATATTATATGTATATAACAAAATATATTCAAAATTAGAACTATCCGAGCCAAACCGAGCCAGCTCGGCTCGTTACGAGCCGAGCTAGGCTCACTTTCTAACCGATCCGAGCTGGCTCGGCTCAGTTTCAAACCGAGCCATATCGAGCGAGCTTTTTTCGAGCTAAATCCGAGCGAGCTCCGAGCCACGAGCTTTTTGGACAGCCCTAGCCTCATATAATCTCATATAGAAGTACAAGGCACAAGTTTCAATGTCAGACATAGGAACATGTGACCTTGTACTTCTATACGTCTCATATGGTACCATACGCGGCGTATAGACCCTTTTTGGCTTGTTTCATCGACAAAAACCCGTGTATGTCGTTAAAAAGATCGTATAACTTGTTTGTAAAATGTTTAAAATAAAGAACATGTGTATATCGTTAAAAAATAATCTGTAACGTTTTTAATAAAATATGACCCGTAATATGTCTATGCCGAAACAAACGCCTTATGCCACGTGTCTATACCGAAAGTTTAAAAATTTTAAAAAAGAAACGTGTTAGCCAAGGAAACCATAGTTTCTAAAAAAAAATCCATATATAACTATATTGGGTGTGTGGTGTCATATGGGACATATATGGTGACTGATCTGACACCCAATGATTAATGACACAAAAGTCAATAAACTAACTCTATATAGGGCGAATGGGTCTTACGCCCCATATGATAATTTCATGGTGTGTAGATATAAAGACCCTTTTTAAACACATATAACTTTTTCATATATTAATACTAGTTTATACCTCGGGAGTGTCCCGGTGTTGAGATCTAATATGACATATAATTTTACATATGAAATAGACTAATGCGTTTTACAGTTACATACATGAAAGCTTCAGGTAGTACCTAACCTAAAACAATTAACAATGTATCTCCAATGTTAACGTCTAACCTTAACCAATGTATAACTCTAATATTAATACATAACCTAAAACAATGTACAACTCCAATGCTAACACTTGTTGAAAATAAAATTCACATTTACTGGTTTGAACATAATTAATGACTTGCGTATACATGGTTAATAAATTGCGTGAACACTTTGTGTGTTTTTTTCTTGTGTGAACAAAACCGTACAAAAAAAATAGTTGTTTTTTTCTCCGTTTTATATAGCATTATGGTACTCATTGGAAAGATAATAAAACGCTCGTTAATTTGGTGTAATTTTTTTTCTTTAAAAAATCTCGTATATAAAAAGATATTAATGTTTAAAAATTATTAAAAGAAACATGAGAGAGAAAAATTCAAAAAAAAAAAAAAAAAATTTCAATTTTGATTAAATTTTTTTTTTCTTCCTAAAATCAGTTAATGCATGTCACATAACATACTAATGGAGGAGGTTGTACTCTTTAAATGTTGGAAGTATCCCATAACTCTTGTAGCTTGTTAAATACTATCACCACTACATAACAAAATTTACGGACATGTAATTCACCAGCAGAGCAGAAAACCAAAGGAAAGAAAAGAGAAACTACTTTTATAAAGTTCTTCCTTATTAGGCTAATAAAAAAAATTGTTTTTTTTAAAGATAATAATAAAAAATTGTTGGTCACCACAAATATCTGACTGCCTTTTAAATTTATTTTTTCCTTTTTTACGGGTCCCCACAAATATCCAATTACCATTTAACATTTATTTTTCTTTTGGTCACCAAAAATATCCGTTTGCCAATTAACATTTTTTTATTATCTTTAATAAGAAATTGTGGTGAATCGGTGATTTGTTGGTGAAGACTAAGTCCATGATCGGATTTCTCATGGCTTTTGTCTTCTCTGATGTATGTTTTGTTACCATTAACGAAGGCCCTCCTCTTTGTGGTGAATCCTTTATGAGAGAGTTAGAATTAATTTATATATTACTAATTAACAAGTGATTAGTGTTTTATCATGTTGTATATTATGCTTATAAGTTGTATTATGTATTAAAAGGTTGTACTCTTTGCATGGTACTGTCGAAATATTACGCGGTGAGAAGTGAGGTCTGCACTCAGGAAGATGGGAAGGGCTAAGGCAGTTGGGCCAGACAACATACCGATTGAGGTGTCGAAGTGTCTGGGAGAGAAAGGAGTCCAATGGTTAACTACTTTGTTCAATTGTATTTTTAAATCTAAACAAATGTCAGAGCAGTGGAGGAGTAGTGTCATAGTGCCTTTGTATAAGAACAAAGGCGACGCACAGTGTTGTGGGAATTACAGAAGTATTAAGTTGTTAAGTCATTCTATGAAATTATGGGAAAGGATTATTGATGCTAGAATTAGAAGAAACTCGGGTTTCAGTAAACCAAATTGGCTTCATGCCTAGGCGGTCGACTACGGAAGCAATACACATTCTAAGGAGGTTGATGGAAAAATATAGGGAGAAAAGGCGAGATCTATGGCCTTTATAGATCTTGAAAATGCATATGACAGTGTGCCTTGTAAACTGATTTGGGACAGTTTGGAGATTAAAGGAGTCCTTGAGAGGTATATAGACGCAATTAAGGATATGCACACTAGGACAGAAACTAGTGTATGCGCGCTAGTAAGAGATACCGATTCCTTCCCAGTGAGGGTAGGACTCCATCAAGGATCTGTGTTGAGTCTGTTCCTTTTTGCAGTTGTCCAAGTCGATTCAAGAGACAGTACCGTGGTGCATGCTTTTTTGCAGATGATATTGTGTTAGTTGCAGAGTCCAAACATAGTCTGAATGAGAAGCTAGAGGGTTAGCGTGCAACTTTAGAGGGCAAGGGTTTAAGGATTAGCCGCCCTAAGACTGAGTACATGTACTGTGGTTTCAGCGGTGCAAGTCACGATGAAAATACTCAAGTTACGATTGAATGGCAACTTGTCCCGCAGACAACTAAGTTCAAGTACTTAGGATCATTTGTTCAGAGGGATGGGGAGCTAGATAGTGATGTCACCCATCGCATACAAGCTGGTTGGTGTAGGTGGAGGGCCGCCAGTGGAGTTTTATGTGACAAAAGGTTCCCAACTAAATTAAAGGGAAAATTCTACAGGGTTGAAGTGAGACCTGCTATGTTATATGAGACAGATTGTTGGGCCATAAAAAAGACAAAAGCTCGCAAGATGGAGGTAGCTGAAATGAGGATGCTAAGGTGGATGTGCGGCCACACTAGGGTAGACCGGATAACAAATGAGGTTATTAGGGAGAGGTTACAAGTAGCTAGTATATCAGACAAGATAAAGGATGGCAGATTAAGATGGTATGTGCATGTGAAGAGGAGGCAAATGACGGCCCCAGTTAGAGTAGTGGAAACTATCATTGTAGATGGAAAAAGGTGTAGAGGAAGACCTAAATTGACTTGGAATGAGCAGATTAGGCATGATGTATTAGAGATGCACCTCTCTAAGGACATGGTCGATGATAGGGGTTCGTGGAGGCACAGAATTAAGGTTAACGATTATTAGGAAGGGTTTTGTTGTATCGTAGCGTGATTCTAAGAACTTTGAATTTTTCTTACGCTGGTAGGAGGTCTGTAAGGGTGACATGTATTTGGTTGTTTTGTTTGTTATGTTGTTTTGATGGCATGTATACCTCTGTTTTACTACATTATGCTTTCAATGTTTCTCTGAATTCAGCAGCTCTATATTAGTTTTTTTTAGTATTGTTTGCTTGTCGTTTGTGTGTTATCGAGTCGAGGGTCTCTCTGGAAGCAGTCTCTCTATCCGCAAGGATAGACGTAAGGTTTGCCTACATCTCACCCTCACCAGACCCTACTCTTAGATTTTACTAATTGTGGGATTTCCTGGGTAAGGTTGTTGTTGTTGTACTCTTTGCATGGTGTACAATTTGTAATTCTTTTTTAATTTTTTTATCTTTATTTTTTATCCTTTTAACCCAAACTTTTATATATTTTACAGTTTAACCCCAAAACTTTTTAACTATCAACTTTAGTTCCCAATACTTTTTATCTTTTATATTTTTTGTTTCGGTGTAAATTTTGCAAGTTAACACGCAACAAGGTGTGCGTGGTTAAACACTTTTACCAACGTTTTTGCGTATACTTTCTATCTTTCGCAAGTTTTTGGTTTTACGTTTCGTTCGATGAGTTAACACGTCGCAACTTCGTGTATGGTTCAATGTCTTATGTATAATTTTCCCATTTGGCAGGCCTGTTGCAATACATCTATTTTGCGCGGGTCATAAATCGACTTAATTATTCTTTTTTTTTGTTTACGTTATTAGCATGACGCAACAGACGTGCGGTGTTCTATGATTTTGCGACTGCTTTTCATTTGATGTTATTTCTTCCTTTTTTATTTATAATTTATGATTTTTTTCTTGTGTTGGTTATTGATGACAGTGGTGTGACATTGATGCTACTTGACACACTTTTACACCCCGACGCAACGCGGGAGCTTAATACTAGTTCTAATGAAAATGTGTATTCTAATTGATTTGTAAAATTAGGTACGAGGTTAGGATTGTGAAGTTTTGGTTAATGAAAATATATATTCTAATTATGTTAGCTACACCCCATTGAAGATTGTGTGGTTTTGGTTACTCTACCACTATCGTTGTTCATCATATCTAACCTTATCACTAATCAATGTTCATCACTGTTAGTCACCATCTCTAACCTTATCACATCTTGTTTTGGTTATTCTTTATGAGCGTCCGATTTCGATATGTGCTTCTTCAAAGGTGGTCGATTTGTGGTTGATTTTGGCTCGTCTAACAATTATATGGCTCATCTATTGGATTAATCATATCACTATCAGGAAGTCAATGATGAGGGGCATAAGCTCGGTATTACTTCCTCAGGGGTAATTCTGTAGACATAACTTTACGAAAGAATCAAAATCATCTAATGAAATTGGAATTAATCATATGTATTGTGTTGGGTTAGTAAAATATTGTGTTCGGTTGGTAAAATTAGGTTAAAAGTGGTCAAATTACCAAATTATGAGGTCGTTATTTACTACTAGCAGAAACCAACATGTTACGGCAGTGCTGCATAGTATTTGGATGTTAGGTTTGGTCAAATTTGTGATTTTCGATTCGACATGAAAATTCAAACTGAATTATATAACTTGAATTTCTTTTGTAAAAAGTACATGTATAATTTTGTTTAATTAGCTTGATCCGAATTTAAACATAAATCAAATTGTAATTTAAATACCCTAAATAACCTGAAATTAGTCGCTTAAAGCTGGATCAAAATTTTCCTCTATTATTTGTAAAAAAAGAATATTATGTTGTTACCCGAAAGCATAATGGATAAGTGTATTCTAGCTAGTTGTTTGTCAATCTCCATAGGCTAATTCCAAGAATTATATAATAAACATGTAGTTTGTTTGCGGCTAATTTATTGATGTATTACCAAATTATGAGGTCGCTATTTACTATAATTACATCTTTGGTTAGCCTATCACCATTGTTCATCAATGTTAGACATCATATATATCTTATAACTTTATGCCTAACCTATATTCGTCCCAGCTAGTCACCATCTCTAACAATCAATAATATATATATTACTGAAAACACCATCATGTCACATAGATGATAAGATCAAGGGGTTACCTAGGAAATCAATGATGAGACGGCCATTGGAGCATCGGCCGGTGGACTGACCAATAAAATTTTGGCCGTAAGGAGGACCACATGGAAATCGTATGTCGTCGGATATGGAAGCCAGATGTTTTAGGTTCCCAGTGTCAGCAATGGAGTCACCAAAGCTGATGATGGATGAAAAACATCCATTAGCATACAACGTACCACTCCATAACAATACCAATGAAAATGCAAATAATTTGGAGCTTGTAAAAGGCGCCATTGGATACAATTATTCTAGTTAACATGTTTATATAATGATTAAAGAGGCCTCAACTCAATGATTAAACGTCAAGCTGGGGAGGGCCTATTTGATGTTGCCTTGACTATGAAAACATGTGACGAAACTGTACCTGCGAGTGTAATAAATATAGGTTATAAAGATAAATATGTGAACAATGTTGTGACACCTAACAATATGAAAACAGGTGTTCAACCAATTTATTTATTTTTTATCAGTGAACATGCGATAAATTTTGTACCTGTGACTGAACAAGATTTCATATAAATTCATGATGTTACTACAAAACCTTTATTAACCTAGATATACGTTGTCGGGCCATAAACTTTTTTTTTTTTGGGGGGGGGGGGGGGGGGGGGGGGATTGATTGTCTATGTTAAACATTTAAAAAAATCGCTCCAATTTTGGTCAGGTCGAGTGGTATAGTATAACAAAAAGATAAAACAAAAATAAATTTCAAATACATTATAAAAGTATATTAATCGCGCGTCATTCTAGATCCATAAGAAATTCAATATGGTAGCGTTTGGTATGATGGAATCAAAGGTTGAATGAAATAGATCATTCCCATGGAATGAAATTAAACATGTTTGGTTACCATGTAGTAATTGAATGGATCATTCCATAAGGAATGAGATTCCTTCCATTTTAAGAATTTTCATTCCTTGGTAAGGTGGTGTTTTTTTTTCCATTCCTTCAAGGAATGAAAACAAATATATTATTATTATTATTATTATTATTATTATTATTATTATTATTATTATTATTATTATTATTATTATTATTATTATTATTATTACAACCCACCATCGTTGTCATCGTCCAACCATCACCGCCTATTGCCGCCACGCACAACCATTGCTACCATCGTCGTAACCCACCATTGTCACCACCGTCCAACCACCACCACCACCTGCATCACTACCACCCACTGCCTCCACCACTGTCATCGCCACCACCACCCACTGTCACCGCTGCAACCCACCACTGCCGTCGTCGCCCACCCACAAATCGTCACCGCCATCGCCCACTGCCACCACCACCGTTGCCGCCGCTGCCGCTACCCACCACCACCGTCACTGCCGCCACCCACTACTGACCATCGATTTTATATTTTCGTTTTTCGTACATACCAAATAACACAAAGTAAGAATTCATTTCATTCCCACATGATAACCAAACAAGACATGGAATGGTAATCATCCATTCCATTACCTCTCCCATTCCATTACCTCTTTCATTCAATTCTCTCTCTCATTCCATTACCCCATAACAAACAGACCCTATATTAAGAGTTACTTTCTACAGTTTTGTCTTTTTTCAAAACCTAGACATTACATAGTTTGAGTATTTTATGAAGCAATATTTACAAATACAAGATAATGTGTGTATGTATGTAAACACATTTTATTAAGCTAAACTATAACCTACTAAAATTTAAAAAGTAAAATCGATTCAGTTTGATAAATAAAACAACGGCTAAAGAAACACACTTATAATAAATATGTTTCGGTGTTTTAAAAGAAAAACAGTGATAAAAATGTAATGTTTTGAGCAAAATTCGAAGTGGACTATGCATATTTGAAAAGTGAGGTGCACGTGTCACCAACTCTGTCGAACAAAACTTTTTAGTAGACCATTTAAATTAAAAAATGCCCCTAGTTACATAAAGATCACAACTTCATCTTCTTCAGAAACGTATCATATCCCACGTTATGAGAGAACTTTTCGGGTGAATACCATTTTCACATTTCACTGTTTTCTTCCTTTATTTCAGTTACATTTTGCTTAAACTATTCTTCTATTGGCAATTTTATGGGCCGTGCCAAAATTTCACGAAGGAACTCAAGATTTTCACATAAGCTAAATGTAACAAAAGGATTTGCTTGATTGTGAATTAAACTAGTGTTACCAGTAGATTGTCGTATCCACGAATAATATGTGGTCAATAACTTAATATTACCATTACTATATATTAGTTTACAAACTAATTAGACTATATTAACACGTGAACTGATTTGAACAATACTCCTAAATGAACAGTTATCATATTATTATTTTATGGCTTTGTGGTACAGCTGGTCAACATGTGCTTATCTACACACCTACTTTTCTTCCACCTTTGTTCTTGCCTTTTCTTTTCCACCGCGAGAGAGGGTAAGATATCATCATCACTTCTAGGGTTCATCCCGGAACATTATCGGCATTAGATGGTGGTGGTTGTGGCCAACCGCCGCCTCTTTCTGTCGTTATGGTGGTACGTGGGGCAAGAGATCATCATCATCTGTTCTAGGGTTCATCCCCAGAACATTATCGGCGTTAGATGGTGGCGGCTGTGGCCGATTTGTGTTTCGATGTCACTCACGCCGCCTCTTTCTATCGGTATGGTGGTAGGTCACTTGCACCGGTATTTTCGACGAACAACGATTTGAACAGTATCGACGTTAGATGGTGGTGGTTGTGGCCGATTTGTGTATCGATATCACTCACGCCGCCTCTTTCTGTTGTTATGGTGGTACGTGATTTGCGCCGGTCACCGGAACCGGTTATCGCCGAACAACGATTTGAACAGTGCTATGTTCAATATGGTTTCGTATCTGTTTTGCGATTTGGGCTTCACATTTTTGGGTGATTAGCAAGTATATAGCAGCTTACCTTGCTTAATTATCATGTGTATCGTTTGTGTATTTTTGCTTGGGTTTGTTTTTTTCCTGCTACCAATTCAAACCGTAAGTTTTTTTTTTGGCCGTGATGAGTGTATATGTCTGACCATAAATTGATTGGTGATGTTGCTTTGGCATGGCAGGGTTGATGGATGGTCGGTGTTCACCTACAACCCCCCTGCAGCCATGGTGCAACCTTGATTATCAAACTTTGAGCCCAGTGAAAAATATAAACTTTTAATGGAATGTCATTGATATGTAGATCTTCTTACAACTATGGTTTTCTTTAAGGTTTTTGGGAAAGTGCTGATTATTGTTGTTATGATATAATTTAGAAACTAATATAAATGATAGTTTGCATTCTGTTTGATATGAGAATTTTAATTTGGAGTTAGACCATATATATCTCTACGCCCTGCATGTTCTATCGGTTATCAGATCAGTTCTATTAGGCGTATTGATTTAGTGACAGGTTACGCAATAGTAAGGTGTTCGACAATTGAAGTCGGAAATAAGGTCCGCTTACATTGCTTCGTATTCATTTGATTTTGGATAGGTTGTTGATTGAAACTCAATACAAACTTGATGCATGAATTTTTGTAGGATTGAAGAACAAGATAACTAACTTACACAGGTACACCGGAAATGATAGTCGAACATACTGGGATTTGCTCCACACTCATGTAGAAGGTGAACTATTCTAACGATTGCATTATACGTCGCACCTCTAAACTTCATTAAGAACCAGAGTTTCTTCAAGTTGGCTGCATGTTTTAACTCTTTTAAACAGATTTCACTAGGTTGCTTATGTACAAACAAATTTCATGGCTTGAAGTTGGAGACATTAACTTTAAATGCCAGTACACTTTATTTGTTTCCTTTCAGTCACAACTATTACTACAAAAATACAATATGTATATTACTTGAAAATTGAACAATTGCTTTGTGTATCGAAATAACGTGTGTCAAATATTACAAACACATAACCCAAACACGCATCGCGTGTCGATTTATCACCCTAGTATGAATAGTGATCACAAAATGAATAGTGAAAATATTCATATTTTATTTATATTATTATTTTATTTAAAAACTTTATTACATTATATACTATTAATATATTATATTATATACTATTAATATATTATACCGATACTGAACGGTACGGTATCGGTACGGTACCGGTATGGTATCGGTATTTTACCTTAAAATACCGTACAATACCGATCCCGTACCGATAACACCGAAACCGAAAATCTATAAATATGGGTAGCGATACCGATCCCGAAACCACTCGGTTGGGTATCGGTTCGGTACGGTATCGGGATCGGGACGGGACGGGATCGGTATTCGGCCTTGTATGCTCATCCCTAATTAATATATTATATACTATTATTTTATTCAAAAACTTTTTATACCGATCCCGACAATACCGATACCGAACGGTACGGTATCGGTTCGGTATCGGTATGGTACCGGTATGGTATCGGTATTTTACCTTAAAATACCGATACTATACCGATCCCGTACCGATACCGATAATACCGAAACCGAAAATCCATAAATATGGGTACCGATACCGATCCCGAAACCACTTGGTTCGGTATCGGTTCGGTACAGTATCAGGATCGGTATTCGGCCTTGTATGCTCATCCCTAATTAATATATTATATACTATTATTTTATTCAAAAACTTTATTATATTATACACTATTAATATATTATATACTATTATTTTATTCATATTATTTTATTAAAAAAAATTATTATATTATATACTATTAATATAAATAACATAATCTTATGTAATTTCGTTACAAATTTCATGTGTTACCTTATGTGTAGATTTCTTTATTTTTTTTAACTGATCTCGATTGTATAATTCATTGATTGATTAACACCTCATCTAAATCTCGATTGTAAAACGCGCAACGCGCGTAATTTTATACAACTAGTTTTGTTTGATTATGCCAACTAAAACAAAAGGATTTGCTTGATTGTGAATTAAACTAGTGGGGGGCGTTATATATAAAGCCCCCCTTTCTGATTGGTCTACGTGGCTGCTGAGTCAGCATGGAGAGATAAAATGAAAAAGGAGTGTAGTGGTGGGTCTTTATTTATAAAGCCCTTGTTTCTAATTGGTCCATGTGTATTTTTTTTAATCTTTTAACTCAAAATAATTAAAATAAAAGACAAATAAATATAAAAAAATTACAAATAATATTAAAAAACACAACTAATATTATAAAAAAGTTACAATTAATATTAAAAAAATCTTACAACTAAAATTTAAAAAAAAAATTACAACTAATATTAAAAAAAAACGAAACACACTACAGGTTATATTTTGCAAGGATTTGTTGCCTGTGAAGCATTGCAAGGCGTAGCGCGTCTCCCTCGAGGTCATCGATCGATTTGGACAAAAACTCAATGTCCTTTTCCCTTTGCCTCGCCTCTTGGAGCTCGACAAACCTTTTATTCTCGACCACTCTTTGCTGCATCGTCTCCAAACGTCTTTGGCCAAGGTCGCGAATATCTTGAAGTCTTCGGTTCATTTCTTCAAAATCTTCCTTCAAGTCACCACCTCCTGCCGAAGACGACTCCCCCTTGCCACCCTTTTTTGATCTTCTACCGGGTGGTCTAGGAATATCCTGCTCCTCCTCCTCCTCATCCTCCAAATTAATAGGATCACCTAAACTCACATAGCGAGCATCGGATGACGATGTATCCGGATCTCGCGACGAGGAGGTGGTTTTGCTTCGTTTTGATGGTCCTCCTCCTCCTGATCCTCCTCTCCTGACCTTGCGCCTACCACCCGACCCCATAACCGGTACATTAGCCCACTTAGGACTTTTTCTCAACATCTCCCAAATCCTCAAATACGGGAACGACCTGCGGGTATCTCTCATCTCGTCCAACGCTCTTGCCAGCAAACCATCATCACCTTCCCCACTGCCCCTGTTGTCTTTACAACGTTGGTAAACCTGCGAAAAAGAATGACATCTATTATTTATGTCCGACCACTTTCCCGATATCGAGTCGTTGTCTCGATACTCCCCTCTACCCATGACGTTAAAAACAGCTCTCGAATCCGCATCCAAAACAACGGAAGATGTTGATAGTTCGCTACAAAAAAAATATTATACGATTATAAATATATAACAATGTATATACATATATATGTATATTATACGATTAATTATATATAAATATAAATACAAAAAAGAAATACTATATATATACACGATTAATTATATATAAATATAAAAAAAATTACTAACCAACTTGGGGATCCTCTGATATGTCGAGCCAGGCCCGCGCTAAAGCATACTCTTCGTCTTTTCCCAACGTTCTTGTTGCTTTCTTTGACGAGGAGCGGTAGGATCTTTCTTTTTATGCGAGCGTCTCCCACACCCTCCCCTCCCCCCCCCCCCCCCCCCCCGTTGAGAACCCTCGGGTTCACGTGGTTCGTTGGTCTCGACTTGAGTTTCTGGCACGAGCTCGGGCTCCTCTTGAGAACCTTGGCCATAGTTTGGTGGAGGAAAAAATTGACCCGCCATGTTTGGTGGTGGAAAAGATTGACCCTGCGCGCTAAGAAGTTGCGCATATTGCATTGTGTTCGGGTCAAAGTCCGCCCAATTGGGTGGCAGCTGAGTAGTAGTGTTTGGCCTCGTACCCGGGCGACCCGGGATCCCAAACGGTGAACCATATGGAAACATGTTTGTGTTTTGAAGCTGTGATTTTTTAGTTTGAAGGGGGTATGTTTTTAGTTTGTGTTGTATGTTGTATGTGTATGTTGTATGTTGTGTATATATATATAAAATCTAAAAAAATAAATGTTACCGTTCAATGAATTAAAGGGGGCAACGGTCAAATTTTTTTGACCGTTTTTTTCAACCAAGCGCCACGTGTCACAATATTATTGGAGGATTCAAATGGTAACCGGCGTTATATATATAAAGCCCTGTCTTGAAACTGCAAAATAGCGCCCCGATGTTCCGGTATTCCGAACGCTATTTTTTAATTTTTGGCATATATAACGCCCCACCACGGGGTCTCATAAAACAAAAATATGAGACAAGAAACAAGAAATTGCATCTAGATTCAGGTTTGATAGCACTATGTATAATTGGACCAATCACTATACTAGTGAGCATCATTGTTAAAATATTTGAGTGATGGACAACCACAAGATACGTCAATCATACGACATGTCATCTGACGACATTAAAATGAATATTCAATGATGTATGATGGGTCATAACATGTTATCAACTCACTACTCAAAAATTTATACAGTATTATAAAGCACTCAAGATGCCAATAAAATTTAACTAATTACAATCATTTATGCTTATGATATCTATACTTCTATATCTATATCTATATCTATACTATTATATAATACATCCTAGATGGGTATCAAGGTAATTTCATTACCATTTTAAGATGGCATCTCAAAAGCCACAAGTATAAATCCCTAACTTTTGCCCATTTTCTTCCCATTATACCCTCCTTTACAACATTTGATGATAAGTGTACAAATGCAACCATTCTAAATCATTAATTCCAAGATTATGTGTTGTAGATTGTGCCACAAGTCGGTCCATAAATATGTTTCTTTCTTCTCGAGAACCAACCCACCACATTGTCACTCTTTGGAATTTACAGATTAACAAAATAAATAATAGATATGTCTAAATATTGTTTTCTATATCTTTTAAATCTTTTTTTAGTTCTATAGAATTTTTTACAATTTTTTTAGAAAGTATTCTTTTTTAAACATAACAAAGAAGTGATACGATTATTATTATTATTATTATTATTATTTATTATTTATTATTATTATATAAAGAGTTTAGCATGGGCAAAATAGTAAATTACTTCATTTTTTAAGGCCGGATACCTAGGGTCCATATATACTTTTCTAGATTTTCATACTATCCTTCTATTTCTGCCCTTCCTCACATCATCTCGATTGAGCCAAAGCTAATCAACATTTCATCATCAATGCACGGTTTAACTAAAAGCATGTTAAAGCTTTAATCATCATGAATTCACCATAATGAAATAGGCGTTTTTTTTTTTGTGGGAATCAACCATCACTAAAACTGCCCCTATTCAAAACAATTAAACTGCCATTTAATTCCTCAATTCAATGTCATCTCAAATTATTCCATATATAATAAGCCAGTAGCTTTGGGTCAATAAAGAAAACATAACATATTCAGTTCACGAAGAAGAAAACCAAGTCTTTAGTTACTCTACTCAAACCTGCCATATTGTTTCGAATAGGAATTGAACGTTTTTTTTTTCTTGCACGGATGATGACTTCAGGTGAGATTTTTACTCCGAATTTAATTTCCGTAGTGTTTTTTTTTTATTTTTTTTTAATTTGTTACTTCAGAGTATATGAATGATGACGTCAGGTGGTATTTTGGGTTAGTCCAAGTGTTTTTGTAAAGATGAAGGAAGTGCATATTATGTGAATGATGATGACGTCTTGTGATATTTTGATTGATATACGATTTCCGTAAGTTAATCCAAGTGTTTTTGAGATTTTGAGATGAAACATGGGAAAGAATGGTAAAAAAAATTAGCCATAGTTTCTCCTCGATGCCCTCTGTAAAAGTATTACAGTTTAAAAGATGAAGGAAGATGCCCTAATTATTCTAATAGGTATTGGGCCTGTTAAGACACGACCCATTATTTAACCAACAATAAGAAAAAAATTTAAAAATATGAAATGCTGGATTGTTCGGTTGTTTTAGTGCATGACAAAAAAAACAAAATTCAATGTTTAATAAATTAGAAAAGTAGTTTTGATCATACAGTTTTTACACTATTTTATTTAACTTAACATAAAAAAATATTGTTTTTATTTGTTTATTTTAATTTAACTTTCCTCTTTTTATTGTATAAATAAGAAAATGTTTACGTATTACTTTTTATTTTATAAATAGTTGAAAAAAAATATTTAATCATTTGGTAATTATGAAGGGGCGTGAAATGGGCATGAACCATTAGACCAGTGGGTGTGGGGGGCGGCATAGGGAGGGCAAGCCTATGCCGCACCTCGCTACACCGCCCCCTTGGCCCGGCAAGCAAGAGGCACGGCATGGGCGGCAATATCATGCCGTTGATGCCGACCCTAAATGTGACCGTTGGAAAGCGACCGTTGATAGGGGGGCCCACTAATTCGACCGTTTGTTTAAAAAAAAAAAAAAAAACCAATTTAAATCCTATAAAACCCTCTAAAATACTCCCCATTTTCTCACAATCCTCCTCTCTTTTTTATAAAATACTTCTATCTTCTATTTAATTTTTATAAATTGCAATGGATCCCTACCAAAACAACCCAAACCCGAATCAAACACCGCAACATAATAAAAACAACCCGACTCCAAACCCGTTCACGACACCGGGTTACACGATGCCAATTGATCCAACTTGGGCTACGTTTTCGGGTTTCCAACAAAGTCCCAACCCTTTCTCCCAATATTCCCAAATGCACCAAAGCCCCACTACCTTTAACCAATTTAGTCAAATGCAAATGCACCATAACCCTCAATCTTTTACCCAACTTTTACAAACTCCGCCATTCCACCCATCTCTCCAAACACAAACGTCACAACAACCACAACGACAACGACAACCCATTTTTGAACCCGAAGACGAAGAAGAAGAAGATGAGGTGGAGGAGGTGCCCGAAACACAAGTGGAACGTTCGAAGGGGAAGGGGAAGGGGAAAAAAAAACAAGGTCAAGATAAAGAAGAAGGGTCGTTTAAATTTGTAGTAGTACTTTTTTTTTAATTTAAATGTTTGTTTTTTATTTAAATACATCTTTACTTTTTATTTTATTAATAATATTATTTAATCAAAAATCAAAAAAAAAAAAGAAAAACAATAAATGATGATGGGCCTCCTCCACACCCCTTGGTCCATCATCTCATGGATGCTCCTACCCCACGCTGACGTGGCAGCTGAGGTGGAGGCAAGGCATGGATGATGGGCCTCCTCCACACCCTATGGTCTTACACACTTTTTTGGCTTAAAATGAATTTGTTGACATGGACGCCACATGGCGAAAAACGCCTCTAAGGGGCATGAACCACTACTCAGACCACCCGTAGTGGGGCGTTATTGTGCAAATTTTTGATTTATAGCGCCCCGGAACACTGAAACACCCCGGCGCTATGGGGCTTTATGCGCCGGGGCTCCATGTTGATAACGCCGGCTTCTCAAACTTTGGACCAATCAGAAAGTGACACGTGTCACTTGGTTTGAAAAAAAAATTCAAAGACTTTTGACCGTTGCATTTGAAAGGTAAATTATATAAAAAATTATATTTATTAAAATTAATAACATACACACACAAATATATTATATAAAAAATAATAATTAAAAAATAAATTATATAAAAAAATTATATTTATTAAAATTAATAGCATGCCAACCCCTCCTCGTGAGTACTACTATTTCCCATCGGATGCGAGGTCCGATGGACGGGACAGCTCACGTTCCCTATCCCCCGAGTATTACACACTCGAGGACTGGGACAACTACTCTCCGTAGTGGGAGGTTTAGGTTTTAATAAGTAATTTAGGATTATATTATGTGTTTAATTAAGTAATTTAGGAATATGTAATGTTTAAATAAGTAATTTAGGATGTGTGTAATTTTTTTTTTTAATATTAGTTGTGTGTTTTTTAAGATTATTTGTAATTTTTTTTAATTTTAGTTGTAACTTTTTTTTAATATTAATTGTGTGTTTTTTAATATTATTTGTAATTTTTTTATATTTATTTACCTTTTATTTTAATTATTTTGAGTTAAAAGAATAAAAAAAATAAAATCCACGTGGACCAATCAGATTCAGGGGCTCCATCTATAAAGCCCCACCACTACACCCCTTTTTCAGTTTCTCTCTCCATGCTGACTCAGCAGCCACGTGGACCAATCAGGATGGGGGGCTTTATACATGGAGCCCCATAAAGCCCCCCACTACACATAGTCTCATGGTCTTAGTGTTGAGTGTTCATTGTATCTATAGGCTTCGTATATGAAGCATACATTTACATGTTGATTGTTGAGTTGTTGAAAGTTTTGTGAATATACGGTAACTTGATTTGGTAAAATTTGATTTGACTATGTAATAAAGCTCCTTTGATTTGTATTCTATATGTATCCTTATTCATATGTTAATTGTCATATAGGAAATCGATAAAAAAAAGGTACCATTTGCATTAGTTGTAATGTAGTTGTTGAATATTAAATTACATTTTCATGGTGAATTTGTTATGTACAAATACAAATAGTGTGCACATTTCCGGTTCAATTCGAAGTGTCAAGCATTATTCAATTCATTTTAGTAGATATTAGAGTAGTTTTCCTTTAATTCATTGTTTTATTGTTTTTTTTAATCATTTTCATTATCTTTTTCATTTTGTATTAACCGTCTCTTTATTTTCAATTTCTGAATATAATATTACTGTATGTTTAATTATGTATAATTCATTGTCTATTTAAAATAGCCTATAACAATTTAATTCTCTAAACTAAAAAGCCCCTATACAAGTCTTCAATCATTTTCTTGGAACTTACAAGATAGTTATTAAATATTTGCAAAAATAAACTTATATATTGTAAAAATAATCGAATGACCTTCATTACAGAATGCCTTGTAAGTTTGATCAACGAAACCTAGACTGGTATTGCATGAAAGACTACATAGATGTTATGTTAAACCAATTGCTTTTATACAAGCATATTATCAGCTAAGTTAGTTTTTACCTATGTGGACCTCCACGGGGAATTAGCAACTCCTTCTTTCATGTTTTCTATTACGAGTTGCCCACGTACAAGTCTTAAAGCTAAACATAACAATTTTAAATATATAAAAATTATATATAGCCAAACATCGTGCGGCCCCGCCGCAACGCGCGGGTTCCTGCTAGTAATACTTAATTAAGTTCTTAAGGGACAAACTTGTCTTTTCAACACCATCATCCATAGAACTTTTAAAGAGTAATCAAATTATAAGGGTTATATGATAACATCATAAATATTATAGGGTTGAAAATGTAGTTTTGAATTAAAACAAAATTGGTTTCATCTACCTTTATAATAACTTAAAGAAGGCATTGAATTTATTAAAGATCTAACCAATGCTATTCATAATTGTTTTCAATGTCTATCATGAATCAAGATTAGAAGTGGACATGTGATAATTAATGAATTTATGGCCATCATAAACGGTTAGTTTTGGATATTTAATCCATCCAAATCACTTTTAACCCCCCAAAGTGGTAGCAAAAACCTTCAAAGAAAGCAAAGGAGTAAATAGCCAAAATCGTCCCTGAGGTTTTCCCACTTTTGCTAAATCCATCCAAAAAAACTTTTTTTCTCATCAGAACCATTGAGGTTTCCTAAAAGTTGCTAGATCCGTCCAAATTACTAACTTGGTTAAATACTAACTGAAATAGAGGGGTAGCTTAGTCTTTTTCCTTATTTCTATAGTTTTGATATTATACCCTGGACCCTGCGCAAATGCGGGAGCCTAGTACCGGGTAAGTGCATTTAGATATCGTGAAGTCAACATCAAAAGGTAGTGAAAGTAATTCATAAAAGATGCTCTCGTAACGGAACAATTTCAATAATATTGTGGCCGGATTAAGAAGATATAATATTAACCAAACCAACTAAAACAATTACCACCTTTGATTCGGGTAGCACTAATTTCATATCTCTTTAATTTCTCTTTTGTTTCTGTTGATAACATAATATGCCAAGACACCCTCCTCACATCAATAATATTCTTCATACTTCTAACCACATATGAAATAAGGAATGACAATTAATCTCTTTAATCTATTTGTAGGGAAAACAAACCGACACTTGTAGTAGTTCGACTGAAACGATGAAATGACGACTAAAATGCTGAAACGATGACTGAAACGCTGAAACTTCGCTAAAACAATCTAGCCCGGTTTCTGTTGAGCCAACTTTCGAAGCGCAGTTTGTATTTTTGCAAGAATCTCTTGGGTCAGCCCGGTTTCTGTGAACAATCTAGCCCAATCAACCAAACATCCTTCTCGGGCCACATCTAGAACATATCCAAAGACTGTTCCTACTTTTAATGAAGTTTGTCTGAGAAATAGAGAGACCATTTTGACCCAGTTACCTCTTGGAAAACATTTTCCAAGCTGAATATTTTGCAGGCAGCAAGTATTTGGGTTGCTTATGTGTTGTGTAAGCTTTGCTGTTATTATTAGCTTCTATGGCTGCAATTACACCATCCAAAGAAAGCCAGTTGTTTTGATAATTGCTAAAAAGACTAAACTACCCCTTTATTTCAGTTAATTTTTAACCAAGTTAGTGATTTGGATGGATCTAGCAACTTTTAGGAAACCTCAATGGTTCTGGTGAGAAAAAAACTTTTTTTGAATGAATCTAGCAAAAGTGGAAAAACCTCAAGGACGATTTTGACTATTTACTCGAAAGCAAAGTCTACTCCCACACAATTTAGTAAATTCTCCATCATGTGCATACACAAAAATGCAACGTCGATCTAATCACACACCACTACAAATACAATCGCATTACTAACGATTCCGACAATATTTAAATAATTCAATCTCTTTTACGAAAAAAAATAGGAAGCTGCAGATCAGATCGCGAGCAACAAAACTGACTTCTGGAAGCGAAAAAGTTGAAATTGTTCGTCCATCATCCATGAACCAAATTTGATTGGGATTTGAGGCGATGAAATGATTTTTGTTGATACATGCATGGCGCAAGCACACAACCCATATACCAGATCCTTCTCCACATTATGCATGCATGATAGATTAGTTAGCCATTATAGGTAGTTTTCACCAATGAACTACCCATGTTCACATTTGATTATGCCTTGCACGTTTATTTAAGTTATACACTTTATCTATTTAAATATTTAAATAGATTGAAGGATGACAAGAGGAGTAGAGAAAAATTGATGATAAAATAGTCTTATTCTTAATCTTAATCTTTGTTTCTTGGAGCCTAATCCACTCTACGGTTCTAATCAGAGATTAGCCATCTCGAATCGGCTTATAACAATGGTGTTTTCATTCCCGAACCATCCTTCTGCCATGCAGCCCACCATCTCCAACCAACTCAAACAATTGATTGCCATCATTGCCGCTACCCTCCAATCTCAAGCCAACTTCAACAACCAATTAGCTGTCTTTATCAAAAACACTGAAAAACTCAACTCGAAAATCGATACCCTCACCAAAAGTACCGGTACTCTTGCTAACAACATCACCAAGTTATCTGGCCAAATCTCCAATGAGTGATCGCACTCTTCTGGCTCCAAAACATTATCAACCCGTCACTAGCTCACACAGTGGGATGTAAGGAGTTAGTCCCTGATATACATCAAATTATACATACTTTAGTCCCCCATTTTACTCCCGTTTTATGCGTTTTCGACTGATAATTCGATGTTTAGATACTTAATCTCGTACTTGTGAGTTTTCAGGTCTTGAACGGCATACCAGAGACATAAATGAAGGAAATGAGGAATTTCTTGACCAAAAACGGCATATTCTTTTCAAACTACCAAGTCTGCACTCCCGTGCAGATCATCTGCACCCTAGTGCAAACGATGTCAAATCGGATCTGCACCCCTGTACGAAAAGTAAATTTGCCTATAAATACAGATTTTCGCATTCTGCTCAATGGTTGAGTTTTTTAGAGCGTTTTTGGGCGATTTCTGGGCGATTTTGGCTTCTGATCAAGGTTCATAACATGCTTCTAAGTTGCACACAAGCCATTTCCATCATCCAATCTATCTAAATCCTTGCTTGTTCATGGTTTGAATTCTTGTATTCTCAAGCTTTTGAACTTATTTTCAAGCTGGATTATTATATTATTTTCGTATGTATTGTAGTAATTAGTTTGCTTATTTCTAAACATTAATGAGTATGTAATCTATATTTTTATGAAAGCTTTGTAACTTTCATGTTATAGTTTTAATGATCATATTACAAGTATTGTGTTGATATTGGATTCTTGATGTCATTTGGTTATCTTTTATTATGAATGAATTGTTAAGTTAAAGACATGTTGAAAAACCATTTATTTAATCATTCATTTGTAAACTAATTAACTTGTTAAAATGTTTACACCATGAAACTAGAAATGGGTATTGGTTTAGTAAAAATATAACCAAATGTTAATCAAGAATGCTTTCTTACACGTAGGGAGTTTAATCGACTAGATGGTGTTATTACAAATTTTTGACGTGGTTTATGGTATTAGTGTAGTTATTTTGGTAGAAATGATTATCTAGGAAGATTTGTGTTCAAAGTTTGTAAAACATAATAATTATTATATGATCTACTTTATGCTTGTTTTGATGGTTGTATTGTGTTTATCAGTATAACTTTCCTCTATAAGTGAGGTTAGAAAACTCTTAACGGGTGACTAACTTATCTTTAAAGATTATACATGAAATATATCAATAGCACGCTCAAGAACAATTTTAGGTGGTTATTGTGTATTTATCGTATTAGCTTTCCAAATGATTGTCATTTTAGGAGTCTCGAAAGGGATACTAATTATCTCAAAATTGAAAAATTGATCAAGTGCCTTGGTTTCATATTTGATTTAGTTAACATGTTTAGGTTGTTTATAATTCAAGTATGTATACATTCTTTGTAGTTTTTATGTCTTTAAATAGTTTTAGTATACACTGCCAATCACTTATCTTTTGCCGGTAAATTATTGACAACGGTTTAGTTCTCTTGCACCTGCCCAAGTTCCTTGTATCAATATCTGGTTCTTACCTAAACTTTACTACATATATGATAGGATACACTTGTCCTAAAGTGTGTGTTTTAATGTTAATGTATAAACCATTTTATAAATATTAAAAACAATTCGTGTGTAAAATTCATCGCTAAATTATGTGTAGTCACACACACATCAGTCCCTAACAATGAACCAATGCAACCACCATCGCCTCCACCTTCTGCGCCACCAAACCCGCCAAAAACCGAACCGCCAATGCCACGTATGTCGTCTCTTGGAAGCATCGCATCACCCAACTCTGACACTAACACCAACACCAACACCAACACCAACACCGAAACAGTCACCGTTAGGTTCCTTCCACCCTTAAGCTGTCATTCTCACTAACAAGACCTCTATACCGGTGCTATATCCATTCGTCTTGCTTTATGGCCATGTCACACTCGAAAACTGGTGCCCTAAGTTAAATAATGCAGACCCCAATGCCATTGGCAAAAGAGAATGGAGACCACCATGGTTTCCACAACCACTACTACCAACGTACCTACTACCTCCATCGCTGGTCTTACATCAATCATCACCACCTGTTCACGGAATCCCCCACCATACCCTTGTTTCAGCATTGTCCATTAATATTCTCATTCCTCATATATGATGGCCCACCCCCAGTCACAAACCGGTGCTCAAAGTTGAACAACGAAGTCCTGAATGCTACTCTCCGATGGGAATGGCGATCACCTTGGAGTTATCTGTGGCGTTACATGGAGACTGCCCCTAATGCTTTTGTTTGGCTCGAGTGGCGACCACCATGTGAGAAGTATTCCATTATTGTGGACAAGAACGTTTTGAGGAGCGCGGGAATGATACGTGCATGACGCAAGCACAAAACCCATGTACCAGACCCTTCTCCACGTTATGCATGCATGATAAATTAGTTAGCCAAGATAGGTAGTTTTCACCCATGTACTACCCATGTTCACATCTGATTATGCTTTCCACGTTCAATTATACACTTTATGTATTTAAATAGATTGAAGGAATGACAAGAGGAGTAAAGAAAAATTGATGAAAAATTAGTCTTGTTCTTAATCTTTCTTTCTTGGAGCCTAACCCACTCTACGGGTCTAATGGGAGATTAGCCATCTCTTATCGGCTTATAACACAATTTGACTTTTTTAAGATTTGATCAGTTTATGTTTTTAACTTTTGTCATTGTTTCCATAGTTATATTTTCTTAATGGTGTTCATCTTGGTGAATTATAAGCTACATAAATTGGTTGACCAAGCCACCACTGCCATTGTCGTACACCACCAAGCCGAATAAACTGTTAACATTTACTTGCTAACATAACAAACAACGAACACCGCCGCCATATGTAGCATCCCGTTGAATTATCAGCTACGAAATTATACTCGTAAATTATTCAACCCGCCACGTTGCGTGGGCTCCCCACTAGTATCAATCAAATACACCTTACTCTCTGATTATTGTGACCAAATAACAAAAACCATCTAATGGCACAGTCAAAATAATGTGTCTTTCAACCATATTCAAATCATTCATGCAATTTAATGGGGCTGGAATTAGAATTCGCGTAAGAGCTGTAATTTGATTGGAATTTAGGTATGTTCATTTCAAAGAATTGAATGAAATCTGATGAAATTGAAATATAGATTCGTTTCCGTATGTTGTTCCATCTCAATTCCTTCTTTTCATTGAATTTAACAAAATAAGAATTAAAAATATAGATTTCAATTTCATCTGGATTTAATTCCATTAAACAAAAAAACAAAATCCATATCTTGTCGTAATCACATTAAATTATTGAACTTATGATAAGTCAAATAAATTTAATTATCAGTCTCGAATGTCGACCGAGTCACAAAACTGTCGGTGTTTGTCTCTTTTATGGTTTTATATTTCTTTCCGTCGGTAAATAGCAAAGCATAAATAAACTTGATTTTATTTCATAGCAGCCCAGAAATTGCGTAAAGCCCCGTAGGGGGTAGACTGTATACAATGGATCCCAATAATTCTTTCTAATGGGTTGATTAGCTCATGGGCTCAGCTTTTTTACTCCGGCCCATCTAAAGTCCATATTGGCCTGCTCATATATATATATATATTTAAATTAAACTAGCATTCTATTACCCCGCGCTTCGCTGTGGGAGCCCCTGTTTGGTGAACGTTAAAGATCACGCGTCGCTGTGGGAGCTCTTGTTGCGTGGAGGGTTTCGTGGACATAAAAGATAATATTAAGTGACTGTTATTCTCGCGGCTAAAAGTTAAAAGTTTGGTGGTCAAAGTTTAAAATCCTAAAAGCTAAAAGTTTGGCCAAAGTGCACTATAAGTTTAAAAAAGTTAGGTGGTCAAAGTTTGAAATCCTAAAACCTAAAAGTTTGGTGGTCAAAGTTTTAAATCCTAAAAGCTAAAAGTTTAGTGGTCTAAGCTTGGTGGTCAAATTAGAAGAAAATAAAGTTAAGTTAAAAGTTAATGGCCAAAGTTTTAAATCCTAAAAGCTAAAAGTTTTGTGGTCTAACTTTGATTGTCAAAATTGAAAGAAAATAAAGTTAATCTAAAAGGTGTCGTCCTTTTTAACTATATAATATGTTATATGAATAAGAGAATTATTGCATATCATCTCTTTTCATCACCAACAAATTAATGTAAAAAGCATCTATTTACGTTTTTTGGTCATTTTTCTTGTCTAGCACATTTTCTTTTTACACCTATTTTTTTAAAGCAAATCAAGACCATATATTTTTTGGTGTTAAATTTTAGAAACAAGTTAAAACCACCTATTTCATATAAAATAATTAATTTTACTAAAACAATAATATGCAAAAGAGAATGTGTTAAGTTGGAGTTAATAAGCTCACAAACACCCTCTATGTGTAGGTTATATCTTTTTATTGGTGTTAAAGACACACTAGTGGGATGCCTGCGCGATGTGGCGGGGCGCCTTATATTGAAGCAAATAATGAAATGTTAGTGTCGCGCGATGCGGCGTTGATTATAATTTGCAATGCGACACTTGTTTTATGTTAGTTTATCAAGCCTCTCGTAATATATTTTATAGTACTTTTGTTAATTTTCTTTTCATAGGATCGTTGTGGTCTCCAGATGTCATGAACGTTACATATCACAATTAAAAAATAAAAAACGCATGACTATCAAAATATTAAAATTCGAACACAAGAATAGGAAAATATCAGTCATGAAGATAGTAACTTAAGAACAAATTTCGTATGTCAACCAACTGCATCATAATGAAATCAACTTTTGTTACATACACCAACTACATTGTTCGACCACCGGTCTTTATCATTGAGACTCTCATAAAAAGAGCTACCAAGAGTTTCATCTTCCTATATCACTACTCCATCTTCCTCTTTTACCGAGAGTTTTATTTTCGTTTTATATTTTGTCACTATTACATCTACCACAACAGCTTATGACACTAAAACAATACAAAAAATTAAACTATACAGAGCATGGTTAACTTGACAAACTCTATTTAATTCTCTTGATGTTATAGATCTAGTAGTTTAGTAAAAAAAGAAAAAAAAAAACTTGAGTTATATGAATAAAACAGTCTTCCAACCTGTTACTAAATTATTCTAACACATTACTTTTAATAAACCCTTAATATTATTATTATTATTATTATTATGGTTGCCGTCTAGAAAACAAAAAAAAAAAAAACCATTTTGATGCTATCCAATTTAAAAGTGTTCATGAACCAAATTTTATGATAACGATCAGAAATAAAAAAAATAAAGTTATTAGATATTGATAAATACTAAAGTCATTAATAGGTTTTAACGTGCATGGACAAAGATACTTACAAGATTTGTGTTTCAAATGCGTCACAACACTTTGGGTATTGCTTCCAATGTGGTTTGATGTCAAAGAACACGAGAAAGTGTTTTAAGATTTTCAGAGAAAAATCATGAGACTATTAATAAAAGATGAACAATAGTGAATAAGATATATGAATATATTCATATTAAAGATCGTTTGGATTGTTCCTATTTTTTTAAAGCAAATCAAGACCATATATTTTTTTGGTGTTAAATTTTAGAAACAAGTTAAAACCACCTATTTCATATAAAATAATTAATTTTACTAAAACAATAATATGCAAAAGAGAATGTGTTAATTTGAAGTTAATAAGCTCACAGACACCCTCTATGTGTAGGTTATATCTTTTTATTGGTGTTAAAGACACATATATACGTTGTGTGCGTGTTATGATGTACTAGCGGAAATGCCCGCGCGTTGCTGCGGGTATTAATGTTTTTTGTCATACGTTGTGCGGCGGATTTCACGTTTGCAGCATTATGTTAGTTTTTCCATTGTTACATTTTATGTTCGGTTATGTGCCTTGTGCGGAGTACCTACATAATGAATTGCCGTGAGTGGGAAATAAAAGAGGCAAAGTTAGGTTAGGAGTGGTTCCTCATCGTGAAGTTCCTCCAAGGGCAAGGTGGTTGTCGACTTACTATCACTGGGTAGAAATGTTGAGATTTCGACTGGTCTAGTAACAGTTTGATATGTTGATGGGGCTTGTGAGATTATGTAATTGCTTAGCCGCTTTGCGTGAAGTATCGCTTGTTAGGTAGCCGTGATGACAGAAATGAAAGAAAACAACTAAGATACAATGAAGTTGAAGGTTAATAAATAAAAAACCTGAAAGGTTTATTAAATAATCATGATGAAACTACGATGGCGTATATTTCTGTTTCGTTGGTGGCGGAATATGCCAACCAATGTTGTAACCAATGGAGTATTCTTCAACCAAAGGAGTATTCTTTAGCAATGACCGTGGCTGCAACTGTTTCAAAAATAATTATACTGTTGTATAAAAATGGGACATGAAAATCTTTAAGCCAACTAAATTTGAAGCAAACCATAAAGTCACGGCTTCTGGTCAAGTAAACTGTTCTTTAGAAATATAAAGCGAAAATATGTCCAAAGTCTGCCTCCTGAATCCTTCTAAAGTCAGAAAATCTGATGGTCAAACACATGTTATTTTGTATCAAGGTAAAGAATGACAACAACTTCTAAATTAAAATGTACACCTAAAATAAATGATGAACATATTCTAGTTAAATTTGTACTTGTAAAAATGGAACATCAAGCACCCAAAGAATGAAAATAAACATAAAGAAATGGACCAAAAGGAAAAGTCAGCAAAACAATAAAATTTCTTCAGCGTAGATAACGTAAACAAATATCCCAAATTTCAATTGTATTTTTTTTTTTTTTTTGGAAAAAACTCATACATTTTTGCTTTTCTTATTTGGAGAAATTCCATTGACAAAAAAGGGGTAAATTACATAAGGATGGTAGGTAGGCGGGCAACATCCTTAGAAGAGCGGGGATCTCCGCAAGAAAAGAGGCGTCAGTTAATTTTCTCACAGACCCCGCGGAGGGGAGGTCCACCTTGCGCCCAACAGACGTCTTAGTTTTTGGTTGGGAAGGTGGGAAGCATGCGTGTGTTGATCTTACCGGGGTCTCCCCCCTTGTTGGGCTTCGGGATAGTGGGTTTGTGGCCGGGCAAGCGGTCATGAGAGCTGAATCTAAGAAAGTGGAAAAGCATGCTAAAGCATGTGAGGATAATCAACATGTTTTCGTTCCCTTGGCCTTCGACACATTCTGTTCCTTAGCACCAGAGGCGGTGCGGTTTTTGGCTCGGGTTCAACGAGTAGTGCACAGCAACTTTTCCACCCCCCAAGGGCGAGGTTTTGTTTTTAGCAGATTGGGATTTTCTATTCAAAAAGGGGTGGCGGCGCAGCTTGTTGCCCGCCTACCTACCATCCTTATGTAATTTACCCCTTTTTTTATTGTATTTGAGTACAAAAAAGTTCAACAAAGTGAATCATGCTTATACACTAAAGTCAAAGAATAAGTTTTGTAACTAATGACATATTATGGTAAAAAAGACCACATTTAAAAGTTGAAACTTTGTAAGAAATTGTTATGGATTAGACAACATTTTATGAAAATAAAAGCTTGGTAACTGAAAACAGTAGATACTCATATCCATTTTGAATTTGAAAGCCACAATGTTTAAACCTTGAATTTGGAGAATTTGGATGTAGCAAGTAAGATCATACAAAAACTCATAAAGTTACCTGGAAATGGTAGCTAACAAGACAACTTCTTATTCGGTGAAACAATGGAACCATAATCTTTTCAAATTTATCGGTACGGATCAACTCGAGCAATTCTTCCAACTCGCTCAAGAACATCAATTGCTTCTGACTACTAATTACGGGCCAATATTTTAGCAGCCCGTTTATCACAACACTTGTAAGTTTTGGTTCTTTTTCAATAAACTGAACAACACAATACGTCAGTAGATGATGATAACTACCTATGGATTTCGGTTTATGAAGGGGAATTAAAACCCGTAACAGAAACATCTTGTGTTTTTTCTTTAATGGTAATGCAAATCCACTAATCACACTCCCAAATATCTCCAATAGTTCAGCAATCCCATTGTGTTTTTCGGTTTCAAACACAAATCGATACATAACATTGCTGACAACCATCCGAATAAATGGTCTATGAACCATGAATTTGCCATAAATCATATGTAAAACTGACTTCAAACAATCGCGTTCTCATGGGTCCTCAGAATCAAAGAGATTGAGTAATCTTAATAAGAACGGATGATCGATATACTGCTTAGCGATTTTTGGATCAAGAGAGCTTAAACTAACAAATCTAAGGAGTATTTCATAAACAAGTTGTAGATGCGACCATGCTGGATCAAAACATGGATCCTCATCTTCCGTTTCACCACATGGTGAGTTCGAGTATTTGGGCGGGAACTCACGAAAAAGATTGTCACCGCATGTTTTACAGATTGCTGACATTGTAGGTTCGGTGAGTTTTATTGAATCGGAAGCAAGAAAATCAAGAATCTCGACTAAAACTTGACGTTTTTTTATCTCTTTCGGCATCGTCTTTATCTTGATCATTAAAATCATATGTAACGGACCAAAGACTCAACTTACTGATCAAAAGTCTTGGTTTTTATGAGTTTTGGACATCTTTAAAGGCTACATGAGGCTGGATCATATCCCCATTGGATGTTGGGAATATTGATGAAGACATTTTATTCACCACATTTAATCGAGTTGAAATAACCTTACAAGTGTTGGTGAAGCTGCCATTGTTGCTTAAATCCGCAGTTGCATTGCTACCGTCTGAACAATTTTTATTCGCTTTTGACGATTTACGCGGGAGTTTCGCAAGAATCTGTTTAAGCATAGGAATTTGCAGCCAATAATTCAAGTCCCAATCGATATTCGAACCGAGCGTAAAACTATAGCTAACTCCCACAAGTTTTATTGATGAAGAAACTAACTCAAAACTTCATACAATCCCTACCAATTAACATGGTATATATAGCTAACCTATCGCGTTATACTATAACTAGGATTCCTATTAATTAATTACATAATAATTATCTAATACACATCCTAACATAACACGTATAGGATTCTAGACAATTATCCACTAATTAATTAATATTCTAGGACATGATAATTACACCTAATAATTAAATCATAAACATATTTAATTATTCATAATTATCCGCTCCAAGATCCACTCCTAAACCTTAGCACGTTTAAGATCGATCTTCATAGTTCGGAATTCCCAACAATCACCCCCGGAATTTCGAACTCGTATCTGACATGTCTTCTTCTTCTGAACCGTCTTCTTTGCCTTGATTCTCATGGAACTTCGCTTGATCTCTAGCTATGTTGTCTGACTCGTTCATACCTCGAACATTCCTACAACCTTGTACTCGACTGGTCCATTGTCCGCGACTCGTCCTTTGATCATAAGAACTCGCATCACCATTGACTCGGCCGCGATCTTGAGAAAACGCTAGCTCTCTTAGATTATAACACATTCCCGTAGAATTTAGGCTCATCTTAATTCAACCCGAGGTCAAAACCTTACTCGTTTTTCTTTGAATTTCCCCTAGTTTTTTATGGCTTCCTCATCAAGCAAAAGAATTAAAACAACCTTTTTTTTTAAATGCTCGAGATCATCAGAAATCAAACACTTTGTTTGACCTTTTTATTTACCAACCAATTAAAAACTAGAGATGCCCAACAACAATTCTGTAGCTTCTCGCACAAGCTTCAACGACTACCCAGACTACGCGGAACAAGATGACCGACCGTTGCTCGGCCGCTACTAATTCTCTTGCCGTCGGTTTTCTGTTTGACCTTCGCTTACAGGCTTGAAATCGCCTGTTGGTTTCGAGCAGCCACGAACAAACAGCCAATCAATCGGCCCTGGTCGTCTTTTTAGAACCGAACAACCTTCTCGTTGCACGCCACCGTAAGAGTACCACACCGCACAAACAAACAACCTACTCGTTGCCTGCCTCTCTAACGGTACCCACACTTCGATCCCGATTGTGGTGAAGATTCACCTTGATCCAGCCCTCAACACGGCTGGAAAATTTGACAGAACTTGGATCACGCTGATGATGATCACGGTTTCTTGATCACGATCAGTTTCTTTATTATGCAATCCTGTTTTCTTGACCAGCAGTCCTCTTGTACGCAGGACCTTTTTTTTCTCTCGAGTTGAACAACCTGCTCGCTGAATTTTTTTCTTCGAGTTGCTGCCGCACGACCAACCTACACGTTGTCCACTGCCGTAACAGTACCCCGCCGCTGCTCCGACGAACCTGTACCGTTAATCTCGAGTGCTCGTTTTGTTCGACGGTTGAACCTGGCTCTGATACCAATTCAAGTCCCAATCGATATTCGAACCGAGCGTAAAACTATGGCTAACTCCCACAAGTTTTATTGATGAAGAAACTAACTCAAAACTTCATACAATCCCTATCAATTAACATGGTATATATAGCTAACATATCGCGTTATACTATAACTAGGATTCCTATTAATTAATTACATAATAATTATCTAATACACATCCTAACATAACACGTATAGGATTCTAGACAATTATCCACTAATTAATTAATATTCTAGGACATGATAATTACACCTAATAATTAAATCATAAACATATTTAATTATTCATAATTATCCGCTCCAAGATCCACTCCTAAACCTTAGCACGTTTAAGATCGATCTTCATAGTTCGGAATTCCCAACAATAATAAGCCTAAAATACAAATTGTACAATCGTATGAAACAAAAATAAGCAACAATGATGAAACGAGGCAGTAATCAAGCATTCAACATCACATTTTGGTGATATTTTAATTGAAAACTTTTGTTAGGACATTTAAACAAACACTTGGTCTACATCAAGAAACCCATAAGCCAAAAAACAAAATAAAAAACATAGACACACAGGGAGGAAACCTACAGAGAAGTACACAATGTGAAACAAAATGACAACTTAGTACAAACATAAAACTCACCTGCAACGACATCCACAAATCACACACCTTAACAGGTAGAAGACCACCAAAATACATCAAGTAAACATCAAAATGATGTATTTGCGTGATGAAATAGTATAACCACTAACCACCAACAAACAACATAATCACACATTGACAACATAAAAAATCATAAGCAAGCATGTAGATCAGTAAAAAAACAAATCCACACAACATGTTGACTAAATGCCAAGCTTAAAACAAATCTATAACACAAATAAAAAGACATTCAATCCAAAATATGGCACAAATGAGATGACAATGAAGAAATCCCCAACACAAAACTAAAAAAAACTCAAGTGTTAGTGTAATCAAAGAGTAAAAAAAAACACATACGCATGTTAAGCAAGAACACAGTCAATCCATATTCGAGCAAACTAAAAACCACTTAAACAGATGAATTGAGCAGTAGTACATGATGATAAAAAACCAAAGACAAAAGTAGAGAATGAACCTGCAACAAACAGAGGAAGATTTGATGATAAAAGCATAAAAATGAAGCCGGACATGCATGAAAGAATAGATACAACTAAATATTCTGGTATGCTAACCATGACCCGCGGTACGTGTCTTCGATGAACAACAGAAAAATATCACTATCAACAACCACCAAAAGCAAGCTTTTCTCCGCCATCTAGAGATGGCAGTTTCCCAATCTCAATCCTTCTCTCTCTATCAATTTCTCTCCTTTTCACTCTCTCTCCCTCTCTCTGAAGCATTATATAAAGGGGGTTATATGTATTCAATCATATTCAATAGCATTGAATATAATGGTAATTGAAGAAACCATCGATGAGGTGCTATAAGAGTTGGTCTGATTACCACCGTATTCAATGTAGTACAAGCATCTTAATGCATTCAAGGGTAATTTGGGGAAGATTTACATGACATTTTGAGGGTTAAAGCATATGTCTTTTCAAATGTCATCTTAAGTTTACCAAATTGGACATATTTGCCCATTGCTCACTCTTTATAATGTAGTAGAGATAATGCATTCACTATTCATCATCGTTTATTGAATTTTTAGTTTACATAGGTAATATCAAATGACAAAAAATGTACGTTGATTGGCAAATTTACCTACACTACGTCAAACTTTTTTTTTGCCGGTCAACGAAACGTTTCTGCCCGACTACCCATGGGACCCTTAAACTGGTGAACCCAATACCCCCCCCCCCCCCCGGACTATGCAATGGGCTGGCCAGGGTAGCCAGGCTTGCCCACGAGGTTTCCGAACCGGGGAAAACCCGATCCCCCACCCGTCCGAAAACCCGCTGTGGAGAACCGGTAAAACCCGGGCGAGATCAGGACTCGAACTCCTGACCATAGGTCAGGAGTCATCCCTCATTTCTCATTAATGTCCTCCAAATGTAGCTAGTAGGAATTCAAGAAGCTTAAAAGTCAACGGGTCAAGTGGATATGATCTCGAGCTAGGTGAAAAGCTTGGGACTATAAGTCAAACGCGTATAAGGCGAAAACACTCCTACGGGAAAAGGTAAGTGACTTATGATGCAAACTCTTGGTTTAGTAGTTGTATGTTTATGTATAAATAGAGAATGGGAAACAAGTATGAAATGGCAATTTATAGTAAGGTTAGCGAATTGATGTTGTTGGTGAACGGGTATAGTTCACCCTACAACAATGAAAGTAGTTGGGATAAATGGGTAGCAAAGATAAATGAAGTGAGGGTAATTAAGCATGAAATAAATTCAAGATTAACAAATATGGCATAAGAATGAATGGTAAAATGTATGTATTGATATGTGTGTGTATATATATATATATATGGATACATTTAATCATGGGTGTGACTATTTAGATTGAATTGTATAGTTATCCAAGGTCACACAAATGGTAAACCGTTTGGTAAGTGGAATTATCACGTGTTGGATGCTAGTGTAATAGAATGGTAAGTGGAATTATCACGTGTTGGATGCTAGTGTAATAGAATGTGTGCATATTTGTTTATGCCCGGGAATGTGTTAAAGTGTTTTGTATGTAAAGGTTGGTCGTTATGTGTAGATTTAGTATAGGTTCGGAAACGTCATGTTTGTCCTTGAGAATACATGAAGGAAGAATAGTATGACGGGTCAAGATAACTTGTACATGGGATTTGTATGTGCATGTATATTTTAGTGTTATTAATCTTTTTGTTATGATGATGGTAATAAAGATGCAGGTATGTAAGTATGAATGCAGGTATGTAATAGAATGTGTGCATATTTGTTTATGCCCGAGAATGTGTTAAAGTGTTTTGTATGTAAAGGTTGGTCGTTATGTGTAGATTGAGTATAGGTTCGGAAACGTCATGTTTGTCCTTGAGAATACATGAAGGAAGAATAGTATGACGGGTCAAGATAACTTGTACATGGGATTTGTACGTGCGTGTATATTTTAGTGTTATTAATCTTTTTGTTATGATGATGGTAATAAAGATGCAGGTATGTAAGTATGAATGCATGGAAATTGGAGGATAGGATCCGGAGACCGGATCCGAAAAATTATAAAAAGGCGTTTGGATATGACCATTGAGTATTGTTGATGTTATTTCCATACTGTGGATATTTGCATGAAGTCACTTAATGAACTAACGAAATGGTTATGTGGTAGTTGCAGGTTGTCTAGTCAAGCTCACAAAGCAAGAAATGGTTGGAGGTCGAGTGAGGACACGAATTGTACGGGGTCGCGGTCACGGTCTCATAAACTAATAAAGATGAGTTGTATTTGATGTAATGAGAAACAATAAAAGACGAAAGTATGAACCACCTATAATATTTAGTAGTTATGGGTTCAAAACATACAAGAATGTTTTATCAAGCAAGAAATTTTCTGGTTCGTATTTTCGCTGCGTATTTTTGATTAAAACGGTTTAGGGTGTTTCACTATCATAACCCCAATTTTGTGGATTCAATGCTCTCACCTTGAACGACAACTCTTCATGACCCAATGAAAACCAAAAGACAGCTCTTATGACTTCATTATAACCAACGACTCCTCATGACCCAATGAAAACCAAAAGGCAGCTCTTATGACTTCATTATAACCTACGAACAATTAATTCCAAAATCATGAATTTCAATCGTCCCACTCTAGTTTCATTTCAGTTTCAAATCCCATCTCTTCTACAATATATATTATGAATTATACAATGAACCGGTTGATGCATCTCTTTGTTAACGGATATTTTTACCAGCATGTTATATATAAAAACAAATTATGTTAACGGGTATTTTTACCAGCATGTTTCATAGATAAAAGAGTTGTACATGTTCAATTTTGTTTATGTACTGTTTATCATTGTTGACTATGATCATATTCAAGGAACCATTTAACAATTATTATTTTAAATATAATTACATAAACCAATTTCATAGTGAAATTTGCAGGTTTAAATGACTAAATATAGTTTAAGCACATGAATCGGTTGATGCATCTCTTTGTTATTGCTCATTTACGCGTAACTAATAACTGAGATTAGTATAGACGTGTAGCATAATAGATTGAATATACTTTGCAACATAATAACTCAAACATTGATGACATATGAGCTATAAAGATTTCAGCTTGAAGTCCGCATGTGGTGTATAGTGCTGTTCATGAGCTATGGTGTTTTTGTAGGCTTGTTTAGTTGATTTGTTAAAATATAAAATTAGAAAGTGATTGCGTGGTTTTATTGTTTATTTTTTAAGGGTTTATGGTAGGCTTAAACAAATGTGTTAGTCATCGTATTTCTAAACTGTTAACTTTTGATTGTTTTAAGTCATTCATAACCAAGCATAAAGCGAACGATTAACAAACAAACACTGCAAGTGGCTGACTAAGTCGTAACGTACGGGTCCCCTACTATAGAAAAGACATAAGTATATTCTGGTATGCGAGTACATAAGAGAATAACGCTTAAAACGACATAGAAATTAACTGTAACCATACAAATAATAAAAGTTACTTAAATTAATAGTCGGGTTGGAGGTTCTGTGATAATAAAACATACAAACCCGCAACAATGGTGGGTTTAAAGGGAAAATAATTAAAGTACAAGGAATCAAATCAAGAACTCAACAAGATACATAGTTTATCTAGAAATAGTTATAGAGAGAGAAAGAGACAAAGAGAAGGTTTAGAAAGAAGAGAGAGAAAGCTTCTTATAATATCTCCTTCCCTGGTCGTGTCGAACTTCCATTCGTACCAATAATTACTCTCCTCTCCTCTTTCATTCCACTCTTTACTGACACGTATTATCCTCAGACACAGCCAACGACGTCGTTAGATCTGATTATGGGTGACGGAATCCCACCGGCGTCAAGAAAGATGGTCCTTAGTTTAAAGGAGATAGTTAACGGCGTTACCGAAGCTGAGATCTATTCCACCCTTAAAGATTGTAATATGGACCCTAATGAAGCTGTTAATCGCCTCCTCTCTCAAGGTTTACTTTTTTTTTTCTTTCAAGATTTTAATTTATTTATTATTGTTTCTTTAATAATATAATTGGATGGTTAGATTTTTATAAAAAAGTTTTGTGCTTTGTTGGGTTGGGATTATTGATGATTGTGTTTAATTTAATGGATTGGATTAATCGATAGTGTTTATAATATTTGATTTCTAGGGTTCAAGTTTTTCTTTTTATTATTTATTTATTACAGAAACCATGGTTTTTGTTTGAATCATTGATGCTTTTCTTTAACCTTTTACTAGTAGAGGTATATTAATATTATTTGGGATATTTTCTTGTATGTCAAGGAAGATTCATCATCATATTCAGTTAATCCCACCGATAGCAAAAGCTAAGGTAGGGTCTGAGGAGGGTAGTAAGATGTAGACAGCCTTACCTCTACCCCATGGGAATAGAGAGGCTGCTTCCAGGGAGACCCTCGGCTCGATAGTGATTCTGTATCAAGCCTTGAACATAAGGCACATAACACTTAGCAACCGGAGTCTGGGACAAACCCGATTGGTGCATGTACCCCCTTGTCTTTTGGCTATCAACGTCACCACCTGATGCATGATTAACCATCCGTCATTTTTAACGTTATTTTCACGAAATTAGTAAAATAACCGTTAAACTTAATGCAACTTTACTTTTGGCCCCTGACGACCAATGTCAAGGAAGATTACAGCCCAGTAAGTATTATTTTGGGGTTATGAGAGTTGTTTTCTTATCTCAAGACTGGACGTTGTGGTTTAACATGGAAGGGGGGGGGGGGGGGGGGGAGGTTTAAAGTGCCATGTCACTGCCATGTAGACAGCAAGACTGTAATTAACCCACCCTTTAACTACGTTGTGATTTAACTAGACATTAAAGAATAGAAAAAAAGACGATTGGTTACTTTTAGGTGGCCCCACCAAAGAAGTCTTAACGCCCGTGAGTGGGATGGCGGTGGTGGCCTTGGTGTCCCTCTTTGGCGCTACTAGGGCGGTGTGCAGGGCGTTAGTGTGCCCATGTGGCAGGGGTTGTGAGAGCATAACACCCAGCATAACATTGGCCAAAGAACTGTTATCTTATGCTAGCAAGCATGTGCAGAGTTTGTAAGGAATTTTGGCTTGGCTTTGTGGATTACTAAACTTATTTTGATATCAGATTATGAAAATGGCATATATAGTTTTGATTTAGATCTAGTTGAACTGTAGTGTTTAAGATCCGTGTTGATGTCAGAATTACGTTCTAATCTGCATATTATTGGTTGTCTAGATCATTTTCACGAGGTGAAGAGCAAACGAGAAAAGAAAAAGGTACACGACTAAAATGAAGTTTTAGAATTTTGTTATTTCCTTGATTTGCTGTTGTTATTTATACATTTAAATTATGAGTGGTTTATCTTGGTTTTATATGCATTCAGGTCAAGAATACAACAGAATCTAGACCTCGTGGTGGTGGTAGCACTTCAAACCGAGGAGCTAGAAGCGGACATAGTGGGTCCACCTATTACAACTCTTCTGGTACATTATATCGGAAATGTTATCTGGTTTTTGTTCACTTCTATATGAATTCTTACACATTGAATTTTTAGAGTCTAGTGGATTTCTAGGGAAGCCTACATACAAGAGGGAAAATGGAACTAATTCTTCTACGTTTTCAAGCGCACCAGCTTCTAGAGTTGCTCCACGTACTGCGAATTGGCAGCCTCCTACTTATAGGTCAGTTGATTGATTGTTTTAGTTTGATTGATTTGAGCTATCTTATATTAAGGATTTAGTTATGTAGTTTTATCGCCTTTGCTACAACAGTGATTCACTTGGGCATGAAAACAAATCAGCAACTGTCTCTCCTGCTGATGGAGCATCATTTTCACAGCCAGCTTCTGGGTATCAACCTGCATGGTTGGGTGGTCCTGGTCAAAAGTCAATGGCAGACATAGTTAAAATGGGTCGACCACAGAACAGTGATTCTTATACGACTTCAAACCCTTATCAACAGAGTATAAATCACATTGTTCCAGAAAAACATCCTGAATATGATCAGGTTTCACCTGATGATGATTGGCCTTTAAGTGACCAGCCACAAGAAGAGTCTGGCTTGCCTTTTGGTCAGACAAACTATCAAACCAACGAGTTATTGGATGATGAAACAGACGAGGTTGAGGTTCAAGATGAAAGTTCTGATGAAGATCAAATTGAGAACCATGCGGGTCCTGCTTCTGTGACTGAACCTCATTATGATGATGGCCCTTATGAGCACAATGAAGGTAATTACTTTGCTTTACCTTTTTCTGTTTGGTTAATCTATCCATGCCTGATGAAAATTACAACTATGATATTTGCGCTTGAAAAGAGTTGAAATTTTAATGGGACAGCAGCAAACTAATATTTGTAATTCCCCTGTTTCAGTTGAAGAAGCAGACGCATCTTTATCATCCGTGAGTGAAAATATACAAAAGCGTAGTGTACAAGAAGAGGAGGACACGGTACAACCTGAAGAGGATGCCCCTTCTTTAGTAATTCCAGAGCATCTGCAAGTCAACACTGCCGATTGCTCGCACTTGAGTTTTGGAAGCTTTAGTGCAAATATAAATACTGGGTTTTCGAGACCTTCATCTGCTGACCATTCTGAACCTATGTATAATCTCTTTACAAAATCACTTGTCAGTTTCGTTTTGATTTATTTATATTCTCATATAACTTCTCTTTGCAGCAATCATGAGTATTATGATGAGGGTCCTACACGAAATATAACAGGAGCAGAGGGTTACGAGTTACCTTCTCCTTCACAAACGTCAGTAGCGAAACAAGAGGACCCTGAAGTGACACATGGAGGTCAAAGTCAATATGGTTTCCCCCCACCGTCACATGCTCATACATTTGAAGTGACACATGCCAATGAAACTCAAATTTCTGCACCCTTTTTGAATGACATGGTAATAAGGTCTACAGTTCATAACTTTGTATTTCATGCGTTTACTAATATTAATTCTCTCTTTTGACTATTCTGCAGCAGGCTGCAGCAAACGGTAATCCTATCAGAGAATCTGATCTGTCATACTCACAATTTTCAGTTAGTCAATCTATGCCTGCTAGGTATGCTGACTCAGCATCTTCCATCAGCGATCCAACCATATCTATGGCTGAGGTACTGGGCCTACCGGCGACTGCATCAAATTAAACTAGAACAATTTTTTTTTTATTTCTGTTGCGAACTTTAAGAAATGTAACTTTTGTAAGCAGGCGTTGAAGAATGTAGGGCTTTCATCATCTCAACCACCACAGCAGACTCTTCCTACAGGACCTGCTGGTCCACAACACCTTCCTGTGCACCCTTACTCGCAACCTACCCTTCCTTTAGGACTGTTTAGTAACATGATCGGGTACCCATTTTTGCCCCAAAACTATCCATATATGCCATCTGGTTTTCAACCCACATTTGCTGGAAATAACACATATCATCAGCAACTAGCAGCTATGCTCCCTCAGTATAAGAACAGTGTTTCTGTCAGTAGCTTGCCTCAGTCTGCAGCTGTTGCTTCTGGTTATGGTTCGTTTGGTAATTCAACAGCAATTCCTGGAAATTACCAAGTTACACCACCTGCGGGTCCTACAGGTTCCACGATGACCTATGATGATTTGTTGAATGCACATTATAAAGACAACAGTCACTTGCTCTCTCTCCAGCAGGTATTCTCCTTTGATTTTGTTACAGGGCAAGTGTCACTAAACAATAACCAAATTAAGCTTCTTTTTCAGTTATGTGATTTTTATAAAGAAAAAGCTGGTCGGCATCCTGCATTGCTTGCAAATATTCTTTTTCATAACCTCTGTTTTCATAACTTTACCAGAATGAGAACTCTCCAATGTGGGTACATGGAGGTGGTTCACGGACAATGCCAGGGGTTCCAGCCAGTGCATATTACAACTTGCAGCAGTCTCAGAACCAGCCGCAGCCAAGTGGGTTCAGGCAAGGTCAGCAGCCTTCACAAAGTTACGGCGGGGCAGTCCTTAACTACCCAGATTTCTTCCAGTCACAGACGGGAATATCACAGGAACACCAGCAGCTGCAGCAGAACCCTAGGGATGGTGGGTCCCAGGGACAACCGAAACTGCAGTCACAACAGCTATGGCAAAATGGGTACTGATGGTAATCAAGGTTTTCCAGGGTTATGTTTGTGCCTTGAGAGGTTGTATGTCTTTCATGGTCGAGTTGTAACGTAGGAATATGTGGTGATCGTGGTTAGTGGACTTTGTTTTGTGTCATGGGTTTGGTTCTTCATGCTCGTATGCTGCTAAGGTTCTAACCCCCTTTACTTATCCAAGATATGACAGCAAAGGTCATCTTTTTTGGCCTGTTTCTCTCAAAACACCACCATTGAATTGCAACTCTTAAACGAACCGTTTTCTTTTTGGAATTATATTGCGACGATGAAAAAGCAGGCCATGAATGGCAGATTTTAAGATGAAAACGGGTCAAAAGCTATTTGAACTTGTAAATCTACAGTGAAACAGTTTTCAACCTGACTTGACATGACCTTTAGTCCTTTAGTTATGGCTTAGAGTGTGTGTACTCGTAGCGTTATATTGCGTTAAGAAAAAAAATAGCGCCCCCCACACCGTTACGGGGGGCCTTATTTTGCAAAAAGGGGGGAGGCGTTTTATAAATAACGCTCTGCAACAATTCCATCAACCAATCAACTAATGTCACGTGGAGGGATGAACCAGTTCTTGGTTATTTTTTTTTTAATTTGTTTTATAATAGCGCCCTTTTATTTTTTCTCCCACTACACCCCATTTTGAATTAACACCCGATGCTGACTCAGCTGCCACGTGGACCAATCAGAATCACGGGCGTTATAAATAACCTCCTCCACTACACATGATCTTATGAGATCTTACCTTCTAACTGCATGTAAAAAAACGAACAAAAATATAAACATTTTTACAAACTGAGATTTAAATGAAACGATATAACATCATTCAGATTCAGAAATTGCTATAGTATTATTATTATTCTTATGATCATATTTAATGCATTATTCATAAACAAAAGATATACAAAGGAGTACGATAAACCAAAACCAAAACCAATTCATCTGAATCAGTCTCTTTCACTCTTGTTCTTTGTCACTTGTCGTTCTCACTCTCTTCATCATATAAGGTATACACATGCATATATTTTAATTAATACATAACGAGTTGATGTTACCCAGTGCGTTGTAACGGGATATTGATTAAAAAAATGTAACACCTTTAGACGATATTTATGGACTTGTAAAATAATAGACTAACAACACCTACGCGGCCCCACTCCCACCACGTACCACCATCACTTTGTGATCAACAGCTGTCTTGTTAGTATGACAATGACGAACTCTGATAGGGTATTGTTACTGTCATTATTAACTAAAACAATAAAAAAAGTTGGCCAATTTATCTCCTTACACACCATTACGGATTAAAAATGGCTTTGGATATTGGCACACACCCCTGCCCATGGCTATACGCGGTGAATATGGGGTTACACAAACTTTCATGCAGCCCCTATACGTCGTGTATAGCCTTATACGTGGCATATAAGGCTATACATGGTGTATAGGGGTGTGCAAAAAAATTCGAGGGTATGTTTCAACGGTGTGTAAGTACCAACACCCTTAAAAATATAATTAAAAATGAGAAGATATGAATCCGTATGATTACATGTTTACATGTAAACCAAAAGATATTCAAATGTGTACCAAAAAGAAACTTTTTAATAACATATGTTTGGGATTGAGTTTAAAAATAACTTATTGGCTTTTCCAAAAAACTAATATAAGTCAATAAAGAGTTTGACTTTGTTAAAAGTGCTTTTCGTTTAGACTTTTTGGTGTGAGTTAAAAGGCTGTTTTTCAAAATCCACAAAAACCTATCTATTGAAATTGCTTTTGTCTTTTTGAATATCAAATTACCAAACTACCCATATTTTACTCATTTTTGTTTATTTTACTTAAATAAGCTAACACAAACGCTTTTTAAAAAATAACTTAGTAAGTTTCCCACCACAAAAGCTAATTCAAACAATTTTTCAAAATTACTTTTGAAAAGTCATAAGTTAACAAACACTTTAAAAAAAACACCATTGAGCATTCACAGTAAATCCTTTATCTCCATCTCTATAATTACACTAAAAATCACTACCTTTCCCTATCCTTTTCTATTTAATAATACTTATTCCATACTTTTATCATTACATTTTCTCTCTCATCTACTCACAACCACTTTTAAAAATATTAAAAAATTATGGAGGGTGAACAGTGTCTCCTCCAAATTTACTGATGAACAGTTTCTCATCTATATATTTTCTCTCTCCTTTACTCACAACCACTTATACCAACTCTATATAATATAGAGACCCCTTCACACTATTATGGAGCATCTATTGTGAATGCAAATCCCAAACACCCTCTAGTAGGGATGAGCTTGGGACGGTATCGGTACCAAAACCCAATACCGATCCTGAAAACTCCCAAAATCCAATACCGATAACGATACCGAAAACATATGTTACGGCACGGTATCGGTATTTTACCTTAAAATACCGATCCCGTACCGCTACCGAAAATACCGAAATCGAAAACCTGTAAATGTGAGTACCAATATCGAACACCCTCGGTACGGTATCAGTTCGATTCAAAATCGGTATCGATTTGATATTCGGTGCAATATGATCGTCCCTACAAACACCCTCTGGATAAGAAAAACAGCATATATTCCAAAGAAAAAGATTTTAGCAGCAAACCACCCAGGGGTTTGCTTTATGCCCACTAGAACTAGAATATACACACACACTTGGAGAGCTGTGCAGTGCTACCAGTGGTAGCGTATATTGGACACTCGTCTTTACTCTTTACATCGTCCTAAACAATCTCTATCTAATATCCTATCCAAGGTACGTTACCATCACTCTCTTCACTCTACAGTTTACACATTAATCGTTACAAACTTACTTTCCTTTTGTGTAACCAATTAATTGGTAGAAACGTATGAATAGGTCATTAAATATTGTTCCTGATAGCTTTGCACTTTATAATTTTTAATATAATTTTTTTTATTTTAATATAATTTTAATATAATCGAACCTGCATAAGTTGATATGTATGAACAACACTTCCTCATGTGTTGTTTAGTAGATTGAACATTGAATTCACTATGTTTAATACTGTAATTACTCTTTCAAAACTAGTTGTGTGTGTGTGCACACACACACATTAATGAAATGATATGGAAAGAAGAAATGGCTAGATACAATAGCAGGAAGATAAGTGAAATCTGTATACGTTAGATTTACAGTTGATTTGTATATGTTTCATACGTAGTCTCATGTGAAATACAGCATGGATGGCATCCGATCCAACCATCGTACGCCTGATGAAAAGGGGGAACAGAACAAAAACCCTAACAATAAGGAATCCATGTCATGTACCGAGCTCTGGACGGATGGACTGTTGTGTGCTTTTGAATATGTTAAAGGTCCAAGAAAATCAGTTAAGTCAAGGTCGAAGTCAAACGCAAAACCCTACCCAACGCATCAAGTAAATCGTCATAAGACTCATAACGTGAAGAAACAGGACGATGGTTATTCATCGGAACCGACTAATCTTACGGAAAGCATGAGTGAACATGTGATAGGAAAACTGGATGTGAGTCATTGGATCCCAATTGGTTGGGCCAGAATATCTGAGCTTATCGAATCAATGCAAATTCACACTGACTGGGCTACCCACGAGTATGATTTTTTGGACGATGAAGATGAGGTGACAATTGCAGAACTGGCCGCACCCTACTGGGAGCGTCCAGCTGGACCTGTATGGTGGTGCCATGTGGCTGCAGACCATTCACACGTTAGTTCATGGCTTAATAACGCTTCATGGTTACATCCTGCGATTAGTATTGCTTTGAGAGATGAAAGCCGGCTCATAAGCGAGAGAATGAAACACCTTTTATATGAGGTATTAACTATTTTGATTTTTGAAATTCTTTAATTGTTATAGTTGTGAAATGTTTGATTTTGGTCAAATCTTGCTTAGGTCCCGGTCAGAGTTGCTGGAGGTCTGTTGTTTGAACTTCTTGGTCAATCAATTGGTGACCCGTATATAAAAGAGGATGATGTGCCTGTTGTCCTTCGTTCATGGCAAGCACAAAATTTCTTAATAACCGCATTGCACCAGAAAGGGGATACATCAAGTTTAAACGTATTGGGTGTCATAGAAGTTCAGGTTTTTTACCATTTGCCATGAGATTTTTAATTTTTATCTTTTATTTATTTTCAGCTTACCGGATTATCTATCATGTAGGAACTTCTTTTTGCTGGTGGTAACAATGTTCCCCGGACAGTACATGAAGTTATAGCCCTCTTGGCCAGCCGGCTTGCACGGTGGGATGACAGGTCAGCTGATTTATTCGATTTAATTTTAACTGGTATTCTTTTCAGTTGTATTTAATCAGGGAATATTAAAAAAATATGTAAAACACAGATTATTTCGGAAGTCTATATTTGGTGAAGCTGATGAAGTAGAACTGAAGTTCATTAACAGGTACATTATGCATGATATAGTCTCAAAATCTTGTTATTCTGGATAAGTTATTACACCTGAAATTTTAAGGCATATGTATTTGTTAACAAAATATTTAAATAAAATATATGTTATGGTATTCACTACTAAGCATCAGCACCTAAACTCATAATCCTCTACAGCTTTATGAATCTGAGTAATAATATTTGTTTATGCATTTCTTGTAAATAATATCCAACATGTTATTTAAATGATAATCACCATACATGGACCAACATCAACTGCTATGGTCCTGCGAAGAATGCGCTTTGGTCCTGCGAAGAATGCGCTTTCCTATAGCCACTTGGCTCAGTTATGTTTTCGTCATACGCATATTACACACACATTGTCTACTATGAAGTCTTGTGAGTCCACATAGTAATAGAGTTACCACTAAAATCTTAAAATTTAGTGCAGACAACAGATAAGTATTAGAAGAAGTGACTGTGAGGTATTATATGTTCCTTTAAAATCGACCAATATATCTTAAAATTTCTAGGGCCTTTTTACCAAACATATATTACCTATTTCATATATGTTCTCATTTATAATTGCAAGGGATGTCGTTTCTCATATATTTCATATACATTGTCATGCCACAATATATTAAAATTAGAGTAATGAGTAACAATATTGTATGTTGGAATAGGAGAAACAATGAAGATTTGAATCTTTACATTGTAATACTCAACCAAGAAATCAAAAGATTATCACAACAGGTTTGCTATGATTTAAACCTTTGTTTGACTTACAAAAAGTTAATGCCGACTTTAGTTCATGGAATTTTATTTTGCAAGGTTATTCGAGTCAAATGGTCTTTGCATGCAAGGGAGGAAATAGTATTTGAATTTCTCCAACACTTAAAAGGAAATACAACCAAAACTTTGCTTGAAGGAATACGAAAAAGTACAAGGGAAATGCTTGAGGAACAAGAAGCAGTTCGTGGTCGCTTGTTTACAATTCAAGATGTCATGCAAAGCACTAAACGGGCATGGTTGCAGGTTTGTCTGTCATAATATATTTATAGTTTAATATATTACGATGATGCTTTACGCTTTAAAGTCAAGCTATTTTTGCTCCAAGACTGATTATTTTCCAAGTTCCTTGAATAATTCCTCAACAATCAAACAACATAGGGTAGTTTGAACTTTGAAGGATATCACCACACAAACACATAGATATACCTTGGTTTGGGTGGATGTTTATAAATCCACTGGTTTTAAAGCAATAGTTATTTTTTCGATCTTCTCTTTAAGATTAGGTAGATATCACCTTGTGTAATCTTTACTCTAAGTTGTTAGCGATCACACTTTCCCTAATTACACTTGGTACTCACCAACACTTCGTCTTAATTGCACTTGGTAGGGGTGGCCAATGACCTCTCTTTAATATGATAAAGATCATCACTCACAAACACATACAAGTGTTTGAATGAATGTCGTTCTTGCTAAACTATGATCTTGCATCTATTGTAAAAGATATGTTAGGGACATAGATTACCTAAGAATGATTTAGGAATCTGGAACTTGAGGGCCTAGGATTGATGATAATATAGGAGCATAGAATGTGCCTTGGAGGCCTGGATGAACAATTAATTAAGATTATGAGTATGCACATATGCAGGGACTCGGTGGAACAGGGGAGAGAGACAAATTAGACAACAATAAACAATCCATTCCACACTAACAAATGTTGTACATAACAACCTATTTATAGGTTGCGATTTGGTGGTTAAAAGTAACCGACATAACTATCTAATTAACCGCTAATATGACGGTTTGACCTTTACAAGTTTGACTTTCTAAATTAAATTCTAATTATACTAAATTGCCTAACTTTCAGTATGCAAGTGGTGAGTCTATGTGTTGGTGGGAAGGTTACTTAAATAAACATATAGAATAGCGAGTAAGCTTTGGAAAAACTTGGTCAAACTAAATTATAGTCATTTTTAGTTAAATTGTTTAGGCCTTTGTTAAGGCATGCAACACTCATCTTAGAAAGGCATCAGTTGACCATATCAGCTTTAAAAGATCATTAAGTGTAAATGCATAAAAGATGCGTTCTGGGCATGGCCAAAGTGTTTTCATTTAGCTTGCAATCTACATAGTCCGACACATATCACCATGGTGGGTTCGCCCTTTTAAAACATCTTCATGTCGAATCCGAAGATTCTCTGTCAAAGACTCATGGTTTATAAACTTAAAGTTAAATAAAATACAGGATTAGTTAATTAAAGATGTGTAAGTTTGTATAACTTAAAGATAAGTCTCAAGTGATCATTTAATAGTCATTGTATCGTTTCTTAAAAACGCCCCACTTACGGTGTGCGCATATAATGTATATATGTGTGGCCCTCAGGGGGCAAAAGTAAAGTTGCGCTAGTTTTAACGTTATTTTCCTAATTTCGTGAAAATAACGTTAAAAAGACGGACGGTTAATCATGCATCATGTGGTGGCGTTGATAGCCAAAAGACAAAGGGGTACATGCACTGATCGGGTTTGTCCCGATTGCTAAGTGTTCTGTGCCTTATGTCCAAGGCTTGATACCAAACCACATCGAGCCGGGGGTCTCACTGGAAACAGCCTCTCTATTCTTAGGTGTAGAGGTAAGGCTGTCTACATCTTACCCTCCTCAGACCCTACCTTCGCTTTGCTATAGGTGGGATTAACTGAGTATGATGATGATGATGTATCGTTTCTTAAATGTCTAAGGATAATGTTGATATGAGAAATGCAAGTTGACTCGTTTGGTTTGCCCTTGCAAGTTGACTCGTTTGATATCAAACACTTTACTTATTTCACCCTAAGCGTTCACCCTAAGCGTAAACTCTAATAATCAAATAATTAGTTCCTAAACAAGCATCCAAACTTCCAAACACCTGATTTTGTGATCTTGAAAGCTATACAGAAACTATCATGACAACTTTTTTGTTTTTACAATTTTCAGGATCAAAGCACAAGAGTAACACACAATCTAGCTGTGTTTGGTGGGTGTGGTCTTATTCTGTCAATCATCACAGGATTATTTGGGATTAATGTGGACGGGATCCCGGGGGCCACAAATACACCATATGCGTTTGGTCTATTTGCAGGCATTCTATTCTTGATAGGAATAATCTTAATTGCAATTGGTTTATTATACTTTGGACTAAAAAGACCAATCACTGAAGAACAAGTTGAAGTGCGGAAACTTGAGTTGCAAGAATTAGTCGACATGTTCCAGCATGAAGCCGAGACTCATGCTCAGGTTCGAAAACATGTTTCAGGAAACAACAGAATGCTAAATGGTGCAAACTATGTTGTCATTGATTAGAAGAGGCTCACTTGGAAATCTAAAACTTAATTGCATAGTTATTAGATAGTTACAAATTTTTATATAGATTATATTACAAACACTGAAAAAATGTATAGCCTGATCGATACTTGTTATAAAAGGTTATGTATGTTCATTGTAATACTGCACCATTATGATGTTACTTTCCAAAATTAAATGTCCGATTAAGACGAATATTAATGTCTAATTTTAGTAAAATACCAACTCCTAACAAAGCATGGCAAGTAACAATAGATCCATTAATAAGAGTAAGTAAATTTGGTGTGGAACAATATTAGAATGGTCGACTCTTAACATTGTAAATACTCTTTATCAAGGAGAAAACGTCAACTCACTACCTTTTACATAAATGTTGCACATACTCTAAAGAAATATTAACTAGACTTGCTCTCACACTGTAGGTTTGTAACAAGTATGTAACACTCATGACAAGGTTATACCTACTTCTTTGTCAAGTCTCAAAACCTCTTTCAAACATATATGAAGATTAAAATTCGAGATCACAAAGGGAGACTGAGTATTGCACAACAAGTGTCTTAACATTAATATCGTAATATGCCGTGTTTTCATCACCATTCTAGTCATTGTCATACCAGCCTTAATGGTGTTATAATACAAAAGTAAATGGCTAATTAAGACAAACATTAATGTTTTTTTAGTTTATTAAAATACTTAAGATGTAATAATTTAGATCTTCAGATTTCATAGCTAGAATATTTTATGTTTGCAATTCAGAAAGGGGTGACGGCGCAGCTTGTTGTCCGTATACCTTCTATTATGATGTAACTTTCGTATTTTGTTTTAATGAATTTGTTTCTTCAATCAAAAAAAAAATATGTGAATATTTTCCCATAATCTAATGATACAACAACAATCATGCCCAATAAAATCTCACACATAGCAGAGCTACTGACATGGTATGGGGAAGGTGAGATGTAGGCAAACTCATACCTCTATTCCGAAGGATAGAGAGACTGCTTCTAGAGAGACCCCAGCTCCACGAAAACTCTATCAACACATGAAAAGTAGGTTAAAACATAAAGTTCTTCAAACTATATAATAACATGGGCTAGACATAATAGAACTAGAGTAATGCCGATAAGACATCACACATGCACACAAAAGATAAAGGTAACATGAGAATACCACCAAAAGGAAAACTAAAACTAAGATAAGCTACGCCAATTAATAAGAGTAAGCAAATTTGGTGTGGAACAATATTAGAATGGTCGACTCTTAACATTGTAAATACTCTTTATCTCAAGGAGAAAGCGTCGGCTCACTGCCTTTTACATACATGTTGCACATACTCTATAGAAATATTAACTCGACTTGCTCTCACCCTGTAGGTTTGTAACAAGTACGTAACACTCATGATAAGGTTAATGACCTACTTCTTTGTCACGTCTCAAAATATTCGATCTTTCAAACATATATGAAGATTAAAATCCGAGATCACAAAGGGAGATTGAGTGTTGCACAACAAGTGTCTTAACACTAATATAGTACTATGTCGTTTTTCAACACCATTATAGTCATTGCCATATTTACAAACATATATGATTAATTAAGACAAAGATTAATGTTTTTTTTAGTTTATTACAATACTTAAGATGTAATAATTTAGATATTAAGATTTCACAGCTAGAATATTTTATGTACGTAATCTAATGATACAGCAACAACCATGTCCAATAAAATTCCATCCATAGCAGAGCTATTGACACGGTCTGGGAGGGGTAGGATATAGGCAAACGATACCTCTATTCCGGAGGATAGAGAGACCCCAGCTCCACGAAAATCTATCTACACATGAAAAGTAGGTTAAAAAAAAAAATAAAGTTCTTCAAACTATATAATAACACGGGCTAGACATAACATAACTAGAGTAATACCGATAAGACATCACACATGCACACACAAGATGAAGGTAACATGAGAATATCACCAAAAGGAAAACTAAAACTAAAATAAGGTACGCCAATTATCCCCCCCCACACCCCCACACACACACACACAAATGTAATGATAACGAACACTTTTCTTGTGGGTCAAGTTGTTAACCTATATAAAACATTATAATATAATTATCAATTGTCTATTAATAAAAAAAGAGTCGTAAACCTTATTCAATTTGTCTATTCATCATGCGATAATCACTTGATAATTCAACAACATGAAGATCTAAAACCGACATCACAAACAACTTCATCGTTGCAACAACAGTCATTATTAATTTGTCTTTACTCATCAAAACTTTATAATTTATGTTTCATAAAATCAAACACACTTAGGGGCTGTTTGGTAAGCCTCTTAACGAGGCTCTGAACCATTCAACACTTAATGATTCAGCATTCAACGCGTTTGTTTCAGCTTCTGAATGGAATAGTTAAGACTGAACCATTAAGATTTTGGATATTGTTAAACCATTAAGCACTGAACTAGATTGAACTTTAATGAGGCTCTCCTACCAATGTGGGATAAAAAAACTAACCGTTAAAAGGTCCAACTTAATGATTCAATATTTAACTATTCAGACCCCTTAACCATTCAGACATTTTAACGATTCAACACTGATGAGCTATTTTAGTAATGAAAGAAGAACAATAGAGAAAGAGATTCAAGACCAAACAAGCTGATTGATCTCATTGATTATCAACGGTATTTAACTACCATTCTGTTACACAAACCGTTACAAACATATCTTTCCCGCCCACTTTCTAACCCTTCAACTATCTACTTATTACAATACAAGTCCTTATTATTCTAACAAACTATTACAACTATTACAACTTGTCAATACTGGTCCTTGTACTTCTTCTTATACTTTTTCTCACATCAATACTCCCCGGTTATTAAAAAATCTTTGTCCTCAAAGATTGTTGAACTGAAAATCTGGAAATCTTAAAGCCAAGTCATCACGAAATTCCCAAGTAGCATCTGATAAAGGACTGTCTTTCCATTTCACAAGAACTTGACCTGCAGCTCTATTTCCCCTTCTGATTACCCTGGAATCCAGTACACCTTCAGGCTTTAGAGTAAATCTGTGACCTTTAGGAATAGGAATGACAGCAGTAGGAGGTCCACTAGCTTTTTTAAGTAATGAAACATGAAAAGTTGGATGTATATTAGAATCATCAGGGAGATCCAACTTATAAGCCACCTTCCCTATTTTTTGCAGCACCAAATAGGGACCATAGTACTTTGGTGACAATTTATTGAAAGGTTTGCCCCTTATAGAAGACTGAACATAATTCTGTAGCTTTAGGAAGACCCAATCACCTGCCACAAACTGTCTGTCCACCCTGTGTTTATTAGCTTGCTGCCTCATTCTATTTTGAGCTTTAAAGAGAGTTTCCCTGAGTAGCTTGATTGTTTCTTCTCTATTCATCATGAACTCATCAACTGTAGCTACATCAGATTCCCTGTGCACATAGGGAACATGCAAGGGAGGGGCATAGCCATATAAAGCTTGAAATGGGGTTGTATTGATTGCACTGTGGAAATTGGTATTATACCAAAATTCTGCAAGTGACAACCATTTGACCCATGAACTAGGTCTTTCCATGGTCATGCATCTTAAATAGGTCTCTAAGCACCTATTCACCACCTCAGTCTGGCCATCTGACTGAGGATGGTATGCAGTGGATAATGCCAAAGTAACCCCTTGTAATCTGGTAAATTCCTTCCAAAAATGGCTAAGAAAAACTGTGTCTCTGTCAGATACAATGGTAGGTGGCCACCCATGCAACTTATAAATGTTGTCAAGGAACAGTTGAGCAACATTTAGAGCAGTGAAAGGATGAGCCATAGCCATGAAGTGACCATACTTAGTCAGTCTATCTACCACAACAAATATAACCTCCTTCCCTTGGGACTTGGGCAGACCAGTGATGAAATCCATACTAATGTCTGCCCAAACAGCAGTAGGGACAGGTAATGGTTGAAGTAACCCAGGGTAAGCACTGTTATCATATTTAGCCTGCTGACATACTTGACAAGACCTGATCAACTGTTTTATCATCTTGAGTTGCCCTTTCCAGTAAAACATTGCTTTCAATCTTTGGTGAGTTGCATTAACCCCAGAATGGCCTCCCATATAAGAATCATGACACAGCTTAACCAATTCTTTTCTCAATTCCGAATTTGCCCCTATAACCAACTTTTGCTTTCTTTTGAGCAACCCATCATTCCACCTATACTTATGAACCTCCTGGCCTTTTTTAAGCTTGTCAATAACAACTTGTAAAACTATATCATTCTCCCAACTGTCTTTAATCTTTTGCAGCAATAATGGATCAAATGAACTAAGGGTCATATTAAACACAGCAGAACTCTCCAGTCTGGAAAGAGCATCTGCAGTCACATTCTCCACTCCCTTTTTATATTGGATCTCATAGTCATAGCCCATAAGTTTGGCCAACCAAGAGTGTTGAAGTGGAGTTGTTATTTTTTGGGATAACAAATGCTTCAAACTCTTTTGGTCAGTTCTTATAATGAAGGGCTTGGCCACCAGATAATAGTGCCATTGCTTGATGGCCATGATTATTGCTAAGAGCTCCTTCTCATACACTGATAGGGACATTTGTCTAGGACATAATGCCTTACTGTAGAAAGCCAGTGGATGTTCATCTTGCAACAACACTGCTCCAATGCCTTTTGAAGAGGCATCAGTTTCTACTATGAACTTCTTATTCAAATCAGGTAGAGATAAGACAGGGGCCTCAGTTAAAGCATGTTTGAGCTGGTCAAAGGCTTGTTGAGCCTTTTCACTCCATTGAAAGGAGTCTTTCTTGGTCAGCTCAGTCAAAGGTTTGGCTATGATCCCAAAAGACCTGATAAACTTTCTATAATAGCCTGCCAATCCTAAAAAGCCTCTCAATTGTTTTACATTCAGTGGTGTAGACCAGTTAATCACAGCTTCAATTTTCTTAGGATCAGTGCCCACCCCTTGTTTATTAATAATGTGACCCAGGTATTCCACTTGTTGACCAGCAAATGAACACTTAGACTTTTTTGCAAACATGTTTTGGTCTTTTAAAACTTGCAAAACACTTTCCAAATGAACCAAATGCTGATGTATGTCTTGACTATACACCAGAATGTCATCAAAGAAAACCAAAACAAATTTTCTCAAAAACTGTTTAAAAGTTTGGTTCATTAAAGATTGGAAAGTGGCAGGGGCATTAGTTAAGCCAAATGGCATAACTAAGAATTCAAATAACCCCTGATGTGTTCTAAAGGCAGTTTTATGAACATCACTAGGAAACATCCTGACCTGATGGTATCCACTCCTCAGATCCAGTTTAGAAAACACAGCAGCACCTTTCAATTCTTCTAGCAGTTCATCAATGAGAGGAATTGGAAAGCTGTTTTTTATTGTAGCATTGTTTAACTGCCTATAATCCACACACATCCTCCAAGTACCATCTTTCTTCTTTACTAAGACCACAGGGGCAGCAAAAGAGCTGGAACTGTTTCTTATTACCCCTGACTGTAACAATTCATCAGTCATTTGCTCAATGGCATCTTTCTGCAATGACTGATATCTGTATGGCTTTAGGTTAACCACCTCATCTTCATTCTTGAGAATGATTCGATGGTCACAGTCCCTTGAAGGTGGTAAGCCTTTAGGTTCATCAAAAACAACCTTAAACCTTTCCAACAATTCAGTAATTCTTGAGTCCTCCACTTCCTTGGAAACATTGGTACTTTGACCATTTTGTCCCTCAATGGATATTAACTGAATACCATACATTTGGGTAGTCATTAACTGATTTGGATGATTCAATAAATGGTCCATCTTCTCAATAGAACACAAACTTATTCCATTGTTACTAATCCCTTTCAGGATTTGTCTTTTACCATTAAACTGGAATTCCATGGTTAATTGTTTAAAATTCCACACAATGTCTCCCAAGGGAGAGAGCCATTGTATCCCTAGTACCATATCATAGCTCTCTAGGGGAATGACCATTACATCTGCCTCGAACCACATTCCCTGCATCATCCATTTAAATCCCTTACACATTTGAGCACAGTCTATCTGGTTCCCATTGGCTACTGATACTTTTAAGGCAGGAACCTCAATAGTGGCACATTGTAATAATCTGGCTAATCTGAGACTAATAAAATTGTGAGTGGACCCTGAATCCACTAAAATGTATAGCCTTCTGGTGCCAATAGATCCCACAATTTTCATAGTGGAATAGGATGGAATACCATTCATAGCATGAATAGATATTTGAGGCTGCCCAAACATATTAGCCAATTCTGCTATTTCTGTGACCACTTCCTCTTCCTCACAGTCATCATCATTAATTTCAATGATGAACAACTGTCTGTTTTTACACTTATGTGTAGCAGAATACTTTTCAGGACAAAAGAAACATTCACCCCTTGCCCTCTTTTCATCAGCCTCTTTATTAGACAGTCTTCTCACAGATTTATTATTATTGACAGAGTTAACTGGTGTAGGCAACAAAGGAGGGTTTGCAGCACTTACATTGGTAGATTTTGACCCATAATTGGTTCTTGAATTAGAAGTAAAAGAAGAGTTGGCAGTCCAACTTGTTTTCTTGACTTCCTTACTTCCAAATAAGGTAGTGTGCACTTTATCTTGCTGCTTAGCCATGGCAATAGCATCCCTCAAAGTTCTTGGTTTAAAAACCTTAACCAAACATCTTATTTCAGGTTTCAACCCCCCTACAAAGAGGCTAGCAGCATATTCTTCTGAAAGTGTTACCTTAGTCATTAATGCATCAAATGCATTACAATACTCATCTAAGGTACCCACCTGCTGCAAGTTCTTTAACTCTTCCATAGCATCCTCCCACAGATTTTCAGCAAATCTAGTGGTGATGGATCTAACATACTCATCCCAACTGATCTGTTCAATGGGTCTATTTGCACTTGTGAGATAGCCTTGGTGCCATTTCAATGCAATGCCCTCAAGATTGACCACTACATAATGGACTTTCAAATGATCAGGGGTTTTATCAATCAAGAAAAAGTGATTACACTTATAAACCCATCCATCAACATCATCTCCATTAAACTTGGGAAAATCCAACTTCCCCAATCTGGCAATCCTCTGATCATGGTGTTGGTTATTAACAAGGTGATTATTATTATCATTATGAAAGCCATTGTTGTTGTTGTGTAGGTGACTACTATTATTATCATTATGATGGTTCTGGTGAGAGTTTTGTTTCTGCAAATCAGTGATTTGTTGTTTAAGGCTATCAAACATTGATTGTAGGTTTAGGGTTAATTGAGCAATAGCGGTTGCATTGTTTTCATTGAGTGTTTGACTGTTCTTGATGGATTGTGAGTGTTCTTTCAACTGTTTTTCGAGTTTCTCCATTTCTTGTTGTCTAGTGTTGTTTGCCATGGATAATCGAATGAAAAGATTGAAAAGATGAAAAGAATTAGGAATAGGATGGATTTGATCACAAATTGATCAAAACCAGGAGTAGATTTATTGCCAACAATCAATCCCGCACAGAAATGAACAAAGAATTAGAAAGAACGAAGAATTGAAAAAGAAACTGATCGGAGAAGACGAACGAACGGCGGCGATACGACGGTTGGTGGTGGATATGGCGGTCCCGGAGCTCAGATCGACGAAGCTCTGATACCACTTGATGAGCTATTTTAGTAATGAAAGAAGAACAATAGAGAAAGAGATTCAAGACCAAACAAGCTGATTGATCTCATTGATTATCAACGGTATTTAACTACCATTCTGTTACACAAACCGTTACAAACATATCTTTCCCGCCCACTTTCTAACCCTTCAACTATCTACTTATTACAATACAAGTCCTTATTATTCTAACAAACTATTACAACTATTACAACTTGTCAATACTGGTCCTTGTACTTCTTCTTATACTTTTTCTCACATCAAACACTTAATCAAACAAACAGCCCCTTAGCTAATTACAATATCCACAATAATTACAGTATTATAAACTTAAACCACAATTAAAACCGAATATCATAAATTTAAACCATAATAATAATAATTTCGTTTTTCACAAAACGTTCATGGACTGAACATGCCAATTAAAAACTCCAAAGGAAAACATATGTAACATACGTGACGCTTTTTACGGAAGATAATAATATATATACTACCTTGATTCACACGTTCGCATCCATTCACATCAAATCCTAGGGTTCCTTTATATTAATTATTTTACTTAACTAATTTGGTACTTTTTTCTGTTCATCACAACAGGTTCGATCCATTCTCTTTTCTTCCAATACTGTTGTTTCTTCTTTCGTTCATAACAGTTTTACATATTATTAATTCCTATCATATATTCATCTGTTGACTTTTTATTTTTTTAGGGTTTCGTCAATCGGTTATTCGTTCCTTGATAATTTACCTTATTTTTGTTCGTATATCAATTTATAACAATATTTAGGTGTTTTTATGCAGGAATTGTGTTGTAATTTGTTAAGTATGGGAGAGAATGGAAGAAGACAGTTTAATAAGAGGGATAGAGATAGAGATAGGGATGATAATAAGAATCAGAGAAGACGAGGGAACGAAAGAGACGATAGAAGTAATAATAATAATTATAATCATAATAATAATAATAAGAATAATTATAATAAGAATAATAATAGATATGATAAGGATAGGGAGAATGGTGAGTTGGTTGTGTATAGGATATTATGTCCGGATCGGTTTATCGGGAGTGTGATTGGGAAGAGTGGGAAGGTTATTAACTCGATTAGGCAAGATACGAGGGCGAAGGTTAAGGTAGTGGATCCGTTCCCGGGATCGACGCATAGGGTGATCACGATTTATTGTTATGTTAAGGAGAAGGCGGATATTGAGCCGGATCATGAGCTTGGTGATATCGATCCGATATGCCCTGCGCAGGATGCGCTTATAAGGGTGCATAATGCGATTGCTAATGTGGTCGGATCAGCTGGTGATTCGGATAATAAGAAGTATAAAGATAAGGAAGAGTGCCAGATTCTTGCTCCGTCTAGTCAGTCTGCCAGTCTTATTGGGAAAGCTGGTGCAACTATAAAGAGGTTAAGAAGTAAGACGAAAACGAACATTAAAGTTTCTCCTAAAGATGTTAGTGATCCTGATCATTCGTGTGCTATGGAATTCGACAACTTTGTTCAGGTTGGGCTTTTGTAAATCATAATTATGTCGTATTGATTATTTGTTTTTTTGACAATTTGTTGAATTTATATAGATAACTGGTGATCCGGATGCGGTGAGAAAAGCACTATTTGCGGTCTCGACGATTATGTACAAGTTTCCCCCTAAGGAAGATGTTCCTCTTGAAACATCTGTTACTGAAGCTCCTCCAAGCATCATCATACCGTCTGATCTACCGATTTTTTCTGCTGCTGGGTTATACCCAAGTGTGGATCCGTATGTGCCCTCAAGATCTGTTTCTTCCGTTCTTGGTGCTTCACACTTACCAGAATTTCAAGGTTATGCTGATTCAGGGAGCCAATGGCCAATTTACTCGTCTGCGCTCCCTGTGGTTTCTGGATATCCTGGTGCATCAATAACAGGTGAGTTAATCGTAAGGGTTCTGTGCCCATTTACCAAAATTGGACGTGTTATCGGGAGGGGTGGCGCCTCAATTAAAAGTGTCCGAGAAGCTAGTGGTGCTCGTGTTGAGGTTGATGACACCAGACGTGATGAATGCATTTTAACAATCCAAGCAACAGAAGTACGTTCTTCTGTTTTTATATATTCACTCATAAAGATACATTCTTTGTTTTCTTTCATTCTCGTATCTTATCTTATCATATCGTGACAATTTTGCAGTCATTGGATGATGTTAAATCAATGGCGGTCGAAGCAGTTCTATTACTCCAAGGAAAGATTAATGAAGAAGATGAGGAAGATGTTTCCATCAGGCTTCTTGTCCCTTCTAAAGTCATCGGTTGCATTATAGGTAAAAGCGGTTCAATCATAAATGAAATTCGCAAAAGAACTAAAGCAGATGTTCGCATATCAAAAGGTGATAAACCAAAATGTGCAGATGCTAATGATGAACTTGTTGAGGTATATTCATTAGTTCGTTTACTGTTTTTACCTTAAATCAGTTGATCTTGAAAGCTTTTTATAACTATACTATTGTAACATGTAGGTGATTGGAGAAGTTGGCAGTGTGAGGGATGCACTTGTTCAGATAGTTCTCCGCCTTCGTGATGATATCCTAAAAGATAGGGATAGTGGTCATAAACCATCTACAGGGAATGATTCCGTGTATGCCAGTGGAAGTGGTATTCCTGCACCTTCAGTCTTACCTAGTATTTCATCAATGACTCCTTTGGGTTATGAGCACAGAGGTGAAACAGGGAGTGGTTTGGGCTTGCTTTCGTCAAGCTCCATATATGCGGTATGCTGCATTGTTGAATCATTATAAATTATACATCTTGTGGATTATATGTCGTATGCTAATTGGATATGTTTCTTGTTACAGATGAATGACAGTGGGTATGGATCTTTGTCTTCTTATTCTTCAAAGCAACTCTATGGAGGGTAAGCAGTTATTTTTCCCAAAATATCAGCCATAGCATATCTTTGGTATTATTGACTCCTTTTGCTCTTGCTAATATGATCTTTATGTTGATCAGATTGCCTTCTTCTGCCTCTGAGATGTTGATCCCTGGTCATGCGGTTGGCAAAGTGATGGGTAAAGGTGGAGCTAATGTAGACAATATCCGGAAGGTGATTTTCACTCCTTTTTTTTATATTCCTTTGTTTTATACACTATAAAATTAGAGATATTAATTACTAAAAAAATTCATTTGATGTTTTTTTGTTATCCAGATATCCGGGGCTGCTGTGGAGATATCTGATTCCAAATCATCCCGGGGTGATCGTGTGGCTGTGATTTCTGGGACATCTGAACAGAAGCGCGCGGCTGAAAACTTGATTCAGGCTTTCATATTGGCCACCTAATTATAAACTGAAGGTGAATTATGGTTTAAATCGTGGGAATTGCTCTTACCCGTAGTCTCTTTTAGGGTTTTCTTATCATGAAATGGATCTCAATCTCTTGGGTTCTTTCCACTGGAGTTATCTTTTCTTAAGATCATTCTGGAAGATTCATTAATGGCTGCTTGCAAGATCCTGCTATGATTTATCTTAGGCTCCATTCAGCGGCACTTGTCATAAGACTTTTATCAGGACCTTTTCTTTCTCCCCCTACTCTTTTTAATAAACTCCTGTTCTTTGGTAGTGCGGATTCTGTCTTTGAAATATTATTATGCTCGTGCGATTACTTTTCTGTCATTGTTTTAACCATGATAATTGATGTTTTCTGAGTGTTTTGCTCTTGTTCTTCTTGATCTCTGAATCTCCGGTTAATCCTTTCTTTAACTGCTACATTCTGGAATGGTAAGCTTCTTGATCTTCTCCATACCCCTTGATTTGGTGTTTTGGTATACATGATCTTGAAGCAGAAAATTATGTTTGCTAAAAATACGAGGAAATATAGCTCTCTCTGTGAGACTGACATGTAGTTTCTACCTTCAAAGTTGACTTTTTTATATATTTTAATCAAATGCATTTCTAAACTTCATTGGAATCTTTCACCAAATTTCTCCATGTTTTGTGAAATTTAACTAATCCTAAATTTTGGTGACTTCATCCTATCTGGTATGTCCATTACTTGTGCATTTATCCTCATCTTGCTTACACGATCCAATCTTGTAAAGAACTAGTCCGTGGTGCACTATTGATTTCAATCTTTTTTTACAATCACATGAATTGTATCTATAGTAGAACTGGCCAAAAAATATATATACCAGCCATGGCTCTTATTAACTGGATCGCCTGGTTATAATTAGACTCCGCAACCCAACATGGAACTCCTTTGGTCGGATCTTGTGCCTGCTGTTCCTATGAGGATCAAACCCTTATTTGGCAGATGATGCTGCCTTGTTGTTCTGAAATGTTTGGGAGATATCAGAGACCAAATAAACTGCACTATGTGATCTTAGTTGAGTATTTCCCATTTTTGAATATCTTTAGGATGTTAGAGCCTCTTCCGCTTATATACGGTTTTACCTAACCATGTGGGCGGGTCGGTGGGGGCAGTGTTTTGAAAACTGGACTGCTCTGACCGGGATTCGGGCATGGGCTAGCTTCGGTTCGGTGGGCTTGGGTTGCATTTGAATGGGCTGGTGAGCTTGGGTTGGTTGTACGGTCATACCGGTGACCCACATTTGTGGTCGGATTGAGTTTTGGGGCCTTCTTTTTTTATTAAAAAAAAAACTTATGAGATTCAAACTTGACATCACTAGTTTAGAAATTGATTTAAGGGGCTGTTTGGTAGCCTCTTAATAATTCCATTAACAGACTACCTCTGAATCACTTAGCGTTAAGTGTGTTTGATTCACCAAAAAGGCACATCTGAATCAGACAACAAACCTCTTATTCATTAAGTTTCGAAATGATGTTTCCCTTTACCTGTGTTCATAACACCAACCAAGTCGTTCACGCACCACCTTCTCAATCCACCACCACCTCTATATTGGTGTACTCTTATTGGTTCAGCATTCACTGGTTCATTATAATGTCTCATTTGTACGTAAAAGAATTTGATACCATCTCAAAATTTTAGTTCTTTTTTTTAAATGTTTCCATTTTTTTTCCTTAAGAAACCAATACATTTTCTTGTATTAATCTTTAATTTGTTAAACTATATAACTTTTACGTAAGATCCGAATATTTTTAAATTATCTGTGACATCATTCGGTTCTTGATTTCGGTTGAAGCGGTCTCACCAGTGAACTAGCAAGGTGCCCAGTTTGGTTATGAAAACATTTGGGTTTACCTGTGCAGGAGCACATAAAGTGTAGGACACGGGGTCGTCTGAATAGCATGTGTGTGCCAATTAGGTGTTATAACTTGGATTTTGACACCCATTCATTGCCTGTTGATCTTAACTGCACCTTAGTATAATAATCTTTTGCTATAATCTACTATGTCTTGGTATGTGCCACATCATCACATATGAGCTCTACCAATATCACAAAACAATTTATAGCGAGGATGTTGCACAAAATATGAAATGGATGACCCTGAAAGATCACCTGGCAATTGCTTTTGAAGTACTTTTTGGTGCATTTCGAAAATGTCGGTGGTTTCACTTTTGCTCCAGGAACTCGTATTTCCTATCAGTCATTCTGCAGTGTGCCTCACAATTATGAATTAGTGGTTAACTTGCTTCTAAAAAGCATTCGGAGCAACACTTTCACGTTCAGAAATATGAGATGCAAGGTGTGGCATGGGGTCTGAGTTTTATACACATGAGGCGTAGCTCTATGTACAACAAAAACTGTCTGTCTCTCTCGTCTCTTACATATCAGTCTTTTTCATCAATTCATGATCGCTTTTCAACATTTTACATATCAGCAGCCTCCTCCCAATTTGACCAATTTATAGCCTCGCTCCCTTGGGCCGAACCAATGTAGTTAACATATGAGTGATGACGGCTCATCACCATCAGCTTTGGTAGCCAACTCTGAAACCTGGTTAGATTTAGACATTTAGGTATGGATCAGTTGTTTTCTTTCAAGTGCTACAAGCAACAGTTTGGAATCAGGTGTTTTGTCACTCACATCAGCAGGTAACAACCCCAGGTAGTAATTAGATGACCTGGCAGTAGTGTGTTTGGAACCAAGTGTTCCTGTATTTATTATTTTGTGTGTGTTTGCTTCTGCACCTGCCATTGTTTCCACTTATGTATTGTTCAGTGGTGTGTAGTTCATTTACTGAAGGCGATTAAGGATATTATGCGAAAAACTTGAAAACGGTGGTGTGATTCAGCTGTAAAATATGAATCAACTTCGTTGAATAATCTGGAATTTGTTTACTTCGTAAATTTTAGTTGTTAACTGGTAGTCTGGTTGTTTGAAATGAATCATGAAAAATAATAGTTGTTAAACGGGACACTTGTGAAATTTAGTTATCATTTGGTGACTTTCTTTTAACATTTACCTGATTTAAATTCGAAAACAGAAAAGAATAATAACTATGTCATAAGTTGGCAACTATAGGGGCTGTTTGGTTGATTAAGTGTTGAATCATTAAGAGGTCTAAATGATTAAGGGGCTGTTTGGTTGATTAAGTGCTGAATCATTAAGAGGTCTGAATGGTTAAGAGGTCTGTATGGTTAAGTGCTGAATCATTAAGTTAGACCTCTTAATGGTTAGTGTTCTTGTCCCACATTGGTATGAGATTTCATTAAGGTTCAGCCTAGTTCAGTGCTTAATGATTCAGTGCTTAATGGTTCAGCAACATCCCAAGTCTTAATGATTCAGACTTAACCATTCCATTAAGAGGCTGAAACAAACGCGTTGAATGCTGAATCATTCAGCAGTGAATGGTTAAGAGCCTCATTAAGAAGCTACCAAACAGCCCCTAAGTGTTGAATAGTTCAGCCATGTCTGAACGGTTCAGCTCTTAACATTCCATTTAGAGTCTTTTTTAGATTGAAACAAACATTTTGAATGCTGAACTATTCAGAGCCTCATTAAGAGGCTATTAAACAGGCCTAAGTTTCATAACTGTTCCATTTTGGCCAATTGGTTTTAACCATGTTTTATATTTGGTAAAACTTTGATGACTAAATAGAATCTTATTTGATATATTAACTACATGACCTCTCAACAGCAAATGGAGGAAATTTGATCTAGCAAAATTACGCTGTTTTGTCCATTACGGAGTATTTATTTTCTGTGGATCTAAGTTATATAGCGTGAAAATACAAAAACAAAAAAAGAAGTAACAAATTATTTTTTGTTTATTTTACCTGTTATTGGAAAACTTATGGCCTACTAACCAATTGAGCTATGTAAAACGCAGCTTGGGCTTCTAAGGGGTCAAAAGAATAAACCAGTCGAAGCTAGATTCGAACCTTAGAACCCTTGTTTCTTTTTAACTACAACCTAAATGAATATCATATGACAAAAGAAACTCACTTCTTTTTTCGTTCTTTTAATCTTTAAATGAGATCATTTAATCTATTTTTTCTTTTTCGTAAGAATGTCATTTTATAGAGTTAATAGCCAAATTCATCTCTGAGGTTTGGTTCAGTTTGCCACTTCAGTATAAAAAAGTTTTTTTTTTTTTTTTTTGCAATTCAACACCTAAGGTTTGGATTTGTTTTGCTATTTTCGTCATTTTCACTAACTCAGTTAAAAACTGACACAAATGCCCCTCACTTAACGTCAGTTTTTAGCTGAGTTAGTGAAAAGGACAAATATAAAAAAAAAAATCCAAACCTCAGGTGTTGAATTGCAAAAAAAAAACCTTTTTTTGTACTGAAGTGACAAACTGGACCAAACCTTAGAGACGAATTTGGCTATTAACTCTTTTATTTATAACGTCCCTAAATAATAAGAGTTTTTTCAAACACTCACAACTTCAATCAGTAAGGCTATAGGGTGTGGAGACGAGAGGAAGGGAGACGGGGGGTGGGGGGCGGTGGTTGGGACGAGGGAGACGAGGGGACGGGGTTGCCCCGTCTATGCACCCTTCAGCCTAAAAGCATATCTAAACACCGTCTTTCCGCTGTATGTTTTATAATTGATTTATGATTCTATTTATTTAATTTATCAATTTGAATACGCACTTCCAAATATGATTCTTTTCAAAGTTAGCACCTAATGCCTGTGTGTGAGGGGGGGGGGGGGGGGGGGGGGGTAAGCAAATCTTGAGGAATCGTTGCAAACCCAACATATATGGTACATATGATGGTTAATTTCGACCCATTTATGGCCAAATTAGTCATTTGGCAGGGGGCGGACCTAGTTAATAACTAGGTACCGTGTCCATCGCTGCTCAACTTCACGCATATAGTGGAAAATTAGTGGAAACCTTAGGTTTTTTTACGAAACTTGAAAAACGTTGCTACTAAAATGAAAAAAATGAAAAACGTTACTACTGAAATTCATTTCTAGATCCGCACTGTCATTTGGGTAAGAATGGCATGTAATGAGTAAAAAAAAAAAAGTAAAATTGGCCATTTAGGTTAGACTAACCTTTAACGATCAAATGGTTAAATGAGTCGTTTATTAGATTGGTCTCTAACGAAACAAATGGTTAAATAAGTCATTTGGGTTAAATAAGTCATTTGGGTTAGAATGCTAAATTGAACTCTAGCGGGTCAAAGTGGGTAAAATAGTGTTGCGGTTTAAAAGTATTGAAAGACACCAAAGTTGAAATTTCATTAAAAAGGAGTTAGCTTTTTACTATGGGATAAAAAACTTTCATAGGTAGTTGGTAAAATAGTGACTTTCTTTCAAACATGTACAAATAATAACTACAAACTCTAAAATTAATACTGATCATAGCAACATACTTTTAATTGTTTTTTTTTTCTTTTTAAATTAACTTTCATTAAACGAAACGCCAACAACACCAGCCACCTATTTCCAAGGAGGAAAAAAGGAGGCCGAAAACCACAAAATTACATTACATCAAACGCACACCATCTATCCCAATCTACGGCGTCGCCTTTAAATCTACGTTTATACCATGAAAACCCTAAGGACTTGATATCCGCAATTATCTCAACGACCTTCGGCTCCTTACTAGAAAATATAGTTTCGTTCCACGCCTTCCAAACCCTCCAACAAGCTATTACAATTATCCCGTGAAGCATCGTCTTCTTATTCCCAGTTATATCACACCTCTCATGCCATTCCACCAAATCATTGACATGAAACAAAAACGTACCTGGGATCTTGCACCACGTCGATATACCTTGCCAAATACCTGCTACCGACCCGCAGCCCGTCAGAAGGTGCTCAATAGACTCTTCACTGCTCTCACAGCAATTGCAATGGAGATTATCTAGCCAAATGCCTCTTCTCATCAAAGCCACCTTAGTAGGCAGACAATCCAAAAATACTCTCCACATTAAAATATTACATTTAATAGGAACTCACTTACTCCACGTGAACCCAAAGCGACTTGTATTATTGTTAACCGTACCACGTAACCACTTCTTTAGAGCTGCCACTGTAAACCCGATATTATCACCAAGAGACCCACAAATCTTGATTTTCTTGATTTCCTTGAAGTTGCAAATAAAAAATCAACCTCTCTATTTGCTGCTTAGCTTCAATTTCTTCCACAGAGCTAGGAAAGCGCCTCCAATCCCAAAACATCCCCACAACATTATTATTAAGGCGCAATCAATCGCTAACCAATATCCGTTTATTCCTCTCGAGCATGAACAAAGATGGATACTTGTCTTTTAACGGCTCGTCACAAACCCACACATCTAACCAAAACCGGATTTGCCTCCCATCACCATATTTACCCCTAATCATCATATTAAACCCAACACCTTGAACTTTATATTTACTCCAAAACGTCACACAATTCTTCCACACACCGGTTATAGCATTATTGACCGACACAACTCCCCAACTACGACTGGCACCATGAATGGATACTACAACTCTCCTCCAAAGTGCATGTTGTTCGGTATAAAACCTTCATAACCATTTACCAATCAAAGCCACGTTATTAACATCCAACCGAGCTAACCCCAAACCACCATCACGAATGGGTTTTGTGACGACTTCCCATGCCACCCAACTCATATTCCTTACCTCATCTGAGCCACCCCATAGAACCGCCTAATAAGAGCTTCCAATGTATTGATGACTTTTACCGGCGCTTTGAACATAAAAAAATAATATGAGGTAAACTATCAAGGACCGATTTAATTAAAGTGACCCGGCCACCAATAGATAAAGTGTTAGCTTTCTATGTCAACAACCTTTGCTTAAGAGTGTTCACAACAGGATCCCGATTTGCAATCCTATTCATGTTAGCCCCCACCTTTATTCCCAAATAGATAAAGGAATCTCCCCTGCTTTACAACCCAGACCGTCGGCTTGGATCTTTAACTCCTCACTATCAACCCCAATACCACACAAAACCGACTTATTTAAATTAATTTTTAAACCCGAACATAAAAAGAATATTCGCAATATCCTCTTCATGTTATCAAAATTAAATTCGAACCATTCTCCAATTAACATAGCGTCATCTGCATATACAAGTGTGAGAGAATCGGGCCATCATTAGGAAGCCGTATACCATCAAAAGCGCCTCTGTCACATGCCTTATTCATTAAGCCAGAAGCCTCCATGGCTCCATCAAAACCACCACCTCATGTGGTTGTTATGATTGTCACCCCAGTTTAAATTAAAATAATGACATGCCCTTCTAGTTATTTTCATACTAATATATAGGGTAAAGATTAAATACTAATAGATTAAAACATGAGAAGTGAAGGAGTATTTTTTTAATTACCTTTTTTCGTCTTGTCAAGCATGTATTATGAAACAAATCAAAATAAATAAATAATATATTTTTGCATAGTAAGTTTTAGGGCTGACAATTTTAGGCACAGGCAACCGTTACATGATACGAACCTCCACTACCGTAACAGATAGACACGAGTATACGTGTTAATTTTCGTGCTTAGTAGGTCAAACACATGTTTACCTGTTAAGTCTCCGTGCAATAGGCAAAGATGTTAGTATTCTGCATTCATGGTTGTCGTGTCGCTTTCTTATGTGTGCCAATCTGACCCACTTGAATTTATTTTGTAATCCACATTAGGCCCAACTTAATATTCAAAACTAAAAAGTCCAAATTGCATCCCAAATTCCCAATGCATGTTTTTGAAGGCATTTTTGGCTTATAGGGATGTGCTTAATGGGGAGGAGGGTGGTAAAGAAGTGACATGATTAGGGCTGCAAACGAACTGAACTTTCAGTGAATAGTTCATGAACTGTTCGGCATGAAGTTCGTTTGTGTTCCTTCTTATGTGTGCCAATCTGACCCACTTGAATTTATTTTGTAATCCACATTTGGCCCAACTTAATATTCAAAACTAAAAAGTCCAAATTGCATCCCAAATTCCCAATGCATGTTTTTGAAGACATTTTTGGCTTATAGGGATGTGCTTAATGGGGAGGAGGGTGGTAAAGAAGTGACATGATTAGGGCTGCAAACGAACTGAACTTTCAGTGAATAGTTCATGAACTGTTCGGCAGGAAGTTCGTTTGTGTTCCTTCATTTAATAAATGAACAACACGGACAAAAAACTTCGCGCTTTTAGTTAAACGAACAAACATAAACAAAGGTTGGGTTTGTTCGTTTATGTTCGTGAATGTTCGATGACGTGTTCGTTTATGTTCGTGAACGGTCGATAACGTGTTCGTTTATGTTCATTTTTGTTGATAGTTTATTAGGGTTTTTAATTTTTATAATTTTTTATATTTTTATTTATTTTACCCAAATAAAAAATAAATAATATATGTGAGGTAAATGTATAACTATATGAAATTAATAAACCTACTTTTAGTATCCAAATTCATTATGTTTTCACGTTCCAGTGCTGACACTTTATCTTCGACGCCCTCTACCATCCACCTCCAACACCCTCCTCCGTCCAACTTTCTAGCTTGACAGAATTGACCCTCCACCTTTTAACTTAACAAAGATGACCTTTTTACTTTCTAACTTTTATTTAACGCTCAAACTTTTAACATATAACTCGTTCTATCTCTCAAACTTAACCATAATTATATTGTATATCTTAAAGAACATGGCCGGTGACCATATTCTTTCATTGTTACCCTTCAACGTTTTCAAACTGTGTTTGGAAAAAACGAGTCGGCTCAAACATAAAATGTTTTAATTCGGTGGTATAAAATCGAGTTATTGTATATTTTCATACGGTTTAAGCATCACATGACGTACGGTTTAAGCATCACATGATGTGCTGCCACCTATAAACAACTTAGGCATCGCCACAGCAACGCGCGACCTATGCTAACCATCTAGTTAAATATAGCATTATAAGAAAATAAAGTTATATTTTTTTTTTCTATTTTATACATTTTTCTTTGGTTTCCATAGTAGTTTCTTAATGTTGTATCATTTTATAAGCTATAATATCTAATCTCTTCCAAATCATGCTTAAATTTTTAAAAACTAATAAATTTATACTAATGAGAGTAAAGAAAAAAATAGCTTAAAATTTAAAAACTAGTAACTTAACACAAATCATGCTTAAATTTTAAAAACTATAGCGGCTCTTTTATGAGTTGGTTTGTTACCAGCATATTGTTTTGATTTGATGTTTTTGCGAACTCATAGCAGTTTTTAACGGGGGAGGGGCACTCCACTGAAAAAATTTTCACTTCACTAATTTCTACTAATCCTACACTGCCACATCACTTTACCGATTCACTTCACTTCACTGAAACAATTTATTTTCTATTTTTTTAGTAAGTTTAGTACCCACACTGAAATATATATATACACACACACATATATGAATCCAGAATAAATCAGTAGTTTTATATATTTTTTAGTAAAAAAAAGATGACACGCAAAAAAGTCATAAAAGCGTGTAAAAAATAGTCATAAGCACGTGTCATAAACAGACGACATGCGAAAAAGTGTCATATTAAATTTATAACACCGTCATCATTGACACTCTTTTTTGTGTCTGTGCGTCAAAAAAGGTCTTTTTTCCTCCATGACGACACCAATTCTCCCGGTGACTTCGTTTATGTAGTGTTGTAATTCAGGTTAGAATTTAGACTGAACACCATTTTAATGAACAAATAAATATGTGAAAAGCAGAAACTGAGAAAAAGAATCTCACAACACACAAACAAGCCATTGCATTGCAGGCAATTAAAAGTTTCAAAATACAAAGTAAAGGAAGAAAAATGTCTGCCTTCCTCCAGAACAATCATTGCCAAATACAATGCAACTGCAAATAACTTACCATCACCTACACAATCATAATTTGTCATGATAGAAAGTTTTATCACATTTTAACACCCTGAAATCTGATTCTCCATCCTCATTACCTGTAAAATAACAACAAAATTCAATAATTTATAGCATAAACTGATAAACTATATGCAACAATAAATCTTCAGTTTTATGTGTCAAATGAGTAGGGCAGTACCAACACAGGAATTCTTTAAAAAATTAGAGATTAATTTGAAAGGTTAACTGGTAACTAAATCTGTGGTGCAGTTATTGGATTTCCCGAAGGCTACGGTCGAGTCCACTACAAGAAAAGTGACCATTAGAGACTAAATTATCTGAGACTGATATCAGTCTCAGATAAGTAATATCTAGGACTGATCTATCAGTTACAAATAATATTTTTTTTTTGTAGTGGTCGATCGCACATAAGAAGTCGGCACAAGCAATCATTTTGTCACAATACGACAAGGTATTCAAAAACACAAGGATATCTCCAGGTAAGATAATTGAGGGACAAAGGCGAACACAGTTTCGCGGATTAAAAACAAAAGGTCAAAAACCAACATTTTGATTGAAACTCTTGGTGTATGTTTAACTTTTGATGCATAGATTGTATGTATGTTTTACAACTCCTTTGCTAGAATTCGTTTGTGTTAATTGTTTTTTGTCTTCCTAAAAAAGCTACTAAATAAAACAGTATGCTGCAATGTATTACACAATTGCATGGCAACAACATAACTGACAAAAGTAAAAGAGGGTGCATTTAACTGTTGTATATGTAGATGCTTTTGTTGATTATTTTATCATGGTAAAACCAAGTTGATTGTTGCCAACCACCAATTCCAAAACCCTACCCACCTTTAATCACCATTTTCTAAACCTATCATCACCTTAGACTAGAGGATTGTAGACAATTGTATGTTTGAGATCACATAGCAAAACAACTTTTAGTTATCATATTCTGACTCCTTGAGTAAAAACAACTTTTAGGGTATGTTTGTCGAAACTAGCATAGCGGTAGCTTTTTAGATATATTTAGGTGTTTGGCAGAGTAGCTGGAGCTTTTAATAAAATGTATAAAATGACTAAACGGGCATAATTAGTAGTAATCCAGAAATAAAATATTATATTGGAAAGTTATTTAAGTAATTTTAAATAATAAACGCTTTTAGCTTTTTTTTTAAACGCTAGTAGTAGGAGCATTCTAATATGGAGCTTTTTCTCCTAACCAAACAAGACTTCTTATTGAGTAAGAGCTTTTCCTAAAAGCTCCCTACCAAACATACCTAAGGTGCATTAAGCTCATTGATATCTATTCTACATTGCAAGATTTCTCTAAAGGCTAAGGGGGACGGTGTGCAACCCCAAACTGCCCTAAGTTTCACTAATCATGCATTGTCAGCTCAATTTTACCATAAACTAACCCCAAAACACCTTAATTGGTGGCAAAACTACCCTAAGGCTATGGCCTATGGGGTGTGGTCACCCTTCCCCCATCCTTCCCCCTAGTCCACATCAGCGCCACGTCAATTCCCTCTTCCCCTCCCCCAAACCACCCCTCCCCCAAACCAGAGAAATGGTTCCCCGTTCTTCCCCTTCCCTTTCTTTTTCTCTGGCTGACAAGTGTCCCATGTTAATATTATATATATTTATATGGAAGATCGGGGGTGAACGGTGATATTCTACCGTTGGTGCCGAACTTGAAGCGGCCGGGGGGGGGGGGGGAGTGGTGTAGGCCGACGGTGAGGCCATCCACCTCAGGCTCTCACCATTCCACACCCCTTGGTCTAATCATGGGCCATACCCTTTTACACCAATCTTTCTCTACACAAACTCACAAAGTACTCTTTCTCTCTCTCTCTCTCATACACTTCGAGTACTACCCGACGAGGCGGCAGCGGTGTTGCCGCGCGGGTAGAGGTACCCACCACCGATACCCGACCTGACATCGTCCTCCCTAAGGATGACCTAACCCTACTCCTAGTGTACTTCCTACCAACATTTACTAAGTCTCCCAAAATCCTACAGCCAAATAAATGAAAAGCACACTTGTGTAACTAGGGATAGCAATTCCTAACACATGATAATATTTAAGTTTTTTGGGTTGGCCGACATAAATTGTTTTATTAAGCAAGTCAACGGGACAAAACCTGTTACTATTAACCCGTTCTAGAGTGTTATTTTAACTCTTAAGAAAGTTTCCATTTAGCGTTTGGAGGGGTAGTTTAAGTGGCAACGCACACACTTGAGAACCTACAAGACCCGGGTTCGATACGGCTCAGTGGCTCACCTACACCAAAGGTGCTTCCTAATAAGATTGCCTAGTGTGATTCCAAAGGATCCCAGTTTTCACTCCACAGGGAGGTATAGAGGCCGGGATCGAACCCTACCGTCCCAGTTTTCACACTTTACCCAACTAGAATCTGTCATCTGAGCTGTTATACTACATAAATTCTACCCAATTAATATAAGCATATAAAGAAAGCCCTAAAAAAATGAAAAAAAAAGTCCAAACAATTAAACAAAGCAGAAGAAAAGTCCAAACAATGAAACAAAGGAGAAGAAAAGTCCAACTAAAAGTCATTACTAAAAACCTAATCATGAAATTCCTTTTCTAGAATTGCCATATTATAAAGAGCCAAAACAAGCACCATGACTTATAACAAGATAACATATGGCAAAATATAAAATCTATCTATATTAAGGGGGACGGGGCGCTACCAGAATTGGGCACGAGTACCCCACTACCAGCACGGTAACACCGCCGCCACCCGTGCTGGTAGGGGTCCCGTGAACCGTTTGCTGGTTCTAGTTAACGGGCTGGTAACCATTAATAATAATTGCAACAGTCGATTTTTAGTATTTATTTTATTACCTTTTTTACCGTTTGAATGTATTTAATATAAAACGGTAACAATTTTTTGACCGTTAATTTAATATAAAACCAAATCCAAATCCGATCCCTCCCCCACTAAACCGTTGATCAAAATATTATTAATTTTCCATCTTCAAGTTGATCACAAATGGCAAACCAAAACCCTAATCCAAATCCAATCCCGCCCCTACTAAACCGTATGCGACAACCAATCTGGAACTTGGAGGATGAACTCGCCTTGCTATTCAAGAGCAAGGACCCGATTGAACGCAAAGTTTTTGGAAAGCGGTTGTCACAAGATTCAATGAACAAATGGGTGAAAACAATCGTTCAACGGACGTGATATATGGAAAGTTTGTATCTTAAAAGTCGAAGTGCGCAATATTTTAGCAATTCTTCGTAAATGATATGAACGACAATCTGGGTTTAAACGAAGATGAATTGATTGAAGAAGCCCGTAACCAATACTGAAACATACACAATGATAACTACCCGAGGGTTGAGGTTTGGAGAGCTATGAGAGGACGTTTTCTAATATAGTCGTGTTTCTACTATCTAACATTCTGAACTAATCAGTCTTAATTTTGAAAAGCATTTCAAATCACCTCTCATCTTCATCTTCTTCTTCAACCACCACTAAAAAGAACTTAAGAACATATGATCGCTTCATATTGAGTCATCCATTTTAACAGCTTAACTAACTGTTTGTTTACATCTAGGTAAAAAAGCTCTTTTCTTTTAATTTTCAATTCTTTTTTGTTACCTTTTTTTTACCGAACTTCAAGTATTTTTGGACAAATTATCCATATTCAATTTTCTTTTGACAAATTATCCATATATTCAATTTTTAGACAACCTATGAATTCGTAATTTGATATATCCTAGAAATTTTTATTGCTGTAACAACTTGTAACTAAAAAACAATAATTTGTTGTTTACATATTCAGAATGTTTTTGTATGTGTGTATGATTCACGATGAAGATAAACAAAAGTTAAAGATAATCACTATCTGAAGTTGGTTTGTATTTAAAATACACAGATTTCGTACATGGCCAATTGTACGGCACTTTATGAAGAGTAAAAAAGCAGAGCTGATATTAAATTATTAATATTAGATATAGATAACAGTGTTATAAATAAAACAACCTATGTTGTATAAAAAAATATTAAATTTATGAATTCTTTGGATTTTTTAGGAATTATATTATATATGAAAATTTTCAATTATTTACATTGATATGTAATTCCAATTACTTATATATTTAAACTTTATATAAATTTTATTTATTATACTCATGTACACACATAAAAATAACCTATTAGAATACAAAACAAAACCCAATCTAACAGTACAAGGGACCTAGAAACATGAAGATGGAACCCGCACCATCATTAAATACTTATCAAAGAATTCTTAACATGGGAATTGATGTTAAGATTCTCCATAAATAGGGAAACTTTAGTGCTTATTATTATTTTTTTAACGGTCAACTAAATATCACCTGAACTGTCAGTGGGTTAGTACTGGACAAATGACTGCTTACTGGGCAGTCCAAGTCCACCAAGCCACCAATTTGGGGAAAAACATTCGCCCAAAGGCCCACTGCAATAAAACCCCTTTGGATTGGATTCGAACTTGAGACCAAATGGCCTCAAGCTCTTGTCTTCATTTCCCTATACCATAGAATATGGTCTTATCATTTTATAGGATTTGCTATATGGAGGTTGTGGGTTGGAGTCTCACCTGCAGTAAATTTATTCTAGGTTGAGCCAGAGATTTTACCATAGTGGGCCTTTAGGTGGTGGGTTTCCTCTGTAATGGTGGCGGCCTGACGGGCCGGGTCACCAGCGCCGTCTGCGTTCGCAGGCCTGGGTGGCTTTTTGCCATTGGGTTTACCCAGGTGACCAGGCTTTCGTTGGACGTTAAAAAAATAACTCAGTTTGCTTATTATCCTTTAACTAAGAATATAATAAAAGTGACAACTTCAAATAATAAAAGTTCAAAAACCATACCCTATGTTTTAAAAAGCGCGCTTGAGGCGTGCTTAAACGCAAAGCGCATCTAGGCGCAAATCCGTGCGCCTTATGTAACCCTAGGCGAGCAGTGTACAAAAAGCGCAAGGAAAAAAAAGCGAGAAAAGCGCGCTTTTTGTACACATAATGTTTTTGTGCTTAAAATTGCTATACATGTAGCTAAAAAGGTTTTACATTTTAGTTAAATCATATATATACCTTATTTGTATCTATATTTTGAGTAAATAATTCTAAAAACCTATAGCATATATAAAAAAATTATATAATTGTCTTGCGCCTCGCGTACGAAAAGCTCATCGCTTTTACGCTTTACGTCTCGGGTTTAAACCTCGTCGCTTTTGTACGCTTCACGCTTTATAAGACCAAGAACATACCTCAATATCCATTCATTCTCATATCTTTTAGAAAGAACACATTATTGTCATTGATAAAGAGTTTTTATTTAAAAAATGGGTCATTGATAGAGTTTTTATTTAAAAAAAATGAGTCATTGATGAGTAACCAAGTGGGGGATTACCTCTAAACTACCATATATTTTCTACCAATCAGAAAGCTCCCGTACATACATTGATTTAATCTTAAGCTAAAACCTACAGGTCCCACCTAAAATATATATATAAAAAAAAAAACCCTAAAGCAAAATGGTGAGGTGCGTGCCCTTCCCACTGCTCGAAATCGGCCCAGCCCGGCAACAAAAATAAATTTCGGTTTCAGTGAAACATAATGCCATTGGCCAATTAAAATAATATTATAAAAAAAATATTAAAAGGACTTAAATTTAAGGAATCTGTCGGATCTTTAATGGAAGTGGGTTGATGTTGATTATGAAGAATAAAGTGAAAGGTTAACACCTGTCTTTTTATAAGACATGCTTGATACAAAGGAAACCAAACTATAAATCTATCAACCCTAATAAACAAACACCTATTCTATGTTATCTTTATCATCATATTAACTTTATATTAATTAACAATACTCACACTAATCCATGCATGTGTTCAACATAATATAAAGATATGAATTCTCACATAGAAAGAGAAACTGTATTTAGTTTCACAATATTTATTCTAAATTTCTAATAGTCATTTGAATCTTCAAGAACACATATATCTTGATTGTGATGTTTATTTACTATACACAATAGGATCTAGTGTATTATTAAAATGTATATTGTAGATTTACCCTTTATGCCAAAAGGGAGTGTAGGCTTGACTTTCAAGTGTCATGTTTCTAATTTGGACTTTAGATGTGAAACAAAAATGTACTTGTTCTTAAGGTTGTCCGTTGTGAGACGCGAGCGGCCACCAACGCGATTAGTCCGGTGCTCACCTCCAGCCACAACAGCCCTGGCGCGAGCACACGTGAAGATCCCAGCGCGAGCATACGCGATGATGCTCGCGTGTGCTCACCTAGCCACAACGAGGTCAAGTGAGCACAGACGATGAGGTTGCTTGAGAGTGAAGTAGGTGGCTCGCGTCTCGTCGCTCGCGTCCCACAACGGATGGTCTAAGAAAGATGGTTAAAAACCACCTTTGGTTTAAAAAGCTGATAATTTTCTATTAAAAATTTTTAAAAAGTTTTTGCTTTGATAACATATTATCAAATGTCAAAACTGGAAATTTATGGTTTCACAAGCTCCTTAAAAGAGTTGTACTACCAGAATCTTCTCAGATATAATATTATTGTTAATTGTTAATTAATATGCTAATTTTAAAACAAAGGGTAAATCTTTGGGTTAAAAACAAGAAACTTTGGGCTAAAATGCTAAGCAACATTTATGGAGATGTAACTATCATTATTATAATATTTTTGTTACTATTGTCCAAAAAAACTTGATTTGCCCTAGTAGAGTAATAGGGCTCTTCACATTTAGGACATATAGATATCCCAACTAGTTAAATGAACCAAATTGACCCAAGTAGCAGTCAAGATATGTATTTTTTGGTTGCAATTTTTGGAAATGAAGATTATACCTAAAAATGACATTGTAACTTGTTAGGGTTAGATAAAGCCTATAGAGTTCCATATCTAAATGCAAGTTTAATTAATGCAAATGCAAAAATAAATACACACATATAGCCATATATTATTATTATTATTATTATTATTATTATTATTATTATTATTATTATTATTATTATTATTATTATTATTATTATTATAAGAAGAAGAAGAAATGGAATATTTTGTAAGGAAACTTACTAGAGATTCAGGTAACTCCCTCAGTTCTTTGATTTTTCCTTGTGATGATCTGACCGCCGTCCACCGCCATCTCCTCCATAGTAACCACCGGCTCCAGGGTACTGATCGACGGCTGAGTTTGGAACGATGAAAAACGGAAGATTTGTGGCCGTTGATCCGTCCGATTGGAACCGCTGAAGGTGGTGTTGATGTGGCATAAGAGACGACTGCAAATTGGACTGAAGGGTCCCCCTACTGAAACCACCTGGAACATTAACCACACCACCACCTATTCCTGCTGCTGCTGCTGATGACGTCATTGCAAAATTTAAGTTGTAACTTTCTCCACCTGTTGTCACCGCCGGTACGTAGCTGTCTTGAAGGAAGGAGAAATGATGTTGTGACTGCTGATAGTTATTATTATTATTATTGTTGTTGTTGTTGAATTGTGATACTTGGATTAATTGAGGAGAAGGTTGTGTAGAGTGATTGAAGAAATAATTAATAGGAGATCTGGTGGTGTTAATCCCACCAGTTAAAAGATCTGTGAAGGATGAGCTTTCTGGAAAATTATTAACCTGATTCAACACCATAACTGTTGTAGAATCACTTTTTTTCTCTTTATCCTTCTTGTTTGCAGCCATTTCCCTGGCCCGGTCTCTCGCTTTGTTTCGGTTCTCAGATCGAGACAACGAGAGACCGGAACCTTTACTAGTCTCCGACGTGCTACTGCACGTCGGAGACTTAGAAACATTACTCTCTGGTTTCTTCTCGACAGATATTGCGCCAAAAAAAGGCGGATCGAGCGACGGAAGCTCGTCTATCGAACTCGCGGCCGCCTTTAGTAACCACTCGACAGCCTTACTAGGCTGATCGTAACCTAACCGATCTTGCAGATCGTAAAACTGGATAGCTGTGTTCACCGACAATCGTACACGTCTGTCTCTAAGTCCTTTAGATGTCAACACTTTACTGTGTCGATCTTTTCCTCCAGAGGCCCTCGAAACCCTAACGATTCGAGACGAGGGCCATCCGCAAAGCCTTGCAACACCAACTCCACCAGCAGCAACATCTTCTACAGGGTTATGTAGCTCCAAATTAGCTCTAATTGAAGGGTTTGAAGAATTATCAGTAGTTGTAGTACTACCGTTGGAAGAAACCCTTTGGAATTTAGACACTTGTCTTTGAATCTCAACATCATCTACCTCCATACTTAGCTAATTTCATACCTTGCTTGTAACAACACAAAAAAAATCAAATCAAATCAAAAGTACAAAACCAAACCAAACATAAACTCTTTTTTTTCTCTCTCTTGTTCAAAATATCTTATCTAGAGAGGAAATGTAATGGGGTTTTTAGAGAGAGAAAGTAGTGGTATATATTTAGAGAGAGAGAGAGAGAGAGGAGGTGTGGTGGGTGTCAAGTAGTACTGTCCTTTGTATTGATGACTGGTTTGGTTTTTGTAGTCAAGTATGCAGACACAGTACACACATATGTATAGATACAATAATGGGTGTATGTATATGTGCAGAAGCAGAAGGAGGCTGAAAAATGTCAGGAGGGAAGCTCCGTTTAAAGCTTATTTTTTCTGAGAAAACAAGAAAACAAAGTCTGTCAAGTTTCATCACAGACAAGTAAAGATGAAAAATAACATAACAAAAGTGAATAAAACCTAGGATATATTAGTAAAATAAAAGTTATCTTACTCATCTTTGTAAAACTCAATATACAAGTAAATAAATAAAAGCCTTTCAAAAAAAAAAAAAGTAAATAAATAAATCATTGCTGATCAAAAAAAAAAAGTAAATAAATAAATAAAAGCTAGGATTAACTTTTTTAAGACACTAGCAAACCACCAACAAAAGTTGTCTATAAGAGGAAATTACACCATTTTTTCCCAGACATTATTAAAAGTGGGCATATTCTTAATCTAAAGATTATTGCAAGATTTTATTTCCTCTACCGTTATGGATACAATGGCCGATTTGGAAGAAAAAATTGCCTCGTTTCTTGCTTCGATATACACTAACAAGTGTAATAGGATTAACTATAAAAAATTATCTTAGGGCCCGTTTGGCAACTTCTGAAATAGTAAGTGTTGACCCAATAAAATGTCTGAATGGTTAAGACCATGTGTAGTGGGGGTGAAAAATATAATGCCCCCTTTCTGATTGGTCTACGTGTCAGCTGTAGCGGTGTTGGGGGTGTAGTGGGGGGCGTGAATTTGTTTCTATTTTTTTTAAATAATAAAAAAACAAGAAGATAAGAAAGTAGGAGAGAGAGAGAGAGGCTGAGGTGTCGAAAGATGATTGGGTGATGTTTGTGATGTTCGGCGCTAAAACGATAACGCCTTGGCCCCTTTTTAGCACATAGCGCCCCCTGTAGCGGTGTTGGGGGCGCCATGTTAGTATTCACGCCCAAAATAGCGCTCCATTAGATAGGGTCTAAGTGGTGAATCAATAGTGATGTTTGGTTGGACATCTGAATGGTTAACATTTCTTCTCAAGGAGAAGCCTAACCTGTTTCTTTTTTCGGTTCAGATGCGAAGTTCTTTGATCGTGCCTAACCCGTTTCTTTTTTCAGTTCAGATGCGATGCTCGCTACTATCTGATTCAGCCAGACTTGACTCAAGATCTGACCCGTTAAGAGGCTCGGTCAAACTTTGATGTCTGACTGGTCTCGTTAAGAGACAAACAAACAGGACCTTACTCATCTATGTCGTAAACTAAATATATAGAAATGGTTGGAATATACATAGTTATATTATGATGTCTAGGTTATTCAATACGGTCTACGTATGGGTTTGGATTGATGAATATGACAATTGTGTTACTTTGATGGGTTTGGATTGATGGATATGAACAATTGTGTAACTTTTATGGGTTTGGATTGGTAAATGTGAACATGGTCTACGTATTCAACTATGACAAAATCATCCACGGGTGTTCTTAATGATATGCTACATTAATACAAACCCACATAACTTATTTATCTAAGTGAGTTACATGGCTTGACGAATTGTAGATGGATTGTAAACTAGTCACGGATCGATGATGGGTTAATCTTATATATAAAACATCATTACTGATTAAATGAGTAATGGATAGATTATAAAGCAAATACAAATTAAGCATCATATTCTCTTTTATGTGCTTGTAATTTATTTTTATCTCTATATCAATTTAAATGGATATCTATAACTTATAATAAAAGAATTGAACTTTGATGATGTGGCATTCAATGAAGGCCTTAACCCCTCCTTAAATGTGTCACGTGACATCATGTTGGATTTTTTAATTTTTGAGTTTTTTAATAAATTTATATATATTATAATTATTTTAGGAAAAGATAAGAATTTAAAAACAAAATTAAATTTTCTCTCTAATGTTTCCTCCCATAACTTTTAAACGTTAATATCTTTTATATACGAGATTTTTTAAAGAAAAAAGTTACACCAAATTAACGAGCGTTTTATTATCTTTCCCAACGAGTACCATAGTGCTATATAAAAAACGGAGAAAAAAACAACTATTTTTGTAGGGTTTTGTTTTCAAATATATGTTACTCTACTAATAAATCACAAACGATAAACATAACTTCATAGGCAGAAATTATTTTTTTAAATTTGAATATGATAACTTATGGCAGAAATTTGTTTAAAATAAATAATAATATTATTATTATTCATGTATTGGCAAATCATTAATTATGTTGTCATATTAGATATTTTATTATGTTATATTAGATATTTCAACCCCGGGACACTCCCGGGATAAAAGCTAGTATGATATATAGCAAATGTAGGAATTATTTTGTGATACGCAATGTTTGGCCTCCTGAAGCATCAGGTTGTCATTTCCATTTCCCAATTAGTACGCGATCAAAATGGACAATACGACGAACCAAGGTCATGTAGATATCAATTATTTGTTAGTATGGTTCTTGTGAACCTGCACGCGAGTGAAAGGGTGATACATGAGTGTTGGTCGCGTATAAGGTAGGTAAGTGACCTTGGGGTTACACATGCCACGACTATATGCCATTTCTTCCTCTAATTTGAGTATATAGTTACCGCAAACCTAGAAAATAGTCTCCCCCTTTTTTTTGTAATTTACTCATTAAAGAATACGCCTAATCAGTGGCGGATCTAGAAATGAATTCAGTAGTAACGTTTTTCATTTTTTTTTCATTTTACTATCAACGTTTTCCAAATTTCGCAAAAAAACAAATTTTCTTACTACGCGAGTGAAGTTGAGTAGTAACGGACGCGACACCTAGTTATACACTAGGTCCACCCCTGCGCCTAATGACAAAAGGTCTAGTATATTCTTATAACGTATAAAGTGAGTACTAGACTAGACGTCTAGACTAACATGTGCCATATTACTACTTGATATTTTAAAAGACTATAAAAGATGATTAAATGCTCTTATAGATGTATTTACATCTAGGAGAGTTGATTAGCTGAAAGTCTGCAACATATACGAAACTATTTCGACTTGCCCCATGTGACCATATCGGAAATTTTGGACATGCATATTTACAATCTGATTTGTCAAAGCAGTGGGATAGTCTTTTGCGATACCAAAAAAATATTTGCTTATAACTTTATTTTTAACAAAAAACTTTAATGGAGTCTTGAGAAAAATTTAAACATTGCTAAAGTTGGTACACGCGATGCGACGATAATTTGTACATGTAATACTTTATTTTAAATACAACTTTCTTTTTTTAGAAAACATATTTCATAATGTTGAGAAAAAATTCCGAACATAATTGTACATCTATAGTTATTTTTTAATAAGAAAAATTATTAAAAAAATAAAATCAAACAATAAATGAAATATTATAAAAAGAACAGAGAGCTATGTGTGTGTATATATATATATTATTTATAGCATAATGAACGAAAGGCTATGCATCTAGTGAAAACCTTAGTGAGTTGTGAAACCTATAGAAACTCATCCTATGGGTATCATGTTGCCACGTCTACCTTTTTCTTCATTTAACAAAAGGGCAAGATGGTCCAAAGGCCCATCTTGTTCACTGAGCATAGAAAGCTCTTTTTATTAATAAACTTCTTTAACATCTCTCTCATATCAATGCATCTTTCTCTCTCCCTCATATCTCTCAACCAAGATTTACATTTAACCTCAGACCCAAATGTTTTTTTAGATCTACATGAACGCCTAACACCAGCGACCTCCTCCGATCCTGGTAACCTTTCTCCTCTTCCTTCTCTGATACTCACTTCCCTTTTCTCTCCCTGGTACGGTTCCTTAACGATTCACTATAACACATCCAATTCCTCTCCTACTGGTTCGATAACCAAGATCTGGTGGTTTCAAGATCTAGCGGTTAACGGTTCGATTGTTAAAAGATCTAGTGGTTTCAAGATCCAGCGAGAATAGGCCGAGCCGAATATAGAAACTGGGTCAAACATTGGATCTCATGTTTTATTGTTGTTCAAGAAACCACTTTTCTTCAAATAGTATCGTTGGAGCTTTTTTCCGTTAAATCAAACATATTGACGATCTGGGTCGATCAAAAGTTACGATCTTTAGTTGATTGGTTGGTTATAGTTCCTTTTTATATGCATTTTCTTGAATTTTATCAGAGTCTTGCCTTAATATCTAGGGTTTTGTTTAGTTTAGTTCTTTTCTTTTGTTTTATGTGAATTTGCTGTTGTGCCAGTAGAAAAAATGGGCCCTTAAATATACGGAGATGTCGTCGTTTGTATATATTTTATATGAATATATATAAGACTAGATTTTTAGGCCACCGAAAATGTTGTGCAGTATGCGGTTGCACACCTCGGTTCGAGGAGTGAGTTTAAAAAAGAACAATTGTAGTTGTTTGTAGACAACTAGAAATAACAAAACCAGTATACTCGGAAAAATTGAACATTTTATTAAGTTCTCTCAAGGGCACCTTTGTAATTGCAAAATTTGATTCAATAGATTAGAGTTTTTATAATGGTATATGTTTTTCGTTTGAAGTTTTGGAGCTACGATGGGGTTTTGAAAGCTAAAACCTAGAGACATTATATTTTGTGGGTATTTGTTGTTGATGTGTAAAGATTGCATCATATAGACATTGTAAATTGTTCTTTTTGATATGTTCTAGTGCATCATAGAGACGTTGTCTTTTGTGGGTAATTTGTTGTTGATGCGTAAAGATTGTGTCTTTTTAAATAATTTTGTAGGATGTTAAAGTTGAAGTTTGAATATTTGTTTTGTTTCTTTAAGTACGAGTGTTGGTGGTTCGGCTCTTGGTTCATCCAAACCTTCGTGCAGACCATGGGAAAGGGGTGATCATCTAAGACGATTATCGACATTTAGTCCATCTAATTAGTTTGGAAAACCTAAGGTTTGAAATCAACTTTTTTGATGTTTGAACTTTAAAGAGTATTATATTTTTATCGAAAGTTATTTTAGTTTACTTTGTAATTGTATTTCGTGTAGGCTGTTAGTGGTTTTGAAGATGTGGGTTTGAATATCATCATCATCCACACACAACAAGCATCATCATCCTTGCTTTCTGGTCGATCCGGGTTTGAAGATGTGTACAAGTTTGAAGATCAGGTATGGTTGTGTATACAAGTTTGAAGATGTTTGTGATCCGGCTTGGGGTGGAATCAAGATCCGGTATGGATATTGTAAAGTTTATAATTTCTTTTGGGTATGACTGTTCAGTTTTTTAGTTTATTTAAGTTTGAAGTTGTTTGTGTGATTTATGTTAGGAAAAAAAGGGTTATTTTTTGTTTGATTTTAATTTAATTTAATTATTTGATTGTGTTTTGTTAATTTTTGACAAAATGAAGAAATATGCATAAAAATATATAAACAAATTATATGCATTTTTTTTTATTTTCTTTTGTATCTAGATGATGTTACGTAAATCTAATATTGGGAGTATAAGTTGTAACATAGTAACATAAATCGCAACACACTAGAACTATAAGATGTAACACAGTAACAAAAGTTGTTACATGTATATATATATATATATATATATATATATATATATATTATCTAACATGTGGGAGTATAAGTTACAACAAATATAACAAATCTGTTACAACGTAACTGGTAACAATACTAATTTTATTATAAATTTTATATCTCAGTTTATTTGTAAATTTATATATCAGTTTTATGGATAAAATTTTAAATTTGCTTAAAGCTTATTTGATTTAATGATTAGTGGGAAAAGTAAAAAGTTATTGTCACTTCAACACCTAGAAATACGTGTACTATGTAAAAGGAAAGGGATTGTGGATTCATACACCCCCTATTTAGGATTCATACACCCTGGCCCACATCACATACCAATAGGAGGCTGCCACATACCTCAAAATGTGATGTCACGCCCCCAGAATGTGACGTCGCAGGGTGTATAAATCCTAGAACCCAAAAGGAAAAAGGAAGAAACAAAATTGAATTAACATTATTACCATCTATGCACATTTTTATTAAAAAAGACCACCAATTAAATAATAAAATAATCCAGATTCATTATTGGCCATACATTCAACTTGATTGATGGTTCACATAGAGTTTCTAGGGTTTCCACAATTTAAGAGGGTTTCTAAAATATCCTACTAACCCATGAGCGAAATTGTATATTATATATAGTATAAATGGTGAAACTATATATTATCCATAGCATAACATGTGAAATTATAACTTGGAGATGATGATAAATTATAATCCTTAAAGTTACTATTCATGATTTGTGAATAATAATAATTACATGTTAGTTCATATAATTTGTGTATTAGTAAAATTAAAATTTATGTTTACCCATTTTTAAGCATTTTAATATAATTCTCTAAAATCTTTACAAGCTATTTACATGTTAAACCTTGTGTGAGAACTAGGGATGAACATTTTGGTATTAAATACTAAAAATACTGACCCTTACCGAAAATATCGATACCGGTTCATTTTCGGGACCAATTTGGTACCAAGGTTTGATGAAAATCGGTATCGGTTCGGTAACGGTATTATACCTTAAAAGTCCCATACCGTACCGTATGTTTTCGGTATCGGTACCAAATTTTCTTAAAAATCAGTATCAGTATCAATTCGATACAGTTCAGTACCGAGTTCATTCCGAATAAGAACAAGGATATAAGCATGTGTGTGAATAGGGTGCCACAGAACAAATCATATCTCAATCTCATTCAAGATTATCTTGCAACCAACCAAGTCAACATCAATCAAATGACGCAACACTAAAATATATATCAACGTTAGGATTAACAAACCACAATTACATTACAATTATACTAATTACAAAAAACTTAATATTAAATTGAAACAAATCTCTTAGGGCATAAGGGGTGTTTGTATGATAAAAGTTTCCTTTCACTGATTTTAACCAATCTTGCTTTGCTACATCACTTCACTGTAACACCTTTTTGTAGGCAGCACTTCACTGATTATTTTTATTCATTTTCATTTTAATACCCAAACTTTTTTTTTACAATTTTACATGGTTTAACAATTAATATTACTATTTCAACTGTCCCACCAAACGGTTGACCAAATTAAATTGATTATCTTGGAAACCGTCGAGTTAATTGAATTTTGCTCACCAAACGGTCAGTAAATTAATTATACTATTCCAACCGTGCCACCGTCGTTGTATATAAATTGATCAAACAGTGGGGTTAAAAGTCACAACTTAGCACGGTTTAAAAACCAAACACACCAAAAATGAATCCGTAGACCGCTGAGGAAGAGATGGCCCTTGTGGTTAGCCACAAGGATGCGTCGAACGACCCGTAGATTCAACAACTTCCTCGGGAGGAAGGGTCCAACTACCCCCCGGAGGGGTTTTGGGATCGGGTTTATAGCGACTTCATCGAGCAAGTTGGCGGCAACACCATCAAGACCGTCCAAGACCTCCAGCTCAAGTGGGCCGACCTCAACATCAAGTGTGAGAGGTGGACCACCCTATACGAGCAAACGGTGAGGGAGGATCCGGAGCTTGATGAGGAGTTGGCTATCGGCTTCACTAACTATGAGTATGAGGCGCGATACGGCAACGATTTCGACCATGTCGAAGCATGTCGATTGTTGCGGCCACTTTAAGTTTTTAATCTATGTTTTAATGTATTTTTATTTTATGTTTAATTTTTATGTTTTAATGAAATGTTTTTTATTTATGTTTTTATTTCTTTAAACGCTAAATATAAAACAAATCGGTTAAAATAAAAAAACACTAAAACATAGGGGGGTGGGTAAAATGAAAACTTGGCATTTATAAAAAACCACAAAACAGCCGGTACCAGCACGGTAAACAGCACCAGCAAACCGGTCCACGGGACCACTACCAGCGTGTATGGCGGCAGTGATACCGTGCTGGTACTTGGTACCCGTGGCTAATTAGGGTGGCGCCCCGTCCCCCTTAGCTTTTTGTCTTCTTTCCAAAACATAAATTATATTATAATAATATACATTGTTGTACAATAAGGGTGTGTGTAGTGGATAGTTATGGGGGCGTTTTGGCTTGGTTATAGCGCCCCAAACACCGCCTCCAAGGGCGCTATCCGGCGTTTTAGGGCTGCAAAGTTTTGGCTATAGCGGGCGTTTTGTGCATTGGAGATTGTGACTTGACCGTTGAACGGTCCAATGGTTTAATAAAAAAAAATTCTGCTTTATTTTTTTGTTTATCTATATATACATACACACTCTACATAAACACACACATATACAATCTAAAACACACACACTTTACAATCCAAACACTTAAAGTTAGATCAAGCCAACACACACACACAAGAGATGAATCCTTCCGGTAGAGGTTTCGGGTTTGGTTCCCAAACTAGTGGCGACAACACCCGACCTATAGCTCCGGGTTCAGGTTCAAACCCGCAAAGTTTCACGAACCTGTTAAACCAACCATATACTTGGGACCCGAACATGTATAACATTAACATGGGAGGGAGTTTTGGGATGCCCATGGGAGGTGGGTTTAGCCAAACACAAGTGTTTGGGACATCCCAAATGTTCGGCTCTTCAAATGCTTGGCAAGAGTTGGTTCCGGAGACACAAGACCCGGTCGAAGAGGAAGAGCCCGTGCGAGGCAAGGCAACCGGCCGAAGAAGCCGGGCTCACAAAAGAAAAGAGACGGTCGGTTGTGCCAAAAAAAACGTTATACCATGGACCGACCACGAGTTGTACTCGTTAACCCGAGCGTGGGTTGACGTGTCGGAGGATCCTATAGTCGGTTAGATATATATTTTTTGGTTATGTTATATTTTATTACATATAGTTTTTTTAAACAGGTACTTATATATATTATTGGTTTGTTTTTTCAGCCAACTACCAATCCAAAGGCGATTTTTGGAAAAGAGTCCGGGCAATATTTTTTGATCTGTCTGGTAAAGGAGAGGACTACCGGGAGAACGATTCGATATCGGGCAAGTGGACCGATATCAACCAAAAATGCACAAACTTTCAAGGCATTTATCAACGCATCCGGTACGGGTGGAAAAGTGGGCAAAGCCATGAGGATATTTTTGTGGCGGCTTTGGAAGAATACAATGAGGAATACGGGAATTTCCCGTACGTGAAATGTTGGCGCGTGCTGAAAGACTGCACCAAATGGCACAACGTCCGCCCAACGGTTGGAACTTCTTCATCTAGGGCAAAAAATACGAGGCCTTCAAAAAAGTCGAGGACCTCTGACTCGGTTGATCCCGAAACGCCTACGTCTGACGCGCGTTATGTCGACCTCAACTCACCAGAAGAAAATCCCTATTTTGCAGGGGAGGAGGGGCGGAGGAGCTACCTCGTCCCACCGGTCAACGGGCTGCTCGAGCCGCACGGACGGAGTCTTCGTCGGGGGTGAACCAGTTAATCCTGGCATTTGCTGAAATGAACCAGCGGCTCCAAGACTTACGCGACATCGGGGCTCAGCGTATCCAAGAAAACCGAGAGGTGGTTGACATCATGAGGGATCGACAGTTTGAACGCGACTTTGCTTTTTACACACAGAAGCACGACCACCTAGAGGGCAAAGCGTTGGAAATGTGTTTGAAACAAAAGAAAAAAAATTGAGGAAAAATATAACCTTTGAGTATTTTTATCTTTTATTTAGGGTTTGTAATTTTTTTTTAGTATTTGTATTTTTTGTTTTAGTATTTGTAATTTTTGGTTTTAGTATTTGTAATTTTTTATATTTAATGAAATATTATTAACTATTTAATATTCTTATTTAAATAAAAAATAATAATTAACCAATTATTACCAATCATTTATAACCCCCTCATAACCCCCTTCCCACTATACCTTCTTTTTCCATAACCCCCACATAACCCCTTTCTATTTTTTTTTGAAGGGCGAATTTCATTAAAACAAAGGAATCTCCAAGGAGGAGATACCAAAAAACAATTACATTACATCAAAAGAAAATACTTGCCAACCCTTCCAATCTATTCTGGCCCTTTTCCCTCTATTGTTGTACCAAAGAAAGCCTAGAGCTTTGATATCCGAAAGCACTTGAGCAATGGTAACGTTCGTCGCTTTAAACACTTTCTCATTTCTCAGCTTCCATATTCGCCAACAAGTGATCACAAAAAGCCCCATAATAATATCTTTCTTGGCCGCCGTATAGCCCAAATGATCCCTCGTATACTGCAGATCCTGGATGGAAAACAGGAAAAGGGGCGGTAACTTGCACCATGAGACGACACCGTTCCAAATCGCATCCGTAACTCGGCAACCCATAAATAAGTGATCTATCGACTCGTCCATCTCTTCACACAAGACGCACAGATTACTTCCAACATTAATGTTTCTTTTAGATAATTCAACCTTCGTGGGAATTCGATTTAACCATGCCCGCCACATGAACACGTTACATTTTGCCGGGATCCACTTGTTCCAACGAAACCCATTAGATGTATCTACTACCCGGCTTTTGGATAACCAAAGTTTTATGTCTTTGCAGCTCACATTCTTGATATTACACTTGTTCCATTCCCATTCATCTTTCCCCGAAGATAATCCAACAGAGGACACCATTCGAGTGCATAAAACCAGCTGCTGTTGTTCCTGAACATTACTTGGATATTGCCTCCATTCCATAACATAGCGCCTGAGAAATTACTGTTCCCGATCCTGTCAGCTACCGTGCACCATTTCTTGGACTCCAGCCGAAACAATTCTGGAAACAAAAAGCGCAAAGGAATGTGTCCAATCCATTGATCGATCCAAAACCTCACCTCTGTACCGTTACCCACCTGCCCCTGGAACAAACTAATGAACGAAGATCCATCGACGGTCAATCTGGATCCCGTTTTGACGATAACAGCCCATGTGCCCCTTATACTCGTATTACAAGCCACCTGTTGGTACCGTCTCGGCGAGCCATGAATAGCATCGATCACTCTTCGCCAAATCGCTTTTGGTTCTAACCTGTATCTCCACATCCATTTAACAATGAGAGCGTTATTCAAATCCTGTAATCTTGACAAGCCCAGCCCACCTTTTTCTTTTGGTTTCGCTACAACCTCCCACCGGACCCAATGTACCTTATTACCGTCTCCATTGGTCCCTCCCCATAAAAAACGCTTAATCATAATTTCGAGTTTATTAATGACTGCAGTTGGCGCTTTATAAAGGGAGAAAAAGTAATTCGGAATGCTCTCTAAGACTGACTTTATCAGAACCAATCTGCCAGCCATAGAAAGAGTCTTTTCCTTCCATTTAGACAGCCTTCTCCTAAACACCTCCATCACAGGATCCCAACTAGCTATCCTGTTCATGTTAGCGCCCATTTGAATCCCCAAGTACTTGAAAGGAAGCTCTCCTGGCAAACAACCTAATTCAGCCGCTTTCGCACTTGTATTCCTGCCTTCAACCCCGATTCCATATAGCTTGGATTTAGAGATATTGATCTTTAAACCCGAGCATAAATGAAAAATTCGGAGAATTCGCTTTAACACCTTGAAGTTGTCTTCCACCCACTCACCCATAATCATGGCGTCGTCTGCAAAAAATAAGTGAGTAATACAAGGGCCATCGTTAGGAAGTTGGATTCCTTTAAATAAACCGTCATCCGAAGCCTTTTTAATGAGCCCCGATAACGCTTCCATAGCGATGATAAAAATAAAAGGTGATAATGGATCTCCTTGACGCATGCCTTTCTCGCAATCAAACTCAAATGTGGGAGACCCATTCACCAACACCGACGATCTGGCACACGCTAAAACCCCGTGAATCCAACGACACCATCGGTCCGGAAACCCCATCTGTCGCATCACCATCAACACAAACCCCCAATTAATGTTGTCATATGCTTTCTCGAAGTCTATTTTAAACAAGAAGACATTCTTCTTCCGGCTTCTCGCCCACGCCATCATCTCACTAACAACCAAGGGTCCGTCAAGAATGTACCTTCCGGAGACAAAGGCTGTTTGTGTTTCTTTAATAAGCTTATCTAAAACTCCTTGCAGCCTGTTCGCAAGAATTTTAGATATGATTTTGTTCACCACACCTATTAAATTAATAGGTCTATATTCACCCAACTCCACCGGGTCTTGCACTTTAGGAATTAACGTGATGAACGAGGATCCCACCCCGCGCCTGATGGTCGCATTGTGAAAGAAATCCTGCATAATGAGATTAAAATCCTGCACAAACAAAGACCAATATTTTTTTATAAAACGAAAGTTAAAGCCGTCTGGGCCAGGGGCTTTGTCACTTCCGCACTTAAACACTGCATCTTTAATTTCAGCATCTGAGAAATGCGCAATCAACTCTACTGCTTCATTCGGCCTGAGTATGCTTAAGTCATAACAGCTCAAGTGAGGTCTTTCTTTCAACTCCTCGGCAAACTTGTTTCTAAAAAAGCGCATAACCTCACATTTAATAGAACTAGGCCGCGTCTCCCACACCCCATTCACCATTAACCCAGGAAGAGCATTAGAGGCTTTCCTACTATTAATACAACCATGAAAAAAAGCCGAGTTTTCGTCTCCTTCTTTCGCCCATTTAACTCGAGCTTTTTGCTTTAAATCCCGAGCTCGCCAAAACTCCAACTCCTTTAATCTAACGTTACCTTCCTCATACACCCAAGACTCCTCTTCTTCTAAATCTCTAGATTCCATGATGATTTGCAAATCGTCCACTTCTTTTCTCACCTTTTTCTCCTCCTCTGTTTCTTTGTTCTTGAGTTTTTTGATCCACACCTTTAAATCAACTTTGATGTTCTTCAGTTTGTTTAAAAACCGCACGTCAGGCTGCTCCACCATACCAACATCTTTCATAACCGCCTTTCGAACAACCTCGTCGATACCTTCTCTATTTAACCAAGAGTTATAAAATCGAAAAGGTTTCGAGCCAAAGTTGCGCGACACAACTTTAAACAGAACAGGAGCATGGTCAGAATACTCTCGAGATAACACTCGGTATTCCGCATTCGGCCACTCTAACAAAACATCCGAAGAAATAAGGACACGATCTATTCGACTAAATTTATTTCCCACACAATAAGTGAACTTACGTCCCCTTAACACATGCTCGGTTAAACCCATCTCTTCAATGAACTCGTTAAATTCACGAGCCGCAACCGCATTGAATTTTGAGTTCTTTCTTTCCTCTTTAGCCCTAACACAATTAAAGTCTCCTCCCATAACCATGTATTCTCGAAACCCCACTGAAACCGTCTTAATGTCGCCCCAAACTCGTCTTTTGTCTACTATCTTATGTGGAATATAGACATTACCAAGGAAACAAGCCTTCCCATTCTCTTTTAGCACACCCAGGAGAAAAAGAAAATTCTGGCTCTTTTTCACCATATTCGCTTTGAACATTTTTTTATCCCATATCGTAACCAGCCCACCCGATCTACCATTAGAAGGAATCCACTCGAAGTTGAAATCATCATTGCCCCAGATTCTACCCAAGTTAACCCCATCTAAAGACATAAGTTGTGTTTCTTGAATTAAAATCATACCTGCTTCATTATCCCTCTTCAAATTACGAATCCAATCCCATTTGTTCTCATCTCCCAGACCTCGCACATTAATAGAAATAACATTCATTGATGAACGACTTGAGAGCCTTCTTCCCGAACCAAATTGTTAATCATCTCCTCAAACAACTCTATGTTAGTCGCCCCTAATTTCACCCCCAAAGCTACTGTTTGTTCGACTTCCTTTTGAGTTTCATTGGTCATCTCCATATTCCCATCTAATGACTCAATAAACCCTTCGTTATTGTCTACAGACGTAGCTTCCACAACATTCCTGTTCAAATCAGGAGTACAATAGTCAAGATGGGCCTGATCCTGCTCGCCATTGACCTGGCCCGAATTGACCTCTATATTATTTTGGGCTTGGGTTCCATAAACTTTGCCTATAAACCGGTCCAAATCATATAAATCCTCTCCCCCTCTTGCTCTTTTTTTGGGCCTTACTTGGCCCACTGGGGATACAGATAAATTTTTCCTGGACTTCTTTCTAAACCCTCTTGACTTTTTAGTCACCCCATTAAATAATTCACCCTTTGACTGTTCCTGACAATTTGGGATTTTATCGGAACCCACAACTGGACCTCCAACATTTTCGGGATTGCCATTATTATCATTATGTATTTGAATATACTGTTGACTATTATCATTAATATCTATATTATTATGATTGATGTAATTATGGCTATTATCATTATGAATATTATTATTATTTGAATTATTAAGTGGGTTACTACTATTATCATTATGAGCATTGATTGTATTATTATCATGAACCCCAATTTCCGGACCTTCCAAAACCACTTCGTCTTCCACATGCATGGAAGGAACTTCCTCTTCCTCCATGGACGTATCTGCATGCTCAACATTATCGGACTGTTCCTCCACAATATCCGCAATGCAATCCGGTATCCAATCTCCCGGATCTTCTTCGACAGCTACTGGGAATACCTTATTTTTCCATGACAACTGAATTTCATGACGGATCCTTTGCACCGATTTACTCAGGACTGCGAACAATACATAGGACCAATCATCACCGTCGCTAGGGATGGACACCTGAAGAATCTCTCCTGCAACTGAACCAACATCCTTCATCACCGAATCAACCATTAAACACATCGGGATCCCGTAAGCTTTGATCCAAGCCACCCGTTCGTACTCGATAATCTGTCCCTCCCATTCTTCAAGCGTCACAAAAACTTTCTCCCATAATCCTTTCTTGGATAAAAACCAACCTTTATCTTCAATGGATTCAAAGATTACTATCACGTTAAGCCCTCCCACATACTTAATCTTAACACTCTTATTAAAACTAGAATCGAACCAGACTCTAAGATTAGTCAGAGCGTTAAGATCAATGAGCCTCCCCAATAAACCCGTTTCCTGACCTTCAAAACTTCCGTCAATACCGTCGGGGACTTTTATTTCGACAATCTTGTTAACGGTTTCCACTCCTAACAGTGTCTCCTTGAATGATCTACTTCCCACGGTGTTGGAGTTAACATTATCTACCTGTACATTACCCCCAGCCTCTCCATCCTTCTGACCGTTTGTCTCCTCCTCTTGTTGTTGCACCGGTTGCCATACCTTCTCAGTATTACCTTGTACCTTCGTCCCGTCCACAAACCTTGCCAACACTATAAACAGTTTGTAGGATCCAATCCAGACATCTTTCATGTTACTTTCTAGAGTTTCTGGATTGTGAACATTCCCAAACGACACAAAACCGAAACGTTTCCCCAGTTTATCGTATTTCCTTGCGATGTAGGTACCTTGTATGTCTCCAAAACCCTTAAGAACTTGAATCAAATCAGCCGATGAGCATCTCGGTGGTAGATTCGAAACAAAAAACTTCGTGATACGGATTTGTGGTTGATTCCGTTGTTGATTCCGGTGTCTCCTTACCGGAACGTCGTACCATTGGCCTTCATTGTAGCTATTCCTTCCCGTCATTGTCGGAGCGTTTTTTTTTTTTTTTTTTTTTCCTGTAATCCACATGCTACCCCCCCTTTCTATTACTTTTTAATATTTTAATACCATAACCCCCTTACGTAACCCCCCACCACTACACACTCACTGGCAAGAGCCTAAAGCATGGATAGAAAGTCCCCTTCTCACTTTTCACACAAATGCTCACTCTCTCTCTCTCTCCGTCATCTCTCTATCTGTTTCTCTCACTCTCAGCGATGGAGGCCGGTTGTCCATGGAAGTGTAGCGGTGGTAGTTCTACGGCGGCGATAGTGATATTTAACACGGTAGAAGTGTGGTGGTGGATGTTGTTAAGGATAATTGATTTCTCTCTCTAATTCACCACCAACAATCGATCTCTTTCTAACAATAACGAATCAAGCTAACCCATGAACCTCCGACTTTGATTGGGTTGATTTGGGTGCATTTGTGTCGTTTTTAGTGCTACTTAGAATCATAAATGTTGTTAGTAGCAAGCTTAATGTTAAGAACTTACTATTGAAGATTTGAAGGGAACGACCTGCTGCATACAAAAATGACATTAGGCCATGGAGGGCCTCTTGATAAATTAAGTCACTGATTGAACAACAAGAGGATTCAAAAAGAAATGGGAATTATATAAGTATGATCACAACAAGGTTGAAGATGAGCTAGACCTCTTTGAGCAAAGCTTTAACGAAGTTGAAATATGTTAAAGGAAAGAGCTGAAAGTTGTATTGTTTCATTTCCTATTGATGTTCTTCCATCTATTATTCTTTCCACATCACTTCTTGCTAAAAATGAAAGATTTAAAGCATCAATGTTGTTAAAAGTTTGCCACTGCTAAACCTAAAGTTTTTTTCCAAAGTTTTTTTGGCCTCCAAGAAACTATGTCTATGGCATGTTTGATCATCAAGCAGATGAACGCAGAGCGACCACACTCTGATGTTATTTAGAGTTCGACTCCAAAAAATTAGGAAACGAGTTGAGATCAGAGAGAGATTGGGGTGAAGGAAAGTGATATTATTAACTAATTTGGTTGTGGCTATTGAATTTTTTTTTTATCATACAAAGTTGTGCTTAACTAGATCTGGTTTTAGGTGTATTAGTTCTTATTACATTGTAATTATTTGCAGAGTGAACATAATGCGTTAGAGGCGAAGTTTTTTTTAATAAATATATAGAACTACAAGAAGCTACATGATCCGTTGTACGCAAAGGTGTAGATATATTATTTAGATAACTACAACTGGCATAGTGAGATCGGCATTTACGGTTTATCTCATTACTATGTTTACATTGCATACTAATATCTGGCCTTTGAATTGCCCAAGCAGATCATACAAATTGTTTTTACTTGAATGATTATGTTCATTTTTTTGTGTAGATGTCAACAGCTTGGAAACAAATGACTAGGTGAAGAGAAATTAGTACTACATACAAGATCTTGAAATTGGTGATTTAAAACAGATTGCCCTAATGGAGGACAGGTTTGAGAGGATTTTGTGAGATTTTGCTAAGGGTAAATTTGTCAATAGAATTGTTAGATGTGTTTTGGGGGAAAATTGAGTGTTGTCTTTCTGTGGAGGAGTAGATGTTTGCTTTGGGGATTTTGAGGTAAGTATATGAAACAATACGTGACAAGATGGCTGGGAAACAATGGAGGTCACTTGATTCTAATATGTTATCGATTACTTTATAGATGCGGTTGGGTTTTAGATAAATAAAGTAATTAAGTGGCATTTGTCGTTGCATACGGTAATGACGGAGATGAGTGATGGTTGGTGGTGGCTTCTTGAGCTGGGTTATTGGGTTAGTTTAGGCTTCTTAAGCGATTTAATTGAACTAACAGGAAAGTGGAAGATGCAATTTAATATTAGTTTTATAGTTGTATTTACCAGTGGTTCTTATTCTTCTTTTAATGTAGGTTTCGGATGAATCATCCCCTAAGTACATAACACGCAACACATATTTTGGAGCTTTTGTGTGACGAGTTAGTCTTCGTAAACTGGATTTCCGTTTGCAGGGTGAACCAGTGGTGGACTGGATTGCTACTGTGAGGCATGGTGGCTTATTTTAGTTTTAACGTGCCATTTCAGTTTTGACTTTTGAATGTTACGCCTTTTATGTTGAGATGATGAGATTGTTTATCACTGAAAAAAATCAAATACCCGGCGCGTAGCGCGGTGTCAAAAACTAGTTGACTTACAATTATGAAATTGATGGGTCCACAAAACCTATGATTTTCTTCAAATTTTATCTTGTGATGTAACTCGTGATAATGAAGAGATGAATATCATTTTTTTTTTAATTTTGTGCATTTAATAGTCAAAACGTCTTAGGTGGTGTTTGTTTTTCTGTGAAAAGAGCTTCTAATCACTTATGTCTGCGCCGCGCAGACGCGGGCAGACATAAGGGACACACAGAGCGTTTGTTTTTGAGAAGACAAATCACCTAAAAACCTCTTCCAGAGGTCTTCCTCGTGCAGACATGAACCATAGTCTTCAAACCTCTTCTCCCAAAACTTTACACAAAACACACACCTCCTCTTCCACCTACCAGATCCAAAGCTTCCCTTCTCCAATCTGCCGCCTCTGGCCTCCTCCTCTCTCCCTCCTCCTCCTCCTCCTCCCTCCTCCTCCCCACCTGCGTCGCTTCCCCCCCCCCCCCCCACCACCTGCGTCGCCTTCACCCCTCTCTCCCTCCGCCTCCCTCCCTCGTCCTCCCAAGCCCACCTGCCGCCTTCATCCGGGCCGTCCTCAGCTGTTCCTCCTCCGGCCGCCGTCAATTCTTCTATAGGTATGTTTTTTTCTAAACATAATTTCTTGCCGTTTCATGTTTGTTGTACTATTATTATTATTATTATTATTATTATTATTATTATTATTATTATTATGTAAATGCTAAATAAGTATCATCCTCCCTGTATTTGAAGTAATACCTGTTATTTTCGATTAAAGAATCAAACTTTTGTAATGGTGATGTGAAGGTTTCAAGAAAGATCTAAAATCCACTGTGCCTCATTTTGATTCAAGAAACAAACTTGGAAAAGTTGGTCAAGATTCAATATTTTATATAGGGATATTATAGTGAAGATAATGGTAATAATTGATAAAGGTTAAATTTTTATGGATATGTTGTGTTTAATAATTGATGTTTTTGAATACAAAATTTTTATGGATATGTTGAATTTTTATGCACTGGTTGATACAAAATTGTTGTTTAAGGTGGGTTGTGGCTATGGTGGGTTATGGTTGTGGTGGATTGTGGTTGATTATGGTTATGGTAGGTTGTGGTGGGTTGTGGTTGGTTATGGGTATGGTGGGTTGTGGTCGGTTATGGTGGGTTGTGGTTGGTTATGGTTATGGTTAGGTCACGCAGACATTAACAAACAAACAGTCTTCTTTCTGCAGACTGCAGACCTTTGGTCCACCTCTTCCCATGCAGATGTCTGCAGATGTGGTCCGCAGACTGCAGACCTTTTGGCTCAAAAAAAAACAAACAGCACCTTAGGCCCATTAGAGGAGATGGTTTGTTTGAGTTCATTAAACGGACAGACCATACAATTCATTACATGCCATTGGAGGAGTTGGACCAACCTTGGTCTGTCCATCACAATGGACCGGTTTGTTTGAGAAATGGTGGGGCCCTCATGTACTACCTTGATATTAAATTTAAAAAAAATGTTTTTTTTTGTAAGTGGGGTATAAATTAAATAAAAGGAAAAGTATGTAATGAGGTGGAGGTTTGTAATGGTTTGGGGTTGGAGGAAAAAAGTGGGGTTTGGTTTGAATGGTTTAAAATGATGTGGCATGCTGACGTGGCGGTTTATAGTGATTTATGTTGACCAGCATTGGAGATGCTCTTAGCATCAGTGTCTTTCTTTCAACCGAACCCTAGATATTAACGGTTTTTCTCGTAATATCACAAGTCCTATGATACTTTACCTCATATTTACATCACAATATATCGAAAAACACACTACCTCGCAACATTAAATTGCTTTGGTAATTTTTTACCAAAACAAGTATGAAGTAAAGTCAGAAATGACACAAAATAAAAAACTCTACTCCATGGGCCGTAAGCTACGGTCTTGCAATCGAAGCTTACGGCGGGGCTATTCCAAAACTTTGTTTGTTATTGTTTGATGTTTAATTTGATTACATAAGACTAGCTCAGAACCTTTTGTTGGAATATACTCAGTGTAGGTGCACCTCGGGTGTATGGGTGATGATCACGCTCAAAGATTTGTAACCGAATGCTACTCAAGTCATGACACTTCCGCCTAAGCTTTTGTTAAAATGTTTGATGTAAACTGCTAGAAAACATGATGTGAGCTCCCTAGTTAAGGAGCGAAGTCGTTTTGTACTAGAATCACGTTGTGAATTCAATCTTGTATATTTGAAAGGGCCTTTCGGTTTTAAATCATGTCAATAATTAAACGATTAGTACACAGGTCTTACAGATAGGAACTCAAAGGATCAATTTCCAGAATTAGGAACTCAACCTTCATTTTGAATCTAACCTACAAGGAATCAAATTGCTATTAATTCTTTTATTTTTAACCCAACAAAAGTCACTTTCAAAAACTAGTTTATCATCCACTTCAAAGCAAGAAACTAAAGCAAACAAGCTAAGTGATGGTGGCTTGTGGCAGGGCTGGTTAACATGTGATGTTAGCCAATTGAGCTAACTTTAGTTCAAGCTCGGGTATAAAGTTAAACAAGTCAACTCGGCTTAGCTCAGAAACTCTTAACAAGCAGAATTTTGAATTGGAGAACAACTTGGATCGTCTCAACAAGCGGCTCATATATTTTGGAAATTTTATATGTATGAATAGATAACAAATAATAATACTATTTTTGCATATATAGACAATATAACAAAGAAAAAAAATAAGATCGTTGTGTTCTTTACCTATAAAAGTCGGGCTTTTTGTTAAAATATATAAGTTGTAATTCATGTGTTAAACTATTGGGCTTATTGAATTGGGCCTATTATACTTATTTTATATCAGCTTGGGCTTGTGATATATTAGCCCGTTATTTTTGGTCCATTTGTGTGCAAGTTGTGCAGGTGTATTTTGTGGCCGTTGGATGATAAGTTGATCAATGGCCGAGGCTTGTTCTCGTGTAACAATAATTGAAGATTCGAGAACCAGTATATAAATGTTGTTACTCTTAGGGTTTCATTCATTCAGTATTATTTTTCTTTGTATCATCTCTCTTGAGAAGCTAGGGTTTCTCTGATCTTGTATAGGGATCATCCCTGTGTATTGTCTGGTCTTGAGCTGATCATCGTTGTGATCTTCTATGGGTTGTTGGTCTGTAAGTTTGTTTGTATTTCTTCATCACAAGATACTCAACTGATCTTATCAATCAGTTGAGATCTTAACTTTGTATTGTTAATAACTGGATTCATCTATTGTTGAATCTAGTATTTGGGTATTGAGGGGGGGGGGGGGGGGGCAAATATTTTGGGTTGGTTAATAATAGATTTTGTCACTATTTTATCGCCTATATCTCTTTGTTTAATTGTTCTGAGTTTGTGTTGACTCATTATTGTTGATGTTATTGGTTGTTGTATGTTGGATCTATAAAATTTTACACTTTTATTGGCCTACCAAATTGAGAAAGCCGAATAAGCCAACTCAAGTGTGTGCATTCATTCACGATCTAATATCTAGCAAGCTTTTTTTTTTTTCAAAGTGGTTTCCAACAAGTTTCTAGTCGTATACACATAGTCATCCATGAATCAAATCAAATTTATCACATTACGAATTTATTTTACGGGACTATTTCCCATCACACATGTTGTCATTGACATACCAACTTCTTGATGATAAAATCCTTGTAACTAATTTAACCATATTTTTGTTTTTATATTCAATAATATATCCAAACTGCGACTGGCCTTTTTATATCCACCAAAGGGTAGTTGTTTTGCATAGATAAGCAAATGGCATTGGTAAAGTTAAAGTTGGTTGCAATTGGGAAACCTACTTTGTCCGTACAAGCAATTATGTGTCTCAATGCCCCCACCATTTGCATTGTCCTAATAATACTATTTTTATTCAAAGTAGATGATGGGTTTTGCAGAGATCCCACTAATCCACTTATAATTTACTATTAATCTCAATAAACATCTATCATTTTCAACTTAAAAAATTTTAGTAAACTAAAAAAAAAAAGAGAAAATCTGAGTGAATATGTTGAACTCAATTATATCTTTACTAGCTTTTATCCCGGAAGTGTCCCGGGGTTGAAATATCTAATATAACATAATAAAATATCTAATATGACAACATAATTAATGATTTGCCAATGAATGATTAATGAATATTATTATTATTTATTTATTTTAAACAAATTTCTGCCATAAGTTATCATATTCAAATATAAAAAAAAATCTTTTTATCCTTTTATCCGGGAGTGTCTTGAGGTTGAAATATCTAATATAACATAATAAAATATTTAATATGACAACATAATTAATGATTTGGCAATACATGATTAATGAATAATATTATTATTATTATTATTTATTTTAAACAAATTTATGTCATAAGTTATCATATTCAAATATAAAAAAAAGAATATCTGCCTATTGAAGTTATGTTTATCGTTTGTGATTTATTAGTAGAGTAATATATATTTGAAAACAAAACCCCACAAAAATAGTTGTTTTTTTCTCCGTTTTTTATATAGCACTATGGTACTCGTTGGAAAGATAATAAAACGCTCGTTAATTTGGTGTAATTTTTTTCTTTAAAAAATCTCGTATATAAAAGATATTAACGTTTAAAAGTTAATGGAGGAAAAATTAAAGAGAAAATTTAATTTTGTTTTTAAATTCTTATCTTTTCCTAAAATAATTATAATATATATAGATTTATTAAAAAACTCAAAAATTAAAAAAATCCTATATGATGCCATGTGGCACATTCAAAGAGGGGTTGAGGCCTTCATTAAATGCCACATCATCAAAGTTCAATTCTTTTATTATAAGTTATAGATAAGACTGATAATTGAGCTTAAGTTTCTCGTATTCTTTTTATTATTTATCTTCAACTTCAATAAATATAGTGTCTTGATTCTTGAAGATGCTCTTTTAACTCTAATAAAGCTTAAACTATTTACTTGTTTTAACATAAATATAATGTCCGGATCTCTACCAATCTTGCACTGTCATACTGTATATATCACTCCACTACTTCATTACCTTGAAACTCCAATTTGAAGGCACCCATAAAAGACAAAAATCTACACACTTATTCCATCCATAGCCAAGCACCCGTGAAACCTACCCGAAACCACTACCCTTGTCACCGACGACGGTGTTGCCGTAGAGATAGTGGGATATCCGTGCTAAAACCGGGTGGCACCCCGACCCCTTAATAAAAAAAATTGAATAAACTTGAGTTATGACCCTAAATCAAAACTCAAAAGTAACAACTTTGACCCATAGATTTCATTTAAATTAAGAAGTATACCGGTATTTTTGTACAAATGATAATTGTGTCTCCTCCACCAACTCCCCAGGAAGGTTGCGATTTAACATCAATTCCTCACTTTCATGCCCAATCTAATGTTTCTTACCAGAGTAGGCCTATGGTTAATTACGTTTTTAACCTTCTGGTTATTTTAAAAATATGTAAATGATCCTTGTATAAACTACAAAGATGATTTGTATGCATGAGATTTTCTTTTAAATTAACGCATTCTTCTCTAATGACACAAATTTTTCAGCCGCCTACATAACATTCTATATAATGTCTCTTATGTAATGGTATTTTGGCTTTTTCATGATTTCTCTATTGTGTATTCATTAAAATGGATCCGTGAAGTTGTGCACTAAGGGGCCGTTTGGTTGATTAAGTGTTGAATCATTAAGAGGTCTGAATGGTTAAGTGTTGAATCATTAAGTTGGACCTCTTAATAGTTAGTTTTCTTGTCCCACATTGGTAGGAAAGCCTCATTAAGGTTCAGCCTTAACCATTTCATTCAAAAGCTGAAACGCGCTGAATGTTGAATCATACGGCGCTGAATGGTTCAGAGCCCTATTAAGAGGCTTACCAAACAACCCCTAAGATCATTAACGTGTTCTTCCATATTGGTTATGATTTTTATACAGTCCTTTGCTTCTGATTTTTCATTTGACAATCTATCAACAAATTGAATTCATCTCAACTAATAACATCTAAAACCATGGACTCGATTTGAGCTTGTTTAGGTCATGGTTGTTAGTTATGTTGATAGAACCATTTTGGGGGTTTGAACTTGGTGTAGTCGGGGAAATGGAACGGATGAAGTTAGTATTAAGGGGGTAGTCCAGGAGTCCAGTATACGGAATTGGTAGCGGTTGCGTGGGCGAAGCTTATGAAAGGCGATGCCCCGGCCCCCACCCTTTTTCAGCTCGGCAGTGTAAATTCCTCGTTTTTGTTCAAAAAATTTTTGTATATATTGAGTATGGCCCACCCTGATTTGAATTTTATTTTTTTTGGATCTCATGATTTTCAGCCCCCAACATCTAAAGTTCAAGCTCTACCACTGAGTAGTTGGAGGTGGTGGCATGATGGTGAACCTGGGCTTTGCGTAATTTGTATTTTATTTTTGTTGTGTCATATATTTTTAACTAAAAAGGGTAAAATGGCCCTTTTTAATGTAAAAGAAATAAATAGTTTCTACTCTAAGAACCAAATGTGGTGTTGTAGACAATAACTGCAATTGCTAAAAGAATAATTCAAACTAAAAATGGCTTCATCTCACGAGTCATGAGTTTAGTTTACTTTTAAAACATATCTTGTAACCTTACTATAAGTTAATTAAATTTATCATTCCTTGGAAAAATAATAATTAGAGAGAAATATACAATTAGTCCTTGTGGTTTACTATTAGTTTCATCTTTGAGTATTAAGGTTTAAAAGTTTCATGTTAAGGTGTTAAGTTTAGTTTTTGTAAAACATAATAGGGTATTAGCACTAACAAGGGGTTAATATTTAACAGAGTTTAACCTCACGTGACAAATGGTAAACCACAAGGACCAAAGGTGAAACTTAAGTGGGGCCCACCACTAACCTCAAAGGTGAAACTAATGATAAACTTCAAGGACTAATTGTGTAGTTTTCTCTAATATTTAAAAACGTTAGTGGGACCCACCACCCACCTCCTTCACCTTATTGTTAACTATTCATAGGATTTCAGAAGATAACCTCGCCTCAAGTAACTCTTAATCAAAATTATGTATCCCCTTAATTAGAGCTATTGCATATTAAGGACGTTTTCTATGTAAGTTTGTGTCAATTTATATTTTTGTGGATCTAAATGTTTACTATATGTTTCTTCAGGGTTTGAATTGATTTTGTTCTTTCTATTTTTATATGAATGGCATTCACATATGTTACCAAACGTATTTGTAATGATTTTTGTTGTTGTTTATTTACCACGTATTATGTAAAATAAAATATTGACCAAAATTAAAGTTTTAACACTATTGAATTAGGATTTAATAACAATCTAAAATTCGAAGGCTTTTAAGGGATTCGTTGAGTCAACAAGAAATAGTAATTATATATAATGAATAAAAACCTGATTATTAGTTTGATTTTTACAAAATGGTATTTCATCATTTAGAATTTAGTGTTCTCGTAATGTATACATTTTTAGTCCTTTACGTTGTTTTATTTTTCGGTTCATGACGATTTTCAGAGATATTTGAATTATACCTATAGTTATTTTTAAGTAGACCTGAAAATCAAATCTTCATACATACACATCCATATACTTACACACATCTTACAGACATACACAATACACAATACATTACACACATGATTTTTATTAAACGAATTAAATTTTTTTTTTGAACAAACATACGAAATTTTCATTTCACCCAAAATATAACAGTTACAGCCCTTCGACACCCCGGCACATATAGCCAACGACTACTAGTGCCAATTAATACATCTCTCTATCTACATATTATTAGACGCCCGCATCCACCTCTATTCTATTAACCATTATCAAATAATGAAAAATCCCACTATTTCGCCTTTTCCAACCCCAAATTTTTTGCCCGTTTGGTCATCCACCAATACGTTTCGAGCTTGATTTCTTCGACCAGCGCCGGCGTTGCCATGGAGACATTCCTGAACCTCTTCTCATTTCTTTTGATCCATAGCTTCCAAATCGCCATTAAAACCACTGCATAAATTGCCTGCTTCTTTTTTGCCTCTCCATCAATCTTCCAGCAACACTCTAGGATAGACCCAACGTCTAACTCGTCTTTAAAATCCGGTACCTTCAACCATTCACCAATGTTCCACCAAAGCGCTCTAGCCCAAAAACAGTTTGCAAAGATATGGTCCGTCGTTTCTAGTTCAAGATCACACCTTTTACAGTAACTGTCTCCGATGTGGACTCCCCTGAAAGCAAGTGCTTCAGCTGTCGGAACACCTTTCTTTATGACCCTCCATATGAAGCAATTAACTTTTGTTGTTGCTATCCTACTCCACACAAAACCGTTATCTTGATTTAGCCCCTCATCCCGATTTGGCAGCTCTAGTCTTACTGTTTTGACGGAGAACTCTTTCTTCGAACCAGACTTTAACCAAAACCAACGATCAGGAGCTGAATCTGTACGAAATGCATTTATTAAACGAATTAAATGACCCATAGTTTCTACAAATTAGTACAACAAGATAGATCAACTAAACGCATAATCTCTATATTAACATACTTAAAAATACGACAAACTGTAGTTTTTTTGTGACGTTTAAGCGGAGACAACTTATCGTTAAATATACGACTCGTCATTAATGTATGAATTATAGAGCTATCTATTAAAGTGTAATATTGTTATATTTACTATTGTCATAGTTTATGCATTTTGAATCTAATTTTTTGATTGATGTTTCAAAATGTTTTTTTTATAAATATTTTTAAAATATTTGATTTAGATTAATTATATATATCTTCACGCATCCCGTTGAACTATCAACTACACCATTATAGTTATACTTGCAGATTGTCCACCCCGTCGCATAGCGCGACTCCCCATTAGTAGTATAGTATAGCTATACAAATAAAAAGCCCAAAATATTTTAAACAAACAATGATACATGAAAGTTTCTGTATGTTTGGCCCATCAGGCTTGGCCCATAAACTAAAAACTAGGTCGCCATTGAATCTGCTATAGTTGTCCCTATGACAATGCTTCGGTGGTAAATACGTGAGAATAAGTTGTGGGGTCATGGGGACCAAATCCTGGCAAGTGGCAACACACGATGTACTCTGAGACATGTGATTTACCTCTCTCATATCGGTCAGTGGAGGACACCTAGTGGTGGCGTACATCATGAATTTGTTTCAGTTGTCATCATAAAAAAAGTTCTTCGTTTTCCTGCATTAGCTACTAATCACACGTTTGCATTGGGCTGTTAGAAATTTACAAGAATTGCATAAAAGAATATTGGCATAGAAGTCTGGTAGGATAAAATGATATTGTAATAGCAATACATAATCGTATATAGAGAAGAGTATTATTATAAAATAAAGCTAAAGCATGGTAAAATTGTAATGTTATATGTTATAAGTGGATGCAGATCTTATGATTGGTTAAGCATTATACTTAAGTTGATCAACAATTCAAATGGGTCGGAACACTAAAAAATGGGTTCATTTAAGACTTTTGATGTAAGGCTACTGGTTGGTTTGGGCTGCATATGTTTCTAGATGGTCCAATTTGGCAGTCGCGTATCCAGAACGGATTTCCAGAGGGTATTTTTCAAAATTTTCCACTAAATTTTTCAAATTTTTCCAAACCCAGGGGGTTCCTGGGAACCCCCTAAAACCCATGTATCCGCCCCTGCAATTTGGGCATATTTCTAAGGGGCCTAATTGGGTCCCAATGGCATGGGTACGAGAACAGGTCATCTGTCAGCATATATTCTTTCAGGTTTCCTCTAAATTCTCGTGTGTACGTGTTGATATTCGATTTCTCAATGTGATTATCTAACAGTGTTGATGCCAACAAGACTGTAATAGGAGTTGGGGTGAAACTTCAATGATTGTTAACAAAAGAACTTGTATACATGAGATAATGTTATAGGTGTATGATAGGTTTAATTTTTACAAGCGTGTTATAGTTTTCAAACATTGTTGCAAAATATTCTAAGAACACTACTTAAGGAGCTGGTGGTACTTTTCCTTGTTACATACCTCACAAGTATAATTAGTTTACAACGGTTTTTGAAGGGGAAAGCTAGTGTTGCATGTTAAAGACTTGCAATTAACTTCTTCCTCATTTGTCATAGGTAATTCATTTAAATGTAATTACAACCCTTCAATAATGGCAATTAATTTAAAATTACCCGGCCTGACCAGTCACGCTGAGTGACTGAGTCCTCATTGGTGAATCGCCTGTTTTGCCAGGTATACATTTGAAGATTTAAACCTAGGACCCTCCCTTTAAGAGGCATAAGCCTCTCTACCAAGTGGGCTACCCCACACTGGCCATGGTGTCATATGCTGGAGAGAAGCGTGGAAAGCTTTTGATATTTAAAAATTCGATCTACTCGTGTCTCTTTTTAACTTACTAGAGTCTAGTAAGTTACTAGACTCTAGTGGCACATTTTGCTATAGCCTCGACGACCACCATAAATGAGTCGCATATTTATTAGAAACGATTTCATACATCCCATTTGCAATCTAAATCTTGAGATAGAAGGTAAACGGACATCTAGATGTGCCGCTAACCCTTTTTAAATAACAAAACTAAGTCTATTAAAACCACTCACAGTAACAACAAACACAACTTCATAGTAACAGCAAATACAAACTCATTAGCGAGTCTATAATACATCGAAATGTGACACACAGTAATAAATAGATACAAGCGGATGACTAGCTTGATCAATTCAGAACCAATGCCATTTAGCATCTCTCCATCTAATCCAACGACCCATTTGGCCACTTTGGTTAATTTGCTGCTGATTTTTAGCTTCAGCTGCTAACACCGGGCAACACCCAAGATTTCTATCACGCGCAGTTGCATCTTTCTTGTATGATGGATTTTCATACATTGGATGGGTGAAAAAACTCCAACTTCTTCCACCAAAGTTTCAGAATCTACATCATCAAAACATAAAATCATGTTTCTAGTCGAACAAGTAATCTTGGTTCGTGTATGTGTAACGTTGACCCAGATCACTTTTTGTCCATTCTTTATAAACATTTTTATAGATGATTTGTGCGTTAAATACGAAAATGAAAGTAAATATTATTTCAATAATAAGCTACTTTAACTTATTTCAATGTACCTGCCAGTAGATCCATATTACAACTTTGTGAGGCACTAGCCAGAAAAAAACTGTCTGCCGAACAGATGATGAAGATATCCTATTTGCGGTTAAAGAAGCGGTGAAATAATCACCGAGCTTAGGATGGTTAATTGAAATATTTATAACGAGATGATCCCCCGGTACACTAGTTTTGATGATCCAGTTCCCATGCATATCCTATAATTAACCAGTTTAAAACCAACAGCCAAAAAAGTCCAACTATAAACACTTTTTTATGAGGGCAAATCAACAATATAGTCATGTTTTTTAATTTTCAACCAACCAATTTTTGACAAGTGCTTTTAGCGTAACAGATTTCAATCTTGGCACATCAGTTTGTGCCATGTGGAAGCTTCTGGTTGGCTAAAACCATAGTTATCAAAGGCGCTAGGCGCACTCAAGGCGCATAGGCCTTGCCTGGGGCCTATGCGCGATACGCAAAAAAAAGCGAAGACCTGGGATAAAAAAAGCGAACAAAGAAAATAAAGTAAAAATATATTAAAATAATACTATTTTTCATCTAGTTAGTATCAAAAGTTTTAAAATCTTAATGTATTAGTGTACAAAAGTAGTTTTTCTTAAATAAAAGTACAAATCTGGCTGGAATCTAGCCATAATTTAAAGAATTTGGCTGGGAACTCTCCGGAATTTGGGAATCTAGCTGAAATTTGCGCCTAGACCATCACCTGGAGAATTAACGCAATTTCCTCGACTCAAAGCGCAAATGCATCGCCTTGCTTAAAAAATAGCCTAGGCGCAAGAGGCGATGGCTTTTAACAACTACGGCTAAAACAATATTTTAAACACATACAGGAAAAGTGAATTGATATTTTTTTATAAGAGTGAAGACTATTTCGTTAAATTTATCAGCCAAAATGACTATTTTAGTGATTTTCCTTTAAATACATCCATGTACATATACATACCATGAAAGGGCTAACATGAAGTAATTTAGCAACTACATCTGAGTTTGGGTTGAAAAGGAACTGTAGTCTTTCTCCCCATGGTGTATTGGTAGCCTAAGGCACATATATCAATTGTTAATGTTAACTAATAAGTAACAATAATAGTAATAAGCATTAAGATATTACAAAAGAATTTTTTTAACAAAAAAGTAAAGATGTAACTTGTAAGTTATTGATGTAACTATATATATATATATATATATATATAGGGAAATTATAAACTGAAAACCCACTCGAGTTAAGAAAACTATGAAAACCCTTGTAAAAACCATCTAAAATTTTTTAATTTTTTTTGAAAAAAATACACAAGGTAACATACATGTATTAAAACGTTTTGGGCAAAAAAAAAAGCGCCGATAGAATATTTTTAAAAAAAATAAACAAAGTTTGTGCTGTTACATATGTAACAGTGCAAATTTTGTTTATTTTTTTTTAAAAATAACCAATCGGCGCTTTTTTTATTTTTTTGTTCCAAAACGATTTAATACATGTATGTTACCTTGTGTATTTTTTTCAAAAAAAAATAAAAAATTTTAGATGGTTTTTACAAGGGTTTTCATAGTTTTCTTAACTCGAGTGGGTTTTCAATTTATCCTCCCCATATATATATATATAGGGAAATTATAAACTGAAAACCCACTCGAGTTAAGAAAACTATGAAAACCCTTGTAAAAACCATCTAAAATTTTTTAATTTTTTTTGAAAAAAATACACAAGGTAACATACATGTATTAAAGCGTTTTGGGCAAAAAAAATAAAAAAAGCGCCGATAGAATATTTTTTAAAAAAATAAACAAAGTTTGTGCTGTTACATATGTAACAGCTCTGTTACATATGTAACATTAGTTGTTACATATGTAACAGTGCAAATTTTGTTTATTTTTTTAAAAAATATCCAATCGGCGCTTTTTTTTATTTTTTTGACCCAAAACGCTTTAACACATGTATGTTACCTTGTGTATTTTTTTCAAAAAAAAATAAAAAATTTTAGATTGTTTTTACAAGGGTTTTCATAGTTTTCTTAACTCGAGTGGGTTTTCAATTTATCCTCCCCTATATATATATATATATATATATATATATATATATATATATATATATATATACATAGCTAACCTCAGCAATACATTTCTTTAAGCATTTGGTTGAGCCTTCTAGATCGTAGCAATAGTATACACTGATCGGGTTTTGTTGGTATCCAACACTAGGAGGAATTGTGAGTAGGAATCTACATCACACCAATGGTTCAAAAGTTAGCATATATATAATTATATAAACACTTAATTAAATTCAAGTGTAATGCTTATAGTAGATACTAGATTATATATACACTTACACGGGGCCATTGGTTTGTGCGATATCGCGAGCTTGCTGAGGGGAAAGATGGTCTGGTGGAGGATTAGACACGAGATCAAGGTTGATGAAAGCATAACGGACAGGGTACTTAAAAGAATGGTGAATAGGACGTCAACGTTCGTGCCAAATGGTGCCTTCGTAGAGTGCAACCGAGTCGGTTGCATCAGTGGCCGTCAAGTGTGGGAAGAGACAATGGAAGGGTAGGAGGAGGGAGAGAGTGAAGGAGCAGAGCCGGCTAAGGCTGTTCACGAGCCGAGCCGATCCGAACGGAGCTTTGCTCGTGCTTGGCTCGTTTACAAACCGAACCGAGCGGAGCGGCTCGTTTATAATCGAGCCGAAAACCGAACGAGCATTCTTCGAGCGAAAATTTTCCGAGCGAGCGCCGAGCAAGAATCGAGCGGAGAATAATATGGACGATTATAAAATTGGGATGTTTCCTTCGATGTTTTCATTGTCGGGTGACGACTAAGGTCAAAATGTCCGATGATAACACTAATATTGAGATCCCAGTGTCCAAGGATGAGGCTTAGATTGAGGCTGGTGAGGTGATGAGCATACGTTAGACAACAGTTGTTGCATTGTGACGTAGGTGTGATATCAAGCGACAATTAGTGATGGACGACTATTAACATAAAGAAGCCAAGACTGTCACCTCATGACTTATTGTTTTACTATTAAATCTAGTGTTAATTTTTTATTATGTTAAGTAGGTTGGTTATATTTTTTTTTGCATATACTGACTCAAATCCAATAGAATCTTATATATAAAGCCATAAATTTATCTGTAAATTGTGTATATTTATTATTAAATAAATAAAAATTTATTCGAGCCGAACCGAGCCGAGCGTACCTTTGCTCGTGCTTGGCTCATTTACAAACCGAACCGAGCCGATCGGCTCATATACAACCGAGCGGAAAATCGAGCGAGCAATTTCCGATCAAATTCCGAACGAGCGGCGAGCGATCGGCGAGCGCCGAGCGTTTTGAACGGCCCTAGAGCCGGCCCTAGGGTGGTGCGAGACGCACTCCCGGCCGAGGCCCGTTTTTTCCGAGGGCACTAGATTAATATATATACTACATATGTTTTACATATATAATGGAGGAAATAAAAGAGGATCAATGCATAGTGTAGCCCAGTTGGTTAGCGCCTCTTTTCCTAGTAACCTTATACCTGAAGAATTTAAGTTCGATTCTAGGGCCCTTTTGTTTTTGTCTTTTTTTTTCTTTTACTTATGATTTCCTTGGATAAACACAAATGGTAGTCAAATGATTCAAAACTATAATTTCGGCAACTAATAATCCTACAAAGTTATTCTATTGATCAACTTTACATTTAACATAGATAAAAAAGTATACCTACTTTTAAAAAGTATTATTTTCTAAAAATATATGAATAATGAATAATAATTTTAAATATCATTTAAGTTTTTTTTTTATAAAGTAAATACTTTTATAAGACAAATAAAACAGTTTAGTTGTTGTATTAACTGTCGGTATGATACTGGTACCGTAACTTTGATTTTGACATCGAAAGATAGTTTTCATTTCACCCTATATAATATATATTATATGTCATTAGCCCATTTATTTTTAATTAAAAAGACTAAATATGCAATTTCATTCCATATAAGTTTTACTAAACACATGGTTGTATTTAAATTTGACATCATACTTAAGTGTGTTTGTGTAAAGATGAAAATATGTGACCATTTATCATTACATAAAAACGTTTTTTAAATATACATTACAAGATAACTAAAACCTATATGTAATCTGAATTTTGAAAATGAAATAATTTCCATAGTTTCAAGATATGATAACCTATAGATTAAAGTTGTTGGTTGATATATCGATTGTTAGAAGAAGGTAACTGATGTACACTATCGAATGTAAAAGTTGTTTTTGACCCTCTAGTTTAAATCTTCTAGTTCTGTCTCTCTATATATATTAGTTTATTGTTATAACGTTAATCACCGTTTAAAATAAATTAGTTTATATAATTCGTTATTGGTCTAAGGGCCTTTATTTACGTCTCGTACAAGGCACTTAAATCCTTAGGACCGGCTCTGTGAAGGAGGTAAGGGTGTGTGAGATTATTGAGTAGAGAAGAGAAAGCACCCCATGTTGCTTGTGCTAGCTTGTGCTTACTACCATGCAGTATTAGTTGTTTCCTATATATAAGTTGTATTCTTAATAATATTATACATACATTTCACGAGGGGATTTGGAGTACCCTCCCTTTACTGGCCAAGTTGGGTGGGTATTTCCATTTGAGTTTCTTTTGGGTGTCACTTACATAGAAATGGAGTATCTTATTAATATAGAGTTTCTTACGCAACGTAATTACACAAAAAAAGGACCAAAAGAAAATTGTTGTTACCTTTTTTTTTATTAATTTTTATTTTATTCAAATAACTTGAGTTCCTTAATTAAAAGAAAAATTGAATCAATTGTTTTTCTCTCTCGAGCATCTAGGGTATATATAGATTTGTATACAAAATAAAGTATTAGGTTTGTATTATAAGCTATATGAATCCTAATACCTTACCGAATCAAACTGACTCGGACTGAATAAAATCAACACGAGTACTGTATTATCAAAATGATATCGAAATTCGGCTTTACAGTTTTTGATTGGTGTAAAATAAATATTGATATCCTTTTGAACATATAATGTTGGTAGCACACTACCTAAACCTTTACCAATCGGGTTTTGTCGGGTGATGCAGAAAATCCCACTACATCTATATATATAATAAAAGAAAGCAATTTTAATGACATGACACTCAAAGAGGAATTCTCCTCTTTGAGTGTGCCATGTGTCATCCCATGTGGCATTGAGATATTTTAGGAAAAAATATTTTAAAAATCAAATTGGATTTTTTTCACTTATGTTTCCTCCCATAATTTTTATATGAGATTTTTTAAAGAAAAAAAATTACACCAAATTAACGAGCGTTTTATTATATTTCCAATGAGTACCATAGTGCTATATAAAAAACGGAGAAAAAAAAACGACTATTTTTTGTGGGGTTTTGTTCATACAGGAAAAAAATACAAAGTGTTAAGGTAAATCATTAATCATACATAGGCAAGTCACTAATTATGTTCAACTTAGTAAATATGAATTCTATTTTCAACATGCGTTAACATTGGAGTTATACATTGTTTTAGTTTAGATATTAATATTAGAGTTATATATTGTTTAAGGTTAGGCGTTAACATTGGAGATACATTTTTAATTGTTTTAGGTTATGTGCTACCCGAAGCTTTATTGCATATAACTGTAAAGCGAATCATTTTATTTCATATGTAAAATTAATATGTCATATTAGATTTCTTAACCCCGGGACGTTCCCGGGGTATAATCTAGTGTATTATATACTATTACCATAGGGTATGGTCACTATCCTAGTCACCACCACTACCCTCTCGTAGGGGTGTTCAAAAAAATCCGAATCCGAATCCGAAAAATCCGATAATCCGAATCCGAATTATCCGAAATTTTGGATAATCCGATTTTCGGATATCCGAAAATCGGATTATCCGAAATTTCGGATTCGGATCCTGATTTTGAAAAATTTCGGATAATTCGGATTATCCGAATCCGAAAATTAAAAAATAAAAAAAAACATATATAATATTATATAAACTACATAACACAATACACAATCATAAATGATAAATCCCTAATCCTCCTAACCCTAAAATCCATACTCCTCTAATCCATAGCAGTCGCTCCCTCTTCTCTTCTCTATAACAGCCTCCGTCCACCTCGTCTTGGAGCTCCATAGCCCCCGTCTACCAAACGGTAAGTTTTTTTTTACATTTTTTTGTTCTAGTTTCGTTTATCTAACTTCTATTTTTGTTTTTTTTAACAGGTTCACATTTTAGACATAAAAGAGAACGTTTTTTTTATTTTTTTTAATATTTTTTATTTTTATTTTTAAGTTTCGGATTATCCGTTGGATTATCCAAATCCGAATCCGAAATTCGGATTATCCGAATTTCGGATAATCCGAATTTCGGATTCGGATCCCAATATTGACTATCCGAAATTTCGGATTATCCGAAATTCGGATATCCGAAATTCGGATTATCCGAATTTGAACACCCCTACCCTCTCGCTATAACACTACACCCTCCATCACTACCCACTATGGTATGGTCACTATCATCCTCCATTTTTTAACATTTTTTAAACTAAATTAAATTAAATTAAATTTATTTTGTAAAAAAACAAGTAAAAGTATTTTTTTAATCATAAAAAAAGAATAAAAGTGACATTTTATTAAGTTTAAAAATAAAAGTACATAATACATAAAGGAAAATTACATAATTTTAATACAAAACTTAAAATAAAAAGCTAAAGACCTCAGTTTTAGCAATTTTTTCCTTCATTTTCGCCAACACTTGTTTTTCTAGATTGGGGAGTGACTTGATATTGGTTGCCATTAGCTTGAAGTCCTCACGGTTGGCCTCTTCTTGTTGCAACCGAAGTTTCTCTGTAATTATCTTGGCCGCCTGTTCTTTCTCTTTTTGTTTCATCTTAAGCCTCTCCGATTAAATTTGGTTAATTCGGTGAACGCACTCATCAACTTATCCATCTTCGATTTGCTTATGCTTACCTTTTTCACTTTCTTTCATCTTTGCCTCCTTTTTAGCTTTGTTTCTACCTATTGGACATTGAATTTCGGGTTCAGGAACATGCATGGAATCATCTTCAAACTCGGGCTCGTCATTCATGTTGATATGACGACGTGCATCCGACCACCACCACTATAATCTCCCGTCTTGGATGTTTCGACCTTTTTACCTCTGCTACTTCGCTTCGAGTCGGCGCCTACTTGGGATATTTCTTAAAATTTGCCACGCTTTTACGCTTGGAAGTGTATGCTTATGTTCAAACAAATAACTTGACATAGCCATTAAAATAAATCGCCTCATCACTCGACCCACTATTCGACTTTTGATTGTTACCTACTACTGGACACGTAGAAGTATTGCACCACGCTCGTGCCAATGCCTCCTCTTCGATTCTTCGATCGTTGATCAAGATTGACATCTTTTTTTTGGTAGCTTCATTTTCCAACCAATCCAACCGCTTCTTTGTGCCTTTTTTCTTCGATCTTTTGGGTTGTTTTTCGGGAAAAAAGGTTCAACATCTTCGTAGTTTCTATCGGTTTGCTCGAGGGAGTTGATTCGTTTTGCACTTCACGATGTTGACGTGTTTTTTTAGTCGACTTTGGCTTTTTGGTTGTTGTTGCACTTGTATTTGTTGTTGGAATTGCATTTGTTGAAATCGAATGAACGAACTAGGGCCTTGATTTTGTTGAAATTGGGTGAACGAATTTGGAGATTGATTGAATCCCACAGAAGAATATTGTGGAGATGATCAAAATTCAAAATGGATCCATAGAGGGCGAGTAGACGGGTGACGTAAATGGGGTTGATGGCAGGTTGTTTGGATCCATAATGGTTGTTTTTTTTGGATAGTATATTTGTGTGTGTGTGTGTAAAATGGTGATCTTATTTGTATATATAATGCATTAATTCATCCTTTTTTTAAGGTTCAAACAGTATCATTTCAACAATCATCACAAATCCCAATGGTAACATTTGCCTCGTAACCATCGTGAGCTCCCTCATGGCCATCACGCGTGAGGAAGTAGGAGCGGTGTTCTCATGACATCATGAGCCTCTTGTCCATCTCACGGAGCTACCAGATCCCCACACGCACAGGCCTTAGGGTGGGTAGGGTTGTCATCACACCATCACTAACCAATCCTAATGTGCCACCATGGTTGTAAAATCGCGTCGATTACCCAACCTTGGTTTAAAAAATAGCACCTCGGGCACGCTTTAAGCTCTTGAGGCGTGAGGCTCCAAAAAGTTGCTTTTTTTTTGTCAAAAAGCCTTAGGATACATGAAGCTCTTGGGTAAGCTTGGCGCTTAAGGCGGCGCTTCAGTAGTGCCTCAACCTAAAAACCATTTTTTGTCTATTCTATTTAGCACAACAAGTGAAGTTCTATGTTGATTCGTATTATGGATTGTTCTATGTTGATTATCGATTGTTATACCAAATTTTCCAACCCTAAATTACTTGCTAATTTATCGATTGTTGATTCGTATCAGCTCGACCCCAGCCAGGGGCTCTGCCCCTTGGACTCCGCCAAGGGGGAAACCCCCCTCCCCCTGAGTTGTTTTGGTTATTCTATGTTGCTTTTCAAGTATTGATTGTTATATCACAAGCATTGGATAATTGGTATGCATCATATTCTAATGATTTTCAATGATATATTAAGCTGTAGGGACTAGGGAATTATTTCAAAGTTCAAACTCGTTCATATATTCTGATGTTCTTTTTTTTTTCTTCTTCTTCAATGTTAAGTTACTTAATGTTGTCTTCATCTTTAAGGGTGTTTTGAATTTAGATGACTATGTGCTTGGTCATTCTTATGTTTTGAATGTTTTTTTAAGTGTTTAAGGGTGTTTTATAATCATGTTTTTGTGTTTATGTTTGATAAGAAGGTAGAATATGTTATATTGACATATATAAATATTTTTTTTATATTTTTTTTACTATTAAGCGCCTCGCATACGTGAAACCCTTGTCTCACGCTTTAAGCCCCGCACTTCGGATTTTAGAACCAATCGTGCTTTTTTAAACCAAGTACCCAACGAGTAACCCACGACTTTAGCCGAGTACTCGCAACTCCCTAGTCGACCAAGTTAGCACTGCCTAGCGACTTTTGCAACCATGTTAGCCACCTCATTTTATTACATTCCATCACTAAACACTAGGATGGTCATAACACCCATCACTAATGTTTTTTTAATAAACTTTAAATTTAAATAAACTAAAAGAAACATTTTATAGATTTAAATAAAAAGGTATAATAGAATTAAAAAAACGACAAAAACATTATAAACAATAACCTAAAAGTTTCGGTATATGATTATTTATCATTTCTTTCTCCATTTTTGGATTTCAAATTTTAAAGATCCTTTACACAATATTTTTATTTAAAGTTGCATTACATGTAACACAACCACTAGTTTTTAGAAAGAGACAACAATTTTTATATAGCTTCTTTGTTAAAATAGGTTAGGTGTCACATGGTAGTCAATAGTGGTTTGTTAACACTGATCATTTCCTTTTCGTCTTAGAATTTTAAGGATCTTTTGCATAATATGTTTATTTAAAGTTGCATCACATGTATCACGCAGTGTTGTAGAACTTGTTAGGCGCTAGTCGGTCGGTGGGGTATCGATAGGGAATTAATCGGGATTAATCAGGATTAATCGGATTGGATTTTTATATGTATTTTTCCAAATTTATACATATATAATGCTAATTGTATACCTTATATGTATAAAAATCTAGAAGTTTGGTGGCCAAATATAAACTAGTGAATATGGAGAGGGGTTAAATATTAAAATACCTAAACTTAAATAACGTTAATCACATCCATTGTTCACCATATCCCGTTTATTCCTCCCCATTCCTTCTTTCATCGTAAGGAATCAAAAGATGCAACTAGTATTCATGGAGTTTCATCGACTTTGCTTCTACATCATGGATTATCATCCCATTTTGAGGTAAGACCTTGTCTTATTTGATCGATTTGCTCAATTTTTGACCCGTTCGAATTCATTTTTTACCTAATTTTGAGTTTTTCAGGTCTCACTAGGACCAATTTTGTCTGACTAATCAGTGATTAAACGCAACACCGATTAACTGAGTGATTAGCCCAAAATTAATCAGTAAAGTGAGGACTAGCGATTAATCACCGACTAATCGGTGATTAATCGGAATTTTTACAACCTTGGTATCACGACCACATGTTTTTAAAAGCGACAGTTTCTAAATAATTTCTTTGTTAGATATCAGATGCTAGTCAATAATGGTTATTTAGGCTCAAATAACTATTCTCGTGGGGTTTAAAATGAATTAATCGGGCCGTTTGATCTAAATTAGTTATGGTCGAATTGTTTTCTCTGAGGTATTGGGCCGAATCCAGAAAAGAAACAAAGAAATCGATGACCCATGGGGGCTCATGTGAAGGGAACTAGGAAAAGACTAGGGAGCCCAAGTCTTGTTATTGGTTTTAACTACAAGTATGTTTTTTTTTTCACGCTACGCATTGACAGTTTGATCGTTTTCCCCGTGCTACACAGTGTGGTTTTGGTCGTTAAAAATTCGGGTCATTAGAAACTATACAATAAATATTGAATCGGTTCTCATATACCTATACATGAGACGATGATGTTCGCTCATAATAGGTTCAATTCGTAGGCCAACAGAATCACCACACATTCCCTCTCCGCTATTGCATAAATTTCTTCGGAGACTCACGACTTCCAAATCCGATTCAGCTGGCAATGAAGTAACCTAAAGTGTTAAACCTAACCTCAATTATACATTTATGGTAGTGATATTATATATTTAGGTTCTATTAGCATTCAAAATCAAACTAAAAACACATTTTTCACCTAGTCGTGTCGTTAATTCAAACGCAAAACAAGACCCACATTTTTAATTACCTGCTTGGCTCATAAGCGTGAGAAGATAAAGAATGTGATGTAAGTGTGCATTATATTGGACAATATGATTTTAAAACATGACGGGAATGTGATGTTACCAGTATACATAATGCATCATTCGACCGAAGCAGCCGTTGACTATAATATAACTTCAAATCCGTAGGATTTAAATACACATTTCAAACGTTGATATACTCTTGCTGAACACATTGCAACTCCCACGTCACAATTACTAGTTTACTACTGATGACCAGTTACCATGACGATCATTTTCCATCAATAATAAAAATCTGAAGAAACTCTCAATGACTTATCAATCAGATTACCGCTATCAGGTCGAGGACCCACCAAAGGAGATTCGCCCCCTAGAACCGTAAGGTTTCTAGGTGTCAAAAAATCATAACAGTGTCAAGCGAATATGTACTATTGTACTTCATACCTCTTAACTCATACTGATATTTATTATGATTTTAGAAAAATCAATAACAAATTCTTTTATTTATCACAAAGATCAATAATAAATCCTTTTATTTAGTAAAATAATTACATCAATTAAATTCCAATCTAATCACTAAATTTACAATAATCAATTGATGTAATCCTGATGTTTTTTTATATTCCAATCTAATCACTAAACACTAAAGTCACGATAATCTATTGATGCAATTTTGATTTTTTGTGACAAATAGTTAAAATTGAAAAATCTGATGCAATTATTTTGACAATTATTAAACCGATGATCACGTGAGCCCTTACACCACCATTTTGTTTGTATTACTCCCGTGAAACTTCTTTTCACTACCCCTTTCCGCCACCTTCAATCCATCACTAATAATATTTTCACTGCTCGATCAAGGTCTGTTCGTTTATTAATTTTGTGTTTTTCTATTTTATTTTTTTACGTTTTATTTACCCTTTTCTTTAATTACTTGTGTTTTGAATTAATATGTAAAAAAACTTTTGATTGTAATAATGTTAATATCATGATCTTGCTGTTAGATGATCATATAATACATAGTTGTTAAAGTTATGACTTATGATATGAGAAAATTAATATGATTTACTGTTCTGTCAACTTTTTGTGTAGGCTTAGTTAATTTTTGCATTTTAAATAAACTGTAACTAAAGTTATTATATAAGCAAGTACAAAAGTATGATCATAAGTGAGTTCTTAAAAGGCTAAAACAAACTCTATTGATTTGTTTTTTTTTTTTTTTCAGTAGATTTGTTCTGGTTAAAGATGGAGATAACCAATGTTATGGAATATGAGACACTTGCAAAGGAAAAGTTGCCGAAAATGATCTATGATTATTATGCGTCGGGCGCAGAGGACCAGTGGACTCTTAAAGAGAATCGATATGCGTTTTCGAGAATCTTGTAACGTGTTTCTCTGATTTAGTGATTGTAGGAGGGTGTTTTGATATTCAGCATGACATTTGTTAACTTTGTTTATAGGTTTCGGCCGCGTATACTTGTTGATGTGAGCAAGATAGATATGACCACAACGGTTTTGGGGTTCAACATTTCTATGCCGATCATGGTTGCACCTACGGCTATGCAGAAAATGGCTCACCCTGATGGTAATGACTCCTTTATAAAGTTATTCAAAAGTTAATGGGTACTTTTGTTGGATCAAATATTAATTGGTGACTTGTTATGAGATAAATATAATCAACATATAAAGCTGTCATCTATATGTTCCTTATAACCTGATATAAGTTAAACTTGGTATTGGCATTTTGAAACTGATTATCTGAAGTCACAACAATCAGATTTTGATGTATGGATTAATGGGTTCTGCTTATGATTATCTGATTATTTAGATGAATAATTAGTTCCATAAAAGCTTCAACAAAATAGATAAAGGGTATATAAGTTACATGTTTACGCTTCCATTTAACATATTTGCTTTAAAATGGCGCAACCAAACTCATCGTACGTTGCATGTATCAACTTTATATGAACTTGAGACATTATTGAAACATGATTAATTTGGTGCAGGAGAGTATGCAACTGCAAGAGCATCAGCAGCCGCTGGAACCATAATGGTTTAGTCCCTTAATTACTCTCTTATATTAAATCTATTTTCCACTGCTTTTCGTCCTTCAAGTTTATCATCTGTTGCCGTTTTCTACGTTCGAATTTCAGTTTTTTACATTGTACACCATTTGTTTTCCAGACATTGTCCTCATGGGGTACCTCCAGTGTCGAAGAGGTTGCTTCAACTGGTCCTGGTGTTCGGTTTTTTCAGCTCTATGTGAGTCTCTCACTCCCTCCTATCTTTTCCAAGATTATACAAACATACACACAGTTTATTTCATATAACAGTTCCAATATTAACTTAATTGTTCCCTAAATGTTTCTGCCAATTACTAGGTGTATAAAGACAGGAATGTAGTAACTCAGCTGGTGAAACGAGCCGAAAAGGCTGGTTTTAAGGCGATTGTCCTGACTGTTGATACCCCGAGACTTGGCCGAAGGGAAGCTGATATCAAAAACAGGTATATTACACGATATTATTGGCAAATTGTTATATTTACATATCATATTCTCGAATGTGTCCATTTGCAGATTTGTTCTACCACCAAATCTTACCTTGAAGAACTTTGACGGATTAGATCTCGGCAAGCTAGATAAGGTTAGTATAATAAAACATTTACATGTTTCAAGTTTTCATCATTTCCATTATAATAAAATCAATAATTGTGATCAACATGCAGACAGATGACTCTGGATTAGCTTCATATGTTGCAGGCCAAGTTGATAGGTCTCTTAGTTGGAAAGTGAGTTTTTTCAATAATTTTTTTTTTGTGTATTTATGTGAAATTGCACAAATGTTGTCAGATATAGTTATTGTTTATTTATTTTTGGGACAGGATGTGCAGTGGCTTAAATCAATTACCCCGTTACCTATTCTAGTGAAGGGCGTTTTAACTGCTGAGGACGGTAAATTATATGAATGGATTTTTTCTTTTTTTTTTATAATGTATAGCTCTATAAACATACTAATTGTTTTGGTTATTAATCTAGTCATCTTCTTTTCTTTTTTTGTTTTCAAAAACTTATGTCAGCAAGGATCGCGGTGCAATATGGAGTAGCGGGAATTATTGTGTCAAACCATGGGGCTAGGCAACTTGATTATGTCCCTGCAACTATTATGGCTTTAGAAGAGGTCATATTATTATGATAATAATATATATTTTATAAACATATGTAATATTAGTTATATACAAAATATAGTTTGATTGACAAAAAGGTGGTAAAATTTTACAGGTGGTTAAAGCTACTCAAAACAGGGTTCCAGTATTTCTTGATGGAGGCGTTCGTCGTGGGACAGATGTTTTCAAAGCATTGGCTCTTGGTGCGTCTGGCGTATTTGTAAGTGTAACTATAAACTAACATTGCTATGCTCAAATTAAAGATATGACTATATATATAAACTTAAAAGATAAGTAGTTTACGTAATTGTTAAATATTATGATGGTTTTCAGATTGGTCGACCGGTGGTGTTTTCTTTGGCGGTAGATGGTGAGGCTGGTGTCAGAAAGACACTTCAAATGTTGCATGATGAACTTGAGCTTACAATGGCGTTAAGCGGGTGTCGTTCCCTAGCAGAGATAACCCGCAACCATATTGTGGCACCATGGGACCCGCCACGTGTCACTCCTAGGCTTTAGAATCATTTGAAAAACATTTAAGTTTATGATAGAAAGGTTGTGCCCAAATGAACTGGCTGTTGGGAAAAAAAAAACTTGAATAATCAATTGGGGGGGTTACTGGATTTAAAATTAGTGTGCCTACCAAATCATAATATCAACTAAATAAAAATTGAATAAATTTGCTTGACAAATTGGTCAATTTGAAAATCTTTTAAACCGAGTTGTTTGGTTATTGGTTTGTAACAAACTTATTGCTACAACGATGTTCGGGTCTAGTCTTGCGGTCGGGTTGGGCCGATGATCTTGAGTTATTCGTAAGTATAATATTGCAACATATAGATAACATGTTGGAAGGATGATTGTATTAAGAATGACATATTGTATTTGCATGTGCATTGTGTGTATACAATGTGTATTTAGTACGGAGAGAAAGCAGTTAGGGATTGTGAGATGTAGCTAGACGTTTATGACCGTCTATATGGACGAATGATCGAGACTCATGTAAGTGAGAGACTGTTGAATTTGTATACCCAAGTAACGACATTCGACATTATTGTTACAGAGATAAGATCCAAACGGTTACACTAAGAGCAACGACTATATAAAGGTTGTTTAATTGTTACACGTACCCAACACAAAATGGCGAATGTTGATGATTATTTATGAATAGTCTTGTAATTAGTTACTATTATTTGTATAGGGACGGATACTAACCAATAATGGGGTCACGTATACCCAACTTGTAATTTTTTAAATTTACAGAATTACCCAAAACCCGCAAGTATACCCGAAACCAGATGGGTTGTTACTCGATAGATACCTGTCGGGTTTTGGACGAATTTTGAACAACCTTATCTAATCAGATTTATAGTTAGGATTACCTAAACCCGTCCAATTGCCATCCCTAGACTGAATGTGATTTTTCCATTTTTCTTGTAAATAATAAACCTTTAACTTTTTCAAATTAAAGATATGACTATATATATAAACTTAAAAGATAAGTAGTTTACGTAATTGTTAAATATTATGATGGTTTTCAGATTGGTCGACCGGTGGTGTTTTCTTTGGCGGTAGATGGTGAGGCTGGTGTCAGAAAGACACTTCAAATGTTGCATGATGAACTTGAGCTTACAATGGCGTTAAGCGGGTGTCGTTCCCTAGCAGAGATAACCCGCAACCATATTGTGGCACCATGGGACCCGCCACGTGTCACTCCTAGGCTTTAGAATCATTTGAAAAACATTTAAGTTTATGATAGAAAGGTTGTGCCCAAATGAACTGGCTGTTGGGAAAAAAAAAACTTGAATAATCAATTGGGGGGGTTACTGGATTTAAAATTAGTGTGCCTACCAAATCATAATATCAACTAAATAAAAATTGAATAAATTTGCTTGACAAATTGGTCAATTTGAAAATCTTTTAAACCGAGTTGTTTGGTTATTGGTTTGTAACAAACTTATTGCTACAACGATGTTCGGGTCTAGTCTTGCGGTCGGGTTGGGCCGATGATCTTGAGTTATTCATAAGTATAATATTGCAACATATAGATAACATGTTGGAAGGATGATTGTATTAAGAATGACATATTGTATTTGCATGTGCATTGTGTGTATACAATGTGTATTTAGTACGGAGAGAAAGCAGTTAGGGATTGTGAGATGTAGCTAGACGTTTATGACCGTCTATATGGACGAATGATCGAGACTCATGTAAGTGAGAGACTGTTGAATTTGTATACCCAAGTAACGACATTCGACATTATTGTTACAGAGATAAGATCCAAAGGGTTACACTAAGAGCAACGACTATATAAAGGCTGTTTAATTGTTACACGTACCCAACACAAAATGGCGAATGTTGATGATTATTTATGAATAGTCTTGTAATTAGTTACTATTATTTGTATAGGGACGGATACTAACCAATAATGGGGTCACGTATACCCAACTTGTAATTTTTTAAATTTACAGAATTACCCAAAACCCGCAAGTATACCCGAAACCAGATGGGTTGTTACTCGATAGATACCTGTCGGGTTTTGGACGAATTTTGAACAACCTTATCTAATCAGATTTATAGTTAGGATTACCTAAACCCGTCCAATTGCCATCCCTAGACTGAATGTGATTTTTCCATTTTTCTTGTAAATAATAAACCTTTAACTTTTTCAAAAAAATCTTTAGTGCATATGTCTCATGAACTCTTATTACACCACCATTTTGTTTGTATTACTCCCGTGAAACTCCTGCACTTCATACCCCTCTTCACGTCTTCTATACATTTTTTTTAATATAATAGTTGAAAAGGATTGCTTGCTAACAGGTGATCATATAATAGTTGCTAAAGTTATGATCATGATAATATTGCTATGATTTACTGTTTTATGAACTTTTGTGTAACCTTAAGTCTTTTTTTTTGTACTTTAGCCAAATTGTAAATAAGGTTATATATGCAAGTGCAAAAGTATGATTATAAGTAAGTGCCTGAAACAAACTATTATTTTTTTTTCAGAAGATTTGGTTATTGTTAAAGATGGTGATAACCAATGTTATGGAATATGAGACACTTGCAAAGGAAAAGTTGCCCAAAATGATCTACGATTATTATGCGTCGGGCGCAGAAGACCAGTGGACTCTTAACGAGAATCGATATGCTTTTTCGAGAATCTTGTAACATGTTTTTCTATTTAGTGATTGTAGGAGGGTGTTTTGATATTCAACATGACATTTGTTAACTTTGTTTATAGGTTTCGGCCGCGTATACTTGTTGATGTGAGCAAGATAGATATGGCAACGACGGTTTTGGGGTTCAAGATTTCTATGCCGATCATGGTTGCACCTACGGCTATGCAGAAAATGGCTCACCCTGATGGTACAGACTTCTGTATTATGTTGCTTAATTCAAAACTTAGTGGATGTTTGGGATTGCATATTTCAAATGTTTATGGCTTAAAAAGTGTGTTCAAAATAAGCTAAAAAAAAGTGAATGTTAGTGTCAAATATGACCTGCATTGTACTTTTGTTAGATCAATATTAATTGGTGACCTGTTATGAGATGAATGAAATGAACTACCTTTTAACTGTTGACTTGGGTAACTGTTTAACCTGCTCAGGAAGGTTTATACTGGTTTATTTGTTGCAGGAGAGTATGCAACTGCAAGAGCATCAGCAGCTGCTGGAACCATCATGGTTTAGTCCTTTAATTACCGTCGTATATTACATTCATCTTCCACTGTTTTTCGTCCTTAAAGTTTATCATTTTTTTTCCGTTTTCTACCTTTGTAACTTAGTTTATTACATTGTATTTGTTTTCCAGACATTATCCTCTTGGAGTACGTCAAGTGTCGAGGAGGTTGCTTCAACTGGTCCTGGTGTTCGCTTTTTTAAACTCTATGTCAGTCCATCCTATCATTACAAACTTAATTTGAACATACACACGATTATTTTGTACACAGTTCCATATTTTATATTAACTGTTCCCTAAATGTTTCTGCCATTTGTTAGGTGTATAAAGACAGGAATGTGGTAACTCAGCAAGTTAAACGAGCTGAAAAGGCTGGTTTTAAGGCGATTGTCCTCACTGTTGATACCCCGTTACGTGGCCGAAGAGAATCTGATATCAAAAACAGGTAAACTACACAACTATTATTAGCCAATTATTATATATACTTGTTATATTCTTGAATGTGTCCATTCGCAGATTTGTTCTGCCACCAAACTTTTCCTTAAAGAACTTTGACGGATTAAATCTCGGCAAGATAGATAGGGTTGATATAATAAAACATTTACAGGTTCCAACTTTTCATCATTTTCATTATAATAACATCAGTTATGTGTGATCAACTTGCAGACAGATGACCCTGGATTAGCTTCATTTTTTGCAGGTCAAATTGACAGATCTCTTAGTTGGAAAGTGAGTTTTTTTAGATTTCTTTTCTTGTTTGTGTGTATTGATGTGAATTTTCACAATTAATGTCAAATACATTTGTTATTTATTTATTTATTTTTTATTTTTTTTTTTGGGGACAGGATATGCAGTGGCTCAAGACAATAACCTCATTATCTATACTAGTGAAGGGCATTGCATTATAACTGCTGAGGATGGTAAATGATATGATTTTTTTTTTAATATCAAGTTCTAAAAGTATACTCATTGTTCTGTTTATTGATCTAGCCATTTCTTTTTTATTTTCCAAAATTTATTTAAGCAAGGATTGCGGTGCAATATGGAGTAGCGGGAATCATTGTGTCAAACCATGGAGCTAGGCAACTGGATTATGTTCCTGCAACTATCATGGCTTTAGAAGAGGTCATACTATTGTGATAAACTGATAATAATAATAATAATATAGTTTTTAAACATATTTAATCTTTGTTAATTGCATGACTACTTGACTAAACTGTACTGGTTGTTAAAGCTACTCAAAACAGGGTTCCAGTATTTCTTGATGGAGGCATTCGGCGTGGGACAGATGTATTCAAAGCATTAGCTCTCGGTGCATCTGGCGTATTTGTAAGTGTAACTATAAACTAACATGACTACTTGACTAAACTTAAAAGATAAGTGGCATTAAGTATTTGTTAAATATTATGATGGTTTTCAGATTGGTCGACCGGTGGTGTTTTCTTTGGCGGTAGATGGTGAGGCTGGTGTCAGAAAGACTCTTCAAATGTTGCATGATGAACTTGAGCTCACAATGGCATTAAGTGGGTGTTGTTCCCTAGCGAAGATAACCCGCAACCATATCGTGGCACCATGGGACGCGCCACGTGTCACTCCTAGGCCTTAGAATCATTTGAATAGCATTCAAGCTTGATAGAAAGATCGTGTCTAAATGAACTGGTTGTTGTGGGAAAAGAAAAAAAACCTTGATTAATCAATTGGAAGTTGATCACAATAAACCCAAATCACTAATAACTATTTTGTTTGTTTGATGTTTATGGTTTGTAGTCCAATGTAGAACTGCCATTGGCACCTCAAGATGTCATCGCCCCATCGTAGTATTGCCATGTTAGCCGTCAGTTGCCACCATCAATAGCATTACCTGTATTGAGATAAATATGTAAATACATTGCATTTGTATGTAATCTACGTTTATATTGACCACAGGGCTTGTCGGCTAGTGGTATCAAGGTGTGCATAAAAGGTGTCACACCCGTATAGTATAGTTCTAGTATGTATTTACATGGACTTCTCCATGTCTCGTTTCGAGTCTCTAGAGTTTTGTCGGAATTTGATCGGCATGGTTTAGTGTCCACATAGGATACATTTAAATTGGACGGTGGCTGGATTTATTTATTGGAATTTCAGAAAACTTACTGGACTTGGGCCAGACACAGGCCCACCTTAGCTAAGCTTTAATCGGCCGCTGCCTAAGTATATAAGTTATATTTTGGTAAACTATAATACTTTTATGCAACTCTTTTAATTGATAAATGTGTGTGAAATAAAAATAAAAGTAAATTAATGTCAACTCTTAAAATACCATTAAACAAAATGTAAAGTTTGCCAAACAAATTACCTAATTAACTTCTTTACGCAATTCTTAGATTTTTCGAAGATAAATATTAAATACACAACTTTACACTTTATAAAATTTGTACTCCTGCCATTTTAGTAAAAGATATAACCAATGTAGATGACTTAGGGGCTATGGGTAAGTGCTGAACAGCAAGATGTCTAAACCATTAAATGTTGAATCAGTAAGATGTCTGAACTAGTCAGACTCTACATAATGTTTACATAAATTAGAAGACAAATGTCTTATCGATTCATACGTCTGCTCGCGAAACAAATAGTTAAGTAAACTATATTTGACTAATTTAAACATCTGAGCTTAAACAAACATCACCTGATACTTGATTAATTACTACACAAATCATATTTATTTCCGACAGAAAATGACATGTATATTAATATTATCCTATGGCAAAGAAAAAGAAAAAGAAAAATCTAGAAAAAATATGGTAAATAAATTTATTTATAGTAGTATAATAATGAAAATGATGGCAACAGAAATGCTTTTCTTTTTCTTAAAATGTGAATGTAGGACTGTCGGAGAACATTTGAAGAAGAGGGTCTCATTGGGTTTTCTTTCCTATTCTCTCTCCCAACACTTAATCATCATCATCATAATAATAACCCAACCCAACCCAATAAAAAATTAAAACAAAAATCCAATCTTGATGGGTCAAGAATCTTTCATCTACAGCTTTGTAGCTAGAGGCACCATGGTTTTAGCTGAGTACACCGAGTTCACTGGCAACTTTCCTGCTATTGCAACTCAGTGCCTTCAAAAACTTCCCTCTACCAATGGAAAGTTCACTTATAATTGTGATCACCATACTTTCAATTTCTTGGTCCAAGATGGTTATGGTAAAGTTTTTTTTTATTTTTTTTTATTTTTTTTTTGAGATGGGGTTTTTAGCTGGATCTGATCTTGATTTGTGTGACTGTCGGTTTTGATTGGTTGATGTGGAGGATTTTTTTTTTTTTTTTTTTGGTGGGGTTTAAGGTTTTTGTTATTAAGGGAAATTTAGATGTGGATTTAGTTTATATGTTTTTGTAGGGTTTTGGTATGATTTGACTGAAAATTTGACAGCTTTGATGAAGAATGTGTCCTAGAAAAGTAGGGTATGTTTTGGGTAAAAGAAAGATGGAAGCTTTTTTTGTTTTTGTTTCTCTTTGTGAATTAGATTGGTTTGATATGATATGGGTCTAGGGTTTAATGGTAGATTCTAGTTATTTGCTAATTGTAACTTGAAAATTGTTGTAATAAGATAGTCACTTTCATAAAAGGCTAAAGCTTGATTGATGCATGCAAGATGACAAAACTAGATTAGTATGTGCTTAATTAGTTCTTTAAGATCTTAATTTAGTGATTAGCAATGTTGCAGAAGGCGCTAGGCGGGCGGTGAGGTCCAGCCTAGGGACTAGTCGGGACTAGACGAAAATTAGGTGGAATTAGGCATTTTGGTATTTTTATACGTATTTTATATATAAATACACACACACACACACACACACACACACACACAAATTTAGGTGTTTTTTTGAAAATATGTTAAGATATATGCACATAATACTAAGAAATACTTAGAAATTTAAAAAAAATTAAGAAAAACATAAAAAAACCATCACCTAGGCCCGCCTAATGGCCAAAACGCCCAGATCATCGCCCAGCCCCTTATTCCAATAATCACCTCCGCCTAGCGCCTAGGCGCCGCCTAGGCTGATTTTTAGAACCTTGGTGATTAGTTGCTAGTTGCTACTCTTGGGAAGTTGTATGACCCGTGATAAGCTTTTTTGAATTCGCAGCTTATTGTGTAGTTGCAAAAGAGTCGGTTGGCAAACAAATATCTATTGCATTTCTAGAACGTGTGCGAGCAGATTTTAAGAAAAGATATGGTGGTGGTAAAGCAGACACCGCAATTGCTAAAAGTCTTAACAAGGAATTTGGGTATGTTTAGATGAATGATCTTTTTTAAATAACCATATACGTTTTGTATTAAATTGACATAAAGGTGATTTAAATATGCAGTCCGGTAATGAAGGAGCACATGCAGTATATAATAGAGCATGCGGACGAGATTGAAAAACTGATAAAAGTGAAAGCACAAGTTTCAGAAGTTAAGAGTATTATGTTGGATAACATAGACAAGGTAAAATTAGTAATCTTAAAGTTATCACAAACGCAGGATATTAACTTCTATAAGTTAAGATATATTCTTTGGTATAATGGACCGTTTTCTTTCTTAAGAATGAATTAAAGGATTTTTTTGGAAGACAGGGAATATTTGATTCCGAAGCAAGACATAAGAAACTTTCAACTTATGGAATGAATCCATGGATAAACTGGTTAAGAAGTCATTGTCAATCAATTTTGGCTATGTTTCATCACAAATGGGTCAAACAAATAAGTTATTTAAAAAGGGAACCGTCAAAACATGTTGAAAGTCACCCATAGTCTGTTATACATACAATTTCACAAGTCATTTTATTTATAGATTTGAAGTTTTTATATATAACAATTAAGAAAGTGAAGGAAAAAAAAGTATTTGTGGGTCAACTGGACCTGGCCTGTTTCGACCCATAGTTAGAAATGACCCATCTTGGTAGTTGACTCAAATTTTATATATTGACATTAGAGCATGTGGTTGACCTTAAAAGTATGCCTCGTTTTTTCAGGCAATCGATAGAGGAGAGAACCTTACAACTTTAAACAACAAGGCTGAAAATCTGCGTGATTCGGTATGCTCATTTCTTATTTCCACTATCAAAATTCAAGGTTGTATAACTGTAGTTTACTCAACATTTTGGCGTTTCTTCAGGCACAAGAATTTAAGAAAGCGGGCACAAAAATCAGAAGGAAGATGTGGTATCAAAACATGAAAATAAAACTAGTTGTTCTTGGAATTCTTCTGCTACTTGTCCTTGTTATTTGGCTTTCCATATGCCATGGTTTTGACTGCACCAACTGAGAGAATATGGCAAATCCGGTGCCTAAGGCTTGTGCGGTGTCGGGCCAACTGAGAGATAATAGATGAAGAGAAAAGGCAGGCTAAGATGATATTGTTGTAAAGGTGGCTTATATGATTTAGATTCTGAGTGAGATTAATTTCTATTTTAGTTACTCTTTTTTTCTCTCAAATTTGTTGTGCTACAAGTGTGAAATATAAAAAAACTCAAGTTTCATGATATCAGTTTATCCATTTATCCATTTGAGTTATGATCATTGTTTGTATTAATGGAATGGATATTAGTTACATATTGATATAATTAATTTTAATATGATTAATTTCATGACTTCCAAGTTAAGAAAACATAAGATTAAGATATAAATCCATTTAAATTTTCTATAATAATATGTGGTTTACAAGGTTACTTATGTGACCCTCAAACAACCATCTACTTCTCAATCTTCTGCTTAATGGGTTCAGTTGACTTGCAATTTAAACTTCCAAGTTGTTAAGGATGTTTAGACTTTGTACCTGAAATACAGTATAAACGTCTAAGTGAACAACTTAAAGTGATCTACATCTTTAGCATTAGAGTGTGTGTAGTGGCATTGAAGTTTAACGCCCCTCTCTTTTCATATAATTGGCTCAACCAACTTTTTGGTCAGAATCAGAAATTCAAGCGTTATAATTTTAACGCTCAACACCATTTTTACAATATTAACGCTCTTTAACCCCCTTTAAGGCCCCTATGTAGTGTTTGGGGCGTTATTTTTGTTTTAAAGCCCCTATAGTGCTCGAGTACGCATGGTTGTTCACTGTTTACAGTAAGACCTAGAGAAATCAAAATGTTCTCTATCTAGGAATCTATACAAAGGTTTTGTACCTAACTGTAAGGAACACTCAAGACATAGAATAACATCAGAACACAATCTCTTGTATCACCTTCCTGATTCTGTCATATCGTATAATCACTTTCAAGACTCGATGACAAACATAAATTCGTTGCAAAGTTATTAGCAAAAATTTTCACTGTAAAAAAATACAAACTCTTTATCGAGTCTATTATATGTTCAAACGTGTAATAAATCAGTATTATACAACTTAACAACAAAATGGATGACTTGCGTAATCTATTTATTCAGCACCATGGCCATTTAGCATCTCTCCATCTAATCCAACGATCCTTTGGTTCAACTTGAGGGTGAGTGTTAGGTTGCGATGAAAACGCCTGGCAACACACAAGATTTCTATCACGCGCAGTTGCATCTTTCTTGTATGATGGATTTTCATACCTTGGATGCTGAATAAACACCACCTTCTTCCACCACAGTTTCAGAGCCTGCATCATCAAAACATAAAAAATGGGTTCGGGTAAATAAACATCATTTCAGTATTGGTCAGGTTGATCTGAGTCAATATTTGCCCAATCCATTTAACTTTGTGATAGATGCTTAGGGCGTCAGATATGAACATAAAAAGAATACTATCCAATATTATCTAATTATTTCAAAGAAATGACTTAAGATTCGACCCTTTTTATGCTAAGTTGCTAAAAGACATTCTGAGTAGGCATGTTTGATACAATAAATGATCAAAATTGACGCATTTGCAAACAAGATTATCTTTTTTAGCACAATTTTAACAACATCTAAAGGGAAAAAACGAAATAGAAAAAACCTACATGCCAATAGATCCAGATGGCAACTTTGTGAGGCATTAGCCAGAAAAAAACTGCATGCTGAACAGATGATGAAGATATCCTATTTGCAGTTAAAGAAGCAGTGAAATAGTCGCCGAGCTTAGGATGGTTAACTGAAATATTTACGACAAGATTATCCCCGGGTACACTTGTCTTTATGCTCCAGTTCCCATGCATATCCTATAATTAGTTAATAATTAAAATCAGAACAATCCATTTATACACACATTTATATACATGCACATATACATAAAAATATACATACCATGAAAGGGCTAACATGAAGCGGTTTAGCAACTACATCGGAGTTCGGGTTGAAAAGGAACTGTACCCTTTCTCCCCATGGCGTATTGGTAACCTAATGTAAACGGAATTAACATTAAAAACGAAGAAAAATAATGAAAGAAAGAAGCCATTAGCAAGATGTAAAATGCAGACCTCAGCAATGCATTGCTTTAAGCATTTGGTGGATCCTTCTACGTCATAGCAGTAGTACAAACTCAACGGGTTTTGTTCGTACCCAACACTCGGAGGAATTGTCAACAGGCAACTACACCAAAGGTTTAGAACTTAGTCAGTAGCATTCAAAACCAACCTAAAACCACAATGGTTCATACTATTCGGATCCTTTCAAATCATGATGAAAGCTATTAGTAGTTCAAGTAAATAATCAGATTCAAATTTAGAATCCACCAAGAACAATCAATTTGTATAAGCAATCTCAATAAGTAGTTCAAATCTCTGTTGTCAAAGCCCACTCAGGCGCGCCCCTAGGCTCACTTTTCAGGCTCAGCGCAACTTTCTCGCTTCGCTTTAAAAGCCCTACTTTCAGGCCGTCAAGCGTATTTTTCAGGCAAAGTTCCGACGGAATTCCGGCCAAGAATGATCTGAATGGGTCTGAAACAATTATACCAGCCCTAAACAAAACTATAATCAACAAAAAACAACCTAAACTAACTCTAAAGAAGCCCAAAACATGTTAAAAACCCCTAAAAAGGTATTTTTATACCATGTGCCTCGTTTAAAAAAGCTCTTGCTTTTTAAGTGACTTGCACTGAGGCCCAAGGCTCACACTTTGTGCCTTGAGTGCGCCTTACGCCTTTAACAACTATGGTTCAAATAAGCCATTCCAAAATCCAAACACTCCATGACGAGCTTATCCAAAGCAACAATTGTGATTTTAGTAAAAAACTAATCAGGTGCATAAACTTAGGGTTAACGAAGATTGTGAATAACTCTAACGTTTTATTAATCAGAAAATAACTCAAAACTGATCACAATTCTCTTCTCTTTTCTTCTCTTCATGAATTCATAGCTCGAATCATCTACTTTAAAACTAGCTTAACTTGCTAGACAAGCTAATCTATTTGAAGTTTAGAACCCAATGGTTCTTCATACTATTCGGATCCTAGGTCAATTCCAAATTTTAGAACAATATACTTGTTCTAATTCAATTTCCTAATTCCTACCCCATAACCTAAATTCTTAATCATAAATGATCTTTCTTTTCAGCCCGGCCCGATACCATTTCCATTAGAAACCTACAGCCGAAGGCCCACTGTGGTAAAATCTGGCGCCAACATGACATTTTGTCACAAACTAGATTCCAACCGCAAACTCCTTGGAGAAAGTCATCCGGATACCGCTAGAGAAATGATGTAATCATCTTAAAAACACATCCACATGTAGATTAAACATTAACCTAACACAATAACTTAACTAGTTAAATTACTATCAATCAAGTCATCCAATTATGAACTTACACAGGGCCATTGGTGTGTGCAATATGACGAGCTTGTTGAGGGGAAAGATGGTCAGGTGGAGGATGAGGGGTTAGGTCAAGGTCAATGAAAGCGTAACGGACGGAGTATTTGAACGAATGGTGAACGGGACGACGTCGTTCGTGCCACACCGTGCCTTCGTACAGTGCGACTGAATTGGTTGCATCGGAGGCAGTAGGGAAGAGACGACGGAAGGGTAGGAGGAAGGAGAGGGTGAAGGAGGTGAGAGTGTTGGTGATGATTGAGCATACAAGATAAAGTAGCTCCATTTTGTGGTTATTTTTATGCAACCGTATACTATTGGAGTATAAAAGGATTTTTATACTTGATAGTTTAGTTGAATCGGTTATCTCATAAATTTGGTTGAATTTTTTCTTTTTTTTTTTCACAAAACATAACTCTATCATTACGATATCTTAAAAAATAAAGGGTAAATTACATAAGTATAGTAGATAGGCGGGTAACAAGTTGTGTCGGTACCTCTTTTTTGATAGAAAATACTAATCTACTAAAAACAAAACCCCGCCCTTAAGGGATGAAAAGTTGCAGATTGTGGAGACTATGGACTCGTATTTGTTTTCTTACTCATGTCAATTTTAAACCGTGAGAATTGCATAAGGTAACTCTTTGGATGAGAGAAAGACAGAAGATTATATCGTTAGATAACAATCATGTGTATTGTTAGACAACAATCATGTGTATTGAAGAAACAAGTACCTGAGGGGAACTAGTCTTCTGGATAAGACAAGAAACTTCTTCTGACCTGATCGAACGGGACCTGTTTAGCTACAAAACAGAACACCGTTAGGACTCGTCACAGGATTGGGGGTTTTCCTGTGACCACCCTCCGGCGTGAGAATAAGTATGGCTTTTAAGCAATTGTAAAAGTGTGAAGTGTTTGTGAATCCATTATAAGTTTTACCTGCGTCCCTATTTATAATTGAGGAGTTCTTAACCTCCTATGATGTGTAACCGCCTTCTTCTCTTTAGTTGTTCCACTTTACTTGGAGATAAGACATATCGCTTATATTCATATTTATCGGGCTGGCAGTTATGCTTTACCCCTTTACTTCTTTCTAGAAGATGTTCGTTATTAATCAATGCCGGATTGCGTGTGGTTATTGGGCCTTACCCATTGGGCCATATGACGTGTTGTAGGTATGGGCCAGCTTGGTTGAACTGGGCCCTACCTCGTCATGTCCCCCCAGTCTAGTAAGGTGAACGTGTGAACGTTACTAGACTTATAGTAAAAAATAAAAAAATCAACAAACATATGTATAAAGAATGAATGTGACTTAAAAAATCTTTATTGGGATTGGTACCGCATGACTTGTGCACGTGCCAAGGCGTCATTTCAAACGTCCCATCAGCCGTTTATGAACAGTCCGATTGTCAGGGGAAATGATGTTTGGCGGTTCAATTTTGAATTTCAACCGTTGGTAATTTATGTTATAAATTCGCCACTTCAAGGTGAATAATCCACAGTAATTAGCAAAATCCTGCTTTTCCCTCAATAGATTATCACCCCTGAAATGGCTCCCAAGACCGGTTCTACACGCACAGTCACGAGTGTTGCCGAGATTAACTGCATGTGGTCGTTAACGGTACTCGAATCCTTCTTAAACGACTACAAAATTCCGTCTGAATGGAATCCTGTACTTCCGGGTAAGGACGACATTGCTTTTCCATTGAAGGAAGGGAAACTGACTCTTTATGGCGAGTTTTTCACCTTTTCCCATTTTCGTCTTCCTGCCACGAAATTTCTTTGTGACTTACTCTCGTATTATGAGGTCAACGTTTCTCAACTTCATCCGCTGGGGATGATCAAGATTCGTCACTTTGAATTTTGTGCTCTAGGTTTGGGTATGCCGCCCAAACTGGAGATTTTCCGTGCGTTATACGTTCTGAAGTTCAAAGGAGAGTATTTTACCTTTGATCGTCGACCCGGGGTCTTGTCCTGTATAGAAAACTTCCCGCAGAGTGTGAGGGATAAAGAGTGGAGGAGGAAATTTTTCTATATTGACGCCCGTATATTTCCGAAGAACGCCCCGATTAGGTATCCTGAGGGCAAAACCAAGCTTGCAGATTTGTGCCCCGCTCCGGCGGTATACGAGAAAGATCCCTTGTATGTGGCCCTGACTAATAATCCAACCGAGTGTACTCATATACCGGAACGAGCCATGGTGGCTGTGGGCATGAGCCGGCTGTGGATGGATGATACGGTATTTCCTGAGTATCGTCGTGAGGACCAGGAAGGTTGGCAATATTTTGATGTGCTCGATCCTGCTGCTGCTCCGTTACTTGCAGAATATGACCGTCCCCTTGGTGCACAAGAGTTGGATGTTCTGAGCCAAACTGTGGCCAAGTTCTATGTTCCAGTGGTGACCGTGTCAGCCGATGTTGCAGGGACTTCTGAGCTGGGCGGTGACAAAGAAGCTCCCATAGACCCAGATCCGTTGAACGTTGCGCCGCCTTTGACAGATGTGACAGGAAAGAAACACAAGAAGCGGAAAGCTACTGCTGGTCTTGATGCTGAGGGATTACTAGCCAAGAGGCAGCAGCTGAGGGAAACTAAAGAGAAAATCTTGGGTAAGTGTCCCTGCTTATCTGTCCTTGTGCTGTTTGCTTCATGCATTCATGCGGGTAGTCATGTTTGTTTGTTTATGTGTAGGTGAAAGGATTGAATCCGGGGACACCCAGGTTGATGAAGGTTTGTCCGTGGAGTCCCCGCCTGTTTCTGCTGGTCAGGCTACCTTCAAGGATGGTAGTGACGTCATCGTTTCCCCATCTATGATGACGACCCCATCGTCTACTGTTGCGACGACTTTCGTGTCTACTGCTGTATCTACAAGTCCTCCCCCCACCATACCTGTGAGCCAGACTGTTGCTATGCCTACTGTGTCGATTCCGCCGTCCACAAAGCCTGTGTACTCTGTAGCAAGTACTATTGCGGCGCCCAGTGGCCTCTCCCATCAGAGTTTTTCCCAGCTTCTTAAGGATGTTCAACAACATCCCATTAAGTTCCCAGGGGGTTTCCGGACAGGCGTCCAGCAGGGTGAAGGATCTTCCTCTTATCCCGGGCCCATGCCACCGAACACGTATTTGCCAGGCATAAACTGGCGGCCGTCCTTGAAGCCGGTCAAATATGTGCCCGGGTGGAATGTTGCTGACACCACCCGGCTCATTCATCCGGACGTGGTTAGGCATTGGGCTGAGTTTGCCTTCCCCCCAGCTGAGAAGTATTATCTACAGGGGTTAGACAATGCTCAGCTTGCCGAAAACGCCATGGTGTCTGGTGTCGGTACAACATCGTCGGTATACGAAGTGCTTCGCCGGTGGCGTGCAGATTTAGTATATCTTGTCGATCTCCGGGAGAAGCAGAGGTTAATGGTATTGGAGAATGAACGGTTGTTGAAGCTTATTGCTGATAAAGAGGTGGAGGTGGTCGCCCAGCAGATAGCCGTTGAAAAGGCTGGGGGTGACCGCGAACGGATGGTGACGAACCATACTGATGAGAAGCTTGAGTGGCGTCGACGGGAGGATAAATTGAATCAGCATTTGTTTCGCTATGAAGCCAGCATCAAGACTCTGGAGAAAGACTTGGAGGCTGCCAAGAACACTATAGCCAGTAACCAGGCCAATCTGGAAAGATATAATCTGATGGCTGCTGAGATTGAGACATATGAGTCCCGGATTCGCCGTGCTGAGGAGCAGAGGGATGAAACCCTCAGAAGCTTAGCTGACTGCCATAAACAATTAACTGCCGCCAATGATCGCTCAGATCAAGCCGTGAATGCTGCGGACTCGCTGCGGTCCCAGGTAGATAACCTCCAATTGAAGTTGGATACGGTGAGTCAAGAGAGGGATTGGCTGATAAGCCGGGGCATCCCTGCTTCATGGCGGTATGTCCGGGGCAGTGCTGAGTATCAGGACAGATTGAACGCCTTCTATGACGTGGCCATGGAGGCCGGTTATCATGATGGGCTGGCCTATGGTAATCAAGTGGGTCGAGCTGGAAAGAAACTTCCCCCCCTACTGCTCAGGAAAAGGCCTTGCCCACCCGGGTTGCTGATAGTCTACAAGCCTTGAGTTCAGACTCATTGGAGGCCCTGGGCCGTTTGAGTAGCAAGGTTGGTGACGAGGGAGTGTCATCCCTCCGGGTGGAGTTGGAACCATACTTGAGTGACTCTTCTGATGGGGATGATGCCACCTCTAATTAATGTAATCGTAGTTTGTTTTTAAGTAATCTTATGATGTAATTAAGACTATGTAATCATCGTATTAATGGAAAAACTTTTGGGTTCCTTAGTGTTTTCCAGCTGGTCTGTGTGCCTCATTAATGTTGATTTGACAGCCATCTTTAGACGTTTATTAATTGAGAGTCATCATTGCGTGACGTCACGACTGCCATGTGTCATAGATTTGACGGCGTGTGTCAGTGAATTAATAACGATATTTACTGACACTGACCCTTGATCTTCTGGACCCATGTATATAAGTCAGGCTCCTTATCAAATTTTCCACTCGAAAATTTTTCCAAAAAAGGTATACTTTTACTGTGTCTACTTATGGCTTCCCACCAAGTGTCTCTGATTGAGCTCCTTCGTGAGCTAGACGCTGCTGAAGGTCTTAAAATGCTCAGAAAGTGGGCCGACGAGATGGACGAGAGACGTGCGGCTATGGAGGAGTATAATGCCAGAACTGCTGGCTTCGTTCCTCCGAATAAATATGGGTTGACATACTCTAGGGGTCCAAGGAGCTTGTTCAATGCTCCGGCTCCATTGGTGAACTCCCCTGAGCACATACCAGGTCCTGATGCCGACGAACTGGAAGTTGTGGGTGTTGAGGACCCTGTTCCGGATGTGCCAGCCGTAGGTGAGGCTCCTTTGATGGCAGAAGCATTCCCGGAGAACCCTGGTGAGGAAGGGGGTGTCGTACACTTTAATCGGTACTTGATACTCCCTGATTATGCTCCAGACGGTGATCTGCTACATACCCCTGCAGAGGTAGTAGCCATGCTGGACGGCCGTATATGACACGGGCCGGTTTTTAATAGTAGCAATTTGGCCGCATGTGGCTTTTTGTTTGCTTATTTTTGTATAGCGCTTTTGATGGTAGGCTGTTTATGTTATGGCAAAGGATTTTAGTCCTGCCACCTACCGTGGGGGAGTTTCTTTTTTTGTAGTGTCAATCCCCGTAATATGATAAGTAATGTAACTGTTTGCTAATGAAAAATGGCCGTGACAGGCGTCTTATTAAATAAAAAATACAAATAGGCTGTGAGGACCAACAGGTCGACTATGACACAGTTGACGCTAAATGTACTAGAAAATGAAAAATACAAATAGGCTGTGAGGACCAACAGGTCGACTATGACACAGTTAACACTAAATGTACTGGAGAATGAAAAATGTTCTTAGTTTGAACTAAACATAACATTTTTTGAGCTGGGCGGCGTTCCAAGTGCGCGGGATGGGTTCCCCTGTGAGTTGTTTCAAGGAGTAGGCCCCTTTTCCCAGCACTTCTGCTATTTCATACGGCCCTTCCCAGTTTGGACCCAACTTGCCCTGGGGTTGAGATCTGCTTGCCTTGTTGTCTCGCATCACCAGCTCTCCAACCTTGAAGGATCTTTCAAGCACCCGTTTGTTGTAGTACTTTTCCAACAGTCTCTTGTACCTGGCTTCGTTGATGCAGGCCGTATCGCGGCGTTCTTCGAGCCGTTCAAGGTTCTCACGTAACAGCTGTTCGTTATCTTCACCGCCGTTGCTTCTTCGTTGTGACGGGACCATGGCTTCTACTGGTATCATTGCTTCTGACCCGTATGTTAAACTGAACGGTGTTTCGCCGGTACTTGTTTTCGGCATGGTTCGGTGAGCCCACAGGACGTGTGGCAATTGGTCGACCCAGGACTTGCCTTCGGCGTCCAGTCTTCTCTTGATCCCATCAAGTATACTTCTATTCGCCCTCTCCACCTGCCCGTTCCCTTGCGGGTGGGCAACGGATGTGAAAACTTGCTGGATTTGGAGCTCCTTGCACCATTCTTGCAGCGACCTATCTGCGAATTGGGTTCCATTGTCGCTGACTAAGTATAGTGGGACTCCAAACCTGCACACGATGTGTTCCCATAGGAACTTCTTGATGTTTACTGCTTCGATCTTGGATAACGGCTTTGCTTCGACCCATTTTGTGAAGTAGTCAATAGCAACCACCAGATACTTTAGCTTTCTCGGTGCCGGGGGGAATGGTCCCACCAAGTCTACCCCCCACTTTTGAAACGGCCAGGCCGCCGTTACGGGAATCAAGTCATTTTTAGGCCGGAGAGTATGTGGAGCGTACCTCTGACAACTGATGCACTTCTGTAATATTTCTACTGCCATGTTATGCATACCCGGCCAATAGTATCCTGCATTTGTTAACTTGGCTACCACTGCTCTTGGTCCGACGTGTATACCGCAGGTGCCCGCGTGGATTTCTTCAACAAGGAACTTTGCTTCTGACGGGGACACACACCGCAAGGACGGACCCAGGTAAGACTTCCTGTACAAGACACCGTTTTGCATTTCATATTGTACAGCTTTGGTGCGGACTTTCAGGGCTTCCCCTTTGCTTTCAGGGAGTATGCCGTGTTCCAGATATTGTTGTATCGGTGTCATTCAACAGACTTCCGCCGCGTGTACACTATGTACTGTCGCCTCCTGGGTAGACGGGTGCTTGAGGGTCTCGATGTGGACGTCTTCCTTAGTACCTGATGATGCCAGCTTGCTGAGGGCGTCCGCTATGTCGTTTCGGTGCCGCCGGACATGTATCAATGTTATCTTCTGGAACTTTGACATCAAATCTTTCGTCTTCTCTAAGTACTTTGACAGTGTGTCGTCTCGAACTTCGTATGATTTATTAACCTGGTTACTCACCAAGAGAGAGTCGACGTGGGAATCTACTTTCTTTGCCCCGAGCGATAGAGCCATCCTCATACCTGCCAAGAGTGCTTCGTATTCGGACTGGTTATTGGAGCACTCAAATTCGAACCGTAGGGCATACAGGAATCTGGCCCCATCTGGACTGACCAGTAAGAGGCCGGCTCCTGCCCCCTTGCTGTTTGATGAGCCGTCAGTATATAGTTGCCATGCTGGCTCATCCACTTCTTCTCCTTGGGGCGGCCCGTTGCTTATTTCCGGTATCTCCTGTCCTGCGGGGATTTCTGTTATGAAGTCAGCGATGACTTGTCCTTTCACAGAGGTTCGTTTTTTGAAGACTATATCCAGTGCTCCCAATTCGATTGCCCACTTGGCGAGTCTTCCTGATACTTCCGGTTTGTTTATCACTTGTGCTATCTGGAAATTGGTTAGCACTTCGACTTTGTGTGCCTGGAAATAGCGGCGCAGCCGGCGGGATGCGTGAACCAGGGCCAGGACCAATTTTTCCAACATTGGGTACCTGGTTTCTGGATCCGCGAGGACCCGGCTGATATAATAAATGGGGGTTTGGACCCCGCTTCTCTCTACCAGGAGGACGGCGCTAACCGCATGAATGCCTGCGGCCAGATACATCTTCAATACCTCATCTTGCTTGGGAGCCGTGAGCGTGGGTAAGTTGCTCACGAACGTCTTCATCTCTTGGAAGGCTTTCTCTGCTTCCGCCGTCCATTTGAACTTATTTTTGTTGAGGCAGTCTTTCAGTGTAGATATGAACAGCAAGGATCGCTCCGCGTGCCGCGCTAAGAAACGATTTATGGCTGCCAGTCGTCCATTCAAGGTCTGTGCTTCTTTCAGTGTTTTAGGTGATGGCATGTTGACAATTGCTGACACCTTCTCTGGGTTTACCCGGAAGCCGTCTTTGGTGACTACTACTCCCAGAAACTTCCCCTCTTCAACCCCAAACGAACACTTTCCCGGATTCAGTTTAATGTTGTACTCGCGGAGCTTCTTGAAAGTTTCCTCGATGTCCGCGATCATATTACTCTCATTGCTGCTTTTGATGACTAAGTCGTCGACATAAACCTCCAGGTTCCTTCCGATCTGGCTTTCAAATGCTTGATCCATCAACCTCTGATATGTCGCTCCAGCATTTTTCAACCCGAAGGGCATCTTAGTGTAGCAGTGGATGCCCGCGTCGGTATGAAATGCTGTCTTGTCTTCGTCTTCCCTGGCCATCTTGATTTGGTGGTAACCTTTATACGCGTCCAAGAAACATTTGAACTTAAATGGCGAGAGGGAGTCCACCTTGAGGTCAATCTCGGGCAATGGGTATGCATCTTTCGGGCAAGCCTTATTGAGGTCTTTGTAATCGACGCACATGCGCCATGTTCCATCATGCTTCCGCACCATCACTGGGTTTGCCACCCAGGTGTGATATTTGGTTTTCCGCAAAATGCCTGCCTCTTCTAGTGTTTTTACCTCTTGAACCACCGCGGCTCTTCTATCCGGGGCCATGCTCCTTCTTTTTTGTGTTATTGGCTTGACTGACGGGAAGGTGGACAGCTTGTGTTCTGCCTTTGATCTGGAGATTCCTGTCATGTCTGCGTGTTTGAATGCAAAAACATCCAGGTTCTTCTTCAACACCTGCTTCAGTTTTTCCATGGCCGATGGTGACAAAGTGTTGCCAATCAATACTGTCTGTTCTGGGTGCTCGGCATTCAGAACCCATCTCTCTGGACCCCTGAGCCCCGAGGGAGCTTAGTGGCACGGCTTCTGCTCAATTGTTGAACAAACTTTGTCGCCTGACACGGTTGCCACCCCTTGGGGGGTCGGGAACATTAGGAACCCTCTAGCCGTTGAGACCAAAGCGTCTATTCGGCCCAGCGTGTAGCGGCCGATGATCATATTGTACTGTGAATCTGCTGGAATCACCAGGAAGGTAGCAAGTATGGTTCTTTCTCTGCGGCCGTCACCTATGGTGACCGGAAACGTTAGCTATCCCAAGGGCTCTACGCTTTCACCTGTGAATCCTCTTACCGGGCCGCGGGCTGGTTCTAGCATTTTCTGGTCTTCTAGCCGCATTCTTCGAAAACAGGGCTCGTATATTAAATCTTCAGAGCTTCCAGTGTCTACGAGTATTCTTCTCATGCTGTAGTCGCCGACGGCGGCAGCTATTACCAGAGCTTCCATACTTAACACTTTGTAATGCGGTGGAACCGTCATGACCGCTTCCATCCACGGCTCGAAGCGCTCGAACGTTCGTTTCTTGCTGAACCTGGGTTCTACCCGGACCATGTTGATTTCCCACGGTTTTTTACCTGAGGCCTTGTCGCCACCTCCAGATGAGGGTCCTGGCTTTACATCCTTCAGTAGGTGGGCCAATTTTCCAGACTTGACGAAGTACTCAATTTGTCTTCTCAATTGGAAACAATCATCCGTGTCGTGCCCGGCGCCTTTATGGTAAGAACAGTACTTGGACTTGTCTTGCGACGGTGAGTCTTTGAGTGGCTTCGGGGCATTGAGCCTCAAATCTTCCGACTCCAGTATTTGGGACGGCGTTTTTGTCAGATCAGGGTACTCCTGCCTGGGCCTTGATTGGCTTTCCCCTTTACCTGTGAAGGTGTCGCGGGGCCTGTCAGATCTTCGGCGATCGTCCCGCCTGTCGTCTTTCCTGTCGTTCATGGAATAAGGTTGGCTAGATGACTCTGTTCTTCCTCGATTTCGACCGCCTCGGTGGTCTTTGTTGTCATGGGAATCAGAAACTTTAGCGGATTCTTGCTTCTTTCGTACTGCATGGTTCATGGCTATAGATTTTTCTTGTTTCACATATGCCTTCGCTATGGTCATCATTTCGTCCATAGTCTGGGGGTATCCTTTCGGGCCGTGTAGTTTCCTTAACAGACCGTCGTCGTTTACTCCCATTGTGAATGCCGTGCATGCCAATTCTTCAGTGAGACCCGGGATCTGCAACCTCTCTCTATTGAACTTTACGATAAAGCTTTCTACCGTTTCATTATCTCGTTGTCGAATATGCATGACTTCGTCTCTGTACTTTGTGTGTCTCTTCTGCTGACTGAATTGTTGGGAGAATCCTTGCACGATTTCTCTCCAATTTGCAATAGATCCAGGGGGTAAACTGTCCCACCAGACTCTGGCTGCTCCGACCAAGGTTTGTATAAACATATGGCAGAACGCTTGCATGGGCCAATCCTTGGAACGTCCTGCAGCTTCAAATATGCTTAGATGGTCATCGGGATCCCCCGTTCCGTCATACTTTCCCACAGTAGAGGATAGCTTCAGATTCTTCGGGAGCGGTGCATTAGCGATTCTTGGTGCCAACTTTGAATAAGTAACCATAGCCGGTGGACGGTACGGTTTAGTGAGATCATCTTCTTCTTCATCTCCGGGATTTTCTCGTTCATTCCTTTCTCCCCGTCGTTCCAACTGAACAGTTCGAACCGGGCGTTGGCTGTTCACGGGTTGCTGTGTTTGACCGATTTCTGCCGGGAGTGCCGACGGGTCTGCTGGTGTTGCATCATAAGTTAGCCTGGTTCGAACCTCATCTAGGCGTGCCCCCGGGGCCTGAGTTGCTGAAGGAGCCAGTCCCCCCCATCCTGTCATTGGTGCCACAGGAGGATACATATACGGATAGGGGTAAGAGTACGGACTAGCGCCTGTCGGTTGATACATATAACCGTAGGGGTGCATGGGGTAATATGGCATATATGGTTGGTTCCCAGGCGTCACGGGAGTATAGGGTGCATATGCTGGGTTCATAATAGTCGCCATTGGTGACGACATCATTGATGCTGTCATGGCTGCCGAGAATAGCGGGAGCGTGGCCGCGACCGTCATCCAAGGCATGGAGGACGTGGGAGGGCGTGACCTTCCACCCATCGTAGTGTGCACAATGGGGCTGGTGTAAGTTGCTGTAGGGATTGGCGACGGGAAAGGTGGCGCCGTAGGGTTTAACCTTGCCGTCGGATTCCCTGAAAGTCTTCCTTGGGCTGCCGCGTTTTCATTATGTTGCTCTCTAGGTGGGAAACCCGGAGGCTCCATCTCTATCTCTTCATCCACCGATTCCTCAGAGATGTGATCTTCCTCTTCAGTAGTTATCGGTGGGTTTTGGGACACGTTGGTTTGTGCTGTGAACTGAGGATTCGGCTGCGATGCCATTCTGTCAGGTGAAAAAGAATGATTCTTTGTCTAGTTTCCATCCCACGGATGGCGCCAATGAAGAAACAAGTACCTGAGGGGAACTAGTCTTCTGGATAAGACAAGAAACTTCTTCTGACCTGATCGAACGGGACCTGTTTAGCTACAAAACAGAACACCGTTAGGACTCGTCACAGGATTGGGGGTTTTCCTGTGACCACCCTCCGGCGTGAGAATAAGTATGGCTTTTAAGCAATTGTAAAAGTGTGAAGTGTTTGTGAATCCATTATAAGTTTTACCTGCGTCCCTATTTATAATTGAGGAGTTCTTAACCTCCTATGATGTGTAACCGCCTTCTTCTCTTTAGTTGTTCCACTTTACTTGGAGATAAGACATATCGCTTATATTCAAATTTATCGGGCTGGCAGTTATGCTTTACCCCTTTACTTCTTTCTAGAAGATGTTCGTTATTAATCAATGCCGGATTGCGTGTGGTTATTGGGCCTTACCCATTGGGCCATATGACGTGTTGTAGGTATGGGCCAGCTTGGTTGAACTGGGCCCTACCTCGTCATGTATCATAGTTAAATATTACTTACAAGTGTTCATGAGATTCTGTACTTCTCTACTAAAAACTGATTGTGTTGAGCATTACTCTATATGTATAAACAAAATATAACACTAGAGGTGGTGGTAATGTTTTAGGCTCCCAAAAATTAGAATGCCATTAAAGGTTCTAAATGTAAGGCTCTGTGGTGTAGTTTCACCATTAGACACCATTGCCCTCCATTTGTGCCCCTTTTATTGGCTGAAACACATCCATCACAACCTATTTGTTAGAGCTCACATTCGAGCTCGTTATCCCTCTCATGAAGGTGCGCGTGCCCTAGCGGTCCTCACGTGGTTAACTAGGCTACCTGGCGTTGAGGAATGGTGAGGAGAACAACAATATGAATGGAGGAGATAACACAAAAAGATGAGTACGGTATATCCAATTGGCGGTATCCTTGGAGAAATGTATCTCAGGGTTTTCATAGGGTACAAACATAGGGCGACTAAACGCATTATGGAGTGGGAGAGATGCGAGATTTTTGATGACATGGGATAGGAATTTTTGCTGTAACAGTAGTAATTACAGGTGATTTTGTGGGCGTTTTACATTGTGTTAGTGTCTTACTTGTACAATGTAATGTATATTTTGGGTGTTGAATGAAAGTAAGTTGCCTTTCAAAAAAAAAAACTAGGCTACCTGGCGAGGAACGTGAATTCATACCGCATAACGTAACTGACAACGAGATTTAAGTGTCAATTATCTAATATGTTTAGTTGGAGCATTATAGGCCCCAAAAATTCATAACCACCATTAATTGTTTACAAGTTTGCATTTGTACTTGAAAGCGTTATACACTAAAATTAATTGGGGATATGATCAAATACAAACAAATTTTAGTATATTATACAAATAATAACTAGGGTAATTTTCATTTGAACTAAATTAATATCATCATCATCATCATACTCAGTTAATCCCACCTATAGCAAAGCTAAGGTAGGGTCTGAGGAGGGTAAGATGTAGACAGCCTTACCTCTACCCCTAAGAATAGAGAGGCTGCTTCCAATGAGACCCCCGGCTCGATGTGGTTTGGTATCAAGCCTTGGACATAAGGCACAGAACACTTAGCAATCGAGATAAACCCGATCGGTGCATGTACCCCTTTGTCTTTTGGCTATCAACGCCACCACATGATGCATGATTAACCGTCCGTTGTTTTTAACGTTATTTTCACGAAATTAGTAAAATAACGTTAAAACAAGTGCAACTTTACTTTTGCCCCCCAAGGGCCACACATATATACATTATATGTGCACACTGTAAGTGAGGTGTAAACTAAATTAATATACTAGTTCAAATGAAAATTTTGATTAAACATCTGATAATCTTTTCTCTGTATAATCATTAAAGTCGATGGAACAAAAAAACAACCCAAATTTGGTGACCTAAACTAAACCCTTTACCACAACCACACCAACGGCACTGATTGTTTAGGATAAAAAAGTTAAAGAGACATCAACCACTCAAATACATCCACGTAGACATCACCTGTCTCATAATTTACACGTGTCATATACATATTGGGCATCACAAATCTTACCATGCACTACCGTTGTAGACGAACAGGCGTTACAACCAAAGCCCCAACCCAACACAATAACTCATGCCCACTAAAAATGGCTCTTCTCTATTAAATCGTCGCCCACAATACCCACACACACACATTATAAAGTGAATTGTGTGTTTGTTTTTTATTTTAATTGCTGTTCATTCGTTGTTTTTCTTGCAAAGTTTTAGTTTTATCTTGAAATTGGTAAGAAAATGGCTTCGATTATTCAAGGAATCGGAGCTGCAACGTCACTCTCGTCCTCAGCCTCATTTGATACCAAGATATTGCAGCTCAGTTCTCTTAGATCGCTTCCAGGTTTGTTAAACTGTCTCCCATTTGTTTTTATTTAAATCCTGCATGCTTGTTATGTTTGTTTCTGTTTCATATAATTTATTATGTGATATGTGTTATTGTTTGAGATGATTTGTATTAGGGTTTTGTTTCAGAAATAGAGTTTGATCTGGTTGATTACGATAACATTAGGTGAATTACGGTTAAATTTCTCTAATTTTGATAGTTTATGGTTTGATATGTAGGTAAGAAAGTGAGTTGTGTTGTGATGAGATCTGGTGGTGCTAATATGGACAGTGGTTCGAACCGGATAGGCGGCAGAGCTGACCAGTTGGTTACAAATGCTGTGGCGGTTAGTAGCTCTTTCAGTCTCTGTTTCTGCTGGTCTGTGTGTGATCTGTGTGATCAACTAATGTGTTATGTGTGTATTGCAGACAAAGGCTGATACTCAAGCAGCATCAACTGCATCTAAGCCTGGGTAATGATTTCTCATCTCATATGGATATCAGTTTCTTTTGCTTGTAATAACTTGTTACCATAGTTGTCGAAGGTGCACCGAAGGCGGCAAGGCACAAAGAGTGAGCCTTGGGCCTCAATGCGAGGTTCTTAAAAAACAAGGGCTTACATTTTTTTTAAAGCAAGGCACATTGCATAAAAATAACACTTTTAGGGGTTTTAGACAGGTTTTAGGTCTGCTTAGGGCTAGTTTAGTTTGATTTCAGGTTTGTTTAGGGTTGGTGTAACTGTTTTAGGCCTGTTAAGTCGATTTTGTTGGCCGGAACTTAGGCTTGAAAAATGCGCCTGATGGTTTGAAAGTGGTGATTTTGAAGCTAAGCAAGAAGGCTGCGCTAGGCTTGAAACGTGCGCCTAGGCGCGTGCCTGGGTGCGCCTTGACAACATAGCTTGTTACTAGATTGCTTTCGTTATAATGATAGTGAATAAATGACATTGGTAATGTTTCTTCTATAGACATGAGTTATTACTCTTTGAAGCTCTCCGGGAAGGTTTGGAAGAAGAAATGGCGAGAGATGCCCGAGTATGTGTCATGGGAGAAGATGTGGGACATTATGGTGGTTCATACAAAGTCACCAAAGGACTTGCGGAAAAATACGGTGATCTAAGGGTCCTTGATACTCCGATTGCTGAAAACTCATTTACTGGAATGGGAATCGGTGCTGCCATGACAGGTTTAAGACCGATTATCGAGGGAATGAACATGGGTTTCCTCCTCCTAGCTTTTAATCAAATCTCCAACAACTGTGGTATGCTTCATTACACATCTGGTGGTCAGTTTAAAATCCCTGTTGTCATTAGAGGACCAGGCGGTGTTGGAAGGCAGCTCGGGGCAGAGCATTCCCAACGTCTTGAGTCTTATTTCCAATCCATTCCCGGGATTCAAATGGTAGCATGCTCAACCCCTTATAACGCGAAAGGACTAATGAAAGCAGCTATTCGAAGCGATAATCCAGTAATACTTTTTGAACATGTTTTACTTTATAATCTTAAAGAGAGAATACCAGATGAAGAATATGTTTTGAATTTGGAGGAAGCTGAAATGGTGAGACCTGGTGAACATGTTACAATCTTGACTTATTCTCGGATGAGGTATCATGTGATGCAGGCTGCTAAGACGTTGGTCAACAAGGGGTATGACCCTGAAGTTATTGATATCAGGTCTTTGAAACCTTTTGATTTGCATACAATTGGGAACTCGATTAAGAAGACTCACCGTGTGCTTATTGTTGAGGAATGCATGAGAACAGGTGGAATTGGTGCTAGTTTGACTGCAGCCATTACTGAAAACTTCCATGATTATTTGGATGCACCTATTATGTGCCTGTCATCACAGGATGTGCCGACTCCGTATGCAGGGACTCTAGAGGAGTGGACCGTGGTTCAGCCGCCACAGATTGTCGCGGCAGTCGAGCAGCTTTGCCGGTAGGGAGGCTACTAATGGCAGAAATGAAAGACAATAGTCTCCATTCTCATGCTGGTACCATTGCTCCTACATATTAATTAAACTGCTGTAATTGACTGTTTTTATACTGGTGTTTTTGTTTTGTTTTTGTTATAGTTTTGTTTTATCAGATAATTATTTAACTTTGTTATTGTTGTTTATGGACCTGAGGTGTGGGAAAAGAATAATCTTGTGTTATGGATTTGTAGTTACCATCTTATTATAAATCATTAAATTGTGTTTTACTTAGCCAATACTGTCAATTGAGTAATAAGATTTGCGATATGATGCAATTACAGTCTACTTCTGTTTAGGGAGTGAATAAGAACTCATCCCGACAGAGAACCAGAAACATCCGTGACAACTTATGTGACGGGTATGACATTATTTATAAATTTCCTAGGTTTGGGACAGGTGTGCTAGTAGGTGATACATGCCCGATTACCTTAACCCGGTTACCCGTATCAAACCTGAATATATTATAGAATAGTTGGATGTGTAGTTGAGTGTTTAAATTATTCTTTGAGATAAGTTTAATATGGTTTAGGGTAACAAACACCCTAAAACTTTTGATCATATAAGAGTATAAGACTACAAAATGGTATACCCTATATCTGCGTAACCCAATGGGTCATGAGTAATCGGTATCTGACGCGTATATGACATGAATTTATAATGAGGTATGGGACTAGAATTACAAAACACATTTCCTACCGGGCCTTACCATACCTAGTTCTATTTTAAGAAGTTTTTATCAAGGCATTTAGTAAATAAATTGTTAAGACTTCAAATCATAATATAAACAAAAGTAGACATGTTCGCTCCCAACTTTATATGAATAAGAATGGTATACAGGAAAAAAGAGTAAATTGTTGGAAAACTTTAAAGATTTAAATAGGCTAAAATTCTTTCCGTACTATGATTAATAAACACTCATAACATATAAATATATAATTTAAACACATAAACTGCAACAAAGAATATTTAAATGAGTAATCATTATTTAACAGCTTAAAGATCAACAAAATGCCACATGACATGTCATGAATAATATATAGGTTATTCATTAATGCAATTAAATTGCTATTCGATGTACATCTAGCAAAAAGTAATGCTACATCTATGTATGCCCCTGCTAGTCTTATTAAAGCACATTTGAAAAAAAAAAGAGTTAAAACTAGTGATGCCCAGTGTGGGCACGTCCCTGGGTCAGCCAGGACCGGCGATGTTTTCTACACTGTCCCCTAGGGGCTCATCACATCGAAATCGTTGGGGAGGAGACGACGGATGAAGCCATTTGTGTGTGTATATATTTATTTTTTAATTAAAAATAAGGGGGAGATCCATCACCCACATCTCAGGCCCATCCCTCTCTTAATGAGCCGGGCCTCCGCTGATGTGGAGGACCATTCTTAAAGGATGAACCTCCTCCATACCCACTAGCCTAATAATAAATCAGATACTTTTATAAACTTGTACTGCATAAAAGAGTGTTTAAGCTTTAAAACATTAATAAAAACTGATAACGATTTATACCTTATACTTGACATATTATTTATTCATTTAATTATTGGAAAAGCAAAGGTACCCAACTTAAAAAAAAAAAAAAAAAAAACCATAAAACCGACTACCAAATTTGAAAAATAACCCCTTACTCAAATATTCTATAGTTTAATATTTTGATGTATGTAATTTAAAAATAAAAAAACAGAGACACCCACACGGCTCCTTGTAATAAAGTTGCTGGAAAACGGTGGACAACACAAAATAGGAGTGGGCCAAGCTGGCGGTTAATGTATATATGCATACATCCTTAAGTTAAAAAAGTAGAATAAATGACGATGAGTAAAGTCTACCCTACTCCTCCTCTTCTCGACACTCGTGTTTGCACGGGTGGGTCGGCATTTATTTGACACGCATCAACCGACCCACCACCATCACCTTCACCTTCATCACCACCAATATATCAACCCACCAACCCACTCCCCTCCTTTTCTTTTTCAAGTTTCAACAATAATATTAATAATAATATTAATCTTCATTCTTCAACATAATAATAATAATATGCAAAGGGTTAGAATGTTATCACAATCTTGTTTTGAGCCTTTAATATCCGGTCTCCCTGATGATATTGCTCTAAACTGTCTTCTCCGGTTGCCGGTCGAGTTTCACTCAACCGGTCGAACCGTTTGCCGGAGGTGGTGTAACCTGTTCGGAAACAAAACCCGGTTCTTTACAAAAAGAAAAGAAATGGGGTTTAATGATCCATGGTTGTTTGTGTTTTGTTTCAACAAAAGTACTAGAAAGACTCAATGGCATGTTCTTGATATTATTAATCTTTCTTGGCATATTATTCCGGCAATGCCGTGCATGGAGAAAGTGTGCCCACATGGGTTCCGGTGTGTGTCGGTTCCCGGTGACCGGTCATTGTTGGTGTTTGGTGGTGTGGCGGCTGAAGTGGATTGCCCGATTAATATGTCGATGAAATTCGATGTGGTTTCGGATAATTGGGTCGTGATGAAGAAGATGATGACTCCTAGGATGTTTTTTGCATGTGGGGTGATTGGAGGGAGGGTTTATGTGGCTGGAGGGAATAGTACGGACCGTTTCGAGCTTGATTCGGGTGAGGTTATGGACCCGAAAGACGGTGTGTGGCGACCCATTGCGAGTATGGGTTCGAACATGGCTTGTTATGATGCAGCCGTGGTTGATGGTAAGTTGTTTGTGACTGAAGGTTGGTTTTGGCCCTTTTCGTTTGTGCCTAGGGGTCAAGTTTATGACCCCAAGAGTAATAAGTGGGAATGTATGGCAATGGGTCTAAGAGAAGGGTGGACTGGGTCAAGTGTGGTGATGTTTGGGCGTTTGTTTGTGGTTTCGGAACATGAGAGGACAAGGCTTAAGGTTTATGATTCTGGTAATGACACGTGGGAGACGGTTAGTGGGGCTCCGTTACCGGAGCAGATTTGTAAGCCGTTCGTGGTGAACGGATGTGACGATAGGATTTATGTTACGGGAAGGAATCTTTATGTGGCGGTTGGGATTATTCGTCGGTTGAATGGTAGTTCAACGGATGGAAAATTGGACTTTGTGGTCCGATGGCATGTTGTGGAAGGTCCACATGGCTGCTCGGACCTGACACCGTCGAATGCGCAAATTCTCTATGCGTAGTATGTTTTTCGATATAAGAGATCTCATGTAATTGTAATTATGTTGTGTTTAGTTGTGTTGTGAAAATGCAAGCGTTAATACTACGTACCATTGTTAGTAGTTCATATTGTTGTTTTTGTGCTTTGATGTTGATTTGAGATTATTTTAATCAAATCTATATTCGGTTTATAGGTTTTACAATGTGTTAAAGTTATGGGGATATTATGAAAAAAGTTAATGGGTTTGTGATCGTGATTTAATATCATAGTGGGACTTGTTATGCAATGTGTACATTGGCCTAATATGTACACGAGAACATTAAAAAATTGTTAGGAGAGTCCCACTTAAAGGAAGTTATGAAGATGAGGTTTTAATAAAAGACAAAAGGTGTGGGTACAGGAGGGAGGGCAGCTCCTGTACTCTTAAACCATAATTAGATAATAGGTGTAGGTCACACGGTTGAGGCTTTGAGGGGTTTACGAAAATATTTCTTATAAGGGGTAAAAACTTTTTTTTATCACGACACGTTTTGTCATAGCAAGCAATTCGTCGGGTGAAACCATGAGTTGTTGGAAGGACAACCCACCGAGAGCAAAGTATACAATATTTAGTCATGGTTTACTTGGCCTGTTACATATGTTAACAGAGCTAGAGGTCGGGTCAGTGTGTCAACGAGAACGCTAGGCTCCCCAAGGGAGTGAAGATTTAAGTGTTACATCGGTTAAGGGGAGAATAAAACCTTCCTTATAATGGGGTAGAAACGTTCTTTAACATGACACGTTTGGCCTAGGCGTACAATTTGTCAGGTGTAACATCCAACTTGATTGCAAAACATGTTAAAAATGCGAATTCGGATTTATCTAACGTGTAAATGCAATAATTAAAGTAAACAATGAGCACAATCAAGTATTAGAATTGTTAGCACTATTAGTGATTCGAGTTTATCAATCTGTTTTGAAATATCATACGGACATAACCCCGTGAAATCATATGTTGACCGAGTATTAAAAGACCTTTGACTGTGAACCTAAGTTTACAACGATCAAACACCGATTTAATTCGACAACATAAGATGATCCCCATCAAATGATCAAACACACATGTTAACATACTATCAATCATATACCTTGTCATTCAACGATTAAACACCGATTAATTCAAAGTAAATGTAGAGATATTAGTAAACAATGTCTAAAAACAACCACTACATGAAAACCTAGCAAATTTCATAGATTTTTAACAAACCCCGTGGATTCAAATTCATCCAATCTTCACATGGAACCTGCCTGAACAGACTTGACAAAATGACTTGTTTCCAATTGAGATTAATGATAAGAAAAACCCAATTTAATATGCTAAAATCATACACAATGGAAACACATATCATATACCCCTAAACATTAGCACACTCCAAAAGATAAATGTAAATTGTCAGAAACCCACACGTTAAGCATAGTTTGGTTGACATGTCACCGTCTGATCTTACAAGCCCTCATGCATAATTGCTTATCACCCGACAACGCCATCTAATAATTTGGCTTTACTATGGAATCTTGGATAAAGAGACCGTTAACATCTAACCACGATCAGTTCATTGCCAACTGCACTTCAAATGTGCAACGAGAACTTTGCCTTGGGTTAGTCCATCGCCTTGAGCAACAAAAATCCATTCGTCCATAACGTCTAACCATGATCTCATCGAAGTGCATTTGTTTATCATGTATTGCACTCTCCAAGGGGATGACCCAAACTCTTGGCTAGTTTGTTGTCAAGAAATGCATTTGTTTAGGCAAGTATGTCACCTTTCAACGTTAGGGCACTCCAAAGTATAAATAAGTCAATTCACCCGTAAGCTACTCGAAATATGCTAACTAAAAGCTCAAATTGAGTGGAACTGATCGATACTAAATTGGAGCTCATTTAATCAATTGTGCTCAACACAATTTTCATATACGTAAAAAACCTTAGCTAGGTTCGTGAATTTAAATGAACTTAATTAAACTAAAGGGTTTGGAGGAGGCCCATCATCCATAATGGTCCTCCACCTCAAATGCCACATCATCGTGGGGTAGGAGCATCATGGTGATGATGGTTCAAGGGTGTGGTAGAAGCATCATCCCTCCCTTAAATAAAAAAACAGAAGAAAAAAAAAACCGAAACTCCAATCAAGAGGCCTGTCATACCCGGCAAATTCTGGATGCTCATGCCGTTGCCGACATAGGGGGCGGTGTACGCTGGCCGGACGTGGCATTGCCGGCCTATGCCGGCTCCACACCGCAAAGTCTTAGGCTTACAGACCTAAACAAACTTGCTATTTCTTTCATGTAGTATATATTATTAAATATAATAAATATTAATTACATAAAAAAGTTAATTATCTATATAATGATGATAAAATGCCTAAGTAACTTATATTAAGTTATGTGTATAAAGTTATGAATATAAATATACATAAAAATAACTATACACACGTAAACAGTATAATCTATGTTACCTTATTAAGGAGGAGAGATGGCTACATTAGTAATTTCCTATGTTTTTTAAGATGGCATATGAAAAGTTTAGTGCTTCACACCCAAAATGTCATGAAATTTTTCCCAATAATACCCTTCTATGCAAAATCCTCTTGTACATCCCCTCTCCTACTTATTATTTATTACATGGAGCAACTTTGGTGAATTCATGTGTGTATCACGTATGAAACAAAACGTAAAGTTTTGATTTACGAGCTATTTGGCAAAGTTGTTTGTATCATTTAATAGTATATATCGTTAAGTGGTAGGCGTGACCAAAGTGTTACGTGTGAGGTAGTGTAGTCTTGAGAATAAATGTATTATGGAACTAACCTTACGAGTTGTTGAATGGATTATTACTAGAATCCACCTAAAATCAATGTATTTCAATCAGTGACGGATCCAGGAATTTTTTTTCAGGGGGTTCACTTTTTAATACTCTAATTCTATATGACCGATAAAGGTGAACAAAAAAACCGGTTCTAGAACCGGAACCGGTTCTGGTTCCTCTAGGAACCGCCGGTTCCAGCACCGGTTCCACTATTTTAGCCAAAAACGGTTTGGAACCGGAACCGGAATCGGAACCGATCTCAAGAACCGGTTCCACCATTAGAATAGGTCAAATTCGTTTTTTTGATCGTTTGGTTCATTTATAGCCGTTAACCACTATTTTAGCCAAAAACGGTTTGGAACCAGAACCGAAACCAATCTCAAGAACCGGTCCCAGAACCGGTTCCACCGTTAGAATAGGCCAAATTCGTTTTTAGATCGTTTGGTTCATTTATAGCCGTTAACTAGCCGTTTTTTCCACCCAAAATCACCATTTTGCCACTGATATACGTTAAAATATACATATATAAACCCCCGATTAAACTCCCAAATTACGCGTTTTCGACCATAATTGCACGAATTCGGTACTTAACCGCTTCATATGTTTATTGCAGGTCTTAAACGACGCCCCAAAGACAAAGTCGAAGAAATCAGACAAAATCTGGACTGAACGGACAGTTGCTGCACAATCAGTGCAGCTGCTTGTGCACACCAGGTTCCCGGACACACAGATCAGCACTCCCGTGCACCAGCCCGTGCGACTCAGACTTCGGCTGCACTGCCAGTGCACCAGGCAGTGCACCCCTTGTACCCGGACACCACCAGACCCGCACGGCCGTGCACCCTAGGTGCACGGCCGTGCGCAACCCAAGATATTTTCAGAAACCAATTGCCCACTTGCCTGTCACATCAAAAGTTAAAGTGCACGGCCGTGCACTTTATGTGCACGGCCGTGCACAAAATCAAAACTTGTATAAAAACAGAGCAAAACTCACTGATCAGATATTGGGTGGTATTGGGTCATTTTGGGGCGATTTTGGGCGATTTTTAGGGCTCGTGAACTGCTGTAAAGGCGCGAAACAAGCTCGGGAAACAATCCAAGGCCATTATCATCATCCAATCCATCACCTATAACACTTTATGGTTTGATCTATAAACTTAATCTTGTTCAAATCAGTTTTGTTAGTGTTTATTTGTGATGTTTAGCTTAATATTTGTAACCTACGGGTATAAACAATAGTATTTAGTAGTTTAAACAACCTTTGTATGTTAATTGTATTTTGTATGAATTTGGCGTTTTTCATGTTTGATTCTTGATGATCATAGCGCAACCTTGTTTCATTGTTGTTAGATTTGTAGTTGTGTTTGGATGACTTTGATGATTGTCGAATGTGTTAGGCGGATTACTTGTTGAAGAAACCGTCCGTTTAATCGTCCGATAGTAGACTAGTTAACTTGTTAATAAAGTTTACACCATGAAACTGTAACCGGGTATTGGTTTGGTTAAAGTCACTCGGATAATGATTATAGATGTTTACCGGCACGTAAAAGAGTCTAAAAAGCTTAATGGTGTTGTTACAAATCTTTGACACGGTTAATGATCTTTGTTAGTTATTTTAGTGAAAATGGCGATCTTAGTAGATTTGTGTTCAAAGTTGGTAAAATGGAATAGGTTGTGAAATGCTCTACTTTATGCTAGTCTAGGTGGTCGTATTGTGTATTCGATATTGCTTTCCTTAACTAGTGCGGTTGAGGACTCCCGAAAGGTGATACTAACCTATCTTTAAAGATTCTCATGAGATCATATCAGCTGCGCGCTAATGAACAACTTGAAGTGGTTAACGTGTGTATTCGTGTTAGCTTTCTGTATAGTTGTCATGTTAGGATGCCCGAGAGGGAAACTAACTGTCGGAAAATGGGAATGTTGATCACGCCTTTATTTCTTATTATATGTAGATGACATGCTAGGATTGGCGTATTATAGTTTATATAGTTTTATTTTCTATTTGGAGTCGTAGTTAAGTTAATTACATGTGTTAGAATTAATCTAGTTATAAACAACTCAAACTATCTTTTCCTACTGGTAAATCGGGGATAGAGTTTTAGTACCATTGCTCCGCGCGCGTCCATGGATCGATATCTGGTTCTTATCTGTACATTACTACATATATGACAGGGTACACTTGCCCTATTGTGTGTGTTTTAATATTAAGGTCTAAACCATTTTTATAAATATTAAAGCAGAAACGTGTGTTAAAATCCATTGAAAATTAAGCGTACTAGCGCACACGTCAGCCACCCTTGTTTAGTATAAACAGGTTTTGGATGTTTTGGTTGATCAAAACGCAAAAAGAAACAACCTGAAAACGCAAAAACCGCTATCGTATACACTTAATGACTTAATATTGTGTTCGCTTTGATTTTACTACATCATTCTGTGGCTTCATCTTCAAACCCATCCCAAACCGGTTCTACAAACGAGCCTACCGTTGTATAAATTTTCGAGACGACACGAAACGCTGAACTTTTTGGCGAAAATGGTTATTTCGACTTATGTCGACATACGAACGACGAAAAAAAACATGTTGTAGAAAGTTTTAATTTCATTTTCCATGTTTCTTGTTTCGAAATCCTAAAAAAATAATAAAAGTCGTAATTTTATGTTTATTTTTTTTTTGCCATCGGTTTTTTTTAATTGTGCGCGCAACAACCGATTCAGGAACCGAAACCGGAACCGAACCGGAACCTAACCAAACTGGAATCGGTCTTAAAAACCGGTCTTTGGAACCGACGGAACCGGAACCGGTTCCGGACGGAACCGACACTGTAGTGGACCGGTTCCAAACCGGAACCGATTCCTCAAAAAAAACCGATTTGTTCACCTCTAATGACCGAGCATAAATAATTTCGGGTGGGTTTGATGGTTCGGGTCGGGTAAAGCTCATCACATACAGTGTCGGATCCCAATTTTTTTTTTACATGGGACACATAATAGCTCGGTTAAAACAAGGTGGGTCAAGGCAAGTCTGAAAATTTAGAAAATTTATATTCTATTTATTGAATTATTGTAGTACCGAAAGAAAGTGATCAAGTGATCATAGAGGTTGCCTGACATGCCTTTGACATGTCTGAAAAGCAAGTTTTTCAGTCTTCCTAAACAACCAAAGCAATACCTCTGGTCAAAGAATACATTACTTGGGACCTAATCCTAAACGGGAGTTTGGGGTTGCATATTAAAACTGCATATCATATTTTCGTGTGTTCATACATCAATAGGCTATTTCGAGGGTATTTGGGACTGCTGATCTTAACTGCTATGTTCATATGTGATTAAATTAAGTTATTTTGTATAAGTGGTTTGAAGTTGTATATTCCAAAATGCTTATTTCAAGTTTACTTATGAAACGTGACTAAAAATGCAGTCCACAAGATCTCCCCTTCACTTTATATTAAAAAATCACAAAAAAAGTAAAGAAATAAGGGGTGGGACGGGAATCAAACTTCAGATTTGTATTTTGGAAGGGAAGGGGAAGTACCACTAAAGCACCTCTTTTAAATGGTTAAGGGTTCCTCTCTAAAATATTTAGCGTTTCCTACCCAATTTGCTTTATATAATGACACTAAAAATTTCAAACCGAACGGGTTCCTGGAAACCCCTTCCCAAGCCATAGATCCGCCCCTGATTTCAATAATCCGTGCGAATGTTATTATACTTTAGTTGAGATAAGAATAATTATCTTATGTTGTTACAAGTATTCGTTATTTAATATATTATTTAAATAAAAAGTTTTAGACGAATTTTATGTCTTAATGAATTGATACAATTTGATGTAGTTTTTAGACCCGCCGCAACGCGCGGGTTACCAACTAGTTAATAGTTAAGAGGGTGTTTGGGATTGCGTTTTGAATCTGATTTTTAAGTTATTGCGTTTTGAAAACGTAGATAACCAGTTTTTAGTGTTTGGGATTGCGTTTTGAAAATGCAGATAATCAGTTTTTTAGGCTACCAAATCGCAATAATCTATAAGCAGCTCCACCGCTACTTTTCTAAAATGCATAATCTGTTTTGAATAATCAATCTCAAACACCCCTAAAATAATAATCCAGTTGGAGTTAGCACAAGCTTAGAAATTACTCACGGGTCGAACTCGAAATAAACCGACTTAACCTAAAGCATGTTCAACCCGAATTGTTCACAGCCAAAAGGTAAATATAAGTGACCAGAAGCCACGCGTAAAACACATTCACGAGTAGACATAAATTAAAAAGTTGCTTAATGTTTGAATTTTTAATTACTTTATTTATTATTATAGAAGTATGATAGGATGTTGATAATTTGGAGGACCACCTGTAGCAGGTTTTGAAAGCTACTAATGTTTTTAAGGTAACAATGATGGGAAGTGTGAACCCATGATCTCGGGATAAAGTAGAAAGCCGTGAAAAAAGGTTAAAAACAAAAGTACAAATTTTTTGCTTGAAACTAGGGATGAGCTCGGGCCGGTATCGGTACCGAACCGATACCGATCCCGACAATACCGATACCGAACACATACGGTACGGTACGGTATCGGTATCGGTTCGGTACGGTATCGAGATCGGGACGGGATCGGTATTCAGCCTTGTATGCTCATCCCTACTTGAAACGATTGAAATATGGTTTTAGTTGGGTTAAAAATGCCAAGAATATGACTTAATTAGGGGTATTTGCCTTATTTGGGATCGGTTTTTAAGTAGTTATGAATTTAAATAATCCAAACTATTGACTATTGGCCAATAATAGTCCCAACTACGAAACTAACCACTAGCGGTCCTAACGTTCAGACATTTTGATCTCAATAGACCCCCCGTTAACTCACACTAACGCCGTTAGCTCAAACTCACAATTCTAGGCGATTTTTCACCGGGTTTGAAAAAGGGAATCGAGACGATGATATTGGTATGTTCAATTGCAAAAATGAGCATGGTTCGATGAATTACGTGGTTTATATAATAAGAATATAAATTTACAACAAAAACTAATTTCTGTTTACCAAAGTGCGTTAAGAGGCTTGTATCAACACATTGAAACTAGAGGTGTACAAAATACCCGAACCCGAACCTGAAAAAAATACCCGAACCCGGGTATTTTAAAACCCGGTTATTTAATACCCGAACCCGACCCTACCCGTAGGGTATTTTAAAACCCGGTTATTTAATACCCGAACCCTACCCTACCCGGTTATTTAATACCCGAACCCGACCCTACCCGTAGGGTATTTACTACAAAAAACACAAATATATATAAAACATTTATGTTTTATTTATAAAATCTCATACCAATTTCTATTTTAAGTTATAAGTGTAGCATAAAATACCTAACCAATTTAATTTATAACATAAAACATATTGTAAAAAAACAATATATAGTATAACCAACCTGCCCGAGTTGACCCGGACCCGACCCGTTTAGCTAAACGGGTTCACGGGTTTGACCCGAACCCATTTAGACTAAACCTAAACCCACTAATTTCGTGTTAGGTTCGGGTCGTGTTTTCGGGTCGTGTCGGAAATTCACACGCTTACTTGAAAAATAGGTATCTAGTACCCAAAAATGGGTATACCCGAAACCGGGTATTGAAAACCCGAACCCGACCTGAACCTGGTATATAGGGTATGACTTTTCACGAAAATACCCTACCCGAACCCGACCCGATTATTTCGTAATACCCGATTATACCCTACCCGGTCATACCCGAACCCGGGTACATAACCGAACCCGGGTATTCAAAAAACCCGGTTTTGTACACCTCTAATTGAAACTCTTAAAATAATAGAGGACCTACATTATCATAAAATATTTTATAGATAAAGTTTCAAATAGTAACCTTATTTCATTATGAAGAAGTCCATTTTTGGCTTCATTAGTTAAATGTGACATTTGCCCCGACAAACTAACAAAGTTGGACTTTGGATCCCGACTTACATATAGTTATGAACGACTTTTGGTGCAATCAAACATATCCATGACATGGATTCGGACATATTTCTAACATGTTCTAGCCTAACCGCAAACAAGCTCATATTACAAGTGTTTTGTTGTCTTCAATTATATGACATATTATTGGATTAGTTATATAATCTTGCACTTTTGTCCCTAGACATTCAAAGTTACAACTTACAACTCGCTTTGACTGACTTTAGACACATTTTAAATCCTAGCGTTATTTTTTTTAACATAAGCGAATATTAACTATGTTGTCACTAGAATTTAATTTTTCTATGACGTGACAAAACAAATGAAAGATGATGCAAAAACAAGGTTTTATGATAATAGTGGCGGATTTAATAGTGTTAGTGTTCTGAAACTTGTTGATGAAATTGTGTCACTTGCCTATTACATAGGTATATAACCCATAAAAAACAAGCATATAATACAAATAAACATATAGAAAGCTTTTTATATGTGTCACATGACAGTATGACACCGGTGTTTAATATTTGGCCCTGCCTGCATGAAGTTGCTCAAATGATTATATCTAAGCTTCATTATTTAAAAAGCTATCTCCCATATTTAATAAATAGATGTCTTTAAAATCCAAAATTGAAAAAGACCATTTCTTTGTCTTTTCCTTCATCATATGTCCCTGGTGTATGAAATTAGGGCTTTTCTTAAGGATTCAAAGCAATTTACTGTTGAAAATCATACACATCCTTCAAAGATTTTGAATTCTATTACCATCCATCAACATCATGAAACCCAAGATCCAATGGTTGAGGTTAATCTTAAAAGAAAACTATGGCTCTAGAAGTTGTCCATCAGAGGGTAATAATGGCTTTTGTGTAACTTGTAATTAATAGCATTATGTATATTAGGAAGCGATTGTATAGATATTATGGTGATTATGGTGATTATCTGTATCCATAATTATCTCATACCCTTTGTATTATTTAAACCAATTATTATCAATGGAATAATCAAGCGATTGTGGTGAGACGTTCAGTCCCATGGTTAAACCAGCCACCATTCGCACTGTATTGTCCATTGCCTTATCTAGGCGTTGGTCTATCCATCAGCTAGACGTCACTAACGCCTTCCTCCACGGGAACTTGAATGCAGGGGCGGATTTAGGCTTAGGCGAGTGGGTATGCAGTCTTGTAACCCAGTAGCCACTCCAGTTGACACCCATTCTAAACAAAGTGCCACAGCCAGTGATTTGTTTCACGATCCTACCTTATATCGGAGTCTAGCTGGTGCCCTTCAGTACCTCACCTTTACCCGACCGGATATTACATATGCTGTTCAACAGGTATGTATGCATATGCCTGCTCCCCACATTGATCACTGGAATGCCTTGAAACGCATCATTCGCTATGTTCAAGGTACAAAGTCTTTCGGCCTCACTATGGGTTCTACGCCCAACCCGTCCCTCACTTCATACACAGATGCAGATTGGGCGGGTTGTCCAAACACACGCAGATCTACTAGTGGTTACTGCATTTATTTTGGGGACAACCTTCTTTCCTGGTCGTCCAAACGTCAACCTACCGTCTCCCGATCCAGTGCTGAAGCTGAATACCGTGGCGTAGCCAACGTTGTCGCAGACATTTGTTGGCTTCGCAACCTCCTACTTGAACTATTCATCCCATTGTCACGAGCTACTATGGTTTATTGTGATAACGTCAGTGCCATTTACCTGTTCAGCATCAACGGACGAAGCACATAGAACTCGACATACATTTTGTACGTGAGCAGGTTCAACGGGGTAATGTCCGCATTCTTCATGTGCCTTCGAGATATCAGATTGCCGACATATTTACGAAGGGGTTGCCTCGAGTTCTATTTGAAGATTTCAGATCCAGTCTCAGCATACGCTCTCCTCCCGCTTCGACTGCGGGGGTGTAATAGCATTATGTATATTAGGAAGCGATTGTATAGATATTATGGTGATTATCTGTATCCATAATTATCTCATACCCTTTGTATTATTTAAACCAATTATTATCAATGGAATAATCAAGGATCATATTCCATCAGTAATCAGTGGCGCAGCTTGAAAAACACAGTAGTGGGGGCCGAAAATTACGATACGCAAATTTTTCCTATCCGTGGCGGCTGGAAGATCAAATCATTGGGGGCTAGACTCAATTCGTATAAAATTTACCTACTAAAATCGCAAACTTCCATCACTAAGCCATAAAAAGGGGAACTGGGGCAAGTGGGCAACCCCTGAACCTCATTATCCTTTGCTATGCTTGTAATAGTATTAAGATAGATTACACATTCCTCACGTTCTTCATGCAATATTAGGTGGAATGATTCCTTAAATAAACATTAAAAAGGATTTAAGAAAGAAATACTATTGAAAAACGTAAAAGTTGAAATGGGCTAGAACTCTTAACAATTAGGCGTCCATTTTTAACCAATACAATCTTTTAAGTCGTTTTATTCTTGATATTTATTTGTTTATGGGCTGTCTCTGGAACAATGAGTCAATAACTAGTAGCTAAGACACGTAGCAGCTGGAATACCAACATTACGTTTCAAGTTTCCAACACAAAATTTTGATCTAGTTAGTGGCTGAAATATGAGCAGAAGATCGGGCATGACCGGTATTTAAATCGATCAGTGGTGATGACTTTAATTCAACATGTTAGGGCCGTTAGGCCGAACAATTTGGGCCAAATAGTGGGCTTCACAAAAGGGTTTTAGTCAACATGTATCAGTGTTTGGATTGTGGGCCACTCTAAAAATCACCCTCTTGTTTATATTTGGGCAGACATTAAATGCCCCTTACTCTTTTGCCTATTTGGCATTTTTGCCATTTGCCTTTTTCTTATTGGCTTATTACTTTTTGAAAAACAGTTTTAAAAAAAGTGTTTGAATTAGCTTTTGTGATGAGAAACGTAGGGGTGTAAACGAGCCGAGCCGAGCCCGAACCTGATTGGGCTCGAGCTCGGCTTGGCATGCTTTTATGAAGCTCGAGCTCGGCTCGGTTCGAGCCTAATACTATGAGCTCAAGCTCGGCTCGAAAGTAAAACCTAAAAGCTCGAGCTCGACTGTCACACCCTCAAATTTCCACATGCGGAGTTCTACCGCGAGGCGTGTGACATACCAGGATCCAAGTCAACTGTCACAATAAACAACACTAGATGAGACATATGTAAATTCAAAACATAAGTTTAAGCCATTTGACATAACAGCGGAAGCATTATTTTACAAAATGAAAACCGAAAAGTATCCAAACTAGTTCGACAATCGAAACCATGAAACCTAAACTAGACGCCGTGCAGACGTGTGCGCCTAAGCCCTGAGATGCTGCTACCTTAGCGACCTGAGAAATCATGCCAAAAACACGTCAACATATAATGCTGGTGAGTTCACAGGTTTAAGTTTACAATTAGTTTCCATGCGTTGAGCGTCGATCACAAAATACCATGTCATGAGATGCGTTAAATAAACAAACAAACGTTTCTTACTACTACCACGACTGTGATGCTGAAACCATTACTGACAGCGCTTCTTGTGTTGCTGCCCGTGTTTGAGTTGCTTATACTACTACAATAGAGACAATATGCACCCGCCCGGCTCCCAGCCGACGGGTGGGGTTTGCCAGGCCCAATAGATCTATCCACATTTCCCCGTTGTGCCCAGCACATTCATGGTTTCCCCCAGGGACTTCCGTGTTTCGTCGTGTAGTCATCAAAAGTGTTGTGTTCCGAAAGAGTTACGTGTTCATAAGAGTTGCATTTCAAAAGAGTTGCGCGTTTATAACAATTTACGTTCCAAAAGAGTTGCGTGTTCATAACGAGTATGGCGTTTCCAAAAGAGTTACATGTTTATACAAAAACGTTGAGTTTGTTAAATCGCGTGGCATGTTTCTCCCCCGAAAGAAAACATATAAAAGAGGGGCCGTGAACTCACCTTAGGTTGCGTCTTCAGTTAACAAGTAAACCAATGTGTGTATGATAGCCCCAACTAGTGGCGACCTATCATGAGATGTGTGTGTAAAGTTAGACTAATAACCCGTTGGGTTCATTAGTCCCTAATGTCCAGTCCATGACCATTATGTGTTTGAAAAACGCGTTTGACCGACAACCAGACTACATGAGACAAGACTCGACATCCCATTGGTGACCCGACATCCCACGTGTTCATCTCATACACTAACACATACAAATCATGCAACCAGTACTTAACACGTGCTAAAGTTCAACGAGTCTAACACATAGATCAAATAACGCACAAATAAGTCCAAACACGTGTTACTATGTTACTAGGCATGTTACGGGGTTTCTAGCATGTTCCCAGGTGTCAAATCGGGTCTCCGAATGCTAAATTACAGTTACATTACCATTACACGTGATTAGGAAAAGTTAACTAGTGATTAGGAAAAGTCAACTGGTGATTAGGAAAAGTCAATTGGTGATTAGGAGCTATAAGACATGCTATTCAGAAGTAACTAGTGATTAGGAGCTATAAGACATGCTATCAGAAGTTAACTAGTGATTAGGATTGCAAATGCATGGTGGGAAGGCGATTAAGCTCCCTAATCGCCTATAGGGCATGTGATTAGGGGCCAATCGCCTACAGCATAGGCGATTGGGGATTCCTAATCGCCTATGCTGTTCTGTTCCGCCTTTTTCGCGCGTTTAACCCTCCAAATCAGATCCGAAACATGTGTAAACACCCAATATCAATCATAACACATTAACAAACATATTTCAAGCAAAACCCCTAAGTTATCATCATTCTAACAGTCCCGACTGCGAGCGTTTCCCAAAATAGTAGGCTTAACATGTAAACATCACATCAACATGCAAGAACTTGCCCTAAATAGCAAATATCCAGATTTCATCACGTAACAACGTTGTCCGATAGTATCCTACTGCTCTAGCATCATCCTAAAGCAAACCCTAACATCATATAATCAACAATACACCTCATAACATCCTTAATCATTCAAAACCATTCAAATGGGTCAAAATACCAAACATCAACAATACACAACCATGGACCTTCAAACTCCTAGGACATCATCATACTAACTCATAACAGCTATAAACACCTTAACAACACAAGAACAATCATGTTTCAATCATAAAAATCCTACCTTTAATCACATACAACACATATAACATGCATAAGGGTTTGGGTTTCTTTAAAAACGGTTTTTAATGGATTTTCAAAGACAAAAACATTTAGAAATCAGGTCTGGACTTTTAGGGAACAAAACATAATCATATAAAGGTTTGGGGATGAAGAACACACCTTGGATTTAGGAGAAAATGATGGGTAAAGCTTGGAAATGGATGTTTTGATGTAAAAACGAGTTCCAGAGGGTGTTTGTGAGTTGGGATAGGTTATGGGACGGCTAGGGTTGCACAAATGTTGTTTTAGAGGTCAAGGGTGGTATTTATAGGCGTTTCTAGTCGTCAGGTGCAGTATGGGCGATTATGCAGGTGCTATAGGCGATTAGGGCTGCTAATCGCTAGTAACTACTAGTGATTAGCCCCCAATCGCCCCTTAAGGTCCCCCAATCGCCCTCATATAGGCGATTAGGGCTCCCTCAGGTGGCCTAATTGCCTGTTACCCCTGAGTCTGGGTTTTCGGCGCGTTAAACCCTATTTTAACATATGTTAACACGTTTTCACATACCGACAAGTCACATAATGATTATAAACACATAATTCATGAAAACAAACACGTTCACACTCGTTCACCAATTCCCGGGACTCGAGACTTGTGTGTGTTAAAACCCCAATGATGCACGACTCGACTGACCCTGTCATGTGTAATGTATGCACGACTCGCTAAGGTAGACTTATTGGGTTTTCAAAAAGTTAATAACCGGAGTTTGCCGGGTGTCACATTGACTCGGATCGAAATAATTTTAGAACAATTTTAAAGAAGCTAAAAGCTCGGCTCGAGCTCGCTTCGATAGCTTAAACGAGCCAAAGCTCGACTCGCCAATGTTAAATAGTAGGTATACTATAAATAAAATAATAATAATATAAAATTTGTTTACGCTTGCGAGCCTAAACGGTCTTTGTATGAAAAGCTTAAGCTCGGGCTCGATAACTAAACAAGTCATTTTTCAAGCTCGATCTCGAGCTCGGGCTCGTTAAGGCTCGGGTCGTTCAAGCTTTTTACCGATCCGATCCCGAGTAGCTCTCGAGCCATTGTGCATCATTTACACCCCTAGAGAAACGTCAAAAAGTCAATAAATTTTTTTTCCAAATGTTTCGCTTAACTTATTGTGAAGTTTGATTGTATGAGTGGTAGATTTGTAATTTTATTTCAAATGTCAAAAAACAAAAGCCAAAAGCTATGATTTTTAATTTCTTGAAAACAGCTTTTCCACTCTTATTGAAAAGCCAAAACCAAAAGTGTATTTGGTTTACACAAACAGCTTAATAACTTATTGGCTTCTTGAAGAATTCAATAAGTCAATAAGAAGTCTCTAAACTCAATCCCAAACACATATTATATTATACTATAATAATAGACCTTGGCATTTGAACAGTATTTTGTATTTTTTCTGATTTGTAAAGTGTTTATAAACATTGTTTGCAAAAGTAATTTTAAAGTTATTTGCAGCCCAGTTGGATCCCTTACTCCTCTCATACAGCTAGCACTCAGGTTCGAATCTCTTGAGCAGCATTTATACTCCCATTTTTTTTCCCTGTTTTGCATCCCCTTTGAAACACGTGTACAATACGTGTCTTCTTCTGCAACACTTACCCCACCCATTCTCTTATCATTATCATCTGAATACCCCCCCACCCCCCCACACACACACATAGATATGAGAGAGAGAGAGGGGCTGAGGAAGGCCTCCGGCCACCGCCTCCACGGCGGTGTTACCATCTCCGGCATAAATTTTTTTGACCGAACAACTTCTTTGATCTAAATTTGAACCCACTTTTCCCTCTTTACACACGATAAGAATAAAAAACACCTAATCCCAATTGCCCCGTTTTTCACCTTCAGCTCAATCCAATCCAAAAACCCTAAATTCAATCACCAAAAAAAACCTAATTTATCTGTAATTAAATTGAATTATGGCAAAGGTTATGAGCAGTGATTGTATCTTTTCTGGTAATAATTGTGGTTTTGTTTGTAAAAAAATGGAGAGCTTGTCTTCTGTTATGATAAAGATCCCCATTTGTTCAAATTTGAACGTCCGATCATCTTCTGATGTTTTTTTGGGTCAACGTTTGACTTTAAAAAGTCAAGAAATAAGGGTTTCTACCCAAGCTGCTGCTGCTGCTGTTTCTGATGCAAAGGTTTGATTTTTATCTTCTTTTTTTCTGTTAGAGAGAGAAAGTTAGAGAGAGAGGAGAGAGAGGCGGAGATGAAGGCGGCAACAGCAGCAGGTTGGGGTTCCGGTTGAGATGTCAGCAGCAGGTTGGGCTCACCAACCACCGATCCGGTTTCGCCGTCACCGATCCTTCACAGGTTTCGCCGTCAACGACCAATTCTTTAACTTCGTTTTCACCTATTAGAATTTTGTTTCCTTATCTTTAACTTCGTTTTCAGATGCATGTAGCCGCGCAAGGATTCACGGGCAATGAGAGTAACTTGTGGGTATTTATTTTGTATTTTCATTTTGTTAATCATTTGTTATCATTATTTTCTATGAATTAACTATTTTCAAGATTTTTAAAAAATTGGATGACAACCAATTTTTGTTTATGTGTTCTTAAAATGTTGTTCGGTTTCTGTTTGTATGTTCTTAGATATGATAACAGTTTCTGTGTATGTGTTTATAAAGTTTGATAACAGAATATGTGAGAATATTATATTGTTCCTTAACTTTTTTGTATTGCTGATAATTTGCAGGTATTAAATACCTATTGCTCTTGCTGGTTTGGTATCCAGTTTGGCACTTTGGGAATTGTCTACATACTGCGGGAAGCGATGGGAGTTAGATAACCATCCTGTTACTCAAGAATGTTTGCTACGATTGGTACAATGTGGTTAGTTTCCATATCTGGATTTATATGTTTACGTATCTGGTTTAATTTGTATTTAATGACATGGATTGGATTTTATATTATTTGCATTTACTGGTTATTGAATGACTCCGTTAGCGTATAATGAAATCTCACTGTTTTCGGAATTTCAGTCACTGCAGTTATTATATTCATGTGCAATGTTCAAACGACGGTCGTTTATGCTCTTGCAGTTAGCTATGCAGGTCAGTTGAACCATCTCTCTGATGATCATTGTTATAGATCAAAATCACAAAATTGCGGGCACTGAGATACCATTCACAGCAACCAACTCCGGCTTGCAAACCTTCATTGGATGCTGTCATGGGAGACCAGCGGTGGTAGAGAATAAAGCAACTGTGACGACAGATGGTCTAAGAGGTCCGAAGATGTCTTGAAAGCTCGATTTAGCATGATCGCACTGAGAAGTATGCAATTAATATATGATTATGAAATATATTGTTGAATGGTGCTTTGTATATTCTTTGTTACAAAAATGTAGAATGTCAAACTTGCATAGGATCCAATAGAGGTCCCATGCAATGCGTTTTGGGTGTGCTTTACTCATTCTTTGCTCATGTTTCTCATTGTTTGTTTACGAGTCAATGAACGTAAAAATAAGTGACCGGCTGAGAGCTGACCGCTCATGGCTGATTTCCTGTTATCACTTCTTTCTTTGCATACATTCACACATATCTTCTAGCTGATTTCACATTTATTTTGCAGGCCAAAGTCATACACATATAGCACTGCTTTTGGAACTAAATGAAGCACTGAAAGTGACCACAAGAAAAGGTAGTCTGTTTTCTTACATACCTTTATATGTTACAAAGTTTCATGCAGACAAGAATCTGGAAATGGCGGCTTGACATGTTTCCACGATTTTTTTTAATCTTATCTGCTTATGTAACTTGTAGTATCTTACACTCAACTCCGCTGGGTCTACGTTAAAATTTTACAGTTCCATTTTATGGCGCTCGTGAAACAATGAATCTTTGCTTTGTTTTTGTCTTTATATTGCTTTTACTGTCTAGCCTTAAAATGTTAATTCACAAAATCTCTTCTATATGATGACAGGGATAATGATTTGCATCGTCTACTTTTTATGCCAGGTGGGCTTCCCGATGGGACTGAATTAGCCTACTATGCCAGAGGGAAGGTGAATGTTATTTAAATTGAATATTGGATATTCTATTTATGTGGGGCATGCTTCATTTTTTATACAAGACATATTTTTGCAGAAAATACTTGATGGTTACAAGCATGGGAATGCTATAGTATGTGACACGAGGTAAACTTTATTTTCTTTCCCATACACTTTCCTGCTTTTCTGAACACAATATGTTTTCTTAATTACACTGATACTAATTTAGCTTCTTTCTTTCGGCAGATCAGTCCTTCACAGTTTGAGGCTCATGATGGATGGGGTGCCAAACGTCAACCGTGAGTGGTGTTCTGGAACCAAGTTCTAATAGGATTAATGTGATGTAAATTGGATGTAGATGTGGAACTGGCCATTTTTGGCAACACCCGTCTACGTAAAATAAAAAAGTTGAAAGTTGGTATAGCAAAGTAGACAAAATTGTAGCTGGGAATATAGGATTTTCCTTATAACATGTTGTTTATGTCTCTTGTATTGTAGTTGGTTTCTGTAAGTCTGCTTGCGGGCTTATTGATACTACTCAGGAGTGCGACTAGGATCACCCACAAGGCACAAGGCGTGACGTGCCTGGCTGCCAAGTGGCATGTATGTGCAACAATTGATGCTTTTGAGCCACCTGAAGCTGACACTGAGACCCCAACAGTTGGTGCTGTTGGCAGTCCAGTGTTCCCGGTTGAAGCATCATCTTCCGACTATGATTATATTGGCAGTGAGGAAGACGAGTTGGATAATACCAAACTCATACCGGCATATGCTTATAGCACCACCTCTTTCCAGAAAAGGCAAGCCTTGGGTAAGTTTGACAAACCTTTTTAAATATGATTCGAGTAACTAGAAATGTCAATTTCGACCTATTTGCTTATGAATGGGTCAAATTGGTAAAGTCAAAATAATTGGTAAAAACTTAAAAGTAAAGGATGAAATGCGTTGATAGTCGCCCAAAGTTGTGTTTTAACTTTTAACTAAAAAGGAACGGGTCAAATGAGATATTGAAAAATGAGCTTAAAGTAAACGGGTCAAACAGTTTGAACAAGGGTGAAAGTCGTCTTAGCCTCTTAGGTAAGTAGCTCCAAACATTTTGTAACAAATTCAAAATTACTATAAGTGGCAATCTTGACCTATTTGTTATTAACGTTTTTCTTTTGATTGTCTTACAAATAAACCTTAGAAAAAAGCTAAAAAATGCACTGGTCTATTGGGTTGAACTCTAATTATTCAATAAAAAAATGTTTTGGGCCAATCTAAGTATCTAGCTAGACCCGCCCCATTTTGACCCGTTACCCTACCTGAATAGCAACCGATTATTGACTCCATATATGATAAACGTTTATGTTTTGAATTCATTGCAGTGACGTATTTTGAGAACAATAGACCTGGAATAACAGTATTCGGCTTTATGCTGGATAGAACTTCACTACACACCATAGTGACAATAGAGCTATCACTTGTCTTGTGGTTGCTTGGAAAGACCATTGTTATGTCTTGATAAATTACCTTAAAAACCAAGAAAGTCAGCATAATTATGTATGAAATAATGCAATCACTTGGTAACTTTCATGGTCAGTTAACACCATTTGCTGCCTACAATCAAGTAAACACTGCACAAGATTTGTTCACCTGTTAAACTCGAACGCAACATATTATTTCATGCGATTTGTGCATTGAGGGTTGAGTAGAAGCCTGAACGGGTTCGTTTATTTTTTCGCGACATTTGTTTGTTTATTGTTTTTGATTGGTCATCGATTAAACTCGAATGTAACATATTACATGTCATGTGTAGTTGCTGCTGATTATATCATGTGTCTGATTGATTAATGGATACTGATGTGATTGTGTGGGGGATAAAATAGTTTCAGTGATATAATGTTTTTTTCTTTTGGTGAAAACAGTTTGTACTTAGGTCACTTAAATATTAACCTTATATACAAGAAAAAAACAACAACCAAGTAGTAACATTAACCTTAACAATGATATATTTGTTGGGATCATTAAAGGGGCTGTAAAGGCGCGTTTGGTTAATAGTATTCAATACAACTGAAATTTGAATTCTATTTTTTAGTGTGTTTGGTTAGCAAAATTTGTTGAATAGAACGTTGGTGGTGGTGGTTGCCGCAGTGATTGATTCCAGTTTTTTAGTATTGTTTTGTCACCCAAACAAATTCATTAAAAATTTAAATTTCTTTCATATATTCTAATTTCTTTTATATTTCAACTCTTTTGACAAATTTCAATTCTAAATCCAAGTCTTTCAAATTTTAATTTCTCTAACAAATTCAAATTTCTTTGGAATTTCGCGAACTAAACGCGTCTTAACACTTCACAACTGAATATAATTTCTAAAAAAGAAAATTCAAGTAACCAAGACGTGCAAATGTGTCATGAGATATATATTAAACCACGTAATGTTGAGGGTTTAAATATACGTTTAACTAGATAGAGTGTTTTGGGTTAACCTCTACATCGAGAATAAAAATGGACTGACTAAAAACTAATGAAGCTTTTGTTGGATGTTCGGTTGTTTGAAGAGCCGCTTAAAGACTGTAGGAACCGCTCGTATATAAAATAAATAAAAACAAATAATATTACGATTACAAATAAATAAGAAAACGAATGCAGAAATTAAATTACAATTACAACTTTAAAGAATCAAAATACAAGAAGAAAATAGAAACAGAAATGACTAGATGGCTGAGGATCGTGTTGAACACGGGGCCCTTAAAACAAATTCCGAGTCTATTAACAAGAACTCGTTTTGTTTCACAGGGTACAACAGCCGGAACAGCAAGAATGCTGCCGGAGAAGACTCTGACCCGAAGTGTACCTGAAACAGCAAGAGAAACTTCGAACAGATTGCTTGGAGAAGACAGACTTGGTGAATTTTCAGAACAGTGTGTTAGAAGTGTCTGAGGTGTGTCTCAACCAAAGGTCTCCTTTGGTATTTATAGAGTCCAATGCTTCATCAGTTTCGGAATGCATTAAAAACGAAAAATAAATGTCATTGAACGTCTTCAATGGCATTTATTACGTTCTTAAAGTTTCAGACGAAACTGTTTGACTGGACTGTTACACTTCTGATCTGCAGCTGCTGAGGAGCTGAGACTCCGCGCGCGCGCGTATACCTGCGCGCATGCGCAGAACGTAAGTCCCAATCTACGTCAGTGGAAGCTGGCACGCGCTACTGCGCACTTTACGTCACTCGAGCGCCTGCGCGCTGGCGCACAACGTCTTTACGTCACTCTAGCGCAGACCAGGGCGCTACCTGGTTGTTTGCTCGTGCTCGCGCGCATCTCCTGCCACTGGTCCTATGCTAAGGACCACGAGCCTGTGTTCAAAAATACTAAGGCGGCTCTCAAGCGGCTCGCGGTGATGCGAGTGTGCGAAGTGCAAAGTGCGCCATCAAAGCGCCACATTGCGCCCATCGCCCACGCCACGCGCGCGTGTGCGAGTGCGTGTGCGAGTGCGAGTGCGAGTGCGAGTTAGGGTGCTCCGCACCCTTCGCGAGTTCCATAGAGTGAGCTCCCATGAAACAATTAGGAAGGAGTGTTCCTCCTTATATACCACTCATGGTATTATCATTCTTCCTATGTGGGACAAGTTCCCACTTGTTTCATTTCAGCATCATATGCATTCTTCACCAATCTTTGAGCATCGATATCTCATTCATCTTAGCTCCGTTTTGGACGTGGTTTGGTTCGTTGCGAAGCTCTCACAACATAGAACATAAACCCACAAAGAAATATATAAATAAACATCTGTTTCAAATATATATTTTAGTCCAAAGTTAGGGAAAAATCATTTTCCCATATTTTGTGAAAATACTATTTTCACCAAATTTCCAACAATCCCCCACATGAATGGAGATCGATCCGTTCTTACATGTTTCCATGATACAATTCGACAGTAGAATGTTGCAGGATAGGTAGGTTTTGCCTTTGAACCTTCCTTTGTGAAGCATACTTAGCTTACTAGCGGTCAGTAGAACTTGATGTCTTTGAACTGTCCCCCGTTTGTGTAAACGACAATACACTTCACACAACACCCCACTTGGTTTAGTTAACTCCTCATTGTCGTGTCCTTTATGGTCATGGACACTCCTGGTTCTGCGAGAGCTCTAGGATTTGCGCCTCCCCACAAATCCATTCGAAGCGACCCTACTTCTCTCTGACATAGGTGATTCCCGTGAATCATTAAAAGCAAAAGTTAAACTGATTTACCACAATCATTAACTTATGTATGCTTAACCTCAACACACTGTCACTGATATGGAATGGACTAGGAAGTATAACTCCCTTTAGTGTTTTGGGGTGCCCCCCACAGTGACTCCCTTTTGGTCATATGATTAAGTTGTCCTATTGAACCTAGATCTTGGGATCTCCAGTCAACTAGGTTAGGTTTCCCTCATACTCCCTTTTTGCGTGGGCTTTAGTCCCATTCCTCTTGACGACTTATGTACTACCTCTTTGCTTAAGCCTTTCGTTAACGGGTCCGCAATGTTATCTTTTGACTTCACATAGTCAATCGTGATAACACCCGTTGAGAGTAGTTGTCGTATCGTGTTATGTCTACGTCTTATATGCCTCGATTTGCCATTGTACATTGAGCTTTGAGCTCTACCAATCGCCGATCGGCTGTCACAATGTATGCAAATGGCTAGTAAAGGTTTACTCCATCTTGGAATATCCTCCACAAATTGACGTAACCACTCCGCCTCTTCTCCAGATTTATCTAAAGCGATAAATTCCGATTCCATCGTGGAGCGTGCTATAACCGTTTGCTTCGAAGACTTCCAAGATATAGCAGCCCCCGCAAGTGTAAACACGTAACCACTTGTTGATTTGGAATCTTTTATATCCGAGATCCAGTTCGCATCAGTGTATCCTTCAATCACTGCTGGATCGCGGGTATAATGCAGTCCATAGTCCCGTGTGAATCTTATGTATCTAAGCACCCTTGTTATACTTTTCCAATGTTCATCACTTGGATTACTTGTATATCTACTTAGCTTACTCACCGCGTATGCTAAGTCGGGTCTAGTACATGTCATTAGATACATTAGACTACCAATGATCCTTGAATACTCTACCTGAGCAACACCCTTTCCTCTATTTTTAACTAGATGGTGGGTGGTATCAATTGGAGAACGAGCTATAGCCTTATCTCCTGAATTGAATTTTTCAAGGATTTTGTCCACATAATGGGATTGAGTTAGAACAAGACCATATTGGGTTCTAAGGATTTTTACTCCTAGAATAACATCCGCTAGACCCATGTCTTTCATGTCAAATCTCGCTTTCAACATGTCTTTAGTGATTTTAACCATCTTATCATTACTCCCAACGATAAGCATATCATCCACATAGAGACATAAGATCACATAACCTCCTGGCGTGTCTTTGCAATAAACACATTTGTCGCACTCATTTATTTTGAAACCATTATCAAGCATGACTTGATCAAATTTATGGTGCCATTGTTTTGGAGCTTGCTTCAAGCCATACAAAGACTTGACTAATTTACATACTTTGCCCTCTTGACCTGGGGCAGAGAAACCCTCGGGTTGCTGCATGTAAATTTCTTCTTCTAAATCGCCATTTAGAAATGCAGTCTTTACATCCATTTGGTGAACATCCAAATTTCTCAAAGCCGCAATAGCAAGAACCAATCTTATAGAGGTTATTCGAGTTACAGGCGAATAAGTATCAAAGTAATCTAGACCTTCCTTTTGTCTAAATCCTTTGATCACTAATCTTGCCTTGTATTTATCAATACTTCCATCAGTTTTCATCTTCTTCTTGAATATCCAACGATATCCAAGGGGTTTACAACCCGGTGGAAGATCTACTAACTCCCAAGTATGATTTTGCAATATAGAATCAATTTCATTCTTAATTGCTTCTTTCCATTGAGGTCCTTCTGATGAGGAGACCGCTTCGCGGTAGGTGTTGGGCTCACCCTCAACCATGTAACTCAAGAAGTCTGGACCAAATGATTTTGCAACCCTTGGTCTTTTGCTTCTTCTAAGGTCACCCTCCTCAACCTCAGGTCGTTCATGTCTTTCTTCTTGAAATTCATCGTCAACCAATGTTGATGGACCTGCCTGGTCATCGTTAATTAGTCTTGATGAACTAACATGTGTTTGTCCTAGCATAGGAAACACATGTTCAAAATACTCGACAACATTAGGGTTTACCTCCATGAAATTGTTGTTGTGTACATCTGGATTCTTGGAATCAAACACAAGAAAACGATGCGCCGTGCTTTGATGTGCATAACCAATAAATATGCAATCAACAGTTTTGGGGCCTATCCTAAGAGCCTTAGGAGGTGGTACAGTCACCTTGGCTAGGCACCCCCACACTTTCAAGTATTTGTATGAAGGTTTTCTACCTTTCCATAACTCATAGGGAGTCTCGTCCCTAGTCTTTAGAGGTATCCTATTTAAAAGATAATTGGCCGAAAGAATGGCATCCCCCCACATTTCACGGTTCACTCCCGAACTTATCAACATGGCATTCATCATTTCTTTCAATGTGCGGTTCTTTCGTTCCGCGGTGCCATTTGATTGTGGGGAATAAGGTGGTGTACACTCATGTATTATGCCACTTTTTGCGCATAAATCCGCAAAAGGTGCAACATATTCACCACCTCGGTCGCTTCTTACGGCCTTAATTTTCTTTTTAAGTTGATTCTCAACTTCATTTTTGTATAAGGTAAACTTATCTATTGCCTCATCCTTACTTTTGAGTAAGTATACGTAGCAATACTTGGTGCAATCATCAATAAACGTGATGAAATATTTATTCCCACCAATTGTAGGAATTGCCTTTAAATCACAAACATCGGTGTGAATTAAATCAAGGGGTTCGGTTATTCGTTCAACCGATTTGAAAGATGATCGTGTTAGTTTGGATTCAACACATGCTTCGCATTTAGAATCGGATTCAATATGGAATGTTGGTATGCTATCCAATTTAATCAAACGACGCATTGATTTAAAATTTACATGTCCTAGTCTACCATGCCAAACATTAGAAGACTCAAGCATATAAATAGAAGTAGTAGGAGTTTTATTCATTGAATTGTTCATAACCATTACATTCATTTTGAACATACCATTAAGGGCATAGCCCTTTCCTACAAACATTCCACGCCTAGAAAGAACAAACTTGTCCGATTCAAACACTAGACGAAATCCAAACTTGTTGAGCATCCATCCCGAGACGAGATTCTTGCGTATGTCTGGCACATACAACACCTTGCTCAACGTGAGGTCCTTCCCCGAAGTCATCCTCAAGATCACATCGCCTTCACCCTTGATGTCGGCAGTAGCTTTATTCCCCATGTAAAGCTTGTCATCACCCGCAAGTTCCTTGAATGTAGAGAAAAGAGCCTTGTCTCCACAAACATGGCGGGTTGCACCAGTGTCAACGAACCATCCAGGTGGGTTGTTGCCCACCACGTTGACTTCATCATCAACCATAGCACCTTGCTCAGTTATCATTGCTACGAGAGGCATGCCATCCTCATCCACCATATGCGCACGCTCACGCTTAGGCTTCTTGCATTGGTTGGCACGGTGGCCTGTCTCTTGACAGTTGTAACAAATACCAGAAAAAGGCGCAGGCTTCTTTTTCACAGCCCCCTTTTTCGGTCCAAGATCCACCTTCGCTTTCCCTTTGTCCTTTTTCCCCTTATTCTTGTTGCCCTTGGAGGATTGCCCAACTTCCACAACATTAGCCTTAGCCAAAGCTTGAACAAGGCTACCTTTTTGAGCAATTCTATTGTCCTCTTCAATACGAAGACGAACAACAAGTTCCTCCACAGTCATCTCCTTTCGTTTATGCTTAAGATAATTCTTAAAGTCAGTCCACGAAGGAGGTAACTTCTCAATCATTGCTGCCACTTGAAATGTCTCACTAAGTGTCATGCCTTCCGCATGGATGTCATGAAGTATAATTTGCAACTCTTGGACTTGGTTCATCACAGTCTTGGAATCAACCATTTTGTAGTCCAAGAAACGGGCTACAACGAATTTCTTCGTTCCAGCATCCTCCGTTTTATACTTCTTGTCTAAAGACTCCCATAATTCTTTGGCAGTCTTTATTGTATAATAAACATTATACAATCCATCCACTAGGCCGTTTAACACATAGTTACGACACAAGAAATCCGAATGCTTCCAAGCATCTAACGCGCTCTGAAATTGAACGTCGTTCTCCCCATCCTTAGGTAGGGGAGCGGTTTCAGTCAAGAACCTCGCAAGGTTCAAGGTGGTCAAGTAGAAAAACATCTTTTGTTGCCACCTTTTGAAGTTCAAACCCGAGAACTTCTCAGGTTTTTCAGCATGATTGGCCACAGTGGACGCTCCCACTGTGTTGGCAGGCAATGGGGTACCAAGAACAGCTTGGTTCACGTTGTTGTTGTCACTAGTCGACATTCTGAACATTTTAACCAAAACACGTTACTATTTTCAATTTATAAAACTTAACCTGTTTATAAAAAAAAATGTCAACTTTTAAGACAAAATAAGAACAAACTGTGGCTTCTAAGTCCAACTTTGAAGTCCAACAGAAAGTTTTTATTTCGAGTTTTAGACAAAGGTTTTAGATGTAACCGATTCTTGTTTTCTAACAAAATAACAAACCGTAGGCTTCTAAGTCCAACTTTGAAGACAAACAGTAAGTTATAATGATTCGAAAAACCAAAAAATCTGTTTTTAAAACACAAACTAAGTGAGACAAAACTGGTTTGAATCACAATTAGAAAGGTTTTTATTATACACGAACGGTGTTTTAAAATTTGTTTTAAGATTGTAGGAACCGCTCGTATATAAAATAAATAAAAACAAATAATATTACGATTACAAATAAATAAGAAAACGAATGCAGAAATTAAATTACAATTACAACTTTAAAGAATCAAAATACAAGAAGAAAATAGAAACAGAAATGACTAGATGGCTGAGGATCGTGTTGAACATGGGGCCCTTAAAACAAATTCCGAGTCTATTAACAAGAACTCGTTTTGTTTCCCAGGGTACAACAGCCGGAACAGCATGAATGCTGCCGGAGAAGACTCTGACCCGAAGTGTACCTGAAACAGCAAGAGAAACTTCGAACAGATTGCTTGGAGAAGACAGACTTGGTGAATTTTCAGAACAGTGTGTTAGAAGTGTCTGAGGTGTGTCTCAACCAAAGGTCTCCTTTGGTATTTATAGAGTCCAATGCTTCATCAGTTTCGGAATGCATTAAAAACGAAAAATAAATGTCATTGAACGTCTTCAATGGCATTTATTACGTTCTTAAAGTTTCAGACGAAACTGTTTGACTGGACTGTTACACTTCTGATCTGCAGCTGCTGAGGAGCTGAGACTCCGCGCGCGCGCGTATACCTGCGCGCATGCGCAGAACGTAAGTCCCAATCTACGTCAGTGGAAGCTGGCACGCGCTACTGCGCACTTTACGTCACTCGAGCGCCTGCGCGCTGGCGCACAACGTCTTTACGTTTTACGTCACTCTAGCGCAGACCAGGGCGCTACCTGGTTGTTTGCTCGTGCTCGCGCGCATCTCCTGCCACTGGTCCTATGCTAAGGACCACGAGCCTGTGTTCAAAAATACTAAGGCGGCTCGCGGTGATGCGAGTGTGCGAAGTGCAAAGTGCGCCATCAAAGCGCCACATTGCGCCCATCGCCCACGCCACGCGCGCGTGTGCGAGTGCGTGTGCGAGTGCGAGTGCGAGTGCGAGTTAGGGTGCTCCGCACCCTTCGCGAGTTCCATAGAGTGAGCTCCCATGAAACAATTAGGAAGGAGTGTTCCTCCTTATATACCACTCATGGTATTATCATTCTTCCTATGTGGGACAAGTTCCCACTTGTTTCATTTCAGCATCATATGCATTCTTCACCAATCTTTGAGCATCGATATCTCATTCATCTTAGCTCCGTTTTGGACGTGGTTTGGTTCGTTGCGAAGCTCTCACAACATAGAACATAAACCCACAAAGAAATATATAAATAAACATCTGTTTCAAATATATATTTTAGTCCAAAGTTAGGGAAAAATCATTTTCCCATATTTTGTGAAAATACTATTTTCACCAAATTTCCAACAAAGACAAACTCCCAAATCTTTATCAACTGGCGCATGATAAGGACATCAAGGTTGCTGAAAGTTGGGCGATGATGAGTCAAATAGGGTGTTGGGCTATGCGATGGACTGCAACATTTTTCTTATGTTGCTGCAGCTGAATGGGTCGAAATGGAAGCTGCTCTTCTTTCTCAACAGACTACAGAAAATGAAGATAGCTGGAAGTGGACTGCAGATGCGCAAGGTATTTTTTCAGTCAAGTCTATTAAAACGAAGATAGCTGGAAGCGGGCTGCAGATGCGCAAGGTATTTTTTCAGTCAATTCTATTAAAATGCTGAAGCTGAGCGAGATGGATGCTGAGGATAATTTTAAGTTTAAATGGTTACGTAGGGTGCCGTATAAATGCAACATTTTTGCGTGGAGAGCGACTTTCGATAGGATTCCCACGGTCATTGCGCTAGCTAAGAGGCGTTTTTATCGCGGATGATTTATGCGGCTTATGCAGGTATTTTGGTTGGTTGATTTGGAAGGCTAGGAACGCTAATATATTCAATGCTCGGAGCGTCAAAGCTATGGATGTGGTGACCGGAGTCAAATCGGTTTCTTTTTTATGGTTTAAAAGTAGATCGGTGTATAAGAACCTTCTTTGGAAGGAGTGGTTTAACTTCCCAATGTACATGTTATAGTTTTGCCCCCCTCGCCTTGAGGAGGCGTGTTTGTTAATGAAAGTTAATTTTCAAAAAAATATATATATTTTTTTTCACTGATGCTAGCATTTAAGATCACATATTGCAACCTGCATTTAGTTGGCAACACTAATGCATGATATAGCAGGTCACTTTCGCAGAGATTAATTCTTGGCGAAGAATCATGGACTTTGTAAATGTTGGTAAAACCCCTTGATCAAAGACCTACATGCTATGAACCGAGAACGAAATAACAGGCTGGAAGGCTGGACAAACTTACACTTGACGACCTGTATCATGATGCAATCAGAAGAACCAACCAGAATGTTAGTTACTACCCATAGGAACAAGACCCAATGGCTGCCTGGCTGGAGCCATTAGCCATTATGCTGCAGCAGAGTGCACCAGGTGCAAGTTGCAGCTGGTAAAGGTGATTCGGGTGCTATTTAGATGCTTTTACCTTCATCATCTCAAGTGAAAACCGTTAAAGATTAAGCAGTTGATGGTTTTATCAACCACATGCAATCTGAGGGTACTAAAGAACAGGTACTTCAAATCTATGTATAATTTTGGCATGTATCATATGGTACTGTGTGGTATTGCTTTGATCATATTCTAAGAGGTGTTTCAAGTAACTTGCCAAGTGATGCTACCACCTCAACCAAAGAAATAACAAAGGTAGGCAGACTCAAAGGGGATGATTGCGCGTGTAATACATTTCATTTCTACACTATAAAGGACGACCACTCGACGTATTTCAATTTTAAAAGAGCCAAACACCACATTTTACTCTCGGTTTAACAAACGCGCAACGCGCGTGGATGAATTGACCTAGTTGTATTCATTATCCTAATTGTCGATTACTTGTAATTCGATCGTTGGTTGAAATGATCAAATGAACATATGCTCTTTCTACTATGAGTTATTAAATATAATGACCGTTGGTTAAAAAAAATTAACCTTATTAATAAATATAGTCGTTACTGAATCAAATTAAGCCGAGTTTTATTTGTTTTTTCATTGATCCTTTTTTACGTAACTAGTAGTAACAAGTGGATCATTTGATTATGTCTTTATCGTACACTTTCCGTTGTTTAATGAATAATTTGACTGAGTTAACGAATGGTGATGAATTAAGAGTTACTTTACATCATAATTTATTAATTTAAAGCCTTATCAGAAGAGAAAAGGCTTAGATGATGCTATGGTACTAGTTTTTCGGAAAGAAAAGGGCATAAGATAATGTTGTATAATATTATTATTATACGCAGTGGCGGATCTAGAAACATTTTTCAGTAGTAACGTTTTTCATTTTTTTCATTTTAGTAGCAACTGTTTTTCAAATTTCGTAAAAAAAAAAAAAACAAATTTTCCACTACGCGCGCGAAGTTGAGCCGCAACGTCCGCACCCCCTCCCAATGAACTAGATCCGCCCCTGATTAAACGACCATTAACCAGAGATCTAAGTAGGGTGTTTGGTTGGAGTCATTGCCATTGGACGATTCCCATTAACAATTTAACATTTCAATAAAAAATAATTTCTCTCTCTTCAATCTACACAACCCAACCCAACCCTAACGCACATTCACTACTCAACTCAACCTAAAAATAATTTTTTAAACAAACTCGGTTTTTAATAAAATTTATATCGGGATGTTCACAAAAAAAGTTAAGAAATATAATGTATTTAGTTTTTTTTAACTTAAATATTATAAGTTATTTAAGTAAATAAGTTAGTGGGGGGTTTATTTGGGTTGCAACTCAAGTTGCCATCACAACCGGATTGTGAGAAGGTTGCAAAATTTTGAGTTATTTAATATTATTTCCCACTCACGATCCCAAGCTAGATTGCCAATGAGAGTAGTCGGAGATATAACGAGACAATCAATCGGAAATAAATTATTTATAATTATCTGGATGACTTACTCGAAGTAATCTTAAACTATTATTATTATTATTATTATTATTATTATTATTATAGTGTATTCTATAATTATATTACATTATAGATTTAAGTTCTTATACAAATGTCATATTTAATGAGAAGTGTGAGTAGGATTAAGAATTGACATGTAGGCGTTATGTTTTGGATTTAGGCATGATGTTTTGAGTTCTTTTGGCTACAAAAGCACTAAACACAACAATTTAAAACACAATACACTATATTATAGCCATAGAATTTAAAACACAATACAATTTAATATATATAGTTTAAAGGAAATGTGCACATCTTAGTGATTTTTGATTTTAATTATTAATAATTGATATATATGCATCATTTTTTTTAATTAGTCATGATGTTATGGATTCTTTTTGTGTGTTTGTAAGAAGTGTAAGAATAATTAATAATTGATACTATATAATACAATGCATTGTCTTTTAAATAGTGGTGTCTAATGTTTTTCTATCCAAAACAACCCAAACCAGATGCATATATTTCAAATTTTTAATCATTATCACAATTTCAGTTTTTAATCATTATGCATACATATATATAGACACACAATAATATATTAAAAATCAGACCAAATGAATTGTAAGTGACTAAGTGGTTCGTCGATTAGTCTATTTCGACATTTAGTGAATTTTAGTTTACACTTTTTGTAGTTTACTCGGTTTGTATTTTTTAACAGCTTATATTACACTAAATTCGTTTTTGGTAGGGCTCGTACCTTTGAACTCAAAAGGGTTAACACCTTAATTATAATGGTTTTCCAATTGGACCCACCGCCACCTTCTTGGTCGTCATTTTGACACTAAACTTTAATAAAGTTATATTTTCCTTTTTTCTCTTCATTTTTCTTTAAATGGTAAATTGTTCGTCTTATAGTATATTTCGCCATTTAGTGAATTTCGGTTGTTACTTTGACCTCTCAACTTTAACAAAGTTATGTTATCCATTTTTTCCTTTCCTTTTTCTTTAAATGATTTACATTACAACCACTAATCATTAATAAAGTTATCGTTTTAACGAATTTCCGTTACGAGATTTTCTTATGTGTTTTGTTTTTTATAAACACTCCACACGAGTTATTTGTATCTTCATTTCGACATCGTTCATCTCTAATGTATTTATCATTTTGTGAATTTCAGTTTACACTCCTTATCCTTTACTCGTATTTCATTTTGTCCCATCAACTTGAATAAAGTTTTATTTTCCTTTTTACCTTCCTTTTTCTTGAATGGATTTACACTGCAACCTTAAACTTTTGTAAAATCATCATTTTGAGTTTTAATGAATTTCTTGATACGTGCTTTTTTTGGCGTTTTATTTTTATATCAACGCTCCACACGAGTTATTGTATCTACATTTTGACATGAATTTTTGTAATAGTGTTTCTAAACCGACCGATGTTTTAAACATTTCATAAATTTTGTTCAATTATAATTTAAAATTTAAACCAAATGAATAGAATAATAAGTCGTTCGTCTTTTTAGTGAATTTCAGTTTACATCTCTTGTATTTTACTTGGTTATCATTTTGGCCCCCCAACTTTAACAAAGTTATATTTTCCTTTTTTTCTTCCGTTTTCTTTAGCTGATTTACAGTATAAGCCCTGAACTTTAATAAATTGTCATTTTAAGTTTTAACGGATTTCCTGTTATATGACTTTTTTTGTGCTTTCAGTTTTTTATATCAACGCTGCATGCTGGTTATTTTTATCTTTGTTTCGATGTGAATTTTCGTATGGGTGTTTCTAAATCGACCGGTGTTTTAAACATTTTGTAAATTTTGTTCGAACAACTTGGCTTTCGTATACAACAACCTAACTTTTCAGTGACTTCAATTCCGAATATACTGTTACAACGTGGTTTTTTATTGTTAAGTTTACGGTATTTTATCTATGTTTTGAGCCCATCACGAACTGCAGGTGGTAACACACTGGTTTGATTTTAACAAATTTTTAATAATTTTGGTTCTACATTACACATGATTAAAATTGTTATGAATAAATAACAAAAAATAACTAAGTTACGACAATGATTAACTAGTTAAGAAATAAGAAAAAAAAAGAAAAAAAGGTGATTTTTTTAGCTAGCACATGAGTCTCATTCGTGTAATTCACTTTGAATATAATAAATAAAAAGCTTGAAAATAAAGAAAAAGTGTAGTTTGGTGACACTAATTCTCGGTTAATAAAGTGAGAAAATATTAATTAAGAAAAACGCCGTATAAAACAAGACGTTCTTGCTTGAAGAAATGCAAGTTTAACGGCTGCTAAGCACTCGCCTCCTTTATCCATGAGTGGATAACTTTCTTTTTTCCTTAAATCCACTTTTGATTGTTTTTATTTATAACTCAAACTCATTGTCACATATATTTATTGAAAATGTTATTATTTAAAGAAATAATCCTTTTAACTTATTATACAAATAGGGATATCAAAGAGTATGATTTTAATAGCTAAGATGATGCATTAATAGGATTTAGTAGCACGATATAAGTTTTTTAAACATATGGTTGATGAACAGGACCATTTTTAGTACAATCATGCAAAATCCATCCACTCAAAATTAGCTTATGAATAAGTTCATCAAGAGATTATCTATAATAATTTATCCTCTCATAACTGATTGCTCCTACTCAAACATGCATTATTGTGATCTTCTTTTCGAATTCACAACCAAACTATCAAAACCATATTGCTGGTATTCGAGAAAGCATATTGCAATGAAAGATCACTTTAGGGTGTTACAAACTGTATGTCAATAGACATGGTAAACCAAGCTTTACCCTTATAGCATGCACATTTTTACATGTTTTGTATTCTTTTATAAACGTGATGTTATTATCTGACATGTTTAGCATCACACACTTATATAACTCACACACCAACTAATCCTAAACTTAAATTTACACATTTTGTAAATTTTGGTTCATCACTGGCAGTGGCGAATCATGACCCGAAACTTTCGGGGGGGTCGGCCGCCCCCTCCCGCCCCTTAAAAGGATCGCCCCTGATCACTGGATTCAAACCCTCAACTTCTTCAGGCCATATCCTTCGATCACACCTTGATACCACTAGCCTATAAGTCATTTGTTCTTTAAAGTTTAATATCGTCCGATAAATTCAAACACGATATCTATTGGTTTTAATGGTTTAATATGCATGTACGAACTTATCTTATCCTAAACAATTCTAAAGCTTTTGGTCACAAATGTGACTTTCACCAAATCTTTCTTAAAAGACATATCCAAGTCAATTTTTAACTTTGCCAACAATGACTACATTTCATTTTATAAGCAATCACTCTTTACATAAAAGACACGTACACTTAAGTCAATAAAAAGGGGCCATCTGCTTGAGCAAACATGATGATTAATGATGTTTTTTAGTTTGTTTTGGTAAATGAGCTTTTCTGTTATGTATTTCATTGAATAATTAAATTAAGTTAATAATAAAAGGCAGGATATGAAAATTTATACATCTAAACTTGAAATTGAGACCCCTTTTGATTAGAATTGATCTTGTTTCAAGTACAATTCTGTCTAGTTGACGTGTTCCTTTAACCGTCTAGTTTTATTTCCAATCCGTATATACTAAATTTAGAATGAGATTATATAAATATGCTATAAGACTTGGAACATGTAGGAAAACAAATACAAACACGTGCTTCAATTTTGTGGTCATGATCGCTAGAAAAAGTTTCGATGATTTGATTGATTTCTCTCGATTAATCTTTAAGTAATTGAATGTTTGTAGTTTAGTGCTTTTCCTCAGAAAATTCAATTCAGGCGGGATTTTTTAGATATAAAGGACTTTAACACAAGCATATATTCGTCAGAAGTGTGAAGTGTGAGAAAGGTTAAGAATTGATATGTACGCATTATTTTTTGTATTTATTCAAGATGTTTTGGATTGTTTAGGCTAAAATAACACCAAACATAACAATTTAAATTAGGCTTCAAAACTTAAAACACCATGCCAAGAACATGTGGTCTAAATTGTGCTGTTTTAGTTGTGTGTTTTAGCTATGTTTTAAATTCCATGGCTATAATACATAGCAGTGTGTTTTAAATTGTTGTGTTTAGTGTTTTTTTTTAGCAAAAACAACCCAAAACATGATGCCTACATGTCACTTGTTGATTCTTCTCACACTTCTCACGAAATATGGCCTTTGTACCTAAACATTTACATATATATAGAGAGAGAGAGGGGGGGGGGGGGGGGAGGGGAGTAAGTTTCTTCTACAAATGAGTTTTATCCTACAAATAAGCTTTAACGTGAGAAGCGAAGATGGAATTTTTTTCAATCTTATTAAACATGTGTTTTAATTAGTACTGAAATCTAAAAAAATATTAATTAGTGTAACTACTCTTCTAAATTAATTACGTAATTACTCTAATAACGTGCTTATGCTAATTTTTTTATATTATTTATGGAGAATACATATTTAAGCTGACTTCTTATGTTTAGTAGGTTAAACTCATTTGTATATGATCCTTACACTATATATATACACCTATATATATATATATATGAATTGAATCATTTGAGAACTATCGACCTAAATAAGAAATCAGAGAACCATTCGAGCCACACATTCTTCCAAGACAGTTTTTTTGCATTTATACATATATGTATATACATTTCTAAAACTACAAAATAAGTATTGTACATATATGTACATACATGTTTCAATAATGTGTGTGTGTGTGATATGCAAATGTGTATAAATGATTGCTTATACATTTATAGAAAGAAAGATTATGAGTAAGAACATGCTTTTCTAATGTATATACGTGTTTCAATTTAAAAAATAAGTATACACATATATGTTTGACAATGTACACATATGTATAATCGAAAATTGATAATATACACATATGTATATATAAAAAAACCCCTTGCAGGATAAGGTGAGATTTAGCAAGAAAAAACAAATTTTGCTTTAGAAAAATGTGTGATACAAAATAGTTCTTATAGTTCTCAATTAACTCATTGTTCTCTTATGATCCATTGATTCCATTCCATATGTATATTATGCATATTATACCTATATACAATTTCAATTGGGGTGAACGGTTCTAATTTACAATTGGTGAGTTTAGTCGTCTTGCCATGTGTCACGTGGTGTTTGAGCCAACTTTTTTTTTGTGCTTCTCTAGATTTCCTATGCATATTAAAGATTTGTTGTAGGAAATTAAAGCCAAAGGTGATTCTGGTCTACTGGTTGCGCGCATTTGTCACGCCACGACCATCTCATTAAGTGGTGGAGTGGCTTTTGTTTCACCTATGTGATCAAAGGTTCGATCCCCACTTCCAACATTTATGGTTTGGTATCCGGGTGAAGATCGAATACGGGTGGCGCCGGTTCGAATCTGACGGGCGGCAAGGTTTTACCGAGTTCTATAACACTGTCGTGCCTTCGGGCTGGTGGGACTCGGGTTTCCGCGCATCGGGAGAAGACGGGGGCTGCTGGAGGTTGAGTAGTCGATGCTTGGGCACGGCGCCCCGCACGGGTGGTTGCCACACAGTTGTTCGCCGATTAAAAAAAAATTTGTCACGCCACGATTCGAGCCGACGAGCCCTTACTTTTCTTATCTTACATTACTTTTTTCCGTCATTGTAAATTTAGCTTCTTTCCAAAATAAAAACTGTAGTTCTCCTTTTTTTTGAGATATCACTATATATTGTTTTAGATTTATTAATGTTTAAATTTTTGGGCTGCTAAAATATACATATCGTAGCCATTCGGATGAAATAACATCCTTAACAACACAGGTTCTATCGAAATTGTTAGCGATATCTGCTTCTATAGTTTTTCAATCATATAAAATGCACATCGACATATATTTTTTGTATATCATGAACTTTTTATTTTGGATTAATTTTCTTAACTGATACCAACCAAGTTTCCACAGCGTAGCGCGGGTTCATTTACTAGTTTATATTATTTTCGACATACATCCCTCATCTATATCTATATCCTTATGTAATTGCAAAAAGAAAAGCGAACACAACTAGTTAATCAAGAATAGAAAAATATACATGTTTCCTTACTGAAAAAAATGCAAAAATAAAAATACTAATTACAAAATGTATTTTGGTAACAAAAGTTTATATATACTTCATAAATTAGTTGTATATATAAAGATAACAACAATACAAATTACTTAATAAAGACTATATAACACAATACCAAAAGAATATAAAACATTTCTCATATAATTTAATACACAATGCCTACATAGAATTGTTACATTTTTAGAAAATAACATTTCTCGTCAAATTTAATACACAATGCATACATAAACATTTCTCCTAAATTAACTCTCTCATATTCCCATTAAATTTCTTGAAGCTTTGATTACTATAGATGATCTCCAATTCTTGATTTTGTATTTTCAAGTCTTCATCAATTGTTGCATTTTTAGTCTTTTACCTTTGAATATGGAACTTGGTGAATATTACACTTAATGGATGTTGCACTTGATTTGCTGATGATATCTTTAAAGTTGTTGATCTTGATCAATGCTTGACTAATTCAAGATTTACCAACCTCATAAGACTTCATGTATGTGGTATGTGAATATTCCTTGACAACTACCTATTAACACAGGTTCTTAATTGGGAAAATGGCCAAAATAGCCCGTTGACCGTGCGTTTTGCGTAAATGGCCCTCTCCCGGATCTTTGGAAAGACCGGTCACGGTTTCCAACACGGCTGAACCGTCTTCCGAGTTCCTTTCGTTTTCAACCAGTAGGAAACGAACACGTGTCGTTTACGATCCCGATGTCTGCGACCCGTCTCCCGTGGGTCCCTTCAGACGTGTCAGCGCCGCAAAGCCGTCTCCGGTGGGGTCCCTGAGACGCTTCACCAACGGCTCATTTGAAGCCGTTTCGGCTCGGCTTAGCCGAATTCTTTTTGGCTGAACCGTCTTCAGCCGTTAATAATAAATTTTAATTTTTTTTTTCAAATTTAGTTTGGGTATAAATATGTAGGTTTGTTTGAAAAAAAAACCACACTTATCTTTCTTTCCACTATCATCTCCTTCAAATTTATTAATATGAAAGCCAAAATGTTTTACCAAATCAAACAAAATCTTCTCAAAATTTCAAAGAAAGCATATCTTCTAAAATATTCAACACGGTTCAAGGCATGTGTTTTTGATTATTCGACGTGTTTTTGAGCTTCAGAAAACCGGAATATTTTTTCGGTTAAAATTATGCCACTTTTTAACCCTAAGCCTTTGGGATTTATCTAATCCCACTCCTTGGAGAGTTTCTGCTCCGATCCCCCGTCACCTAAAATATCATCATCAACATCCACACCCCTTTCACCCGTTTTCTTTGTCCTTAAGTTGATGTTCAATCACTTGGGAAGACATTTGGAGCGAAAGGTTGAAGTGATGGATAGGTTTCGGTCGGAGTTAGTGAGAAGTAAAGCGAAAAAGGCTTCGCAGGAATTAGAGGAAACCCGATGTAATGATAAAATGTTTCCTCTTCAATTGAAAGTTTTTGCTCCTCTCCCCGCTTTCTTTGTCATTAATGATAAAAAAATGTATTGTAACGTTGTGGGAAACGAGCTTTCAGCCTAACGATGTTTGTTTGTTATAAAATTTTATAATTTCGAATGTTAATTTGTTGTAAATTTACATATTAAATATTAAATAATCAAATAATTGAAAAAAACCAAGCCCCCTCGGGAACCGTGAAACCGGCACCAGCCGGTTGCCCCTTGGGAGCCGTTAAAAATGTCGATTGCATCATCGAAAGCTGACATTTTATAAGATAACCTTGTAATGTTTGGAATCTCACACACATCGGAAACTACATTTAAAAAACTAAGATACGGGATATTTGCATCAATTTCAAAACCACGTCTTTTACAGCTACTATCAACAACGTATTCCATTCGACCGTTGACAACTTCCCACCTGCCTCCACTATAGATTATAAAACTAACCATTTTTAAAAACAAAACTTTTTTAAACACTTTGAAAGAAAAATAAGGGATACAACAAAAAATTCAAACTAAATTATTACAAAATTTTCTAATTTTATAACACACGGTTCGTCATCGACGTCACATCACCGAAAAGTCTCCGGCAATGTACGGCGACCGGCACCGAGTCGGTGCAGAAACAGTACAAAGACGGTACCGGCAGCCGTCTTTTTCCTACCCGCAACCGTCTCAGAAGACGGTTGCCAACTTTTAAAAGACGTCACCGGAGACGGCTTTTCAGACATGAAACGGCTCAGAAAGCCGTCTCCCGTGGGATCAGGTATGTTATTTTATTATAAGCCGAGCCGAAGACGGCTTCACTTGAGCCGTTGGTGAAGCGTCTCAGGGCCCCCACCGGAGACGGCTTTGCGGCGCTGACACGTCTAAAGGGACCCACGGGAGACGGGTCGCAGACATCGGGATCGTAAACGACACGTGTTCGTTTCCTACTGGTTGAAAACGAAAGGAACTCGGAAGACGGTTCAGCCGTGTTGGAAACCGTGACCGGTCTTTCCAAAGATCCGGGAGAGGGCCATTTACGCAAAACGCACGGTCAACGGGCTATTTTGGCCATTTTCCCATTCTTAATTTCAATCATATCAGAATTAGGAATTATTTGTGTTTCTTAAAAGTTATCAAAAGCACTAAACATATTGTTTACCTAAAAAATTGTATAGTAATTGGTTCGGTTTAAACTTGATTCAATTCAACTCGGCTCAATTTAGCTTGTTTTGCTGAACTAAAATGAAAGAAAAAAACAGGTTTTATCAACTACAATTAACTGTCATAGTTATGAACAAACGGTTAAAAAAACGCTAATGCATGAATATATTTGTTATTTTAAAGAGTAAACCTTTTTATGGTTATAGTAATAAGAGCTATTATTTGTTCATGTAGAATATTGTTTTAGATTCACGTCTTTTAGAAAGTGATATTTATTTAATACAAGAATGAGTTAATGGTATGTGGAAGTGCACATGGCGATGGGTCCTCAATTGTGTCAATTTACGGCAGTAGCATGTTCGAATAAAGCAACCCAACGGCCCGAAAGTTATCCGTTACTGTTTGGTAGGATGTTCATGCACAATGTTAGACAGTTAGACAGTTACCATATAAAATGTGAGTTAACTACGATTTTATTTCACCATAACTATAAAATTAATTGATTGAGTTAAACAAAATTTGTTCATACCTATAAAATCGATCCTTAGGTATGAGTTACAAAAATCAATCAGTTGCATCCACAATATATTAAACTATTCGTGAAAGAATCTATATGCATCTCACGTGCCACTTAACTTTCTTGAGCTAAACACACCGAAAGAAGCCCTGACGAGATTATATGAATACTAGGTTAGAGTCCCGTGGGGACCCACGGTTCACCCGAAAGTAAAATGAAAAAAAAGTAGAAAAATAAGAATTGTATTATGCAATTTGTTTTGGTTACTAAGGGGCTGTTTGGCAAGTGCTGAACCAGTAAGTGCTGAATCAGTAAGAGGTCTGAATGGGTAAGAGGGTCTGAATCAATAAGTGCTGAACCTGTAAACTGGTGTTTGGTTAAACCACTGAATAACTTTAGAAAATTACTATTTTACCCCTCATCATATTTTCATATTAATAATAATAAATAGAAACTTTTATATACTTTTATATCCTTTTTATTCAAAAAAAAAAAAAATTGTACACACATACATACACGACACCACTACCACATCAAATAATCATATCTTCTTTTCATTACTTTCTTTTTATCATCTCCACACACACCACAACACACCTGCAAGTCTCCATTCCTACTTTCCTTTTTCTTTTTCTTATACCCACACAAACACACACACACACTTGACAACACACCCACACATAACACACACTTCAAATAACCAGAGAAGTTATAGAGAGATGGAAGTGCGGAGGAGACGGTGTTGCAGGGATCGGCCGGGGTCAGAGAAGGAGGAGACGAAAGGAGGAAGGGAAGGCGGTTGCGACGGGTGATCGGAGAAGGAGGAGACGAGAGGAGGAAGGGTAGCGGCGGCGACGGTGGTCGGACAAGGAGGACAGAGGGGATGGGATGATGAAGGGTAAGGTTGTCTACTTTTTCATTCAGCATCATCTATATGCTGAATGATTCAGCTCTGTATGAATCCATTCAGAGGTTGCATTTTTGGTAACCAAACAACACCCGTCTCTGACCGATTCAGAGGTTGCCTCTGAATGGAACCATTCAGAGGGAACCAAACAGCCCCTAAATGTTTGATATTGCAATATGGAGCAATTTTGATGTTAAATGCAAAATGTCATCTAACAGTTTAATGTAACAAAATGATGGATATATCGAGTAAGTAACGTTTAATTTGACAACTGCAAACTACATAGCATACTATCACAATATCACACATTACATCATTTGGGTAATATATATATTCTAATCATAACTAAGCTTAAGCATAGAACACTTATCATTTAGTTGGGGCTTAACGAACTTCAACCAATATCACACATTACATCATTTGGGTAAGGGTAATATCTATATTATAATCATAACTAAGCTTAAGCATAGAACACTTATAATTTAGTTGGGGCTTAACGAACTTCAACCAATGGTCCATTTTCATTACTTCAATCAAAATCTTTCAACTCTTGCTCATTGATAGCTGATTTTTCACCTTCGAAGTTGTTATCATTGTCATCACGATCCTAGGAGTGCAGCTCATTTTCAATAATTTATGAAAACCTCCAGCATTGTATTCCATATTTGTGTTCTACATAAAATATAGTTGTTGTAAAGATATGGATACGGTGATAAGTAAATCAAGAAACAATCCTTAACCCACTTACTTGAATGGGTAGCTTAAATTTTCATGTTATCTCTCCAATGGTTCAAACCGATTACATGGCTAAAAAACAACTAATAAGAAAATGGGTCCAATGTCACATGCTGTAATATAAATTTCCTATATTTTATTAAAAAAATAGACACCAAAAGGATCAACCCCATACCCATTTCAACATGTAGCCAAAAGGACCCATTGTACACACACTTTAGGCAACTTTTGACATGTTACAAAAAGCCGCCAAAAAAACGTCATTATTTAAACTGTGTAAATATAGTACTTAACAATTAAAAATCTTAATAAATAACATCAAAATCATAATCAATCATTCAAATCAATGACATTAAAATAATCCGCATCTGAAATTGACTTACCCATTATATACAAATTATTATTAACATCTTAAAATTAGCACACTTAAAATTAGCACACTTATTGAAATCAAGATGATGATTATCGTTTAGTTACAATTGATTAAAGGAAAGTCGTAATATCAAAATGAAAGTCGGTCAACAATGTTAAAATGAAATTCGTAATATTGGTAACATCAATAAAAATATTAAAAATCTTAATAGATAACATCAAAATCATAATCATCATTCAAATAAATGACACTAAAATCATCCGCGTCTCAAATTGCCTTACCCATTATAAACAATTTATTATTGACATTTTTAGTAATCATTATTAGTTGTACAGAAAGTAACATTTTGAAAATTTATATTATCATTTAATTTCGTTGTTAAATTTGGTATGACGATTAAATGATTTTATTATTTGTTAAGGTTTATATAGTATTGCTGTCTCTCGAACAATTCTGCAAAATCGGAAATACTGTGCCTCGATTGATGTGATCGAGTAGGAATATTTATTTATGTATTTGAATTATAAAAATGGAAGGATTGGTAATTGATGTGAATTGGTCAACAACGCTTAAAATTAGCACAATCAAACTTAAAGACATAAAGTCAAATAATTGACCTCCATCAAATTAACAAAAGCGTAAAAAGTTTTTACTCAGATTTGGTCAACAATATTAAAATTAAGGTCGTAATATTAGTAATAACATTGAAAATTATCTTGAATACATTATATATTTTAGGAAACTGTTAAATAGATTTAAATTATATTTATTATTAAAAGAATAATAAAAGTGTTGGAAAATAAATGTACACTCCTATCTTCGGATTATATTTAAATTATAAACTGTTAAATAGATTTAACACTGTTAAATAGATTTAAATAAATGTTTAAAGACAAAATTACAGAAAACGTCCTTTATGTTTACCCAAAGTTGCAGGTTTCGTCCTTTAACTTTAAAAGTTGCAGGATACCTTCTTTATCGAAGTTTTTGTTGCAGGAAACATCCTTTACACTAACTCTGTTAGTGTTTGTCGTTAACTCCCCCTCACATGCCAAGCATGTGAGGGTATTTTCGTCAATTTGTATTTAAAGGACCTTTTCTGCAATTAAAACAAAAATAACAACATAACAATAAAGGAGGGACTAAATTTGTCAAAGTTTGGAAGTTTTTAAAACAAACTCATCCTCTCTCTCTCAGACTCGTTTTTCCGGCGATGGTCGCCGCCGGCGACCACATTCCGGTCAAGTACTCCGACGAAGGTCAAAAGGCGGTTTTTAAAGCTGATTATTAACGTTTAAACTTTTCCCCACTGTGTATAACCGTTTTTCCAAGTCAATTAGTGGGTTTAAATGTGTTTAAATTGAATTTATTATGAATATTTGTGATTAAACATATTATATATGTATTTAAATACTGAAAACGAAAATAATAAAAAAAAGACAGAACAGCGGCCTGGGTTGGAATCGAACCCGACTCCTCTGATTTGAAAACACACATCTTTACCACTATACTACAAGCATATAATGTTGATAGGTTTGGATTCAAATAATACTTAAACACATGTTAAAACTGCATCTTCTTCCCCAAATTGTTAACATAAGAACCCTAAACCTAACCCAATTCAATTGACCCTCGATGGCTACTGATAACGACTGAAACTATAGGGCTTATGATCAGACATGATTAATAAACAAAATGGCAAAGAATTTAAGGGCTTACAATACGATTTGAGCCGAAACAAAAAGGACTTTCGTCGTGACCTTATAACCGAAAAAGGCAAGCTTCTAGACAGGTTTTTCGCATGTTTTAATGTGGGTTTAGAACAAGATTTGGTGCAGAAAACGAATGGTGAGGTCAATTTGTAGTCTTGTTTGATTAAATAACGTTTTTATGAGTCGTTTAAAAATCTCGGTCGGTTACAACTTGAAGGCTCGATTAAAACATGATTTAAACACATTTAAACCCACTAATTGACTTGGAAAAACGGTTATACACAGTGGGGAAAAGTTTAAACGTTAATAATCAGCTTTAAAAACCGCCTTTTGACCTTCGTCGGAGTACTTGGCCGGAATGTGGTCGCCGGCGGCGACCATCGCCGGAAAAACGAGTCTGAGAGAGAGAGAGGGGATGAGTTTGTTTTAAAAACTTCCAAACTTTGACAAGTTTAGTCCCTCCTTTATTGTTATGTTGTTATTTTTGTTTTAATTGCAGAAAAGGTCCTTTAAATACAAATTGACGAAAATACCCTCACATGCTTGGCATGTGAGGGTAACTTAACAGGATAATTTAACACCGTTAGTGGTAAAGGTCGTTTTATGCAACCAAAAGTTCATTAAAGGATGTTTCCTGCAACAAAAACTTCGATAAAGGAGGTATCCTGCAACTTTTAAAGTTAAAGGACTAAACCTGCAACTTTGGGTAAACATAAAGGACGTTTTCTGTAATTTTGTCATGTTTAAAAGAAAGTCGTATATGTTTAAAAGAATATCGTTTCATGACAATTGATTAAAGGAAAGTTTTTGAATTATGAAAAAGGGAAGGATTGGTAATTGACGTGAATTGGTCAACAACGCTTAAAATTAGCACAATCAACTTCAAAGACATAAAGTCAAAGAATTGACCTCCATCAATTTAACAAAAACGTAAAAAGTTTTTACTCAGATTCGGTCAACAATATTAACATTAAGGTCGTAATATTAGTAATAGCATTGAAAATTATTTTGAATACATTATATATATTTTAGGAAACTGTTAATTATATTTAAATTATATTTATTATTAAAAGAATAATAAAAGTGTAGGAAAATAAATGTACATTGTTATCTTCGGATTATATTTAAATTATAAATTGTTAAATAGATTTAACATTGTTAAATAGATTTAAATAAATGTTTGAAATAAAGTCGTATATGTTTAAAAACATATCGTTTCATCACAATTGATTAAAGGAAAGTTGTAATATCAAAATTAAAGTCGGTTAACGATATTAAAATGAATTTCGTAATATTAGTAATATCAATAAATAAGATTAAAAATCTTAATAAATAACAACCAAATCATAATCAATCATTCAAATCAATAACATTAAAATTATCATAAATAACATTAAAACTCTTCATAAATAACAACAAAATCATAATTTAAATTTCAAAATCAAAAACATCTTGTGGTGAAACCTTAGTAACAAACATTATGTGCTCGATTGAACACCATTTGAAGACACAATATTCGCCAATGGAAGTATCTTTTTATTAAAGCAAATCAGGTCATCCAATCACAGTAAACCTTTACAAAAGAATTAAGTATAGAAAATTTAGAATGTGTAACTAATTATAAAATAAGAATATTGTAAACATAAATGTTGAATATGCAAATAACAAACCTAGCGACTTGTGAAACAATTTCTGCACGTAATATTAGTATTAGTAATATATTCGTAAATTAATTCGGTCAATAATAAATAAATGAGCTTAAAAATCATAATATATAACATTAAATTCGGTCAACTATTATTAATGTCATTAAAATTCATAATAAATATCATTAAAAAATAAATAAATACTATTAATTGCAGGCAAGACCAATAATAATTCGAATGAATAGTAATATAAATAATATTAATCATAATTTCATAAAGATTGATTAAACATAATTTCGTAGTAATATTAATATAAATATGTGAGATTAAAAAATCATAATAAATAACATTCAACTCGGTCAATTATTATTAATGTCAATAAATAACATTAATTCTAACATACTAAAAATACATTAAAAATAATTAAATCTTATTAAACATAAATTTGAAAAAGGTACTATAAATAAATGAGATTAATATATTTAATAAATAACATTAAATTCGGTCAATTATTATTAATGTTAATAAATAATATTAAACATCTTAATAAATAACAATAAAAATGAATAAATCTTATTAATTGCAATCAAGACTAATCATAATTCGAAAACATAGTAATATAAATAAATGAGATTATAAATCTTGATAAATAACCTCAAAATCATAATCAATAATTCAAATAAATTACATTACAAACATAAAAAACCGTAATTTTAATTTGAAAATCAATGACTTCTTGTGGTGGAACCTTTGTAACAAACAGCCTGTGCTGGATTGAACACCATTTAAAGACACAATATTCGCCAATGGAAATATCTTCTAATTGAAGCAAACTAAAATCGTAATATTAGTATTAATATTAGTAATTAGTAATATATTTGTAAAAATAGTAATAGTTTATTTTAATTAGGTCAATAAGATATAAATGAGATTAAAATTAAAAATCGTAATATTAGTTTTAGTATTAGTAAAATATTCATAATTTAATTCGGTCAATAATAAATAAATCAGATTAAAATTAAAAATCGTAATATTAGTATTACTATTAGTAATATATTCGTAAATTAATTCGGTTAATAATAAATAAATGAGCATAAAAATCGTAATAACACTAAATTCGGTCAACTATTATTAATATCATTAAAACTCATAGTAAATATCATTAAAACTCATAGTAAATATCATTAAAAAATAAATAAATCCTATTAATTGCAGGCAAGACCAATAATAATTGGAATGAATAGTAATATAAATAATATTAAACATAATTTCATAAAGATAGATTAAACATAATTTCGTAGTAATATTAATATAAATAAATGAGATTAAAAAATCATAATAAATAACATTCAACTTGATCAATTATTATTAATGTCAATAAATAACATTAATTCTAACATACTAAAAATACCTTAAAAATAATTAAATCTTATTAAACATAAATTCGAAAAAAAGTAATATAAATAAATGGGATTAATAATTTTAATAAATAACATTAAATTCAGTCAATTATTATTAATGTCAATAAATAATATTAAACATCTTAATAAATAACAGTAAAAATGAATAAATCTTATTAATTGCAATCAAGACTAATCATAATTCGTAAACATAGTAATATAAATAAATGAGATTATAAATATTAATTAATAACCTCAAAATCCTAATCAATAATTCAAATAAATTACATTACAAACATAAAAAATCGTAATTTTAATTTGAAAATCAATGACTTCTTGTGGTGGAACCTTTGTAACAAACAGCCTGTGCTGGATTGAACACCATTTAAAGACGCAACATTCGCCAATGGAAATATCTTCTAATTGAAGCAAACTAAAATCGTAATATTAGTATTAGTAATTAGTAATATATTCGTAAAAATAGTAATAGAAAATTTTAATTCAGTCAATAAGATATAAATGGGATTAAATTTAAAAATCGTAATATTAGTTTTAGTATTAATAATATATTCGTAATTTAATTCGGTCAATAATAAACAAATGAGCTTAAAAATCGTAATATATAACACTAAATTCGGTCAATTAGTTTTATGTGTCATTAAAACTAATACTGAATAACATTAAAAAAATGAATAAATTCTATTAATTGCAGGCAAGACCAATAATAATTCGTAATATTAGTTTTTGTATTAGTAATATATTCGTAATTTAATTCGGTCAATAATAAATAAATGAGCTTAAAAATCATAATATATAACACTAAATTCGATCAATTATTATTAATGTCATTAAAACTCATAATAAATAACATTAAAAAATAAAATAAATCCTATCAATTGCAGGCAAGACCAATAATAATTCATAAAGATAGTTTAAACATAATTTCGTAGTAATATTAATGTAAATAAATGAGATTAAAAAATTGTAATAAATAACATTCACTTTGGTCAATTATTATTAATGTCAATTAGTATTAGTAATATATTCGGTCAACAATACTATTTTTACGAATACTAATACAGGTTTTAATACAGGTTTTAATTTATTTAATGTTATTAAATAGGCAACATGTGTATTGCTCCTTGTTTATACTCGAAATTAAGATATAATTGGAATGTGTCAATCCGTTTTAATTGAAAATAAATGCTGACACAATACAACCTATCTAGCCTAAGATTGCTCCTTGTTTAAAGCCCTTAATTTACGAATTTTGATTACATGAAAGATTTTATCTTTATATACTCATTATAATGGTATGTGTCAATCCGTTTATCAATCCATGATTTTAAAACAGTTAATTACAGAAATTAATGTCTAGAATCCTACAACCGAAATAATTGTAACTTTTACATAATTTCAGTAATTAATGTCTACAATCATATTTAAGGAATGACTAATATGGTTTGAATTTTTTTAATGTTATTAAATAGTCGATTTTTTTACTTTTTGAAATTTATACTCGAATTGGAAATAATTGGAATTTGTCAATCCGTTTTAATTGGAAATAAATGCTGACACAATACAACCTATCTAGCCTAAGATTGCTCCTTGTTTAAAGCCCTTAATTTACGAATTTTGATTACATGAAAGATTTTATCTTTATATACTCATTAATATGGTATGTGTCAATCCGTTTATCAATCCATGATTTTAAAACAGTTAATTACAGAAATTAATGTCTAGAATCCTATAACCGAAATAAATGTAACTTTTACATAATTTCAGTAATTAATGTCTACAATCATATTTAAGGAATGACTAATACGGTTTGAATTTTTTTAATGTTATTAAATAGGCGTTTTTTTAGATACCAAAAACTTGTTCATAGCTGTCGGCAATGTCTGGATCAAACATTAAAAACAACATTACGAGAATTAATATAATCAGTTTGCTTAAAGTTAACAAAGATAATTATCAAAACGAAAATTACAATCATACCAAAACTCTTGCGGAAGGGTCATGCATGACCTTGAAGAATTGCTCTCCCTTGTGATAAGCCATATTCGCAAATTTGTATTCGGATGGTAGTCTAGCATTCAAATGACAAAACAATCAAAATATTCGCGGCATATCATATTTGACTCATAAACATAAAGATGACAATGAATCCTCTCTGGATCTCAAATGAAAAAAAGATCAAACAACAGTTAATATATTTGTTCCGTTTCATATACAATTATTGACTTAAAAATCTGATCTTGCTTCCATATTGCGGATTGTATTCAACACGTCCATATTTAATTAAAACGCTAAGAATGAAGATTTTCTCTTCAAATATGAAAATGGTTACATATTAAATATTGTTTACAGATAGCCATGCCTTAATAATAAAAACGATGACAATATGGACTTGTTCCACAAATCGTTAACTGGTTCCATATTATCACTAAAAGTTTTACAGGTTTGAGATCCATTTTTGTTGGCTATATTTAACGTTTACGAATAGGAAAACGTTACAATGGTTGATCTTGCTTCGATCCAAATGAAAAAGAAAACATACCTAGAATGAAGAGTGAATAAAAAGAAGAGTGAATAATGTTAATTGGAAGATTTGTTAGTTAGGTATTGGAGGACTGTAATGGAAGAATGTATGAATGTAGAAATAAAAATTAGAAAGAGTATTTATAGGGAGCTAGTTGGAGCTCCATATTGGAAATGAGTACCTCAAACACTCTCTAAGGCCTCCATTCAACCCAATCTCACCTCAATTATTATATAGATAGATACTAACTGAACATTAATAAACTCAGTCTTGACTCAGAGTGTAACGAATAAACACAATAGACTAAGATTCAAGTATTTTATGGTTAGCCTTAAAATAGGATATATAAATTACTAAAATAGACATTGTTAAACATATAAGATTTTTCATCTTTTCAAAACTAAATTTAGTCAACCAAAGTGTGACACGTAACCCTTAACGAACATTTAGCTGACCATTAGCCGGTACTTTAAGCACTAAATTTTTAGAATTTTCTAAAGCGGACACTGAATTTTATGCTTAGGCCTTAGTTGGCATAACCAGAACCCTTAGGCTCTTTGGTGTGGTATCGGGAAGAAGAGTTGGGGAGCTGAGTTGGACATCGGTGGACTCGGGAACACCACCCCCGCCAAGAATTGATCGGCACATTCGGTGTATTTTCACCAACTAATTTGATTGGTTGTCTCCATTTTTAAAGGAAGGTGGATGGGGGTATTGGGGGAAACTATTTTCTTGGTTTGGGGGAGGAAATTGGGGAAATGATGTGGTGCTGATGTGGAATTTAGGGGAGTTGGTTATCACACCATATAGCCTTAGCCGGATTAGCCGACCACTAGCGAGACCTTTAGCTTGTACTTTTATTGGATTTTTAGAAGTGGGCACTGAATTTTATGATTTTTAGAAATGGAGGACCATTAGCCGGCGTAGCCTTTAGTGACATGTGTCTACTAAGCCAGATATAGGTACCTCACCTTGAAAATCCAAAAAAATTCACTGCCTAAAAGTACCGACATTGGCTTGTGTACCGAGAGGTAGTTCACAGGGCCCTCATTCTTGATTGAGATCCCAGCACGTTTTAAAATGTCACACAAAATGTCTCGAACCTAATGATGCTGATATTTGAACACATGTAACTCGTTACAATGAAAAGCATGTTCCCCGTATTTATCCTTGCAATTAATTTATTTTTATTACGCCTTTATTAAGATCAATGTTTACCTAAAGAAAAGAGAACCTTGTAGTGGAACAAGTAACGCCTTTGCTTGACGACGATGTTTTACAAACTCCCTGACCATTCAAGTTTCAAACATTTAACATGTTCGGCGTTGTTTCACTTTATATTCATTTACTTTTATGTGATAAGGTAATTTTTTTTTTTGAAAGGTCTGGATCAGCGGTGTTACCAAGCGACTACCAAACGAATGACGCGAGTTCGAATCCTCGAGCCCCATCGAAATGGGTGTGCCCGTAGGACTTACCGCGCTCCCAGGACTCGAACCGGTCAACTCCCGGGCGGGAACCTTATGTGATAAGGTAATTAACCTCTAGTGGAAATATTTTTTTTTTGTTTTTTTGAAAAGAGACCTTCATAAATCACGCACTCGAAGAGTCCTCAAAGCGAGGACCTACGAGCAAACAAACGAAAAAACCGATTACATCAATCCACGGGACACAAACACCAAGTCTTCCATTCTACATTTTTAATTCTAGACCTATGACGCAACCAAAAAAATGACCTAGCTTTAATGTCTTCCACAATTTCGATAGGCCTCCGGGATTTATTGTTGAAGATCCGATTGTTTCTTTCGTTCCAAAGTGTCCACGCCGTCGTATAAACTATGCCGAGAAGGGTGTATCTTTTGTCTTTGCGTCTGGAATGCGTCTTCACAGCTTTCACTATGTCTTCAAGCTCTAACAAATACCCATGCGGCATCCTACACCAAGACTCGATGCGAAACCACACCTCTTGAGAAAAAGGACACGCCGTGAACAAGTGAATCGCTGTTTCCAATGACTCTTGACACAGGCTGCAATGCGGTTGACGAACTGGGACTCCTCTCTTCATGAGTTCCGCCACTGTAGGAAGACGATCTCTAAACAGTCTCCACATCATGATTTTGCATTTGAGGGGAACCCAACTCTTCCAATTAACCGATGAAGATTCTTGATCACCTGGCGCATTAGACAACACACGTCTGGCCGAAGCCACAGTAAAAATACCGTCCTTCTCAGCATTCCACTTCCAAGAATCCCTACCTCCTTTCCAGTTGAGATCATGAATGTCATTGAGAAGACAAAATAACTTGGTGATTTCGGCCTCGGATGCTGGATTCGTTCTCCACTCCCACTGCATATTCTTAGTGCCATTGTTCCAAATGATACGATGAGCAACCGTCACCCACTTATTTTTTTCTAATCTGAATAAGCTTGGATACTGCAGCCGAAGAGGGACATTAGCAAGCCATGGGTCATTCCAGAAGTGAATTAAGTTGCCGTCGCCCAGCTCACCTGCAAAGAAAGAGTTAAGCTGCACACCATTGGGATCTCTCCTGTCTCCACTTTTTGCAATCCTTTTCCAACACCCATTTAAAGAAGAGTTGCAAGGGAGTAAATTCCAGGGTCGCCCGGAACCATGGCAACCTTTAATAATTGTTTTCCACAAAGACGCCTCTTCTTGCTTGAATCTCCAAGTCCACTTAAGGAGTAAGGCGTCATTGACATCTTGTAATCTAAACACTCCCAACCCCCCTTTCTTCTTCGGTTTAGTGACAATGTCCCACGCAACCCAATGGATTTTCTTCTCGATACTAGTGCCCGACCAAAGGAATTTTCTAATGATGGCCTCAATAGACTCAATCACCGCTAATGGGGCTTTGTATAAAGAGAGATAGTAAATCGGTAAACTTTGAAGCACCGATTGTATGAGGATTAAGCGGCCACCAATAGATAACGTTTTCGCCTTCCATGAAGCAAGACGATTACGAACAACTTCCACCACCGGCTCCCAATTACAAATGCGGGTCATTTTCGCTCCCACTTGAATACCGAGGTATTTAAAAGGAATAGTACCTCGTTTACAACCCAATAACTCAATCATACTATCCACCTCACCATCCTCCACCCCAATCCCAAAAATATTGGATTTATGAATATTTATACGAAGGCCCGAGCATATATAAAAAATCCGGAGCACTCTAGCTATATTCCGGATATTATCACTTGACCATTCCCCCAAAATGAGAGCGTCATCCGCGTAAAAGAGATGAGTAAGTTCCCCTTCACCCTCGGCTACTCGGACTCCTTTGAAAATACCGATGTCTTGCGCCTTGTTAAGCATCCACGATAACGCTTCCATCACCGCTAGAAATAAAAATGGGGATAAAGGGTCACCTTGACGGAGACCTTTTTCGCATTTAAAGTCAAAAGTGGGGGACCCATTTACAAGAACGGCGGCTCGCGCGGATGAACAAATACCCTTGATCCATTTACACCACTCCGATCGAAATCCCATTTGAGCTAAGATGGACACCAAGAAATTCCAATTCACGTTATCATATGCCTTTTCGAAATCCAATTTGAGAAGGAAAGCTTTTTTCCGTCTTTTATTCAAACATCCCAACACTTCATTGACCATAAGCGGACCATCAAGAATGAAACGATTAGCCAAAAACGCCGATTGGTTCTCCGAAATGACTTGGCCTAAAACTCTTTTGATTCGATTAGCCATGACTTTAGAAATAACTTTACTCACCATCCCCACTAGAGTGATAGGCCTATAATCGCGTAAACCCAAAGGAGACTTGACTTTCGGGATCAAAGTAATGAAAGAAGAGCCGCAACCTGGAGAAATTGAACCCGTCTCGTGAAAGTCAGCCATAATCTTGAAAAAATCTTCTTCAAAAAGGTTCCAAAATCGCTTAATAAAGCGAAAATTGAACCCGTCGGGACCCGGCGCCTTATTGGAACCGCATTCGAAGGCCGCCTTTTTGATTTCGTCTCTAGAGAACAATTGTATCAATTCCACGCTGTCTTGACTCGAGATTCTGTTCAAACCAGTACACAATAAATGAGGGCGATCACGAACCGGTTCTTTGAAATGCTCCCGAAAGTGCTTCATAACCTCTCTTTTTACCAAAGACGGTTTCGTAATCCATTCGCCATTTATCACTAAACCCGGAATAAAGTTGCTCGCCTTCCTCCCATTAACCACATTGTGAAAGAATCCCGAGTTTTCATCACCCAACGAAGCCCACATAACCCGAGATTTTTGTCTAAGGTCACGCGTCTTATGATGCTCGATCTCGTCTAGAGCCGTTTTGCACTCGGTCCAAACCCAAAGGTCAGCCTCATCCAACTCCCTACTCTCCATTTCAATCTCGAGATCTTCTTTTTCTTTCCTCAGCCGAGCCTCGTCCGCTTGTTCATCCGCACTATATCTACGAAACCACTCTTTAAGAGCCGAACGTAGATCTTTAAGTTTGGCCAGCAAGTTACTATCTAGTCTCCCGTTGTCACACCATCTCGTCCACACATTGTTAATAACATCCGTACACCCAGGCCGATCTAACCACGAATCAAACATCCGAAATGGTTTAGGTCCGAAGTTGGTGTCAATGACCGAAAAAATCATCGGAGAATGATCTGAAAACTCTCGTTTTAGCGCACGAACACATCCATTCGGCCACCGGTTGAAAACGTTGTTGCAAACCAAAACCCTATCGATTCTGCTCCAAGTACACGCCCCTTTTTTGTAGGACATATACGTAAATTTCAACCCTTTTAAACTATACTCACGCAAGCCCGCTTCTTCAATGAACTCGTTAAAGTCTTTTGTACTTGCCGCATCAAACTTTGAATTCTTTCTCTCATCCCGGTCACGAACCACGTTAAAATCACCGAACATGATCCACCACCCATCAAACGTTTGCATTAGATTATAAAGTTTCAACCAAAGACTTCTATTATCCACGTTCAATTGCGGAGCATAAATATTCACTATGTTTAGTTTAACAGATCCTGCCAAAACCCTCCCCACAACATGAAGAAAATTTTTGTCTTTATTAACCGCCTCTTTCACGAACATTTTTGGGTCCCAAATGCTAATCAACCCCCCCGAATTACCATTAGAATTCACGTACTCAAAGTCAAACCCCGAACCTCCCCAAAAAGGCGCCACCAAATTCGATTGAATGTTACCCGTCATTGTTTCCTGCATACCTATAAAGCCAATACCATTCTCTTTTTTTAGTTTCTTGATCCATCCCGATTTACCTCCAACCCCAATCCCTCGGATGTTAATAGATAGACAATTCATTTGTTACCTTCTTGTACTCCTTCACAAAACAAAGATTGAATAATTAAATCCGTGGCATTACCCAACTCGGCTCCAAGTTGTTCCCCCATAATGATTGTCGAGACGACCTCTTCTGCCTGATTGAAACGTTCACCCGGGTTCGAGTTGAGATCCAAAAGGCTTCCGTCATTGTCTTCTGCTTCATTAACAACAAATGTACGTTGGGCCGGCCCACATTCATCCCCTGACTCAGGTCCACGGTCCACCAACTCTCCCTCCCCTCTAGGCTTTTTACCAACTTTCGTTTTTTCGAGGCTGCTTGAATAGGCAGGGTTGGGCCTGTTTAGCGAGCCCATTAGAGATTTTTTCTTACGTTTGTGGACCACATTTCCATTCCCAAAATTTTCAACTTTTGTACTTTCAAATTCCTTATCAAAATTAAATTTTCCACCAGGGATAAATGCCTCATTTACTTCCAAAGAATCCGGAAATTCCTCCCCATAATTGAGGCTATTATTATTGCCATTAATACCCGCATTAATTGTGATTGGAGTTACCAAAACTGGCTCTTCCACCGGAATGTTCTCTTCCACCTCTGGTTCCATCTCCGGCGTCTCAGCATGCACTTCCATATCAACCGGATTATCATTTCCTTCGTCCGGAGTGGTTGGCGTTGACTGAACCTTATAATACCCTGGTACCCACTCTTCAGCGTCCTCCGTCACCCAAACCGAAAACTTTTTTTCTCGCCAAACCAATTTGACTTCTTCGTTAATCTTCTTACCGTCACCGACCAGAACTCCTACATAATCGTACGAAAGTGTGCTATCCGTATCAGACCTGGGAGGTATATGAATAATCTTACCGAATAACTTCCCGACCGACTCAATGACCTCCGAAGTGATCAACTGTAATGGAATACCAACTAGTTTCAACCAAGCCAACCGTTCGAATCCGAATGATTGACCTTCCCACACATCCAACTTGGAGAACCTTCCAATGATCTCTCTAGCCGCGGCAAGAAATTGTGCAACCAATTCCTCAGTTTCGAAGGACAAAAGAACCGATAGTTCTCCGATATATTGTACTTTGGACATACCTGGACAAATCTCTTCAACGATCACGTGAATACTCTTCAAAGCTTCTAAATCAATCATGCGAGCCACTACCGCCTTGCCATGCAGATTGGCAAAAGCATTCACTGAATCATTGACGATCACCGTCTTGCTATCACGTCTGCCTGTAAGCCTGTCAGCAAAAGAACATGTCCCATTATAGAATGACGTCGTAGGAGGAGGGGCCGGTTTATCCGTCTTCTGCGGCTTGTAATTCTAGGAAGATCCCTGGTCCGGTCGAATTTTTGCTTCTTCAAACGTGAACCTAGCCACGTTAGCCTTTAGCCGATAGTCACCGATTCTTGTGTTTCCAATGTTGTTAATCAATTCCGTGCGATCTTTTACATCAATGAAAGAAACAAAACCAAATCTATTACCCATCTTGTCTCTTTTCCGGGCAATGTATAAATCGTAAATGTCCCCATAATCCCTGATGAACTCCGCAAGGTCTTTGCCGCTACACTTCTCTGGAAGATTAGTGATAAAAATCTTGGTCAATCTTGGAAAGATATGAGCCGGAATACTAGGTTTCCGGCTAGTCATGCCGGAAAGTCTAGTGGAAATATATTAGGATTTAGGATAGGTTTAACTTTTTCTTTGACTGAACTTCTTTTCCTTTTTGCATTTTTATTTTTTAATAAACTAAAGCATTATAACAGTTGTGGAAACACCGTAATTTACGGTTAATAACTATAAATTGTCTCATACCATACCATACAAGATATACTACTTTAATCAAGTCAAATTAGTTGTCACTTCTCACTTGAGAGGAAGTAAAGATTTGGGTCGAAGATCACATGTATCAAGTTTGAATCCGATCCAAACCACGTTTCACCATAATAAGACTTTGGGCGGCGGTTTTTTTTCCCAAAACTGAAGATAATAGGTTTGGGCTACTTAACGTTGTCTTCAATCGCGATCGTATAGTGACTAGGGTCACTTTTTGCCATTTTAAGAAATTAAGTCAAAATCTACTATCGGCGTTAAAAAGTGATCAAATACACTAGGGTTAAAAGTTCCCACTTTTAAATATGCTTATTAATTTTTTTTTTTAATTCTTACTATTAATGTTATTTTTATAATTAGTGACATATTACATAGACTTAGGAATAGAGACTTAAGAACAGAAATTGTGCTTTTTTATGATGTCTACACAAATTTACATAAGTAAATTTACAAGACATTTAAAAAGATTACAAGTAAATAAATAATTCATCTTTGAAAACGGTATGATTAAATAGTTTGTGTAACATGTGTTACACATTATCTCTTTTCTAAACACTAATACAATTGTTGCTTTCCAAATCACTAAGTAAGTTAAGGTAAGCATGGGTTTAGCATAACATGGATTCCAGGCCTTTCGGCCTACTATAAAAAATCAAAGTAATGTCAAACATGTTAATCGATGAAAAGGGTGTATATTGCGCTCCAAATACAAAACCAAAAACTATTTCTTTATAGGAGTCGATCAGTTGAGTATAATGTATACTCTTACTACACGTTACACACCATTATAAAATGACCCTATTAGTTACAACATAGATATTTTCAATAAAACTAAGTTAAAAATTATAACTATATACATATAAGTAACTAAATAATTAATATGTGAAAACATATGATTAAATAGATTGTGCAACAAGGGTTACACTCTCATTACTAATACATTTGTTGCTTTCCAAATCACTAAGGGGTTGTTTGGTTGATTAAGTGTTGAATCGTTAAGAGGTCTGAATGGTTAAGTGTTAAATCATTAAGTTAATTGGACCTCTTAATGGTTAGTTTTCTTATCGCACATTGGTATGAGAGTCTCGTTAAGGTTCAGCCTACTTCAGTGCTTAATGGTTCAGTGTGTTTAATGGTTCAGCAACATCACAAGTCTTAATGGTTCAGCCTTAATCATTCCATTCAGAAGCTGAAACAAGCGCGTTGAATGCTAAATCATTCAGCGATGAATGGTTTAGAGTCTCATTAAGAGGCTTACCAAACAGCCCCTACGTAATTTAAGGCAAGCATGGGTTTTAGTTCAGTTTGGATTCCGGGCCTTTTGGCCTACCATCAAAAATCAAAGTAATTATGAAAAGGATGTATCAGGGTAATACTACACGTTATACAAAACCAAAAACTATTTCTATACAGGAGTCCATCAATTGAGTATAATGTATACTAATACAAAACGTTACACACCATTATAAAACGACATTCTTAGTTACAAAATAGATATTCAACAAAACTTAGTAAGTTAAAAAGTATAACTATATATGTAAGCTTAGAATTTAATTTAGAAAGACAAATAAATATCTAAAAGTATTTGCCGAGAGTTGTTCATTGTCTGTGATATCTTATGGATATTCTTTATCAGAAAAGTTGATGCGTTATTAGGCCTTGTGTAGTGGATCAATCAAAGCGCCGTTATCAGGCTATAGCGCCCGGGTACACCGCCCCCCGGGGCGCTATAGCCCGTTTTGAGCTCCTCCCGTTGTCTCCATAACAGCGTTGTGCTCTGACTTCTTTTTTTATTATTATTATTATTATTATTATTATTGTTGTTGTTGTTGTTGTGTTTGTGTGTGTGAAGAGGAAGAGAAAGAGAAAGAAGTGAAGAGGAGGAGGAAGAAGAAGAAGTGAAGAAATGAAGAAGAAGAAATGAAGAAGAAGATGATGGAGAAGAAGAAGAAGTAGGTGGGGAAGGGGTAGGTGGGGTGGGTTATTATTTTATTATTATTATTAGGTATTTATTATTGTTTTTTATTATTGTTTTTTAACCTTTAATAAACCTGGCAACAATTTTTTTTTATTGTTTTTTATTATTATTGTTTTTTAACCTTTAAGAAAAAACAATAATTAACCAATTTTTTTTATTATTGTTTTTTAACTTAATAAATTTCTTTTATTATTATTATTAGGTATTTAATATTCTTTATTTAAATAAAAAACAATAATTAACCAATCATTACCAATCATTTATAACCCCCCTCATAACCCCCTTCCCACTACACACTCTTTTTCCACAACCCCCACATAACCCAACTTTTATTACTTTTTAATATTTTAATCCTACAACCCCCCATAACCCCCCACCACTACACATGATCTTAGTTGTTTAAATCTCAAAAGTGAGGAAGATTTGAAGTTGTACAGAGAAAAAGATTGCAGTGATGAATGGTGACGGTTATGTGCGTCGGAGTGATACTGCCATGATTTATTTATTTATTTATTTGCTTATTTATTTATTTATTTTGCGAGAGACACGTACATACAATCTGTCAAAAATATTTTCATCAAAAGAGTGATGACTTAAAAATCGTTGTTGGCTTGTTGCTAATGTCCGTCAGGAAAACTCATATACATGCATAATAAAGTATATATAGAGTACTATAGACTTCATATAACATGCATAATAATAATGGAGTATATTATTATTGGGTTAAAGCAATTCTATGATCATAAACCTTTATGGTTTACGGATTTTATATGCAAACTGTTATGGATTCCACGTTTAAAGTTATGGCTTTTCTTTGTATCCAATCACAATAACCTTCTCAATATTTTTGTAATAGTTTTCCATTACATTTGATAAAATATAACAATAAATACATACATTAATAATCATACTAATCTTTCATTTTGACTAACGAACTTGTAACAATTTCCCTAGCTACCAATTAATTAAATTTTCTGTGAAACCGTGCGATCATCACGAAAAAATAATTAGTTTGTATGAAAATGAATAGAGGCCGTCAGATCAGATGGAGGGCAAACGCATTTCTGGCACATATCAACGTCGTAAATGGTTTTGAAGTTCAAAAGGCCAAAGCGCGTTTCTTCTATGTACATAACTCCCGAACTTAAAATGGCAGCACTTAAATGGTCATCGCCACCATGAAGACCGAAATCCAACATGCAAGGAGTTGGCGATGATCGGTTGCTCTTTCTATCTGTAACAATAGAATGTATTTGATTATAAAACAACTTCGAATGATACGTATATAGGATGTTAATCATACAATGCCGACATATCTCGACCATACTTTATTGGAAAATAATGTCGTGCCATTCTATAAAGAAAGTTAAATAAAAAACAAATTATGACATGTTAAATGTATGTATTGTAGGTGTACATATGCGCTCACATGCATATCAGATCGATTCTATAGAGCACCAAGTAAAGCACAAAAGTTTAAAGTATATATAATTCAGTCACTGCAAAAACATAATATTATATGCGATATATTATTTAAGGCTTTAAGATTTATAAAATTTCATATTATTAATATTATAAACTTTTAGTGTATAAAACTATAAATAATAGGGTGTTACACAGTACACACTATATTGTACAGTATAGAAGTTTAAATACATGTATATAGAACAAAAATCATGATACCGAGGAGTCGACATTCATTCCATGATGCATTTGTAATTTATGTATTTTTGGGTTTTCATGCTATAAGCGAAGGGTACATATAGTCACAAAGATAAATGTGGAGCTCATTTAAAAACAATAAATATAATATACAAATAAATAAAATAAGTAGCTTACATAATTTAGTTTATTATATTTATTTGCATTATATTAAAAATAAGTGTTTTAAATTGTAAACGTAAAAACTGTTATTTAAAAGTGCATGAACGCATGACCTAATTGTTGAGTAGACTATGTTTGTCGTCCATAAAAGTGATGGGGGTTTAAATTCTTTTAAGTGTAAAATTAGTTGATTTCTAATAAAAATTAATATTCAAAAAACAAAAATTTATAAGTGCATGGATAAACGTAATTGGTATTTAAAATGTTATACTTGACAGTTTAAGAAAATAGTATGCGTATTCCGGTATTCATATGTTTTTGCGAGCTGCCTTGTTATAAACAATTTACTCGATAGTTACACCACCTTTGATTGTATATATAGTTACATATTCTTTGCTTTATAAATTGCTACGATCAACTTTAATATAAATTTGATTAATTCGTGTTCATACTATATCCACGGGACTACGAATGACAATATTAATAAATACTAACCTTGGTAGCCATCGAAGTAAGCGTGATAGATGAAGACGGTGTCGTAGATGACGGGGTTGTAGTGCTTGTGGATAGAGCCGTCAGCCCAACATTATAAGCCATCGAACCGTCGGGTTGATACAACCCGTAGTTCCTCTCAGATGTTGGTCCGGGCTTCATATCCTCGTTAAACAAAGCAAACAAGTAGATCTCGAGCCTCATTTTTGGTCTCAATGGTGTCCCCTCACCACTTAATTGTCTTTTAAACAAATTGCGATTGTAAATAGCCGCATTTTGTGGGGTGGCACCAACTTCATTAGGATCGCCTTTTGATGGCCACCCTGTCTCAGATACTCGGACCTCAATCCCACCATAACCTAACCTCGCCATTGCGAATATAACCGCGTCTACTTGAGCATATAACATATTATCATAATGCAGATTAGTATGTGGATCGATCATCCCCGCGTTTGGGTTGAAAAGCGCGTAATCTATAGAGATTTTATCCGGGCTATCTTTGTAAGCAAAATAAGGGTACGCGTTAATCCAAAATGGTGATTTTGTAGCCGAAAGAAACTGTAAAAGTTGTGTCATTATGGCTGTGATCTTCGGTGTAAACGTTCCTTCTGATGGCGGATACGAATTAGCAAGAACCGCTAATGACGATGGTGTGGACACTTGAATATATTGTTGCAAACCTAATTGATTCAAAGCTCTTTGGATACTAACCATTGCTGGAACCAAGTTATCCACAAGTGTCATATCATCTCCTGTGAACACCTCGTTGCCAACCGCTATTCCGGTTATTTTCGTGGCTGGAACATATGGTTTTATACGTGAAGTTACCCATTGTAATGCTTGTTGTTGGTCCATTAACGTCCCTAACATATCATTCTCCACCGTTACGATAAGTTCAATACCAGAACCCGCAAATGCGGTTAAGATATCGGGATTTGTATCGTATATTCGAGTTTTGGTGACCCTTAATGACTTCAGAAGCACAAGAACTTTGTCCGGTGGAGGCAAATTGTTGCCTACTTGGCCGTAGTTAATACCGAGTGATTCAACAAATCCAAAACCTATGGTAACACAAACAACATAGAAAACATGCATAATTAAACATCATGAATTCAAACCAAATATTGCTTTTTTCTCAAGGACCGCTGACCCGGTCACACTCAATTGAACTTTTATATATATAATTTGATTTTTTTTGTTTTTATAAAAAACATCAAGAAAAGGGTCTTATGATAACTGCCGACTAAAACAAGTAAAGTTTACTTAGTAAACAACATTAGTTTTGCCGGTGGCTATTAATCTAACCAATGTTGGGATAAAAAATTTTATAAGAGGGTACCCACACTTTGCATGCATCACAAGAGGTATTTTTTTGGTATTGTTTCACAAGGGAACGCCGACGATCTCTTAATCGTAAAACAACAGCATTATCTAGCCTAGTCAGAAGGGAGTACGTTGTTACCTTGCACTCTTCTTTTGACTAGGCTAACACGTGTTGTTTAAGGTCAAGAGGTCGTATTTGGCAAGTTAACGACCACCTTGTGAAACGTTGCATGAGGAAAATGAAACTATGGGTACCATATTGTACAAAACATTCATGTTATTTAATCATAACCGAACTTCTCTAACGATCATGCCTACAAAATCCCACAAAATCAAACAAACCTGATAAAGATAGAACGATTGCAAAAATACATTGCACGGTGATAAATGTTCTAAGACAAATTTCCATAAGATAAAATAAAGAGGGAGAGAGAACGATTTAGAGATGAAGAAAGATGAGGTGGTATATATATGTACGTATATATGGTTTTGGCAGTAAGAATTCTTTGCTTTACTTGTTAGGAAATAGAAATTGAAGTGTGCAATGAGACGTTTAAACGTACAGGTTGCCTTAGCTTGGGTCTATCTTTCCTCTTAAGTAGTTGTCCTAAAAGACAAGGCCCCTTTTTATCATTACATATTTTATTGTTTCATGGGGGTGAACATCACTTTCTTCGCATAAAAGTAATCGTAATTAACTAACAATTTAATAGCTTATTTAGTTAATTTAAAAAAAAGGTATTATTTTCGTAACAGAAAACTAAATACAAGCAATGGATCAAAGGAAAGTTACACGAAAATATATATTTACGTACTATATTTTATATTTAACCTACGCAATACGGTGCTTACGTAATACACTAACACAGACACTAATAAACACATAAAAAGTTAATTGATAAAATGTCAATTATCTATTTGAAGTTTTCGTAAAACCTTAAAAAATAAATTAAATATGATAAAATATAAAATACAGACAATTTTAATAACTTTTTTTTTTTGAACGGCAAATTTCAACTCCTTATGGGACTTGAACCCATGACCTCCCCCTTAGGTGTTCCTAGAAGCATTGCTTCTACCATTGGGCCACCAACCCCAATGGCGACAATTTTAATAACTTAGTTAACCAAATAATTAATTGTTTACATAATTAGATTTCTAAAGAAATTTCACTATTAATTCTAACTAGGAAGTTAATTAAAGTTGTACTCTACTAATTTATGGTATTTATAATTAACACTATTCAATTATTGTTATTATTAATTATTAATCACATAATTGATAAGTGTATTTATAAGATAATTAAGATAGTCAAATTATTAAAAACAATTTTGACCTCTTATAGACTTATACTCATAAAAAAATTTTATGTAACAAGGCAATCCTACCCTTCTCAAATATACATTTTTTAGTATAGTTATTAGTTACATAATTGTAACATAAAATTTTAATTATCTTCAAATTTGAATATTTCACCCATCAAATTGAATATCTATAGTCAAATTAATAAAAGATAATTTTGCCCTCTTGAACTCATAAAAATTAATGTGCTATCTTGTCCTTTGGAATTGTAAATGTCTACTATCGTTCAAATTGAATATTTCACCCAGCATTGTTCCAACCATCTCTACCTGAACCTCACCCTCGTCTCCACCACAACCTTAACCCCATCGCATCTCCACTCATCACCGGCCACAACCAAGGTCTGCACCCTCTACCTCTCATTTCCACGCTCGTGCCTTAATGGTTGATCGTGTTTCCAAGGGGAGAGCGACCGGGGAGCATGCGATTCATTGCAAGGACTCGACAGACTTTAAATACAGACATCATTTTCTCAGGGATGTCTTTTATGATATGCTAAAGCAGACATACATATTTAAGGAAGCCCGTGGAAACTCATGTTAAAAACTTTTTTTCTTAAAAAAATTCCATGATGTAACATAAATATTTTTAAGAGTTTTGAGAAAAATAAAATAAATAAACAAAGTTACGTTGTTTACATGTGTTAACTCACTGTTACAACAAAGTTGCATGTACGTTAAATCATGTAATTTTAAAAATAGTTTTTTAACATAAATTTTCATGGGTTTTCTTAACTAAAGTGGCTTTCGTTTTATCTTTACCATATAATGATCTAACAAAATCTTAAAATCAACGATAAAAATATGAAATGCATTGAAATTTTAAATATTAAGAGCATCTAATGTTTTCTTGAGGTTGTGAAAAATGATAATAAATTATCAAGGTTTTTTCAATTGTTTCCTTTAAGAGGTAAAAGAAAATTTGTAGAACATATCTAAGTATATATTACGTGACATCGCATGGTTGGTCATTTGGAAGGAAAATGTTGACCCACTTTACGGATATTCTCTAGTAATCCCATTTATTACACTAGTTAAGTAAATGAAAATTTTTATATTAATTGCTAAAACGTTATATTTTTGAAAAAAAAAATTTATGTATTGTATGGCTTGAATAAACCATGTCTTACAAAGGTTGAATATTATAATATCATCGATTAACATATACAATCGTCAAGATATGTTTTTAAAAAATAAACTTTAATATATTATTTACTTATTATAAAGTTTTACTTTATTTATATTATTTTTATTTGTTGTTAGGTTACAAAGATGTGTAATACACAAGGTTAAATCAATAAAACTTAAATGGCTACTAATAAGCGGAAAAAATAGCATAGATAGTTGAGAAAAAAAACAAGGACGAGAGAATGGAAAATTTGTGATTTCTTATTTTTACTTAATAGGAAAGAAAAACTAGAAAAATGTTATTTAATTTTAATATGATAATAAAGAAAAAATAAATGTGAGGATGCAAGAAAAATCAACATATGTAATTTAAGTTTTTTATAATATAAAGATTATATATTGATAATGCGTTCGTAAATTAAAGTAGAGAGTGCCACGTGACATTTATTATAATCATTTGTTAGAAGTAAGATAATATATGAAGAAATAAAACAATATCTTTGGATACTTTACCTAAAGACGATTAAATTTAATCAAACCAAAACTATACTTTAAAATCAACTGAATTTCATATTTGGTTTTCAGTTCAGTTTTAAACAAAAATTTCATAGTTGAGAAAAAATAAAGGCGAGAAAATGGAAAATTTGTGATTTAATATTATTATTTAATAGGAGGGAAAAACTAAAAAAATGTTATTTAATATGATAGAGAAGAAAAAATAAATGGGTGGATGTAAAAGAAATCAATGTGTCATTTAAGTTTATCTGTTATGAAATAAAGAAAAAGATAAAGAGTATATATTAATAACTTCATAATGTGTTAGTAAATTATAAATTAAAAGATTGAGTGTCACGTGACGTTTATTATAATAATTTATTAGACGTTTATTATAATCATATATTAGGAGTAAGATAATATATGGAAAAAATCAATATCTTTGGATATTCAGCCTAAAGACAATTAAATTTAATCAAACAAAAACTATACTTTAAAATCAACTGAATTTCATATTTGGTTTTCGGTCCACTTTAAAACAAAATTTCGTACTTGAGAAAAAAATAAAGACGAGAAAATGGAAAAACTGTGATTTATTATTTTTATTTAATAACAAAGAAAAACTAAAAAGAATGTTATTTAATACGATAGAAAAGAAAAAATAAATGTGAGGATGCAAGAGAAATCAACATGTGTTCTTTAAGTTTTTTATTTGTTATGCAGGAAAGAAAAACATAGAAATTATATATTAATAATTTAATAATACAAAGATTGTACACTTAGGATGGTTTAGGTGAGACAGAGTCTCACGAATTCTAGAATTCTAGAGAGATGAACGAATTATTGATGTGAGTTCGCGATTTTGAGATGCATCCTAAATTAACACCTCTCTAATAATCTCTATATATACACCTAAGATGAAACCCCTATTTTAGATAATAAAGATAATTATGTCCATCGAATATTACCAGTAACTAATAGGAATATTTAGATCAATGATCGCACGGTTATTGATAATAAGACCATATCTCTATTATAATAAAACATTCCAATTAATGCCACATGTCACTCTCTCATTTGATTTGTTAATTATATTATTAAATTATTAATATATAATTTTATTTATCTTTATTAATTTTATCATCTCTATCATAGTAAATAATAAAATTAAATCATATTTTTCTGTTTCTTTCTCCTATTAAATTAAATACTAAATCCTAAATTTTCATTTATTTCTTATTTACTTAATATTTCTTTTGCCAATATTTTATTTTTCTGCGTGTTAGTAATTATTTAATATATTGATCCAACCTCTTGTGTATTGCACAAGCTTCTAACCTATAATATATAAAAAACAAATTAACATTAAATAATAATATTAAATTGTACTTTTTTCCATTTCTCTTTCCAATTAAATAAAAATACTATACCATAATTTTTCACTTATCCCTTATTTATTTAATATTTTTTTTGTCAATATTCTATTTTTCTTCATATTAGTAATCATTTAATATTTTATTGATCAAATCTCGTGTATTACACATGTTTTAACATATAATAAATAAAAAAACAAAGTAAAATGTTATATTAAGTAAATAGTGACTCAAAATTTATTATTTAAAAACATATCTTGTGCTCTATTTATGTTAACTGATTATATAATATTTATTCGACCCGTGTAAGACACAGATGTATTCAATCTGTGCAACACATGGGTTCTTTTAAAGATATATAATTGTTTAATTCCTTGGCATATAAAGTTATATATATTCAACCCGTTTAATACACAAGATCGTAACCTAGTAATAGAATATACTTCGTATAAAATATAATTTTACTCACTCATTGTAAAAGGTTGTGTTGTCACGATCTAGTTGGATATATAATCCGGTAAATGAACTTTCAATCTTTTGTTAGTCGTGATTAGTTTGGTGGCTAATCGAATTGACTTGTGTTAAATTAAAAGTGCGGTTTTTTAGAGAAGATCTTCTTCTTAAATGCTTTTATTTCATTATCAGTAAAAACTTAGGCTTGCTTTTATAAAAGTGCTTGGCTGACAATAAAAAGTTCTTGGCTGACGATCTTTTAATAAAGTTACTTGTTTTTAGTGTTTAATTCTTCTCTAAAATCATATTATTAAAAAATAGATGGTAATATTGTATACATATAATTAGCACTATTATTAAAGATCTTAATATGCCGATCTAAGTTTCATATAATAATATATAAATGCAACATAAATTAATAAATATATTAAATAAGAAATAATTAACCTTAAACATATCAATTTAATCCGATATAGCTTTGTTTTATGATGCTTTTAGGGAATGCACTGCCCGTTTTATTTAAAAGTTTTGATTTTTAATATTTTTTATGTATATAACTTTTGATTCATTTTGCGAAGGGGTGATAAAATTGCTGATTGCATATAAAAATAGAAAATGGAAAGGAAAAAAAAAAAAAGAGATGGAGCGTGACTTCTTTGACTTGAAATGAAAAGAGGTATTTGGCCTCAAAAGTGGAATTTGGTAGTGTTTTTAGTTTTATCACTTTTATGAACCGGATAAGGGAGCCAAATACGTGGGAATGATGAGATGAGGCCTTATCATTAACTTTCTACAATATAAATAAAACCAACGACGCCATTTTTATCTTTTAAAAAATATGCATTTTCAAAAATAATGATGTAATTGCTAAAATTTTAAGTTAATGATTAATACAAAATCTAGTTTAAATTAAAAAAAAAACAGTAGAAAATGTATTGTGTATTTTCTATTTTGTTTGAACATAAGTTTTTATATTTTCTAGAAATAAACACGTCCCAAATTTAGTTTGTATATCTAATGGATCTATGTGTAACTATGGATTAATTTTCTTAAACAATAATTCCTAGATTTTCTAAAATAAATAAGATAAAACCATATGCTGAATTTAAACTCTCTAACTTTTTTTTTACCATAGAATATGCTACTTAGCCACCAAGATATCCTCTAGGCAAAAACTATCAATTAAATATGTCATTTTATTAGGTTTTTAGCCACCAAGATATCCTCTAGGGAAAACTATCAATTGAATATGTCATTTCGTTAGAGTTTTATTTTAGCCACCAAGATGTCTTCTAGGCCAAAACTATCAATGAAAGATGTTATTGCATCAGATTTTTGAAAAAAGATCAAGCATGATGAGTTTCTTTATCTGCCATCACTTATACCCTAATAATTCTTTTTCCTACCATTCCTGTTAATATTTGAGATTAATCTATCTATCTATCTATCTATTTACAATATGAAAAATAATAATTTTCTTATGTGTGTAAAGTTCTATCCTTTTAAATTTTAGCCTAAAATGTTTTTGATATATTTTTAAAATTAATAAATAAGTATAAGACGATATGTGACCTTGTTCTATGTTCCTCATTTCACGTTAACTAAAATGTCATTTTATGTTTAACACGAAATATATAGGAGATCAAGTAGCCCAGTCGTCGCACTAGACATTGTTCGGTTATGGTGAAATGGTTTTCTTAAAAGTTGTGAAATTCAAATCCATAACCACTTGGTTAAAACTTAAAAGCTAAAACATAAATATATGTCATACTATATATCACACAATTTGTCAACATTTTTTTTTGAATGGCAAACTCCCTTATCCTGGGGAAGGGATGGAAAACTACCTCCTCCCAAGATTCGAATCTCGGACCACCCCAGGAAGGAAAGCCTTACAGCAAAACCTCCTGACCACTAGACCTTAGGCCTGATTAAAAATAAAAAAATAATGAAAAGAAAAGGAGATGAAGAAAAAATAATAATTTTATCTATTATCAATATATATCAAATTACAATGAGTTTAACCTACTAAATATGAGAAGTGGAGGGGGAATTTTATTTTTATTTTTTTGAAATTTTTTTCCCATCTCCTTAAACATGTTTTCTAGATGAATAATATAATAAAAAGTAAAAAAAAATAGCGTAATTACGTTATTAGAGTAATTATATTAGTTTACACTAAGGTAATTATGTAATTACTCTACTAGATAAATTATACTATTTTTTATTTTTTAGATTTCTGACTAAAATACATGTTTAATAAGACAGGAATTTTTTTTAATAAAATAAAAAAATATAAAAACTCCATTTCTCACGTTAAGGTCTATTCGTAGGATAAAACCATTTGTACAACAATATTCCTCTATTTTTGTACTTTCAATACTTACTGTCCTTTATCTTTTAATTTTCTTCTTCTAAATTAAGTTGGATTATTTCTTTTCATATTTTAAAGTTGTTAAGTTAATTATGCATAATTCACTTTTTAAAATAGCTTTGACTAGTGGGCCTATATCACGATTGGTACTGAAAACATTGGTTCTAAATTTTAAACATTAAACTATATATCAAAAAAATTATAGAATAGAGAAAAAAAAGGCTCGTAATGACCGTCCCGAGAACCCTCAAAATATTTGGGCCTTGGCCGGCATAAAAACTAGGCTCAAAATTTTATTAAGTTAATTATGATGCTATTTAGTTTTTTAAATAGCTTTGATTAGTGGACCTCTATCATGATTGGATTAAAAAAACACTGGTCTTATATTTTAAACATTAAACTATATATCTGAATAAATAAAAGAGAGGGAAAAAAGGCTCGTGATGACCGTCCTTAGAACCCTCAAAAAATTTGGGGCCCTGGCCGACATTAGAACTAGGCTCAAAAGTTTATTAAGTTAATGATTGTGTTATTTACTTGTGACACCCGGCAAACTCCGGTAACTAACTTTTTGAAAACTTAGTAAGTCTACCTTAGCGAGTCGCGCATACATTACACATGACAGGGTCAGTCGAGTCGAGTCGTACATCATTGGGGTTTTAACACACGCAAGTCTCGAGTCCCGGGAATTGGTGAACGAGTGTGAACGTGTTTGTTTTCATGTACTATGTGTTTATAATCATTATGTGACTTGTCGGTATGTGAAAACGTGTTAACATATGTTAAAACGGGGTTTAACACGTAAAATACCCAAGACCAGGCCCTGCAGGCGATTAGCTTTCTTAGGGGGGCGATTAGGCTTGCTTAGGGGGCGATTGGGGGCTAATCGCCTGATAAGGTAGGCGATTAGTAGCCCTAATCGCCTGATAAGGCTGCACAATCGCCTGACATGTTTTAAACGACTAGAAACGCCTATAAATACCACCCTTGACCTCTAAAACACCATTTGTGCAACCCTAGCCGTCCCATAACCCATACCAACACACAAACACCCTCTGGAACTCGTTTTTACATCAAAACAACCATTTCCAAGCTTATTCCATCATTTTCTCTTAAATCCAAGGTGTGTTCTTCAAACCCAAACCTTTAAATGATTATATTTTGTTCCCTAAAAGTCCAGACCTGACTTATAAATGTTTTTGTCTTTGAAAATCCATTAAAAACCGTTTTTAAACAAACCCAAACCTTTATGCGTGTTATATGTGTTATTTGTGTTTAAAGGTAGGATTTTTATGATTGAAACATGATTGTTCTTGTGTTATTTAGGTATTCATGGCTGTTATGAGTTAGTATGATGATGTCCTAGGAGTTTGGATGGTTTTGGTTGTGTGTTGTTGATGTTTGATGTTTTGACCCATTTGAATGATTTTGAATGATTAAGGATGCTATGAGGTGTGTTGTTGATTGTATGATGTTAGGGTTTGCTTTAGGATGATGCTAGAGCAGTAGGATACTATCGGACAACGTGGTTATGTGATGAAATCTGGATATTTGCTATTTAGGGCAAGTTCTTGCATGTTGATGTGATGTTTACATGTTAAGTTTACTATTTTGGGAAAACGCTCGCATTCGGGACTGTTAGAATGATGAAAACTTAGGGGTTTTGCTTGAAATATGTTTGTTAATGTGTTAGGATTGATATTGGGTGTTTACACGTGTTCCGGATCTGATTTGGAGGGTTAAACGCGCGAAATTGCGTCGCGCAGCAGCTGCAGGCGATTAGCAATCCTAATCGCCTGATGTGGCAGGCGATTAGGCCTCTTAGCAGGCGATTAGCCTCTCAATCGCATGCTAAGGTAGGCGATTAGCATCATAATCGCCTGTTGACCATTCCCAATCACCAGTTGACTTTTCCTAATTGCATGCTAAGTTCCTAATCGCGTGTACTGCTGTTATAAGTGTATTTTGACATTCCGAAACCCGATTTGACACCTAGGAACATGCTAGAAACCCCGTGACATGCCTAGTATCATAGTAACACGTGTTTGGACTTGTTTGTGCGTTAGTTGACCTATGTGTTAGACTCATTGAACTTTAACACATGTTAAGTACTAAGTTGCATGATTTGTGTATGTTTGTGTATGAGATGAACACGTGGAATGTCGGGTCACCAATGGGATGTCGAGTCTTGTCTTACGTAGTCTGGTTGTCGGTCAAACACGTTTTTCGGACACATAATGGTCATGGACTGGACTTAGGGACTAATGAACCCGACGGGTTATTAGTCTAACTTGACACATATCTTATGATAGGTCGCCACTAGTTGGGGCTATCATATCATACAAACGGTTTACTCATATCACATAGACGGTTTACTCATAAACGGAAGACGCAACCTAAGGTGAGTTCACGGCCCCACTTTTTACGGTTTTTGCTTTCGGGGGAGAAACATGCTTAAAACTCTTTTATGACTTATGGCTCGTCTTCATCTTAAACTCTTTTATGACTCATGGCTCTTTTTCACGTTATACTATGGCATACATATTATTACTATACGGTTCATCAAAAAGTCCCTTAGAAACCACTAACATGGGAATATGGCGGGGAAATGTGGATAGCGCTATTGGGAACTGACAAGCCCCACTCGACGGCTGGAGGCCGGGCGGGTGCATATTGTCTCTAATAAAACAAGGCCTACCGTTGATGACGGTAGTCCATAGGAAAATAAGGGTCAGTAAACGGCATAGTCAGCAATGGTTTCACCCGTATGAGTATCTTATTCTGCGCCTAGCTAGCGTTCTCACAAGCATAGTAGTAACTGTGATGGTAACGGTTTTCGAAGGATCACTTTAAACGTTTAAATAAAACCTGTGAACTCACCAGCATTATATGTTGACTCTTTTAGCATGTTTTCTCAGGTCGCTAAGGTAGCAGCTGTCAGATAGGCGCACGGAGTCGCACTGGAGTCGTCTCGTGTCTAGGGTCGCATTTGCATGTTTTGAGATTGTTAACTTTTGAACTTATGTTTTATTTCTGCATGACTTTTGTAAACTCTGAATGCTTCCGCACTGTCGAATGTTGGTTTTAATATTATGCATGGTTTTTGTTCACGTATGTTTTTACATTTAGACGTCGTTTATTGTGACCGTTGACTTGGATCCTGGTGTGTCACACGCCTCGCGGTAGAACTCCGCATGTGGGAATTTGAGGGTGTGACCGATATCACGATTGGTGCTAAAAAAACATTGGCCTTAAATTTTAAACATTAAACTATATATATAAAAAAGATAAAAAAAAAGAAAGGTTCTTGATAGCCATCTCCAAGAACCCTCAAATATTTTGGGCCCCAGTCAGCATAAAAGCTAGGCCCACTATTTTATTAAAAAAACTAGAACTTTATGCTAAAGCTAGGCGTTGAGCATGAAATTAAAATGGTTTTTCAACTCCACTCAAAATATTTGGGGCCCTGGCCGGCATTAGAACTAGGCTCAAAAGTTTATTAAGTTAATGATTGTGTTATTTACTAGCTTTGATTGGTGGACCGATATCACGATTGGTACTAAAAAAAACATTGGCCTTAAATTTTAAACATTAAACTATATATCTAAAAAAAGATAAAAAAAGAAAGGTTCGTGATAGCCATCTCCAAGAACCCTCAAATATTTTGAGCCCCAGACAGCATAAAAGCTAGGCCTACTATTTTATTAAAAAAACTAGAACTTTATGCTAGAGCTAGGCGTTGAGCATGAAATTAAAATGGTTTTTCAACTCCACTACTAAGAATTTCATGTATAAAAAATAATATGTTTTTTAAATATAGAACTCAATGCATATACATAAATTTTTTAAAAATTTCTGGTCATTATAAAAGACCGGGCCCTATGCCTTCGCCCCTTCCACCCAACCTATTGGATGGGAGTGTTAAACATTCATCGATTTTAAATCTTCACCCCTCATTCTCTGAACCAACTTTATAGCATCCTCTCCATCGAATAATATTTATCACTTCTAAACATATATCCTTGAAAATCATAGAATGATGTATATTACTCTAACCTGAACATTAAATTCATTGTTTTTATGTGTTGGTTCAAAGAACGTCTACAAAGTACACAACCGATTGTCTGCTTGCTAATGTTTGCCACTTTATTGCCTGTACACATGGTAAGACCAACCCACATGCGATGACACAACACGTAAATCATGCATGTATGCCAATAGCCCAATACTCTAATAGTCTAATATCAAATAAAAGCATATATTATAAAATTTTATATAATTTTATATAATTTTATATTTATTAGATAAAAACTAATAAATTCAATATAACACATTAACATTATTCAATTATTTTGTAGTCTTTGTGGTTTTTCAAAAGTAACATGTTTGAGTACATAAGGTTTTCAAGTAACAAGTTAGGGTTATTGTCATTGATGTGTGTTTTAGTTTAGTATAGTTTTATTTTACCAAAATGAGATCGAGTTTTAAATTTATAAAGAAATAATATTTCCTTTTTAACTAAACCCACACAAGAGGCAAATGTATCTATTAGTATAGCTTTTTGTAAGTACCAAATAACGAACCAAAATGACACGACGTTTACTACTTATTTTCAGTTACCAATTAATTCTTAGTTTATTAGTTTAGAGATGTGATTAAAAGTGTAGACAAATAAACAGTTATAACAATATATATGTGACATCCCAGGAAAATCCCATATCGGCCGTGGCAAGGAGAGATCCTTGGTTCATATGTAATCTAATGCCTCTTAATCACCAACGCGTTTTGGGATTTAATGTTAGTGGATGAGCTAGTGGAGAACTCTACAGTTAAGCGTGCTTAGGTGGGAGCAATATCAGGATGGGTGACCTCCTGGGAAGTCTCCACTAGGGCAACAAAAAACAAATCCGTGAGCTCTGGATGGGCAACCCATCGGGGCAAAGCAGACAATATTGGTGGTGAGATGGGTCGGATGTTACAAATGGTATCAGAGCCACTCCTGTGCCGTTCGGGATGATGGGTGCATACCTCATCAGGGACAATGAGACTCTAACACGGGGTGAATGTGACACCCCAGGAAAATCCCACATCGGTCATGGCCAGGAGAGATCCTTGGTTCATATGTAATCCAATGCCTCTTAATCACCAACGCGTTTTGAGGCTTAATGTTAGTGGATGAGAGGAGAACTCCACAGTTAAGCGTGCTTAGGTGGGAGCAGTATCAGGATGGTGACCTCCTGGGAAGTCTCCACTGGGGCAACCAAAATAAATATGTGAGCTCTGGATGAGCAACCCATCGGGGCTAAGCAGACAATATTGGTGGTGAGAGGGGTCGGATGTTACAATATATAAGTATGGAGAGAGTGTCAAGTCAAAATAAGGTGTTGCTTTGGATGGAATGCACTTAAGATAAATTTAATAATGATTTAAAGTGATATGAAAACGTATCACGTGTTCCACATGAGTTTTTTGACGGTTTATCTTCTTGAAGTTATTTTGACGATCACGTGTTTCGGGCTGTTCACGTTCAACCTTTAGAGACATATCAACTCAAGGTTGCATATGTATATCAATTAATTCTTTTCTTTTATGATAAACTTGCTAAGATCCGTAACAAGTAGCAAACTATCACTGATATTACACTGCTTGTCGCCCCTTTCGAAGTCGCTCCACCCTTGTTTGGAATATTTAATTTATCAAAATAGTGATTAATCTTTATTATTTGGGCGACAATATAATCATAGTAAATACATATAGATCATTGACTTCCTAACGTGAGTTCACCAACCCTTGGTTTGCGCTAAAGTATAGACAAAGTCGCGAAACCAAGTGTTGGTTTTACACCAAGGTTAAGTATATAGATAACACCAACCTCAAGTGTAGTTTGATAGATGAAGATTGGTCACAAAATGTATGTCTTTCCAACTCCACAAATGGGCTAACCTTTAGTCCTTTACACATGGTTTCACATACTAATGCATGGGTTTTTACACACGATGGATACACTGATAAGCTCCCCTATTTTTTATTAAGAATACTCACAATACTAAAGACTAAGTTTGTTAATTAATTATTTTATCAAAAACATAAGTTTTATAAAAATTACCAAAAACATAAATGCGTCACTCTTACTAAAAATAAACTACTAAATTTATACCAAGTTCCATCTTCACCCAACCAACATTGAGAAATCTAGCCAAGAATGGCCATACAAGCTACCTCATAAAGGGTATTAATGAGGCTAATCACAGTAAAGAAGCATATAGGGAAATCTTAGGCTTTGAGTGATTTTGGGGTTTTCTCCTTCTCGGTTGGGCTATTACAAGTGGTTATGGAGTGATCCCAAGAACCAAAGACTATCCAGTAGAACATCATAGAATAGAAATTGGACTTGTTTGTGACATGCCTAGTATCATAGTAACACGTGTTTGGACTTGTTTGTGCGTTAGTTGACCTATGTGTTAGACTCATTGAACTTTAACACATGTTAAGTACTAAGTTGCATGATTTGTGTATGTTTGTGTATGAGATGAACACGTGGAATGTCGGGTCACCAATGGGATGTCGAGTCTTGTCTTACGTAGTCTGGTTGTCGGTCAAACACGTTTTTCGGACACATAATGGTCATGGACTGGACTTAGGGACTAATGAACCCGACGGGTTATTAGTCTAACTTGACACATATCTTATGATAGGTCGCCACTAGTTGGGGCTATCATATCATACAAACGGTTTACTCATATCACATAGACGGTTTACTCATAAACGGAAGACGCAACCTAAGGTGAGTTCACGGCCCCACTTTTTACGGTTTTTGCTTTCGGGGGAGAAACATGCTTAAAACTCTTTTATGACTTATGGCTCGTCTTCATCTTAAACTCTTTTATGACTCATGGCTCTTTTTCACGTTATACTATGGCATACATATTATTACTATACGGTTCATCAAAAAGTCCCTTAGAAACCACTAACATGGGAATATGGCGGGGAAATGTGGATAGCGCTATTGGGAACTGACAAGCCCCACTCGACGGCTGGAGGCCGGGCGGGTGCATATTGTCTCTAATAAAACAAGGCCTACCGTTGATGACGGTAGTCCATAGGAAAATAAGGGTCAGTAAACGGCATAGTCAGCAATGGTTTCACCCGTATGAGTATCTTATTCTGCGCCTAGCTAGCGTTCTCACAAGCATAGTAGTAACTGTGATGGTAACGGTTTTCGAAGGATCACTTTAAACGTTTAAATAAAACCTGTGAACTCACCAGCATTATATGTTGACTCTTTTAGCATGTTTTCTCAGGTCGCTAAGGTAGCAGCTGTCAGATAGGCGCACGGAGTCGCACTGGAGTCGTCTCGTGTCTAGGGTCGCATTTGCATGTTTTGAGATTGTTAACTTTTGAACTTATGTTTTATTTCTGCATGACTTTTGTAAACTCTGAATGCTTCCGCACTGTCGAATGTTGGTTTTAATATTATGCATGGTTTTTGTTCACGTATGTTTTTACATTTAGACGTCGTTTATTGTGACCGTTGACTTGGATCCTGGTGTGTCACACGCCTCGCGGTAGAACTCCGCATGTGGGAATTTGAGGGTGTGACCGATATCACGATTGGTGCTAAAAAAACATTGGCCTTAAATTTTAAACATTAAACTATATATATAAAAAAGATAAAAAAAAAGAAAGGTTCTTGATAGCCATCTCCAAGAACCCTCAAATATTTTGGGCCCCAGTCAGCATAAAAGCTAGGCCCACTATTTTATTAAAAAAACTAGAACTTTATGCTAAAGCTAGGCGTTGAGCATGAAATTAAAATGGTTTTTCAACTCCACTCAAAATATTTGGGGCCCTGGCCGGCATTAGAACTAGGCTCAAAAGTTTATTAAGTTAATGATTGTGTTATTTACTAGCTTTGATTGGTGGACCGATATCACGATTGGTACTAAAAAAAACATTGGCCTTAAATTTTAAACATTAAACTATATATCTAAAAAAAGATAAAAAAAGAAAGGTTCGTGATAGCCATCTCCAAGAACCCTCAAATATTTTGAGCCCCAGACAGCATAAAAGCTAGGCCTACTATTTTATTAAAAAAACTAGAACTTTATGCTAGAGCTAGGCGTTGAGCATGAAATTAAAATGGTTTTTCAACTCCACTACTAAGAATTTCATGTATAAAAAATAATATGTTTTTTAAATATAGAACTCAATGCATATACATAAATTTTTTAAAAATTTCTGGTCATTATAAAAGACCGGGCCCTATGCCTTCGCCCCTTCCACCCAACCTATTGGATGGGAGTGTTAAACATTCATCGATTTTAAATCTTCACCCCTCATTCTCTGAACCAACTTTATAGCATCCTCTCCATCGAATAATATTTATCACTTCTAAACATATATCCTTGAAAATCATAGAATGATGTATATTACTCTAACCTGAACATTAAATTCATTGTTTTTATGTGTTGGTTCAAAGAACGTCTACAAAGTACACAACCGATTGTCTGCTTGCTAATGTTTGCCACTTTATTGCCTGTACACATGGTAAGACCAACCCACATGCGATGACACAACACGTAAATCATGCATGTATGCCAATAGCCCAATACTCTAATAGTCTAATATCAAATAAAAGCATATATTATAAAATTTTATATAATTTTATATAATTTTATATTTATTAGATAAAAACTAATAAATTCAATATAACACATTAACATTATTCAATTATTTTGTAGTCTTTGTGGTTTTTCAAAAGTAACATGTTTGAGTACATAAGGTTTTCAAGTAACAAGTTAGGGTTATTGTCATTGATGTGTGTTTTAGTTTAGTATAGTTTTATTTTACCAAAATGAGATCGAGTTTTAAATTTATAAAGAAATAATATTTCCTTTTTAACTAAACCCACACAAGAGGCAAATGTATCTATTAGTATAGCTTTTTGTAAGTACCAAATAACGAACCAAAATGACACGACGTTTACTACTTATTTTCAGTTACCAATTAATTCTTAGTTTATTAGTTTAGAGATGTGATTAAAAGTGTAGACAAATAAACAGTTATAACAATATATATGTGACATCCCAGGAAAATCCCATATCGGCCGTGGCAAGGAGAGATCCTTGGTTCATATGTAATCTAATGCCTCTTAATCACCAACGCGTTTTGGGATTTAATGTTAGTGGATGAGCTAGTGGAGAACTCTACAGTTAAGCGTGCTTAGGTGGGAGCAATATCAGGATGGGTGACCTCCTGGGAAGTCTCCACTAGGGCAACAAAAAACAAATCCGTGAGCTCTGGATGGGCAACCCATCGGGGCAAAGCAGACAATATTGGTGGTGAGATGGGTCGGATGTTACAAATGGTATCAGAGCCACTCCTGTGCCGTTCGGGATGATGGGTGCATACCTCATCAGGGACAATGAGACTCTAACACGGGGTGAATGTGACACCCCAGGAAAATCCCACATCGGTCATGGCCAGGAGAGATCCTTGGTTCATATGTAATCCAATGCCTCTTAATCACCAACGCGTTTTGAGGCTTAATGTTAGTGGATGAGAGGAGAACTCCACAGTTAAGCGTGCTTAGGTGGGAGCAGTATCAGGATGGTGACCTCCTGGGAAGTCTCCACTGGGGCAACCAAAATAAATATGTGAGCTCTGGATGAGCAACCCATCGGGGCTAAGCAGACAATATTGGTGGTGAGAGGGGTCGGATGTTACAATATATAAGTATGGAGAGAGTGTCAAGTCAAAATAAGGTGTTGCTTTGGATGGAATGCACTTAAGATAAATTTAATAATGATTTAAAGTGATATGAAAACGTATCACGTGTTCCACATGAGTTTTTTGACGGTTTATCTTCTTGAAGTTATTTTGACGATCACGTGTTTCGGGCTGTTCACGTTCAACCTTTAGAGACATATCAACTCAAGGTTGCATATGTATATCAATTAATTCTTTTCTTTTATGATAAACTTGCTAAGATCCGTAACAAGTAGCAAACTATCACTGATATTACACTGCTTGTCGCCCCTTTCGAAGTCGCTCCACCCTTGTTTGGAATATTTAATTTATCAAAATAGTGATTAATCTTTATTATTTGGGCGACAATATAATCATAGTAAATACATATAGATCATTGACTTCCTAACGTGAGTTCACCAACCCTTGGTTTGCGCTAAAGTATAGACAAAGTCGCGAAACCAAGTGTTGGTTTTACACCAAGGTTAAGTATATAGATAACACCAACCTCAAGTGTAGTTTGATAGATGAAGATTGGTCACAAAATGTATGTCTTTCCAACTCCACAAATGGGCTAACCTTTAGTCCTTTACACATGGTTTCACATACTAATGCATGGGTTTTTACACACGATGGATACACTGATAAGCTCCCCTATTTTTTATTAAGAATACTCACAATACTAAAGACTAAGTTTGTTAATTAATTATTTTATCAAAAACATAAGTTTTATAAAAATTACCAAAAACATAAATGCGTCACTCTTACTAAAAATAAACTACTAAATTTATACCAAGTTCCATCTTCACCCAACCAACATTGAGAAATCTAGCCAAGAATGGCCATACAAGCTACCTCATAAAGGGTATTAATGAGGCTAATCACAGTAAAGAAGCATATAGGGAAATCTTAGGCTTTGAGTGATTTTGGGGTTTTCTCCTTCTCGGTTGGGCTATTACAAGTGGTTATGGAGTGATCCCAAGAACCAAAGACTATCCAGTAGAACATCATAGAATAGAAATTGGGGTAGAAGGTGTGGAATGGGATGGATTGAAGTGTTAGTGAAGCCCTGTATTTATAAGCCTGGTCTACAGCTTGAGCACACCCATGTTGTCCTCCCAGGTGCGGCACTCCTATGTCCTTGGTTGTCCTCTGCTGCAGATTATGTCCCTGGCGGTTGGAAGAGCACACACATGCTTGCTTTAGCACACCTGTGCTTGGACACCTGGCTCAACAAGTTGTCGGTTTTAGTCAGATCTGGAAGCTTCTTTGCTTGTCTTAACTTGGAGCACGCCCGTGCTTAGTCACCGGGGTGGCTTCTTTGACTGATTTGTTGATTTTTGTTTATCCCATGATGAGCACGCCCCCTACTTAAGTGCGCTTGCCATCTGGTGATATTCAAAATCTTCAATTTCTCATCATTTATTCCTGCTTTTCACTTTTTTTAGGGTTAAAAACTTGCATTTATCAAATAGAAAAAATTTAGACATGTTTTCCTATGATCATATAAGAATTACCCCAAAATTTGTGACAAATATGCAAGTAAAATATGTGTACTTGATAGTACGTCAGTTATGCGGTTTCAAGTTTATAATACGTTGAGGTACTAAGGCTAATAGACATTAAATTTTTTTAAGTTTAGGTAAAATAACTATATTATCTTTTATATAATCATGCATGCGTGCGCATACACAAACACACACACTAACACACACATATGGAGATTCATTGGAGAATGTTGCATTAGCTTGCACATCATTGATTTATCGTATTAGTTTGCACAATATCAATCGATATTAGTTGCATTATTTGTAAGATGTTTGTATCAGTTTTACATTTTTGTTCATGTTCATTGTTTGACTGAACGAGAACTACAATTTATCGATATTTTATAGTTGATTATATTTTTATTTTCTTTCATGCTACATAATACATCGTTGAAAGCATGAGAAAATACACATAACCGTCATATGATGTAAGAGATATACGAACTATCAAACAATATATTTCGTAATATTTCTATAAAGAATGTCTCACGTCAAATGTCAACAACATGATCTAGATGCAATAATCCTGGATGAAATTAATGAGAACTCCTAGTGAGCAAATTAGCTGATCATATCAGTTAGTACAAGGCTTCAAAATTCAAATGTTAAGAAAAGTCCCTCAAATATGTCTGTTTTTTCATGTCTCGATTATCAAAATTTGTTTTAACTATTTTTTGAACTGCTTTAACATAACCTAGCTATTTTGATTTGTGACAAAATGTTTAGACCTTTTTGTCCGTTTTGTTGCATGCCATGACGTCTTGAACTTTTTGTTAGCTGGACCATGAAGGTGAAAAGAATCGTTTGGGTTGGGACTTGGGGTTCTATTGTAACTGTTTAAATGGTTAATGTGATTAATCATCTTATAATAGCAGTTATAATACATTATCATTATTAAAAGGGTGTATTCGATTACATAAAGACAAAAGCCACATGACCGTCATGACGTCTTACAAATAGAAGTCTTACCTCCTAGCTTATCCCATATTGGTGTTAATTACCTTGTCAAAACAGATAGAACCTAACTCTCTTAGATCAACTAATTTTATTTGTTCAAGCCAAATGATATTCTATCACAACATAATTGCTTTTTATAGACGATAAACAAACCAATATATCAGGATCTCTACAAGTCGGGTTTATAAAGTAAATATCAAATACAAATAGGCTTAACCTACTAATCATGAGAAGTGAATGGGGGGGGGGGGGGGAATTTATTTATTTATTTATTTATTTATAGAATTTTTTTCCATCTATTTAAACATGATTTCTAGATGAAAAATATAAAAAAAAAATATTTTTTTAGCGTAATTACGTCATTAGAGTAATTGCAGTAGTTTACACTTTAAAGTAATTGCGTAATTACTCTACAACAGTAATACGTAATTACTCTACACCATTTTTTTTTTAATTTTAGTATTAAAGTACAAGTTTAAGGGGGGGGGGGGAATTTATTTATTTATTTATTTTTAGAATTTTTTCCATCTATTTAAACATGCTTTCTAGATGAATAATATAAAAAAATAATTTTTTAGCGTAATTACGTCATTAGAGTAATTGCAGTAGTTTACACTTTAAAGTAATTGCGTAATTACTCTACAACAGTAATACGTAATTACTCTACACCAATTTTTTTTTTAATTTTAGTATTAAAGTACAAGTTTAACAATATGGGGAAAAAATTCAAAAAAAAAAAAAATCCTCCTTTACTTCTCACATTAAGGGCTATATGTATAGGATAAGAACCATTTATACAAGAACATTCCTCTATATGCTATAAACTTTTCTTTTAGCATGTATATACCAAAAGGATATGCATTGTAATAGATTTTAAAACTAAACAAGCTTTTGCTAAAGGGATTTACTTGTATAAAGGAAGAACCACTCACATGAAAGGTCATCTTTGTAATACAAAAGTACTAAACGACATAGATTCAATGTTCATTGTTCAAGAACTAATCAGAAGACAATAAAGACGTCTAGCGGATATGATAACGTATCTATGTCTTTATATTTTTGCATAACCTTTTTGCGGTTTGGTATCAGTTTTTTTAAGAAATATGTATGCCGACTCGATAGACTTGTCAACAAGAATTAAAGTATAGTTGTCCCTAATATATAACACCCCTGCATTACAAAGCTTGTGCTCATCAAAATATATAACAAAGTTTTTTTTTTTTAATTACAACATTAGCTATGTTATAAGCGACAACCATATCCAAAAATAATAGCATGAAAATCGACATAAACTTTTTTGTGTTCGCTCAAATACATGCCCCATTCAGCCATTCTATTAACTGTAGAACGGTTTCTTAAAAATTGTTGAAAGTTACCGCTATGCAAGTTCGACTAGCTAGTTTGATATGCTTGAATGTTATTTAGGGATTGCCAAGAAAAGCTAAAGTAGGACGTGCATGCTTCTTAAAGAGGGTTTGGTGATAAATGTCGAGTTTTGGCCAAAAAGTTGTTGACAAAAAAGATTTAGGATAAGATAGGAAATCAGAAAGAAATCAACAAAAGAAAAAAACCAGAGGCAAAAATGGTTATTGGTTTTTACATTTGTTTGCTCAAAAAACAAAAAAGAAAGAAAGAAAGAAGAGGCCATAAACGCCTATTTCAGGAAATAGAGGGCCAACGCAATGGCCAATGGGCCCTAAAAGACTATTTCAGGAAATAAAGTAAAAAAAGGTCGTGCTATGTCATCCTTTGTGCACACCCTATTTGATATATCATTTGTGGATGTTTTTTCTTATTCTTTTAGCTAATTTTTATTTAAATTTGGTTTTGTTTCTATACTATTACATACCATCCGATATCATCTATCACAAATTAAGCCGTATATAATATTTTTCTATGTTGGATACAGTTTAGTTTATAACAAAACGTATATAAAAATAAACCTATCAAAATGGTTTATTTTGATTTTCAAAACATTATATATTAAATGTTATAAACGAATTTGTAGTTTAAATAGAAAATTGTCACATGTAAATGTTTAAAGAATTCAAATAAGTCGATCCTATTAGAAATTATTGATACTTAGGTTAGGGAGCCAAAATTTGTTGCTTATTTAGTGTTTCTTTACATGGTTGTTGGTGCGTAAATACTTAATTATTTGGGTTTTTTTTTTGCAATTTTTCTTCTGATAAGTACATGATTCATAATCTATTCCCCAACGGCCCAACATATGTTTTAAATGCCCAATATTATACAACTGAGAAGCCCAGTAATTTAGCCCAAGTTCACTTGTTCTCTCTCACTTGTTTCTTAATCTAAAGAAATCACAAATTTCAATTACTTTTTCGGTAATTATTTGTCTGAATTACTTTTCAATAATTTTTATACTTAGCGTATTATTTATTATGTTGTTATTTTTTTTTTGAACGGCCAATTGGAATCACTCACGGACCACTAGATATATTACCCGTGTCTAAAATCAGTCAAGAAAAAGTATGTGAAGATAGAATGGTCACACGGTATGTAATAGCGATATAGAAAATAAAACAGATAATACCGACAAGAATATCACCGTTTTTAAATTGTGAATTACTATAAACTAGGGCGTTCAAGTAACTTATGGTCAATGTTTTAGATACCGGTTTTTAAATCATATCGGATTTAGCTAAAAATAGGTTAATCGGTTGAATACTTGAATCAGATGGTTCAACCGGATTGACTAGTTAACTCTATAAATCCATAAATCACAACAATAACTCAAAATATAATCTAGAAGTGCATGTTTACATATTAAAATATAGTCTAAAAGTTATCCGATAACGATAAAAAAAAAACAATAATCCAAAAGTATTCAATTTATCACCAAAGTTCTTTAAATGAAAGTGTACGATATGTTTTAGCCATTGGAGTGTTGAGTGCTCGAGTTTATGATCGCTTAAAAGATGAAATTCACTGTCATCGTCTTCCTCAACATCAAGAGCGTGGCAATTTTCATCTCCCACATTATTAAATAAGAAGTTTTAGTTAGAAGTAATAATCATAGTATCTTAAGATTACGCAAGATAAGTAACATAAGTTGAAGTGTTGTAGTGTTGTAATACTACATTTATTGAATTAATTTTAGATCAGAAGCTAAAACACGATAAGTTGAAGTGTTGTAATATTCAAGGATCAAAAATGTCATTCTCACAAGTTGAAGGGTTAAAATTGACAAGTTTAAAAGTTAGGGGTGCTAATTGAGAACTTTAAAAAGTTCGGGGGAGTCTGAACCATTCGCCCAAATTTAACATGCAAATGAGTCATTTCTTCAAATGGTCAAAAGATTGAGAATTAGAATGGACAACTCTTGAAAGTTATTGAATGATTTAAGAGCCATTAGCCTGAAGAGTTCAAAATTTAGAAAATTTTGATTGAGTCCGGATTTATCATTTCTAATGTGTGTTCTAGTTTGTGTAGTTACGGAAATCTTCCTACACGTTTAAAACTCAACATATGAGTTCATCTTGATTCAACGACAAAGTATACATATTGATGATCATCAACCTGAAGTAGAACCTCAATAGTGACAACCTAAATAACAAAGAACAATTTGAATTGCAAGTCCCCGAGGGCCAAGAATCTATCTAACCAAATCATGGTAAAGCTCCTGCAATCAAAGTTGAAGAAGATGTCAATCAGAAAGTGAAATTTAATTTGTTGAAACTGACGATAATTCTGAATTTGATCTCCGCCTTATTCACTGAACTGAAAATAAAAAAAAACAACAGAGATAACTTGAATCCTTCCAAGTTATCAAAACTAACCAAAGATCAAGATGAGATCTCATCAAGCAACGACTCAAGCGTAATCAGAAAGTATTCAAGTCTTAAGGAGTTAAGGCGGAGTGTGGAAATGCACTGCAGTGTATATCTCCAAGTTGAAGAATGCAAGAATTGAATATTTGAAGATTGTGGATCATTAACAAGACCTTTGGGGGAGTCTGTAATGAATATTCTCTATATCCCCAGCTAAGTAATATGTTAAGTCAGAATATCACTATAGGTCCAAGGGGGACTCTGTAAATGCACTTTGTGTATGTCCTTAACTAGTGGTATGTTTATATAAGTGGGTGGTTATGGATCGGTTAACCATGAAATTTGGCCTAGGTAAAAATAACTCAAAAGAATAAAATTGTGCATTAAGCCATTAACCATTAAATTTAGCTTAGTTAAAAATAACTCAAAACAATAAAATTGTGCATTGTCTGGGTTTAAAACTTTAGGTCTGGGATTTGTTAAACAAGTAATAAATTGTTAGTACAAATTTCTATATATTAGTATATTATAAATTATTATAAATTACATATAATCTAATACTATTAGTATTGATTATTACCGAATATTCAAACACAAGGATATGATATAATCTATAAATTCAAACAAATGCTCAACCAACCATATATAACCTATAAATTTAAACAAAGGTTCATGGTGAAAAGTTCAAAATCCGACAAAGATTTTACTACATGTCGGCTCGGTAATGACGGGTATGAAAATATTGATAACCATAACCGACCCACTGGTTTTTTATTTGATTCGGTTTTGTCGGTTAATTCGGTTTTTGCTCACCTTTAGATATAGGAGAATGATCCATAGATAGGTGCCTTAGCCATTATCCTCCATAATCTTTACTCTAATATTCCGTATTTTCTTCCGGTTTGGTGTAGGAGTATGAGGCAACCTATAGATAGGTGCCTTAGCCATTATCCTCCATAATCTTTACTCTAATACTCCGTATTTTCTTTGTAACGAGGTGCTACCGGATTTCATTTGGAAATCGAAATTGTATTTAACGTGTATCTCGTGTCGTTTCTAACATCTATCAAACAACCTGTATATTGTTTCCGCCTTTATATGGGTCATACGCTAGTCACCAAATTCTTGTGTTTGGATTTACGCGAGAAATCGGTCCTACATATACTATTATCGGTACCGTAACAATACTGTGGTATACCAAATCGATTACAAGCGACCAACATTGCTATCGGTATCAATTTATGGTTTTTGATCCATGTAAACACGTGCTGATATCCGTTTTGTATATCATGACTTTATTTATTTATTTTTTTGTGTCTTTGATCACTATGATGAATGTCAATATCATAACGAACTAAATCAATACCGAACAAATTGGTGATGCATAGAGGAAACCCCTAGTTTTCTTACAAGCAAAACTCGAGTTTGTATATACGGGGGGACGGGGCACTACCCGTGAGTTTTTTAAACTTCACTGATTTCAACCAATCTTACATTGTCACATCACTTCACTGATTTCCTTCACTGAAACAGTTTTTTGAAGGCAGCACTCCACTGGAAATAAAATAGAGAAAAAGACAAAAGTGGGAGAGATAAACTCACGGGTACCAGCCCGTTAACTAGAACCAGGATTTGGTTCACGGGACCACTACCAGCATGGGTGGCGGCGGTGTTACCGTGCTGGTAGTGGGGTACCCGTGACCAATTCTGGTAGCGCCCCATCCCGCCTAAAAACTAAAAGTAAGTTGAAAACGTATTCTAACTCGGTTAGGCTAATTTCTTTGGGCAGTCTATAAATCGTAGTCAAAATTCATATACACATGTGTCATGGAAGTCCAAATAAAATTCGAAGTTTAATGATCATGTGAGGAATATCATCTATGCATATTATTTATTAGTTGTGTCTCTCTCCCTTACTGCGGCTGCTAATTTCATTAATCGAACTTAGACAAAACTTCTACTAATTAAGCTGTCAAAAGACCACTAATTAGTGAAAAGTTCGGCAAATATTTCTATCTTATTATTATAAAATTTGAAGCATCAATTGTTATTAATTTAAAGTAAATGAGTTGATTTTTCTATGAGAAAAATTTAATAGGCATGTTTAAAACTAAGGCGTCTTTTTTTTTTTCGAACGGCAACTAAGGCGTCTTTTAACTTCTAAAATTCAATACAACTGAGATCTGAGATCTATTTTACAATGTGTTAATTGTTGTAATTGAAATTTGAATTCCATTCTTAATATATTTCATTGAGACATGAAATGAATTCCATTCGGAAGATATTTAATAATCATACACCCCTAAATTATGAAGCATATACTTTGGCCTACATCACACACCAATAGAAGGTTGTCTTATATCTCAGAATGTGATATCAGGGAGTGTATGAAACCCATAACCTATAATTAGAAGAGATTTTCAAGAAGCACGTGCTCCTCTGGTGAATCAGATTTCAATGACTTGTACTTTTAAGTTATATGTCATTCCAGATGTATATTATACGTTAATATGTGATTTCATTTACTTAGACTAGTGGGTGTGGAGAGGGGTGGCATTTTCATGATGAGCCGCCACGTAGGAGTGGGAGGAGAGGCATCTTGATGATGGGCCTCTAAGGGGGTGGTGTGCACTATGATGACGGGCCTCCTCATTGGTCAGAATTATTAAAAATAATAAAAAAATCAATTAAAAAACAAATAATAGATCCGGCTTCAACGGCAAGATTTTGCCTCCCATGCCGCCCCTAGCTCTATGCCGGCCCAGGGGGTGGTGTAGAGAGGCCCGGCATCTCATGCCCACCCTATGCCGCCCCCACACCCTCTAGTCTTATAGTTTAGAGATATATAAACTACTTGTGTATTTCACTATCTTGTTAATTATTCTATGCATATTTAACTTTTTAATTATTTACATTAAAATTATATTTCAATTAATTATGATTCAAAGAATGTTTTCAGAAAAATCCGGTCTGACCTCCGATTTCCCGGTCTGACTTGGCCGGTTTGCCGGTCAAATCCCGATCCGATGCATTAGTGGTCCGTTGTATCAAACCAAACCGGCCATGGGTTCAGAGCCCAATCCGATCCGGTTTTCAAAACCCTGATTTAAAGCTTTAAAAAAATTTATTTGTTACACCGTGTAACACATGCCATAACCTAGTAAAACAATAGAAAACTCACTATATTAGTATAGTAAGCAATAAAAACTATATATTAGAGATATATAATTTCTGAAAACAAGCTAACATAATTTATCATCTTAATAATTAATGAAGACCCTAGGAATGTTTTCAAATTCTACCTTTTCGTTTATTTCGCACTAGTGTAAGAATTGAGATACATCGTTTTCAAACATTATATCCATCACCATCGTGGTGTAAATGAATCTATCGAATCTAGTCAAGTTTGAGCTCGGCTCATTTAACTTACAAAGACTCGAGTTCAGCTCATTTTATTTACAATAGTTCAAACTTTAACTCAGTTCAAGTTCTATTTCTATCACTTGCATCCATCTCGTTTATCTTTCTTCTTATTAACTATTTCTTATACATTTAAGTTTATGTTTTATACACTTGTATATATATACACACACTTTGATGTGTATCATATGGATTATACCCCAGGAGCGTTCTGGGGTTGAGAAATCTAATACGACGCATCAATTTTACATATGAAATAGACTGATGCGCTTTACAGTTACATGCAGGAAAGCTTCAGGTAGCACCTAACCTAAAACAATTAACAATGTATCTCCAATGTTAATGTCTAACCTTAAACAACGTATAATTCTAATGTTAACATCTAACCTAAAACAATGTATAACTCTAATATTAATACCTAACCTAAAACAATGTACAACTCCAATGCTAACACCTAACCTAAAATAATATATAACTCCAATGTAACTCTAATATTAACACCTATCCTAAAGGCTAAAAAAATGTACAACTCTAACATACTAATATTGATACATAACCTAAAACAATGTATAACTCCACTAACATATTCTGCTTTGGCTGAAAATAGAATTCATATTTACTGATTTGAACATAATTAATGACTTGCCTATACATGATTAATGAATTACTTGAACACGTGTTTTTTTTCTGTATGAACAAAATCCCACAAAAAATAGTCGTTTTTTTCTCCGTTATATTATATAGCACTATGGTACTCGTTGGAAAGATAATAAAATGCTCGTTAATTTGATGTAATTTCTTTCGTTAAAAAATCTGTAAATAAAAGATAGAGAGAATTACACAGATTGTCCTTTAGTTTTACCTGAAATTGCATCCTTTGTCCTTTTTTTGAATTTTTAACTCCCTATGTCCTTTGTTTTGTACACTTGTTACACCGTTTGTCCTTTAGACCCAACCCCGTTAAAAAACTCAGTTAAGTTGGTCATGTGCCACTCATGTGAGGGGCAAACCTGTCTTTTCACCCTCAAAAGGACAATATGTGTAACAATAATAATAATAATAATAATAATAATAATAATAATAACACTTTATTTCTCACCTCTCTCTCTCTCTAAAACACACACACACCAGACACAAACACACACTCTCCCCCTCTACTCCTCTTCCGGCGATAGCTCCGGCCGTCGGAGCTATCCATGTGACGGATCTTCAGACTCTAACCTAAATTATCGATACAGTGAACAATACAAGAACAAAAGTCATAAATCTACGCTAAATTATCGATACAGTGAATAGAAATGTGACGTGTTGAGGTTACTTACCGGGAGCAATGTATCCGTAAGAACCTGCAACGGCTGACATGGATTTAGACTGAGGCATGTCAATGACTTTAGCCAAACCGAAATCACCAACATGAGCTTCATCATTCTCGTCAAGTAAGATATTATTCGACTTGATATCTCGATGAATGATTCTTGGTTTACAGTCATGGTGTAAGTACATAAGACCTTGAGCAGCCCCAAGAGCAATGGTGAATCTAGTTGGCCAGTTTAAGCTGCAAGACGAACCGTTATGCAGCAATTCCCCTAAACTACCTCTTGCCATATATTCATACAGAAGCAGATTAGAATCCTGATAATAGCAGTACCCATACAGCTTCACAATGTTTCGATGTCTGATCTTCCCTAACGTCAGGATTTCCGCTTGAAAACTGTTTTCAATCGTGTCCCCTTCTCGATTTGAAGCAAACTTTTTGACAGCAATGATCTGTCCCGACTGCATTACCGCCTTGTAAACTGTCCCAGCAGCCCCTCTTCCAATAACGTAACTGTCGTGAAAGTTTCTCGTCGCGTCTACCAGCTCCTGGAACTTGAAACCGTCTTTTGGTGGGAAGTAAATGTCTGATGACACTGGAGATGATCCGTCTGTTTCGTCGTCTGCAGTGGTTTGGTTTTGTGCAGAGCCTTTTTTCATGAAGTATAAGATGATTACGATAAGAATGAGAGAAACTCCTCCGACGACGGTTGCAATTATGGTGACGAGTTTGCCTCTAGACGCAGAGGCGTTGTTTGAAGAAGGTGTTGTCGGGTTAGAGTCTGAAGATCCGTCACGGCCGGAGCTATCGCCGGAAGAGGAGTAGAGAGGGAGAGTGTGTGTTTGTGTCTGGTGTGTGTGTGTTTTAGAGAGAGAGAGGTGAGAGATAAAGTGTTATTATTATTATTATTATTATTATTGTTACACATATTGTCCTTTTGAGGGTGAAAAGACAGGTTTGCCCCTCACATGAGTGGCACATGACCAACTTAACTGAGTTTTTTAACGGGGTTGGGTCTAAAGGACAAACGGTGTAACAAGTGTACAAAACAAAGGACATAGGGAGTTAAAAATTCAAAAAAAGGACAAAGGATGCAATTTCAGGTAAAACTAAAGGACAATCTGTGTAATTCTCTCTAAAAGATATTAACGTTCAAAAAATTATGGTAGGAAACATGAGAGAGAGAGAAATCCAATTTTGTTTTTAAACTTTTTTTGTCCTAAAATTACTTAATGCTACATGACATCCTACATGACACTCTCAAAAGAGAATGACTATATGAGTGTCATGTACGATTTAACTATTTGGAATATATATATAGATATAAATATAAATAATAAAAGTTATACAAATAATAGTTCGTTTAGGTTCGCAAGTCTGTTTGATCTCAAGCATGACATTTAGCTCAACTCAACTAAAGATTTTAGCCAACCAATCTCGATAACAGTTTTACTCGTTCAACCGCATCATAACCAAATACAATAATAACTCCGCAACAACAGTTTTATTTTTATAATTTAAGATACTTTAAAACATAAAGTCTTTAATGAACATGACAATAACAAAACATTATCATCTTAAACATTTTTATTACAAAGTATATATGATATCAAAATACTCAAAGCTTTTATTGAATCAAACAAAACCAGAAACAAATCTCACAAACAATCTGTTCTAACTACTCTCTACCACAAACACTCTCAATACCATCGACAGATTACACAGAGACGATCTAGAACAGATACAAGATATATCTGCTTTACAATATGATCAAACCCTAACTGACTTAGACGAAAGAGAGTACACAATATGAGAGAGTAACAAGTGAGCTGAAACCCTAATCAGACGAGATAATAATCTATATATAGAACCAGTAGAAGGTTCTAATGAGAAAGCACAAAACTTAGAATATCAGCCCTTCGATCAACTCACACGGATTGAGAATGAATGATCAGGATGTGTTCTTAAAGTCTTTGAAGACTTTAATCTGATGGACTCTTACGAACAGGGCTTCAACATGATGGGCTTCTAATATGGACTTGATCAATCATCTTGGGCCAGCAGCAATGACTTTATCTTGGACTAATGACTTTATCTCAGCCCACGAACATAACCTGCCCAAATACTTATGCAAGATGTCAAAGTAAAATGAATTTATATAAACTAGAAATAATAAAAGAATTGTAAGAATTAAAATGAAATAATATCACCTGGTTCATTTTAACAATTTTATAAAGAAAACAATATTTATTTTGTTAATAGTTTTTAAAGGATTAGAATCAAATGATTCAAAAATTTTGGGTTCTTTGAAAGGAAAACAGTTTTCAAAGAACTTTACATCCCTTGAACAGCTTATTGTTTTGCTATCAAGGCTAAAAACTTTATAACCCTTTTTTTCATTTGAGTAATCTATCAAAACACATTTTTCTGATTTACTATTAAACTTATCTTTTTCATCTAATATAGTACAGAAACACAGACAGCCAAACAATTTTAAGTGATCAAGAAAGGGTTCAAATCCATACAACATTTCATAAGGTGTCTTTCCTCCTAACACTCCAGTGGGGGTCCTATTAATCAAATATGCAGCAGTTAACACACATTCTGTCCAAAACCTAATAGGAAGGTTGCTTTGAAATAGTAAAGCTCTAGCAACATTAAGTGGGTGTCTATGCTTCCTCTCAACAATACCATTTTGTTGAGGGGTATAAGCACAAGTGGTCTGATGTATTATACCTTTTTCCTTACAAAAACTGGTCATTTGGTTATTCACAAATTCAAGACCATTATCACTTCTGAAACATTTTATATGTTTGTTAAATTGTATTTGAACAATGTTAAAGAAATCTTTAATATTTTCAACAACTTCTGTTTTATTTTTTAACAAACATACCCAAACAGCTCGGGAATAATCATCAACTATAGTTAAGAAATATCTAAATCCATCTCTACTAACAACTCTATATGGACCCCAAACATCCAAGTGCACAGGTTCACCAATCTGACTGGACTTGTGACTACTCAAAGGAAAGGGTTCCCTATGTTGTTTAGCTCTAAGACAGACTTCACAAGGTTCATTTTTATCATGTTCTCCTAAGTTAAGTCTAGTTTTAAACATGTTAACAGCTTGATCAGATGGATGACCTAATCTAGCATGCCACAAATTATAAACCTCAGAACTATTAAAACACACAGAGTTATTCAAGTAAGTATTACCACAAAGATATAGACCTTCAAGTTGTTTACCAGTCACCAGGACTCTCTTGGTTACCAGGTCCTGTATGTAACACTTACTTTCATCAAAACCAACATATAGTTTATTATCCCTAGCTAACTTGTGTACAGAAATAAGATTTACATTGTACTCAGGAACAACTAACACATCTATTAAAACAACACCATTTGCCAGACTAACATTACCAATTTTAGTGACTAATGCTTTAGTACCATTAGGGTGATTAACATGTATTTTTAACTCAGAAACTTCAATGTAATCAGTCAACTCAACATCACTAGTAACCATATGTTGACTAGCCCCTGAGTCAATTATCCACCCAATCCTAATTTTATTCCCCACATTACTTGCAAAACCAAATACAGGTTTCCCATGAACATTAGCACAAAAGAAACTACCTGTTACATTGCAGCTCTGTGGTGATTCCTTAGCCTTATCATTCAAAAGACTTAAAAGTTTTGTTAACTGATAAGTAGTTAAACCAGAAAAAGCATTAGTTTCAACAGTAGAATTATTACTATTATTACCCTTTATTCTCCTAGCCTGATTCCCCCTTGACCTCATCCAAGGAGGGTACCCAATGACTTCAAAACATTTTTCAGCAACATGACCAACTTTGTTGCAATGCATACACTTAACAGTAGATTGAGTAGTTGTTTTATTATTAAACTTTTTACTAAAATCTTCAAACTGACCAGTTTTAGACATAAAACCAACAGTTTGACCTTTTTTATTAGAACCACTAGAATTCCTATGAGACTCTTCCCTAGAAACTATTGCATAAGCTTCTTTGACTGAGGGAAGAGTATCTCTAGTTAACAAGTTTGTTCTAACCCCTTGATAATAACTATCCAATCCCATTAAGAACTGCATCGGTTTAATCATTTGACTAAAGTTATTAAAATCCCTTGAAGCATCACATGTACATGGAGGCAATTGAAGGATTTGATCCAATTGCTTCCACATAACATTTAACTTCTGATAGTAATCAGACACAGAAGAACCATCCTGATTAAAACTATTTATTTTCTGATACAGGTCAAACACCACAGAACCATCAACTTTATCATAAGTTTCTTTAAGTTCTTTCCAAACATCAGAAGCAAGTTTAGAGAATACTTGTCCTAGATACAATTCTTCAGACATTGAATTTAAAATCCAAGTAAGCACAATAGAATTACATCTATCCCATTGTCTAGCCAATACAGGATCATCCACAGATTTTTTACACTCACCATTTACAAAACCACGTTTGTTTTTTACTTGTAATCCTAATATCATTGCATTAGACCATACACTATAGTTTTCTGTTCCTTTTAATTTGGTATTAACTATAGTTAAGTTTGCAGAATCACTGGGATGAAGGTAAAGTGGATCACTAGCATCAAGTTTGTTAACTTGAGTAATTTGATCCACAATGGCATCATTAGGTCCTTGAGGACCCTGAGGCCCTACAACTTCATTAACCATTTTCAATCAACAAATAGAGAACAGATAACAACCAAATAGCAGATCACACAATCAACCTCCAACAATTAGAACAGAGCAGATAAAAGATCACACCAAAACAACACCAACAAACAAGATTCAAGTAGAAACACACAACACAGATCAAAAATAGCACAAGACACAGGCGAAGCTGTACAGGTGTTCCAGATCACTGGTTCATCACTCAAGGTGCCAGCGCAGGTCCTTGTACAGGAGCCACTAAGACCTAGACCAACCCTAAATCTAAACAGGGACACAACCCTGGCAATAGACTCCTTAGGACAACTCTATAAACAGTAAAGAAAGGTCAGGTCTCACCAACAGCCCCAAGTTAGGGGTCGCCTAAAACTCGTAATGTATATCCTTCACTTAGGGATATACACCAGAGAGCAAGAAAATATGCTATTCCAGTATCCACACAGATCTTGAGATCAGATCTGATTTCTCAATGATCCACAAGTTTTTCCTCAACCAAACCCTAGATCTGATCACCAGATCTAACCAGCCTTGTTATCAGGCTTTCAATAGAACACTTGTACACTCAAGAATCTCCACAAATATCCAAGAGAAAACCCTAATATCCAGCGGAAGACAATAAACCAGAATCTAATAGAGCCTAGAGCTCTGATACCATATTACAAAGTATATATGATATCAAAATACTCAAAGCTTTTATTGAATCAAACAAAACCAGAAACAAAACAAATCTCACAAACAGTCTGTTCTAACTACTCTCTACCACAAACACTCTCAATACCATCGACAGATTACACAGAGACGATCTAGAACAGATACAAGATATATCTGCTTTACAATATGATCAAACCCTAACTGACTTAGACGAAAGAGAGTACACAATATGAGAGAGTAACAAGTGAGCTGAAACCCTAATCAGACGAGATAATAATCTATATATAGAACCAGTAGAAGGTTCTAATGAGAAAGCACAAAACTTAGAATATCAGCCCTTCGATCAACTCACACGGATTGAGAATGAATGATCAGGATGTGTTCTTAAAGTCTTTAAAGACTTTAATCTGATGGACTCTTACGAACAGGGCTTCAACATGATGGGCTTCTAATATGGACTTGATCAATCATCTTGGGCCAGCAGCAATGACTTTATCTTGGACTAATGACTTTATCTCAGCCCACGAACATAACCTGCCCAAATACTTATGCAAGATGTCAAAGTAAAATGAATTTATATAAACTAGAAATAATAAAAGAATTGTAAGAATTAAAATGAAATAATATCACCTGGTTCATTTTAACAATTTTATAAAGAAAACAATATTTATTTTCCATAGATGTCACTAAACATCATCATGTATTAGGGTGTTCGATGCATACATTGATACATGCATTTGTATCAATGTCAATAGTGAATTTCTCTCAAATAGTGAATTAAGGTTCAAATTATATATAGTATGAGTATTTAGGTAGATTTTAGATACGTAGTAGTATAGAATGTGTGTTACTTTTGTCATCAAATTATAGTATTTGGTTTATTTAGAATTTTGTTAGTCTGATAGCGATTTTTTGAGGGACATTTTATTGATTTTTATATAAAGTAGCATACACGTGTGTGTTAGTACGTTTGAGATGAAATATGATGCTTGTAATTTATTCTTTTCATATCTTTAACTTGCTATGTTCCTAGTTTCTGCAGCCCATGGTTACAACAAAGAATATATGGCAGTCATTGATGTCTGCGCACGTGCTAATTAGACAATCAATCGCACTTACGGGTCATGCAAGCATCTTAACAATCGTCAACCGAACCTTCTACTCTTCTCTAACCATCTTTTTCATAGGTTAACCTTTTCAAACCATTTAACCAATTCTTTTATCGTACAATCCTTATTTAAACCTCGTCACTCATCCTTAAATTCTTCCATATCGAACTCAACCCTACAATGGACATGCTAGCCGTCAAACCTACCAAAAACTATCGCACAAAGAAACATACCGATAACAAGCTTAAGGTTGTTTATATATCTTCACCTATGAAGGTCAAGACTAGTGCCTCAAGGTTTAGATCGCTTGTCCAGGAGCTCACTGGTCGTGACTCTGATATTACGCGCTACAATGCTGGTTACTTTGACACCGTGGCTCCAACTACCACGTCCACTAGCACACAAGGTGGCTCTAGTACTTTGTTAGATGGGCGTGTTGACTCGAAACCAGATGAGTTTACACAACAAGCCATGTTCAATAGCTCGGAATCTTTCCTAGATAATAACTTTAGCTCGGACATGTTTGATCAGTTGGATGGAATACTCCCATCCTATTCTCTATACGGGACTTGATAGTTTTTTTAGATTGTTATACTTTTTATTGTAATAGTCTGATCAATGATTTGGGTCTTGTTTTGAATGTAATGTATATATAGTTGGTGATCATGATTTCGTCATTGGTTAATCCTGGTCTACAAAATTAATAGTTTGGTTCATATATGAAAGAAGTTTATGATGTTTACTTAATGTAAAGAGTTAATTAATGACTTATTATAAAAGTGGTAAAGTGATGCTCCAATAATGGAGTCAATTGAAAAAGATGTGTACGGTGAATTAATCAATATTCGATCCTTAAATTGTGTACATTCATATAATCATCTAGTAACAAATAGAAGAGTTGCGTAATAACGTTGAAGTCTTGAAGACTTTTAAGCAGCCAAATTCCTTTTGGCTTGACCGATGAGTAATCTAGATAGATATTTGAAGCCAACGTCATGATTTTTGGCCAACATAATATTTAAAAATACGATAAAATGATCAAAATATCCTACTCAATTCAGTTTGAGAACGTGTGACATTTTGGTTCGTTCATTAATATAGGTGAAAGTTATAATTTAATATGTTTAGAGTTAATAAATAAGTTGCTAGTTGGTCATGTTTCATAACAGTATGAGGTTAAGATTTATTTTTTAATGGGAAATGGAATTAAATAATCCAAACTTTGTGGTATTGAAAGACAATAATCCTAACTTGAAAGTTGTAACTTGTAAGGCAATAGTCCCAACTTGTCTTGTATTTTATTCCATTAGACCAAAACTAACTAGGGTTAGTTTTTAACAGACCCAGTTAGTTTTCTGGCTAAAAATGTAACTATTAAAAGATCAATGACCATTTTTGCCCATTAGCCAAACTTTTTAAACAAACCAATTTCCTTCTCCGGTGACTGGTGCTCTCTTCCGGCGACCACTCCTCCATCTCCGACGACCATTCCTCCACCTCCGGCGACCACCCATCCTTCTCCAGCGACCACCCCTCCACCTACGGCTACCACCCCTCCTTATCCGGCGACCACCCATCCACCTCCGGCGACCACCTCTCCTTCTCCGGCGACCACCCCTCCACCTCCGAAGAAAGAGGCGTGGTCGCCGGAGGTGGAGGGGTGGTCACCGGAAAAAGAGAGGTGGTCGCCAGAGGTGGAGGGGTGGTCGCCGGAGAAGGAGGGGTTGTCGCCGGAGGAGAGCACCCGTCACCAGAGAAGGAAATGAGTTTGTTTAAAAAGTTTGACTAATGGGCAGAAATGGTCCTTGATCTTTTAAAAGTTACATTTTTAGCCAGAAAACTAACTGGGTCTGTTAAAAACTAACCCCAGATAATTTTGATCCAATGGAGTAAAATACAAGACAAGTTGGGATTATTGCCTTCGAATACCCCAAAGTTGGGATTATTTAATTCCATTTCCCCTTATTTTTTAAGCTTATCTTATTTCATATATCCATATTCTAAATATTACTTACTTAAAAAAAGCAATGGTTATATTATTAGATTATTAGTTTTTTTAAGGGCGAATTTCATTAAAAACAAAACGGAATCTCCAAGGAGGAGATAACCGAAAAACCAGTACACTTACATTACATCAAAAGAAAAGATTTGCCAATCCTTCCAACCCACCCTTTCGATTTTCCTTCTACTATTAAACCACAAAAAACTTAAGGACTTAATGTCCGAAAGCGCATGAGTTATGGTTATATTCGCCGCTTTAAACACTTTTTCATTCCTCATTTTCCAGATTCGCCAACACGCTATCATCATAATTCCCAAGATAATCTCTTTCTTAGCGGAAGATAAGTTAAGATGCTCAATCGCTCCCTGGATATCACAGACAGAGAACAGGAACAAAGGGGGAATTCGACACCATCTAACTAAGCCATTCCATATACCATTACTAACCCGGCACCCGGCAAACAAATGATCCACCGTCTCTTCCGCTTCTTCGCATAAGGCGCATAGACTGTTCCCAATATTTATACTCCTCCCGGAAAGCGCTACCTTAGTCGGTATGCGATCTAACCAAGCTCGCCACAAAAAAATATTCACTTTTGCTGGAATCCATTTAACCCATCTCATCACGTTCAAATGATCTTCTTGTTGACTGCTTCGAATCCACTGTTTTGTGTCTTTAGCATTTAGAATCTGTAACTCACAGTTGTTCCAACTCCAGTTATCCTTCCCATAGTTCAAACTTGTTCCAGCAATCATCCGAGTGCAAAGTATAAGCTGCTGAATTTCCTGGACCGAGTTTGGATAGCGTTTCCAATCCCACACCATGGCTGCGGCCCTGTACTCAGTACACAACCTGTCCGCGACATGACAACCTTTATTCTTCTCGAGGCGAAAAAGATCCGGAAACAAAAATCTAAGGGGTATCCGATCTATCCAGGGATCAATCCAAAATTTCACATCAAGGCCATTCCCCACCTTCCCTTGGAACAAACTCAAAAATGACGACCCATTAACTACCAGTCGAGTACCACATTTAACTATCACAGGCCACACACCCCTCGCCTTCGTTTTGCAGACAATCGATTGATAACAACGAGAGGAGCCGTGAATCGCGTCAATAACTTGTTAGTTATTAGATTATTAGTTAGCAACTTACCTCCGTTATCATTTTACATTTTCTTTATCGATTCGACGTGTGTAATGCATGAATTCTAACCTAGTTATATCGATAGATTTTATTGATCACGTAAATGTTATGTCAGATTTGTAGCATTCTCATTGTTTTCTTAATATTTAATAGGTATTTTTAATGGTCTCGTGAACTAATTTCTGGTTCTAGTTAACGGGCCGATAACCTTGGTTTTTTTATTTTGATTTAATATAATTGTATTTTTTTATTTTAACCGTTTGTTTTATTATTTAAATCGTGGGTAAATTTTGTTTAAATTAAAGCATACAAATAAATTAAAACCTAATTAATTAAAAAAAATATAAAGAAGAACATAAAAACATAAATTCATTAATATTAAACATAAAATTAAAATACATTGAAACAAAGAAAAATAAACTTAAGGTTGGCGCAACAATTGCCACGCCTCAACATGGTCGAAAATGTTGTTGTATCGAGCCGCATAGTTCACATGCGTTAACTCGATAGCCAACTCCGGATCGATGTCCGGATCCTCCCTCAACGTGCGCTCATATAGAGTGGTCCACCAATCACACTTATTGTTCAGATCGGCCCACTTCCACTGGAGGCTCTCGATGGTCCGGTCGTTGATGCCGACATGTTGGTTGAAGTCGCCCAACACGCTTCCCAGAACCCCTCCGGGTGCGAGCCTGAGGCCCTCGAGCGTCGGCGTTGTTGTAGAGCCGGGTCGTTTCTGGCGTCTTTGTAGCACACCACCAACGCGATCTTTTCTTCCTCGGTCCAGCGAGTCATCTTTATGTGTGGGTGTTTGTTTGTTTAAGCCATGGTAAAGTGTGAGTTTTAACCCCAACGGTTAACTGTGTTTATATACAAAACTTTGAAACGGTTTCAATGTTAATATTCAATTTTACTGACCGTTTAGGTGGACGGTTTCATGAATTCAATTCAATTGGCGGTTCCATGAATTCACAATTCAATTTTACTGACCGTTTGGTGGGACGGTTGTAATAGTGTGAAATTAAAAAAAAGTTTAGATATATATATTTAAATGAAAATAAATAAAAGAATAAGTAGAGTGTTGCCTCCAAAAAGTGTTTCAGTGAAGTAAATCAATGAAGTGATGTGACAATGCGGGATTGGTTAAAATCAGTGAAGTTGAAAAAACTTAGGGAGTGAAGTTGAAAAAACTTAGGGGTAGCACCCCTCCCCCTTATAGTTACGAGTTTAAGCTTCCAATTGAAATAAAACTTCTTTTTCAGCTGTAAATAAGTTTTATCTTTAGAAAAACAATTATATTATATTATATTATATTATATTATACTATCTTACAATTATAATAGGCTCTTAGGACCAGTGTCCTGAGCTAATGTGCGCCTCTTTCATAGACGATGGCATTCATGTTATTCCGTTGTTTTCCGAGGGCAATTTCATCATTTGGCTTTGTGGGTTTCTAAAGCAGATTTCTCCCTGCTTTCTCTTTCACTAACCCAACTCTCATCCACTTCCCACCGCCGTGTGACCCAACGACGTCGCATTTTTTTCCACCACCGAGTCGTGTACCTACGCCATTTAGTAGAAATTCGGACTTGAAAAGGAAGATTTGACGAGAAAGCAGTGACAAAAGACCGTAGATGATAAAGAAAACCGTGGCGGTCATGGCAGTGGCGTCTGGTGTTGGATGGTGGTTAGTGACGTCTTGGTTGTGATGGTGTTTGGCTGGTGATTATAGCAGTGGCGGTTAGTGGTGATGGTGTTGGATGGTGGTTGTGGCAGTGACGGTTGTTTAGTGGTGGTGTTGAGTGGTGATTGTTGTTGGTGGTGGGTGGTTGTGGAAGTCGAGGCTGATGGTGATGGAGTTAAGGAAGGTGATAGAGCTAATTTCATGTTTTATATTAAAGGATATTAAAACTCATAAAAAAAAATACACTGGGTTGAATGCTTTTGTTTTCTATTATGTGTCATATTATTTTTCTAAAATACGACAGAAAAATAATAAACACATACGGTTCGTTAATCGTATTTTCCATTAATGCAATTCCTCAAGATACAGTAGTAAATGGTTTTGTTTGTTTTCTTACTACATCAATATCCAACTCCAAATTCATATTTAGTAAAAAGGTCTATACATGTGGCAACAGACATGCGACAGTGTGTCCTCAACCAACGAGAATCAATATGAGTTTCATATCTTGGAACATAGCCAAAATAAAATTATGAAACTTATCTCAAGGGTCATATGTATTGACACACTAAATTCGAGTTACTTTACAATTCTACGTCATCACAACACGCGGTACTATGCTATAGCTTAAAAAACTACTTTTACGTGCTTATATTTATCCGTGCTTATTTTTATGTATCATTTTAGGTGCTCTACGTTTTATCGTAATTTCTTTTCAAAAACGAGTGGGTCAAATATTTGATAGTAAAAATTCGAGCTACTTTAAGTTTCGACGCTGCCGCAACGCGGCAGGAAAAAATACTAGTTATTAACATTTTGGAAATGTTTAACAAAATGGGTGTATTATCATTTACTAACAATCTATTTTAGATTTTTAGATATTTAAAAAACGGACAGAAACATTTCCATCCTCTCAAATAAACAAGAGCCACAATTAATATGCTTGGCCACTATCATAGTGTATCAAATATCTCTGGTGGACCACAAACTTGATATTCTAGTGGTTCAATAGATAAAACCAGAATCTTGCTAGCCAATCAGGATGGAGTAAAAGATTGTATCAAGATAAGCATTTGATCACCAATCTAACCCAAAAACATATTATAAATCAACTGCTAGCCCAACCCACATTCATAACTCATACCCTTGTACAATCTCATATCTTCTAACCAAACACACCTACAATGGCAGCTTCCACAATGGCTTTATCCTCTTCTTTCGTCGGTCAAGCGGTGAAAACCGCACCATCGGGTTCCGAAATAACCGGAAATGGCCGGGTTTCCATGAGGAAAACAGCCGCACCCAAGAAGGTTGCACCATCAGGGAGCCCATGGTACGGTCCCGACCGTGTTAAGTACCTTGGCCCATTCTCTGGTGAGGCCCCATCTTACCTCACTGGAGAATTCCCTGGTGACTACGGTTGGGACACTGCTGGGCTCTCTGCTGACCCAGAGACCTTCGCTAAGAACCGTGAGCTCGAGGTGATCCACTGCAGATGGGCCATGCTTGGAGCCCTTGGGTGCGTGTTCCCCGAGCTTTTGGCTCGTAACGGTGTTAAATTCGGCGAGGCTGTATGGTTCAAGGCTGGAGCCCAAATCTTCAGTGAAGGTGGTCTTGACTACTTGGGTAACCCAAGTTTGATCCATGCACAAAGCATTCTAGCCATCTGGGCTACCCAAGTTGTGTTGATGGGTGCTGTTGAGGGTTACAGAATTGCAGGTGGCCCACTAGGAGAGGTGGTTGACCCACTTTACCCTGGTGGCAGCTTTGACCCATTGGGCCTGGCTGATGACCCAGAGGCTTTTGCTGAATTGAAGGTTAAGGAGATCAAGAACGGAAGACTAGCCATGTTTTCCATGTTCGGGTTCTTTGTTCAAGCCATTGTGACCGGAAAGGGACCATTGGAGAACTTGGCTGACCACCTTGCTGACCCTGTTGCAAACAACGCATGGTCTTATGCCACAAACTTTGTGCCTGGAAAGTGAGCTTGAAATGAGTGTGTGATTTGAAACTTGATTGATGTCAAAATGTTTGTGAATTATTAATTAGTAATATATGGTTTAATTTTGAGCAGTTTGTGTTTTTTTAGCTTCATTTTCCCCATTTCACTGGATTAAAATGATAACAGAACCAATTTTAAACGGATAACGGATATAAGTTACAACAACTGCTATGAGGATCGCGTAAACATTTGTATTTATTGTCATTTGGTTGATTATGTTACATTTCATCTTGTTTTTACACACTAAAACAATCTATGGACTTCTGTCATAAGATTCCAACCCAAGATCTTTATGTCATTAGGGATATAAAGCAATTGATACACCATCAATCCAAGTAAACCGGGCATTTTAACCGTCTTGCATAAGCATGTATGAGTCAACCTCAAAAATGTTGTATTCTTGTTGATCTTGGATTTGTTGATTACCGTAAATGTGTATGTGGTTCCCTTTCTCTATCAGTTCGGCTCTGCATAAGGTCTGCAAGTGATATCTTTCCGGAGTTACCTGTGTCGAGCTGATCAAAGATTGCGCATATTTGCAATATATCTTTCTCTGTAACCTTTCCCATCTCCTTCAGCTTGTATATCACATACTCTGCTTTACTGAAATCACATTTGTAACAAATAATAATTAGCATCCTTTTGTAATTGCTCATTAAGCATAAGCATTAGCCGATCCAATGGGCTCATCTAAATCCAATGAACACAAAGCATACTACACATCCTATAGATAATTTGAATGAACTTTAATTAATCACGAAACGAATAATTACCTTACAGAACCATTGTTATCAATATCAGCAGCAAGAAACTGCGCAACAGTGAGATCTTGACCAAGAACCCATTTAACCATCCTCCTATGTCTCTTATCGACTCTAGCTTCCGCCAAATACAAAAAGGCGCGAGCAACTGCAAGCGTAGACACAAGCAACCAAACACAAGCAAAAGCACGACCACCAGCCGATGAAAACGCTATATCACCATATCCAACAGTCGTCACAGACATAACCGAAAGATAAAAACAATCAAGCCAACCAAGATTCTCCACAAAATGCATAACACCAACACCCAAACCAATACAAAGAACCACAACCCCTAAAGCTAACCCAACTTTCATCCTAATCCTCATCCTCCCTTTCTTGAAATCAATTATATACGAAGGATGATACCGCTTCTTTTCGTTCTTTAAATGACTCAACAAGTAATTCTCTTGCAAATCAAGAACATAACTCACCATCGAACTAAGCAAGATATCAATAAACCCGAAACCAATCAACACAAACATAATCGAAAACACCTTCGCTACCGCACTATTAGGCAGTATATCACCATAACCAATAGTACACATTGTGACAATACAAAAATACAAAGCATCAACCACCACATAAGTCTCAGTACCCATAAAATGTTCCTTATTATACCAATACACAACCACACCAAGTGACAAATACATAACCAACAACAAAGCTGACTGCCTAACAATCGAAGGAGACCCCAACTGAGGCGGTTTCGCCTTCGCCTTCGACATTCGTTCCAAATCATTAACAGTACAAATCGCAGGCGCGGTTTTCGACCGATGTAAACACTTTTTCCTAAACTGGTAATTCTGGGTACATTGAACATGCATGTCTGGATTAACAACAGGAATGTTATTCGAATCCGAAAACAAAGTGGATAGATTGGGTGAATCAAGAGGATCAATGATGAGGGAAGCAGATAAAGGTGAGTCTCTAGGAGAGCCAAATATGAGCATATCTTTAAACTCATTGGGAGTTAAAGTTGGTGGAATGGTGATCTCGTTTTGTTCAGGTAATCTGGGTGCTTTTGAATACGGTGGAAGAAGCGGTTCTTTTTCCATTGGAATAATATTTTTGACCGGTTAATATAACAAATTGTTGGAATCAAGTAGGTAGGTAGGGTTAGGATATATACATGCAGAGGAGATAATGATGAGGGGGAAAGAGTTAGAGGGAGGATTAATATTGTTTGATTGATTTGATTGAGTAATATTGTTTAGGGCTCCTATTAATGCTGGGACACGATGATATCACGGGAAGGAGAAACAGAAACACGAACAGACTGTAAATTGAACCGCCAACGAAGTGAAGCTCCATTTGTTAAAAAGTGTACATTGTTATACTTTAAGTCCCAAAATTATTTTTCTGATCTATGAATATATTGTTTATTAGGTTTTTCATTCTTCCAAGAATCTATCTAGCTTTTCTACGGGTTAAATTGCTATGAGTTATGATGTTTCGAGTTAAAACCGATAGGTTTAAACCACGAGCTTATAGCTCAGTGGTTGGGGGATATAACGGAAGACTTCTGGCTGCTTGGTTAGGAGTTTGATTCCTGATCCAATCGGTTTTACCGACTCTTTACCGTCGTGCCCTCGGGCGGGTGAAGGGTCGGGTTTTCTCCGGAATTGGTGGCTTGGTGCCCGGGTAGCTGACACGTCAGTTTGTATGCCGTTCAAAAAAAAAAAACGATAGGTTTACATTTATTTTTGTTTCAATTTATGTCTCAACATGAACATACTTTAAAAATGAACCATAGTTGAGTCAAACTTATGCCTACCCTGCTAACAGTTTCTATCTAGTTGCGTTTGGTGCCGTTAAAAAAAAAATCTAGTTGCATTTGGTTCAAATTGTGGCATAACGTAGTTGTGAAGACCGTTTGAGAATAAGGACACATCATATCTTTTTTTTATGTGACCAAGATGTCTCATATTGGTACCTTTTGATTTTAGGATCATTAATAAACTTGTAACAAACCTAATTATGTATATTTAGGGTGTAAAAAGTACCACAAACGGCTATATGTTGAAAATGTGTTGTAAAAGTACTCATAGGCCATAGCATGTTCATTTTAACAAGTATATACTTGTAAACCTTTTTAATGAATCCATGTTGTGTGTTTTTTCCTCTTTAGTATAAGACCATGTGTAGTGGAGTAGGGAAAACTTGCACCGGCGTTATGACAAAACTTGGCCGTGGCAGCTGAGTCAGCATGGGGGAAAAAGTGAAAAAGGGGTGTAGTGGTAGAGGGGAAAACTTGCACCGGCGTTATGACAAAACTTGACCTTTTTTTCTTCTGCTCGTCCACGTGTCACATAGCCATTGGTATGACAAAACTTGCACCGGCGTTATTGAAATGGCGCCATACATGTTTGTTGGGCTATAGCGCCCCATAGTTCCGGTGTTACCGGCGCTATATCTCCAAATCACGCCACATAACGCTTCCATTACGGGTGGTCTAACGGTTTTCTCAAATTTGAACGAGTAGTCATTCGTCCATTGTCGTGTGACATTGTTGATTGTCCCCCACAAAATTGTTTGGTTTCAAATTTCTGCATGTGTAGGTTGGTGAGTGGTTTGGGGTGTAAAAGTAAGTGTTCAAACGAAAAAAAAAATCACCTAGGTCCTAGGTTCTTGAGTTTAGCTTTAGATTACAAAACATCATTGCCACGGCAACGATGGTCCAAAGTAAATGTTGAAAAGGTCAAGAACCACCAAAAATGCTTGTACACTACTTAAATTGATAATACACTAAAAGAGATTACACTAAATGACGCAACTCATTAGGTTCGACTAGTTGTGCCTCATTGATATTCATATATAACTTTAGGAATTATGTAAGGAAAAAAAAACCTTATATCAAAAGAGTTTTATTTTGACCTTTGATTAGGTATTCTTCATTTATATTGAAACTCTTCGATATATCTTTGTGTGTGTATATATATAAACAGCTTGTTGTCCGTCTGCTTGCTATCTTAATGTAATTTATCAGTTATGAAATGAATCTACAACTTGAATGTAAAATAAAATGAAAACACAAACCACATCTATTATTCCCTATATCGATTTGAAGGAGAGGCCAACTGAATGATGGTGCCTCAGTGGAAGGAAACAATGACCACATGCTTGAAAATGTTGGATGTTCAAACTTTTCGAATAAATTTATAAATTAAGCATTTCTATACCTTCAAAATGTATATTATAATCAATTTGTATTACAAAACTTAAAAAATTGCCAACACCACTCGGGCAAAAGGTTGCTTTTTTAGATGTGGAGGCATGAAGTCATGAGGTGATATTTTTTGTTCCTCAACTCATAAATATATATATTATAATCGATACCAACAAGAATTACAAGTCAGGCGCGGGTAGACGGGCAACAAGCTGCGCCGCAACCCCTTTTTGGATAGTAAAGCCTACTCTATTAAATATAAAGCTTGTGTCCTTGGCCGCAGGAGAGTTACTCTGCACCACCTTTTGCACTCGATCTAAAAACTGGATTGCTTCGGGAGCAAGGCCCCCAAATGTGTCAAAAGCGAAGGGCACAAAAACGTGTTGGTTTTCAAGACAAGCAGCTTCATGTTTCTCAACTTTCTTGGAATTATTCCAAAATAATGTTTATACATGCCCTAACAAGAATTGAATAGTACAATACAATTATAGCTTACAACCTTAGGCAGTTAAAAGTGACACAAAATAATACTCCTATATATTATCCGTATAGTCACACACATGGTTTTCTTCAATAGGAATCAAATAATACTCGATCAGTCACTCACATACCACGGTTTGTCAAACTTCATTTTATATACATCCAACGGAATAGTTTAAGAACTTGTTCGGTCGTTATTCACTTAAATTGTTCTTGGTATTATAAATTGTAGCATCATAGAAAACATAAGTTAAACTCGTGATCAAAACATGTACAACACGTAAAAGGCTCACTACTTTGTATACTTGTAAATTTCAACAGGAAGCTGATATGTTGCGTGATTGCATTTGTTTCCCCACTCACCAAGGACATATTAAGCATACGATGTTTGTTGCTCGTTGCCATCTCTAAGTTTATATTAATACAACTACGTGTAGTGGTAATGGCTCCCATTTCAAATAAAGAGTTCTCATTGGCTGATCAATGTGGTCCACGCTCATATTTTTGCACCCCACTCACGAGAAAGCCCTTAGCGCCAACATCGTGGTGTTTAACTCCCCTTAATGATAATGTAGCAGTGAGGCAAAGCCCACTCCACACATACTCTTATCGATGATGTTGGATGCTTGAACCGCCCGATACAACCCAGTACAACCGATTGAACTACTTCTAAGCCCAATTAGATATGGTTCAAAAACAGGTTTTTAAAACATTCTCTATAATATTAATAGAAGGACACTTTAATAGTGTCCTTCACTAACATAAGCAGCAACACAAGACACTATAATACGCCCTAGGGAGAGTTCACTCACAGCAGCTATATTTGACAAATGTTAGTACTCTGTTTTGATTGGGCAACGTTTCAAATTTCTATTGGTGCACATCACTTTGTTTTTTTCTTACATTTTGTCCCATTATTTTCTTTTTGTTTAAAAAAATAAAGTACAGAGTCTAAGTGAGAAAGAAAAAGGGGACTCCGGTCTATGTTCAGATGGCAACAGTCTCGCTCAGGTGATTGTGTTGTGGTGACGGTCGCTATTTTGTGATGGTCGTCTTCGGAAATGACGATGAGGGGTCCACGTGTAACTACTTGATTGTCCACCTTTTATTTTTTATTTTTTTAACAAATCAACAACCACAGTTCTTTAACCTCCATCGCAGGTTACACTCCATCTCCAGCACATTTACTTCATTTGTCGCTACCGAGCGGTGAAGTAGATAGACAAGAAGAGAGACAGGGGCATGTGGTTGTGGCGGTGGTGTTAAGGAGAGGAGAAACGGAGATAAGCAGTGGTTGCCGAAGGGTTTGCTGTATTACAGGCTTTTCCACCAGTTACGAGTTCTATGAGCGGACAGGCGGCTGCATCCGTTGCTCCAAGCGGCGTGTGATCCGTTGCTCCAAGCGGCGTGTGGCCCGGTGGTGGCGGTGATAGAGCTATGGTGGTGGAGGGAGAGAAGAGTGAGAGCCAGCTTTTGATTTTAGATAAAGAAGATGGATGGAAGAAAGTGACATTTTAGGTGGTTTATACAAATTCCAATCCACATATCATAAATAGGCACATATTTGTGGGCTGCTTTTTTTTTTTGCCACATATTTGTGGGCTTCAAATAACGGCAACAAGAGACAACCAAAGTGTTGTAATATTAAGGCCGGTCTGAAACTTAATGGGCAGCAAGTATTTTTATCAAGCCCACAAGAGAATAACAGTCACGTTTGTGACACCCGGCAAATTCAAGTTAACAACGTCGTCTAAATTAAAGTCTACCTTAGCGAGTCACGCGTATTCTGTACTTAACTGGGTTAGTTGAGTCGGGTTATGGTTCGGGAACTGTTATATGAGTCTAGGGAATCATTAGATGTTGGCCTAGAGGATCGTTAGATGTCAGTCCTTAACCAAGTGTACAAACGGTGACGATTTGTAGGATCGTCAGGGCATACGGAACGTACGAATCTCGAGTCCCGGGAATTGGTGAACGAGTGTAAATATGTGTATTTACTAGTGTTATGTGTTTACAATCATTATGTGACTTGTCGGTATGTGAAAATGTGTTAACATGTGTTAAAACGGGGTTTAACGCGCAAAATACTTGGAACAGGACCCTGCAGGCGATTAGGGTGAGCTAATCACCTGCAGGGTGGCGATTAGCTCACCCCAGGGGGCGAGTAGCTGCCTCAAGGTGGCGATTAGGGGGCTAATCGCCTAAGGGGGTGGCGATTAGCAGCCCTAATCGCCTGCAACTGGAAGCTAATCGCCTGCAACGTAAGTGACGACTAAAAACGACTATAAATACCATACTTAACCTCCTAAACTTCATTATACAAACCGCCCCAACACATAAACAACCTCTGGAAGGCGATTTTTGATCAAAACTCAAGGTTTCAAGCTTGAATCATCATACTTTCATAATTCTAAGGTTTGATTTTCATCCATAAACCTTTATAAACGTTTTTAATCAATCCCTAAGGGTCCAGACCTGTTGTTAAACGAAAAAGCTTTCTGAAAATCGTCAATAAGGGTTGTTAATCGGATTATAACTAATATGCATGTGTTATGAGTGTGTATGATTAAAAAGCTAGGGTTTTTATGATTCATGATGATGATTGCTATGTTATTATGATAGATCAGTGTTGATATTGATATTATGATGATAGGAATCTCAGTAATTGATTATAGGGTTATTGTTATGCATGTTAGTATGATGATTGCATGCTATGTGTATGGTGTTTGGATTACTTGATTTCATGCAGGACTGATTATACGAGGTTAAACGAAGGATTTTGATGTAAACATGTTTAGGATAGTGTTTGGGATGATATTGGGTGGTTACACACGTTCTGGATCTGATTTGGAGCGTTAAACGCGCGAAAAACTGGAACAGCAAGGTTACAGGCGATTAGCAGGCTAATTGCTAGGTGTTACATGCGATTAGCCCTAATTGCTAGGTGTTACATGCGATTAGCCCTAATTGCTAGGTGTTACATGCGATTAGCCCTAATTGCTAGGTGTTACATGTGATTAGCCCTAATTGCTAGGTGTTACATGCGATTAGCCCTAATTGCTAGGTGTTACATGCGATTAGCCCTAATTGCTAGGTGTTACATGCGATTAGCCCTAATTGCTAGGTGTTACATGTGATTAGCCCTAATTGCTAGGTGTTACATGCGATTAGCCCTAAATGCTAGTAGTTACATGCGATTAGCCTTCCTAAATGCCAGTTGACCAACCTAAATGCTAGTTGACTTTTCCTAATCGCGTGTACTACTGCTGTATGTATATTTTAGCATTCCGAGACCCGTTTTGACACCTAAGAACATGCTAGGAACCCCGTAACATGTCTAATAACTTGGTAACATATACTTGGATGTATTTCGGTGATACGTGAACTATGTGCTATAACTTGTTGTGTGTTAACGTATGTTAAGTGCACTTGCGTGATTGTATGTTTTGGAGCGTAAACATAACACGGGGAGTCTCGGGTCACCAATGGGATGTCGAGTCTTGTACTTTGGGTCGGTTAAACAGTCACGGTGTTTCAAACGAACTTGGTTATGGTCTGGACATCTAGGGACTAACTAACCTAAGGGTTATTAGTCTAAGTACTTGTAACTATCATATGTTAGGTCGCTGTTTTACGGGACTAGCATAGCTTGTTGAACTATTCTATTAGCTGAAGTTAACGCAACCTAAGGTGAGTTTACGGCCCCACTTTACTTGGTTTTCGTTTTCGGGGGAGAAAACATGTGTTAAACAACTATTTGGTAACAACTGTCATACTATGGGTTTTCAAACGGTTTACTATACGATCTTTGGAAGTCCCGGGGGGAAACCATGAATGTGCTGGTTTGCACAACGGGGAAATGTGAATAGCGCTATTGGGAGTGACCAACCCCACCCGTCGGCATGGAGCGCCGGGCGGGTGCATATTGTCTCAAACAGGAACAGGTTTACTATACGGGCACAACATCTGGTTTGCGAGTTAGTAATGGTTTTCCAATCGTAGTAGTAATGGTACATGCGCCTAGCTAGCGTACTTGGTTTACAATTGTTATAGTATGGACAGGTTATACTTGGAACTTTGATTACAAACCTGTAAACTCACCAGCATTTTTGTGCTGACGTAAACTCTTACATGTTTTCTCAGGTCGCTAAGGTAGCAAAGTGGAACTAGGGCGCACGCGTCTGCACGGCGTCTAGTTAGAGTTGCATGGTTTTGAACATTAAACATTTGGTTTTATTTTGTTTATGTAACGACATTTAGCTTCCGCTGATGTTTTGGGATTTTTAAACTATGTTTTGAAATTCATTTAGTATTGTTTATTGTGATCATTGACTTGGATCCTGGTTTGTCATGCGCCTCGCGGTAAAACTCCGCAAGTGGATTTTGAGGGTGTGACAGATTGGTATCAGAGCCAATGGTTATAGTGAACTAGGACTGCATGTAGAGTCTAGTCTATAACTGAGTCGCACACACTAGATGATCACATGGTACTAAACTTTATACTGGGTTACTCATAGACTTGTCGGGGTGTCTCTAAATCATCTTGCCCTTCTGTGTTACATCATCCAGACTCTTTTACTGGGTTACTTGCTTACTAGACAGTGAGGTACATTGGGGTTAACTGTATACTCTTGAGATTGGTCCAAGACTCGGACATCTCCCTTTCCTACCCCAATAGAAACCCTTGTCATGAACTACCGTAGTATTACGGTGTATAGCTAAGAGTCTATGTCCGGTGATTTGAACTTCGAACTAGGAGAACACTTGGAGGACCATGTAGAGCGGTTTATCATTTTGGGTGCACACAAAATCATAAACCGAAATGCATGAAAGCCCTAGTGAGCTCTGGGTTCGAATGGATAGTCCTGGGTTGGATCTAGCTTTGATCTTGTAAACGCTAGTGTTTATCATTGGCTGTGAAACTAAATTTTCTCGTCCTTTTTGCCAGAATCATGTCTGGAGCACGAGGAGGACGTGGAGGTGGTCGCAATGGTGGGCGTGGAAATGGTGGTCGTGGGGGTGTGAACCTCACGCAGGATGACTTGAACAACTTGCTGCAGGCTGCCTTCCAGCTAGGGCACAATGGCGGTAAGTTGACCTAACCACTCCTATCTCATCGGTGAACTTGTTTACATTTCCCGTGGTTTTCTTACGTGTTTCTTTACAGGTGGTCATGTTAATCCACCACCACCACCCATGTGCACCTACAAAATGTTTCGGGACTGCAAGCCCCATGAGTTCGCGGGTACTGAGGGTGCAGTAGGTTTGCTCAGGTGGTTGGAGAAGGTGGAGTCTGTTTTCCTGATGTGTAATTGTCTTCCTGAGGATCGAGTCAAGTATTCTGCTGGGTTGCTCCAGGATGTTGCGTTGACCTGGTGGAACGATATCACCCAGACTATGGGTATAGGGGAGGCTTATGCTATGCCTTGGGAGAACTTTGTGCAACTGCTGAAGAGGGAGTACTGTCCCAGGGAGGAAATTCAAAAACTGGAACACGAGGTGTGGAACCTCAAAATGTCTGGGTCGGAAATTGAGAAGTATACTGTGAGGCGGAATGAGTTGGCTGTGCTTTGTCCTGATCTACATGTGCCGGAATACAGGAGGATTGAGCATTATATCTCGGGTCTTGTGCCAGAAATCGCAGGGTTGGTGGCTGCGGGGAATCTTCCTACCTACGCGGAGGTGGTCCGGTCTGCTCATAGGATGACTAACTTGAAGGTGAGTGAGGGTATCTTGCCTGCCAAAGGTTCAACTGCTAAGGCTCCAGAGAGCAACAAGCGAAAGTGGGATAATGATGTGAAGAGTTCTACACCAGCACCAGCTCAACAGGGGAAAAGGTTTGACAGTGGGGGTTCATCTTCATCGGGTTCTAAGCCAAGTGGTGGGTATGTAGGGAAGTTACCGAAATGCAATAAGTGTGGACGCCATCATCATGGGAATTGTGACAACAATCGTTGCCATCGCTGCCAGAAGTTGGGGCATTTTGCCAAAGACTGTAGGGCGACTCTTCCATCGACTCAGGCCCCAACTACTACTCCGACTGCTACTACTCAGGGGACTGCGGGTAAACAGGGATGTTTTCACTGTGGGGAAGCGGGGCATTACAAGAAAGAGTGTCCAAAGCTGAAACAGGGAGGGAACGGGAATGGTAATGGGAATGGAAATGGTAACAACGGGGGCGGAAACAGGAACGCACGTGCCTTCGTTATTGGGACTGCAGAGGCAAGACAGGACCCTGACACAGTCACTGGTACGTTTCTTCTCAACGATCGCTCTGTTAGTGTTTTATTTGACTCTGGCGCCGACAAAAGTTTCATATCTGTGGAAGTTAGTCGTTTGTTAGATGTAGTACCTGTTCCTTTAGAGGCTAAATATATTATAGAATTGGCTGACGGTAAGAAGATAGAAGCTACTTGCGTTCTTCGGGAGTGTCGCATAGAGTTGTCGGGTTTGTCTTTTCCTATCGACCTTATGCCGGTACCTTTGGGTAGTTTTGACGTAGTTATAGGCATGGATTGGTTGTCGCTGTATCGCGCTGAGATCGTTTGTTACGACAAGGTCATCCGGATTCCTCTCCCTGATGGAGAATTTCTTTCTGTGTACGGGGACAAGAGCGGTGCTCCGCTAAGTCTCATCTCTAGCATGAAAGCCCTTAAGTATCTTCGGAAGGGTTATTCGGCTGTTCTAGCACTTTTATCTGTTTCCACTACCAGCGAGAAGAAGATCGACGATATCCCGGTTGTACGCGAGTTTTCTGATGTCTTTCCTGATGATTTATCTGGTCTTCCTCCCCATCGTCAGGTTGAGTTCGGTATTGATCTTGTACCTGGCGCTGCTCCTATTGCTCGGGCCCCCTACCGTCTTGCACCTCCTGAGATGCAAGAATTGTCTAACCAGTTACAGGAACTCTTGGATAAGGGTTTCATCAGACCTAGTTCTTCCCCTTGGGGAGCCCCGATTTTATTTGTTAAGAAGAAGGATGGAAGTTTCCGATTGTGTGTGGACTACAGAGAACTGAACAAATTGACCATTAAGAACCGTTATCCTCTTCCACGTATTGATGATCTATTCGACCAGCTTCAGGGTTCTAGTTATTATTCCAAGATCGATTTGAGGTCCGGTTATCACCAGCTGCGCGTCAGGGAGGCTGACGTTGCAAAGACTGCTTTTCGAACACGTTATGGCCATTTCGAATTCTTGGTCATGCCTTTTGGTCTCACTAACGCACCGGCGGTTTTCATGGACTTGATGAACCGCGTTTGTAAACCGTATCTTGACAAGTTCGTCATCGTGTTTATTGATGATATTCTGATCTATTCCAAGAACGAGACCGAACATGGGAAACATCTACGGTTAGTTTTGGAACTCTTACGACGAGAACAACTGTACGCAAAGTTCTCGAAGTGCGATTTTTGGTTACGCGAAGTCCAATTCCTAGGGCATGTAGTCAATGAACTGGGAATCCATGTCGATCCAGCTAAGATCGAAGCGATCAAGGACTGGGAAGCACCGAAGACGCCAACTGAGGTGCGGCAATTCCTAGGCCTTGCGGGTTATTATCGTCGTTTCATTAAGGGGTTCTCGAAGGTCGCTCAACCCCTCACCACTCTTACTCAGAAGGATAGAAAATTTGACTGGGGTGAACCACAGGAGTCCGCATTCCAAAAACTGAAGACTAAGCTTTGCACTGCTCCTATCTTGTCTTTGCCTGAGGGCACTGAAGATTTCGTTATTTACTGTGATGCTTCTATTCATGGTCTCGGTTGCGTGTTGATGCAACGCGAGAAGGTGATTGCGTACGCTTCCCGTCAACTCAAAGTGCATGAGAGGAACTACACTACCCATGATTTGGAATTGGGTGCGGTGGTGTTCGCGTTGAAAATCTGGAGGCATTACTTGTACGGTACCAAATGCACCATCTACACCGATCACAAGAGTCTCCAGCACATTTTTGACCAACAGCACCTGAACATACGACAGCGCCGTTGGGTTGAACTCCTGAACGACTATGACTGTGCCATTAAGTACCATCCTGGCAAGGCGAATGTTGTGGCAGACGCCTTGAGCAGGAAAGAATCGACAAACCCTCGTCGCGTTCGGGCGTTGCAACTCACAATCCACTCCTCTCTGCCTGATCAACTCCGTTCTGCTCAGTCAGAAGCCTTGAAGGAGGAAAACCTTAAGGCTGAAACTATGCACGGTGCCGACAAACATCTCGAGCAAAGGCCTGATGGCCTGCGCTACTTCGCAGAACGCGTCTGGGTTCCCTTATTCGGGGGACTTCGGGAGCTGGTTCTTGATGAAGCTCACAAGTCTCGGTATTCCATTCATCCTGGTTCAGACAAGATGTACCAGGATCTAAAAATACTGTACTGGTGGCCAAACATGAGGGCGGATATAGCCTCATACGTGAGTAAGTGCTTGACCTGTGCTAAGGTCAAGGTGGAATACCAGAAACCGTCGGGTCTACTGCAACAACCCGAAATTCCAGAGTGGAAATGGGAACGGATTACTATGGATTTTGTCACACAACTTCCTAGATCACCAAGCGGGAACGACAAGATATGGGTGATTGTTGATCGGTTGACGAAATCAGCTCATTTTCTTGCTATTAAGGAGACCGACACCATGGATCGGTTGGCTCGTTTATATCTGAAAGAAGTTGTCTCTAAGCACGGGGTGCCAGTTTCTATTATCTCGGATCGTGACTCCCATTTTACTTCTCACTTCTGGAAGTCTTTGCACAAGGCTTTGGGTACCCAACTAGACATGAGTACGGCTTACCATCCACAAACTGACGGTCAGAGTGAGCGTACAATTCAAACTCTAGAAGACATGCTGCGGGCATGTGTGATCGATTTTGGCAAAGGTTGGGAAGCTCACTTACCGTTAGTAGAATTCTCTTACAACAACAGTTATCATACGAGCATCAAAGCAGCTCCGTTCGAGGCATTGTACGGACGGAAATGCAGGTCTCCTCTCTGTTGGGCCGAAGTGGGTGAGAGTCAGCTCACTGGGCCAGAACTGGTGTACGAGACTTCTGAGAAGATCGTACAGATTCGTAATCGATTGACAGCGGCACGGGACCGACAAAAGAGTTATGCTGATCATCGCCGTAAGCCATTGGAGTTTCAAGTTGGTGACAAAGTGCTTCTAAAGGTTTCACCGTGGAAGGGCGTCATACGCTTTGGGAAGCGTGGCAAACTTAACCCGCGGTATGTCGGTCCATTTACGATCCTGGAACGGATCGGACCGGTGGCATATCGACTTGATTTACCGACGGAGCTCGGTAACGTACATAACGTCTTCCACGTATCTAACCTGAAGAAGTGTCTGACTGACGAGTCTCTCATTGTTCCACTAGAAGAGATCAAGGTTGATGATCGTCTTCGGATAGTGGAGGAACCTGTCGAGATCCTTGATTACAAGATTCGCAGTCTGCGTCACAGTAAGATTCGTATTGTTAAGGTTCGATGGAACTCGAACCGGGGACCGGAATACACTTGGGAACGCGAGGATCAGATGAAGTCTAAGTATCCTCATCTCTTTCCTAAAGAGGCATTCGAGTCGAGACACGTTACCACTGCAACGGAATGAATCTCGGGGCGAGATTCCTTTTAACGTGGGGATGATGTGACAACTCGGGTAATTCTCTCTCTTGGTTTCTATTTTTGTCTGTTTCTTTTGTTCATACTCTTGGTACTTACATAATTTTCGGGACGAAAATTCTTTTAACGTGGGGATGATGTGACACCCGGCAAATTCAAGTTAACAACGTCGTCTAAATTAAAGTCTACCTTAGCGAGTCACGCGTATTCTGTACTTAACTGGGTTAGTTGAGTCGGGTTATGGTTCGGGAACTGTTATATGAGTCTAGGGAATCATTAGATGTTGGCCTAGAGGATCGTTAGATGTCAGTCCTTAACCAAGTGTACAAACGGTGACGATTTGTAGGATCGTCAGGGCATACGGAACGTACGAATCTCGAGTCCCGGGAATTGGTGAACGAGTGTAAATATGTGTATTTACTAGTGTTATGTGTTTACAATCATTATGTGACTTGTCGGTATGTGAAAATGTGTTAACATGTGTTAAAACGGGGTTTAACGCGCAAAATACTTGGAACAGGACCCTGCAGGCGATTAGGGTGAGCTAATCACCTGCAGGGTGGCGATTAGCTCACCCCAGGGGGCGAGTAGCTGCCTCAAGGTGGCGATTAGGGGGCTAATCGCCTAAGGGGGTGGCGATTAGCAGCCCTAATCGCCTGCAACTGGAAGCTAATCGCCTGCAACGTAAGTGACGACTAAAAACGACTATAAATACCATACTTAACCTCCTAAACTTCATTATACAAACCCTAATCGTCCCATAAACCGCCCCAACACATAAACAACCTCTGGAAGGCGATTTTTGATCAAAACTCAAGGTTTCAAGCTTGAATCATCATACTTTCATAATTCTAAGGTTTGATTTTCATCCATAAACCTTTATAAACGTTTTTAATCAATCCCTAAGGGTCCAGACCTGTTGTTAAACGAAAAAGCTTTCTGAAAATCGTCAATAAGGGTTGTTAATCGGATTATAACTAATATGCATGTGTTATGAGTGTGTATGATTAAAAAGCTAGGGTTTTTATGATTCATGATGATGATTGCTATGTTATTATGATAGATCAGTGTTGATATTGATATTATGATGATAGGAATCTCAGTAATTGATTATAGGGTTATTGTTATGCATGTTAGTATGATGATTGCATGCTATGTGTATGGTGTTTGGATTACTTGATTTCATGCAGGACTGATTATACGAGGTTAAACGAAGGATTTTGATGTAAACATGTTTAGGATAGTGTTTGGGATGATATTGGGTGGTTACACACGTTCTGGATCTGATTTGGAGCGTTAAACGCGCGAAAAACTGGAACAGCAAGGTTACAGGCGATTAGCAGGCTAATTGCTAGGTGTTACATGCGATTAGCCCTAATTGCTAGGTGTTACATGCGATTAGCCCTAATTGCTAGGTGTTACATGCGATTAGCCCTAATTGCTAGGTGTTACATGTGATTAGCCCTAATTGCTAGGTGTTACATGCGATTAGCCCTAATTGCTAGGTGTTACATGCGATTAGCCCTAATTGCTAGGTGTTACATGCGATTAGCCCTAATTGCTAGGTGTTACATGTGATTAGCCCTAATTGCTAGGTGTTACATGCGATTAGCCCTAAATGCTAGTAGTTACATGCGATTAGCCTTCCTAAATGCCAGTTGACCAACCTAAATGCTAGTTGACTTTTCCTAATCGCGTGTACTACTGCTGTATGTATATTTTAGCATTCCGAGACCCGTTTTGACACCTAAGAACATGCTAGGAACCCCGTAACATGTCTAATAACTTGGTAACATATACTTGGATGTATTTCGGTGATACGTGAACTATGTGCTATAGCTTGTTGTGTGTTAACGTATGTTAAGTGCACTTGCGTGATTGTATGTTTTGGAGCGTAAACATAACACGGGGAGTCTCGGGTCACCAATGGGATGTCGAGTCTTGTACTTTGGGTCGGTTAAACAGTCACGGTGTTTCAAACGAACTTGGTTATGGTCTGGACATCTAGGGACTAACTAACCTAAGGGTTATTAGTCTAAGTACTTGTAACTATCATATGTTAGGTCGCTGTTTTACGGGACTAGCATAGCTTGTTGAACTATTCTATTAGCTGAAGTTAACGCAACCTAAGGTGAGTTTACGGCCCCACTTTACTTGGTTTTCGTTTTCGGGGGAGAAAACATGTGTTAAACAACTATTTGGTAACAACTGTCATACTATGGGTTTTCAAACGGTTTACTATACGATCTTTGGAAGTCCCGGGGGGAAACCATGAATGTGCTGGTTTGCACAACGGGGAAATGTGAATAGCGCTATTGGGAGTGACCAACCCCACCCGTCGGCATGGAGCGCCGGGCGGGTGCATATTGTCTCAAACAGGAACAGGTTTACTATACGGGCACAACATCTGGTTTGCGAGTTAGTAATGGTTTTCCAATCGTAGTAGTAATGGTACATGCGCCTAGCTAGCGTACTTGGTTTACAATTGTTATAGTATGGACAGGTTATACTTGGAACTTTGATTACAAACCTGTAAACTCACCAGCATTTTTGTGCTGACGTAAACTCTTACATGTTTTCTCAGGTCGCTAAGGTAGCAAAGTGGAACTAGGGCGCACGCGTCTGCACGGCGTCTAGTTAGAGTTGCATGGTTTTGAACATTAAACATTTGGTTTTATTTTGTTTATGTAACGACATTTAGCTTCCGCTGATGTTTTGGGATTTTTAAACTATGTTTTGAAATTCATTTAGTATTGTTTATTGTGATCATTGACTTGGATCCTGGTTTGTCATGCGCCTCGCGGTAAAACTCCGCAAGTGGATTTTGAGGGTGTGACAACGTTAATGTTATCTCTACTGTCCACCAAACGCGCAACAAAACAGAAGCTCCCGCAGCGAAGCGCGGGTAACTAAATGTCTACTTACTCTCCACGCAACAGGAGTTCCCACAGTGATGCGCGACCTTTAACGTTCACCACACCCTCAACGCAACAGGAGCTCCCGCGGCGAATTAGAATCCTAGTTGATGTAGTAAAGTACAATTTTTTTAAATGGGCCGGCCCATATGAGCTTCAACAAAAGCCTTTCAACAAGTATCATGTAATAAAACAAACCCTAGTTTCATTCATATTCTTCAGCGCCTCAAAGGAGTGATCAAGATTCAAGAGCAGCAGCAGCAGCAGCAGCAGCAGAAGAAGATTCTGAAAATGAGTTACAAGGTTGGCTTTTTTCAACCAAATCGATGTCTTTCTTATAGTCTAAATCTTTATTTATTTATTGATTGATTGGTTTGTTTTTGTTGTTTGCTGCAGTACCATCAGTTTCAGGTTGTAGGCAGAGGGCTACCGACGGAGACAGAAGAGCAGCCGAAGATCTACCGTATGAAGCTTTGGGCCACCAATGAAGTCCGTGCTAAGAGCAAGTTTTGGTACTACTTGAGGAAGCTTAAGAAGGTCAAGAAAAGCAATGGTCAGATGCTTGCCATTAATGAGGTATATAATGATGCCTGAAAGTTCATGTTTGTTATACTGTATGATCTGTTGTTTTAGACACCGATTTATGTCTACTTATTTAGGAAGCTTAATCACATTTAGGGCCTTTGTGATGTGTTGTTTGCTTGTTTGTGTATCATTTCTCATAAGGCTAGTATTACATTGAATTATATGGTCAAGTTCTTTTTTTTTTTTTTAAATATAGGCTTTTTTACAGTTCTATCTTCCGACCTAGGGTGTTTATGATCAACAAAATTAGGGAATTACAATCAAACTGGTCAGGTTGGGTGGGTTGTTTTTACCGGTTGGTTATACTGGTTTGGCAGATTAACAGTTAATTGGCCTGTTACCAAAATTTAAAAGAACGGAAACGAGCCTCAAGGTGTTTTTCCTTCGCCTCAGCCTCGAGGCGAACCAAGGCCTAAAACATCAAAAACACACATCAAAAATGAAATAATTGGCCTAAAAGGTCTAAAATACCAAAAAAAGAAAAAAAAAACACATCAAAAACACCCTAAACCACCTGAGGCGCACATTAGCGCCGCAGCCCTTAGAGGCGTATGTACAATCTGAACCCCGTGAGGCGTGGCTCAGACTCGTTTTCTTAGAGTTTCACCTTGAGGCGCGCCTCGAGGAGCACACCTTACCTGTTTTTAAAACCATGCCTGTTACAAGATCAAAACCGCACTGTGAGCAGAAATAAATATTTATATGATTATATCTTAAAGCAGTAAAGCTGACAACTTGCTTTGGTTTGTGTGGTCTGGTTGGTTTCAACAGTTTTCGAACACCGTACTTAAAACAAACAACCTTTAGGTAGCGTTTCTTTCACGGAATGGAATGGAATCCAGATGGAATTAGAATGTATATTCCATCTCTTATGTTGTTCATTTCAACAAAAGAAGGATTTGTAATTGAACATGTGGACGGGAATCTACGTTCCAATTCTATCCCAATTTTATTCCATTATTGTGAAATAAACATACCTAAATCGCATATCAAATTACAGTTCCTGCGTGAATTCCAATTCCAATTCCATTACAATCCACGAAGCGAACGCTACCTTAGGTTTTTGAGGATGAATTGGACCCTTGAAAACCATTTGATCTAAGATATTTAATGGCTGATCAATTGGTACCTATAGGTTGTTGATTTTATATAGAGTAATGTTTTATGATTTGTAAAAAGCTGTCTTCTTGTGCAAACAGTTTGAACTAATCACATATTTTGCTTTTACAGATTTTTGAGAAAAACCCAACAACAATTAAGAACTATGGAATCTGGCTAAGGTACCAATCAAGAACCGGATATCATAACATGTACAAGGAGTACAGGGACACAACCTTAAACGGGTCAATTGAGCAGATGTACACTGAGATGGCATCACGCCACAGGGTCCGCCACCATTGCATCCAGGTGATCAAAACCGCCACCATTCCAGCTAAGCTTTGCAAGAGAGAGTCCACAAAGCAATTCCACAACTCAAAGATCAAGTTCCCATTGGTGTTCAAGAAGGTTAGACCCCCATCAAGAAAGCTCAAGACTACATACAAGGCTTCAAGGCCGAATTTGTTTGTCTGAGGTATTGACGGGTTGCTTTCTGTTTTCGTCTTTAAATTGAAGTTACATGTTAGTTACAGATTTTGGATATTTGGTTGTTTTTAATGGAGATTGGTACTATTTGCTTTGAGAAACATAATGGTCATCATCTGTTGGTTCACATAACATATTTATGATATTTAAAACAATACATTTTAAAGGACACATTCAAAAAGCTTAATAACGACAAATACAAACCAATCGAGTTGTGTCTTAGAAAGAAGCTAAGGTTTCGGTATAGCGATGAACATTTAGGTGTCCATAGAATTCATCGGTGAGGTTGAACATCTCCTTAAAACTCTTGTCATGAACATTGTACTTTATCAACTTCTTGGGAGTTCTCACCACAATGAATGTGTCTTCTTCGTTTTCACATCTAACAACATCAAGAACTTCAAAGTCATAATAATAGGGGCTTGACGGATGTTGGTTGCTACGGATCATCTCTGGGAAAGCCGCTATAAGGTCATCAAGCTCTACTTGAAACTTAACAAACCACCCTGAATGATCGCTCAACATCTCATACACAATCAGGTGTAAACGGTTTCCACCATTAGCAATATCTACTAAATGCAGATGACCTCTAGATTCCCCAAAGTACATTGGCATCGCTCCGTCATGATAGCGTTCAGAAGATGCCAACTTTGCTGGCAAGGGCAACGTTTGCAATTGTTCAACCTCGATTTTAAAGTACATGGGATTGCGACAAGAGGGAGCCCAATGCATAGCTCCATTCCAGTAAACTGCATAGCTAAAGGGGGTATAATAATTTGCAGAGAAAGATTCACAAGAAATCTTCCATTTCCCTGTTTCAGATGAATATATTTGAATCTGAAATAACTCCCCACCAGGCTCAAGCCGACGAATACAAACAACTTTGTAGTGAACACAGTCTGTTGGATGAAATGCCAGACCCATAAAACGGATAGTTATACGAGCTTCTGGACCTCCAGGAATGGGTGGGATGATTGCAAATCGCTTGGTGGTGGGATTAAAGACGTAATATTTACAAGAACGCTCCCTTCCTCGATGGCTGCAACAAAGAAGTAATCCATTACAAGATTGCATGATTCTGATCCCACCAAGATCAAAGCAGAAATCGAGACTACGAAAGGGAGGAGGGTTTTGATTTTCAACATCAAATGGAATATACGTATTGCGAACAAAAAGACCCGGAGATTTTGAAAGTTTGTCATAAAGGATGGTGAAACGCGTGTGACTCAAAAGCCAATGCCAGTGTTTAGAAACAGATTTGAAGCGAAGGATGGAGGTAACAGGGAGGCGGATAAGGATTTCGGTTAAAAGGTCATCGTTGGACCCGATCAAAGATCCAGACCAAGTTGATTCATGATCAGAATCCTCTATGGAAACATGTGAGAAGCATATTTTACGAATGTTTTGGGCTTTCTTGATTTTGGCTCTGGTGTTCACCATTTTTGGAATGATTTTGAGTGTGTTGAAAAAGATGTGAATTTAACGAGTGTTTTCATAGGGGAAAGATTGTCATGGAAGCATATGAAAACAAGATTGCTATGGAAGCTTTGGCCAACAACCTTTTGCTGTTCACTTGAATTAGTCAACATCTCTAATAAATAAAATTGTTTGCCACAAAAGTATGAAGAAGTTTGATTGATAAATAACTAAAATAAATATTTGAGAGTTGTTGATTTATTATATTATACGTGATAAGTTGTTGATTATTTAAAAAAACATCTTTATTTAAGACGTTTAACTAATAATGATAGATCTTGTAAAATTTCCGTTCCTAGAGAAACGTCCATACACAATTAACAATTTTGGGTGGTAATATTCACCAATTAGTTAACCACAACCCATTTTTTTTATATTTTTTTTATACTGCTTTAAGTGTACTCCTATATTTTTTTTATAACAATAACATACCTGATAGAATATCACTACAGTGAAAGCTATTAGTAAGGTTTGGAAGTGATGAGATATAGACAAATTTTACCCCCAACATTTTTTGATAAGGCTACAAGGGGTGGTAACAAAATCATTACTTTCATCACACTATCACACCAATCATCTTGTGCCACCTCATTTTATCACATTTCATCACTAAACCCATGTGACTGTGTTCACAATTATCACTAAAACCATCACACCCAATCACCTTGTGACACCTCATTTCATCACACCCACTACTATTTTTTAATAATAAAACAAAGAAAATGGGGACCACCACCTTTGTCTTTTCTTCTTTGACTTTGGCTGGGACCACCAACCACCAGCCTTTCATTGGCTGCTTTTTTCTTTGGACCACCAGCCACCAACTTTTTCATGGGATAAATTGTATCACAATCGTGATGGCCATCGCGGAAATTTGCTTCGCGGCCGTGATAATTTCATGGGGGCGGTGTTTCGCGATCACCACGCCATCACGGGGTGGCCATCACGGACCACCCCGGCTAGCCTAACTAGATATTTATTTTAAAATTTTGAATAAACCGTTACACATGTATATTTTCTAAGTCTTAATTTTGATATAAGTTATCGCATTGTCTGAATGGTATCTTACATCATATATTATGTTAGACACTATTCAGTTTGTGATCAATTTTTTGGTTATCTAAAAGGTTGTTAATTTTTGTTATACAGTAAAAAGAAAATTATGTCTATAGAGAGTATTCTTATGATTTGTAGAAAGTTGTCTTCTTGTCATCACAATTATTCTTCTTTGAGTTCTTTATATTTGTTATGTTCATAGAGCAACTAGCTTGACGTAGTCGCATATTTAAAAAGTATGAGAAAAACCTGACAACATTTAAGAACTATGTAATTTAGCTAAGGTACCAATCAAGAACCGGATATCATAACATGTACAAGAAATGCATGGACACGCCATTATATGGGTCGACTGAGCAGATGCACACTGAGAAGGCATCGCGCCACAGGGTCCGCCACCATTGCATCCAGGTTATCAAAACAACCACCATTCTAACTAAGCTTTGAACTGATTAGAGGTTAACATTTGACTTTAGAGTGTTCAGTTTTCATAAGGTCTTGGTTATATATAGACATACAAACACAAGCATAAACAAACTGTATCTTTAAATATTCTTTTTTATTACAACTAAATATCTTACCTTGATTATTAATTATCAACAACTAATAGTATTAAAACACACTTCCAAACAACTTAATAACCAAACGTACAAACAAATCGAATATTGTTTCAAAAAGAAGTTAAGGTTTCTGTATAACGATGAACATTTGTGTGTCCTTCATAGAAGTAGTTGCTGAGATCGGATATCTGCTTAAAACTTTTGTCATGAACATTGTACGTAATCAACTTCCCAGGAATTCTCACCACAATGAACGTGTCTTCTTCGTTTTCACCTCTAACGATATCAAAGACATCAAATTCATAATAAAAGGGACTGGACGGGTGTGTGTAGCTATGGATCATCTCCGGGAAAGCCCCTGGAAGGTCATCAAGCTCTACTTGAAACTTAACAAACCACCCTGAATGATCGCTCAACATCTCATACACAATCAGGTGTAAACGGTTTTCACCATTAGCGATATCTACTAAATGCAAATGACCTCTAGATTCCCCAAAGTACCTTGGCATTGCTCCGTCGTAATAGCCCCCAGAAGATGCCCCCTTCGCCGGCAAGGGCAACGATTGCAGTTGTTCAACGTCGATTTTAAAGTACATGGGATTGTGACAAGAGGGAGCCCAATGCATAGCTCCATTCCAGTAAACCGCATAGCGAAAGGGGGTATAATAATTTTCAGAGAAAGTTTCGCTAGAAATCTTCCATTTCCCTATTTCAGACGAATATATCTGAATCTGAAACAAGTCCCCATTTGGCTCTACGGTCCGAATACAAACAATTTTGTAGTGAACACAATCTGTTGGATGAAATGCCAAACCCATAAAACGGATAGTTCTACGAACATTTTGACCTCCAGGTACCGATGGGATGACTGCAAATTGCTTGGTGGTGGGATTGTATACGTAATACTTCCGAGCACGTTCGTTTCCTAAATTGCTACAACAAAGGAGTAACCCGTTACAAGCTTGCACTATTCTGATACCACAAGGATCAAAATAGAAATCTAGACTACGAAAAGGAGGAGTGCTTCGGTTTTCAACGTCAAACGGAATATACATATTGCGAACAAAAAGACCAGGGGATTTTGAAAACTTGTCATAAAGGACGGTGAAACGCCTACGACTCAAAAGCCATTGCCAATGTTTAGATACAGATTTGAAGCGAAGGATGGAGGTAACAGGGAGACGGAGAAGGATTTCGATTAAAAGGTCATCGTTGGAACCGATCAAAGCTCCAGACCGAGTATATTGATGACTGGAATCCTCTGTGGAAGCCTGTGAGAAGCAGATTTTATAGGTGTTATTGGTTTTCTTGATTTTGCCTCTGGTTTTCACCATCTTTCTGTAGTGATTTGGGTTGTGTTGAAGAAGATGTGTATTTGTGGAACGTTTTTATAGGGGAAGATTGTCATGTAATGTAAGGATATGAAAACAAGATTGCTATGGAAGCCAGTGGCGGATACAGAATTTTTTTGTACGGGGGGCACAATATGGGTCGGTTTAAACTAGGTAAAAAACAATGATAAAATAACATAATTCATTGAATATTTGAATGTAATAATGACATACCTTGATTACAATTGTCCTCTACGTGTTTTCATCTTTTGGAAACGCTCGATTACATCTTCATTAGTAACATTGAGAAGTTCATCCACTTTTACAGCACATATTACACAAGCATTCAAGAAATCATCACTAATACGATTGCGCAAACTTGACTTTACACCAAGGTAGATTATCCAAATCAACTAATTTAGGCATAGAAGGAGTAGAGATAGGTCTAAGACTATTCATACTACCAAATGGAATTTCACTTGAGAATGGTTCTTTTCTTTTTAAGAAATTGTCAAAAAGAGTACCAAAATGAACAAAAAAAATTAACATAATGATACAATTACGAAAATAAAACATAAATCACAACTTGCTTAAGAGGGTAAAAAAATGTGCACCTTGTTTAACTTTACGCAAAGACATATTTAAAGGATTAAATCACCACCAAATCACCGATCCAACTCAAAGCCACAAAATATAATCTGTATATTTGATATTTTTCAAATAATCTATATCAATATTTTATATTAACAAATATCAATTAAATTGAGATTGTACACGAAAAATAATAAACTACAAAAGATATACAAATGTTAATACTCTATTATCTATACACAAAGTGGCAAAAGAGAATATTCGAAGTTATATGCACTGACAACCACCTATACAAACTAAAAAGTCATTTGAATATCAAATTGGTTTATTATAGTTTAGAGATTAAAAAAAACAACGAAGTACTGCACATGAAGATAGGTATGTGATTCAGTATGTATTTTTCTGTTTATTTAATTTCAGGAAACACACCTCTCCTTATAAGTGCATCAATACTTTGTGATCGGAAGGCCGCCGGCTTGGAATTATCAGAATTCACAGAGAGGCAGGGGAAGAAGTTTAGGCGGGAGGTACTTCAGCAGATAAATTGATTTAGGTTGGAAAGGGTGGGCACTTGGGCTAAATTCAAAGGTTACTTGGGCTTTTAATTGAAAAAAACTACTAGTGGGCTTGCTGTTACGGTGGGCACCGGCCCACCTAGCTTATAAAGTGGCTCCGCCACTGATGGAAGCTTTGGCCAACAACTTCAACTTATTGCTGTTGACTTGAGTTAGTCAACATTTCTAATAAATAAAAACGTTTGCCAAAAAAGGTTTGAAGAAGTTTTCAGAAGAATCCAAAGACTGTCTTGGTGTCAAATCTTTTGGAGTTTGATGATAATAAATAACTAGTATTTCTACCCTTCGTCAAAACTTAAAATAACTCGAATTGATACCAACAAATATTTGAACCGACTCGGAAAGATTACTACCAACAGAATTTACGCCACGGAAAGATTGTCATGGAAGCTTGGCACTTTCTTGCTGTTGACTTGATTCGGTCAACATTTCTTATAAATAAAAATTTTGACCAAAAGAATTTTAAAGTTTTGATAAGAATTATAAGTATGGTTTTTTTAAGGGCTGAAATTTCTTCTTATGTTATGAGCATGTGCGTAACATAAAAGTCTTTTTTTTTGTGTGTGATAAAATTATAAAAACTAGAGGTGATTCGTTTTGCCCATAGTTAGAATACAAAATTACATGCTTGCCATTTGATACTGTTCCACCGACGGTTACTCTTTAATATATATATAATAATAATCACACTAGGATTTAACGGCAAGGTCTTTTCGTTTGAAAGTCCATAAACTTAATTAGACTGATTGTATAAGGCGCGACACAAACATTTGTTGGGTGTCACCTCATCCCTTTGGGCGTAATCGGATAGGGCGGGGCCACAGGCACATGACTTTAAACTTAAAAAGCGACCGTTTCTGCTTTGGGTTTCAACTTAACCCCATTTGACCATTGTCATTACAACTAGGGGTGCAAACGAGCCGAGCTAAGCCCGAGCTCGAAAAACTTAGAAGAGCTCGAGCTCGGCTTAGTTGGAGTTTTGTTTTCAAAGCTCGAGCTCGTTAGAAAATTCTTATCTACTAGTTAAGATACTAAATAAAAATAATATATATAATAGGCTCGCAAGATCGGTAAATGAAGCCCGGCTCGGGCTTGTTTAGTAAACTAGCTTAAATGGGGGTAAGTATTAATAAAAACTAGTATTACACTAAAGCTCGACGAGCCTCACATGAAAGGCTCGAGATCGGTTAATAAACGAGCATTGTTTTAGGCTCGAGTTCGATAAGGCTCGACTTGTTTCGAACTTTTTTACCAAGTTGAGCTCGAGTAGCTCTCGAGGCTGCTAGGCTCATTCGCACCCCTACCATTTATTAAGAAAACATTCATTTGTAAGACAAAATCATATACAAACCGAAAAGAGGCCGGCTAGAAATAAGTAGACAGGACCGGACCGTACCGTACAAAAACCAATAATATGGAATGGACGAGAGGGGCACAAAGGGAATTTTGAGGCGTTTCAACATTGTCTCGGCCCGGCCCATTTAGTCTTCTTTAATCAATTCATTCCACAAATGTAAAGTTCGGCTGTTGTTAGTCCTCACTTGTGAAACCCTAATGGTGAACACTCTCTAAATCACTCCAAAATATGGTGAGCACCAGAGTCCAATCCAAGAAAGCACATATCTGCTCCTTGCAGGAGGATTCTGATCATCAATCGACTGATCCTGGAGCTTTGATTGGGTCCAACGATGACCTCTTAACCTAGATCCTTATATGGAGACAAAAGGGTTAATGTGTGGACAAATGTCAAACCTCATTATTCTGTACATCTACAAATTCGGTATTTAATTTGATTTAAAGAAAAACAAATAATAGGATTGTACGAATAGATATGTAATTTCCATACGTCCGAGAAAGGTGAGGCTAAACCTACCTTTACATGCTTAATGCAGTATCTATGAGTAAAAGTAAAGAAATGATGTGACTGATTTAGTATGGGATACATTAAGTAAAAACCAAAAAATATAAGTACGTGTACCACAACCCTTTAGAGAATTATGAGAAGCAAATTACCAGAACATATGTCCAATTTCCTTTTTTTTATCAAAGAATTTCTTATGTTTTTAGCAAAGTACCTGTAACTTGTTTTTTATATTAATTCAGATTGTCGCTGGACGGATTACCAGAGATCTTTGTTCTTTGCTGCATTGAATTGTGAAGCTGCTTGCTTTTTCCAGAACATAACAGATGAGTATGTCGCATTAGGCTAGTAAACTTACAAAGATCAGGTTAGGTGAAATCATAATATACTAAATTGATTACCAAACGGGAAGTTTAAGTAAAGTTGTGTTTGTTGAAAACTTTGGTTATCAAGAAATGGAAATTCATTTACTTGCGAATTTATCTTCTGGCTTAATTGGGTTTAGTATCTGGCGCCTGTTACTTTGTGTTTGTGCGCGTATGTTCTGGGTGTAGGAAGTCATATTGGGATTGATTGTTAAAACCGTTTATCTAGTTATTGAGTTATACAACAATATGCACTCTTAAAGTGTGTATAATTATTTATCTAAACATTTATATAATTCTTCAGAGGTAAAATAAATTGCTTTATATAAGTAATCTGTAATCTGAATGTACTTGTTAACACAAAAGAAAATGGAACAATTAATATTTTTATTAAGCTAGTTGTCTGGTTTTATGTTCTAGGTTATAGAGCATTAGCGTTGAACAAGCAAGCTGTCTCATATATAACAACTGTACCCAATATATCTCGGTCTAGGGAAGGTAAGGTAGATAAACCTTACCTCTATCCGTGTGGATATAGAGGCTACTTCCAGAGAGACACTCGGCTCAAAATAAACATGCAACCAAACTGGACTAGAAATATAGCAATATCACAATAACATAAGTGGTGACAAAGTAACATAGTAATAGAAATAGATAAAAATCATAAAACATACTAAAATATCAACAAATATACCATCCTAAAACATCTATATAGATGCCATAAGGTAATCACATCCAATCTTCCATCTAAAGTGAAGGAAAATCTAAACCCTAAGACAAATCTAAGACTACACGGTGGGGTAAAGGGGCATGGAGCGCCACGTGTCCGCCACTTCGGTAGAGGGAGGGGGGCTTTGATCTCCAAGCCCCAAAAACCATGGGGTGATGGGGCGTGTGAATGTCAAATTTATGGTAGCTTCGATGAACACACAAACGGCTATGCTCTATCCTTCATCGACTTCAGTTGCGAGAGGACTGTCAAATTCAAGTGCAAGAGAGATCCAATAATTTACAGCGCCATACGTGTCCTCCAGTATCTCTTTCCCAATTTTCCAACGGTAATCCCGATCTATGGATTTCTCAAGCAACAAGGTATTTCAACTTTAATTCCATCTCAAACTTTGATCGTTTTGTTATTTCCTCCTACTATTTGGAAGGTGAGGCGGCCATATGGTCCAGTTCATTGCATAGTTGATTTTAGTTAACCACATGGAATGCTTTCACTTTTGCCATGGGTACTCGATTTGGCACGTGGTGCTTAAATTCCAAATAGAGGATAAACGCCTTAGTTGGAAAGGAGGATCAATGGTGATTTTTGGGTATTTGACAGGTTCTATATTGTCTCATGATATGGTGGTTTACTTGAACAAAATAATTAAGTTTAACCAACACATAACTAACTATTCTCCAAATAGTAAACAAAATAAACAAGCTTTTATATCAAACTAGCAAATAACCCGGGAGCTTCCCGGGGGTGAAAAATAATAAAAATTAATATAAATAATATGGAATCCACAAATGAGTCTTTTACAATAGACAATTACAGGTATTTTACTTAAAATATTAGAATAAAATATAATATAAATAATATGGATTGGTTATAGAAAAGTTATTAATAATAATGAGAATAATAATTTGTTTGTTTGTTCATATGTTATTTATGTGACATTGAATCAGTAATATTATGTTATTATGAAAAACACAAAATCAGTCAATGAGAGGTAAAAGAAGTGCTTATAATAGTGTGATACAACAGAAAATCAGTCAATCAGAAGTCAAAAAAGTGGTTAAAACTATGAAGTTTTAGTCAAACATAGCTAGGAAACATTGTTAGACCAAGTTGTCTATGATAACAAAGTTCATAGTTCAAAAGTTGAGACTTCAAAATATTAACATACTACCAACTAAAGAGGAACATATTGTTCTTAACATATAATGTTATGTAGAGATGTTCTATTCATTATAAACAGCAAGGAGACCTTCACTTTTGTAGTATTTCAGTCGATATCTGCCACCATTGCGTATTCCAAGTTTTTGCATACATGTTGTCCACTTACAAACTGCAAATCTCACCTGATTTCCTGATACTTCTGCACGAATGTTTTCCTTAATGATATTTCCATCAGCAAACTTGATTTGTAGTTCTGCTCCATTAACAAAGTCAGCCTTTCGAGAAAACCAGATAGGAAATCTCTGGCAGAAGTATTGAGTAAAATTTGACATTAGAATATAAAGTTGTTAAAATAATGTTAATTGAAAGTATTTAAAGATTAAAAAGACTTGGAAGTTTACAAATTTATGTGTAAGTTGTTTGACAACTGTTGGATCTTCATCAGCAGTAGAATCCAAAGTAAGATCAACAGCATTTTTATCTTCATTAAGAGCAACAGCATCATAATTTTCTTCAACAGCAGGGTCATGTTGTTCAACTGCAGGGTGATTGACTGGAATATGATCATCTGAAAGAGTAGCAGCATTATCATATTCATTAGGATGTACACGAGGGTGATGTTCTTCAATAGCATGATCATATTCTTCAACAGTAACATCATGTTCTTCAACGTCAGGATGGTTGGTAGGAAAATCATCATCAGCATCAGATTCATCACTATAAATATAGATTATTTCATCTGCAGTAGTGAAATCATTTTTTAAAAAAAAAGGTAATATGATATTGTGTAATAAAATGAAAAGTATTAACAGTATTGTAATTTAAAATGTTGAATGTCCGCTGTAATGAAGTTATAAAATTATTATTAATGAACATATAATATAAAATCAAGTAATGACAACCTATAATAGCTATTGAATGATATAATGACAGAAAAACATTTAATTAAACATTAGAAAATAAGATTGTTAATAGAACTGTACCTTGTATGTTTGAGTCATTGTCATTAGGTTGAATACCTGTGCCATCTTGAAGGAACAATTCTACAGTGAATGTAGTTTGTTTAAGCTTTTTGAAAACTAATGAAACTCCAATTTGCAAGTTTAAATCTTCAAATAGTTTCTTCCATCCATCAGTGATAAACAAATCTGGGAAGCTCTTTTTCACTCCGACTAACCATTTTCCAGTTCCAAAGCGGATAGTAAACGGTTTATGAAGATTGTTATTTTGAAGATGGTGTTTAAGGTGTTCAGATGTTAAAATCTGTAAAAATAATTGATAAAAATTTATAAAAATAATGTGAAAATTAATGTATAAAAAAATGTAAATTAGTTATATAAGTAAGTAGATATAATTCTTTACCATGCATTCTGTCTGAGTTGTGAAGGATATGTGGAATATGTCTGACGGTTGTTGAACTATGTCTTTTCTTATAATGTCAATATTAAAATCTACACCGTCAATAAACTTGAAAATAATCAAATCTCCAAGCTTAATGTTCAAAGCAGTTGCAGCGTTTTACCAACCGCCTGTGAAGGAATTCGTATTTGACTCTTTGACTATGTCAACTAACCAACCATCACCACCAATCTGGAATAAGAAAGCAAGGTTAAGAGGGAACTTGTGCTTTTGGCTTAAGATATCATAACATGGTGGAAGTGTCTGAAAAGATTAATCGATAAGTAGAAGTAAGTAAATAATGGTAAATACAATAAAATTAAATGTAACAATCATAAATGTAAATGTAAATTTTACCAAAAGTGTATTGTAGTTTCCTACAACAGGTACCAAGAATGAACAAACCATTTGATATTATATACTTTGAGAATCCTGTAAAATTTAAATGAAATGATCAATAGAAGAGAAAGTGATGAAATTAATAAAGAAATTAGTGTTACAACAATGAACAATATATTGTAAACTACTTCTATTCTTCATTAAGTTTAAATATATAACTTAGAGACATTAAATTGAAAGAACAAAAAGTAAGTTGTTTTTGTTCAATAATTATCCATCCAGTTTAAAATTTAAACATAAAAAGGATAAGTAACATTCATCAAACAAACAAAAATACAAATTTTACAATCGTGGCACAATGCACATCCAACTTTCCAATTTATGTGTGGAATTATCAATTAAAAATCTAAAAATCTATCAAGGAACCCTATCATGAAAGACTGTGCATTGAATTGCAAAAGATCAAGCAAGCTTATAGACCTATATCAAGTATGTCGTATAAAGTTGGGTTCAAAATTGATAATCTTAGTTGGTTAAGTGACATGAACTGTTGATGTAAACCCATTTTGACCCACTCCTATTTGAATGTAATTATACAAACTGTAATAATTATTCTAAAAAACAAAAACAGCGTAGCGTAGACAGAGAGTAAGAGGCACCACCAGTAGCGACAATAGTAAAAAGAATTTTTACTGTTTAACTGTAAATACAATCATCCATTTCTGTGACTGAAATGTCGAAAGTCAAAACTCCTTCATCTACTCCATGTAATTTGAAGGCGTCTTTACTGGATCGTGAGGTAATGTAGGTAATAACTATTATTATGACTTTGGTCTTTCTTTCGTTAAAGTGATTAAAGTTAATAAAGAAGAACAGTGTTACAACAATGAAGAATATTTTTTTGTTGAAAATTTGTAAAACAACAACATGCAAACAATGATAACCAAAGAAAAACAACCATAACCTAATAAAAGTTAGGATGAAGTTATCTTATTATGAGCAGGGTAATAAAACAATATGTTGTGATTATAATGTGCCATAAACAACCAAAAACATTATACATTCGACAATTTCATAAAGAATTGAAAGTTCGAGTGATTGGTGTGCCTAATTAAAGCAGATTATAAAGACAATACAGCAAAAGGAGTAATCGTTACAATATAGTATAACCCTAATAATACAGAGACAAAGATCAGATAGTAATGAAAATGAAGTGTTTGACGATTTTTGAGAAAGTATAAACGATTATTGAGAAAGAATAATGGACGAATCTTACCTGATTGAGTTGTTTTCGTTTGTTAGAATAATCCGTTTGAATGATGTTGACAAAGATGAAGTTTATATTGTTGTGGAATAAGTGGTTTTATTGAAAAGAGAGAAAGGAAAGGATTTAGTTAATATTATATTTGAGTAGGATTATTATTATTATTATTAAAGATGTGAAGATGAAAGTGTAAGATAAGGTATATTTATATTTATGTTGTAGTTTCAAGTTGTAAGTGAATTGATTGTTATTATAATTATGACTGATATTATTACGTAAAAAAATGTTATGGTTAAGAGAATATAAATTATGATGAAGTTAGTTTGTTAAAAATTAGTATACAAAAAGATGTAACATAAAAGAAAATGTATAAATATTAAAAAGTAAAAACAATGTAAAGGTCTATTACAAATATGAGAAAACTTCTTTGTAGACAACGTTCTTGGTTTCTGATTGTGGTTCTCCATCTTTGTTAAGAATCAACAACTTTAAGCCATCTTTACTTTTAACTCTTGATAAGGCAACATAAAGCTGACCATGTGTGAAAACTGGTTCTTTTAAGTAAAGGCCAACTCTGGACAACGATTGTCCTTGACTTTTATTGATTGTCATGGCAAAACACACTGATAAAGGAAACTGCCTTCTTTGGAATTTGAAAGGAATTTTGGTGTCTGATGGTATCATGTTTATTCTTGGAATAAAAATCTTCCTTCCAACATTGCCACCAGTTATAATCTCAGCCTGAAGAACTCGTCTACCAAGTTTTGTTATCCTTAATCTTGTTCCGTTACAAAGTCCTTGTTGTTGGTCAAGGTTACGTAAAAGCATTACTGGTAGACCAACTTTTAGAACCAGTTTGTGATTAAGCAAACCTGGAAAAAAAATATATTTAAATATATAATAAAGAAATAACAATTGTAAAATAAAAAATTTTCAAACCTGATATTTGAAGATTATTAAGTACATCAGGAGAATATAAAAGTTCTTGAAAAGGGTTCAAAGTCTCTGACGGACAGATACTGTCAGAACATTTGCATAATACCTCTAATGGTAGAAAAAAAACTGTAGCTGTCAAAAGCGCATAAGGCTCGCGCCTAGGCGTGAGGCGCACCTTTTTCGATGCGGCCAAAAATAATTAACCAACACCCTAAAACCATACTTTTTAAAACCATAGCAAGCCAAAAATAATCAATTAATTAATCAATTCAAAGTTGCTTATAGAAAACAGTATTGTATTTGAGAAAAATAGAAAGGGACATGGAAATGTACCCTTTGACAAAGGTATTCAGGTCTTATGTGATCACCAACTCCCATGACATCCAGAACCATCCAACCATTCTTGAACAGAGCAATGAATCCTCTGGTCCGTCACGTTTCTGCCTGCTACAACACCAACGATATAATAAAACAACCCCTAACAACCTAATCAATAAAATTGATGATTAATCTATTTTCAATACTAATAAAATTAGCTAAGCGACCTATTCTCAGGGATGCGCAGATACAACCTACCTTTTGCTGCACTAAGCAACCTTCATTATGGTAAACGTCACTTAAATGCCAAAAACGTCACTTGAATCTATTTAGAAACAAATTTTTTATTTAATTATATATCAAACTCATTTGTTAGGGTAACACGCAAAGTAAACAAAAACATCATAAACAAAAACTCACATCCTCTTCCTCCACTTCTTTGATTTTCTTCACCGACAAACGTTTCGCCGGAGTAGGTCTTGTCGAAGCCTTCCATCAGATTGGGCGCTGATGAACTAATTAGTGTAAATCGCAATCATTGGCAAATATCCACACCGTCTACCAACGATAATAGAACATCCCATTTTCTTCAATGGTGAACAAAAATTTATGGGATTAAATACGGATCCAAAATCGATTAGACCATGTGTAGTGGTTCAAGCCCCTTAAGGGCGTTTTTTGCCATGTGGATGACACGTCAGCATAAACATTTTTAACTAAAAAATAGTGTAATGGTTCAAGCCCCCTTTTACGTCTTCAATCATTACCAAATAATTTTACAATTTTCTTTACTCGGTTGTTTTTAAAATATAAAATGAAAGCTAAAGATATTATAAAACCAAACTGAAATATTATAACTCAACAATATTATATAACCCAATCCACAAGATGAAAACTGTTTAAATGATAAGAAGATTAAAATTACTTGGAAGTATATGATTAAAAAAAACGTATATAGAGTAAAAATAATACGAGGATACTGTTGATGAATGTGACTTATCAAGATTGAGTATTGTATTGTAGTACATTGTGTAAGGGTTGAAAAGAGTGAAGAAAACAGTAAAAAACTAAGTTATAATTTTTTTATTACATAAACAACACATTCCAACTTATCAGTTTAACTTTTACCTTTATCACTTGTTCTTCTATCTATCTCTATCACACACCAGCAACCACCAAGCCTCCTCACTCCGCCGCGAGCCACCGCCGTCACCCTAACTTTTTTTTCATATATGTTATTTTTGTTGCTCTTTCTACTTCAACTACACAACTGGTAATATTTTTACTCCTTTTTCCAGAAATCCTTTTTCCTATCATGTATTTTCACTCCTCTTCTACTTCAACAACGTTACCTATTACGTTCTTGGTTTGCGTTCTTTAACGGTTATATTCCCTTTTCTCCAAAAATCCACCTGCCCCATATGGCGTTATGACAAAAATGCTACCCTCTCATAACGCCCATTTAACGCTAGGAGGGGCGGTGTGGCCGGCGTTTTCCGGCGTGAATCTAAGGGCAAAACGCCCCATTACATATGGTCTTATAAAGAACAGATTTGAAGACGAATAAGTAACCTGCAAATGATGTTCTTTAAACCTCTAGCTTCGGTGACCAGATGCATCGCCAGATGATGAATTCTCCATTAATGGATTTGCGGCAATGATCGGAGAGTGAAAAAAGGAGGAGAAGAAAAGCCAACTCTTTATGAAAGTATGAACTTATATAGAGATATGTGAAGTGGAACCGATGAAACCACTTTTCTATTAAACCTAAAAACTGTGTGAACTTGGGGAGATACAGGGTGAGTAATTGTAGGGGAGGGAACTGGAACGGGTTCCTAAAATTTACAACATTCAAATTATGTGTATATTGAAGATCATGATAGTGTCTTATCCAACTGGTACCAGAAGGCGTAATAAAGAACATTACAAAATGTGAATGTAAATTTTATAAATTTACATAACTGTTAATGTAAATCAGGTAAATTAACATCACTGTTGTTGACTATATATGGTGACAATTTGGGTACGCTTTTTGAGGGATTGCCTTCCCATTTGATATTTTCAAATACTTTCAGGATCACATGCACCAGGGGCACTTCTAATCTTTGTTGTGGATTTATTGCTATCCACCGACATGTTCTGCATTTTCCAGCATAAAAGATCATTAATAAAAACTTAATACTTCAAGAATATCAAAATGATTAAAATGCACAGCAGGAAGCTTCTATCCCAAGAAAAAATTACAAAAAAAACATCACAATAAGTTCTAGTTTCATTTCCTCTGTTTTATTTCATGCAATACATTCAACATACTTAGATGATACAAAGAGTCAGTGACAAAGTTAAAATCATAATGGTTGTCGCTTTGTTCTTTCTTTTTTTTCTTTTTTTTTTTTGTATTCTTAATGTTATAATAGGATCAAATGGGTGCATATATGACCATCGAAGAAATTACCATAGTCAAGAAGCCTAATTGGTCATTTTGGTTATTTCCAAAGAGTTTAAAGTTAAAAGAATCATACTCAAGGATCAAACAAAATCTACAGAATCAAAAAGTTGGCATTTGAAAATTCAAAAAATAATAAGAATTGACTTCTCTTCAAAGTCAAAATGGATCTAGTTCTAGGACTACCACAACCAGTTTGACCCACAAAAAGTCAAAAATTATTATCAAGAGTCATATGTACTTTCCATTTTCTAAAATATCCCAAAAGGGTGAAGAAACAATAACATACTATGATCAAGACATGCCGACTTCATTCAGTTGGCCTCTGACCCAAAAGAGGAATGTCCTCCTACCGTTTTCTGCACAAAAATGATATGTTTTATATACAACCAGAATTTATACAAAAAATGTTTGCAGTATTAGAATAAGATGCAATTTAGTTCAAGAATAAAAAATGATCTTACCCCAACATTGTTATTCTTCATGAGTTTATTAACTCCATAGTCTTCTGGAACAAATAAATTAGCACATGTACATCTGTAGATCGCATCACTTGGTGCAAACAAAACATCATACCTAAATCCACTCTTAAACTAAAATGTATTTTAGTTATCGATTTTTTTCAATTAAGTCTATTACCATTTTCCCCGGCCCATCACACCATTTTGCCCACAAGGAGTTGAGAGACGGAGTTCTATTCTCATCGTACAAGAAAAGAAAAAAGAAAAGTGAATCTTTGTTTTGACTTTTGCAACACGAAATTCACATAACACCTTAAATCCTCAACACTCATCACAAATACACACTTTCATTCAAGAACTATACAACCCCAATAAACATGAAAAATATCAAATTAAGCACCACTTTAAACCAAAGTTTCACTCAAAATGTTATAATAGGATCAAATGGGTGCACATGTGAACATCAAATAAATTACCATAGTTTAGTAAATTACCTGGGAAATCCCTTGGAACATTTTTGGTGAAGAACAGGAAAATTTTGTGCATTTTCTAATAGATATTCAAATAGCCTATCAACATCGAAGACATTATAATTACATACTAACAATGTTCAGACTTCAGACAAAAAAACCCACCACCCAGTAAATCAGTAGGTTTTCTAGATGTATGACTGTTTCAGAGTTATCACTGTATGAAAGATGTAGATTCAAAGATTAATAATATTATTGTTGCAAGAATACTTTTCCTTAATCAAAATTAACAAACTTTATTTTTACTCTAAACACTAAACAAAAAGGAAAAAACAAATGTTTGAACAAACCCCATTTGTCCGATTTCAACTTTTAGAGAAGGACCCATTTTGGCCAATGACCACGTCCTACCTGAGTACCTAGCCATCTTGACACATGAGAAAGCAAATTTAATAAATCACCCTTAAGCAGCAACAACAACATCCAGGAACTTCTGTGTTTTATTTAACATCTTTGTTGTACATATGAACCGTGCCATCCTGCAAATAATTTGCCTGTATAAAGTGAAACTCGTTAGCCATTTATAAAATAGTCTTCCTATTTTACAAATTCATCCTTTAGAAGGTCCATCATGCCACTTAGAGTTTGGTCAGGAAATTGGACCAACCAGTTCATAAAACAACTATGCTTAAAAACTAAATACCTTAGGAATAAAACCAACTTGTTGATAGAAAGATGTATAAAAATCCATAGAAAATACTTTCTTGACATAAAAAGCAACAAACGTACAGAAACATAAGTGTGAAGGATAAAAAGGTTTAATACTAACAACAATCAAAGATAATGTATCATTTTTTTTTTTTGAGAAAAGACACATTTTCTTAGAAAAAAAAAACCACACATATCTACCTCTACAACTTGTGAGGGGATTGGGTGTATCTTGGTTTGACCACCATGTCTTTTAATATCTTAAAATATATCTCTTTCATACAACTTGTAAAATAAAAATCAAATTTTTTTTTAGATTAACAAATATTTACTATCACCTTGGCATTGCATAGTTCAGCAATGGGAAACAATATAATGAAGTAGAATTTGTTACATAATGTACCTTGAGGTGGTGTCAAAAGTTTCTGTCCTTCCAATTTATCCAAATGCACCAGCAAACCATATCTATAGATATGCATACATAGATACATCTATTAACAATGGAACTAATACTCACCAACGTAATTTAGAATATCAAGAAAAGAAGGAAAACATACCATCCAAAAACCTTAAAAAAGCCCATAAGGAACAGGCTCGAGACTCGTGAACCATAAAAACTATATATTATAACCCCCATCCCAAACATGGCCCTTTGGAGCCACCATATATACAATACTAATTATATAATAAAAAAGGTGTTAACCATACAAACCTATAATCAAAAGTGTAAAAGAAAGTTTGAAATGTAGATCAATGATACAAACCATAGAAATATTTACCCAAAAGAGTTGGGTATTTACATTTTATAGATACACCATCACTAACCAGTTTGATGTTGCTGTCTTTGAGTTGATGCAATGACACCAAGATGTTGCAAGTCCACCAAATGTTGGTCTATCGATATAAAAAATCATGTTAAAAGCATGGAGAAATCTAAAAAGTCTTCAGAATCCTTTTTCATTTTTTTAAATGGTAAAAATATAAAGGTTGCAAGAAACAAACCACCATGATCTTTATTACCAATTTGGGAGTTATAGGGGCCATCACACTAAAAGCATTGACAACAAAGTTCTTACTTTGAACAATTGACTTCAACAACACTAAACAGAGCATCAAAAAAACATATATATAAAATGTTATCATCAATTTTCACCCTGAAATAGATATCCAACATAAGGGTTATATTCATTTAGTAACTATACCTAGTGGATCGTGAAAACAACCCAAATATTCCACAACAATGCTTCCATGAAGCCTTTTCAGATGTTGAAGGAACCAAACCTAACATAGGTTGTATATGATTTTTAGAACATCAGTGAGTTCCTCAATATATTTCTCACTTAGGCATTTTATCAAACAAATGGTGGGCAATGTAAAGAAAAGTGAAAACCCCAAATGATAGATACCAAAACAAAACCCATAAGCATGCAACATATTTAATGGAGTCTTGAACGAATGAATCTCATGATAGAGAAAAGAATAAGATGAACATGAGGAGTTAGTATGTGTGTGTTTAATGGACATAAAAAAAAGTTACCATGATTCCCGTGACACAACCCAAATTGGATTCATGACCTCAGACACTGGAAATTGTGATTAGAATTAGAACTAACTGATTGCTTGATTCTTACCGTTCATTAAGTTTCAGGGATGCTGATGAGGTTGCTTGATGCTTCCGATCGGACACGGTGAAGGCATCCAAAGAACATATACGAGTGAGCGAATGGGTTGGGGAGATTGAGCAGGTGATATATAGGGAGAGGATAAGAGTGAAGAAAGTAACTTACCGCCGAAGAAGGAGGAGGATCGTGGGCAAAACCTCACAAACATGGAGCTAGAAAAGTGCATAATCTCTTGTAACTGGCAAACTGCTCAGGCTAAAATAAAACCGCCAAATTTTGGCAATAACTACCAACTTACTGTGGTCAGGATTTAATTTGATAAGTAACCACCAATGTTGGATGGTCAAGATCATCTCATTTTCGGTTTATATTGGCAAAAGTGACGGTTAATTAAGGGGTGAACAATATTGTAAGAGAGTTTTTAACATCATTGACTCTTGTTTCCAATTAACCTCGTTGTGTATGATCTAAATCATGCTTATAATAAGGTCTTATAGTTGTTCATGTTAAGATTAGAGAACAAAAGATCTCAACCCATTTTCACATAAACTGAACAATAAAAAAAATGACTTGATCTAAAACAACCTATTTAGACCCAAACTCCCTTTGCTCATAACATGTCATAGATCTCTAAATCTTTTGACCTGTACTTCCTAACATATGGCTTCCAGGAAGTACACTAACAACATCAACATCTTTATAATTCTCTAAACAATCACCTAATTCACATAACAAATAAAACAATCTATCAAATCATTAAAAAAAATAAAAAAAACATATTCCTATACACAATGATCAGTTAACATACCAGAATCATCAATCTCATACTCAACCTCATCTTCATCTTGCTTTTTTTTTTTGTTCCTCGACATATTCCTCAACTTTGTAGGAGATAACCCTCATCCTCCACTCCCCTGCAACCAAGATGACCAAATTCAAATAATATTAATCAACAAACATAATAATAATAATAATAATAATAATAATAATAATAATAATAATAATAATAATAATAATAATAATATAATAATAATAATGGCAGAGGATTTTACAGTGAAAGGTTTTACCGACTTCAATCGTATCACACGCCAAACACCTCTTCCCATCATTCCTATTACAATTAACACCATTATTCTTCTTCTGCTGGCAAACGATTCAACAATGAAATTAAAGCCTAACATTATTATTAATAATATTATTATTAGTTTCTAATTGTAACCCTAAGCAGACACGCGCGTGAGAATCAGGCGACCAAAGACGGTCGCACCGCCGCTTCCGTACACTCTCCAGCATCGGCGAACACAACGATTCACAGCCATCACAGAGGGTGGAATCACACGTCAGGCAAAGGTGAAGATGGTATCCGGGAGAGAGAGAGAGAGAGAGAGAGAGAGAGAGAGAGAGAGAGGTGAGGAGGAGGTAGGGTTTGGGTTTGGGTTTGGAAAAGAATGAGAAGAGGTGAATGAGAAAGAGGATGGCGATGAGAGAAAGTAGGGTTTCAATTTGTGTATTGTTTTTAATTAAAAAATCAAAAAAATTAAAAACATCAAAACCTTTCTATTAAGATGCCACGTGGCATTTTCAAGGTGGGGTTGAGGCCACCATTGAACGCCACGTCAGCAAAAGGGCTTTGTTTTATATATATATATAGATAATTAAGTTGGTTGTTTGACCAACAATCTCCATTACTCGTAAGTGGTAAATTACTAAATTTAAATAGCTTATTGCGCGCTATAGTTTGGGGTTAAAGGTTAATTTACAAATATGGATAAAGAACTAAGCTTCAAATTGTAATTAAATAACTACTTAGAAACCGGTCAAAGCGCTGCGAAACAGTTAAAAACTCTAACTGGTTTCAAACCGAACCGATTTTGTCCCACATCAAAAACGTCTCAACCCGAGCTGGTTGGTCAAAAACCGATGTTGACTATATTTGACTTAATTTATTGTGAACCTATAGGATAATACTATTTGACTATTTGTGATTTCAACAATTCAACTCAATCATGGCTAGTTGGGCCAGTACTTGGCTACAAACAGTTTCAACTGTCATGGCCCATTTCATGCTTTCCCTTCCACCAATTCAATACCTATAAATTTGGCTACCAGCCAACCCTAACTAGTATTATACCCGTCCGCTGGGACGGGTTTTCGAACACATTCATACAATGTGTATATTGAAGATTTTGATAACAACTTATTCAATTGGGATTAGAAAGCGTGAAGGTTTATTAATTCACCATGCTCTCGTTCTTTCATATATATGGTTACATTGAAGTCAAAAGAAAATAAGCAACATAATTAAAACATGGTAAGACTGCACCAAATAGTAGAGATATCTCTACTATTCGGTGGAACTGTATATGTTCGGCAGTTCGGGTTCATCAATTCAGCTTGCTCACCCAGCATAGTTTCACCTCTAGTTCAAAATATGCGTGTCAGCCATCAACACCAACCCGAACAGGCAACAACCGTACCCAATAAATCCCTAATATAGAGAAGCTATTCGTAGGGTTTGGAAGGGTGGGAGTGGGATTTATGCAAACCTTAACTCTATCCCCAGGAATGCTTCCATATAACTTAAAATCATGTAACAGGAACACGCGACACCCATCTAACTCTTTTATCTAAACGGGTTGTAAACGTGTTGGCGAGTCGCAAATAATATGGTCTGTTGACTTTCTAGAATACTATTTTGTTCAGATATGGCGACTTATGTCATTTTTGCGATTTGCCATCTCCAGCTTTAACATAAATATTTGGAACAGACAAACCAAAATACAATGAAGTCACATGTATAAGTATACATTTTTGGATGGAAACATGACGTTTTTAAATGGTACGGTTGCTTATGGTTGCAAAACGTAAAATTGCACCAATTTTAACGTTATTTTACTAATTTCATGAAAATGACGTTAAAAACGGTTGAAGCTTAATCATGCATCATGTGGTGGCGTTGATAGCCAAAAGACAAGGGGTACTTGCACCTGTCGGGTTTGTCCCGATTTCTGAGTGTTATGTGCCTTATGTCCAAGGCTTGATGCAAAACTACTACTGAGCCAGGGTCTCACTGGAAGCCGCCTCTCTATTCCTATGGGGTAGAGGTAAGACTGTCTACATGAAAAATGTTTCTAACACCTCCCCTCCTCAGACGACGACGGCAGCGGTATACACATGGTAAATAAAACAGTAGATGTAAACTCCTTTTATTAATCTTACAGCATTGCTTAAAGTTATATTGAAATATAGATATATTGCTTACTAAAAACAGTTATACAATGAACGACATGCCGATCACAGATAGTTCACTAGTTCTGTGTGTTTTAACTTTTTATGATTTTAGTATCAAAACATTACAAAAGTACGTAAAATCTTCTTGAAGAATGATAGAAGTGCCTTCTGAACAAAATTAGACCCAAGGCTTATGCTCTTCCATGTGAATCCCTTTTGTAGCGGTCCATTTACTTCCCTTGACCACAGGGCACCCACCTATGTGACAAGAAGAGGAAGTACTGATTAATTAAGGACAAACCACTTAATTTACTTAATATTTTAATCATATACTTATAAGGTTATTCTATACTTATTCTGATGGACTATGTAAAACATAGCCCTTTGGCCAGAAAATGTTCTTGACCAATGAGTTAGATAAATACCTTTGAATTTTTAAGATTTCCATACAACCAGTGTTTGATAAGTGTCATTTGACGCAACAAATTTTAATGTTGGCATAGCAAATAAACTCTCCTGCGCCAGAAAGAAATCTAATGTGCAGGTCAAAACTGTAGTGTCGCTGTAGCATGGCGTGACTGAAACATTGTTTGGTTGTATCAGCATTTCATTACAATTGTATGTTTGTATTAGCTGTTATGTTCATAGCAGCTGTATATATTTGACCCATTTAAATGTATAACTAAAGCCCAAATTGGTGATTTTCTAAGAAAGTGACATTTTCCCCTGAGCATACATCTTGACACCTACTAATAATCTACTCAAGTTTAAAACAAAGTGACTATAGGGTCAAGACTATATGCAATAAGAACTTTAAACACCCATGAACAAACATTATACTAAATGAAACAAAAATATGATGGAAAGAAAGGGGTTAGTCAAGTAATCAGATTATGTTGTCCTTATGGTACAGATCTGTCAATGGCTTTCTGACCCGTAATAAGCTCTAAGAAAACCACCCCAAAGTTACACACATCAGACTTAACAGTGAATTGACCAGCCAAAAAAAGAAACACAATAGAAAAAACCTAAATTAAACAACTTTCAACCAGAGTAATAATAATAAATAACAGTCTAAATGCTAAAAAGCACTAACATGACAACCAAAGTCCAGACACATGTAGAAAAAACCATATGTAAAAACCATATATCGTTATCCAACCTGACTCTTATAACGACCCAACTGAAACAAATTCAAATAATCAATAACAACTACACTCAACTATATAAAAATAAATAATACTTATTGAATTAAACCACATGCACAACAGTTTGTATCAGCTGTTATGTTAACAGTTGGTTTGACAATTAAATGCCTTATCCAACCCAAGGAATTTATGCCTAATGGTAATGCGCCTAAGTTATTAAACGTTACAACGGGTCGATTTGGGTTACAATGCTTATATACTATACCCTATAAATAGTACTAATTCTAGTTTAACTTCTGCTCCCTATAAGTTTGACGATGGATTATCTAAGTTATTAAACATTGTAACGGGTCGATTTGGGTTAACTTGGGTGGGCTGCCAGACGGTGAGTTTTTTGGAAAATGAATGTGAACCATGTTGGACTGTTTGATAGGGGTATGTTTAAATATTATACATTCTATTGATGGACAAACCTATGTGATGGATGTTAATTTTTTTGTTTTCACTTTAAGTATGGTACTAACTTTTTTTTTTTAAATCTTTATAACTATATGCTTACAGGTTAAGCTCAAGGCTGCGCTTCTTCAGTAGTAAAAAACTCGGTTAGTTGGTCCCTTTTTTCTCTGAATGGTAACACTTACCCACTACCTGAAACCTATGATGGGTTCCAGACAACGGGACTGTGGCTAAAGGAATCTGATTACGCTTAAAAGTTCAGCTTATTCGGTGAAGACGCGTCTAGGCGCCTATGCACCTACGCGTTTAAGCGAATAGGCGTCTTGTTTGCCTATGCGCCTATTCTCCTAGGTGCATCGTTTAGGCGCCTAGGCGAATAGACGTTTATGCGCCTAGGCGTTTGGTTCACCTACGTGCCTATTCCCTTAGGTGCATGTTCGCCTAGGCGCGTAACATGTTCCATATAGAATTTTCTGTAGTCATGTAAATAAGAAACATATATATGGGTACTCAGGTAGATTGTCACCCAAACTGAATAAGTTGTCCGCGTCATTCGTCGTTGAATACGCGTCTAGGCACCTATGCGTCTACGCACGTAGGCGAATAGGCGCCTAGGTGAATAGGCGTTTAGGCGCCTAGACGAATAGCCATTTATGCGCCTAGGCGTTTGGTTCGCCTACGTGTCTATTATCTTAGGTGCATATTTGGCTAGGCGCGTAACGTGTTCCGTACAGAATTTCTCTAGACATGTGAATAAGAAACACATATATGGGTAGTTAAGTAGATTGTAGAAAATAACTAAATAATTTGTAAAAAATAATTATTATTATTATAAACAGATAAAGGCCAACTAAATATTAAGTTGCGTTTATTATAAATTATGAAAATGCATAAATGCCTAAATAGTAAATCGCCTAATACTGGCCGTGTGTATACTTTCAATCATGTACAACACCGAAAAACAGTAAACTAACTAAAATCAGGAATTGTACGGCAGTGCTGAAACGCCTATTGAACTAAAACTGTATGACACGGACAGTTAACATTTGACAGCTGCTGTTTTTTTTCACAAACAGTTTATTTCAGCGCACTGTTAAAGTGTTTGTTTATTTCAGCAGCATCAGCAACAGTTGATGTCTGTGCAACATCATAACAGAAGTGACGGGCATGACCCTACAACTTAGGCGTTTTAAAATAAACACCCAAAATATAATACTTTATGCATTTTCTTTTAAACGCCAAAGTTAATATACCTAAAACAATTCTTTTGGAACACCTAACAAACTTAATAAACGACAAAAAAAAAATACAGAACCTATGAAACACTAATAACACAAACAAAAATCTAAAAACACTTCAAGAAACCAAAGAATCACCTAAACAGCAAAAAATCTTTAGGACCGAATGACTCAAAAGAAACTGTATATACAAACTAAAGGGGATTCACTAACTCAATTTTTATATCAATAAACATCTACTGAACACCAAATGGCACATTAACAGAAGCAAAGTAACACTCTGCTATAACCAGCTTACTGTCGGAAAAACATAACAACTTTCTTCTACATTTTTTTATATAAACCGAAAACAGAAACAGTCCATTAACAAAAATCCCATGTGAAACACCTAACAAAATTACCTGACCCTCACTGTATCATGATCAAATATGTTAAAAATAATAATTTACCCTGCTGGACCAGTAACAAAAACAGCCGAACAAATAAACAATGCGCATTTATATTTAAACATGTTTAGCCTGAGCATCGAATTACCTTAAACATTTACTAACAGAAATCTGTGAATAAAAAGCATTACGGGTTGACCCGAAACCCAACCTGCATCGCCCACCCTTCTGCCACCTTCAACTCCACCCAACAATGTAAAAATCAGCGTTGGAGACCAACCTGAAATAAGGAAACCGCCAGTTCTTTCTTTCCCTTTGCAAATTCTGCTTTCAAGACACAATGACCTAATTAATGAATTTTGCCACATTAATCGTCTACCACTATATTTGCTCAAGTAGAACTCTTTAAATATGTCCTGCAAGAGTTATGGCATAAAACAGGTCAGTCAAATGTCAACAACAGCTAAATACAAAAGTTTGAACATCAAACTGTTCAGAGCCAAGTCACTCGACAGCTGTTTATTACAAAACTTCCCAATAACACTGTAAGGGGTGAGAAGAGGGATTTCAGATGGGAGTAATACAGAAATAAATCAAAACCTGAGAAGAAAGGAAAAGACGAAGAGGGCTGCAGCCATTGATTACGGAAGAACAAACTGCATTCAAATCCAAGCGAAACAATCAAGAAACTGGAAACATGAACCAATAAATTAAGTAATTAACCTAACCTGAAGATAGATTTCACAATTAGTGTTTCTTTTCTCATTACACCATCTCTGCACACAGTTTCTATACACAAATGAATGGTAAAAAAAAAACTTCGATTAAATCCAAAAATCGGCTAGAATAGAAAGAGGAAACCGATAACATACCTTGACGGTTCCAGAACATGAAAATTGAAGGTCGATCCACTGTTGGATGATGCCAGAAGAATCGTTTAATTGTTTGAAGATGTAAATAACCTTGACAAGTCGGTGAATCCTATGAATGGTTATGCGATGAAAGGGAAGTAGATTTTTTTGTTGGTGGAAGTTATGAAGGGGGAGCGATGGTGGAAGTAGGTTTTATAATGCTTTAAGGAAAGATGGATGATGGATCCCTGGAATTTAGGGGAGTGGAGGAAACCATCTAGTGAATGCATAACTGCTGTTCTACAAAAAAAAACTGTCAAATTTTCAAGGTAACCACCTAATTATTAGGGTTGAGATTTAATCTCAGGATTAACCAACTTAAATGGACGATTCAGATCATCTGAAAAGCAGTTACAAAGTGAAAATTTGACGATTACTACCTTGGTGAACAATATAGTAATAATTCAGAAGACGTACCAAAGGCAAAGTAAAAAAAAATAATCACTCAGCACGTACACATGGTGAACACCAGAGCCAAAATCAAGAAAACCCAAAACATCTCTAAAGCATGCTTCTCTCAGGCTTCTATGGAGGATTTCGATCATCAAACGACTCAGTCCGGAGCTATTATCGGGTCCAACGATGACCTTTTAACCGAGATCCTTCTCCGCCTCCCTGTTACCTCCATCCTTCGCTTTAAATCTGTATCCAAACACTGGCATTGGCTTTTAAGTGACAAACATTTCACCCAAAGGTATGATAACCTTTTAAAATCCCCTGGTATATTTGTTCGTGACAAATATGTTCCCTTTGATGTTGAAAACCCAAACCCAAACCCTCCTCCTTTTCGTAGTGATTTATTCAACGACCTTGATGTTGAAAACCAGAGCACTCTTCCTTTCCGTGGTCTTAAATTCTACTTTGATCGTTCTGGTGTTGAGATCTTGCAATCTTGTAATGGGTTACTTCTTTGCTGCACACATCGAGGGCTCGCGGGTCGAAATTGTGCTAATAAATATTATGTATTTAATCCCACCACCAAGCAATTGGAACTAATCCCACCCGTCCCCAGACATATGAAAGCTAGTAATTTCATAGGTTTTATGGCTCTAGCATTTCACCAAACAGATCGTGTTCACTACAAAGTTGTTCGTGTTTGTTTTTTAAAACTCCACTGGTTGTATCAAATTCAAATATACTCTTTTGATACAAGGAAATGGAAGATTTCTATCGAAAGTTTTTCTGCGCCTGAATATTTCTTCTTTGGCCCGGGAATTCACTGTAATGGGGCTGTTCATTGGACTCCCATGAATGACAAATTATGGTACTTCAAAGTAGATGTTGAACAGTTGGAAACGATGTCCTTGCGTGATGTACCTTGCAGAATCTAGAGGTCATCTACATTTAATAGCATACAAGAAACGCCCAGAAAATGGATCACCCCTGAATGTGTATGAGATGTTGAATGATCATTCGGGGTGGTTTGTCAAGTATCAACTACAGCTTGACGCACTGCCCGGTGCTTTCCCATCTATAGTCTCTTGGGTCGGTGCCAGTTTCTCAGTCATTGATGTGGTTAGAGGCGAAGAAGAAGAAGATACGTTCCTTGTGCTGAAAATATCTGAGAAGATTATAACGTACAATGTTCATGACAAGAGTTTCAAACAGATATTTAGTTCGACCAGGTTCTTCCATGAAGGTCGTTCAGGTTTTCATCGTTACACCGAAACCTTGTCTTCTTTTTAAAAGTCAATTCAGTCTGTTTATATCATTTATTCATTTTTCATTGTTAGGGTGTTTAAATATGTGCTTTAAAAAACTAGTTTTATGTAAATTTAGTCTATTGTTTAATATGCTCTTGTTTGTATATCTATATTGTTTTTATATGACTCTATGGATTGTTATATAAGTATTTACGAGTTTAAAATTACGTGGCTAAAACTTTTTCCATAAAAAAATGAAGCAGATAAATAACATTAGCAAGCAAATTGTCTGCTTTTTGCTCTAGTGTTTTATAGAGTCTTGACTTTGCCCATATGAGCAAGAAGCTGAAAGGCTTCATGGTTCTGTTACATGTTTGACTCTAAAAGTCAAAAGTCAAACAAAAGATACCATATACTTTGTATTTCAATTTTCAAACTAATCTTAACTACCTTCCACAGTCTCAAACTTCTGTTTTCTAGGGATGTTTTCTAACTTCTACAACCACATCGTTCAGCTTGTTAATCGCTGACCCAACACTCTATTTTCAAGAGTAATATTTAAAAGTCAAAAGATATAAGTCAACTGAGGGAGGTTTCACAAATTTTCTAAGTGCGCCTTCACATGCAGCCCCTGCTGTGATGGCCATTGGTGCCGTAGGCCGTAGCTGCACTTAATCTAGAATCTTGATGCACACATCACGGGATCTTAACAACCAGTGAAATCAGAAATAGTAATCATCCAAGCATATACTGTGTTTGATAAATCTTGTTTCCGTTTTTAATTAAGCCAATAACACAGAGCTTTGAGGGGGTAAGAGCATTTTCCGCCTTTAGTCTAAATGATGTCAACGCATTCTTGTTTCAAAGGATCACCAATCTCGGCATGTAAAAGTTAGTTTCTATGGTTATGGGAAATTTAATTGTTTAAAAATTTAAATCTGCATACTGTGTGGGGCTGACTTGATCAGGGAGGTTTACGGGTCATGCTTATTGGTCACGAATGGAAGAATTCTTTGTGTCCATCGTTAAAGTTTAGTATCTATAGAAAGAACACGAGCCTGGAGTTCAATTAAAAGGCTTCATCAATATGAACTACTAATCAACTAAGCAAGTAAGATAATGAATTGTAATAAAATGTGTTGTAAAACTAGTGTTTGGGCGTGCTTTTCTTGTTGAAGTTTTTATAATCAGACGTTCAAGTGTGTGACAAAAATTTATTATTCTTATTGAAAAAAATTGCTATATGAATTTATCAGGTGAAAAAAATGATGTCCGCGTCATAAAAGGAATCTTAGTTCCCGATTTCCACCTGCATACAACATGTATTTGTACGAACCTTATAAGAACAATCAGGCTTGAGTGATCTTTGTTGAAAATTGAAGGCATTAAATGATTTGCAAAACATCAACATTGAATACTTTAGGGTCCAATTTTTTTTTTGAACAGAAATTTTATACCATCTTATTTTCTACCTCATCTTGCATTTACAAGGATTTGAACCCACAACCTCACATTTGTAAGGAGGAGACACCATACTACTACTCTAAGCAGTTAATGCGGTGGGAAATCGAATATCGGTCAAGGGCCGATATTTGATATATAGGTTATCGCGGTGGGATATCGGCGGGATATCGGTAATTTTAATATCATGTAGAATTTTAATATTTATATATTAACGTAATATAAAACCTAAAGATAGTCATATATAATACTAAATTACTAATAGTAATATCAAAAGTCAAGACTCCAAAGTGTCAATATTTGAAATGTTATCTATATATAACCTAAAACTTAATAATATATAATACTTACAGATTTGATGTCAGTCACAGACGAATGGTAAAAGACGAAGGAGAGACAAATCTGTCCAGTTTAGGGTTTTGGAAGTGTTTTTGGGTAGTTGGACTCTTAATATTTATGGGCTTATTCCAAAAAAAAAAATGATTATTATTGGCTTTTATTGTAACTTGGCCTATAAAAAAGCAAAACCTGGAAATGCGGCGCTATAACCGATATATGAGAATCAAAATATCGGTGGGATATCGGCAAATATCACCGATAATATCGGTGCCGATATTTGCCACCGATATTTGACACCGAATATCGGTGAGGGTCCGATAACCGATATCCCACCGATATCCCACCGCTATCTCACCGATATTGACTGCTTAGCAGTACTACTAGACCAAGAGGTCATTGCATCGACTATGTATATAGAGGTATAGAGATATATGTATGTAGGTATGAGTGAAAATCACTTTATACAAATATATATATTTTGCATAAATATAACTAGATTATATCTCGGAAGCTATCTGGGATAGATAAATCTAATATGAAGTGTAAAACCATGTATTATGGTGTAACATAGTAATTAATATATTATAACATCATATTAGATTTCTCTATCCCGGAAAGCTTCTATGATATAACCTAGCTAAACTTATAATGCGAAAAGTGACGTTTACTTACACTGTGTTCTCGAGTTTAATTAATGAGAGAAAAGAAAGGAAATGAAAAGAAAGAAAAACTTAACTGTGTTCCATAGTTTTTTTATAAAGAAGGAAAAAAAAAAGAAAAAAAAATGTGTTTCGGATATTGTTTTTGGAATGAAAGGAAAAAAAAATGAAGAGAAAAATAGGCTAAATATCCAAGAAATGAAATTAAAAGAAAAGAAAAGGAGAAAAAGAGAAAAAAAAAAAAAAGAAAGGATGAGAAATGAAAGAATGGAGAGCCAAAACCAACGCTTGGAAACCCTAGAATGGTGAACAAATACAAGAGCAATCCTAAACTCTACAAAATCACAGTCAAACAAACAAAATGGTGAGCACCAGAGCCCAAACTAAGAAAGCACATATCTGCTTCTCGCTGGAGGATTCTGATCATCAATCGACTGAGCCTGGAGCTTTGATTGGGTCCAACGATGACCTCTTAACCGAAATCCTTATCCGCCTCCCTGTTACCTCCATCCTTCGCTTTAAATCTGTTTCCAAACACTGGCGATGGCTTTTGAGTGACAGACATTTCACCCAAAGGTATGATAAGCTTTTAAAATGTCCTGGTGTATTTGGTCGCAATAAATATTTTCCATTTGATGTTGAAAACCCGACCCCTCCTCCTTTTCTTAGTCTTGATTCCTACTTTGATCATTCGGGTATCAGAATCATGCAATCTTGTAATGGGTTACTACTTTGCTGTGCCGATCGAGGGCCTACAGGTTATAGCAAGTCTCCTAGGTATTACGTACTCAATCCCACCACCAAACAATTGGCCCTCATCCCTTCGGTACCCGGAGGTCTGAAAGTTGCTAAAACTATCCTTTTTATGGGTCTGGCATTTCATCAAACAGAATGTGTTCACTACAAAGTTATCTGTATTCGTTCTCTAGAGCCAGCTCGGAATTTGTTACAGATTCAAGTCTACTCATCTGATACACGCAAATGGAAGATCTCTATTGAATCTTTCTCTGCGCGTAACCCGGTCTTCTGCAAAGGCAAAGGGGTTTACTGGAATGGAGCCCTTCATTGGGCTCCTTACTCTGGAAATCAATTATACTTTAAAATTGATGCTGAACAGTTGCAAACGTTGCCCTTGCCGCCGGTGGAGATTTTGCCTCCTGAAAGATCGATGACGTACTTTGGGGAGTCTAGAGGTCATTTGCATTTAATAGTATCCAATAATCGTGGTTTATGCTTGAATGTGTATGAGATGTTGAGTGATCATTCGGGGTGGTTTGTCAAGTATCAACTACAGTTTGATGAATTTCCAGGTTCTTTCCCAGAGTGGAGTTATCATTTGTTTGTGGTTGATGTAATTAGAGGTGAAAAAGAAGAAGATACATTCTTGGCACTGCTAGTTTTCGGTAGGACGACCAATGATTTCCATTATCATCCCCCGAAGTTGATTACATACAATGTTCATGCCAAGAGCGTCAAGTATATGGAAAGCTTGTTTTTTGGAAGCCTAGGATATTTTCGCTATATTGAAACCTTGTCTTCTTTTTAAAAGTCAGTCTGATTTGTACGGATTTTTCATTGTTAATGTGTTTGAATTGTGTAATAAAACGTATATACTTCTCTTTTGCTTCGTATGCTAATTTTAGTTTGTTTGTTTGTTCACTTGATTGTCTTGGTTCTGCAAGAGCATATATGATTTTCTCCTAACATTGCTCTGCTTTAAAGGGCATATGCTTATTGTTCCGCAGTTTCTTATCATTTGAATGTAGAATACTGGGCAGTAGATGAATTTAACACATGCAAATCGATGTTGGTGAGTTTCTTTCCATTTTTCTTTACCCCCTATAATTGGTGATTTTTAGTGATTTGTAATCTAACTTTGTTTGCAGTTGTTGTGTAACGATAAAACCAAACTAACATGAAATTTGAAGACCAAAAGCAAAGACAAGGAGGGTCTTGAGCTTTCTGGTTGCGGTCTATCCTTCTTGAACACCAAAGGGAACTTGATCTTTGAGCTATGGAATTGCTTTGTAGATTCCCTCTTGCAAAGCTTGGCTGGAATGGTGGCTGTCTTGGTGAGCTGGATGAAATGGTGGCGGACCTGTGACGAGATGATGCCATCTCAGTGTACAGATATCTACTCAGTCGACTCGTTTAAGACCGTGTCCCTGTACACCTTGTCCATGTTATGAAATATCATGTTTTTGATTGGTACCTTAGCCTAATTCCATGGTTCTCTAGTTGGGTTTTCTCAAAAATTGATACTAGCAAGATATACATGATTAAATAAACGTCCAAAACAAATCTTAGTTGCACCATCAACATAACAAAATCATATAAGACTGGTGACTGTGACAAGAAGACAAACCTACGTGGGTAAAAAAATCTATGGCCACTGCTCTGCCCACATCATAAAATGAATCATAGTTTTTAATCTTCACATGCATATAACAATTTAATTGTTATGAACCAGAAATACAACCTAGTTCTTCAGTCTTGCAAGAATGTTAAAAATGAATAAACTAAAATTTTAAATAGTTAAATATAAGTTAGGGTCTCATGAGTTTTCCGATAATGGGTTCTCACGGTTTCTAAAAAGTTGAGTGGGTGGAACTTTGGAAGACAATTGAAGCTCCAGCTTCGCAGCTTTCATGGCAGCATGATACATAGATGAATCTGCTATCGACACACAAACCTACGCAAGTAGATCGGAACATACGTTAACTTAAATGGATCTCCATGTTCTTTCTAGGTTTTTTTAACGGCAAGGAACGATGTGCCAACCATCGTGACACTGGGTGCTGTGGCCAAGGTCGACTACTCGACCGCCACCAGCCCCTTGGCTCTCCCAGATGCGCGGGAACCCGACCTCCACCCGCCCAAAGGCACGACAGTGGAATAATCGGTAATACCTCGCCTCCCATCCAAGTCGAACCGGCGCCACCCATATATCTTTTTTGTTTTTTAGAAGGTTTAGAGGCCATTGCTACTATGCATATAAATTATGGGCTGCATCCCACCAGAATTACATTAGTATATTTCGGTTGTCTTTATCTCTAACCAGTCAAAAGTTAGCTTGAAAAGAATTAGGTCAAGTAGGTCAAATGGGTTGAAAGATTTCAAGATTTTTTAGGGTAATATTACCTTTTTAGTTTAAAAACTTAATCATGAATAAAAACAAGTTTTTCTTCTTCCTTTTTAATCTACAAAAAATAAGGATTTCATTATTAAGTTTACAAGGTAATGTTGGTCGACAATAAGGATTTCATTGTTAAGTTTACAAGGTAATGTTGCTCGGAATGGATGTAGAACATTGTGGGGATGATATGGAGGTTGGAAATTGAGCGCAACATTGTCCCATAAGTGTGTAATACCGGACAAAACCATCCAAAGTCAAGAGTCACCATTTTCTTTGGTAAAACATCCTTGAAAAATAATATGACATCTTTATGAAGTATGCTAGTGTCATCCCAATAATGCAACACCTCTTTCCAGTTCCACTAAGCTAGCCACCTTTTCACACCCTTCTTTTTATACTTGACTACATTACTTTGTAGCCAATTAGTAGAGAAGCCTTCAACCTGAATGCTACCTGATTCAAGTTTGTTTTGACTTATGAAAAAGTCAACAGTCATAACTCCAAAGTTCAAATGCCACACTTGTTTAATAATCAAGCCTAAGTTGTAACATGTACTATTTGTAACTGTAAAGTCACTTTTTGCAGCTCCATATACCAAAGTTGCAACTCCATATACCAAAGTTGCAACTCCATAGACCTTTAGGATGGTCCCAACATGAGACTTTGTATGGATTTTCTGCATTACTTTCTTTTTCTTGTCTTATATCCTCGTCAATATTTGCTGTTATGAGACCATGATCGCATCCCTTTTAGCTTCTACACCTCACCATGTTTCTTTTTCATTATTAATCCATGTTAAAAGTAACGATCAAAACAAGATTTTACCATTTGAATTTTGTACCACAAAACATCCAAACCATTTGTGGCCGTTACCCAATTTTAGTATCCGAAGGTGAAGGGGTGGTGTAGCCGCTCAGGTACCACCTACCCGAGGGTGGTACAAGCATCCACACCCTCCACTCTTAGTAAGGGCCAAACAAAAAGAATAGCTCTTTTGGTTAACTTCATCTTGTTTATACGTCTTTGTTATTATTTATGTATTCCGTAGTCTGGGGAGTTGAAGGAGGGCTCAGAGAGCCACTTTAGAGCCCCTTTGTTACAGGTTTATCGCATGGTGATAGTGTAATAAGGCAGAATAAGATGTGAATCCATGGCTCACACTTTACGTATCCTAAGCTCTTTCGAAGCCATATCAAAGCAACTAAAGATGAAGCCAAATAAACAATATCCGATCGTTTAAATTTTGAAAATAATGATTTCATATGTCATGGACACTTGTTTAATCACTAAAGAGGTCACCTACAAACTACTTTACATGGATTTACTTGCTTATATGGGCTAACCTTATATATATGGAGCTTCTCGTACATACGGATTACCTTAAGTCTGGAGTTGCCTACCTGGACCAATGGCCATCTCAGCAGGGGCTGCAGAGTATATGCATATATTACTTCTAAAAATAAGGTCTTGGGTCATTGATTAACAAGCTGAACAATTTGGTTGCAATGATTACGGAAGTTAGATGTATTGCTGATTGGTTAGGGCTATCGATTGTCACGGAAAGTGAGATAGAAAACAGATTTTGAGACTGCGGACAGTTGTTTAGCTTGGTCTGAAATACATAGGAACTGTTGGTTGACTGTTAACTTTCAGTTGGGCAATCTTAATGCAGACATGCAGTAATGCTCACACGGTGGTTGACAGGGATTCAAGCAGCTGTAAAAAGAAAAAGAAACGGTGCAACCTAATGCTGCCTCTGAACTACAGGAGTGCAAATTGCATTCAACTCTAATAGTCTAATTTATTTATAACACTTTAAAACATGCATATTGTTGTCTAAAAAATAGTAGCTAGCTAACCGGTTCTAATAATCAATCTCATGAATATAACTTTCCATTTATAGAAATACAGAACATACATACACACACAACACAACACAACCTAAACACAAAGTTTGCAAGTAAATGAATTTCCATTTCTTGATAAAACAAAGTTTTCAACAAACACAAAACCTTACATAACCTTCCAGTTTGATCATCAATTTAATACCAAATATAAACTGACGATAAGTATATGATTTAACCTAATCTGATCCTGGTAAGTTCACATGCCTGATGTAACATATTCATCCGTTATGTTCTTGGATAAAGCAAGCAGCTTCACAATTCAATGCAGCAAAAAAAAGGACCCTTAACAACCCACCTAGTGAATCTGAATTAAAGTACAAAACAAGTTACAAGTGAGACAATTTGATTTAAATTTATCTCCTAAGGGAGTGTTTGGATGTGTGTTTTAATTTTTGAACAGGTAATCAAATCACCAAACAAGATGCAGGTGGAAAAGTGTTTTGGCTTTACTTCCCTGTTTGTAAAATAACAAAATAGGGATGTAACCATAACAATAATACCAAAATATCAACAATATTAATGAAACTATGATGATAAACATAATAAGAATAATAAACTAAAAACAACAATTTAAATAACAAATACTCAAAACAGATGAAAATTTGGTATGAGCCTTAAAGCATCCACATTAATCCTATCTTTTAGAAAGAATGTATGAAACAATGTGATAGATTTGCAATGTGATTTACACTCAATTAAAGCTAAACCATGTATATTTAGGCTGCTTAGATATTATAGTGTTTGGTTATATTTAGATGCACCAAACAAGGCTAATTAACAATAGTTTACATAAACTATAAACTATTATATTTAAAAATTAAAACTAACATTCAAACACCGAATAGTGATATATAAACAAACCTATATGTCATTTAGAAAGACGACAAGGTTTCAGTGTAACGATGAGAACTTGAGATATCGTCGTTGTAGTAGTTTTCGAAACTGGATATTTGTTTAAAACTCTTGTCACGAACATTGTATGTTATAAAATTTTTGGGAGATTTCAGCACCAGGAATGTATCTTCTTCTTCTTCGCCTCTAACCACGTCGATTACTTTGAAACAATAACGGTCATCAAACTTGGAGATCATATCTGGGAAAGCACCAGGAAGTGCGTCAAGCTGTACTTGATACTTGACAAACCAACCCGAACGATTGCTAAACATCTCATACACATTGAGGCATAAGTTAGTTCTTTGGAGAGTCATATATGCTATTAAATGTAGATGACCTCTTGATTCTCCAAAGTACTTTGCCAAGACTTGAGAAGGAATCCATTCCACAGGAAAGGGCAACGTTTGCATCTGTTCAACATCGATTTTGAAGTAAAAGAATTTGTCATGATAGGGAGCCCAATGAAGAGCTCCATTCAAATAAACTACCTGGCGAAAGCAGCTCCAAGGCGCAGAGAAAGATTTGATAGAAATCTTCCATTTCCTTGTATCAGATGAGTAGATTTGAACTTGAAACAACGTCCCATTACGATCTAAAGAAGTAAGACGAACAACTTTGTAGTGAAGACAGTCAGTTGGATGATATGCGAGAGCCATAAAACATATAGATTCACTTTCTTTCATACGTCTGGGGACGGGTGGGATGAGTGCCAATTGCTTGGTGGTGGGATTAAATACGTAATACCTAAGGGCACCTCTGCAGTCATTTGGCCCTACATCGGTACTACAAAGTAGCAACCCATTACAAGATTGCAAGATTTTTACACCATGACGATTAAAGTAGAAATCAAGAGTACGAAAAGGACGAGTAGTAGTGCTTCGTTTTTCAGCATCAACAGAATAACTGAGAAACGGAGGAGGGTTTGGGTTTGGGTTTTCAACATCAAACGGAACATATTTATCGCGAGCAAAAAGGCCAGGAGATTTTAAAAGGTTATCATACCTTTGGGTGAAATGTTTGTCACTCAAAAGCCAATGCCAGTGTTTGGATACAGATTTGAAGCGAAGGATGGAGGTAGCAGGGAGGCGGAGAAGGATCTCGGTTAAAAGGTCATCGTTTGAACCAATCAATGCTCCGGATTGAGTCGATTGCTGATCAAGATCCTCCATGGAAGCTTTCATGGCTTTGGAGTGAGATGTGTGTTCTGAACTTCTGATTTTGTCTCAGGCGTAGCGTAGGGTTCCCTGAATGGGCAGAAACAGAATGCAGAGAGGAGAGTGGGCCGGTCTAGCCAGGCCCAACTTGAAAGGCTCAGAGAATTCCTTTGTAGAATTGTAGCCCTTTTGTAGCCCATGCATAATTATCTAAACACAATCTTTAAATTTATACCAACTACGATTCATTTAACATGTGTGCTTTCTTGCGTGCTAAATCGAATCGTTTTTTGTTTGATAATATGTACGTATTTGCTTTGATTACATCGAAACTCCTTATAGTATCGGAAAGAGAATACCTAATATGGTACCGTTAGCAATCAAAGAGAAAACTAAAAAACAATATGAAAATTTACGTCAAGAGTAAACCACCGGAAAACGTACATAAAAATAAGAATGAAAATGTAATACATTCGAACTCATTCATTTTTGAAAAAAAAAACCCGTCAAAACGTAACAACCTGAATTTATACTGACACGTACATTAAAAATAAAACTTGAAACTATAGAAACTCAATGGAGTAACTGATAAGTTACATAAAAATAAGAACGAAGACGTATTATATCCGATCTAACTCATTAATAATAATAATAATAATAAAATGCAAAACGTAAACCAACGTGAATTTATACCAACACATATATAAAAAATAAAACTTGATACTTTAGAAACTCAAAGAGATCAAAATGACAGTTCCCATTTTTTTCAAAAGTTGTGAGGTTATAACTATCAATCCTGAAAGTTGGGTGGTTAGATAAAAAAAAAAGACAACCCAACCACTGTAGCACTTGAGTTGTTTTTAACCGCGCTACACGCGTGGGAATTCAAAAAGAACATCGGTATCGGTTACAATAGTACCGATACTGGTTAACCTCGAAGTGATTTTAACTAATATTTATATCGAGATGTAGATAAAAATACACACATCAAAACAATATACTTGCAATTTTGTAAGAACTCTTTAGATGTTACTAGGAAAAAAAAAGATATGCTTAAAAGTTATTTATAATAACAAAACAATAAAATAGTTATTCGATTATGTCTACATTAGTATTCACAACAGGTTTATGTATATAATCTATATCGACATGTAAATTAAAGCAATTGTATACATCGTTTGATGGCTAGTGTGTATGTTTCTTAATTAGGGGGTGTATGATTCCTAAATACCTAAAATTTATATCACATGGTTGAAAACATGCATCCATTTCTCTCTCTATTCTCTCCTTATCACATATTCCATCTCTACCCAACCTTAACACCATCACCACAAAACGGACATCCTCATCGCCACGCAACCACGTAGCCGTCACAACCCAGCACCGCCACCTAATCGAGACCACCACAGCACCACCATCGTGTCGTCGCCGTCTCTAATTGTCTATTTTCCCGCTCTCAATCTTCAAAAACCCAAAAATTTTCCTTATCTCTCAGGGAAACTCAATACTCTTACCGAATCCATCACTCTCCAACGTCAGTTTTGCATATTTTTTCAGATTGATCACCGATTTTGTCCCTAACACCAATGCAAAAACACCATATTCCGTTATCCGTTTAAAAATCGAATGGCACTAATGTGAATTTAAACGAAGGGAATTAGGTCATTTCGAGTTTAGGTGGAGGGGTAAATCGGTCTTTTCGCGTTGACGCTACTGTAGCTACTGTAGCCTTTGGTTTGTGTTTTAATATATAGTATAATGTTGGTTATATGATTACAAATTTACAATACAACCCTCGCCCACTTTAAAAGAAACATTTTTGCTACATACCTAGATATCGCTAAACTATAAGTCTTTTAGTCTAAAATCACGAACAGGAGCCACTCCACTCAAATTCATGGAGACTGGAGAGTGTCAAATTTAGTTATTTTTAGTTTTATTTTAGGATTAACGTTAGTATTCAACGATTTCGGATGTTCAAGATTTGATAATTTCATTTGGTTCGCTTCTAGTGAAAACTTCTTAGGTTTATTCATTCTTTATTATGTTTAGTTCTACTAGCATAGACAGTTTAGTTTGGCTTCAAATACATACGATCTGTTGGCTTTGACTTTCAAGAGTCAATAAATTATTTGCATTTGGGATTAAGAATGTTGTTTTTTATTTCTTTAAAATGGTATATGCTTGTAAAATGAATTATTCGCATTTGAAGTTACTTAATGAATGAACACAAACAATTATTTTCGTTCAATGTGCTCGTGTACAAGTTCAATGCTAAACGAACGAGCATTAGAAAAAGGCACTGAATGGTTCATCTACAACCCCGATCAGGCGATCACACATACATCAAAGGGATAACAAACGGTTTCCCTCAACCCCCTCCCCCCCCTCCCCTTCATTTCCATACACTATGGAAATCATAACCAAGACACCTCACCTGCCAGCTTGTTTTAAAAGTGATCCATTTAGTATAAACAATTCGAATAACTTGGCCTTTGTATCCTTGAATCTGAATAGCATAAAGCACCATGCGACCAAAGATGAAGTGTTTCTGGATCCTTTCTTCCTGCTTTCCTGTGAGATCTTACAAGAGAGTATACCATGGACTGCTCTCTTTTCTTTACAGCCACAGTTTTATGCACAAAGCATGTTAGATTATTATGCTGGAATAGAACTGATGAATTTTTCACTATAAGAAATGATGTGTGGGATTTACCCAACAAACACGGCCAAAAGAAACTCACACCGCGCGAAAAAACAACACAAATTGCAGTGTTCTATTCCACTACAACACAATATTTACACTATTATATTAAAACACCGAAAGTTCCCAATGCCTCACACACGCCAATACTCACACTTAACCCCACCCAGTGGAATAAAGACTATCACCAAGACTCACTCACACCAAGAGATTGGAAATCTCTGAACTCCTGACCCAATTAGATCTGCACAAATAAGGTTCTGAGTTAAAAGATCAAAATAATAACATAGACCAAGGTTTATTTTCAGGCTATCCCGCAATCATACCACATCAACAGCCAATGTAAGCTCCAAAATTTCCCAACCATATCATCCAAAAGAAACACTCACATCACATGGATAATGACACGAATTGAATAGACTTTTATTCCGCTAAAAACACAATATAAACCCTAGTAAATATAGATGCAAAAACAAAAGCCTAGTAAGAATAGACTACTGACATAAATAATATCTTTCATAACTTATAAACATTTTTTTAAAACACACATTCAAACACCCTGATAATGAACATATAAACAACCTGAATTGTCTTTTAGAAGGAAGACAAGCTTTCGGTGTAACGATAAAACCTATAGATACGGTAATACATCTCCCTAGTTAAACTATATATTTTCTTATAACTCTTGTCATGAACATTATATGTTATCAACTTTTCAGGAGTTTTCAGCACGATGAATGCATCTTCTTCGCCTCTAACCACATCGTGGACTGAGAAACCATAACCATACTTACAGAACATCTCCGGAAAAGGACCCAAAAGTTCATGAAGCTGTAGTTGATACTTGACAAACCAACCAGAATGATCGCTCAACATCTCATACACGTTCAGTTGTAAAACATCATCTCCGCGATGCTTTTCTACTACTAAATGTAGATGACCTCTAGATTCTCCAAAGTACATTGTATTTATTTTTGAGGACATCATCCCCTCAGGCAACAGCATCGTTTGCAACTGTTCAACATCTAGTTTGAAATACAGATAATTGTAAAATAAAGGAGCCCAAAAAACAGCTCCATTCGAGTAAACCCCATCGCGGAAGAAGACTGGTCTATACATAGAGAAAGATTCGACAGAAATCTTCCATTTCCGTGTATCAGATGAATATAATTGAATCTGAAACAACTCCGGATCATCAGATTCTAAAGAACGAATGCAAACAACTTTGTAGACAGGACAATCTGTTGGGTGAAATGCCAGACCCATAAAACGGATAGTGTTATGGACTTTACGACCGCCTGGGACGAAGGGAATGAGTGCCAATTGCTTGGTGGTGGGATTAAATACGTAATACCTAAGGGCACCTCTGTAGCCATTTGGCCCGACATCGGTACTACAAAGTAGTAACCCATTACAAGATTGCAGGATACTAAAACCCAAACGATCAAAATATGAATCAAGACTACGAAAAGGTGTGTTTGTGTTTGAGTGTTGAACGTGTGTTCTTGATTTTGCCTAACAGTATAGGGTTTCAATAATGAGGAGTAAATAATAATGACTGTTTCGTGGAATGAAGAGAAGAAAATGGGCCGGGCTGGCCCAAGATGAAAGGCCTCAAAAATTCAAAAATTTAAACATGGTTGTAACCGGGTTGTAATCGATAGAGGAGTAACTGATGTCTGATCTTTTAGGATTAACCGGTTAACCGGTCAATCTTTTTAACCCGAACTAGCCATTGAAGATTGTTGAAATGACATTGGAAAACGTCTTTATAGCTCTTAAAGAGTGGTTACATCGGTTTTCTTGACCATTTTCACCTCAAAACATGTATTTTATGCGTGTTATATATTAGGTTAGTCACATACTCTTCTAAGCTAAAAAAATACTTAAGAAATTAATTTTTTTTGAACGGCCAACAAACATTTCTGCCTTAAGAAATTAAATATAGCTAGCTTGAGTGCTCATGATTCGGGTGGCGTTGGTGATTCCTCGAGTCATGTAAGCAGGAAGCGGATCCTAAAAACGACAAGGGATCCAATTCTATTTCCACATTTAGACTTATGCAAAATGACGAACGATAGTAAAAAAAGCCAGGTGCAAGAATTGTGGTATGTTTCTTGCCGCCGCATCCAACTCTACTTTGAGATCCCATTTGTCAAAACACTTCACAGCGGGATATTCAGAATTTTGACCTGAAGTTGGTTTGTCTAAGTATGTATGAATTTGTTATTCAAGAAGCGTTGTCGTTTGATCACTTTGCCTATTCACGTTTGACAATGGTGATTCAACAAATGCTTCAACCTCGTTACATCCATGTAAGTTGTTCGACACTTGGACAAGATTGTTTAAAAATGTGGGGAAAGCTAAAATAAAAATAATTAAAGGTTTTCAAAACCTAAATATCGGTGTTAATTTAACTACCAACGTTTAGTCGGCTCCACATGGTTTACCGAATTCTTATATTTGTGTTACCGCACATTGGGTTGATCCCAATTCATGGCAAATGATGAAACATACAACCGCGTTTGAATTATTTCGATATCCACATACAGGGGAAAATATATTTTATATTTTAGACGAAGTAAACGAAACTTATAAATTACAAGATAAAAATATGTTCTATTTCTTTTGATAGTGTGTTAAATAATACAAACTCGGTCAAATGGTAAAAATAAAAGAGAAAGTATACGGTATAAAGCCCCTTAAAATAAGAAGCGTAAGAAGCTACCAGAGATTGACACCTGTCAATCTAACCTAACCAGAGTTAAACATAATAAAACCTATCTTCCCTGTTTTAAACCTAAGCCATTTTCATTTTGAAACAATCCAGCATCATCACCACCAACACCCACCAACACCACCATCACCACCATCATCATCACCACCATCATCATCATCACCACCACCACCACCACCACCACCACCACCACCACCAGAACCGTCAGTCCAACTTTCCTTGCACTCAACCCAAAACATCCCTTCTTTCCTGCAATTAAATCTGGACATTAAAGAAGAGAGAGGGAGAGAGAACGTGAGGGAGAGATGAACACCACCGGTACCGACCGCCTTTCCGGTCATCTTCTCCGGTGTGACTCCTCCTCCGATACCAACCATCACCACCACAACCACAACCACCACCACCACCACCACAACCACCACCACCTATAAATATGAAACCAAACCAGAAGAGAAGCAGGGGCTGAAGTGTTTTTTTATACTTTGGAGCTTGTTCTTGATTGAAAGAAAAGTAGAAATAGGGTTTGTTGTGGCTGTGTGAATGTGACAGTGAAAACAAAGAGATAAGGTACGTTTGTTTGTTAGTGCATTTGTTTTTTTTTTTTTTTTTGAGTACGTTTGTTTTTTTGGAGTGAATGTGGAGTGCGTTTGTTTTTTTTAGTGAAGGTGATGAGTGCGTTTGTTTTTTGTTTGGGTTTTGATGAGTGCGTCCAAAATTTTCAATATGTGCGTCTGAATTTTTGATAAGTGCGTCTGAATTTTTTGATGAGTGCGTCTGAAATTTTGATGAGTGCGTCTGAATTTTTAATGAGTGCGTCTGAATTTTAATGAGTGCGTCTGAATTTTAATGAGTGCGTCTGAAATTTAATGAGTGCGTCTGAAATTTAATGAGTGCGTCTGAATTTTAATGAGTGCGTCTGTTTTAACCCAGGTATGGTTAGGGTTTTAATCTGCATCCTTAATCTAATGGCTGAGATTGCTTCTTACGCTTCTTACGTTAAGGGGACTTTATACGTTATCTCTCCCCAAAATAAAATATGATCTAATTTCTAACGGCGTTTTTACTTATTTTTTAGCCATTATCTTATCCCTAGGAGTTCGGCAACTTTACGACATAGGCATCCTTTCTTCCTCTGAGCATGTTTGTAAATAAATCCATATCGCATTTGTCTTTAAAATTCTGAATAAAAAACCTTAGTCATCTGTTTATTAGAAGTTCAACAACAGAAGCACAAGCACCCCCAAACACTAGTTTCTACAACACATCTTTTTGCAGTTTATTATCTAATTTGCTTAGTTGATAAATAGTTCACATTGATGAAGGCTTTTAATTGAACTCTAGTCTCGTGTTCTTTTTGTAGATACTTAACGATGGAGACGAAGAATTCTTCCATTGATGACATTATCCGTGACCTCTAAACCTACCTGATCAAGTCATAAGCCCTATACATCATTTTGACTGAAGGCGGAAAATGCTCAAGCCCCTCAAAGCCCAGGGTTATTGGCATTGAAAAGGTAAACAAGATTCAACACACACTATATATGCATGGATGGTTGCTATGCTTTCAGATTAACTACATATAACTATGACAAAACTTAGGTGAGTCCAACATTAGCAACGTATTCAATTTCACGGGCTGTTAAGATTCCTGTGATGTGGTGCATTATTTTGGATTATGTGCAGTTAAGACACCAATCACAGCAGGGACTACATGAGTAATAAGTAAACCTTTTAAGTAACTTTTTTCGTATTAGTCTTTAAAATAGGGTGTTGGCTCAGCAATTAACAAGTTGAACGTTGTGGTTGCAATGACGGCAGTTAGAAGCATTGTTAATTCATTAGGGTTTGTGGAATAATAGGGCAAGCAAGTTAGAAAACAGAAGTTTGAGACTGTGGACAGTTGTTTAGACTTGTTTGAAAAAATGAAATACTTTGACTTTTGACTTTAATGGTCAAACATGTAACAGAACCATGAAGCCTTTCAGCTTCTTGCTCATATGTGCAAAGTCAAGACTTAACTATAGAGCACCAAGGCAGACAATTTGCTTACTAGAGTCATTTATCTAGCTTTTTTTCTTCTTCATGGAAACAGTTTTAGACACGAATCGAGGAATTAATCTCAATACATTTGGCGACTTTTGAACCATGAGTCTCTTTTCTGAAACTGAGCGTATAAAGCATAGTGTCATACCTCATGGGTTTGCAAGATAATTTTTAATCAACTAAAGCTAAACTATATGGATGTACAAACAAGAGCAACAGACTATAGGTGTAAATTACATAAAAACTAACTTTTTAAGAGCACACCCTAATAATGAAAAATAATATAAACAGACCAAATAATCTTTTAGAAATAAGATAAGGTTTCGGTGTAACGATGAAAACTTGAATTACCTTCATATGAGTACCCGATGGAAGTATATATTTGTTTAAAACTCTTGTCATGAACATTGTATGTTATAATCTTTTTAGGAGTTTTCAGCACAAGGAATGTATCTTCTTCAACTTTGCCTCTAACCACATCGATGACTTTGAAATCATACCCAGAAACAACGTACTGAGGGATCATATCCGGGAAAGCATCGGGAAGCGCATCAAGCTCTACTTGATACTTGACAAACCACCCTGAATGATCACTCAACATCTCATACACATTCAGGTGTAACCAATTTTCTTGGAGATTCTTGTATGCTATTAAATGTAGATGACCTCTAGACTCTCCAAAGAACTTTGTCACTATTTCAGAAGACATCAAGCCAACAGGCAAGGGTAACGTTTGCAGCTGTTCATCATCTATTTTGAAGTACAAGAAATTCGTATTGTCATGATAAGAAGCCCAATAAACAGCTCCATTCCAGTAAACCCCCTGGCGGATGGAGTGTATAGGATCAGAGAAAGACTGGATAGATATCTTCCATTCCTTTGCATCCGACGAGTAGATTAAAATCTGATACGAATCCAAATCAGGCCGACAAAGAACACAAATGACTTTGAAGTGAACACAATCTGTTTGATGATATGCCAGACCCATTAAACGGAGAGTTTTACGAGCTTTGGAACCTCCGGGGACGGGTGGGATGAGTGCCAATTGCTTGGTGGTGGGATTAAATACGTAGTACCTAAGAGCCCCTGGGTAGCCTTTGGGCCCTCGATCGGTACAGCAAAGTAGTAACCCATTACAAGATTGCACGATTCTAACACTCGGACGATCAAAGTAGGAATCAAGACTATGAAAAGGAGGAGTGTTTGTGTTTGGGTTTTCAACATCAAAGGGAACATATGTATTGCGAGCAAAAAGACCAGGAGGAGACTTAGAAAGGTTATCATACCTTTGGGTGAAATGTCTATCACTTAATAGGCAAAGCCAGTGTTTAGAAACAGACTTGAAGCGAAGGATGGAGGTGACAGGGAGCCGAAGAAGGATTTCGGTTAAGAGGTCATCGTTAGAACCAACCAAGGCTCCAGGTTGCGTTGATTGATCGGAATCCTCCAGGTCAGCTTGCGAGAAGCAGGCTTTGAGGGTTTTTTTGTTTTTGGGTCTGATGTTCACCATTTGAGAGTTTTTGAACAAATATGTGTATCTAAGGTTTCTTCTTGATTTTGCCTCGGAGTTAGGGTTTCACATACTGGATTTCGTGGAATAAAGAAAAAAAAGTGGATAGGACCTAATGAAAGGCCTTCAAAACTTCCTTCCTTCTAGCCCTTCAAATTTATACGATTAATATGGTTGTAAAAATCCCTCTTAACCATCGATTAATTACTAGTCAGAGGCTCACCGAGTATACACCAACTGATCTTTAGTCGGTGGCTGTCTAGCGATTCCAGCCAAATTTCAGCCAAAATTTGTAAATTTCGGTCAAATTCAGACCAAAACATGTAATTCTGACGATTAATTCTATATGCTTAAAATTGTGAGTCCATGAATGGATTAAAACATGCTTATTTAAAAAAAAAACTTCATATAAAATGTATATATAAAACTGAAAATTACACATAAAATCCCAATCTGATTAATCACGATTAATCCCTTCTAATCTCAATTAATCGCTAGTTGGTACCTGATCGGCGTCGATGTACCGATCAAAGATAGAGAGAATTTATGTTCCTATTTACCCTAGACTAGCAAGGATAAGCAGGGTGTCGAACCACGAAGAGTTTTTGGTTAGTGTTTAGTGTCAATTGATTCATGAACATATTGTAAAATTGATTCTTTGATTGGGTTGTATAAACAAAGTAATTTGCAAAAGTAAAAACTAAATTGATTGATTTAACACAAGTAATTAAAGGATGGTCACACCAAGGATTCAGGTTTTGCGCATTCAATAAACAATCTAGTTCAATAGCACATCCATCACTACATAGACATAGTTAAGTTCACAACATTCACACATTGGATAATCAATAGACTCTTCAATCAAACAACAATTCTTTTAACGATTCTAGACCGAATAATTTATGTTGTATGATGAGGTTATTATTAATACCAACTCACTATCCAACGCTATCAATCAAAACACCTTGTTCTCTAATGATAAAAACCAAATAGAAGAAACATTGTTATGATGTGATCAAAATAGCAAATCTTTCAACATAGGAATGTAATAAACACATGAAATTACCAAAAGTGTCAAGTACTTAACAATTCAAAGCAAACCCATGTCAAATGTACTTACAACTTAGATTGAATATCAAATGAATTCAAACCCTAGACCTTGATGTAACCATGAATGATTTAGCTACTCATGATGGTGTGAAATGATGATGAAATGTGAAATTCGGAAGTGAATGACATGATTAGGATGATAGAAAAGCTTTGTCACTCAAGTTTCTTCTTCCTTGGTCGTTCCTTGGCCTCCCTAGATGTTCTCCTTATGTTTTTGGATGATTTTGACATAAAAATTCGTCATGGAACCGTCAATAGCCTTTGGGCCCTCGATCGGTACAGCAAAGTAGTAACCCATTACAAGATTGCACGATTCTAACACTCGGACGATCAAAGTAGGAATCAAGACTATGAAAAGGAGGAGTGTTTGTGTTTGGGTTTTCAACATCAAAGGGAACATATGTATGGCGAGCAAAAAGACCAGGAGGAGACTTAGAAAGGTTATCATACCTTTGGGTGAAATGTCTATCACTTAATAGGCAAAGCCAGTGTTTAGAAACAGACTTGAAGCGAAGGATGGAGGTGACAGGGAGCTGAAGAAGGATTTCGGTTAAGAGGTCATCGTTAGAACCAACCAAGGCTCCAGATTGCGTTGATTGATGATCGGAATCCTCCAGGTCAGCTTGCGAGAAGCAGGCTTTGAGGGTTTTCTTGTTTTTGGGTCTGGTGTTCACCATTTGAGAGTGTTTAACACGATGCGGAAACAGCCTCTAAGTTGTCTTCTTGATTTTGCCTCAGGCTCATAGTTAGGGTTTCAAGGGTGTTTGGGATTGACAGAAGAAGGGGTGAAAACGAGCCGAGCCGTGCCCGAACTCAACCAAACTCGAGCTCGATTAACTTAGGAGAGCTCGAGCTCGGCTTCATTTGACTTTTGTTTTCAAAGCTCGAGCTTGGCTTGTTGGTAATTTCTCAAGCTCAGGCCCGGCTGGTTTATTGTGTATTAGTTAATATATTAAATAAAATAATGTAAATAATAGTTCGTTTGGGCTCGTGAGCTCGATAAGTAAAGCTCAAGCTCGGGCTCGTTTACTAAGCAACTTTAAATAAGGGATGATTATTATTAAATATTAAAAAAACTAATAAAACTCGATAAGGCTCGACGAGTCTAACGCGCTTCACATGCCAGGCTCGGGCTCGACAAATAAACGAGTTTTGTTTTAGGCTCAAGCTCGATAAAGCTCGGCTTGTTTCGAACTTTTTACCGAGCCGAGCTAAAGTAGCTCGCGAGGGCTTGGCTCGGTTGCACCTCTTGGATTGAGTTGAGGAACTTACTAGTTTCTTCAAAAAGCCAATAAGTCAATAAGTTGTTTGTCTATCACAGAAACAATTTTGGTTTTGGCTTTTTGATATGGGTTGAAAAGTTGTTTTCAATAAGTCACGAATCTTGGTTCTTTGGCTTTTAGCTTTTGGAATAAAAATTACAAATCTACCACCTATATAACAAATTCTCATAATACGCTAACCTAAACACTTAAAAAAACAAGAGTTAAATGCCATTTTCGTCCCTTAGGTTTGGTCAGTTTTGCGAGTTTCGTCCAAAAGTTTATTTTTTCGCATCTGGATCCTCAAGGTTTCCAAATCTTGCCTTTTCCATCTGACTCGTTAACACTGTTTAATTTTTAACGTTGAATCCAGGGTATTTTGTCCTTTTAACTATTTATTTGTTTATATATATTATTACGCTTAATAAAAAAACAATAATTCTCTTTCTCTCATCATCACCCAAAACCACCCCCACCAACAAGACAACACCTCCACCACCATAATCAACCAGCACCACTACCACCACCATCATCAACAGAGAACCACCACACCTGCAACTAAAACCACCGGAATCACTCCAAATACCACCATCACTGGAATCACTCCAACACCAGCACCACCGCTCCAATAGTCGAACCATCTCCCAACATCACCAACCCTTCAACATTCCAGCACCACCGTTAACCACCACTGTTCACTGAAAAACAAAAAACGAATTCGACTAATAAAATTACAAAGTTCACGAGCAAAATTAAATCATAAGAATCATAAAAAAACGAAGACTCAATACAAAGTTGAAAAAACTACCGAAAGAAACATTCAATGTAAAAGAAGAAAGGAGATCTAGTCCAGAAACTCGTGTGAGCTTACACCATCACAATTTCACCGTCACCGTCACATCTGTAACCCACAACCAGCACTCACATAAGTCAACCGGAACTCGTAACCCACATCACCGTCAACGTCAACCATCGCCTCCATCGGAACCACCATCGCCACCGCCAACATTAGCTATCGCCACTTTCTCTCCCTTCTGCTTCTCTTTCTTTCTCTTGTTTTTCTCCGGCTATCTCCGATTTCCTCTCTCTCTCTAACTCGCTTCTTTCTCTCCCTCTCTCTCTCTCTCTAACTTTTTTTCTCTCCAATTTCTGGAAAATGGAAAGGGTTTGAGGGGTTGGGGAAGATAAGGGGTGCACGGGTGGCTTGGTGTGTGTGAGAGAGAATGTGTAGAGAGTGTGAGGGGTGTGTGTAATAGGATTTATCTTTAAAACAAAAGTTATATAAATAATAAATAAGGGTATTTTAGTCTTTTAGAAAGTTAACAGAAAAAATGGATGGAGTTAGTGAGTTGGATGGAAAAGACAAGATATGGAAACCTTGAGAACCTAGATGCGAAAAAATAAACTTTTGGACAAAATTCGCAAAACTGGCCAAACCTCAGGGACGAAAATGACATTTAACTCAAAAAACAACTTATTAACCTTTTGCATTTTCCCATCACAAAAGCTAATCCAAATACTTTTTTTAAAAACTCTTTTTCAAAAATTCATAAGTCAATAAGCAATTCCGACCAAAAGCACTTTTAGAGTTAAATAAGCAATCCCAAACACTACACTGGATTTCGTGGAATAAAGGAGAAAAGTGGATAGGACCTAGACCAAGATGAAAGGGTTTCATATGCCAGCCCTTATAAAACTGAAAATTACACATAAAGTCTCAATTTGATTAACCACGATTAATCCCTACTAATCTCGATTAATCGCTAGTCGGTACCTCACCGGCCGACTGATGCCTAGCGATTCTTACAACACTGATAGTTACCTCATCATTGAATATCGCTACTCTACAAATCTTTTAATTTAAAATTACAAATAAGAGCTATTCCGCTCATAATTATGAAGAGTGCCAAACTAAGTTATTTTTAGTTTTAGGAGCCATTCCGCTCGTAACGTTGAGATTTAAGATAAAATAATTACATTTGGTTCACTTAGACCGGATTCATTCTTTGTCATGTTTAATTATAAATTCTTTTTATCTTATTGTATTTTTGTGAAACAATTTTTGGTACTCGTGAAGATATCTTAGTGTTTAGATTTATTCATTCTTTGTCATGTTTAAATATAAATTCTTTTTACCTCATTTTCATACGCCCACCATACCCCAAGTTATGTTGAAAACTAAAGTAAATGTTGGTCAAAGAATATCTCTTGAACAAGTACTATGTGAAATCAAGGCGTTATTGTTTATGTGGATACATTTCATTCATACATTGGAGTTCTCATTTTCATACGTCCACCATACCCCAAGTTATGTTGAAAACTAAAGTAAATGCTGGTCAAAGAATATCTCTTGAACAATTACTATGTGAAATCAAGGCATTATCGTTTATGTGGATACAACATCGTGCTAAGAGCCAAGAAATCGAGTGGGATAGGTGGCATAGTTTCAATTTGTAAAACAAGTGGTAATAGTAATGTAAAAATAAGAGGATTGTATGCAGGTATCAATCTATATAGCAACTTGCTAATAAGGTGATGAATGAAATGAAGTTTACCGTAAAAAAAATCGAGGTTCACTATTCATCCCAAATCCCATATTTTTAGAAGTTTTACTATCGCATTGTTACTTCAGGTTTGGGTTAATTGGGTTGGGATAATCTAGATTAAAATAACAAATATTACTAAAACCAACCAATTACGCCCTACCCTATCGCTGAGTCTTTGGAAGCGGTTTCACTCCTTTATAGGTCGGAACTTTGGAACCTAAAGACTTTCTCAATCAGACAGGATAGATGGATTGAGTGCGTGTTGCCTTGATTTGAGGTGAAATCCTTTCCCTCTTCTTCCGGACTGCCCCAAAAATGGAGAGACTTGTTCTTGCTCTTCCAATTCAGGAAGACTTATTTCGCCGGTTGGTCCAACCAAGAAAGCCATGGGAATTTGGGGCGTCAGATTCATTTCTTAGCATTCTTTTCATATTTCTTTGTGAAAATAGTTTCAGATTTAGCATGAATAACCAGCAAGACCAATCTGCAATCATGTGGTCATATGTGTCTATACAAGAGAGATACTTTCCAGAAGGGGTGACTTCATTATTTGGTACAGAATATATTTGAATCTTTGGTTTTTGCAGACCATATGCATCAGAAACCACAATTAAATACAATACAGTAAAGGTCACAATCTGGATTCAAAAACATATATCCTATCAAAGCCACAATCATAAAAACAGAACTTAACATGAAACCAAACCAAAACTTAAAATGCCTTGCAGTCGTAAATTAGCAATCATACAATGATCTAGGTAAGTGGTGAACAGGTTACTAACAGCAGCCTAGTATATTTATATGTGTCATGTGTGTAAACAATAACAGCAACCTAAAGAAAGAAAGAGAGACCTGTTTACAAATTTCCTTAGAATGTAACAAGCCAAATAAACAAAGATATCATCATCATCCTCCTAAATTTATTTGAATCGGTTGAGTTAGACACAAATCAAACTATACGAGTGACATCCAAACATGAAAATATAATCAAAAGCGTCATCAAATGAGCACATAAACAGCCCTAAAACAACATTTGACCCGTTTGAGATAAAATGCAACCCAAGGTTTATTTGACCTGTTTAAGATAAAAGCACAACCTAAAGTTTATTTGAGTTGTTTGCAATAAAGCACAACCCAAAGTTTATTTGACCCATTTGAGATAAAAGCACAACCCAAAGTTTACTTGACCCGTTTGAGTTAAACACAACCCAAAGTTTCCTTCTATAAAACTTGCAAACAAATAATGGGTCAACACCGCCTACGACCGTTGATTTTCGCTACCACCTAATCAAGATTGTGCAGCAAGCCAGCAACAACTTTAATAGTTGTTCCAGGTTCTGTTCACTGCCTAAAATCGTAACAAACTGCCTAGGAGATTTTGGTGGTGGACTAGTGACCGAAAATGTTTTCTGCCCAATATGTGAACTTATAAATGCTTATTGTGCCATAGATGATTAAGATACTAAATCATGTCAAGAATTATAAATGGATGACTAAATTCTACTGCAGCACTATGTGTAACTAAATATGTCACCAACATATAACCACCTCAATACTTGTCAATGGGTTCCTAAGAACAGAACAAATGGCCTGAACACAGTTTGGTAGGGTGAAGCTTCCTGTTTCAATAAAGTAAAGCAATACACACACACATGAATGCATGATTATGAACATAGTAAGAATAATAAGCTAATAATATTCGTTTTATATAGTACTTACTCAAAAAGATGTAGTTTTGTATGCGACTTACAAATGGTGATGGGAGGGGTATTGTTTGGAGTTTTGACTTACAAATGATGAGTGTCTGTTTTTGTTACTCATAAGGTACCATCCTTTACACATTTAGTGACCTCGTTATGCGAACAGTAGGAACATGTGGCATCGTGTGTTAATGGTTGCTACTAGTTTCGACCATGGTCCTAAACTGATTTGGCGTTTATTTGACTAAATAGTTTAAAACAGGATGTAGTTTGTGACACGCATTCGGTCAAGCTAGTTACCAGCTTGACTCGGCTCAAAGGTGGTTTGATAAACAAAAATTCTTCCAGATGCGACTTTTTTATGAAGTTATATTTTAATTTCTTTTTCATCACCTTTCTTTTAAGTTTGTTTTTTGAATCATACATTTGTGCCTGTCTAGTTCTAGATAAACATTTTGAATATCGACTCAGGTAGTAAATAGTAATTCACTCTTATTATAATAAATAAAGATTCCTATAGCCATAAACTAACGTTTATAAGTCAAGCTAGCTGAGCTTTTGGAACAAGAAGGTGCTGACATCAATCAGACTGAAGGCAGCAAATGCTCTAACCTGTCAAAATCCGGAGTTTTTTGTTTAATTGAACCCTGTCTTGACCCATAATCCCATTACCCTCCATAAAGAACATGATATGCTTATATGATTGCTATTGTTTCTGATTAGGGTTATGACAAAACATAGGTAAGGCCAACATTTGCAGCAGCATGTGTAGTTTAATAGGTCGTTGACCTGCGATGTGTGCATATGAATTAAGCGCAGTTATCAAACCAATGGCCATCACAGCAGGGGCTGCAAGAGTATTAAAGACATATTACGTTTGAAACTAGGGTGTTAGGTCAGCGATTAACAAGCTGAACATGTTAGCATCGCTGATTCATTAGGGCTGTCGATTGACATGGGAAGTGAGCTAGAAAACAAAAGTTTGACACTGTGGATGGTTGTTTGATCCAAATCAACCAAAATATAAATCTGCAAGTAAACAGATTTGAAGCGAAGCCACAATTAAAGACAATGCAGTGAATGTCACAATCTGGATTAAAAAATAAATCCTATCAAAGCCACAATCATAAAAACAAAACTTAACATGAAGCCAAATCAAAACTTAAAATGCCTTGCAGTCATAAAGTAGCAATCATACAATGTTCCAGGTAAGTGGTGAACAGGTTACTAACAGCAGCGTAGTATATTTATATGTGTGTGTAAAGAATAACAACAACCTAAAGAAAGAAAGAGAGACCCGTTTACAAACTTCCTTAGAATGTAACAAACCAAATAAACAAAGATATCATCTTTCAACTATTCATTCTAAAATAGAATGTAAATAATAACAGCCCTAAAACAAGATTTGACCCGTTTGATATAAAAGCACAACCAAGTTTATTTGAGCCGTTTGTGATAAAGCACAACACAAAGTTTATTTGACCCATTTGAGATAAAAGCACAACCCAAAGTTTATTTGACTCATTTGAGATAAAAACACAACCCAAAGTTTCCTTCTTATAAAACTTGCAAACAAATAATGGGTCAACACCACCTACGACCGTTGATTTTCGCTACCACCTAATCAAGAATGTGCGGCAACAACTTTAATAGTTGTTCCAGGTTCTGTTCACTGACTAAATTCGTAACAAACTGCCTAGGTGATTTTGGTGGTGGACTAGTGAGTAGTGACCCACAATGCTTTCTGCTCAAAATGTGAACTTATAAATGCTTATTGTACCATAGATGATTAAACCACTAAATCATGTCAAGAGTTATAAATTGATGATTATGTTCTACTATAGAACTATGTGTAACTAAATATGTCACCAACATATAACCACCTCAATACTTGTCAATGGGTTCCTAAGAACAGAACAAATGGCCTGAACACAGTTTAGTAGGGTGAAGCTTCTTGTTTCAATCAAGTAAAGCAACACACACACATGAATGCATGATTATGAACGTATTGAGAATAATAAGCTAATAATATTAGTTTTATATAAAGCATACTAAAAAAGATGAACTTTTGTATGCAATTTACATATTTGTGATGGGCTGGATATTGTTTTGAGTTTTGACTTATAAATGAAGAGTGTCTTTATTTTTGTTACGCATAAGGTACCATCCTTACACGTTTGGTGATCTCTTTATGCGTTAAGAACGGTGGGTCATGTGGCATCGTGTGTTAATGGTTGCTACTAGTTTTGTCTATGGTCCTAAACTGATTTGGCGTTTATTTGAGTAAACAGTTCAAAACAGGATTTAGCTTGTGAGTTTGTGACGCACATTCGGTCAGCCTAGTCACCAGCTTGACTTGGCATAAAGGTGGTTTGATAAACAAAAATTCTTCCAGATGTGACTTTTTATGAAGTATTTTAATTTCTTCTTCATCACCTTCTTTCTTTTAAGTTTGTTTTTTGAATCATACATTTGTGTTTGTCTAGTTCTAGTTGCTATACAAGCTAGAGGTTGAGTGGTGTTCCCTCAACTTTTACTTAACTCTTGGATATTTACTGTGTTCATTCTTAAAAAATTGAAGAACTAGACTGTATGTGTGGTTCATAACGTATGCAAGTGGAAATCGAGAACTATGATTCATTTATGCGAGCATCCTTTTTTCATCTGAGCAGGTTTGTAAATATATTCACATAGCATTTGTTAGTTAAAATTTTCGAATTAAAAACCTCTTTGTCAAACACTTAAACGTCTTATTATCATAACTCCAACAACCAGTGGCGAAGCTTGACCCGAAACTTCATGGGGTCAGAAGTCACCAAGGGATCAGAAGTCACTAGTTTCGGGGGGTCAAAACCTTATATACCAAAAAATTTGTATACGAATACTATATAATCGGAACTTCTGAGCGAAAATTTGGGGGGTCGGCCGCCCCTCCCCGCCCCTTAAGAGTTGCGCCCCTGCCAACAACATTAGCACGCCCAAACACTAGTTTCTACAAACACGCTTTATCACAGTTTATTATCTAATTTGCAATGATTAGTGACTTTAAAATGGGCACTTCATGAGTTTAAATTGTGAAGGTATTTGGAATTGCAGTAGCACCTTCATGTGTTCTTGTAAAAAAAGATGAAAAAATACCATATCTTTTTTGTACTTTACTACCTTTACCAGAAGGCAACAACTTGATTAACAGTTTTTGATTATAAAGACATGAGAGGATATAGAGTATGTATGAACCATTAAGGGGTTTGGGCCAATTTAAGACGAGCCGTTAACACGTTAGCTAAATGGATTGCATTCGAGTTTACCTGACAAGTTCACGAGTTGATTGCATAACCTGTCTTAGTTTTATACTTATTCTTCACAAATGTGTTTGGCACAAGAAGGCAGCAAATGCTCTAACCTGTCAAAATCCGGTGTTTTTTGTTTAATTGAACCCCGTCTTGACCCATAATCCCATTACCCTCCATCAAGAACATGATATGCTTAAATGATTGCTATGGTTTCTGATTAGAGTTATGACAAAACATAGGTAAGGCCAACATTTGCAGCAGCATGTGTAGTTTAATAGGTTGTTGACGTGCGATGTGTGCATATGAATTAAGCGCAGTTATCAAACCAATGGCCATCACAGCAGGGGCTGCAAGACTATTAAAGACATATTACGTTTGAAAATAGGGTGTTAGGTCAGCAATTAACAAGCTGAACAATGTTAGCATTGCTGATTCATTAGGGCTGTCGATTGACATGGGAAGTGAGCTAGAAAACAAAAGTTTGACACTGTGGATGGTTGTTTGATCCAAATCAACCAAAATATAAATCTGCAAGTAAACAAGTTCGCATTTCTTGATAAACAAAGCTTTCAACAAACATAAAACATGACTAAACCTTCCAGTTTGATCATCAATCTAGTACCAAATATAAACAAACCGATTTGTCTTTTAGAAAGAAGACAAGGTTTCGGTGTAACGATGAAAATCTGAACTCCAATAGTAGCACCCCGGCAAACCAAATATCTGTTTAAAACTCTTGTCATGAACATTGTATCTTATAATCTTTTTGGGAGATTTCAGCACAAGGAATGTATCTTCTTCTTCTTCGCCTCTAACCACATCAATGACACTGAAATCATAACTGGAACCACCGCAATTAGAAATCATATCTGGAAAAGAACCGGGAAGCGCATCAAGCTCTACTTGATACTTGACAAACCACCCTGAATGATCGTTCAACATCTCATAGACATTCAGGTGTAACCAATTTTCTTGGCGATTGTTGTGTGCTATAAGATGTAGATGACCTCTAGATTCTCCAAGGTACTTTGTCACTATTTCAGAAGACATCAAGCCAACAGGCAAGGGTAACGTTTGCAGCTGTTCAACATCTATTTTGAAGTACACGTAACTGCTATTTTTGTGAAGTGGAGCCCAATAAACAGCTCCATTCCAGTAAACCCCTTGGTGGAGGAAGCTAATAGGCTCAGAGGAAGATTGGGTAGATATCCTCCATTTCCTTGCATCAGACGAGTAGATATGAATCTGATAAGAAGACATTTCAGGACAAATACAAATAACTTTGTAGTGAACACAATCTGTGTGATGAAATGCGAGACCCACAAAACCCATAAAACTGATAAATTTACAAGCTTTCAGACCTCCAGGGACGGGTGGGATGAATGCAACTTGCTTGGTGGTGGGATTAAAGACATAGTACCTAAGAGCACCTGCGTGGCCGTTGGGCCCTCGATCGGTAGAGCAAAGGAGTAACCCATTACAAGATTGCACGATTTTAACACGCGGACGATCAAAGTAAGTATCAAGACTACGAAAAGGAGGAGTGCAGGGGTTCTCAACATCAAAGGGAACATACGTATTGCGAGCGAAAAGACCAGGAGATTTAGAAAGGTTATCATACCTTTGGGTGAAATTTCTGTCACTCAAAAGCAAACGCCAGTGCTTGGAAACAGATTTGAAGCGAAGGATGGAGGTAGCAGGTAGACGGAGAAGGATCAGGGTTAAAAGGTCGTCGTTTGAACCAATAATTGCTCCAGGCTCAGTCGATTCATGATCCAAATCATCAATGGAAGCTTGTGAGAAGGAGGGTTTAAGGGTTTTCTTGTTTTTGGCTCTGCTGTTCACCATTCTTTCTTTGGAGTGAGTTTCAAATTGTTGAATAAGATATGCATCTAAGGTGTTGATTTTGCCTTTTTAGGGTTTCATACAGAATAAAAAAAACCAATCTAGCCCTTCAAATTTATACGACTAGTTACTAGTTACCTCACCGTTGCAAATAAGAGCAATTCTGCTCATAATTACGTAGAGTGCCAAAATAAGTTATTTTTAGTTGTAGGAGACATTCCGTTCGTAATGTTGTCCCTCACATAGTGGTGGAGTGGTACGTGAGACCCGGGTTCGATCCCCATAACACACACTTTGGAGCAGCATGGCAATGATGGGGAGAACTTGGCATTCCCAGTGGAGGTAGTTCGAACCCTAGCTGCCCCGGTTTTCATCCGGCCGTTACTCCAGCGAGCGACAGTAAAACTGAGCTCGTGTGGAGGCGGTACGGTTTCCGGGCGGAAGCTGTTAACAAGCCACTCTACCACCAGCGTGAACCCGATTCAGACAACATAGACTGAGGAGTGAAGGGTCAGGGTTTGCCTAAGCGGGTATGACAACTCCGTTAAAAAGAACGTCATTTAAAAAACAATTATGCTCGTAATGTTGATATTTAAGATTAAATAATTTCAACTGCTTCAGATCGAAAAGTGTTTAGATTTATTCATTCTTTATCATGTTTAATTGTAAACTAGTATTGTGACCCGCTGCGCGTTGCAGCGGCGGCGTCTACGCTACTTGAATTTATAATGACTAATAAATACATCAGTAACACCCAATCATTAGTATGTTTCACCTGCATCGTGACATCCGATGCAAGCATGTTTAAACAATGAAGCACCTCGTTGTACATCTAATGCTTGCCCATATAACACTATTTAATTATTTATCATGAATGACGGATAACAACAATGTTTTAGGGCCAGAAGTTCGTTTGGCTTGAAGCCACCGACCATGATGTTTAAGAATATACTAAGATGTTACCGAAATCGCCAGTAACAGCCACCACCATTTGTTTATCCCTGCGGGTTGCGACGGGTGCAAACAAACTTTATTCTCATATATCAAATATAGTCGAGGGTCAGATGTGTAGGTGTTCATCATTACAACCCTCAACAAACTGCTACAGCTCGCTAATAACAAATCCAGTCCTAGTCTTCCTACTCAGACTTCAAAAACAAATGTTCTTTCATATGATTCATCCTAAAATGCAACTTTACACCTCATTTTCTACATGACAGATCAAAGGATGACCTGGAAAGCGCATAGCTATTTTTGGGAGTTTTCACCACAAGGAACGTAGCTTCTTCAACTTCGTCTCTAACTATGTAATACCCGAAAATCAGAGAAACCAAAAAATAATAAATTTTAATTTAATATGTCGGATCTTAAATGAATTAATTACGTCGTTAATCGACTATGTATAAATGGTCTATACTTAATATTTTTTCTTAATTATTAAATTATCAATATTAAGTAACAGTAATAATAATAATAATAGGAATAAAATATAAGAAAAGAAAATGAGATAGGAACCAATTAATTAAGATCGGTTTCGTTTTTTTTTTTCGAATTCCTTAACGGTGACCTTCAACACCATAATCATTGATATTAAGTTCACATTAACAATACTTAAAGCACAATTGATTAGTAAAACGAAACCGATCGGAACCTTCAATCCGGATGAGTTTAAAAGCCAGACACCACCGTTTTCTTACGTTTTAACTCCTTGCGACCCAACGTACTCATAAACAGCCACCATCAAATACCGTTCGATACCGCTCGCCGGGGTTACTTCCGTTAAATCACCGCAACTGTTCAAAGCACCAACCCATTTGTTTTACCCTGCTTCCTTCGACTGTCCGAGGTAACGATTCCGAATCCGTTTTTGCTTTACTCCAATACGTTAGTTTTTGGCAACTAATAAGTAACTCATACTTAATTTGATATTGATTTAAAACTTTGAATGTGTCTATTGTATTTAGATAAATGATTCATCCTTTGCTCTAGAACAAGAAATAGCTTTTGGTTTATTAAATAGTTACATAAAATTATAAATTTTCCTGATAGACGAGAAATTAACTAGTGTGAATTGGTTATTATAATTAACAGTGGAAACTAAGGATTTATTAATTCCATGATGTGAATATGGGATATAGGGTTTTCAGTAAAGTCGTAGGGAAGGTGATGACCAAGTCACTCACTCTATATAACAAATGTTTATTTGTAAATTATTTATTATGCCTAAATGAGTGCACACATTGTTGACTTAATAGAAAATAATAAATTTTGTCATAGATAAATGGTTTATGTATTTAAGTGAAATCTGGTGTTCTTTAAAAGACCATTTGTCAAAAGAAGTTTTACATATAAGTCCATGGACATAATACTACTACTTAAAGAATATTTAACAAAGGATATTTAACCATTGTAATAATAATAGTAGTAGTAGTACACGAATAAATAAAATTAAGGCATCATATAAACTATTCTTCAAACTTAACAAGTCTAGAAAACAATTACTGTAATAAAGTTCGTGAGTTGATTCGAATATAATAAACTGTAGGTTCTCGTGTTTTTTTTAAGGACTACTTCATTTGATTTGGCTCTTACTTTGTTTGGCTAAGATAAGGTACGGATTCCCCTCTCTGACATCATAGTATTTCTTTTATCAAATCCGCTACTTTGCAGTACGGATTTTGTCTATTCCGTTAATTATCTCGTATTCATATAATTCATTTGATAAGTCGTTGTAGCATGCAATATTTCTTAGTATTGTAATCATTGTTGCATGTTCCCTTAAACTTATATTAGTACTTTTATTTATGATATGACTTTTGTACTCTGTCACCCGAGCATCTCTGGCTTGTCGTTGGGGCGTCAACGGCATGGCACTTATCGTGACAGTGCGTAAACAAAATCACGGCGTCTCTAACTGTACCTATGTGGTACCTTGGCCACTTAGAGGCGAATAGATCGATCTTAGCTCAGACTCCTGAATCCTGTATCCTGAATCCTGATAAGATGGAATAATGTATGTACGCCTACATGCACCGTCTCGGTACATGGACTAGCTAGCTGTGTACCCCTCTGTTTAGGCTCGTGGGTGCTTCTGTATTACGTGACTTATTTATTGATACTTATAGTCACATGATTTAGTGTCTGTTCAGTTCAGTTCATTTTGATATATGCAATATGTTTTGATTATAAACCTGATTATATTTTGATTTCATATTCGTTATGTTTCTGGTTGTATTAACGTTGGTGTTGTATAAGTTTTGAGATTCAAATAGTATCACTATCCATTTTCGTTTCATCACTCATTTCGGTTTTAATATCAGTATCGCTTCATATTTCAACACCTTTATTTGTACTATTGTTTTCTCCGTTACTGAGCAACCTTTGGCTCAGCCGTATTTTTCTTTGTTGTGTTTGTCTTATTTGTTTGACAGGTAATTCGGGAAATCTGGGGACTTAGTGATGATGAGAGTAAAATGCAATTCAAGAATAAAGACTTTTATTTATTTCAGTATTTAATAAATTTGACTTAGGTTTTCTTGGGTTTTGTGCTTGAGACTTGATACTTTTCTTCGACTCTGTCTTTTTAATGGAATGTGTTTGGTTTTTGATATCTGTGATAGTGACACGTCAGCCCTAGCCGGGTCGGGGTGTTACAATTATGGTATCAGAGCCCAGGCTCTTTCCTGTAGAAAACTTAAACACTAACAAAAAAATAAAAAAATTAAACATGTGAGTTAAGGGGTAGACATCGGGTTAGGATTTCTCTTCCGCGCGTGTAATTCGAAGCTCTTTATCTTTTAGCTCACACGTATTCCTTTCAGATGCTTCCTAGAAGACGTGCGAAATCCCGCCGAAGCAAGACTAATGCTTCAAGCAACGCTCGTATTGAAACCCTTGTTGCTAACGTTGTCAACACGGCTCTTGCGGATTTAGTTCCTAACTTGCTTCAACAGTTACAACATAATTCTGGTAGCAACAATAATGGACCACCTTCTGGAGGTAACAACAACGGACCACCACCCACAGGTAGCAACGATGGACCACCTCCTGGAGGAAATGACACACCTCCTGTTGGAATTCATGTTTGGCTCGAACGCTTTCAAAAGCAGAAGCCAAAATCATTTAGTACTGCTACATCTCCAGTTGAGGCGGAAAACTGGATCTCCCATATTGAGAAATTGTTTGAAGTGTTGGATGTTGATGATGTGTTCAAAGTCAGGCTCGCTACTTATAAACTGGAGGACGATGCTCATAGATGGTGGAAAAATTTGAAGAATGCTCATGGTGGTGATAATTATGCCGCCACGCTCTCTTGGGATGACTTTCGTACACTGTTTTATCAGCAATATTTCACTGATGCCGACCGCGATGAATATTTGAGGGAGTATTCTACTATCATGCAGAACGACGATGAGCCTATCATGGAGTTTAAGAACCGTTTTAGTCGTTTGGTTAGTTTTCTAGGCCCGATGGCGGGAACACTTGAGCAGCAAACCAACAGATTTAAGTGGGCCATTTGTGATAGGGATAGGACGTTTATCCTAAATCTTCGCTTTACTGACATTAATGAGATTGTGGATGCGGTCAAGAACTTAGATAACGATAAGAAGCATCGACAGAAGGCTCTTGATGATAGTCGTAAACGACCAAAAGAAAACAGCCAAGATAATTCTTCTACTCTTGATGGCAATGATGAATCCCAAAACCGCAGGCACCGTTCAGATAGGGATCACAACAATCAGAATCATAAGCATGCACAAAATCAGACGCAGCAGAACCAGGCCCTTATTAGAGCCAACCCATCGAATCAGCAAGAATCACAGAAGAACCGTACTGATATCCCTCTTTGTGCTTCTTGTGGAAAACGTCATGGTGGTGCTTGTCGTCGTGCAGAAGGAAGATGCTTTAGATGTGGAGATCCACACCACAAGATTCAGGATTGCCCACGACGTGACACTAGAACCGATACTGGGGGGAACGCTAGGAATATTGCACCATGAAGGGATTTTGCACTCTCAGTTAATGATGCCTCCAATACCCCAGGTACAGTTTTTAGTTAACTGCAATACTTTTGAACCTGAAATGCATGCACTTTGACTATGCCTACTGCTTAAGAGTACTCTTTAATAATATCTACTTCTTTGACTGACATAATTATTATCTCTCATGTTTATAAAATGATCTCTCGAATGGAGTTCATTATCCGTTTCATTTTATTTAGGACGACTTGCCATCTGTCCTCGCTATCTGAATCTGTTTACGTCTCAATACTCTGATATTCAATATGTTTGATAAGTCTGATCTCTTATGAATTTTAATACGTTTTAGTCGTCGTTTACTCGTCATTTTGATAACCCATTCAGTCGTTTAGTATTTGGTTTCGTTATACAGTTATGATATCAAAAATATGTTCCGTATGTGTTATAACCATTTGCTTGTTACCCGTACCTTGCAATTTTGAGGACAAAATTTTTATTAGTGGGGTAGAATTGTAATACCCGAAAATCAGAGAAACCAAAAAATAATAAATTTTAATTTAATATGTCGGATCTTAAATGAATTAATTACGTCGTTAATCGACTATGTATAAATGGTCTATACTTAATATTTTTTCTTAATTATTAAATTATCAATATTAAGTAACAGTAATAATAATAATAATAGGAATAAAATATAAGAAAAGAAAATGAGATAGGAACCAATTAATTAAGATCGGTTTCGTTTTTTTTTTTCGAATTCCTTAACGGTGACCTTCAACACCATAATCATTGATATTAAGTTCACATTAACAATACTTAAAGCACAATTGATTAGTAAAACGAAACCGATCGGAACCTTCAATCCGGATGAGTTTAAAAGCCAGACACCACCGTTTTCTTACGTTTTAACTCCTTGCGACCCAACGTACTCATAAACAGCCACCATCAAATACCGTTCGATACCGCTCGCCGGGGTTACTTCCGTTAAATCACCGCAACTGTTCAAAGCACCAACCCATTTGTTTTACCCTGCTTCCTTCGACTGTCCGAGGTAACGATTCCGAATCCGTTTTTGCTTTACTCCAATACGTTAGTTTTTGGCAACTAATAAGTAACTCATACTTAATTTGATATTGATTTAAAACTTTGAATGTGTCTATTGTATTTAGATAAATGATTCATCCTTTGCTCTAGAACAAGAAATAGCTTTTGGTTTATTAAATAGTTACATAAAATTATAAATTTTCCTGATAGACGAGAAATTAACTAGTGTGAATTGGTTATTATAATTAACAGTGGAAACTAAGGATTTATTAATTCCATGATGTGAATATGGGATATAGGGTTTTCAGTAAAGTCGTAGGGAAGGTGATGACCAAGTCACTCACTCTATATAACAAATGTTTATTTGTAAATTATTTATTATGCCTAAATGAGTGCACACATTGTTGACTTAATAGAAAATAATAAATTTTGTCATAGATAAATGGTTTATGTATTTAAGTGAAATCTGGTGTTCTTTAAAAGACCATTTGTCAAAAGAAGTTTTACATATAAGTCCATGGACATAATACTACTACTTAAAGAATATTTAACAAAGGATATTTAACCATTGTAATAATAATAGTAGTAGTAGTACACGAATAAATAAAATTAAGGCATCATATAAACTATTCTTCAAACTTAACAAGTCTAGAAAACAATTACTGTAATAAAGTTCGTGAGTTGATTCGAATATAATAAACTGTAGGTTCTCGTGTTTTTTTTAAGGACTACTTCATTTGATTTGGCTCTTACTTTGTTTGGCTAAGATAAGGTACGGATTCCCCTCTCTGACATCATAGTATTTCTTTTATCAAATCCGCTACTTTGCAGTACGGATTTTGTCTATTCCGTTAATTATCTCGTATTCATATAATTCATTTGATAAGTCGTTGTAGCATGCAATATTTCTTAGTATTGTAATCATTGTTGCATGTTCCCTTAAACTTATATTAGTACTTTTATTTATGATATGACTTTTGTACTCTGTCACCCGAGCATCTCTGGCTTGTCGTTGGGGCGTCAACGGCATGGCACTTATCGTGACAGTGCGTAAACAAAATCACGGCGTCTCTAACTGTACCTATGTGGTACCTTGGCCACTTAGAGGCGAATAGATCGATCTTAGCTCAGACTCCTGAATCCTGTATCCTGAATCCTGATAAGATGGAATAATGTATGTACGCCTACATGCACCGTCTCGGTACATGGACTAGCTAGCTGTGTACCCCTCTGTTTAGGCTCGTGGGTGCTTCTGTATTACGTGACTTATTTATTGATACTTATAGTCACATGATTTAGTGTCTGTTCAGTTCAGTTCATTTTGATATATGCAATATGTTTTGATTATAAACCTGATTATATTTTGATTTCATATTCGTTATGTTTCTGGTTGTATTAACGTTGGTGTTGTATAAGTTTTGAGATTCAAATAGTATCACTATCCATTTTCGTTTCATCACTCATTTCGGTTTTAATATCAGTATCGCTTCATATTTCAACACCTTTATTTGTACTATTGTTTTCTCCGTTACTGAGCAACCTTTGGCTCAGCCGTATTTTTCTTTGTTGTGTTTGTCTTATTTGTTTGACAGGTAATTCGGGAAATCTGGGGACTTAGTGATGATGAGAGTAAAATGCAATTCAAGAATAAAGACTTTTATTTATTTCAGTATTTAATAAATTTGACTTAGGTTTTCTTGGGTTTTGTGCTTGAGACTTGATACTTTTCTTCGACTCTGTCTTTTTAATGGAATGTGTTTGGTTTTTGATATCTGTGATAGTGACACGTCAGCCCTAGCCGGGTCGGGGTGTTACAAACTACATCGATGACTTGGAAATAACCGGAAACGTAGTCATGGGGGATATCTGGGAAAGCACCGGAAAGGGCATCAACCTTTACTTGATACTTGACAAACCACCCCGAATGATCGCTCAACCGCTCATACACATTCATGCGTAACTTATTTTCTTGGCCACTCTTGTATGCTGTAAGATGTAGATGACCTCTAGATTCTCCAAGGTACACTGTCAGTTTTGCAGAAGACAACAAGCCAACAGGCAAGGTTAATGTTTGCAGTTGTTCATCATCTATTTTGAAGTACAAGAAATTCGTATTGTCATAATAAGAAGCCCAATAAACAACTCCATTCCAGTAAACCCCCTCACCACTGCAGACTATAGGCTTAGAGAACAACTAGATAGATATCTTCCATTTCCTTTCATCAGACGAGTAGATTTGAATCTGATATGAACCATCAATATCAGATCTACGAACACAAATGACTTTGTAGTGAGCACAATCTGTTTGATGATATGCCAGACCCATTAAACGGATAGTGTTACAAGCTTTGGGACCTCCGATGACGGGTGGGATGAGTGCCAATTGCTTGGTGGTGGGATTAAATACATAGTACCTACGAGTAAGAGGCCCTGGGTAACCTTTGGGCCCAAAATCGGTAGAGCAAAGTAGTAAACCATTACAAGATTGCACGATACTAAAACCCGAACGATCAAAGTAGAAATCAAGACTACGGAAAGGACGAGGGTTTGGGTTTGGGTTTTCAACATCAAACGGAAAATATTTATTGCCACCAAATATACCAGGGGATTTTAAAAGGTTATCATACCTTTGGTAGTACACTACCTTTAAACATGACGTATGTTCTGGAAAAAAGATAAAAGGATATATATGGAAGGGCTAGTGCTTTAACGACTTGTACGCTGCCTCAATGACTTGTATTGAGCGTAACAGTAAACGCGACTCACAACGAAAGTTCGTATTTAAATCTATTTATAATAATAATAGTAAATTAGCAACATCAGTTACTAATTATAGCTTTCAGATGACACGACGCAATTAACACAATGAAGATATGTAGGCGCACAAAGGAAAAGCAATCGGCTGCACAATAGTAGTGGCATCATAGTTGACATTGACGTCACATAAGCTGTAAAGTGACAACATAGCCAATAGACGCCACAGTTATGACAATAAAGCGGCTCAGGCGCACAACGGGGAGTCAATCGGTTGCGCTGCAGTAGCGCCATCACAATCGACAACCACATCGTATACGCTAACATCATAGCCACCTATCGTTTCAAATTCACCCATTCGATAACCGATAAGGGATATCGTCATGAAACACTTCATAAAAAAAAGCTTTTGTAACGACTACAATGGCGTGTAGTCGTACCCGCTTCGTAGCTGCACAATCCAGGAAAAAATCATCATATGCAATGGGGGTAGACCTGCATAGACAATCCAACAAAAGAAATTAAGTAAGGCCAACACAAACTTTAAGCAACAATTAGCCTCGGAAAGACAACGTATTTGCTTCAACAACCATCAGATTATCCCCAACCTAAAACAATTAACCTTAACATGAATTCAAATTCGCAAGGTAATCAAGTAAACAACATCCAGCCATCAATAACACGTATAAACAATAGAGCCGGCAAAAGGAAGTGGAAAAAACAACTGTATCAGAAGCTTTGTTCTTCATAATTAGGTATTAACAATAGCTTTAGGTTTACCTTATACATGGTGACATAATGCCAGCAATCAGAACCGATAGTACTACTGGTTGGTTACATCGGTCGTCGCCGACGGCAGTGGGGCGGCATGACCGGCAGAGACCGAAACAACCCGGCGGCGACGAGGTAAAAAAAACCCAGCAGAACATGACTGCTATCACAACGACCAACTATGGTTTCGAAATCAAATCCGGAAACACACCGCTGAAAGCCCAGTAACAAAGAGAGGGAGCTGCATCTTAATGGAATTTGAGATATGAAAGAAAGGGTTTTGAAAGCCAGAGAGGATAAGGAGGACAGACAACGACGTAGGTTCTGGAAAAAAGACGAAGGATATATATGGAAGGGCTAACGCTTTAACGACTTGTACGCTGCTTCAGTGACTTGTATTGAGCGTAACAGTAAACCCTACTCACATCAAAACTTACCTTTTGTATATATATATATAATGTGCTCATCATTCCAAGGTTAGGGTTTCCAAGTGAATCTGTAAGCTATAAACAGTACATATTATGAGATCCGGTGAATGAACAAGAGGAGGTGGGCCGGGCCGGGCCGGGTCGGGTTGAAGTTGAAAGGCCTTAAAGTTACTTTCTATCTTATCTATTACTGTTCATATTTAGACCAGGCCCAAGTTAGTTATCAAGATAACAATTCATCATTAAAGACGTTTTTAATTTAATTCATGTATGCTCCAAATTTTTTAGGTGTATGATTTGTTTATCATATGTAATTAGTACTTTAGGGTTGTTAGATTGACAGGGGAAGTGAGCTAGAAAAGAAAAGAAAAGAAAATTTTGCAACCGTAGACAATTAGGCAACCTTAATTCTCAAATGGGCAACATTAATGCTCTATGAATTTAGAACAAATAACCAAACAACTTATTAAATATAAATAACATTTTAGGTAAATAATCTTTAATACTTTAGAAAGTGCATCTCGCCAACGGATTAATCGTCTCTTGGAACACACCCGTAAGTTCGTCGAGTTCTACTTGATACTTGACAAACCAGCCCGAATAATCACTCAACATCTCATACACAATCAGGCATAAGCTATTGAACCTGTTAAATGCAGATGACCTCTAGATACTCCAAAGTTCGTTGACACAATTTCAGAAGTCGTCAACCACTCAGGTAAGGCCGCAAGGGCAACGTGCAACTGTTCAACATCTATTTTAAAGTACTAGTGAAAAAAAGGTAGCCCAAAAAAACAGCTCCATTCCAGTAAACCCTGTAAAGAAAATAACAAACATACCCATTTAATAAAAACATAAAAAACGATTAAAAATAAATTACAAAACCTCAAAATCAGATCTTTTCTTCTTCAACGGAAAGATTCCCTCATCGTTGACCTCACCAACCGAATCCTCATTCATCCATATGGCTAGTTGTTCTTCCCCTACTCATGTGGCAACTTTGATTGTTGCATTTTAGAGACTGTTAATTATCTTACAAATGCATCAATATGCTTATACAATTGGTAAAGTTGAACTTGAGATGACAAGATGCATTTGATCGATGAGTTGAATCTCAAAGCGATGTTACGCCATGTTATTTCCAATGGTGTCAAAAACGAATTAGAGAAAAAGAATATATGTAACATCCCAAATTTCCAAGATTTGTAATGTTGTTGTACTTTAGCGTGCTTTAGCCGAATGAACACCAGATTCGAGTAATGACAGAGTATTATTGAGAAAGAAGAAGTTCGTGGCTGTTATGTAAATTTTTAAAAATATAAACAATCCAAATTTTCTTTAAGAAAGAAGACATGGTTTTGGTGTAACGATGAAATGTGACCTCTTTATAACTCTTGTCATGAACATTAAATACACAGTTTTTATGCACACAACATTTAGGGGGTCACCATACCTGATATCATAAACATTTAGGCACAAAAAAACACTTGTCAAAGTTCGGTTTTCTCAGTTTAACTGAAAGGTATTCACTGTTTTGACCCATAATCCCATTACCCACCATCAGGAACATGATATGCATGAATGATTGTTATGGATGACAAAACTTAGCATGTCCAATGTGGCAGCTACATATTCGATTTCATAGATTGTTAAGATTTCCTTGATGTGTGCATATGGAATAAGTGCACTTATCATCGCACCAATGGCCGTCACAGCAGGGGGCTGCAGAAGTACATATTTTGAAGGTGGCCTTTGTAAATTTGGGGAAACCCCCATGCCCCAGTTGACTTGCATCTTTTAACGTTTTTCATAATACTCTTGATAATAGGGTGTTGGGTTAGTGATTAACAAGCTGAACAATGTGGTAGCAATGATTGTGGAAGTTAGAACCATTGCTGATTCGACTTAGGGCTGTCAATTGACACTAGAAGTAATCTAGAAAATAGAAGTTTGAGACCGTGGACAGTTATTTAGATCGGTTAGAAATACATAGGATTTTTTGTTTGACTTTTGATTTTCAATTGGGCAACCTTAATGCTCATAGGGGTAAAGTTAACGCTCAACAAAAAAACCAAACAACTTGCTTATTGAAACTATTTATTTTACCTGTAAATAATAGTTTAGGTAAACAATTTAAACACTTTAAAAGTGCATACTGTTGTATAAAAAACAATAAGCAGACCGGTTGTAATAATCAATCCTATATAAATACACGCACAGACACAACCAAAACATGAGCCACATACTCGATGCAGATCATCCAAAATATAAATTTGCAAGTAAATGAAATTCCATTTCTTGATAAAGTTTTCAACAAAACAAAACTTTACTTAACCTACCAGTTTGATCATCAATTTAGTACCATATATCTACAAACTGATGACATGTTAATAAATTTACCTAGCCTGATCCGGTAAGTTCACATGCCTGATGCAACATCTTCATCTGTCATGATCTGGATAAAGCAAGCAGCTTCACAACTCAATGCAGCAAAACACGATCTATAATAACGCATCCAGTGAATCTGAATTAAAGTACAAAAACAATCAAGTAAACCGAGTAGGATATCAAAACAGCCACCATTCTATCTTAACCAAAATCTAATTTCTCAACTTTATAATAATTTACTTAAAGAGTTAAGACACAAAATTAATTTGCTTTGAAAATTATCCAAACATGCTAGAAGCGAAGATTTCATTTCTTGATAAACAAAGTTTTCAAAATAAGAGCACAATATTAATATTAGATTTATAGCTTAGATGAATATTAATATTAAATTACGAAAAAACTGTAAAAATAAGAGCACAATATAGACAATATTAACAAAATAATGATGGTAAACATGTTAATAATATAAACATACCGAATTGTCTTTTAAAAGGAAGACAAGATTTCAGTGTAACGATGAAAATCTCTAGAACATTCAAATAAGTGCTTGGGATAAGTAGATATTTGTTTGAAACTCTTGTCATGAACATTGTAAGTTATAAAATTTTCTCGAGTTTTTAGCACCACAAATGTGTCGTCTTCATCTTCTTCACTTCTCACCACATCAAGGACTACGAAATAACAACCGTAGTACGGAGAGATCATCTCTGGGAAAGCAACCACGAGTTGATCAAGCTGTAGCTGATACTTGACAAACCACCCCGAATGCTCACTCAACATCTCATACACATTCACGTGTAAACTATGTTCATGGCGTCTGTCGTACGCTATTAAATGTAGATGACCTCTTGATTCTCCAAAGTACATGAACGTTTTGGAAGGCAACATCCCCTCAGGCAAGGGCAAGGTTTGCAACTGTTCAACATCTAGTTTGAAGTACATTGGAACCCAATGAACAGCTCCATTCCAGTAAACTGGCCGTCTATGAAAGAATAGTTCACACGCATAGAATTTTTTGATAGAAATCTTCCATTTCCTTGTGTTAGACGAGTAGATTTGAATTTGTAACGACCGAATATCATTATGAACAACACAAACAAGTTTGTAGTGAAGAGAGTCTGTTGGATGAAATGCCAGAGCCATATAACACGCATGTTTATTATATGAGGGGAAGGGTGGGATGAGTTCCAATTGCTTGGTGGTGGGATTAAATACATAATACTTACGAACTCTATTGATACAGCAAAGTAGTAACCCATTGCAAGAATGCAAGATCTGGACACCAGGACTATCAAAGTAAGAATCAAGACTACGAAAAGGAGGAGTGTTTGTGTTTGGGGTTTCAACATCAAAGGGAACATATTTATTGTGAGCAAAAAGACCAGGAGATTTTAAAAGCTTATCATACCTTTGGGTGAAATGTTTGTCACTCAAAAGCCAATGCCAGTGTTTGGAAACAGATTTGAAGCGAAGGACGGAGGCAGCAGGGAGACGGAGAAGGATCTGGGTTAAAAGATCATCGTTGGACCCAATCAAAGATCCAGGATCAGTCGATTGATGATCAGAATCCATTTTGTTTGTTTGAGTGTGAAGCTTTTGTTTGAAGAAGATGGTCTGCAACAAAAATGGTAGGTGGGTTAGGAAAGTTTCCTAAGCTTATTTGTACTATTTTATTATAAATACTCGATGGGATGGACGACTCTTCACTTTTTTTTTAATTATGTATCAAAGATGTGATTATCAACCCTCGAGTTTGACTTTTACGTATAATACGGGCTGGTGGTTGGGATTTGCCAGATTCACAAACATCATGGGTACCCGATACACAAACCCTACTACAACCGTTATTTCCGTTTACTCAACCCGAAGCTCAACGTGAACCTGAACCACCAAAAAACAAAAACAAACGTTTACACAAGAAAAAACAAACGGGTGAGTCATCATGATCCCAACAAAACAAAACGAAGGCCTAAGCGTTGGACGATCGAAGAAGAATGCGCTTGAGCTCGAGCTTGGGTTGACGTCTCGGAAGATAAACGTGTCGGTGAGTTTTTTAATATTTTTTACACTAGTTATTTTAAATAATAATTTATGTTTTTTGTTGTATAGGAAACAACCAAACTAAAACAATATTTTGGGACCGGATTCGAGCGCTGTTTTGGAAGAGTATGGGGAATGACGATCGCACCGCCGACATGATTTCGGGACATGTCAAAATCATCAAAACGAGCCAAGAGTTCATCGTCTGAAGATGTTAGCCAAGGCACTTCAAACTCTGTTACTGGAATCGACCTTAACAATCCTGATGTTGAGTTCGATGCGGACGTGGAACTTTCACGCCCACCGGGGAGGAACAACAAAGCGGGGACTAAAAATAAAGGTATACAGTTTGACAATGTGGCTGTCACTTTCAAAGAAGGCATTGAACGTATAACCGAAAATTTGTCGAACCTCGTCACCCTTAAGAAAAATCGTCAAAGATGTCCGAAAAAATATCACGTGATAGTCTTGAATATTTTTGCCAAGGTAAATTATCGTTGTTGTTGTTGTTATTATTATTATTGTTATTTGTTTCGATAATAATTAATGTTATCAATAGGCGTGATTCGAATATACGGTAAGAGATATCTTAGGAGGCCAACATGGAGTGACATTCAACAAATATACGAGGTACATGAACAAGTCCACGGCCTTCCTGGTATGCTTGGTAGTATTGATTGTACACACTGGCCATGGGGAACTGTCCAACGGCTTGGCGAGGTCAGCACGAGCGTGGCGATCATCCTGGCCCAAGCATCATACTTGAAGCCGTGTCATCACATGATCTTTGGATTTGACATGCTTTCTTTGGCACATCTGGATCCAACAACGACATTAACGTTTTTCATTCATCGCCAATTTTCAACATCATTGATGGAGTTGCACCAGGTCAAGTCTTCTATGTGAATGATCAAGAATACAAGTATGGATACTATTTGTCCGATGGTATATATACAGAGTGGGGCACTATTGTCAAAGCTTTTTCACACCCACACGACGACAAAAGAAAACTTTTTACAAAAAAACAACAGTCTGCAAGAAAAGATATCAAGCGTGCATTTGGGGTTCTAAAGAAGCGTTGGGCGATCATTTTTAATCCGGCACGTATGTGGGCAAAAGAAAAAAATAAGGGATGTCATGTAGGCGTGCTTGATTCTACATAATATGATTTTGGAGGATGAAGGTAAGACAATTTGCCAAAGCTAAAGGTGACGTTCCACGACCTCCTTGTACGATAAGCAATGAGGAGAGGCTTGGAAATCGTGCTGAAATACGTTCTGATGACCTTCATGACGCCCTTCATGCAGATTTGGTGGAGAATGTTTGGCGTTATCATTCTAATGAGTTGGGTATGGACTCAGAGGACGAGTTGACTTAGTTATGTTTCGTTTTATGTCTTTGTGGTGTTTTTTTTTTTTTTTTTTTCAAATTATGGTTTCTCATTTTCTTTCTATTTTAGTTGTTATTTCCTTTTTAAATTTTATGAAACTTTAACGTTTTGTTTTATATGTCTTTGTGGTGTTTTTTTTTTCTTTTCAAAGGACTGTGGACAGTTTGTACTTTGTAGATTGGTTTACAAATTGAGATACATAGGAATGACTTTTGAATTTAAGAGTGTAACATGCAAGAACCATGAAGCCATTCAACTTCTTGCTCATATGCATGAACTCTAGAACAAAAAACCAGACAATTCGCTTACTAAAGGTACATATCTGCATGAATGTTTTTACAGAAACAATTTAGACAAGGAGTTTCAAACTAGTAAATACTTAAATAATAGTCTGGTAAAAAAAGTTGAACACTTTAAAAAATGCATATAGTTTAGTAATTAGATAGCCAGTTTTTTAGAAATTAATCCCAATACGACTTCATACACCAGAACATACATGCACAAACACAATCCAAAACATCCAAAATATAAATTTACAAGCAATTGAATTTCCATTTCTTAATAAATAAAGTTTTCAACAAACAAAGAACTTAACCTTCCAGGATCATCATCAATATAGTACCAGATATAAACCGATGATAAGAAATGAAAATCACATGCCTGATGAACATATTCATCTGTTATGTTCTGGATAAAGCAAGCAGCTTCAAAATTCAATGCAGCACAAAAACAAGGACCTTAATCAAATCAAACAATTGAACATAATACATGCGGCAGTGTTTGGATTTACTTCTCTGTTTGGAGGCTGAAGCACACAATAAAACCTTTTCTCATAACAGATTAATTAAAAACAAACAAATATAGATGAAAAGTATTCAAAATAAGGTAAAGAAAGAGTAAATATTACTCTCTGTTTTTTTTCTTTCAGTTGCAGCGAGAATGGAACGGATACAAATAAGTTTATAGTTTATCTAAACACTAAACCTGCTTATTACGACTTCAAGTCACAATAATAATAATCAGATAATCCTTTTCATAACGCGTCTAAACACACCCAAACCCAGAATAGAAACAACGCTAGTGATAACTAAACTACAAACAACAATAAAAAATGGTAATGATTTTAATGAAGCATGTTACCTTAAAGTTGCTAAGTAGATGAACTTTTAAGCACAAGGGCAAAGCCTCCTACCATCACAAGAAAGCATCGACGGTCTTTGCATATATAAACACGTACCCAGGATCAAATTTCTAGGTGCATACTCAGCCCCTCGTTTACCAACCATAACATTAATACCAATTAACCGAAATTCTATTTGTATATCACTAATTCCATCCGAATTGTTGGTTGGTGGTGCATAACAACGATGAAATTCACTCAAACTAGCGTTTTCATGAACCACACAGTCAGCATTATGTCCCCGAAGACACCGGTTAAACTATTTTCACTTTTAGTGATTGATTTACATTGTTCTTTATGGATTTAAGCAGCATGAAACACACTATTCATATAAAACACACAAACGTAACCGGTATAATCAGTTATCTTGCATAGACATTCTACAGATTTGTGTTTCTTGAAAACCGATATCCATCTTAATGGCAAATGTTGCTGATGCTGAAACCAAAATCAGCATCATCTTTAACGAGAAATCCATGTAATGATCAAACTCAGATTCTTACCCTATCCAGAACAGAACCTGCTTGCAAACAATGTCTAGCAGCCACTATTAAATAATAAATATTAAGTAGAACCAACCGTATTTAATAATCAACCCACTCAAACTAACCAGCTCATATTGATTGAACATGAACTACAAAGTAAAGGTTGATTGGGAAGAAAACATGAGAAATACAGTGAGAATAAGACATAAGATTAGAAAAGCTCACTTCATTTCCGCATAACCTCGACGTAATTGTCTTTTAGAAAGAAGTTAAGGTTTCTGTGTAACGATGAAAACTTAAGAGAGAATCATAGGTGCGGCGGAGACTAAATATCTGTTTAAAACTCTTGTCATGAACATTGAATGTAATAATATTTTCGTAAATTTTCAGCACCATGAACGTATCTTCTTCTTCTTTGCCTCTAACCACATCAATGACTGAGAAATCACAACTGTAGGGAGAGATCGTCATTGGGAAAGCACCCACGAGTTCATCAAGCTGTAGTTGATACTTGACAAACCACCCGGACTGATCGCTCAACATCTCATACACATTCCAATGTAAACTACCACTTTCAAGAATATTTGACACATTTAAATTATTTAGGACTATCAAATGCAGATGACCTCTAGATTCCCTAAAGCACACTGGCGATACTTCGGAAGACACCAACTCCATCGATAAGAACAACGATTGCGACAGATCAACTGGCAATATTTTGGAAGACACCAAACCCTCGGGCAAAGGCAAGGTTTGCAACTGTTCAACGTCAATTTTAAAGCACAAGTAAGGATCAGCCAAAAGGAAAGCTCCTTTCCAGTAAACCAAAGGGCTGAAGACGGGCACAAACGCATCTGTAGTAAAAGATTCGACAGAAACCTTCCACTTCCTTGTTTCAGATGCGAAGGTTTGAATCTGAAACAACCGCCAATCATTAGACTCTAAAGAGCGAACACAAACGACTTTGTAGTGAGGACAATCTGTTTGATGAAATGCCAGACCCATAAAACGGATTGTTTTACGAACTTTCAGACCTCCGGGGACAGGTGGGATGATTGCCAATTGCTTAGTGGTGGGATTAAATACGTAATACATAGGATCAGCAAAGCCTTTGGGCCCTGGATCGGTATGGCAAAGTAGTAACCCATTACAAGATTGCATGATTCTGATACCCGAATGATCAAAGTAGGAATCAAGACTACGAAAAGGAGGAGGGTTTGGGTTTTCAACATCAAAGGGAACATATTTATTGTGAGCAAAAAGACCAGGAGATTTTAAAAGCTTATCATACCTTTGGGTGAAATGTGTGTGACTCAAAAGCCATAGCCAGTGTTTAGAAACAGATTTGAAACGAAGGATGGAGGGGGCAGGGAGCCGAAGAAGGATCTCGGACAAAAGGTCATCGTTGGAGCCAATCAAAGCTCCAGACTCAGTCGAATTATGATGATCGGAAGCTTGGGAGAAGGAGGGTTTAAGGGTTTTAGGTCTGCCGCTCACCATTTTTTGGAGTGGTTTAGCCTGTGGCACTGATAGAAGAAGTGTGTTTGTGTTGAATTTGTGGAAGGAAGAAGAATAAGTGGGCCAGGCCGGGCCCAAGATGAAAGGTCTAAAAAGTTCTTTTGTAGCCATTGGCCCAAATTCACACGTCGCAAAGTTTGTTCGACACTTCTGTTCATATTTAAGAACTGTGCCAAATTTTGTTGATAAGTTTTACTTTACGATCAACTTAAGTATTCAACAATATCGAAGATTTTTATTTCTAGACCAATTCAAGATTTTATAGTTGCTTTTTAAGTATTCAACATCTCATAAGCAATGAAGTGTAAACAACTATCTACACCATATAATGGGCCACCATAAGATGCAAATGACCTCTAGATTCTCCGAAGTACATTGTCCATGTTTCATAAGATATCATCTCCACCGGCAAAGGCATCGATTGCAACTGTTCAACATCAATTTTAAAGTACAATTGATTGTGATTGCAACGATGATGATGGATGGTGGTTGGGTGAGAGGTAAAATGATGGATGGTGGTTGTTGGTTTAGGCCCCAAGTTCACTCACACAACACACTCAAACTCACGTAGTATGTATATAACTTGCAGAGAAGCATGTAAATGAAAAATGGGTTGTTACTAGAGGTGCACAAAATACCCGAACCCGAAAAAGATACTTGAACCCGGGTATTTTAAAACCCGGTTATTTAATACCCGAACCCGACCCTACCCGTAGGGTATTTTAAAACCCGGGTATTTATTATCAAACGAAGACGTTAAATAAAGACGATTGATTACTCCATTATCAACGAAGACTTAACTATCTATGTTTTTTTATCACTTGTACTTAGGGGTGCTTAACGGGTCGGGTTCGCAGGTTGGTGGGTCCAACCCGACCCGAACCCAAAATTTTTACATGAACCGAACCCAAAAATTGTGACATACATATGAACTCAAACCCAACCTGAATATTCTTTAAATAGCCAATTACAATACTCAAAAGAATAAATCAACTAACAAACTTGTCAACAAAACTAGGGATCAACTGATCAAGTAGGACTTATCCTGCTGACTCTCTCTTCTGCCAACTTATACTCCAACGTACGCTTCCTTTTAGATGGGTCAACAGAAGACCTAGTCTAAGCTATTAAATACCATATTATTAAATAAACTATTAAACATAAACCCATTTGTAGTAATACTTAACCCGTGACCCAATGACCCGTGAACAAAACCCGATTAATCCAACGGTGGTTGGGATTTTTTTTTTAATAAAACCTCAACGTTCACTTTTTTCCACCGTGATGGGTGTTACGAATTGTATTGTCGCGGCCGTGATAGAAATGGTGGGGCGGTGATCGTGATGGTCACGGCCCATAGGATGGTCATCACGGACCACTCCGACAACCCTTATACCACTACTATTTAGTTAAGGGAAAATGACCAATATAGCCCGTTGACCGGGCCTTTTGCAAAAATAAACCTTGCACCCGTCTTAGGAGAGACGGGACACGGCTCCCAATGAGCCTGAACCGTCTCCCAATGGGCTTCCCGTTTCAGCCAACAGACGGCCGCCACGTGGCGTTGTTGATCCCGAGGCTGTCCCGTCTCTCTCCAGCCGGGTCAGAGGTCAACCGTATCTCTCCCCAGACGGTTCACACTTCCCCATGCCGTCTCGGGAACCGTCTGAACCGTCTGAAAATTGTATATAAATACCGGATTTCATTTAACAAAATTTGCACCAACCACCCTCTCCAAACCTTTCATCTTCCAAAATGTTTTTTGGTTTGCCAACCGAAGCATACCGGCTTACGAAAATAATGTCCGATTACTTGGATTGTTGTTTCATCTGCGTACGACTACTTGGATTGTTGTTGCATCTGCGCGTGGGTTAACCCGTGTAATTTGCATTGACAATGTGGTAGTCTATTGTATTTGCAAGAAGAGTTCTTTGTCTATGTAGCGCACATACACCATTCAAACAAAAGTTCTTAGTTCTTAGCAAGTAAATTTAGGAAGTTTGTTGTTTATCGTTATTTGTAATAGTATTGTTATTGTAATATTAATGATTGTTATTGTAATAATATTGTTATTGTAATATTAATGAAATATTTACTTTGATATAAAAAAAAAACATAAATAAACATTAACATAAATGAACATTACATAACATTAATAAAAAATACATAAAAAAAACATAAATAAAATGATTACAAATAAACTAGTTAAGATAGATAATCTCTCATCATTTGCCACGCGGACAAATGTTTAAATTCTTTTCCCTCCCTGTTTTTATATTGTCGAAGACTGTGTCGAATTGACGTGTCTTCGGGAAAGCCGGGGGGTACCAACTGAAGAGTCCGGTTGTGGTACCCATTGAAGATTTGACACTTCGTTGTCAAATCGTTCAATTTCCGGCTAAGAGAGTCCGTTGTCCGGTCAGACCCTCCAACCAGCCGGTTATACTCGTGTTGGATACGAAACCATTTGTTCGTTTGGTGCGTGCTCTCTTCAACGTGGCGCCAAGCTGATACGAGTGCAATCTCTTGTTCTTCTGTCCATCTTTGGGGTGCCATTTCTGTTAGACGGTGGTGGTGGACGGTGTGGTTGTGTGGTGGTGCTGCTACTGTTAGACGGTGGTGGTGGTGGTTTGGATATTGCTGCTACGGTTTGGATGTGTTGACGGGAGGGAGACGGGACACTGTATTTATAGGTGGTGACCTGGACAACCGAAGCGTCGGTCGAACCATCGGGACTCACCGGAGACGACGTCTCGGGACAGGGCGAGTCACCGTTGTAAAATGTGACCCGGCTTAGCCGGTTCCCAAAAGACGGTTCCCGAAACACTTCAGACGGTTCAGACGGTTCCCAAGACGGCTTGAGACGGCATGGGGAAGTGTGAACCGTCTGGGGAGAGATACGGTTGACCTCTGACCCGGCTGGAGAGAGACGGGACAGCCTCGGGATCAACAACGCCACGTGGCGGCCGTCTGTTGGCTGAAACGGGAAACCCCTTGGGAGACGGTTCAGGCTCATTAGGAGCCGTGTCCCGTCTCTCCTAAGACGGGTGCAAGGTTTATTTTTGCAAAAGGCCCGGTCAACGGGCTATATTGGTCATTTTCCCTTTAATTAACCCTTAAGACTCCTCCTATAAAAGAGAGCTCCTCTTCACTTGGAAGGCATGCTCCAATTCCCTATCACACCAATCTTAAATAGTAACATACTCTATATCTCATACTCTCTAATTTAACTATCAGAACTAATAATATCACTAGCTATAGCATTATCTTCCCACCATAAACACATATCATCTCTTCATCCCTCATTACAATCAAAGCAACAACACCACTGTCCGTGATCCTTACGTAGGAACCCTTACAACCAGCTACAAATAGTCTACCACTCATGTGGAGGCCAGGATAATAATGTTTATATCAATGGCAAGTAAACTAAAAATGTGCACATATAACTATCATTGCTCAGAAATATTTATGGACTTCATTCGACACTCTAGCATAGAAGCGCAAGATGTAACATACTCCTACTGATAATTAACCAACTAATTATCCTGTTTGGAAGTAAAACAATTGTTTCTAAAACACCCCTAATGATGAAATATATCTAGAAAGAAGACAAGGTTTCGATATAACGATGACCTTCCACCCTCAGAAAACTTGAGATGCCGTCGCTGAAATTGAATATCTGCTTAAAACTCTTGTCATGAACATTATACCTTATCAACTTCCCTGGTAATATTACCAGCACAATGAATGTATCTTCTTCTTTTTCACCTCTGACCACATCAATGACTTTGAAATCATAATCGTTGTACTTGTCACCGATCATCTCTGGGAAAGCAGCCACAAGTTCATCAAGCTCTACTCGATACTTGACAAACCACCCTGAATAATCGCTCAACATCTCATACACGTTCAAGTGTAAACCGGTTTCATCATGATCAGCCACTATTAGATGTAGATGACCTCTAGATTCCCCAAAGTACATTGTTCGTGATTTGAATGACGTCATCCCCACTGGCAAGGGTAACGTTTGCAACTGTTCGGCCTCGATTTTAAAGTAGAGGTAATTGTGATAAGAGGTAGCCCAGTGAATAGCTCCATTCCAGTAAACTCCCTTGTTGAACCAAGAACTATCTATGTAGTACAAAGTTTCGGTACAAATTTTCCATTTCCCTGTATCAGACGAGTATATATGAATCTGAAACAAATCATCATCGAACACTACACGACGAATACCAACACGCTCTACACGACAAATAAAAACCACTTTGTAGTGAATACAATCTGTTTGGTGATATGCCAGACCCATCAAACGGATTGTTTTACGAACTTTCAGACCTCCGGGGACAGGTGGGATGATTGACCATTGCTTGGTGGTGGGATTAAACACGTAATACCTAATAGCAGCTGTGTTTGCATGATCGGTACAACAAAGCAGTAATCCATTACAAGATTGCATAATTTTGATACCACAACGATCGAGAGAATGAATTAAGGGAGGAGTGCTTCGGTTTTCAACATCAAACGGAACATAAGTATTGTGAACAAAAAGACCAGGAGATTTTTTCGGAAGGTTATCATGCATGCGGATAAAATGCTTCTGACTCAAAAGCCAAAGCCAGTGTTTGGAAACAGATTTGAAGCGAAGGATGGAGGTAACGGGGAGGCGGAGAAGGATCTCGGTTAAAAGGTCATCGTTGGACCCAATAATTGATCCGGACTGAGTCGTTTGATGATCGTAATCCTCCATAGAAGCCTGAGAGAAGCATGCTTTAGAGATGTTTTGGGTTTTCTTGATTTTGGCTCTGGTGTTCACCATGTGTACGTGCTGAGTGATTTTTTTTATTTATTTTGCCTTTGGTACATCTTCTGAATTAGGGTTACATGGTAGCCAAATTTATAGGTATTGGATTGGTGGAAGGGAAAGCATGAAATGGGCCATGACAGTTAAAACTGTTTGTAGCCAAGTACTGGCCCAACTAGCCATGATTGAATTGAATTGTTGAAAACACAAATAGTCAAATAGTATTATCCTATAGGTTCACAATAGGTTAAGTCAAATATAGTCAACATCGGTTTTTGACCAACCAGCTCGGGTTGAGACGTTTTTGATGTGGGACAAAATCGGTTCGGTTTGAAACCAGTTAGAGTTTTTAACTGTTTCGCAGCGCTTTGACCGGTTTCTAAGTAGTTATTTAATTACAATTTGAAGCTTACTTCTTTATCCATATTTGTAAATTAACCTTTAATCCCAAACTATAGTGCGCAATATGCTATTTAAATTTAGTAATTTACCACTTAGGAGTAATGGAGATTGTTTGTCAAACAACCAACTTAATTATTTTATATAAAAGCTTGTTTATTTTGTCTACTATTTGGAGAATAGTTGGTTATGTGTTGGTTAAACTTAATTATTTTGTTCAAGTAAACCACCATATCATGAGACAATATAGAACCTGTCAAATACCCAAAAATCACCATTGTTCCTCCTTTCCAACTAAGGCGTTTATCCTCTATTTGGAATTTAAGCACCACGTGCCAAATCGAGTACCCATGGCAAAAGTGAAAGCATTCCATGTGGTTAACTGAAATCAACTATGCAATGAACTGAACCATATGGCCGCCTCACCTTCCAAATAGTAGGAGGAAATAACAAAACGATCAAAGTTTGAGATGGAATTAAAGTTGAAATACCTTGTTGCTTGAGAAATCCATAGATCGGGATTACCGCTGGAAAATTGGGAAAGAGATACTGGAGGACACGTATGGCGCTGTAAATTATTGGATCTCTCTTGCACTTGAATTTGACAGTCCTTCTCTCGCAACTGAAGTCGATGAAGGATATAGCATAGCCGTTTGTGTGTTCATCGAAGCTACCATAAATTTGACATTCACACGCCCCATCACCCCATGGTTTTTGGGGCTTGGAGAGCAAAGCCCCCTCTACTGAAGTGGCGGACACATGGCGCTCCATGCCCCTTCACCCCACTTACCACTCACCGTGTAGTCTTAGATTTGTCTTAGGGTTTAGATTTTCCTTCACTTTAGATGGAAGATTGGATGTGATTACCTTATGGCATCTATAGGATGGTATATTTGTTGATATTTTAGTATGTTTTATGATTTTTATCTATTTCTATTACTATGTTACTTTGTCACCACTTATGTTATTGTGATATTGCTATATTTCTAGTCCAGTTTGTTTGCATGTTTATTTTGAGCCGAGTGTCTTTCTGGAAGTAGCCTCTATATCCACACGGATAGAGGTAAGGTTTGTCTACCCCACCTTCCCTAGACCCTACAGATAACTTTGCTATTTGTGAGATATATTGGGTACAATTGTTATTTATTCTACTTGTAAATATGAGACAGCTTGCTTGTTCAACGCTAATGCTCTATAACCTAGAACATAAAACCAGACAACTAGCTTAATAAAAATATTAATTGTTCCATTTTCTTTTGTGTTAACAAGTACATTCAGATTACTTATATAAAACAATTTATTCTACCTTTGAAGAATTATATAAAGGTTTACATAAATAATTTTAATCACTTTAAAAGTGCATATTGTTGTATAACTCAATAACTAGATAAACGGTTTTAACAATCAATCCCAATATGACTTCCTACACCCAGAACATACGCGCACAAACACAAAGCAACAGGCGCCAGAAACGCAACCCAATTAAGCCAGAAGATAAATTCGCAAGTAAATGAATTTCCATTTCTTGATAACCAAAGTTTTCAACAAACACAAAACTTGACTTAAACTTCCCGTTTGATAATCAATTTAGTATATTATGATTTCACCTAACCTGATCTTTGTAAGTTCACAAGCCTAATGCAACATACTCATCTGTTATGTTCTGGAAAAAGCAAGCAGCTTCACAATTCAATGCAGCAAAGAACAACGATCTCTGGTAATCCGTCCAGCAACAATCTGAATTAATATACAAAACAAGTTACAGGTGAGACAATAAGATACAAGTGAGACAAAGCAGGTTACAATTGACATGTACTTCCCTGTTTAAAGCACAAAACATCTCTTTTAAAAGTCTAAAAATGTAGATGAAAAGTACTTAAAATAAGGTGAAAAACAAGAGTTGATATAATTTTCTGTTTCTCAATTCTGTTGCAGTTGATAAACAAAATAAGCTTATAGTTTATCCAAACACTAAAACTGACTATTACGATTTCAAGTACAATATTCAGATAATCAGTTTCATAACACAAATCCAAACACCAAACCACAATAAGGACAATGATAATGATTCTAAAAGAATATGTTACCATAAAGTTGCTAACCAGATGAACGTCTAAGCACAAGGACAAAGCCTTCTTGTATGCTGATGCGACCCATCACAAGAAAGCATCGAAGGTCTTCGCGTGTATAAACATGCACCTGGGTTCAAACTTGGTGGTGCATCCTCAGCCACCTCAGCAGGTTGGTCAGCACCAATGCTTGCAAGACACGATCCTTTACATTTCATGTACTTTTGCATAACTCCACATTCATTAATAAATGCAAATTTACTCGCTACACACGACTGCCCAACAGATTTACAAACAGAATCACACGATTCCCCTTGTTTACCAACCATAACATTAATACCAATTAAACGTACTTCTATTTGCGTATCACTAATTCCAACCGAATTATTCGACGGCGGTGCAAAACAATGATGATATTCACTCAAGTAAGCGTTCTCATGAACCACACTCTCGGAATTATGTCGACATCTTCCAGCACAATAATCAAACAAACTTGAATAAGTCCCTGAAGTCACCGGTTTCGCTATCTTCACTTTCAACGCTTGATTCACATGTGTTCTTTCCGGATTCAAGCAGCACGAAACACAATATTCATACGCATTGCAGCACTGCGAGACAAGATTGCAGCCTTGACAACTGTATTGATCTCTTTTTACACGACAACAATGCGATTTCGGATCAAGTGTTAGAGCATCACATACGTAACCAGTATGATCAGTTATCAAATATCTCCCTTGAACCGTCGTTCTGCAGATTTGCGTTTCTTGAAAACTAATATCTTTCCTAATCGCAAACGTTGTTGATGTTAATACCAAAATCAGCACCAATTCTAACTCGAAATCCATGTAATGATCAAACTCAGATTCTTATCCCACCACTAAGATATTAAAACCTAAAGTTCCAACTGATCATATCAAGCCTATCCATCTATAACACGAACCGTTTTCACGCAACGTTGCCACTATGACAAGATTAAAAAAAACATTAATTAGATCATAAGGTTATATAACAGTTAACACTATTAACATCACTTTCTATTGCATATGACATACTGTAGATAATAGTTTCGTTTTCTACACTAAACCCGCAATTAATTTACTTAAAAGATATCAGAAAGTTGATTATCAATAACAATTAACGCTAAAGAGTATTAATTGAAATGAAACCTAATGAAAGAACCAATCTTGGAGTCATTCCATTGGGTTTTAAAATAATATATATAACAATAATAAAAAATGGAACTGAAAGAGGGGATTACCTGGGATTTAAGAACCCTAATATCGTTGCGTGGTTAGGTTAGGTTATGATTGATGGTGAGAATGCAGGATTGGACAGATCTTGATGAAGAACAATTACACAGGATTTAATTTGAGGAAAGTTAGGGTTATAGAATACAGATGTTGATTTGGAATTAATACGGGTATAGAAGAGGGTGATGAAATATGAAACTAATCAAACAAGATTTTCTTTTTTATTTTCTTTTCTTTTTTTAATCCGTCAACTTAAACGAGCCGGGCGAGCCAAACCCGAACCCGAACCTGATTAGCCTTGAACTCGGCTCGTAATGTTTGTATGAGGTTTGAGATTGACGCTGACTCGGTTAGAGCCTAATATTTTGAGATTGAGATGGACTCGAAAGTAAAACCAAAAGCTCGAGTTAGGCTCAACTTGAGGTAATTTGAGTACAATTTTAAGCGAATTAAAAGTCTGGCTTGAGCTCGCTTCGATATCTTAAGCGAGCTAAAGCTTAGTTCGCCAAGGTTATTAGTTAAAACCGAACCTGTTCAAATGAAAAAAAATTGCATGCATAAAAAAATAGTATAAAATTTGTCTTGGCCTATTTAGGCTTGCGAGTTTAAACAATGCGTGTTTGTAAAGCTGCTTGTGCTTGATAAGTAAATAGATTTTAGTTGGTAAAAGCCTAAAAAGGTTTACACTTTGTAGTTTAGAATAGAACTTAAATGCATCAAGGAAAACTCAATTTACAGCCTTCTTTGGTTGAAGGAGCTGGAAGCTTTTAGGTTAGAGAAAAAACTCTATAGTGAAAAGCTACTAGTATTAGCGTTTAAGAAAAAGCTCCTACTAGCTACAAGCTTTTAATGAGTAAATGACACAAATACCCATTCTATTTTAAAAATAAAATAAAAACATTCTTTACAAGCTTTTAATTACGTCCATTTTGGTCATTTTATACATTTTATTAAAAGCTCCAGCTACTCTGCCAAACACCAAAATATATTTAAAAAGCTTGCAGCTACCAGCTTCCAGCTAACAGCTTGCAGCTATTAGCTTCCAGCTACCAGCCCCTAGCTAGTTTTGCCAAACATACCCTACATCTAAGTAAATCATAGTAGATTTTTGGGAACCAACCCCAAAATCACTTTAGCGTAAACAATAGTACATTCATGTTTCAAAGTGAATAATGAATATCATGAATGTGTTTTGACTCAAAATTTTAGTAATGAGCACTATTTAATAACCAAGGAAACGGGAATTGTTAACGAGTGTCGTAGGGTTCAATATTCACGTGAATTGAGGGGCTATGTGTAAAAAAAACAATGTTTTGAAACATAAGAAATTCTTTGATAAAAAAAAAGGAAATTGGACATATGTTCTGGTAATTTGCTTCTCATAATTCTCTAAAGGGTTATGGTACACGTACTTATTTTTTTTGGTTTTTTACTTAATGTACCCCTACTAAATCAGTCACATCATCTCTTTACTTTAACTCATAGAGGGTGCATTAAGCATATAAGGGGGTACGTTTAGCCTCACCTTTCTCCGACGTTTGGTAAGAACCTGTCTATTCGTACAATCCTATTATTTGTTTTTCTTTTAATCAAATCAAATATCGAATTTGTAGATGTACAGAATAATAAGGTTTGACATTCGTCCAGACATTAACCACCTTTTGTCTCCATATTCTCTTAAGCATTACATTACTAGTGGGGGCATTAAGCATATCTTCCCTAAATCCACATCTTTTAGTTTTCTAGTGGCAATGTTGTTTAAGTGACCTTCCAATAATGACAAATGATCATATACTTATTACTTGGTGATTATTATTCATATAGCCATATAGATCTTTCTTCAAGAATTTATGCTCTTTAAAAGGTGATGATGATTCCTAGTGAACATGTTCCTTGACTGTAATAACTGAAGCTTCTGTTTGAGCAGTGTGTGAGTGTGAAGGAACATGGATGATGGAAGGGTAAAGCCATCAAAACATCTTCCTGGAAATTCGTCCAACACGTCGCTTGCACAATCAAAGGTTGAAGATTCGGTTATAGATGATTCTGTTAAGAATAAGAACAGAAGAATGTGTGTACACACTCAGAAGATTGGTAATGCTTCAGTGAAACCGCAGAGACCATCAGGAAACCGAAAGGCGGTTAGAAAGTATAGAGAGAAGAAGAAAGCGCAAAACGCTTACTTAGAGGAAGAAGTTAAGAAACTGCGGCTTGTGAATCGAGCATTGATTAGAAAACTGCAGCTGCAGGCTGCTCTTGAGACAGAAGCTGTTAGGCTTAGAAGGTTATTGGTGGATTTGAAAACTCGTATTGGTAACGAGCTGAGGGTTTCTCGAGTTTACAAGCAGAGTTGCAATGGCAGCTCCGACGGTTGCATCCGCCGTGACTGACCCATGGATATTTAGTATGAAAATAAAACATTGGCCATAGGCGCGTGTATGTAAAAATAATTGCATGATATTCTACTGCTGCAAGTGTCGTGACTGTGTGGAGTGGTTGGCTGCGAACTGGCTGCGGATCAAATATATGTGTTCCTGCCTGATCATGGATGGACACAATGCAACAATGACAACAAATAACAATCTAACCAACCACACAGACATTTTGATTTTTGTTTAATTGAGTTGTAAGTTTTACTCTTTATATGAAGCTTGAGAATCCTTTGTGCCTGCTTGTTACTAAGATGAAAGTATGCTTATTTATTTTGCTAGAAATGGCAAGATACTGAGATTGAGTTACGGGTCAAACTCAAATCGGGTCATATACTGGTACAGGTTGAAAGGGACCATATACAGGTTAAGTTTGACTGACAAAACACTTTTATTTTTCCATATCTCAAAATATCATACGAAACGAATGGTATTAACTATGAATATCGGGAAATTGTATGAATCAGAAATCAACTTTGTGCAACCTTCAACGTGCTTAACCCTAATGATAAAGTTTTCAATTTAACCTATTTGAGATAAATTATAAGCAAAATCGAGCTGCTCGTAAATGGGTCAAAAACATCACCTCCACTTTAAGCATTAACTCAGAATAGGTAGTAAAAGATCGACTTTTCAACCTAACCACACCGCCGTTTAACTTCAAGATTCATATGGGTAAGGATATATAATATCAATATAACTATGATAATTTCACTGACATTATAACGAATACAACAAATCAAGAAAGACATTACTAGTATGAAGTTTGACTTGGTTTACTTGCACCTCCGAGATGTAATCTGCTCAATAACAAGTGCAGGAAAGATTTATGATTTACGGATTACCTGGTATGGTCAATCATCTCAAATGGCCAATCTGATCCCAATTTGGTACTGCAGATTCTGAGTTAAAGCTGAGATTTTTGCTACGACTTGGTTTAACATGACCCGGGCTCCCTTTTAGGCTCGGTGATATTTGAGAATACCCTCCACGTGCATTGGCATTCCAAACCCGACTACTGCCAGCATCACTATTGATAGAGGATATAGGAGACAACAGCTTATGCTTATATGGAGAAGTGCTAGCAGAACAAGTATCAATGCTTAATGGTCTTAGCCTTGGTGAGCTCAAGGATCTCACTTTGGCTCGTGCAGACTCGGTTGCAGCCATGTAAGTAGGAAACATGGGTGAAGTTGAACCCAAATGCTCTTCTCCAATGGAACGTTGTTTTCTGTGACGGGTCGCTCTTGGTAGATAATTTGAGCCATCAGATACCTTAAGATTCCTTAGTTTGACTTTTTGAATTTCGAAATCTTCTTTTTTTCCAATATGTTGAAGATCTTCTCTTTTGGCTAATTGGCTATCCACCCAATGTTCTAACCAGTACCTCCATTTCATGTTTACTTTGCTTTGTTCAGATTCTGATGACATCTGATAGAAAGAAACAAAACAAAACTAAGATAGGATAAGTTGATTTTTTTAGCTCCTTTGTTACTAGTAGAGAAGTCATGTTTGACTTTTGAGGTCAATCTGATTAGCCAAATGATTAACAACAGTATATACAATATGCACATTCTTGTTAAGTTTGATGTAGTCATGGACTTTTGTAACACAACTTCAAATCCTACTTATATTGAAGTTTGACTTTTTGAGGGTCAAATTGATTAGTCAATTTTTTCAAACAAAAGTCTTCTTAATACTTGCAATCTTTTGTTTAGTTTTATCATCCATAAACCATTCTAATGCAAGTTCACGCGAATTTAGAATATTCATTTTAAAGACTTTTTAAGGTGAAATCTATAAGTAAAATTGATTCGTATTAAAGTAGCTTTCATACTGATTTTAACACTCTTTTCAACAAGTACAATCTTTCGCTATCTTTGATGTCGCCATGATCCTTCGTAACACATTTCCGTATCAAAATAAAACCAGACCTTCAAATTTGAAGTATATACTTACTCTGTGGTTATATGCATACTCTTTGATCCTTTGTCTCTTCAAAGCTGCTTCTCTCTTACTGCACAGCATAGCCTCTTCCTCTTCCTTTGTTAAAATACTGTCATCCCACCGCCTCTGACTGTTCATATCGATCTATAAGACTATAAAAAGAGAAGGTTACTTGGTTTCATGTTCTCTTCAGCTATGTGATGGATCGCGGTGCCGACGGAATGGAGGATGAAGCAATTGCTGAAGCCCTTCGCCAATTCCAGAGACAACACATGAGCATAATTATTCACATCGCTGCCTCGAAAATAATAAAAGCAAGAGTGGCGCATTCGGATTCCGATTCTGACGGTTTAGAGGTTGTTGGCAAGTTTAATTATGTAGTGCATTTAACTTTAAGTTTCTAGTTATACTATGTGTTAATTTAGAATGAGATGAATAGTAACTTTTACAACATCATTTCATATTAAATATAATTGATTTCACATTATGAGGGCCATTCTTTTAGTGAGAGGTCATGGGTTTAAAACTTGGTTGGAGCATTTTACCTTATTTTTAGTTTCTATATCATTCTTCCACAACATTATTTCATATTAAATATAATTGATTTCACATTAAAAACAAGTTTTCTTGGTGGTGTAGTGGTATGAGGTGCATTCCTTTAATGAAAGGTCATGGGTTCAAAACTTGGCTAGAGCATTTTAATTTATTTTTAGTTTCCACTAACGTTAAGTATGATTGGTTTCATTTTAGTTTCTATATCATTCTTCCACAACATTATTTCATATTAAATATAATTGATTTCACATTAAAACAAGTTTTCTTGTTGATGTGGTGGTATGATGTGCATTCCTTAAATGAGAGGTAATGGGTTCAAAACTTGGCTAGAGCATTTTAATTTATTTTTAGTTTCCACAAATTTTAATTTATTTTTAGTTTCCACAACATTCTTTAACGTTAAGTATGATTGGTTTCATATGAAATCATAATTTGGGTTGGTGATGTAGTGGTTTGAGGTGCACTTCCTTAATGAGAGGTCACCGGTTTAAGGCTGGGCGAGTGGCATTTTATATTTTTTTCCCACATTGTCGCATTGGTACCCTAATAAACCAAAACAATAATGACAGCGAACGCGCGGCAACGCGCGCGAGAACCCCACTAGTTTGTCTAATTATATACTCTTTTTAATGTTTTTAACTTTTAATTTTAGGTTATTTTTAATTTATATATTTAATTCTTAATTTATATTTTTAAAATACCAATTTTTAGTTTAAATATAAAACCCACAATACACAACCCAATACCGATTAAATATAAAAACCCACAATTTTGTTATATCGTTTTTTGCATTTCACTCTTGATATGATTACAACTGTATTTCCCTGGGCAACAAGTCATTCTTTTGGTGAGAGTGGGGGTTTTGATCGGTAAAGAGAAGATAACGGTGATCTTCATGATTTTCAGAGTTGGTGGTCGGCAATTGTTGGTTTCTGTAATGGCTTGAATCAATGATGTATGTCAGTGGGTTTTAACCTGTTTAGACACAAAAATTAACAGGTATATTTCGTGTCTACCAGTTTATGACAGTAAATCTGTTAAGGTCATACCTGAACCTGTTAAAATTGTTTAGGTTTGTGTCAGGTATTCATGTTCGTGTCTGAAATTGCCAGCCCCAGCCCCGTGAGTGTTAGTCAAACTTTGCGACATGAGAATTTGGACCAATGGTTAGACTATATGGTGTGCCCCCCTATTCCCCCAACTCCCCCAAGTGCCACGTTAGCGCCACGTCATTTCCCCTTCTCCTCCTCCCCCAAACTAAGGAAATGGTGTTCCCCTTCTTCCCCCTTCTTTTTTATTATTAAAAGTTTGATTTAAAAATAAAAATAAAAAATGAACCAATCAGTGAGCTCGGTGGCCACGGGCTTTTTCCACCGGTTTCCCCGAAAAAAAGGGGGGGGGGGGGCGGTGTTTCGTTTCTTCCCCCACATCACCACCCGGCCCAACTCCCCGAGGGCACTCCGAATAGTCTTAGAAAGGAACGTTTAAGACCTTTCATCTTGGGCCCAGCCTTGGCCCACTTATTCTTCTTCCTTCCACAAATTCAACACAAACACACTTCTTCTATGAGTGCCACAGGCTAAATCACTCCAAAAAATGTTGAGCATCAGACCTAAAACCCTTAAACCCTCCTCCTCGCAAGCTTCCGATCAGCAATCGACTGAGTCTGGAGCTTTGATTGGTTCCAACGATGACCTTTTGTCCGAGATCCTTCTTCGGCTCCCTGCCCCCTCCATCCTTCGTTTCAAATCTGTTTCTAAACACTGGCTATGGCTTTTGAGTCACACACATTTCACCCAAAGGTATGATAAGCTTTTAAAGTCTCCTGGCCTTTTTTCTACCAATACATTTGTTCCGTTTGATGTTGAAAACCCAAACCCTCCTCCTTTTCGTAGTCTTGATTCCTACTTTGATCATTCGGGTATCAGAATCATGCAATCTTGTAATGGGTTACTACTTTGCCGTACCGATCGATGGCCCAAAGGCTGCAAAGCTGATCCCAAGTATTACGTATTTAATCCCACCACTAAGCAATTGGCAATCATCCCACCTGTCCCCGGAGGTCTGAAAGTTAGTAAAACCATCTGTTTTATGGGTCTGGCATTTCATCAAACAGATTGTCCTCACTACAAAGTCGTTTGTGTTCGTTCTTTAGAGTATGATGAGGGGTTGTTTCAGATTCAAACCTACTCATCTAATACAAGGAAGTGGAAGATTTCTGTCGAATCATTAACTGTAGATACATCCGTGCCCGTCTTCAGCCATTCGGTTTACTGGAAAGGAGCGTTTCTTTGGGCTGTTCCTTACTTGTGCTTTAAAATTGACGTTGAACAGTTGCAAGCAGTGCCCTTGCCGGAGGGTTTGGTGTCTTCCAAAATATCGCCAGTTGAACTGGTGCACTACTTGTTATCTCCGAAGGAGATGGTGCCTTTAGAAATGTTGCCAGTGTGCTTTAGGGAGTCTAGAGGTCATCTACATTTGATAGTCCTAAATAATTTAAATGTATCCAATATTCTTGAAGGTGGTAGTTTACACTGCAATGTGTATGAGATGTTGAGCGATCATTCCGAGTGGTTTGTCAAGTATCAACTACAACTTGATGAACTCGTGGGTGCTTTCCCGACGTTGATGTCTCCCAACACTTATGATTTCTTAGTCATTGATGTGGTTAGAGGCGACGAAGAAGAAGATACGTTCATGGTGCTGAAAATTTGCAATAATATTATTACTTTCAATGTTCATGACAAGAGTTTTAAACAGATATTTAGTCGCCTCAGCACCTATGATTCTCTCTTAAATTTTCATCGTTACACAGAAACCTTAACTTCTTTCTAAAAGACAATTACGTCGAGGTTATGTGGAAATGAAGTGAGCTTTTCTAATCTGGTGTCTTATTCTCCATGTATTTCTCATGTCTTCTTCCCAATCAATTGATGTACTCCCTTTACTTTGTAGTTCATGTTCAATCAATATGAGCTGGTTAATTTGAGTGGGTTGATTATTAAATACGGTTGGTTCTACTTAATAGTGTTATTATTTAATAGTGGCTGCTATACATTGCTTGCAAACAGGTTCTGTTCTGGATAGGGTAAGAATCTGCGTTTGATCATTACATGGATTTCTCGTTAAAGTTGATGCTGATTTTGGTTTCAGCATCAGCAACATTTGCCATTAAGATGGATATCGGTTTTCAAGAAACACAAATATGCAAAATGTATATGCATGATAACTGATTATACCGGTTATGTTTGTGTGTTTTATATGAATAGTGTGTTTCATGCTGCTTAAATCCCGAAAGAACAATGTAAATCAATCACTAAAAGTGAAAATAGTTTAACCCGTCTCTTCAAGGACTTATTCAACTTTATTTGATTACTGTACTGGAAGATGCCGACATAATTCTGAGAGTGTAGTTCATGAAAACGCTAGTTTGAGTGAATTTCATCATTGTTATGCACCACCAACCAACAATTCGGATGGAATTAGTGATACACAAATAAATTTTCGGTTAATTGGCAAGGTCGTAGAAGGCGCTAGGCAGGCGGTGGGGTCTAGCCTAGAGACTAGTCAGGACTAGGCGGAATTAGGCGTTTTGGAATTTTTATACGTACTATATATATACACACACAGATTGAGGTGTTTTTTGAATATATGTTAAGATATATTACACATATTACTTAGAAATTCACATGTTTTTTTTAACCTTGAGGCTTATTTGATGGAATTAGGGCTGATAAATGATTTTTTTTGTTTGAATTAAAAAAAATGGCCTAGCGCCTAGGTCCGCCTAATCCCAAAAACGCTTAATCCCCCGCCTAGGTCGAAATTAGACTATTTTGGTCCGCCTAGCGCCTAGGCGACTGCCTAGCCCGACTTTTACAACATTGTTAATTGGTATTAATGTTGTTATGGTTGGTAAACGAGGGGAATCATGTGATTCTGTTTGTAAATTGGTTAGGCAGTTGTGTGTGGAGATATAATTTGCATTTATTAATGAATGCAAGATTATGCAAAAGTACATGAAATGTAGAGGATAGTGTCTTGCAAGCATTGATGCTGACCAACCTGCTGAGGTGGCTGAGTATGCACCTAGAAATTTGATCCTGGGTGCGTGTTTATATACTTGAAGACCGTCGATGCTTTCTTGTGATAGTAGGAGGCTTTGCCACTGCTCTTGAGGCAGAAGCTGTTAGGCTTAGAAGGTTATTGATGGATTTGAAAAGTAGTATTGGTAACGAGCTGAGGGTTTCTTGAGTTTACAAGCAGAGCTGCAATGGCAGCTCCGACGGTTGCATCCGTCGTGACTGACCCATGGATATTCAGTATGAAAATAAGACATTGGCCATTGGCGCGTGTATGTAAAAATAATTGCATAATATTCTACTGCTGCAAGTGTCGTGACTGTGTGGAGTGGTTGGCTGCGAACTGGCTGCGGATCAAATATATGTGTTCCTGCCTGATCATGGATGGACACGCTGCAACAATGACAACAAATAACAATCTAACCAACCACACAGACATTTTGATTTTTGTTTAATTGAGTTGTAAGTTTTACTCTTTATATGAAGCTTGAGAATCCTTTGTGCCTGCTTGTAACTAAGATGAAAGTGTGCTTATTTGTTTTGCTAGAAATGGCAAGATACTGAGATTGAGTTACGGGTCAAACTCAAATCGGCTCATATACTGGTACAGGTAGAAAGAGACCATATAAAGGTTAAGTTTGACTGACAAAACACTTTTATTTTTCCATTTCTCAAAATATCATACGAAACGAATGGTATTAGTTATTAATATTTTGCGAAATTGTATGAATCAGAAATCAACTTTGTGCAACTTTCAACGTGTTTAACCCTAATGATAAAGTTTTCAATTTAACCTATTTGAGATAAATTATAAGCAAAATCGACCTGCTCGTAAATGGGTCAAAAACATCACCTCCACTTTAAGCATCAACTCAGAATAGGTAAGTAAAAGATCAACTTTTCAACCTAACCACACTGCCTTCTAACATCAAGATTCATATGGGTAAGGAAATATAATATCAATATAACTATAATAATTTCACTGACATTATAACGAATACAACAAATCAAGAAAGCCATTACTAGTATGAAGTTTGACTTGGTCTACTTGCACCTCTGAGATGTAATCTATTCACTAACAAGTGCAGGATAGATTTATGATTTACGGATTACCTGGTCAATCATCTCAAATGGCCAATCTGATCCCAATTTGGTACTGCAGATTCTGAGTTAAAGCTGAGATTTTTGCTACGGCTTGGTTTAACATGACCCGGGCTCCCTTTTAGGCTCGGCGATCTTTGAGAATACCCTCCGCGTGCATTGGCATTCCAAACCCGACTACTGCCAGCATCACTATTGATAGAGGATATAGGAGACAACAGCTTATGCTTATATGGAGAAGTGGTAGCAGAACAAGTATCAATGCTTAATGGTCTTAGCCTTGGTGAGCTCAAGGATCTCGCTTTGGCTCGTGCAGATTCGGTTGCAGCCATGTAAGTAGGGAACATGGGTGAAGTTGAACCCAAATGTTCTTCTCCAATGGAACGTTGTTTTCTGTGACGGGTCGTTCTTGGGAGATAGTTTGAGCCATCAGATACCTTAAGATTCCTTAGTTTGACTTTTTGAATTTCGAAATCTTCTTTTTTTCCAATATGTTGAAGATCTTCTCTTTTGGCTAATTGGGTATCCACCCAATGTTCTAACCAGTACCTCCATTTCATATTTACTTTGCTTTGTTCAGATTCTGATGACATCTGATAGATAGAAACAAAACTTAGATAGGATAAGTTGATTTTTTTTTAGCTCCTTTGTTACTAGTAGAGAAGTCATGTTTGACTTTTGAGGTCAATCTGATTAGCCAAATGATTAACAACAGTATATACAATATGCACATTTTTGTTAAGTTTGATGTAGCCATGGACTTTTGTAACACAACTTCAAATCCTACTTATATTGAAGTTTGACTTTTTGATGATCAAATTGATTAGTCAATTTTTTTAAACAAAAGTCTTCTTAATACTCGCAATCTTTTGTTTAGTTTTATCATCCATGAACCATTCTAACGCAAGTTCACCGGAATTTAGAACATTATTTTAAACTTTGACTTTTAAGGTGAAATCTTTAAGTCAAATTGATTCATATTAAAACAGTTTTCATCCTGATTTTAACAAACACATTTCAACATGTACAATCTTTCGTTATCTTTGATGTCGCCATGATCCTTTGTAACACATTTCCATATCAAAATAAAACCAGACCTTCAAATTTGAAGTATACACTTACTCTGTGGTTATATGCATACTCTTTGATCCTTTCTCTCTTCAAAGCTGCTTCTCTCTTACTGCACAACATAGCCTCCTCCTCTTCCTTTGTTAAAATACTGTCATCCCACCGCCTCTGACTGTTCATATCGATCTGTACATTTTTTGCATATTTGTCAACAACGTATATATCTATAAAAAGATAACAGAATAAGCAAAAAATTACTTGTCCAAACTGAAACCAACAAACCTTTATATCCTTTCCTCTAATTTCTTGATAGTTACTATGGAAATTGCAGTCTGCTACATGGACTCTCTTAGCACATGCTTGTGAGTGAATATTTACAACCGACTGCAAACGCATTAGCGTTGTGACTGCCTGGCGTCGAACTAAATGTCCACGAATGATAGCTTGCAGCTTCACTAGTCCCTTTAATGCCCTTAAAGCTTTTCTTGCCTACAACATCATACAAGAACCATTACTACATCTTTTGACTTTCAGGTCAAATATTAAAATTTTAAAGTTAAATTCTCTAATGCATTTCCTTCTAGATCTTCGACACGCTTGTTTCCAAAGTAGTATCAAAATCACATATGATAATTTGCATTTGACATTTGTATAACCTTTGATAAATTTATATAATTTTAGATCTTGAAAGTCAGTGCTTTGACCTTAAAAGTCAAAAGAGTGTTTAATATGAATACAAATACATAAATCTCCTACAAAACTTATAAATTTCGAGAGAAAACACATACAAGAAATCCCCGAAAAGCGGTTTGAATCTTGATGGCTGCACCATCTTCCCTTTCCTTAACACAAATCTTTAAGTTACAAACTTGTTTAACTTCATCACTTTCTTGACCCACAACACCACCATCTGACTGCACCTTTGTTTCTGATGATTGTGGCCTCTCTATTGGTGTAGATTGTGAAGTTAACCTCTTCAGTTTATGCCTCCCAAACACCCATCTTGTCTTCCTTTCCTGAAAGTAAAACCATACAACCATTTCAACTTAATCTACAAGTAAACAAACATAGTTGTTAAAGCTTCTGAAACAATGTAAACAAGTTTTATACATACCTTTGCTCTGTTTTGACATGTTTCTGATATAAAGAACCTCTTGATTAGACTAAACCATCTTCTCTTTGCCATTAAATTATATAAAATACAGATTTGGATAACTGGATCTACATACCATCAAAGTGATTCAAGAAACTGCTGCAAGTTTGTGTAGTTTAAAAGATCTTTAAATGGGAATATATTTGATCACAAGTTTTGTGAATTTGTAGGATAAATCAGGAATAAATTAAGGTTCTTGGGATTCTGGGTGTACTTATAATTCAGTTACAGTGTTTGTTTAAATGAAGAGACTTTCACTACAAGTGAAGTGGAGTAGATGAGGAATGTTTGCCAGAACTAAGCACATGTTACAAACTGCAAAGTTCTGTTTTTATATTCTTTGACTTGGTCATTGTAAATCAAAGTTATTATTGAGCGGGTAAAATCACCGGGTCGGGTCATATTCTTCATCATCATAATACTCAGTTAATCCCACTTATAGCAAAGCTAAAGTAGGGTCTGAGGAGGGTAAGATGTAGACAGTCTTACCTCTACCCCTAAGAATGAGGAATTGGTTTGAGGCTGACCACGGGAGTAAGACTTCGATGCAGAACCCGAATCAGAACCAGATCTGGGGTTCGAAGGGCGGTTATGACGGGCAACAAAGGCAACAGACGGTGGTGTGGGAGGATGAAGAGAGCGGAGAAATTGCTCCTGACTCTCGGCCTTGGTTAGAAGTTCTCGAAAAGGCAAAGGGTCTCGGGCTGTGCGAATAGCCGTTGACCAACTTTCGAACGTAGAGCCGAGACCACAAAGAAACCAATGAGTTTTGTCCGTGTCACTAACCGGAAAACCGATGGCGGACAACTGATCACAAACGCCTTTAAACTTCCGTCCGTATTCAGCAACGGTGGAAGAGCCTTTGGTTAACTGACGGAGATTGTCTCTAAGGAGATGCATCCGTTCGAGTGAAGAGTTGCTGTAGGCTGCTTCAAGGGCAGTCCAAATCTGACGAGCAGTGGAGAGGCCAAGGATTTCGGCCATGGCCTCCTCAGTGAGCGAAGCATGAAGAATGAGGATGGTTTGTTGGTCCGATAAGAACCAAGCAGAATATTTGGGGTTTGGCTGTTCTTTGGATTCAATGGTGAGGGTTTTTGGTTCGGATGGAATAGACCCATCAACGTATCCAAGAAGACGTTGATTGGCAAGAAGAGGAAGCATTTGGTTGAGCCAAATAAGATAGTTGGTGGACGAGAGTTTGACCGGGATCATATGAAGGAGGGTGGCCATGGGAAGGATATTATCGGTGGTGGTGGACATGATGAACAGGAAAGAAGAAGAAGGAAGGAATCGAAAAAGGTAGCAGGGAAGCAAGGAAGAGAAGAAGGACCTTTGTTAGGCTGATACCATGTGATAATGGTAATACTCTCTTGATAATTGAGAGAGTTTGAATTACATTATATACTCAAAATACATGACAATAAAATAGGAAACACAATAACTACAATTGAATTTACAATAACCATATTTGACTAAAGAGAAATCATAGGAGAGAATCTTGCAGAGTAAGTTATAGACTTTTAGGCTGCGTCCGTCGTTTTTAACGTTATTTTCACGAAATTAGTAAAATAATGTTAAAAACTAGTGCAACTTTACCTTTGCCCCCCGAGAGCCACACATATATACATTATATGCGCACACCGTAAGTGAGGCCACACATATACATATTCATATATATGTATATATTTCGATTTAAATGAGTAGTCATGTACGGTTGAAAAGTTATAGCTGTCAAACACGGACTTGAATCTTTGTAGGTTCGGTTCTTACGGTGGGGGGAGTCGTTGTTCTAGATTCGTCAGTTCAGCGTCACGTCAGTTTTTCTCTCAATTCTCACCATTTTCTCCAGATTTCAAAGAGTCATCCTAATTTTCCCGGTTTTCATACTTTACATTTAAATAATTGGTCCAATACTAGTTTTGGTTTTAAAACGATTGATTATGTCTCGTTATGTAGATCCGCAGACATTTTTTTTTAACTGTATGCGCCTTTAATGTATATGTATATGTTTAACCACAAGCTACACCGCGATGTGTAGAATCCAAATCCATGTCCTGTGAGGCTGTGACAGTTTTTTTGTTACAATAATTGATTGTAATGTAAGGTTGTGATGTAGCTGAGTTATGTACAAGTCCAGGTGACAGTGACTTGTTAGAAGTAACTAGAAATCGAACCCATAATAGGAACGGTTCATCGTGTCAGCAAGTTGCTTAGACCCGAATAGACCGGATGGTCCAAAATAAAACATAGAGTGTGTATTAAAAAAGACGAACACATTACACATGGGTTTGGGAGACAAAAAGCTGAAATGCCCGAAAGGAATGGTGGTGGATGTCAGTGAATTATGGTTTCTTTACATGGGCCCATTACATGTTCAGATGTTTTCATCAACACATTTCTTTGACAGTGGTTCTATTTTATTAAAGTTAAAAAGACATAATTGTCTATCCGTTTAGATAAAGATCTTGAATAGATGGCTATACATCACACTAGTTTATCCCTTGGAGTTTTTCAAGTTAAACAAATATAATCAAATGACAAAATGTGAATACCATAAACGAATAGGCTGATTTTTCAGATTTGTTTAAAGATCAACACTAGATAGCTCATAAAACTTACTTTTAATTTTACTTGTGCACTTCTTGCTCGGGTGAAGTCGTTGTTTAACTTTGTCATTATCTCAAACACTCTAAAACTGCGATATAAACATAGAAAAAAAAACACCCAAATTGGTATCAAATATATGTCATCAAAATGATGATGATAGACGATTATGATGTGTAAAGTGAGCATATGTGAAAAAATGACATACATGTTTAATCTTTATTATGAATATATAGTCAATCACCTTTTGGGTGACCTAGAATAAAACAATATACATGTTTAATCTTTATTATGAATATATAGTCAATCACCTTTTGGGTGACCTGGAATAAAACAATCAATAGGTAAGCAGTGAACGATTAAAAATATTGTAGGATAAATAAAAATGATCTAACAACTATCAATTAAAAATATTGTAGGGTGGTAACTTTTTATGTCTCCCTACTATTTTCTCTACTCTTACATAATTCAAGTATCTATTTAAATAATCACCACATATCAGTCGATTTCAAAGTACATACTTACATTAATCACCATATAGAGATTTACCTTGTGTCTTATAAAGGTTGCTAGTTAGAAGTAGCTTGAGATTTACCTTGTGTCTAAGAATCACAAGCTACTTCTAACTAGCAACCTTTATAATCAATGTTCCTAGCAACATCTATCAAAATAAAAAAAATTATATTCTTACCAAACTGTCTACATTTGTGAATATATATATAATTAGTTGGTTGTTATATATAATAGTAGGCTCAAAAACATATATACTATATTAACATTATTAATGAATTACCTGAACACAAACACAATGAATACCTGTACAAAGCCATCATGGACACAACCTCAACTTTAAAAATGAAACATTGGCCAAATTAAGTTGTATGACAAAGTGACAAAACCCACTAAAAAGGCGTATTTTTCGATAAATAGGTTTGGATTTCGATAAATTAAGTCAAAGCATGAACAAAACCAACTAAAAAGGCGTATTTTTTTTGTTTTTTGTATAGCACTATGGTACTCATTAAAAAGATAATAAAACTCTCGTTGATTTGTTGTAGTTTTTTTTAAATGTATAAAAAATTTATTAATGTTTAAAAATCGTGAAGGAAAGTGCATATGACATGCACATGAGAAAGAAAAACCAACTTAAATAGCTCTAAATTTCGTTAAATCAAGTCAAAGTGTAATATTAGGGTATAAAAAAGAAGCTATACTTTGGTATTTCTTTTCCAGTTCTCTACATATATAAATAATATAAAACATATGAGCAACTGAAACTTAATTTGACTTGAGTCCAAAATATGACTTTAACATAAAAACACACAAATGCCAACTCAGAAAAAACACAATGGATTGAAAAAACACAATGCACAATATTAAAAAAATCACCGTATTCAGAGAAAAAACACAACCTGCAGCAAAAAAACATAATGATCAGAACTGAAAAACACAATGAACATGACAAAAAAACATAATGAACAGACAAAAAAAAAACACAATGGGAAGACGAAATAACACATTGTGTTTTTTCTGTTGCATTTGTGTTTTTTACTGTACTATGCATTGTGTTTTTTCTCTGCATGAACAAAAACCCACTAAAAAGGGTCATTTTTTGTTTTCTTTTGTATAACACTATGGTACTCGTTGGAAAGATAATTAAACGCTCATTAATTTGGTGTAATTTTTTATAATATGTCGTATAAAAAGTTATTAACGTTTAAAAATCGTGGGGGAAAGTGCATGTGCATGCACATGAGAGAGAGAAAAACAACTATTTTGTCCCACCGAGCTTCCTAGGATAAACAAATCTAATATGAAGTGACAAAATGTGTGTACCATGAAAGAAATATGCCGTTTATTAAAAAACTTTTATTGTAAAGAATCAACACTCGATAACTCATAAAACCTACTTTTAAGTCTACATGTGCACCTCTTCTCGAGTGAAGTCTCTATACAACTTTGTCACTTCCTCTAGACATTATATGTGAACCTGAAAAAAAAACCATATTGTTATCAATTGATATCATGATGATGATAGGTGATTCTTATGTGTAAAGTGAGCATATATAAAAGAATGACATACATGTTCAATTTTTATTATGGATATACAATCTATCACTTTGGGTAACATTGAATAAAAAACAATAGGTAAGTAGTGAAGATCCATTTTGAAGATATATAAAAATGATTTAACTGCTATCGACTAAAAATATTGTAGGATGGTAACTTTTCATGTCTCCCGACAATTTTCTCTACTCATACATAATTTAGGTATCTATTTCAATAATTACTAGATGTCAGTCAATTTCAAAGGAACCATATTTTTAGGGCCAGGGGGGGTAACTTTTTTCACCGTACTGATCCCATCCCGAAATCATCCATAGTTTGAAGTATTTGAAAAGGAACCGTTTAGGGGGGGGGGGGTTAGCTTTTTTCACCGTAACTTTTCACCAATCAAAACGCTACACGTCACCCTTCCATTGTACGCCGGTGGAAATCTCCACCGAATATGCCTCACGCCATTGTCCACGCTGGCCGCAGGGTGATGTGTTGTCGTTGAAGGGCTTTACATCCCTTTCCACGGCCCCACACCGTGTAGTAGGAGTGTTCACGGTTCGGATTCAAACCGTGAAATTGTTCAAAAACCGGTCATCGGTTTGGTTTCACGGTCGGTTTTTTCACTTAAGTTTCGATCGGTCGGTTTCAATGTTTTCAAACCGTAGTGAACGGTTTGGTTTACGGTTTATACAAAAAACCAACCGTATAAAATTGGACCAGACAGCACAAATTTATTATTAAGATTTTCTAATATTTCACATATACACACACATTATACCCATAACTAGAAGTAAACTGCCACATCAAACTAATTAAAGCAAATAAATAAAAAATATTCAAATCTTAAGCCCACCCCATTATTTCATGTCTAAAAAACTAATCAGAAGTTAAAAAACCAAGTATTCAACTCTAACAAGCTCAAACCATGAAACCAAACCGTTATAAAGCGGTTTGGTTTGGTTAATTGGTTCGGTTTACAAGTTCTACGGTTTGGTTTTGGTTTACAAAAATAAAAAACCGTTCCGAACGATTTGGTTCACGGCAAGGGCGAAGTATTATGAGGGCCAGGGGTGGCCCTGGCCCCCCCTGTTTTTTGGCGCAGTAGTGGGAATTTGCGATTTTCGTAGGTAAATTTAGTCCGGGTTGAGTCCGGCCCCCGCCGATTTGCCACTACCGACCAAAAAAATTGAGTTCGGCCCCCGCCGATTGGCGAACCAAGCTTCGCCACTGGTTCACGGTTTCACCTAAAAATCGAACCTACGAACCGCTACACTCTTCTTGAAACAAGAACACATACTAATTTCTTTCTTAATCTCCATTTCTTGTATCTCCTTTAATAAAACTCGATAACACATTGCCCTGCTACTCTTATCTCCCGTTAATAACTCTCCCACATCACTTGTTTACTCACTTGTATTTTTCATCATAAAATAGTAATTAAAACCCCATTACATAAAAACAAATAACCTTGTCAAATGTCTATAAAGTTATCTAATCTCACTTACAAAGAAACACCACCTTACAAGTTACAAATATGACAATGAGACCCGTGACACGAAATCACCGAGTTTATTCCAGCCCCATGTGTTAATTATTGAAGAAAGTGGGGACACGTGAGCCCAATACGCACATAATTGATCGAGAGAGTGTAAGAAAAAAAGAAAACCACACTGGGTTGTATACTTGTAACTAGTAACCTTGCCATAGAAGCATCTCCACCGCGTTAAAGCGGATAGAGTCCGGACCTTTGGAGTTCAAAAGAGGAGAGCGTGGCCTGTTGGAGGAGGTGACGAGGCCGGGTCTGGTGTGTTCCACCAGATGCGTCCAAAGTGAGTTTGATGACCTCCTTCGATTTTAAAACAATTAATAATTAAAAAAAACTAAATTGCTTGAAAAAAAAAACAAATAAGTTTAATAAACCTTCTTAAAAGGTACTTAAACATTACAATTAGAAAACAAATAACTTTAATAAACCTAATTAAAACATTACATAAACCACTTAATTAACCTCTAATAAAACATTACGTAAAATTAAAACTAGTACGTTTGTCAAGCTCTCATATTGATAACTGGAGTTGTCGGATGGATAAGTTGTTTATTCATCCAACATTGGTACGTGATCCGTACTGTCATCGGTTTCGTATGGCCCAAGTTGAGACTTTTTGTGTTGGAAAGAGGTTTGTTACTGTAAGGCTATTTGCCACTAGAGGGCGATGACCCTCCCTAATTCTTATTCTAACAAATTGTAGAGTAAAGGTATAATCATACATGATACACCCAACTCGTCTCTTCCATAGTCAAACCGGTAGGTTGTTGATGATGGTAGAGTTTTGTAGGTGGAGGTTTTGAATGTTGAGGGTTTGAGCGTTGACTGGATGGTCAAAGGTTTGAATGTCTTGCTGGTTCAATCGGACTAAGACAATCGCCACCTATATCTCTAAATTAATATGGCTTTTGGTGTGATATGTGAATTGAGAAATCCAAATGTAGGTTGAAAGATGAGTTTAAATTCTAGCGGGTGGAAAAAATAGCTCTTGAAAAAAGGTGTCAGTGAAAAAAATAGCGTTGGAAAAGTAGCCATTGAAAAAATATAGTTTTATTATTTAAGTTTTATTTTTTTATTTAATATATATTTTGTCATCCAATTTAATTTATCTTATAGTTTAATTATAAACGAAAAGATTTTAAAACTTATATGAAATAAATAAATTAGATGTAGTTTAAACAAAATGAAAAGTAGATGAAGAGGTTGGTTTTAGAGTTGATGTGGGCTAATTTCATAACAATGAGATTTTATATCTATATTATATTATAAAACATTTTCTAACGACTTCTTAAAAAAATAAAAATAAGAGGTACAAGTATATTTGCTTATCATACAATGCATAATGCATATCTTAACTACTTGTTAGAGGTAAATATGTCTTTTAAACTTGCTTTAATTACACCACATTATAGTTAATGAACCATATTAATATCAAAGACTTTACATTATTCTTGTATAATTAATCCCTTAGTAATATTAAATGTTTGTACATGATAATATTAATATTTTTATAAGTAAATATTATTTAAATTTAGTATCATCTTATTTAGATATAGTAGTGATGGTGGTGGTACCCAAATATAATCAGTGTTTAAGACAAATCAAGTTAAAAAACACTTTCTAAAAGAGATTTGGCGACACCCACCGCATCGTGCGGGCTAACCCACTAGTAGGGTTTTAGTGTACATGTTAAAGGTGTATCTTTTGTTTTAACGGTCAACGAAATTCACCAAGAACTCTCTTTGAAGTCCATACTCAGTCAAATCAGGACCCCTTTCACCCGGCATAGCCAGACATGTAAATGAGCTCCTGGTTTCACCAAGTTCACTAGTTCCGGGAAAAACCCGACTATCCACCCGTCCGAAAGCACGACAATGGAATAATCGGTAAAACCCGACGCTCTCAAAAATCAAACCCATGACCTTTCAGCCATAGGTCTTCTATCATTGAGCCTCCATACCACTCCACCATAAGGTGATTGGTTGTTAAAGGTGTATCTAATAAAAAAATAAAAAACTTCTATGAAATTTTCTTAAAAGAGAGAAAGAAGACCTCATTATTTTTAACTATTAGCTTTTGTGTTTCTAAAGTCCATTTATGAGACCTCTCGTACTCACATTGATGTTCATGTACTTTTTTGCTGTTTACGCAAATGTTATATTATCATCAGAAATCTATATAAAAATTATTTAAGGAAATACAGGATGAAAATGTAGACAAAAGGACCATCTGCAAAAATCTCAGGAACGAAAATATTGTTTAACTGGTTCAGTTTGGGCAAACTGGGCTTTGGGTCAGCAACATAAATAAATAGGTTTAATAAGTGACTTTTCATGATGTGAATTATATAATGATCTAATCCTTTATTGATATCTCATCTGTCTTCACTTTATATACGTTTGATGGTAATTGTTTTTTGTTTTTTTTTTCAACAGCAACATATTCCAACTTCAATTACAACACATAGTTACGGCAGCACAAGAGAAACACACAATTCACATATGGTAGTTTGAAACTTGGGGACCATCGTGGAAAACTAATTGCAAAATATTACATCTTATCTTAAAAGCGTGTTGCATTCATTAGTTTTTTTTAGAAAGAGTAAACCTTGAACGAATATCAATATATTGCAGTATGATAAGGATAGGGCCGTCCCCAAAAACACTAAAAAAAAATTTGGCCACAGATGACATAACATAAAAAAATTTGGGTCCAAATTTTGGTAAAAAGAGAATAGATTAAAAAAAAGATATTAGTGCTAGAGACAAACCTTTAACTTGAGATCTCTACGTTATATTAAGATTATTTTTTTATGTTATATGTATGCTATATAAATAACTTTTTTACAACTTCGGCCTATCGGGAGACCGGGCCCCGAGCCGTAGCCCATCCCACCCACCCTCAGGGCCGGGCATGTTATATGATCATGAGTTTAAAAACTAAAAGTTATATACCATGAGCTCTACCAAACCGTACACATAATTTGGTTGGGTTTTAATTATGCAATGGTTTGGTTCTGTTTTTACGACTTGGGTTCTAGTTTTGCCTAATGATTTTTGTAACTCCAAAAGATGTAAATTAAGGATGTGTTTTTGGAATGTTTAGAGTGTGTGCGTGTGTGTGATTTTACGCAAAAATCATGTAATTCCTATTTGAAGAGATTGTTATTGGTAGAGTTAATCCCGATGGGCCAACTTTATTGGGCCGATTGAAGTTCTCTAATGGGCTCAAAGAAGAGAAAGGCTAAGTGATAAATGATATGATTGTTCAGGCTGGGTGGCGTAGGGCATTATTGCCCCTCTACCTCGGCTCAAAATAAAAAAATGACGCCTCTCACCTATTTTTTAGGGCCATTGGAGGGGTGGGGAGCATTGTGGATACAAGAATTTTTTTTAAGAGTGGTGTATTCCGGCTAAATTACATCTGCAAGAGAGTATAATCGCTTGTATTACATACCGTCCACTATAAAATTGGAAGGCGGTGCAAAGCCTTCAAATATGCCATTGAATATCAGTGATTGGTTTATGACGTTGATGTCATTGTTCAACCTGACAACTCCAAAAAAAGCATGACAAATCCAAAGTTCACATGATGCAACTACCTCGAGCATTATGGTGGGACATATGTGATCACCTCGAGTATAATGCCCTTGCCATGCAACATGGCAATTTTTCCGTCGCCCATGCATGCATTCAATACTACCAAGCATGTTGTGACATGCAACATGGCAATTTTTCCATCGACTTCATTAGGTCTAAGATAATCTTTAGAATAAAGTTCGATTACATTCCTGCAAACATATCTTAGACATTCCATGGTCGTACTTTCACCGATTCGTACGTGTTCATTGGTGTTGTCAAATGTTGTGACATATGTCAGTTGACGTATGGCGGATGTGCATTTCTTAATTGGAGAAAGACCATTTTGTAGTATGCACCTAATCGTTGTGAAAAGTATGGAAAATTTAAGGATAATTTGTTGACAATTTTAAGGAAATGTGAACGCCTTATCCGGAAACTAAGTCTAAAATGGAAGTCATTGAACACAAGTTGCGGAGCACGTGAGTCCTTCCCCTCGAACCTTATTTTATTACCTTGCGCTTCCTCTTAATTTTTTTTCTAGAACTTGAGTATGTTTTTACTCCCGGCAAATCATAATGGGACAAGTACATTTGTTCTACATAGTCGGAATCCAAATCTTCGACCATCTACAAGACGACTTGCATGAACTTACTATTAAGAACATTGAGATCTTGAGTATATACTGGAACTATAGTCTATAGGTAAAGGTGTAAATTGCAGAATCTTCGTTACTGGAGCCTCCTATTGCAAAAATATTACGTGTAGGCAGATGGTGCATGGTTTTTCCGTCGCTTGAGGCCATTGTGTTCGAAATGGAATTTGAAATTGATAAATTGAAAGTAGGAGTAAAGAATGTTTGTTTGTGTGCGATATGTAAAATAAATGTGTATGTATATAGCGGGTAGGTTAGTTTAATTTAATTTATTTATATAATAAAAAAAAACTAGCCTTAGGAATCTTTGGCCATTACAAAACTCCATCGGACCCATCCACTTGAGCAGACCACAAACCTTCCTAATAATATGTATATTTAGTAGATAATATATGTATTTAAGTTAGAAGATTTGATGTAACTAATTCCTCCTTGATTTGAGGAATTATCTTTGTATCTTGTAAATATTTATACCCAAGGGAATAGAATGAGAAGGCAATCTTTCCCACAAACTTTCATGGTATCACATTGTTGATCGATCCCTACCCTACACCTCCCTGCTTCCGCCGCCGCTGCTGCATCCTTGCGCCGGCCACCCTCTGCTACTCACTTAATCCTTTACCTCCTTCTCCTTCCATTCCCCATGGACTCTAAATCTCTACACCCCGCACTCGCCGTAACCAACATCAAGACCCACATCCCCTAGTCCTCGAGAAAGACTCGTCTCATTACACCACCTGGAAGACCCTCTTCGAGGTTCACTGCCAGGCGTTTGAGGTCTATGACCACCTTGCTCCGAAGCCTGCCTTCACTCCTTATGCTCCATCCTCCTCTGATGCGGCTGAAGTCGCTCAAGCAGCAGCCGCGGCTGCTGCCGCAGAGCAGCTTTGGGCTCGCGTCGATGCACTCGTGAAGCAATGGATTTACGCGACAATTTCTCAACCTCTTCTCCGCACTATCCTCCAACCGGGTCAGACTGCTTATGACGCCTGGTTGGCGGTTGCCAGCGAATTCAACGACAACCAAAATACCCGTGCAATTTTTCTGGGTCAGGAGTTTGCAAACCTGTGCCTCGAAAACTTCTCTTCCATGGGTGACTACTGTGATCATGCGAAACACCTCGCTGACCAACTGGCAAGCGTCGGTTCCCCAGTTGATAATCGGATGTTGGTCCTCAAGGTGTTGACAGGACTGACGGAACAGTATGATAGTATCTCCACGGTGTTGCAAAACCGAGATCCGCTCCCGCTTTTCAATGAGGTCCGTTCACGCCTCAACCTCGAAGAGAGCAAAAAGAAGCGCCAACACACGAGGGCCTCCACCGCTGCTGCCACAGCGCTCCATACCACCACCCACACAAACCCGAAACCTACCTCAGCCCCTACTACCTCATCGCAAAACCCACAACAGCCCAACCCCACCAACAGGCCTCGTGGAGCCCGTGGCAGGGGACGCAACAAGCCCAATAATGGGCAGCCCAGAACTTACGGTAATACCCAACCAGGCCCAAGTCACCCCTATATAGTCTTTCCTAGCAATTGGACTGCTTCCCAGTGGGCTTCGGTCCTGAACAGCAAGTCGGGTGCACCACCGTGTCCATACCCGACCAGGCCCAACCCTCAGACCTCTCAAGGGATACTTGGCCCACGGCCCGATCAGGCGCATCACACCACTTATTCTCCAACTGACATTGAGCAGGCACTCTACTCTTTAGCTCTCAACCCACCAGATCATGGCGTGATGGACACCGGGGCATCATCTCATTCGGCCAACGAACAAGGTATATACTCCCCGTCTAATTTTAATACTTGCACTAATAAAAATATTGTTGTTGGTAATGGCATGTCTATACCTGTCGTGGCCCAAGGCAACCAAGTCCTCCCACCTCCCTACCCCCCCTAAAACTAAATAATGTCCTTTTTGCACCCTAAATTATAAAAAATCTTATTTCCGTTCGACGCCTTACCACTGACAACTTAGTGACTGTCGAATTTGACCCTTTTGGCTTTCTTGTGAAGGATCTCAAAACTCGGGCTCCTATCCTACGATGCAATAGCACCGGCGATCTTTATCCCCTCACTGAACCTTTGCCACTCAAGAACTCTCCACCAACCTCCCTTGTTGCTGTTTCTCAAGATCGCTGGCACCAACGATTGGGTCATCCCGGAAATAATTTACTTCAGTCTTTGAAACTTTCTTCTTTTATTGATTATGGAAAACTGAATAAGACACTTTGTTAATCTTGTGTTTTTGGCAAGAGTATTAAATTGCCATTTTATGATTCTGTTAATTCTACTAGTTATGCGTTTGACATTGTTCACAGTGATTTATGGACTTCCCCCATACTTAGTACGGGGGGTCATAAATATTACATTTTATTTTTGGATGATTTTACAAACTTTTTGTGGACCTTTCCCCTATCTAACAAATCGCAAGTCTACCACACCTTCACCAACTTTCACAATTTAATTCATACACAATTTGAGCGTAAAATCAAACAATTCCAATGTGACAATGGCACTGAATATGCAAATCAGAATTTCAAAAATTTTTGTAATCATAATGGCATGCATTTTCGTTTTTCATGTCCCTATACCTCCTCCCAAAACGGTAAAGCGGAACGCAAAATCCGCACCATTAATAACATGGTTAGAACCTTACTTGCCCACGCCTCTCTACCTCCCAACATGTGGCATCATGCTCTTGAAACGGCCACATATCTTCTTAACATTCTCCCAAGTAAACTTCACCACTTTAAATCCCCTACCACTCTCCTTTACCAGTGCCTTCCCGAATACGAACTGTGACAGTACGGTCACTAGGCCCAAATTTTTTTTCGTATTATAACAAATAAATATATAATATTATTAGAACGTATAAGCAAATACGAAGTCGAGCCGGGGAATTGGATAATTATTTTGACGAGAGGGAATAATATTATACACGTTTTACGAGACCAGACCGATACCCGTTACGAACCCGAACCCGAACCGCACACAAGCCTTGTGCTTAGTCACAAGGGGAGGACACATGTCCTCCCCATATGTTGCCAACACTCTCTAAAAACCATTTGATGGTTTTTAGAAACCCATCAAACCCAACCCAATATAAAATGCCCCAAACCCCCCTTGTCTTCCCTGATATTAACACACATACATATGTTGAGATAGAGAGAGAGAGAGACTGATAGAGAGGAAGAAGGAGACCGGAGGCCTCCTCTGCCTCCGGTGGCGCTCCGGCGTGTCCACCCAACAACCACACCATTACTTGCACCACCTCACTAAATATTATAGAGAGAGAGAGAGACGGATCTGAGAGGAAGAAAGAGAAACAGAAGAGAGAGAGAGCTGAGAAGAAGAGGGAGAAGCAGAGAGGAGAGAATCGGAGGAGGAGGAAGACAGCGGCTGAGCCACGGTGGCATCCCCTCCCTTTCTTTCAACACCACCCCTTTTCACACCTACTAGATCAGAGAGAGAGAGAAAGAGAGAAACGGTCAGAGAGAAGGAGTGCGGCGGCGGCGGAGCTGGTGGTCTCCGGCTAAGAGTTGGAGGACGACGGTGGGTTCAGATGGTGAGTAGTAACGATGACCGGTGACGATTGGTGTTACAGGTTAGGTCGTTGGTTACCATTAGATGTATGGTAGGCACTAATAATTTAGATCTGTAATAATAAGTATAGATGATGGTTGGTGATTGTTGTTGCTATGGTGGCTGATAAAAGGGATTAGGAAGTTACAGTCGACAGTGGCGGTAGTGAGGAGTTGTACGAGAAACGATGATGGTTGGTGTTGTTGGGCTATGACGAGTATCCGATGATGGTGTCAGGGTGTTCATAGCAATGGTGGTTACTAGTGTTGGGTAATCATAAGTTGATTGGTTGAGGGTTCAGGTGGTGGTTGAGGGGACGATTGGGTACCAGACGTTGGTGATTCGTGATGATCAGGGATGGGTTTTGGAGTTAGAGATGGTTTTGAGGTGTTTTGGTATTCGGTCAATATTAGTCAACAGTCAGTCAACAAAAGTCAACTGCAGGTCAACTGAGGAGCCGAGAGGTATAACCTGGAGAAATCGAACCGTCTTAATATTTAATATTATGTATAGCGGACTAACACGTGTGGGACTCGACTTTGACATGGAACCGACCCGGCCCTATAGACTAAATGATGGACTTATATTATATATAATATGCAAACTAGGAGATTAAAGGACTTGCAATCGGACATATATAGAAGAAAGACGATAATGATAATGAACGATATGATGTATGTTAGAATAGTAATAAGACCAAGATAAAGGACGATAAGACGAATTGGTAAACATAATATAACTTAGTTGAAACATTATAACATATGGGAACCCGGACAATTAGACCAGTAAATGGAACACTCGGACAAGTTATATAGATGCCTATTGAAACATTAAGTGAGATACATATAAGTGACAATTGAGATATCGAGGCATAGGAAATCGGACACAAGAACTAAGTAGTACATATGATGATATATTAATAACTCGACATTTGGGACTCGAAGAATTATATAAATAACGTCGGTTATTTAGTTACGAGTAGAACATAAGATGATGAACTCGACAATTAGAAGTTTGGATAAAGAACCTAAGCGTGCCCACACGTGTAACCACGACATTGGTTACACGCGCTAACACTTGTGATTATGATAGGAATTGGCATGTAATGCATAGACAGGCTCGAGGCATTGGAATACCATATCACTGTGAAACGCTATCGAGGTGAGTTCCGTATACCACTCCCCTTTTTCTGTTTTAAACGCTTTGGGGTGAACATATGCTTGTGTGTGTAAGCTGTTTTATGTGTAAACTGTTTGATGTGACAAGATACAGACTGCCGGATAATACTGACACTCATTAACTTAGAAGTAAGCCACTTAATATATGGGTAGTACTACTTGGGGAATCCCCCACGCATGGTGGACCCGGGACTTAGGGGCCCGGGAAACCCTCCACTAAGGTTTTAAGACCATTGCGGCATATATTTTGCCACTGGATCAATATGGCAGTTATTGATTCTTCGTTTAGGGTTGAGGTGTCGCTTGTACATCACGAGTGTAAAATGTGTAAACTATGTTAAACTTGTTTGTGTGTAAACTGGCTTTGAAACTGATAAACTTGTTTTGGATTCATTACTACTTATACGGACTCACCAGCGTAATTGCTGACCGACTCTTTTTAAGCATGTGTTCAGGTACTGCATTTGGACGATCGTGAAGAACGATGTATATATTTGCTTGGATGGAATAGAGGTTATTATGATAGAAGATTGAGTTATAAGCGTCGCGGATTAGAGCTTCTAGACTTATGGACGTGTAGAGATTGGATTGGCTAGTGGATAACAACCCGTTAACTGCTTCGACGACCGCCGCGTTTCGTCCCTGCATGAATATTAGTTTATTTATTTTAGTTATGTATTTATATTTTTGGATTAGAAATTGTATAACATTCAAATATTTGTTATCGTTGCTTCCGTTGTGCAAGTCTGTTACCAAACTGACGTAACGTCCAGCCCCCTCCTGGTCGGGTTGTTACAGTTGGTATCAGAGCAACGGATGTACCGGAATAGGATATCTCCAGATATCCTATGCTACACCAGGACAACTTAGAGAACTTAGCGTTTAAGACTCTAAGACTACCTAGATAGGAAATGCCTTGAAACTATATAAGACTGGCCAGAGTAAGAAACGAAATAAGTCGAAACTTGAGTACCTGAACACACTAGAATGCTTACCGGGACCTAGAACCAGTATGACTAGTATACGAGTTTCGAGTGATACGTAGACGATGACTACGACGGAAATTATTAGGACAATCTTGTGAGGTAAATTGACGATTACACTTGATATCACGTAATCGTGAATTTACAGGCACGCGAAAGTTCTAAGAAATCCGAAGAGTCGCCGAAATTGTGAGTATTAACCATGATGACCGTGAACTAGTGTGAGAAAACGAACTATGTTAAAGTCATGAGTATGTATATGTTAGGCTTGCGTAGCCATAGTAAGAATTTTAACTTTGAAATAGTTAAAAGGAATTTGGAATAATTATATTCGGTACCGCATAGTGAGCTACGATAATAGATTATGTTAGAAACGCAACCAAGAATACGGTAGACTTATGTGATTGTAGTAAAGATTTTTGAAACTTGGAATATTTTTATAGATATGTATATACATATATTTATCCATAACCACTCTAATACTTGTCATTTTGATTGTTATATATAGAACCTATATGGATGCTATTATTCTTGAGTAACTTTCTTGATCGAGATATGAGCAAACCATGAGAATTAGGTATCTCGTTAAAACTTGGTGCTACAATTTGAAAGAGTCCATGATACCAAGGCGAACTTCGAATGATTTAGCAAATGCATTACATGTAAGTTTCCTTCAAACCAAATAGTTATCGTCTAGTATAAGGTTCAAATGGTTTGAGCATAGGTAGAAATATAAGTTTATGATAATATTTCTTTATCAATTGGACCAAAGTAGAGATTCAACCATTAGTTGTTAGATTCTCTTTATTAGGACTTGATTTGTAGCGGTCTCTGCAAATTTAAGATAAATATAGTATATCGGATTGATAATTTCATAACAGGTCGAAGAGATGATTCTCAAGTATCAAATAGAATATGGATAAACCACATTAAAAGATATAGGTACACCATGGATTCTATAACCAAGCGACCCACAGAAACTAAGACTGAACGCTACAAGAGGTAACCTTAAGATGTAATACATGATCCATCATTTATTGTTACGTGTTGCCCTTGGATTAAGACTAAAACATTTGGATTAGTTTCGTAACCTTTTAAGCATAATGACGAGTCATCCATATGAAACATACTAAAAAGTTTAAGACAGACCCTAACGGGGGGAGTAGATGCGTTCGTGACAACCATTATAAGGGATTTTTGGTATGAATAAGAAAGTACTGCCATGGATAGTAGGAGAAATTTACATAGATAGCAGAAATCGACCATACGATAAGATAAGATTTAAAATTCTAAAGAAAAGATATGGGGCATTGAGAGGGTTAAGATCAATATAGCGTGTTAGGTGGTTAACTTTTCATAATTATTAACATTTCGTCACCATGTCCTACACCACGTACCATAGAAATTATGAAGGCTTAAGACTTCCACAATTTTGTTGACAAATTAGATGGAACTTAACTTTAGCATTAAGCACAGAAACCTGTGAGAATAGCAGACAACTCTAAGAACATAGTCGAATGTAAGACCCCTATCTTTGAAAAAGGTTAACCACCATTAGAATATAGATTTTTAAGAACTAATAGCTTTCGAAACACGCATAGGATTTTGGCTAGATATGTTTACAGATACTTTTTCTAACAAGTTTTTGGGGAGATTTTCATTATGTTTACGAAGTATCATTGGTGTGGTGGGTTAGCTGCGGTACACCCTATATATAAACACCAATGATGCATCGAAAATAAAACTGAGAATCGAACCAAGAACCAACCGTAACTTGGCAAATGAATGAAACATCTGTTTTAAAATAGCGTGAGGCTTGGTGTGAAACCACCAAAATTATGATTGGTTAATAAAATAATTATGTACGCATGGACATGTAAACCTAAATATTGTATCTAAGTATGGGATATACTAGATACGTCTGATGGATAACCCGAAAAGAATTCCGGGGACGGAATTCCAGTAACGGGGGGAGAATGTGACAGTACGGTCACTAGGCCCAAATTTTTTTTCGTATTATAACAAATAAATATATAATATTATTAGAACGTATAAGCAAATACGAAGTCGAGCCGGGGAATTGGATAATTATTTTGACGAGAGGGAATAATATTATACACGTTTTACGAGACCAGACCGATACCCGTTACGAACCCGAACCCGAACCGCACACAAGCCTTGTGCTTAGTCACAAGGGGAGGACACATGTCCTCCCCATATGTTGCCAACACTCTCTAAAAACCATTTGATGGTTTTTAGAAACCCATCAAACCCAACCCAATATAAAATGCCCCAAACCCCCCTTGTCTTCCCTGATATTAACACACATACATATGTTGAGATAGAGAGAGAGAGAGAGAGACTGATAGAGAGGAAGAAGGAGACCGGAGGCCTCCTCTGCCTCCGGTGGCGCTCCGGCGTGTCCACCCAACAACCACACCATTACTTGCACCACCTCACTAAATATTATAGAGAGAGAGAGAGACGGATCTGAGAGGAAGAAAGAGAAACAGAAGAGAGGAGAGAATCGGAGGAGGAGGAAGACAGCGGCTGAGCCACGGTGGCATCCCCTCCCTTTCTTTCAACACCACCCCTTTTCACACCTACTAGATCAGAGAGAGAGAGAAAGAGAGAAACGGTCAGAGAGAAGGAGTGCGGCGGCGGCGGAGCTGGTGGTATCCGGCTAAGAGTTGGAGGACGACGGTGGGTTCAGATGGTGAGTAGTAACGATGACCGGTGACAATTGGTGTTACAGGTTAGGTCGTTGGTTACCATTAGATGTATGGTAGGCACTAATAATTTAGATCTGTAATAATAAGTATAGATGATGGTTGGTGATTGTTGTTGCTATGGTGGCTGATAAAAGGGATTAGGAAGTTACAGTCGACAGTGGCGGTAGTGAGGAGTTGTACGAGAAACGATGATGGTTGGTGTTGTTGGGCTATGACGAGTATCCGATGATGGTGTCAGGGTGTTCATAGCAATGGTGGTTACTAGTGTTGGGTAATCATAAGTTGATTGGTTGAGGGTTCAGGTGGTGGTTGAGGGGACGATTGGGTACCAGACGTTGGTGATTCGTGATGATCAGGGATGGGTTTTGGAGTTAGAGATGGTTTTGAGGTGTTTTGGTATTCGGTCAATATTAGTCAACAGTCAGTCAACAAAAGTCAACTGCAGGTCAACTGAGGAGCCGAGAGGTATAACCTGGAGAAATCGAACCGTCTTAATATTTAATATTATGTATAGCGGACTAACACGTGTGGGACTCGACTTTGACATGGAACCGACCCGGCCCTATAGACTAAATGATGGACTTATATTATATATAATATGCAAACTAGGAGATTAAAGGACTTGCAATCGGACATATATAGAAGAAAGACGATAATGATAATGAACGATATGATGTATGTTAGAATAGTAATAAGACCAAGATAAAGGACGATAAGACGAATTGGTAAACATAATATAACTTAGTTGAAACATTATAACATATGGGAACCCGGACAATTAGACCAGTAAATGGAACACTCGGACAAGTTATATAGATGCCTATTGAAACATTAAGTGAGATACATATAAGTGACAATTGAGATATCGAGGCATAGGAAATCGGACACAAGAACTAAGTAGTACATATGATGATATATTAATAACTCGACATTTGGGACTCGAAGAATTATATAAATAACATCGGTTATTTAGTTACGAGTAGAACATAAGATGATGAACTCGACAATTAGAAGTTTGGATAAAGAACCTAAGCGTGCCCACACGTGTAACCACGACATTGGTTACACGCGCTAACACTTGTGATTATGATAGGAATTGGCATGTAATGCATAGACAGGCTCGAGGCATTGGAATACCATATCACTGTGAAACGCTATCGAGGTGAGTTCCGTATACCACTCCCCTTTTTCTGTTTTAAACGCTTTGGGGTGAACATATGCTTGTGTGTGTAAGCTGTTTTATGTGTAAACTGTTTGATGTGACAAGATACAGACTGCCGGATAATACTGACACTCATTAACTTAGAAGTAAGCCACTTAATATATGGGTAGTACTACTTGGGGAATCCCCCACGCATGGTGGACCCGGGACTTAGGGGCCCGGGAAACCCTCCACTAAGGTTTTAAGACCATTGCGGCATATATTTTGCCACTGGATCAATATGGCAGTTATTGATTCTTCGTTTAGGGTTGAGGTGTCGCTTGTACATCACGAGTGTAAAATGTGTAAACTATGTTAAACTTGTTTGTGTGTAAACTGGCTTTGAAACTGATAAACTTGTTTTGGATTCATTACTACTTATACGGACTCACCAGCGTAATTGCTGACCGACTCTTTTTAAGCATGTGTTCAGGTACTGCATTTGGACGATCGTGAAGAACGATGTATATATTTGCTTGGATGGAATAGAGGTTATTATGATAGAAGATTGAGTTATAAGCGTCGCGGATTAGAGCTTCTAGACTTATGGACGTGTAGAGATTGGATTGGCTAGTGGATAACAACCCGTTAACTGCTTCGACGACCGCCGCGTTTCGTCCCTGCATGAATATTAGTTTATTTATTTTAGTTATGTATTTATATTTTTGGATTAGAAATTGTATAACATTCAAATATTTGTTATCGTTGCTTCCGTTGTGCAAGTCTGTTACCAAACTGACGTAACGTCCAGCCCCCTCCTGGTCGGGTTGTTACACGAACACCTTCGTGTGTTCGGATGCCTTTGCTACCCCATTACCCCATCAACCAAAATACACAAACTCAACTTCCGATCCCACCCGTGTGTGTTTCTTGGGTACCCCAACAATCATCGCGGGTACAAATGCCTTAACCTTAGCTCACACCAAATAATCATTTCTCGTCATGTGTACTTCGAGGAATCGGTTTTCCCCTTCGCCATCCAATCGCCCACCTCCTCACCATCCTATGATTTTTTAAATCCTACCATCAATCCCCTCGTTTGGGATCACCTTCGCCAAACTCACTCCACAACTCCCCCACCCGTACCTCCTGTTACCCCTAACCAACCCTCACCCTCTACCCAATCCAACACCGGCCCAACTCACACCTCTCCCACCCAATCCACAACAACTCTACCTGGCCCAATTCTCGACCAGTCCACTACCGTACCCCTCCAGGCCCACTTTCCCCAGCCCACACCATCACCAGACCACACCCAGCAGGCCGCACCACCTCCTCCCCTTGTGTCGTCGGCCCAGCCCAATAGCACTCCTATGCCATCCCCTTCTCAGCCATCTACCTCCACGGCACCCCCTCCTGTGCCGCCACCTCCCCCTACTCGGTCGATGCACACTCGCTCCATGAGTGGCATCCACAAGCCCAAACACTTTCTCAACCTCCACACCTCCACCATTGTCCCGATTCCCAAAACACCCCAGGTTGCCTTGTCCACCCCAGAATGGCATACTGCCATGACCAATGAATTTAGTGTACTTATTAAAAATAAGACCTGGGAGCTTGTACCCAGGACCCCCGATATGAATATTATTCGTTGCATGTGGTTGTTTAAACATAAATTCAGGTCAGATGGCAGCTTGGAGCGTTACAAGGCTCGGTTAGTCTGTGATGGACGCAAGCAACAACAGGGTATTGATTGCGGCGAGACATTTAGTCCGGTGGTCAAACCTTCCACCATTCGGCTCATCCTCTCTCTAGCTCTCTCCAAGTCATGGAACATTAATCAACTGGATGTCACTAATGCGTTCCTTCACGGCAACTTGGAAGAGACAGTTTACATGCATCAACCAATTGGTTTTCGTCATCGGGACTTCCCTGATCATGTTTGTCGCTTGTGCAAGTCCTTATATGGCCTCAAGCAGGCCCCTCGTGCCTGGTACCAGCGGTTCACAGATTTCGTCACCACTCAGGGTTTTCGTCAGAGTAAATCGGATAACTCGTTGTTCATTTATCACTGTGGCTCAGAGACAGCTTATCTGCTCATTTATGTTGACGACATTATCCTCACCACATCCTCTGAGGCCCTTCGCATCCGGTTACTTGACACACTATCGGGTGAGTTTGCTATGAAGGATTTGGGTCCGCTGTCTTATTTCTTGGGTATTCAAGTCACCAGGGACGGGGACAGGATGTTTCTCTCTCAGCAGGCCTACGTTCGGGACATAATTCATCGGGCTGCCATGGACTCTTGCAAACCGGTTGCCACACCGGTTGACACTCAGTCCAAACTCTCTGCTGATGCCGGTCCTCCACATGATGACCCCGCTACTTTTCGTAGTCTGGTTGGCTCCTTACAGTATCTCAAGTTCACTCGACCTGACATCTCTTATGCAGTTCAGCAGATTTGTATGCATATGCATGATCCCAGACAGGACCATTGGAACGCTTTGAAGCGTATTATCCGCTATCTTCAGGGAACTATGGATCACGGTCTTCATCTAGGTCCTTGTTAGGATCTGAGTATTGGACTGTTTTGATTAACTATGAAATATGAATGAAGTATAAATGGAAAGTGCAGCGGAATAACGAATAATCAAAACATAGAGAATAATTGTTTTCAATCGAATGCTTTCATTAAACTGAAAGATTACAATAGTACAATTAACTCCCCCTCAGCCTGATCACTCAGAGAATGTTTGTCTGAAAGAGAATGACGAGTGACCAATAGAACAGTACAAGTACTGTTCTATTTATAGACAAGCACAAACCTCTGATGATCAGTTGCTGACGTCACCTAGAAAGCGACCCCTAACTGACTAACAAACTATAACATCTGTTAAACAATAAACTACTGTTACATTGAAACAACTGATAATAAAACTCTGTTAAACTAAAGCTCTGATGTCTTCTTATCATCTGTTGAACCAAAGTGTTGTTGGTTCAACAGACCTTTGCTCTTCAGATCTTTGATCAGCACTTGTTCTTTATCAGACTTTTGCTCTTCAGACTTTATCCATCAGACTTTTCATCAGCAGCAGTTGTCTTGTATCAGTTGTTAAGCAGCAGCAGTTTGGGAATCAACAGTTCTTTGGAGGAAGCTTTATTGTAACAACTGTTCTTTATTCTTGATCAAACACTTAGTATATTTTGGCTTTCAATCATCTGTTCTTCTCCAGGTCAGCAGACCCAACAGTCCTGTTCCTCGTCTCTCCTTGGTCGCCTACACTGATGCAGATTGGGCTGGCTGCCCCGACACACGTCGCTCCACCTCAGGATATTGTGTTTACTTGGGTGACAACCTTATCTCATGGTCCTCTAAACGACAGTCCACCATCTCCAGATCTAGTGCTGAAGCCGAGTATCGAGGCGTTGCAAATGTTGTGGCAGATATTTGTTGGTTGCGTAACTTGTTATTGGAACTCCAACACCCTCTCTCTCGCGCCACTCTGGTGTATTGTGACAACGTTAGTGCCATCTATCTCTCGGGCAATCCTGTGCAGCATCAGCGCACGAAACATATTGAGTTGGATATTCATTTCGTTCCTGTGCAGCATCAACGTTCATGCTTTTGTATTTTAGTCTAACGAATTAGCATCTAAATTGCCGTGTTCGTATTTTAGTATAGTTATGTTAGCATATACAAATTATTACATGTCTTGGTCTATTAATAAAAACCTTAAATCTATTTAAGAACCCTCATCACCTATGTGCGATATATTGGCCAATAAGCAATTAGTGGTCCCCAAAAGTCAACTTAATCTGCAATTTTCTTTCGTTTATGGCCCCAATTTAGAAAAAGGAAGGGAACTTACCCTTCACTTTTTTTAGCGCGTATCTTGTGAAAAAGAAAAAAAGTTATGTAATCGGAAAAAGGGTTTCGGTTGTGAAAACTAGAGAAAGTCGGGAACCATCGGTTACTTTACGAAGAAAAGCAGCGACGAGCCGAGTATTACGACTACAAAGGGAGAAGCAAAGTTTCGTAAACAGTTTCGCTTCTTTCTAGCGACCAGCTTCTCAAGTGGGTGGCTACCTTCAACACTTTTAGCCCCAATATGTTCCATATCGGCCAATATTATTTATTAGTTTGTCTTTTAGTGCCCATAATATGCTCCATATTAACTAATATAGAGGATATTAAGGGGTGTCAAAATAAGAAGTGGAAGATGTTCCAACATCTCGACTATGTCACTCTGTGTGTTTGGTTGTCATAATTGTTTGAAATTGGAATTGAAATTTGTGTATGAACTGTAATTAGAAAGAATTGGATTTGGAATTTAAACATTCCAAAAGGAATCTATCACCCTTGCCCCCACGACCCGCACTATTGCAATCCGTACCAGCTCAAACCGTTTCAACCCAAACCGTTTCGACCTGTACTGTTTCGACCTATACAGTTTCAACCCGTACTGTTTCGACGTGAACCGTTTTGAAACGAACTTTTTCGACCCGAAACAATACATGTCAAAACGGTACGGATCGAAACGCTTCGGGCCGATATGGGTGGAAACTGCATGGGTTGAAAGAATACGGGTCGAAACGGTGGGATTTGGAATGGTGCGGGCCGAAACGCTATGGGCCGAAATGATGCGGGTCAAAAGTTAACAGTCAAAACTGATACGGTTCGGGTCGAAAAGGTGCGGGTCGAAACAGTACCGGTCGAAACTGGTACAGTCCGAAAGGGTTCGAGAAAAAACGGGTTGTTCCGAACGGTACAGGTCGAAACGATGTGCATCGAAAAGGAACGGTTCAAAATGGTGTCGGTCGAAAAGGTACGGTTCAAAACGGTACGGTTTGAAACAGTGTGGGTTGAAAAGCTCCGGGCCGAAACGGTGCGGTTACAAACGGTGCAAGTCGAAATGGTACCTGTCAAAACTGGTACGGTCCGAAACGGTTTGGGTCAAAACAGTGCGTGTCGAAACTGGTACGGTCCGAAACAGTTTGGTCCTAAACGGTACGGTCTGCCTCAGTTCGGGTCAAAATGACGTCAACCGGTCGAAGTTTCCATTAAATTGACTTGAATTCTTTATAATTATATTGATCAGTATGAAAATGAAGCATATTGGGGACGCTAAAAGACAAATGAATATGCTTTATATTGTGCTAAAACACAAACCAACATGCTCCATATTGGCCAATATGGAACATATTACCCAATATAAACTATATAGGCGGTGGGGGTGTCTCAATAGACGGAGCCCTATTGATGTTCTCACCCCTCAATTTTTTAAAAACTTTGCAAAATATATTTTGACCTGTGAAATTTCCAACGTTTCAAGTTTACCACCCTTCGACTTAAAAAACACTATTTTCTTACATGCTTGTTTTTATGTGCGGTATCAATGTAAACTCAAGTTGTTTTACGTTTCGAGTTACTTTACATTTTGACGTAGGCTCAATGTGCGATAAGGAACATAGTTGTTGTTCGGAAACAAGTCGGGTAAAATAGAGTACATTTTCATATTAGGCGGTATGAATTCGCGTTACTTTACATTTGGACACGAGCGCAACGTGCAACGGGTTACATAAATTTTGTTCAGAAACGAGTTAGGTTAAATATAATACGTTATCTGACGATATAAATTTGAGTTACTTTACGTTTTGACGTCACGCGACATATAAAATTACTAGTTTAATCTTTATGTTGATTATTGGTAAACCGAATACCCGATAAGAAAACTTGACCAAAAGATCTAGTTAGCCATGCATTGCTTAAAATCAATAAAAAGGGATATCATTGATTTTGTACCACGATAACATCGACCTACTTACATACACGAGTGTGTAATAATGACCGTGTACTGCATGATAAAAAGTTAAGAGGTTTAGAATATAATATAACACACTATCTCATATAGGAGGTTAGTTACATGGGCGAAGCATTAAAAGGACTTGAAGGTGCCGTTGGATTAGAAGTGTAAATTTCTTCGTTTTTATCCGAAAATTTTGTATATACTAAGTCCGGCCTCACCCCTTTTGAAAATAAAAATGGACCTCGTGACTTTCGTCCCTCACTATCTAAGACGGTCCGGAGTGTGTGTGTGTGTGGGGGGGGGGGGGGGGGAGCCCCTTGGGCGGGAGAACTCCCACCGGCGTGGGGCGGATGGTTGGATCGATGTGGAGCAAGTTAATTGGCCTTTTTTTAACTTTAACACACAAACAAATTAATATAATATTATTCCCTTCACCCCCCTCTCCCCCCCCCCCCCCCCCCCCACATCGGGATGGTTGGATCGATGTGGAGCAAGTTAATTGTACTCATCATGTTTGAGATATAGGTATGATGTTTTGGGTTATTTTTGCTAGAAAAACACCAAACACAACAATTTAAACCACAATGCAATGCATTATAACTATGGAATTAAAACATAGCTAAAACCCAACAATTTAAAACACATGTTCTTGGCATGGTGTTTTAAGTTTTTAAGCCTAAGATAAATTGTTTTGTGTTTTTAATTGTTATGTTTGGTGTTATTTTAGCCTAAACAATCCAAAACATCATGAATAAGTTCAAAAAATGATATCTACATATCAATTTTTAATCATTCTCACACTTTTTGTACCATAACCTCACCCATATATAACATAAGTTATTTTTAGTCTGTAATATATATGTGTGTGAGGGTCAATTATAAAATGAAAACCCGCTTGAGTTGAGAAAACCTTTGAAAACCCATGTAAAAAAACAATTTTTTTCTTTGAAAAAAATAACAAATGTAAAATACATGTTTGTAAGCGTTTTGGGCCAAAAAAATAAAAAAGCGCCAATGGGATTTTTTTTAAAAAAATAAACAAAGTTGCTAAAAACATAGGTAAATAGCTGAAAACATATGTTTTTTTAGCAACTTTGTTTATTTTTTTTAAAAAAATCCCATCGGCGCTTTTGTTATTTTTTTGCCCAAAATGCTTAAAAATATGTATTTTACATTGGTTATTTTTTTCAAAAAAAAATAATGGTTTTTTACATGGGTTTTCAAAGGTTTTCTCAACTCAAGTGGGTTTCCAAAATATCCTTTCCCGTGAGTGTATATATACACGTATGTATTAAATAATTTTTTTATATATTTATATCTACACGAGGCTCATTTTGGCTCGCAAGCCTAACTGAGCTCAAGTCATAAAGTTTTGGAGAGCTTGATTTTAGAATTGAGCTTAGCTTATTTAAGTTCTACTCCTCGTTTGATCTTTTAGAATTAGCTAAATGAATTCTAGCTTTGACTTTGAAAGCCTTTTCAGCAACAGGGCCTAGGGACCCATATGATTATTGGTTTAGGTAGGGCGGTCAGCCTATAGGGATTATTGTGTGAGACCGCGATCCACAAATTGACATGGTTTAGCTAATTCAATAGCTTTCAAAGAAAAGTGACAAATACCACTAGAAAAGCAAATCACTTTTCTATAACTAATCTCAAGTAACTAACAAACGGCTAAAACCGTTTACACCCTTAAAAATCCGAAACAATAATCTCCAGCCCAGCTGGTTTGAGGTAAGGTGAGTTTTCCCTTAGGGGTTCCCATCCTGGGGTAGGTCGCAGGTTCGATACATGCACACCACAAAAAAATTCCTCGTGACGGTTTGAGCTTAGGCAAGGAGGACACCGGTGTGTGAGTAAGAATTCAAACTTAGGACCGTCAAGTTAGAGTTGTACAAGAATTTTTACTGAATTAAGTATTTAAAAAACACTTAAAAATGGATCACTTCATTCGGAGTTTCTAAAGTTAATTCACTTTTCGAATATTTTAATGTGATGTATACATCACAACAAAAAGCTGAACGATTTAAAAGTTGCATAGTGCGTTTAATAAAAGTAGAGAAAATTAAAGCTGAACCTTAAAGTTTTATTTAAGGTACAATAAAAGGGGTTTATTTTGAATCGATGGATGTGTTTATTTCATCAAGATAACACTTTTTATTGATTCATTGAGCTTCTCTCTTGATTGAACCTGTCATTTACATTAACAATTCTAAATTATACGCTCTTGCCTATGTTATACACCCTTATTCATTAAGGTTCTTAATTCTTAATGGTTAAGTTCTAAAATATGGTTGAATGAGAGAACATACAAATTTACCCTTACCAATCACCAACCGCCACCAACGCTGCTACCCACCAACACCATGGCTGCCATCCACCACCAGTAGCGTTTTTTTTTTCTACTGTGTTTAGTTTTTTAGATGCTTCAATTTATATGACCGAACATAAAAAAATTCAGGTTGGATTGACGGTTCGGATTTGGTTTTCATATTTTGAAAAAACTACCTACCGTTATTTTCTACGAGTTTTAATATTTTGAAAATGTTGCATTACGTAAATCCGCCCCGGGTTTCAACATGTTAAAATTAACATCCCTAAATTCAAAGTTTCAACACATTAAAACAACAAACACACTAGAACATAAAAATTACATCAATGATTCAATGATAGTTTAATTAACACTAAAAATTAAAACACAACATTACCTAATGTCCGAAAAAAAGAAAAAGATATGTTGCTGTTATATATTTGCATTTGTTTAGTTCTGCTTTTTTTTGTGTGTTTAATGGTTGTATGATATGACTATTATCAAGGAAGAGTAAACAGTTGTAGAGAAGAATGAAAGATCAAATTAAAGTTCAAGTCAAAAATTTGTAGCCAATAAGATTCTTGTAGGCACCTTCTTGTGGGTTTTGAATAAAAACCTAATGTGGGGAACGACTGAGAGCAGGACGCAGGAGCAGAGGAGCATTAGGCCTCGTTTCGTTATATTTCTTTAACTAGATTAATATTCGGGAGCGTCCCGGGTTTGAGAAATTAATATGACACATCAATTTTACATATGGAATAGCACCTAACCTAAAACAATTAACAATGTATCTCTAATGTTAACGCCTAACCTTAGACAATATATAATTCTAATGTTAACGTTTAATATTAACTACAATGTAACTCTAAAACAATGTACAACTCCAATGCTAACACCTAATCTAAAAGACTAAAACAATGTATAACTACAATGTAACTCTAATATTAACAGCTTTCCTAAAAGCTAAAAAAATGTACAACTCTAACATACTAATATTGATACCTAACCTAAAACAATGTATAACTCTAGTAACACATTCTGCTCTGGTTGAAAATAGAATTCATATTTACTGATTTGAACACAATTAGTGACTTGTCTATACATGATTAATAAATTACCTGAATATAGGGTTGGCAATTCAGACATGAACACGATAACCAGACACGAACCTACACGATTTTAACAGGTTTCGTGTTTGGCCTTAACATGTTTCGTGTTTATAACAGGTCGACACGTTAAGACCTGTTTATTTTCGTTTCGTGTTCGTGTTTACCTGTTTCGTGTTCGTGTCTTATTGTGTTTGTATTCGTGTCTATACACATGTTCGTGTTTGAAAAAATGACACGATTAGATTTCGTGTTCGTGTTTACAGGTTTCGTGTTCGTGTCTTAACATGTTCGTGTCTTAACATGTTCGTGTAACCTGTTATGCCAGCCCTACCTGAACATGTGTTTTTGTTTTGTATAAACAAAACCCCACAAAAAATAGTCGTTTTTTCCCTCCTTTTTTATATAACACTATGATACTAGCTCGTTGGAAAAATAATAAAACACTCGTTAATTTGGTGTAATTTTTTTCTTTAAAAAATCTCGTAGATAAAAGATATTAACGTTTAAAAATTATGGGAGGAAACATGAAAGAGAAAAATCCAATTTTGTTTTTAAACTTTTTTTTCCTAAAATATCTTAATACCACATGACATCTTACATGACACTCTCAAATGGGACATTGGCTATATAAGCGTCATGTAGAATTTAGCCCTTTGAAATATATATATATATATATATATATATATATATAGATCTAGCTTTTGAATAAAAAAAATACTAACGAAAAAAAGTAAAATCAATGTGTCATGCACAAAGTTTTCAGAACCGGACCGGACGTTGAACCGGAGTCCCCGGCGGTTCGCCGGTCCAACCGGTCCAACGAACCAGCCCACAAAGAAACATAAACCTAAAAAAAAAAACCGGTCCAACCACTGGTCCAACCGGTTCAAAAGGCGGTTCGATGTCAGGGCGGTCCGATGTGCCAACCTAGACCGGCCGGGGGTCCGGAGCCCGGTCCGATCCGGGTTTCAAAACATTGATCATGCAGGATTTGAACCAGTTATCTTAATGTTTAAAATTGGGGCTCTCATCACCACTCTACATATTCCTTCAATAGTTGTCTACTGGTTCCTTCCAAATTTTCTATATCGATTAACATTAAATGTTCAAACCGAGTGGTTTTTGGGGAACCCACTTGTAATACGTAAATCTGCCCCTGTCCATCACTACCCACCATCACCTTTGTGAATTATTCCTTCGTCTTTTATTGCCTACCAAACAACACAAAGGTAGGGTTCACAAGGTGGAGAATGCGATGGCCAATTCGTTCATGACGCATAGAATGGAGTTCAAAAAGTATTGAGTATATGACTAGTTTGCGTGACGAGAGGGCTAGCCAACTAATTTAAATGATCAAACTAAAATTGTATTGTATGCAGAATATTAGTTTCTATTTGGATTTTAGTAAGTTTCCTTGGATTTTGAAAGATTAAGGTAATTTGGATTTTCTACGATGTTTTGTATTTCCTTTTATAACTATTCATCATTCAATAAAGTCATTTAGTGTTCGGACCAAATAGATACATTTCATTAAGTATAAAATAGTTCTTCAAAGGTCCAAGTTTCATTATGTACAATTATTCAAAAGGTCCAAACTAAAATACGGTTAGTGCTTAACACTTATTGACTTAAAGTCTCTTATCAAGTAAGACCTCTAACTAATCATTTAACAACTTTCTTACACAAGAAACAACCCCTCAAACTTTTTTCAAAACACTAGTTTTAGCATAGAGAACAACTAGATTATACCCCGCGAAAGTCCCGGGGTTGAGAAATCTAATATGACATATCAATTTTACATATGAAATAGGATGATGCGCTTTACAGTTACATGCAGGAAAACTTCGGGTATAACTCTAATTTTAATATCTAACATAAAACAATGTATAATTCCAATGCTAACACATGTTGAAAATAGAATTCATATTTACTGGTTTGAACATAATGAGTGACTTGCCTATACATGATTAATAAATTACCTAAACACTTTGTGTTTTTTTTCTGTATGAACAAAACCCCACAAAAAATTGTCGTTTTTTTTCTGTTTTTTATATAGCACTATGGTACTCGTTAGAAAGATAATAAAACGCTCGTTAATTTGGTGTAATTTTTTTTCTTTAAAAATTTCGTATATAAAAGATACGTTTAAAAATTATAGGAGGAAACATGAGAGACAAAAATTCAATTTTTTTTAATTTTTTTTTCTAAAATCAATTAATGCCACATGACATATTTAAAGGGGAATGCCCTCTTTAAATAGCATGTAAGATTTATTGTTTTCAATTATAAGCGTCCCGGGGTTGAAAAATATAACAATTCTAATAATACTAATAGTTATAATTATTACTCTTGTAATTAAATAAATAAAAAAATAACCTTGCTATAGAGTGACACCATGTGTTGCAGTGTTGCGCGATTCTTTCTCCTAGCTTCTCTTGATGAAGTATACCTATGCATCTTTAGAAGAGTAAAATTCCAATGATAGCATGACGATTGGCCTGAATTTCAACATCGTAGATAAGAACCTGGTTTAAAAGAAAAAACATGATTAATGAATAACATGAACACTTTGTGTTTTTTCTTCCTGTATGAACGAAACCCCACAAAAATAGTCGTTTTTTTCTCTGTTTTTTATATAGCACTATGGTACTCGTTGGAAAGATAATAAAACGCTGATTAATTTGGTGTAATTTTTTTCTTTAAAAAATCTTGTATATAAAAGATATTAACGTTTTAAAATTATGGGAGGAAACATAAGAGAGAAAAATTTTAATTTATTTTTAAATTTTTTTCCCTAAAATAACTCAATTTAATTTTAGTAGATTGGGTTTTATATTATTATTTGTTTTTTTTTAATTTGCCACATGGCATGACATATGGCACACTAAAGGAGGAGAATGCCTCCTTGAGTGCCATGTCATTAAAATTGCTTTCTTTTATTATATATATAGATGTACATAAAATTTGTATTAGTATAATTGCACTAAAAATATTGTATTATTTTTTTTATGTTCTTTGTGTTTAAATTCCATATATCAACATATGATCATTTTGTCAATAATTCATTTCAAAGTAACTTAGTCACAATCTTCTTATATTGCTGTAAATAAAAACTATAACTACTTAAAAATAGACGTTTATACGAAGGGTAAAGTTTTTTGGGGAGAGATAACGTATAAAGCCCCCTTAACGTAAGAAGCGTAAGAAGCTTTCTGAGCCATTGGATTTAGGCGGTGGCAAGATGGTAATTAACAACCCTAATCATACTTCAGTTAAGCTAACCAGGGGTAAATTAGGAAATCGTAACAATAGAGATTAAACAAATCGATCGAAACGTAACATCAAAACATAATTATTTCAACGATTAATCAAATGTTTGAAACCGATTAAATGTTCCGAATCATCACAACAACAAAAAAACATTCAATTGAATCAACAGATCATCATATTCGCAGAAATTTCAAAAAAAAAAAACAGAGCATTGCAATAGATTTTTTAAAATCACATTAATCCTATTCAAAAAACACAATCAAACGCATATAATATTCACAAAACATACGATTTTAATAAATATAATTACAATTAAAGAAAAAAATGGATTTGAAAAAGATTCAGATTAAGAACACTCAAAGACAGAACAGACGCACTCACTGTATTATAAGGTGCGTTTAAGAAAACATTAAATACTTATCAAAGACATAAACAGACGCACTCACTGTATGTTTGGACGCACTCTTGTAAATTCAGACGCACTCACTATATACAACAGTTTCTTTGCTTTTGAAACATCCTTCAAATCCACTTCTGAATCTTCGATTATGTTTCTGATAGACAAGCACATTAACCTCTAACGACGACGAAGAAACAACCACAAATTGAAACTCTGATTCAGTTGTTTGTGAAAAGATAAACGCACTCTTTGAAAAAATAAACGCACGCTTTATTTTATCATCATCATCATCCCAACCATCTCTGTTGTTGCCCGTCACCGTCTTCGTCACCGGAGTTTCATAAAACTAACAATAATCAGCAACAAATTGAGTTCAAAACTAACAATAATCAGCAACAAATTAAGCTCAATAGATGATTAGGATGTCACGTTTGCTTGGAATCAGAATTTTAACTGGTTTCTGATCGTCACCCATGGTTAACCGGTCTTCCTTCTCCCTCCTCTCACCTCCTCCTACAACAGCAACCAAACACCGACGTACCTTTGTTTAAGTTGGGAGATGGTTTGAATAGAATTGCGTGTGTTTTAAACTTCACCTTTTTGATATTTATGAACATTAAAATCAAGAACCGGTAGAACAGAGCATCGGATAAGGATAAGGTACTTTATTATTCTCTTTTGCTCTTATTTCACTTTGTTTCAATTAAACTCACCATGTTTGGATAAGAAGCACAAGACTTATTCTCTTTTGCTTTTCTTTCAATTTTTTTTAATTAAACGCACCATGTTTTGGATAAGAAGCATAGGGTGCGTTTAAAACTGATTTAACAAACGCACTCATTTTATATATCAGACGCACTCGTAAACTAACAAAGTAAAAACAAACTATACCATTTAAACAAACGCACTCATGTAGCTGTAAGACGCACTCACTAAGAAAACAAAAACCAGTAAATCATTTAAACAAACGCACTCATGTGATATTTCAGACGCACTCCTTGAGATCATCTTCAACCTCTGATCATCTTCAACCTCTGAAAAACCCTCAAAACCTTGATTTTTTATATCAAACTATGAAAACTTATAATCAACGATCAAAAACAATAAAAACCATATAATAAACAAACATATAATTTCGATTAAAAACAAAATCAACTTTAAACATCCGGTTCTATAATCGTTTTTTTGCACTGTTCTTCATTTACGTTTCGTGATCGTTTTTTTATTTGGTGAACTTGATTTCAAAATCGACTGATGTTGTATAATTCGAATTCGAATTTGAAATCGTTCAAGTATGTTATGAAATCATTTACGAAAAAAAAACGTGATTGTAGTAATCAGTTACAGAGAAATAAGTCTGATTTGCCCTTGGGTTTAACTGAGATTAAGATTAATTATAGTTTGATTAGGTTAACTGGGGTTTGGTTAAATTGACACATGGCATCACCTGGTTCCTTCTTACGCTTCTTACGTTAATGGACTTTATACCGTATACTTTCTCAAGTTTTTTTATTTATTATCATAATATGAAACAAAGTGTCCTTTGACCCTGGTCATATGACATATTGGTCGCGGATTCAAGTCTTCTTCTATCAACTATAAAAGTAGTTTAATTAGATCAATAGATTGTTATTTCTTGTGAAACAAAAATGTTTGAACATTTGATATAACCAAAAATGGGTTTCAAACAAGAGCACTAGCTAGAAGTAAATTCCATGTGTCTGGAAGGCCAGCAACACACCAATGTGTGCAATCCATTCCAAAAATATTATATCTGCTTGGGTGTGCATCTTTTCTTAATTGAGACAGTCTTGTTACGTTGAGTAACGACACGGGGTTTGTGATATTACTCAGAACTTGCTCCACCACAATCTCTGCTCTTGGTATGCCGCCAGGGTATGATGATCCATTCATTGGACGTGTTTCCTTAGCGCAATTTGTCACACCAGGCTCATTCCAGTCTGATCCACTAAAGAAATATTGATTTTGATAGTCAAAAATCTGGTGAATAAACTCATCCCATTTTTAAAAATTTTTTTGAAAAGTTTTCAAATTGTCAATAAAATGTGGATGTTATAAAAAATCTCATTTGATTTTGGTTATTTTCTAGTATTAATAAACCTATGATTTTATTTGTTATTGTTTTTATCTCTCTATAAACCGATATTTTCTTTTCCCTAAATAGCTACTTTTATATTACAAATTCACCTAGAAACAAAAATTTCCATATTTGAGTTTTGTTTAACCATAAATCCTGATTACTTAATTTTGTACTTTTTAATTTTTTAAATACCTAATAATGCAGGTCATTAGAGATGTGTGCGAGAATTGTCATAGAAAAAGTAAACTTTACTTGTAATGAGACGGAGAAACTCCTTGAAAAAACACTATGGTTTTCTCGGTGTCTATATTCGAATCGACCCACTTCGCCCAAGTGTTTAAACCCTCTTGAAAAGCAACCATTCTATCCATGTCCTTGGTTATGTTCGTACCAATTTGGATAAAATCCCATCTGCACCAAATTATAATGTCTGTCACTATATTATTCGTGATTATATAAAGTCACAAACTACAAATAAGAAGATCGACGAACAAAGTTATCAGTAGTCACTCAATGAAGGTAATAAGTAACTGTCGGCGAAGGGTCGTGGGTAAACCCTTCGCCTTCGGCCTTCACCGAGGAATTACTAACAAAAGTACAACGACCAGACAAACTACCATCAGGGCTCATAGCTGGAAAGCCATGATAACTTTACCAATGGATTAACGGCGAACTTTCTGAAACTGTTGGTTCACATAGTGATCCATCGTAGATCATTGAGAAAATACCGCCAGATATTTAAATGTATTTTTTATGGATTGAAGTTGAACTATCCATCAGATACGTTTGTCGTTGAAAGTCAATTTTCTAGCAGTAAGATAAATAAGTCTGATACGCACGGTTGTTTTTCTCCTCGACGATACCACCATAGCCAAGTATTAAAGATTAAAACATCGTTCTCCTTCCAAACATCTCCGTTTGTAATGGAATCGAGCTTTAAGACACGACCGATTTCCTCCTCCACAATGTCAACCAAGTAATGAGACAAGAAAACTGAAATTGAAACTCCGTAATCCTACAAATCAAAGTAATTTTTATTTCATAACCTTTACAAAAACTAACAATGTGAAATAAAATAAAATAATAACTCATAAGACCTCAAATGTAACAGTCGTTGTTGTTGAGTTGATGATACGTTCAGTGATATTAGATTGCGGCGGCAAAGAAGCATGAAGAAGGCACATCATCGATTGCCACTGATTTTCACTTACTGAATCTCCGACGTACATTATTTTCTTTCCACTCATTTTTCTTAAGAATTCTTCGGCATTGAATCTGCAATATAAATTTGCAACAAATAGTAAGTTGGGTTTTCTGATTATTTCTTGAGATGTACTTTTTAAATATAATGTCAACTATGAAATTCACTTAATAAACAATTGCACTTAATTGTATATACTTTAAAACAAGATAAGATGCTAATCCAAACACTCTTAAATATATTAACAACATTTATTAAATAATACATACATAATGTAATTGTTGGGTGATTTGGTGTGAAGGCCCGATCAAGAAAGGGCGACCGACCCTCACCTTGGGCCCCCTCACATGGTTTATAATTAGTATGCTATGTAGTTTGCAGTTGTCAAATTAAACTTTACTTACTCGATATATCCATCATTTCGTTACATTAAATTGTTAGATGACATTTTGCATTTAACATCAAAATTCATACATATTGCATTGTCAAACATTTAGGCCATACGGTGAACAGACGGGGGAAGTGCCCCGTCCCCCCCGTCCCAAATGCTACACCTCCCCATTTTCCCGTCCTCCGCCCCGTCTCACCCTCCCCCGTCCCCCCCGTCTCCCCCGGAACATAAGGGACGGACCAATCAGCTTTTTTCTTTTTTTTTTTTTTTTTTTTTAAATTCCAACTGCTATTAATGTTTGAGACATGGGTTTTGCATGTCTGTACACCCCATCCATGTCTCAAGAATAGTGAGACACCACTTTGGTGATGTGGCAGCCTACGTGGCACTGAGACATGAGGTTTTTCATGTCTGCTCACCCTATAGCCTTAGTAACCAAAACAAATTGCATAATACAATTCTTATTTTCCTACTTTTTTTTTATTTTACTTTCGGGTGAACCGTGGGTCTCCACGGGACTCTAACCTAGTTAGCATTAAATCAGGTTTTAATGCCCTAATTATTTCTATGCGGGCTTGGGTCTAATTAGAGGATTAAGTTCCTAACCCTAGATTAGACTATAAATAGAGATGCAAGCCAATGACCCTTAGCTCAGTTGGGGGAGAGGTGGGAGGGTTTACTCCTTAGGGAGGTTCCCGCCCGGGGGAGGTACACGGTTCGAATCCTAGGGCCGGCAAAAATACACCCTTTGACGTTGAAAGGGCTTATGCCCTCAGGGACGATGCGGAAAGAGGATTCGAAACGGGGGTACCGAGATGATGTCCTTAGCCGATAAAAAAAAAATAATAATAATAAATAGAGATGCAATGTACTTGTAATTCCTTGTAGCACCCTAAATCTTCGTGTTCGTTTGTTGTTTCGTGTGTGTTTAATCCTAACAACAATACGCCAAAAATTAATTTAGTGATTTTTAACCTATTTATAGTTTAACCTTTTAACAAATTATGTATCTTCTTAACAATGGTTTGTACACTATAGTCTAAGACATCTAACCATATCTTTAATTAACACATAATTCTAACTGAAATTAGCAAAATATAATATCTGGTTTCAAATTCATGCGCAAATCAATTATTAAGACGATAATTTAACTATTTAAGCATTCTATTTATCTAAATAAAAGTCTTAATATAATTTTCTCATATTTACATGCCTAATTACTCTACTACTAAAACTATATAAAATATTAATGTATCATCTTAAATGCACTTTTGTGTAACATTAAATACATAATTAAGTTTGATTTATATATAGGCTTTAAAAAAACTGGACAATCTTTTTTTTAATTGCCAACTAATATTTTTGCCCGACTACTCAGGGGAGCCCTCACACTATGGACAGGCCTCGCGATTCCCCAGCGTCCCTGGAGCAGCTGGGTAGCCAAGGGAAAACCCAACCATCCACCCACCCGAAGGCACGACAGTAGAGAATTGGTAAAACCCGATCCATCAGCAGCATTTTGCTACCTGTAGAACTCGGACTCCCCACCTCCTATAAGGAAATCAAGAAGATTGCCCACATTAACTACCTAGATACAGAACACATTAACTGTACGTACAGTTTATTCATATTATATTCTAAATTCCCAAGAATTGACAATTGGCAATAAATAAATAATTAAATAAAAATAACACGATAAGCGTTACATGTGAAGACTGTGACATTCCAAAACGGGGCGTGTTGAAAGAGAAGAGATAGTCAGTCATGTGTTTGAATTATGACTATAACAGACAGCATCCAACATTGATTCGTACAACACGTATCTATGTCTGTCTAACCTCTATATGTATGTAATATTGTATGAATGAATGAATAATTAAATATACTAGGCATACCTGGGCAAGTTGCAATTCGTGGGCTGCCATCTGAACTTGAGGTAGTCTAAATCGGGTCGGCCGTATTTGATGCAGTCGTATTCCCTACGAATGTGCGGACATTCTGCAGAATTATACATGGGATACGATTCGTCGTACACCCAACTTCCTTGGTACAAATCGCACTCGTCACCAGCCTTTGCTATCGGTCCCAACACTACAAGTGCCAACAAAATAACAGCACACCAACATCTTCCTCCGATCCCACCACCCATCACCAATCCCACCACACAATAACTCACAAATAATATTATATATATATATATATATATAGAGAGAGAGAGAGAGAGAGAGAGAGAGAGAGAGAGAAAAGGCCGGTCCTTTTGTTTGAAGGGAAGCAATGTGATAAGGGAGTAGGACCACCTCGTTTGCATATAAAAATTGGACTCAAGTATATATAGAGAGAGAATTATATATGCTTCCTAACCAACAGCTTGACTACGACTTAAATTTCTCAACGTGCTAATCATTTCAGAGGTCAATTCTTCATTTAAATTGAAAGGATTGAGATTTATGGAATATTGATTATCGCATTTTAAATATATTTTTAATTAGACAATTGTAAAAAAAAAAATCATTAATCATAATTCATATCAATCTTATTAACATGATAAGATTATTTTTAATGAGTAAGGGTTTGTATTTACCAGGATGGACTTTGCGATTTAAAAAAGGAATACTACGAAACTTGTTGCCCACTTACCCACTATCCAAATGTAACTTGTTTTGAGATGAGATGGTGATGTAATTAATTCGTTATCTTTTAATGACTAAAGGATAAATCCCTAGAAAGAAACTTTGGCGGATTCAATGGTTTAGGTGGGGTTTAAAAACACTAACGCTGTGTTCCCGAGTTTACTAAACGGGAGAAAAGAAAAGAAATGAAAGGAAAGATGTGTTCTCGAGTTTCATTAAAGGAAGGATAAGAAAGGAAAACAAAATATGGTGTGTTCCCAAGTTTCATTAAAGGAAGGAAAAGAAAGGAAATGGAAAGAAAACTAGTTAAAATTCTTTAGCTTGGTTTTCCTTCCGATTTGGAAGGAAACGGAAGGAAAGAACATTTATCCTTTCTTTTCCTTTCCCTTCCCTTCCCTTCCTTCAATTCTTTTCCTTTCTTTTCCCTCTTTAAGTTAACTCGGGAACACAACGTAAGGGGCTATTTGGTAGCCTCTTAATCAGCCTCTTAACCATTCAGTTCTGAATCATTCAGCATTCAGACTGTTTCTTTCAGCATCTGAATGCAATGGTTAAATGCTGAACCATTAAGCTAATAAGGGATGCTTAATGATTCAGCTCTTAATCAAACAAACAGCCCTAAATTAGTAAATATACATATTACAAAATACAAATGTTTAATTATCGGTTACTTACACAAATGATAAAATGTTTTTTTTCCTGATTAAAAATGTTTGTTTAGATATATTGATATAGGCCCCACCCTTGTGGTGGAGTGGCATGAGAAACGAGGGTTAGAGCTTGGGACCGAAAAGTACGTCACAAGTTCGAATCTGATCCCACCTTGGTTTTATCGCAGCGGGCCTTATGGTGAGTAGTTTTCCCCGGTTCGGGAACTTGCGGGCTTAGGGAGCTTTCATCCAATGGACGAGTGTCTCCGGGTAGTCGGGCATAAGTTTCATTCCCCGTTAAAAAAATATATATTGATATAGATGTAAATAATTAAAAATGATTGATCATAAATATTGCATTTTATTATATTTTCCAAAATTAGGAGAAACAAATTGCGTACCATATTACAGTATATTTTTTATTGTATATTTTAATTAAGTAGTAGGTTAGATCTCGTGTATTACACGGGGTAAATAAACTTAATTGTACATGTTAGGTAATAAAAAAAGGTATATTACAAAAAACTGTCATCATATGAGTTGTATAAATATGTGTCTTACATGGGTTGAATAAATGGAATGCAATCGGGTGACACATACAGTCGTCAAAATATGTCCGTATAAAATAAATTTTGATGTACTATTTAGTAATTAAAGTATTTTACTTTGTTTTTTATATTGTTGCTAGTAAACTGAAAAATAGAATAAATGAGGAAAATTATGATTTAATATTTTTACTTAATAGGAGAGAGAAATGCAAAAATAATTATTATTTAGATGAGTGAGAAACATAAAAATTATGATACAAAATACTATTATTTAATAGATGAGATAAGAGAAAATACAGGTGATTATCAAGTATTATTATTTATTATATAGTAGATAAACAAAATAAAATAGTTTATGATATAATAGGTATCTTTATTTAAAAATATAGAATATAGTAAATAAATATAAAGATAAAGAAAAGATAGAAATAAAAGTGTTAATTAACATATTTGAAATTTTAAAATAATAGTTAATGATAAAATAATTATCTTTATTTAAAAATAAAATTATCCATAATTAAATAGGAGAAAGAGGCGGGAAGTAAAAAAAATATAAAGCTTTAATGAATGAAAAATGTTCCGATTTAATTTTGTTTATTATATAGTAAAGATTGAGGGTTGATCATTGACTTAAATTAATATTTAGTATTTTTTTATTTCATTTAGGCTTGTAACCAAAGCCATTTTAATGACATGGCACTCAAAGAGGCATTCTCCTCTTTGAGTGTGCCATGTGTCATCCCATGTGGCATTGAGATATTTTAGGAAAAAAATAATTTAAAAATAAAATTGGATTACTCTCTCTTATCTTTCTTCCCATAATATTTAAACGTTAATATCTTTTATATATGAGATTTTTTTAAAGAAAAAAATTACACCAAATTAACGAACGTTTTATTATCTTTCCAACGAGTACCATAGTCCTATATAAAAACGGAGAAAAAACGACTATTTTTTTGTGTGGTTTCGTTCATAAAGGAAAAAAAAACACAAAGTGTTCAAGTAAATCATTAATTATGTGTAGGCAAGTCACTAATTATGTTTAAATCTGTAAATACGAATTCTATTTTCAACATGCGTTAGCATTGGAGTTATACATTGTTTTAGGTTAGATATTAACATTAGAGTTATACATTGTTTAAGGTTAAGCGTTAACATTGGAGATACATTTTTAATGTTTTAGGTTAGGTGCTACTCGAAGCTTTCCTGCATGTAACTGTAAAGCGCATCATTTTATTAAATATGTAAAATTAATATGTTATATTAGATTTCTCAACCCCGGGACGTTCCGGGGTATAATCTAGTAGTAAATAAATATAAAGATAAAGAAAAGATAGAAATAAAAGTGTTAATTAACATATTTGAAATTTTAAAATAATAGTTAATGATAAAATAATTATCTTTATTTAAAAATAAAATTATCCATAATTAAATAGGAGAAAGAGGCGGGAAGTAAAAAAAATATAAAGCTTTAATGAATGAAAAATGTTCCGATTTAATTTTGTTTATTATATAGTAAAGATTGAGGGTTGATCATTGACTCAAATTAATATTTAGTATTTTTTATTTCATTTAGACTTGTAATCTATATTTTTTCCTTTTCTGAACAGCCAAGGGCATCACCCTTATCACTCTTCCGAGTTTAAATCCAAGCACCCGCGGGTATCGTAAGCCTCTTAGCCCGAAGAGCCTAATCGCATGTTTTGCAAGTGGCGAGGATCGAACCAGGGACTTTTCGGACGAGAACCCATGCAAACATGTTAAACCCTTCCACTTCTGACCAGTTGGGTTGAGCATCATCTGTAATCTGGGTTGAGTATCATCTATAATCTATATGTTAGTTAATTTAATCAAACTTAATTAGTATGTTATCAGAAAAACATATAAACAGAGTCTCATGTATTCATTTGAGTTACTAAGCGTTTGTTAAAGCGTACCTAGCACTTTATATATTTTAGCCTTAAATAACATAAAACTGCGCATTTTTACCTTTGTATACATAAATGATAAAAATAAAGGTAACATAGAGGAGTATGCTTGTAAAATTAACTTTTTTTTTTCTAACACCATCATCATTCACAACCAAACATTTCAATAAAAAATAAGTTCTCTCTCTTCCATCTATATAACCCAACCCTAACAAACATTCACAACCCAACCCAATTTTTTTTAAACGAACTCGGTTTTTAATAAAATTTATATCGGGATTTTCACAAAAAAAGTTAAGAAATACACTGTATTTAGGTTTTTTTTAAACTTAAATATTATAAGTTATTTAAGTAATTAAGTTAGTGAGTGTTTATTTGGGTTGCAACCAAGGTTGCCACCACAACCAGATTATGGTTGGGTTGCAATCTTGTTAGTTTTTTAATAGAGTTAATTACTATTTGAGTCCATGTGTTATAGTGGTTTTAACCACTTGAATCCAAAACCAAAATGTTTAACTACCTGAGTATCTCGTTTTTCAATTTGTAACCATATGAGTCCAATTTACTAACTTTGTTATACTTTTTCAGTTACTATTTTTATGAAATGACTAAAATACCCCTGGCTATATGTATTCCTTTATTATTATTATTATTATTATTATTATTATTATTATTATTATTTTGCACAAACAGAAAAAAACAGTAACCTATTGTTACCGTGTTCTCCCTCACCCCCACCGGAACATTCACACCGCTATCAACCCCACAAACAGTGACCACCAACCCCATAGCGGCCATCATCGCACCACTCACCACCCTCACTACACAACCCCGTCATCACCCCCACTACATACCTTATCATCGCCGCTTCAACCACACCATACACCGCCATGGTTCCCCATGAGAAACCACCATCGTATTCTCCACTCTGTGGTGGTGATTGACTGGTAGCGGTAGTGGTGCAGTGGGTGGTGTGCCGGTGGTGAGGAAGGGTGGGTGGGGAGAGAAGATTTGTATAAGTTTTTTCATTTCATGTGTATATATATAATATAGAATAAAATAATAATAATAAAATAGGTAAAATTGATACAATATATTAATATAATAATCAAATGGGTAAATGACTGAAATGCCCTTCAATCTAATGGATCTATTGGATGGTGTTAATAATTTGGATTCATATGGTTACAAATTGAAAAACGAGGTACCCAGGTAGTTAAACATTTTGATTTTGGATTCAAGTAATTAAAACCATCAAAACACAGGTACTCAAATAGTAATTAACTCTTTTTAATATTATTTTCACCCACAATCCTCAATCCCCAGCTTGGATCACCAATGGAATCGGTCTAAAGAACTATTTTATATTTTGAGGCAACTTTGTTATAGATGAAGACAAAATCATGACGGGAGATGTTCACGTGTGACTTGGACACGAGACATGTGAAAAACAAAGGAACCTAATCAACCTATCATGGTTATTATTTTTTTTTCTTACTTCAATATTTAACTTATTATTACCTGTGTTTTGTGACTAGTGCTTAAGTATGTTATTTGTAGTAGTTATAATGGCTTGATTATGAGCACGAACACGTAGATACAAAAAGCAATTCATGAAAGGTATTCGGAAATAACGAAAAAATGACGCCCTTGTAAAAGTGAACATGAAAGCATATTAAAAAAGAGAAGTAAAATATATTTTATTTGACCCGACTCGATTTTAGATAAAACTTTACGTAAAAACCTAGATGGCGTGTAAAGAGAGGCGCATGAAGTTGCGATAGATCGATTTTGATAACTGTATTCAAACATGTTGCAACGATACACTCCAAAATCATGAAAAAGTGATATTTGTGAAAACGAGTGTTACGATACACGAAAAAGTATTATGAAAGATAAAGAAATAAATATGTATCATATTTGACATCATGGTTTTAAAAATGAGGGCGTCACAACAGTATATTTGACATGAAAAAACATAAAATTTATATTAGAAAAACGAAATTAGGTATAAAATTAACAATAAATACTATAATAGGAAAAATTAAAACAACTACAAAAATGTGAATTAAGGGAGATAAAAACAAAAATAGGTTACATAACGACACTTGTACATTATTTTATTATATATAACAATTTTTAAACAATTAGCCAATTAGGTGATATTTGTTTTTGAAGAGGTATAAGGTTTGCAGTCTACGGAACACATTTGCAGACATATGCAAGAGAAGAGGTGGATCAAAGGTCTTCAGTCTACAAGAAGAAGACTGTTTGTTAACGTCTGCAGCGTAACCTAAAACTACAACCCACCATAACCATAACCAACCACAACCTATCATAACCATAACCCACCATTACCCACCACAATCCATCATAACCACCGTGAACCAACACAACCCACTAGAACCATAACCCACCCTAACTCACCATAACCATAACCATAACCATAACCAACCATAATCGTTCCTTTCTTCCCTAATTTTAATAATATCGTAATGTTATATAAAAGTGTAAGATTTGAATCTTGATTATTGGTCAACTAAAATGAAAAACTAGGTGTCATGTTCATAATAAACTGGAAGTTAGTTATGCTTGAGTTGTGAAGTCAAAAGAAACAGTTGCAACAGATATCAAGATTTGTAGCTATGATATGATCAGAAAATAAAAAGCCAGATCTTAAATTTAAAGAAATTAAAAACCCATGATCAGGATTCATAAAAAATAAACCAAAGACTGAAAATAGCATAAATGGATAGGGTACCGAATCACTGCGAGAACAAGGGTACCCACAAAGCTTAAACTGACAAAGGAAAATTTGAGCGTGCGCTGATAGGATTATACGCGCCGAGACGAGTGTTCTAGCGTAGGCCATAACTGACGCGCTACAACCCTCCAGGCCTGGATGATGCACACAACCTTAGTGCGCATGGCCTGGAATAGTACGTGCAAGGACAATTGCGTACGAACCAATCAGGGCCTAGAATGCGGGGCACGCTCAACCAATCAAAACGTGACAGCTGGGCACTCTTAACAGCCTGATTCTCCTCAGTCAATCAGATAACGCTAATGCAGGGCAGTTGTTGCTCTATGATCGTGCTGGGCACAAAGGAGACAACAAGTACCCTGCCAACGCAGCTCATCCAATTAGAATGCAGGAAGCCACCTCACCAAGAATATCCACTAACAGTCAGCGCCATGTAGCGCATCAGAGCCCTCGGACGTTTGGCCACGCCCGTAGTGACACTTGTTTACTCAAGAACGTTTACCAATGATACCAAGCCACGTGGCGCTGGTTAAGGCGGTACACGTTCCTCTTCCTTATTGGTCGATATGTATTTTGTCTATGCTGATATTGGTCTGGGGAATGGTGATAAATCCTAGTTGGGCCTAATCGGTCATGTATCGGGAGTTGGTGATGTTGGCCCATGTGACATCCTATTTAAGGAAAACTTCTCCTCTTAGAATAGGCACACTTTTGGCTAACACCGAGAGCTACGAAAGTAGTAACCAACATCACACCATTTTTGTATTCATTACGAGCGAGCAATAAATCGTAGTCATCTCCGTCCCTGAATATTATTTCCTTTTCAGGTCACTCACTCACACAATTGTAGAGTTCAGCAAAGGATCATTCTTGTGGATTCAATAGTCTTGATTATTCATTACGAGCGAGCAATAAATCGTAGTCATCTCCGTCCCTGAATATTATTTCTTCAATAATCAAATAAAATAAATTGATTTTTTTTTTCATCTGAATAGAAGGATCTTGCAAGAATTAGTTTAGGTGGCGAGGGTGTGATGGTGGTATAGGTGTTGGTTTGATGGTGGTCGTGGCCACCAACAGTTGAGTTTTATTATATTTTAAGCAAGTTGGAATGACCTAACAAGCCATCACATGGATGACATATGACCAGGAATAAACGTCAACGTTGGATGGAGTTAATGAAATGAATTGAAATGGCAAGGAAATGAAACCTAAGTGTGTTTCTGGTAATGTTTTTTTAAAGATGATTGAAACAACAATTTGCAGCAAACCTCAGGGACTAAAGTTACACTTTACTCAAATTTTATAATTTGTGTAGATTAGAGTTTGGGATATAATTTCTTCATATCACATTTGAGGTACATTTTAGACGAGTTAGCTTTCCTTGGCCTGGGTTTGATTGGTTTACAAACGAAACTTTGAATGAGGATTTTACCTTCAGTTGCGGATCTTGGGGGGTTGTTGGGTTCCTAGGAACCCCCTCGGTTTGAAAAAAAAATGAAAAATTTGGTGGAGAAAAATAAAAAATTAGTGAGAATTTACGAAATGAACCCTCTGAAAATAGTTCATAGATTCGTACCTAGAAACCTTTGACTTAACACCTTTATACTACTAGATTGCAAGCCAATTGGTTCATGCACCCAAGTAACCTACGTTACCATCCCATGAAGTAGCAATTACAATGGCCACCCGTTTTGAGCGTTAATATTGGCATAGAACTCACAACCACCTAATATCGGTTGGGCTGAATATTGGCATGGAGCTCACAGCCACCTAATATCAGTTGCACTGGCTCATAGGAGGGGCAAGGTGGGCGATCGCCTAGGCAAAGATCAATTTCTAGTTTACATGTTTCATATGTATACATTTTTTAAAACAAAACATATTATTATTTTTTAAAAGTTAAAATATATTAACTTCTCCTATTTAGTTGAGCTCATATAAACATAAGCTCTCAATTCAACACAACTAAACCCAATAATGTTTTAGTATTAGAGAAAGTATACAATATAAAGTCCCTTAAAATAAGAAGTGTAAGAAGCCACTAGAGTTTGCCACGTGTCAATTTAATCTAACCACAGTTAAACCACGATTTAAACCTATTATCTTCTCCCCTGATCTAAACACAGAACATAAACCTAACTTACCCTCCTTTGAAGTTCATCGATCGAGATCTGACCACCACCACTACCACCATCGCCACCACCACCCAAACCACCACCCTCCCACGGCGGTTCTCCACCACCATCCGCATGTTAACTGATGCTCCGTTAATTCCTAAAATGGAGAAACCTTGAATCTTCGTAAAACTGACTAATTTTAAGCTCTGTTTGTGTAGCTACAAAGACTGCTCAGGTTTCAGTATGATTCCAGTAAAGTAATTGTAAATCTTTTCATAATGGATTAAAATGAATGATCTAAAATTAATTTAAATGGAACAAATTCTTCAAAGCAAAAGCAGGGGAGCAGTCGTTTTATATCAACTAAACTGACAAGAAAAAGATGGAAACAGGTTACTGGCAGGAGGAGGGTTGGGAACTAGGCCAGCACCACCTCAGATTTGGATGAGGAGGGAGGAACCAACAACCAAGGTGTTTGTTGCAATGGCTGCAAAATGAAGGTGCGTTTGTTTTTTATTTTGAGTGCGTTTGTTTTTTATTTATTTTGAGTGCCCTCACAACTATTGAGTGCGTTTGATTTTTTTGATGAGTGCGTCTGAAAATTTGATGAGTGCGTCTGAAATTTTTGATGAGTGCGTCTGAAATTTGATGAGTGCGTATAAATTTTTAATGAGTGCGTCTGAATTTTAATGAGTGCGTCTGAATTTTAATGAGTGCGTCTGAAAATTTGATGAGTGCGTCTGTTTTAACCCATGTATGGTTAGGGTTTTTAATCTGCATCCTTAATCTAATGGCTGAGATTGCTTCTTACGCTTCTTACGTTAAGGGGGCTTTATACGTTATCTCTTCCCTTAGTATTAAAACCATTTATAAAACATAACGGTTGAAAGTATGAAAACTAAAGGTCGGGTGCACAACATGTTGGCGAACATGTGATAATCGCCTATTACACTATCAAGTGATATTTTAAGCCCAAATTTATTCTAAGTGCTTAGGGCCTCTCAAAATCTAAGCGATTCTTAGAGACTGCCCTGAATATTGACACTTATTTAGAGAGTTGATATTTGAGGACACGCATTCTACTATTCCAACTGAATGAGGATTATTTTAGTCAAAATATACAAAACGAAAGTTAATTAATTCACCGACATTAAACAAACCAAAATGACAAAATGAGAAATAATCACAAAAAGTCTCTTAGTTACTACTTTTCATAAACTTTTCTCTTTCCCACTATATATCACATGAACCTTTATGTATCAGGCATGAAATGCATAAGGCTGATTGGTATTGTCTCGAGATGTGTCTCCTTCAGAAGAATAATAATTCATTTAGTGCACCAAAATCTTTGTACACATATGCAGGGCAGATCCATGGGTGATCAAAAGGTCCGCTAAATAGCGACCCCATAGTTCGTGTGGTTTTTATATATAAAATCTGAGTTATATATTAAAGAAAATTAACATGGCTTGAACTCCTATTATAACTTTATAAGTGACAGAGAAGAGAACCATATAATAATCATCTACAACCAAAAAGTTTTGAATGTTGTTGCACAACAAAAGATATGAAATAGTAACCGAAACCATACAGCAAAATCACACACCAGCAACAGATGCAACGAACTGAAAGCTAACAGGAGAGTGAACTGATTCCAGTTCATAGAGTTCACAGAGTGTCCTTAACCCGAACTTGTATTGTATTATCTTTCCATACATCTCCATCACAAGGAACGAATCATCGTCTTTCTTACCGATCACAATACATAGAACTTGGTTTGAACACAACCACTTTGGACCCTTCCTCCAGGCTTCGGGCAATTGCACACACCAAGGAACGGGTGATCGAAAACGGGTGATCGAGAGGAGTGAGATGCAGAGAGATAGAGAGCAGAGAAAGGGAAAAAGAAAGAGGGAAAAGAAAAAAAGAAGGCGGGTGATCGAAATTTTTGGAATTTTTTGACCTTTAGCGGCGACAGGGTGTCGCCGCTAATGCCCACACGTACGATGAATTCCTGAACGTTCGATCTGATCTTAATCAACGGTTGATTGGAGGTCAGGTTAAAATTTACCTTTAGCGGTGACACTTTGGCAAGTCGCCGCTAAAGGTGTCGCCGCTAAAGGTGAAAATTCTTGTAGTGTGCGCATCATCATAAACTCAAGATAAAAAGTGTACTTAACCGACCACTGAGAATCACATTCCCTCATTTCTAAAATACTCACCTGTCCCCGTTCAATTCGAAGAAGAAGCAAACAACCACGAGACTCGAACAACTTTTGATCATCGCACACCTCCTTCAATGGTGCAAGTGTTTGTTCGTTTGTTAAAAACATATGCTCAACATCTAACTTGTAATGCGAAGCCCTATTGTCAGTATCTAGCCAATGAATGGCATCATTCCAATATATTCCATGGTTAAAACCTCTAAAACAATGACGCAAAAATCGATCACGAAAAAAACTCCACCTGCCTGTTTCTGAAGAATATGTTTGTATTTGAATCGAATTTCTTAAATCTTCAGCATACACTATTTTGTAAAGAGGTGATTTTGAAGGATCAAATGCCAATCGAAAGCTACCCATAACACCACATTTCAGAATCGTTTTAAGCCGATGTATTGATGGATTGTATACGTACAGCTTATGATCAGGCCTGGTACGGCAAAGAAGCAAACCATTACAGGAATGCAAAATCTCAGCTTTACCTGTCATAAGTGAAGGTCGTGGGTAATACATTAATATTCTTTTTTCTTGTTTGCTAATTAAGAATGAGCATGTTCGTATTCATTCATGTTTAGTACGTCGTTTAAAACGTAAGGGAACACTCCATGAACACAAATGGACATAAACATGTTAAACTTGGAAACGAGCAAAGAGACTCACGAATCTGATCAAAACTTTTGATCGACTCTTTTTATTAACTTGAATTTCTGAATTCTTTTTCTACTTCTAAAAACATAGAGAACAAAGGTTTATATAACCTAGCTATTCTAATCCTATTAGAACTCTAATACTAAACATAATTATCTAAACATTAGGAATCATAATTCAAACCTAATACTAACACTAATAGATAATTCAAATAATAATTAAACAAACTTAATTATTATTTTACTCGTTTAGTCCTTCGACTTTAGTCTTCAAGTTGATATCGCCACAATTTTAACAAAACTTAATTATTATTTTACTCGTTTAGTCCTTCGACTTTAGTCTTCAAGTTGATATCGCCACAATTTTAACACTCCCTCTCGATATCAAATATAAACCTCTTTCAACTAAAATCTTCATACCGGGTTGATGTTGGATCTTTCACAAAACAAACTTTCAACAAATATAACAGAACAATCATAAACTAACTCAAATAAACAAATCTAATATAATTCATTCAAAAGCACATCTAAGTTAGTGGTTTAAATTTAGATCATCGTATCAAGTGAACAAGGATTAGACATACTTTTTTAATTTGACGGACCATATTCCTTCAGGAATAAAATGGTGGATGATCACCAATAAAATATAACTAAGTTGGGTTTATGTATCAACGTTTTGAGACCTAACTAGACGTTAAATCAGTCTCCTTATGTGTTCACTCTCGCATTAGATGAAGTCGCAGTTTTTTAAAAATAAATAGGGTCTAATGCAAAAAATTTTAAACAATATCCGGTTCGACCTCCAAAATTTCCAGATCAATCTCCTGGTTTTCTGGACCGACCAGCCAGTTCCACTCAAAACGAGTCTCATAGTATGAACCGGACCGCGGCCAAACTGGCCGGTTCGGGTCAAAACGGGTCTGATATATATACTATATACAATAAAAATTCAGTCTCAGCATATACCTGAGCCAAAGTCAAGAGTGAAGGTGGTAGGTAATGGAGATCTGTTGGTGGGAATATTGTTATCCAACTGCACGTAATCATATTCAAAGACATTTTGTCGCTGTCGAAAGAGACCAGACGGTGCATGGCGGAGAGTGAAGGCAGGGTTTGTAATAATAGTTAACCATCGTTTCGATACGTGTTTGTACATGTGAAGTGAGAAAACCGGTAACCAGAGTAATATTTCGATCAAGAGGTCGTCGTTGGATAGGACTACATGTATGGATGAAGCTTGTTCCGATGAATCTCCAGCCATCGTTGTAATGGGATTAATGGTCGAAGTCTTTAAATCAAAAGTCTAAACCCTAGCGTTGTGATATTGGGAAGTCAAAAGTATATTTTTCCAGCCAATGATCTCCGGCTCAGCTGGTTTGAGGTAGGGTGGGTTTTCTCTTAGGGGTTCCCATCCTGGGGGAGGTCACAGGTTCGATTCATGCACACCACAAAAAAATTCCCCGTGACGGTTTGAGCTTAGGCAAGGAGGACACCGGTGCGTGGGTAGGGATTCGAATTTGGGACCAATAGGTTAGGGTTGTACAAGAATTTCCATTGATCTACACCTTTCAAAAAAAAAAACAACGTTTTCCAAAATCCAGAATTGCCTACAAGAAATCTGCTCTGATACGACCACCCTATCCCGACGACAACTCGTCGATAAAAGTCTCCATTAAAAAAAAATTAATTTTTACTTATCCCGACGTAAACGGTTAGGCCCGGAGAATTTGAGCTAGGAGGGAAATCGTGGCGCCATGGTTAAAACTTTTCCCGACGACTCGTTGTCGAGATAGAGGTTTCCAGATTTATTTTAGAATTTCTTTTATTACGAAGAAAATATTCGTTTTAAGGGTAAACTACTAAAATCATCCATTTGGTTTGGTGAAAAATGCCACTTGCGTATAAACTTTTGGTTTTTTTGTCAAAATCGTACAATGGTTTCAATTATTTGTCATTCTCGTCTCTGACACTAACTCCATCTAGTTAGTGCCAGTTAAGTCGGGGACAATTTCATCCATTCACGTTATGTGGGCTTCAGCCTTTCGTCAAGTTATGATAGGTCAGAAAACAAGCTTGGGCAACAAAAAAACTCAAACAAATATTGGGTCGCGATACATGTAAAAATAAAGAAAAATAGGCCCACCGGCCACCACACATGAAACTTGTTTTCACTTCAATGTTTTTTTTCTTTGAATTGCAATTGTTAGCCTTACTGCATTTTTACTATATTTTACACTAACTATTCTAAACTAGTCCCTTAGTTTGAAGTTTGAACCCAAGATTTCCAAGAGGCATGTGTCTCTACAAGTGGGTTAGCTCTACATTGGCTTACTTACAATTTAATCATATATAAATATATTGAGTAAAGATCAAATACAAAGTGTTTTTTTGGTAAGAACTGTGAGAATCAAAGAGGGTAAAAAAATTTTTTTTTTTTTTTTTAGATTTTTTTTCCCATGTGCTTAAACATACTTTTTAGATGAATAATAAAAAAAAAATTAAAAAATTTTTTTTTAGTGTAATTACATCATTAAAGTAAATACATTAGTTTACACTAGAGTAATTATGTAATTACTCTACACCAAAGAAATTTTTTTTTTAGTTTTCAATACTATAATACATGGTTTACAATATGGGAAAAAAAATTCGAAAAAAAAAAGTAAAAAAATACCCTCCTTTGATTCTCACAGTTCTTACCAAAAAAACACTTTGTACAAGATCTTTACTCTAACTATATTTTTCCTTTTGATTCTTTACAATTATCTCCAAATTAGAGAAAAGATTGGAGATTTTTTCACTATACAACATTCTTCTTCTAAAAAAACACTGAAGATTGGAGATGGCCTTAGTAATATCTATTCATAGGTTTAATATTCAAAGAATGTTTGTTTTGTGCAGAGCAATTGTTATAAAGACAAAATGATAATTCAAAGCATGTTGGTTGTTCTATGTAGGGTCGATAGATAAATTTGAAAGTGTGGACAAAATGACAAACTGAAAAGCACCACTACTTGACTGATAATTGGTATTAGTAAATTACTAATTTGCCTACTATCTTTGCTTCTTTGGTATTTGTTGTGTTTTTACTTTTTACGAATAATGTAATGCCAAAATAGAAACCAAACTTAAGAATCTGGTTATGCAAAAAAAGCAAGATAGAATTAAATGTGAAGGTTCAATTAAATCACAAAAAGGAGTAATTTTAAGATTTATTATTGTTGGTCTCAAATGATTTTTATCAAAAGGTTTTTAAAACGGCCCGTACCTTTTAGTTCGCTTAGGGCCTTTAAAAAACGTTAAACCGGCCCTGCGCATAGTTAGTCTTGATCTTATTTGGTCACTTCATTTTATAGAAAAAATCTACTATTATTTGAAATCGAAAATAATAATATTATGGTAAAATAATCCTCACCCATTGGATTACTTGATGATACATTTTCAATCATCATCACAGTTCGTGCTATAAACACATATGTGTGTGGGCGCTGCATGACTGGGATGTAAAGAGTTAAGTACTTCAAAAACCAATGGATGGTAATTCAAAAAACTTGTCATGACAATTGTATATTAACTGTAGAATTTTAGGGTTTCAACCAACACAAACCAGAGATAAACAAAACAACCACAACAATATCAACACAAAGATGTAGGCGACAAAACGGTGACGAAAACTCTTATTAACCCAAACCAGAAAGTTGCCCCCCAAATACCCAAAGATCTCAGCAATCACTGAGATCAATAAACTGAAAGTACAATACAGAACGATCTGCTGATTACAAAGATCAGCAGATCAATAGAAGAACAATACAAAGAAATAAAACTATTACAAACCTAACGAAACCCTAATAACCAGAGAACAACGAACAGAACAAAGAAATAAAAGCTAAACCCTAACTCGTTCAGCTCAAGAGTTTATATAGCCACAGCAACAACGATCCAACGGCCACGATAGATTTAATCCAACGATCATAAATCCTCCATGTCAGCAATCTGTGTGAGAAAACACACGTAACAAACACACTTAACAAAGACCCGGTTCATATGAACCCAGTCCAATCAACCTTTTAGTGAACCCCTTCAGACTAATGGGCTAACAATTACGGGCTACTCTTTTAGCCCAAACTATTACAAAACATCAGGCTAACATAAACAAGCCCATCAACTTATTATTATTATTATTATTATTATTATTATTATTATTTAGTAATTGAATTATAACATTATTATTTTCAACATGCCCCCTTAATTCAATTACTAAAAAGATTTGACAACCCAAGTTTACCACAAAGAAAATCATGTTGAGTTGCAAATAACCCTTTTGTAAAAATATCAGCAACTTGTTGTTCTGATTTTACCTTAACAGCCTTAACAAAACCTGAACTAATCTTCTCTCTTAAGAAGTGAAGATCTAGTTCAAAATGTTTTGTTCTATCATGAAATACAGGGTTTTCTGCTATAGAAATTGCAGACTTACTGTCACAAAACAAATTAACTGGTAAACACATCTGAATACCTAATTCACTTAATAAATTATGTATCCAGATAAGTTCACTTACAGCTGAACACATAGCTCGGTACTCAGCTTCAGCTGATGACCGAGCTACTGTGCTTTGTTTTTTACTTTTCCAAGATACAAGATTACTACCAATAAAAACACAGAAACCAGTTACAGATTTCCTGGTAACCAAACACTTAGCCCAATCTGCATCAGAATAGGCTGATAGATTAAAACTATCATCTTTCTTAAAAACAATACCTTTCCCTGGAGAAAGCTTGAGATACCTCAGCAATCTCAAAGCTATCCGTTGTGTAGTCTGAGTCGGTTTATGCATAAACTGACTCAGAAACTGCACTGCATAGCTTATATCAGGACGGGTCAAAGATAAATAGATAAGTTTTCCTATCAATCTTTGAAACCCAGTAACATCCTGTAAAGGCTTATCATTCTTATTATTCTTAACACTTTGAGCATGGTTCTGCTCAATGGGCACACTAACAGGTTTACACCCTAAATAACCAAAGTCACTCAAAAGATCCAAACAATACTTTCTTTGATTAAGACATATTTCAGACCCTGAATACACTACTTCTATGCCAAGAAAGTACTTCAACTGTCCAAGATCTTTTATTTGAAAATTTTCATTTAAAAGTTTCTTAACTTTATTTATTTCTTCAAAGTTATTTCCAGTGATAACAATATCATCCACATACACAAGTAATACCAAAAATATACCACTATCAGACTTAACAAACATGGAATAATCACAAACACTTTGAACAAACCCAATATTTTTCAAAACACCAACTAATTTTTCATTCCATTTTCTGGGGGCCTGTTTCAGCCCATATAAAGACTTCACTAATTTGCAAACTTTAGACTCATTACCAGAAGAATACCCTTCTGGTAATTGCATATAAACATCTTCAGTTATAGACCCATACAAGAAAGCATTATTTATGTCAAGTTGATATAGTACCCAATTGTTTTGAACAGCTAGACTTATGACACATCTAACAGTAACCATTTTGACCACAGGAGAAAAGGTTTCTCCAAAATCTAACCCCTCTCTCTGGCTATAACCTTTGGCAACAAGCCTTGCCTTATACCTATCAACTTGACCATCAGCCTTATATTTAATTTTATAGACCCACTTGCACCCTATTGCTTTTCTACCAGGAGGTAAATCAGCAATAACCCAGGTGTTATTTCTATACAGAGCCTCCATCTCACTGTTCATTGCTTCTACCCACTTAGGATCTTGAGAAGCATGATAGTAAGATGAAGGTTCAACAGTTTTGTCTAAATTAGATATAAAACACTTGGTTTCAAAAAAAAGATTAGAGTAGTTAACAACCTTTTCAACCCCATATTTAACCTTTCCCTCTATCACATAATCAGTAAATTTTCTAGGTAAAACAGTCTGTCTAGATGACTGTCTAGAGGAAATCCTATCTCCCTCAGGGGTAAGTGTCTCATCATATGATCCCTCTAATCCTGAAGAACTAGACTCTCTACCTAATTCACCACTAGGTTGCTGATCATTAACATGATCTACCTCTCTAGTAGTTCTAAAAGGAGAGTTATCTAACTGCTCCTCAGGAGAGTGATCATGAGAATCACTTGTTCCCCCTTCATCATTGGGAGGTCTTGAATTTGAACCATTTTCAGAACTTATAGTGTCATATATATCAAAAAAGTTTGAATGATCCAGATCTTTAAAAACAGTTTCTTTAAACTCTGTTTTAAAAGGATATATATTCTCATAGAACTTAACATCTCTTGAAAAACTTATCTTTTTTGATTCAAGACTTAACAACTTATATCCTTTTTTAACAAATGAATAACCAATCAACACACACTTATCAGCTCTACTACACAATTTATCAGGATCATTCAAAACTGTTTCAAAACATAGACACCCAAAGTTCCTTAAGTGACTCAGGACAGGGGGGAACCCATGTATTAACTCATAGGGACTTTTACCATCTAACACAGAAGAGGGAATCCTGTTTATAAGATAAGAAGCAGTAAGCACACATTCAGGCCAATACCTAAGAGGCAAACTGCTTTGGAATAGTAAAGCCCTAGCAGTATTTAACAAGTGCCTATGCTTTCTCTCCACAACTCCATTTTGTTGTGGAGTGTAAACACAGGAAGTTTGATGTACAATCCCATTTTTATTACAAAACCAAGTCATTTGTTTATTAACAAATTCTGTACCATTATCACTTCTCAGTACTTTAACATTTTTAGAAAACTGTGTTTTAACCAATTGACAAAAAATCTCTATATTTTCAAACACTTCACCTTTATTTTTAAGCATATAAACCCAGACAGATCTAGAGTAATCATCAACTACAGTTAGGAAGTATTTGTATCCTTCACTGCTAGTGATCTTGTAAGGACCCCATACATCAAGGTGTATTAAATCTCCTACATTTTTGGACTTATGATCACTAAGAGGGAAGGGTACTCTAACTTGCTTGGCTTTATGACAGATCTCACATGGTTGAGAATCTGCATTGCCAATATTTAGTTCATCTTTTAATACTGCTAAGACTTGACTGGATGGATGTCCAAGTCTACTATGCCAAAGACTATGCTCAGAAACACTATTAAAACATACATTACTAAAACTCACATTATCACCAACAAAATACAAACCATCCTGCTGTCTACCAGTCACCAGGACTCTCTTTGTGCTGGAATCCTGGACAGAGCAGGTATGTTCATTAAACAGAACATCAAGTTTATTGTCCTTAGACAACTTATGCACAGATATCAAGTTGACACAGTAATCAGGAATGTAAAACACATCAGTCAATGTAACTCCAGGAGCTATTTTAATGTCCCCAATTTTAACCACTTTAGCATTAGTACCATTTGGATGTTTAACTTCCATATTGTACTTAGACACATCTACACAGTTAATCATATGCTTATCATTCCCAACCATGTGCTGATTAGCCCCAGAATCCATAATCCAACCAAGTAACAAAGCATATTTAAGCAAAGTGGAACAACTAGAAAAGTTCTTAAAGACTTCAGACAACTTAGACAATACAGACAGACTAGAAAAACCATTTATAACTACTGACTCACCTCCTGAATTAGAAGCCTGTTGATCACTTGCAGACTTCTCACTGAGCAAACCCATTAGCTTAGAAATCTGCTCAGCAGTAAAAGGTGAACCAGTACCAGAAACATTTGCACATACATTGTTATTAGAACTATTAGATCTAGGGTTATTGAAATTGTTGTTATTGTTCCTATTGAATTGACCTGGAGGTCCTTTCTTAGGAGGATAACCAACAATCTCAAAACACCTATCAATAGTATGACCAACTCTATTACAGTGGGTACATTTAAGATTAGGATTAGGTCCTCTAACATTACCATTATTATTGGTATTGTTATTTCCTGGCCTTCTCCTATTATCCACAGAGTTGGTCCTAGAAACAAAAGCTACACTAGTGGCCTTTGACTCATTGCTTGCACCTCTATGAGATTCCTCTCTAGAGACAATAGCAAAGGCTGTCTTTACTGAGGGCAGTGGGTCACTGGTCAACAGTGTAGTCCTAACAGGTTGATATATCTCATCAAGTCCCATTAAGAATTGCATGAGTTTAATAAGGGAATTAAAGTCATTGAATTCTTTTGAGGCTTGACAAGTACACAAAGGCAGTTGAACTAAGGAATCAAACTGCTTCCACATAGTGTTCAACTTATGGTAGTATTCAGCAACAGAACTACCATTCTGAGATAGGCTATTAATTTTCTGATGCAAGTTGAACATCACACAACCATCAACCCTATCATAAGTTTCTTTTAAATCAATCCAAACATCCCTAGCAAACTTAGAAAAAACTTGTCCTAGATACAGTTCTTCACAGACAGAATTGATCAACCAAGATAAAACCACAGAATTACACCTATCCCATTGATTAGCAAGAACATCATCACTAACAGATTTAACACATGTACCATCTATGAATCCCATTTTATTTTTAGCTTGTAAAGCAAGTTTCATAGCATTAGACCAGACTGAATAGTTTTCAGTTCCTTTAAGTTTGATATTAATGATAGACAGACTTGAAGTATCACTTGGATGAAGGTACAAGGGATCACTAATATCAAGTTTACTGACCAAGGTTGGATCAGTTCCTGGATTAGGATCCCCTCCACCTCCTCCACCAGGGTTCACAACATCACCCATTCTTACAAGAGTAACCAATCAAGAACAAAACAGATAAGCAAGTACAAACTCAAAGACAACAGAACAATAAGATCCTAGGAGGACGAAGCTGAGTCAGTGTACAGATAGTGGATTCATCACTCAAGGTGTCCACCCAGTTCTTAACTCAGGAGCCCTCTTATTAACTATATATATATATATGTATATGTATATATAACCACACAACACAAAACAACCAATCAATGAAACAAGACAACTGAACAAACCAAGAAACCAAGTATTGAGCCTACTCCGGTCCACCCTAACCCGGACAGTGCTCCTAGACACAACAAAGAAAAACAAAGGAGAATGGAACAATCTCACCAGAAACTCGTAGTCTGTAACCTTCACTTAGGGTTACAAGACCAGAGAGCAACAAACACAGCAACCAGGGCCACCACCAAGTTCCAGAACCAAGATCCAAAGCCTCCAGCCAACAATGATTGACAATAAACTCAGATCTACAACCAATACCAGATTCAAGTAATAGACAAGATCTACAAAGATCAGATCTATTACTACTACAACAATAAAGAACCAGATCTATAATCAGATCAGATTCTTTAAGAACCAAATACCAGATTTGTTAATACTTATTAACAAATCTTCAGATCTAGAACCAGATCTATAAATCAGATCAGATTCTTGATCTTATACAGCGGAAACAAAAAAAAAATAACCAAATCAAAACAACTCAAGAGCCATTGGCTCTGATACCATGTAGAATTTTAGGGTTTCAACCAACACAAACCAGAGATAAACAAAACAACCACAACAATATCAACACAAAGATGTAGGCGACAAAACGGTGACGAAAACTCTTATTAACCCAAACCAGAAAGTTGCCCCCCAAATACCCAAAGATCTCAGCAATCACTGAGATCAATAAACTGAAAGTACAATACAGAACGATCTGCTGATTACAAAGATCAGCAGATCAATAGAAGAACAATACAAAGAAATAAAACTATTACAAACCTAACGAAACCCTAATAACCAGAGAACAACGAACAGAACAAAGAAATAAAAGCTAAACCCTAACTCGTTCAGCTCAAGAGTTTATATAGCCACAGCAACAACGATCCAACGGCCACGATAGATTTAATCCAACGATCATAAATCCTCCATGTCAGCAATCTGTGTGAGAAAACACACGTAACAAACACACTTAACAAAGACCCGGTTCATATGAACCCAGTCCAATCAACCTTTTAGTGAACCCCTTCAGACTAATGGGCTAACAATTACGGGCTACTCTTTTAGCCCAAACTATTACAAAACATCAGGCTAACATAAACAAGCCCATCAACTTATTATTATTATTATTATTATTATTATTATTATTATTTAGTAATTGAATTATAACATTATTATTTTCAACATTAACTCTAGAGGATTGGTGATAGGATCAATTCACCCAAAACACTGAATCAAATACTAATTAACAAAACATTGGATCAAATACTTTTTAAGCTAGAATTACTGATCTTCATGTATGTGGTAACCTTCTTCTCTTCAGCCAGTGGAGATGCTTTATCTTCATATATATTATACTAATAATCCTGAAGTAAACACATACAACACAAAATTAAGATTGAAACAAATACATGAATGTATTGTAGAATGTATACGTACATGAAAATCATACCAGAATCACACTCCAGCAAAAGATGCAATAAATTTAAAGTTTCTGAAGTTATCAGTTTTCACTTTTGATCCCAAATCATGGAGGTGATGGAGAGTCTTCGATGCAAACTTGTATCGTAGAACCATTCCATCTCCTTCAATCACGAGGAACGAATCGTCCTCTCTTTCTCCCACCTCGATACAACGAATATCAGAACAAACCCTCCAGTACGACCTCAAGGCTTCGGGGAACTTCCATAAAATGTCTTCAAGCTTCACAATGTACTTTACCAACCAACCAGAATGCTCATTATTCATTGTATAAATAGTCAAATCATGATGAGGGCTGCTAACAATACGTGCAAGAAACAAACAACCACGCGACTCAAACAACTTGTGAACGATCCCTCCAGGGGCGTCTATGGTTGTTAAATCTAGAGGCTCTACATCTAACTTGTAAAGCAGGCTGCGTCCATTAAATATCTTTATCCAATGAATGGAACCATTCACACATATCCCTAGCTCAAAACCACCTCTAAACATGTGGACGCAAAATGTCCTGTCACAAACACTCCAATTGCCTGTTTCTGAAGAATAAATGCGTATTTGCGAGTACTGTAAGTCATTATCAGATACAACTCCAGCATTCACAACTTTATAGTGCGGTGATTTTGCAGGATTGAAAGCTATTACTTGCCCTGAAGTGACAAACTGTGCTGGAGGTCCATGGAATTCTGGTATTTTCTTAAGCAGATTCATGGAAGGATTGTAAACGTGTAACTCGTCGCGCCCAATGCACAACAGAAGCAGACCATTACAGGAATGCAAAAGCTGAATAGTACGTTCAGACAAACCAAAAGTGAAGGTGTTTAAACATGGATACCTATAGGCAGGAATTCTAGTATCAAATGGCACAAAATCATATCCAAAGAATGTTTTACGATGTCGCCAGAGAAAGATACCCGAGGGAGGATCCAGATTAGGGATCTTGCTTCGGCGAAGAGTGAAACTAGGGTCGGTTATGAGAGATAACCACCTTTTGGATACAGACTTGAAAAGCAGAAGTGTCATCACTGGTAATCGAAGTAAGATTTCTGTCAGAATGTCGTCGTTTGACATGACCGCAAGTGCGGATGAAGGAGGTTTCGACGAACCTCCAGCCATCGGTTCCATGGTACCAGAAATAAGCGTTCGTTGCTTAAACATACTGAAAGAAAACATAACAAAACCCTAAAATAGTCACATAAAGAAAAAAAAAGAAGTATGTAGGAATAGAAAAGTGTTTGTTAGACGGTTTTAATTGGATCAGGAACATTTTGATTTTTTTAGATGCTTCAAATTTTTTTTATATATTTGATCCATTTTCAACCCGAATTGACATGCATGGTGAAGGGATATCCACCTTTATACAGATTTTTTTTCCAACAATTTGAACTCTCAATCGTTTAGTTATAACTAGCATATATAATCTCCACACATATGCATAGATAGATGAATGTATAAAAAGTTTACCTGTAGGCTGAAGAATTTGTGGATTTATGCCGCACCGGAGACGGAATATTATATGTGAGAAGCACTTGTTAGGAGTTGAGGGCAAACGATTTTGTGCCAAAATTTGCTCAAAGTGAAGATGATGGGATTATATATAATTGTTTTGAGTTTTATCTTGTTAGTTTTGAATTCGATGTTGAAGTGTATAGATAGTGAGAAATGTAAGATTTATGTTTTAAAATTCAAACCACATTTGATGAAGATCTAATATTGATCCAGAATATTTAGGGAGAGAAGAAAATAAGTAGGAGAACTATGTAAGCTTATAACACGTACGATAAGATAGCTAACTGCATAACCCACTAGAACTTACCACTTCTCCGCTAATTAAGGAAGGCCAAAATAAAAGATATTAAAATAACTAAAAGACTCAAGTAATAGACTAAGGTAAATAAGATGAAATATATGTGCAATTAACTCTTAATGATGTGTATTTGACTATTTGCCATCATTGCATAGCAATTTGAACAAAAGACGCAATTTATGATTAAATTATCGTAAAAATGTTAGTGAAAATCGGTAGTATGCTATTGATCATTGTAAGTGCATTATCTGTATGTCCCTAGCTAGTGATAGGTCTCTATAGGTCGTTGGCTAGGTTAATCGAGCAGTTTATGGCTTGTAATCGTATACTAGCCTGGTCCAAGGGGGAGTCTGTTAATGCACGATGTCCCTAGGCTAGTATATTAGTTGTTTGGACGTAGTTTGGGGTGTTTGGAGGCGTTTATACGCGTTTTGGAGGTTTTGGGTTGCTGAAGGCGATTAGGAAATTGCTGATGGCGATTAAGGGCCTACTCGCCAGTATCAGCACACGATTAGCTTGTTATCATAGGCGATTAGCCATAATCGCCTATGTTAGCATGCCACATGACTGTGCTAATCGCCTATGATAACAAGCTAATCGTGTGCTGATACTGGCGAGTAGGCCCTTAATCGCCATCAGCAATTTCCTAATCGCCTTCAGCAACCCAAAACCTCCAAAACGCGTATAAACGCCTCCAAACACCTCGAACTACGTCCAAACAACTAATATACTAGCCTAGGGACATCGTGCACTAACAATCATTTTGTTGGTGGCGGTTATGGTTACTCTAGATTGTGTGACGAAGTAGGTGAATATCTAGTAATGGTTCTCACCCAGCGAAGCCTGCCTTTCCGATTGGTGGTGGCGGTAGGTGGAGGTTTCATAGAGATAGAGAGGAGATGAGAGGAGAAAAGAAGACGTTACCTTTAGTACGTGAGGTTTCATAGAGATAGAGAGGAGATGAGAGGAGAAAAGAAGACGTTACCTTTAGTACGTGTTAGGGGGGGGGGTGTCCTGATCGGTGGTGATGGTGAAGGATTAAGAAAAATAGGTGAGGGGTGCCATTTCGGATGAAATGACTGAGGTGGAGGGGCGTTATCCCTCTACACCGTGTAGCCTAATTGGTATTACTAAATTACTAATTTGCCTGCTATCTTTGTTTCTTTGGTATTTGTTGTGTTTTTACCAATAATGTAATGCCAAAATAGAAACCAAACTTACGAATCTAAATGCAAAATAAAATTAAATGTGAAGGTTCAACTGAATCACAATATTGACATTGTTGGTCTCATTAGTGACGATGGCTTAGCAATGATAAGTCGTCATTATTACCTTTAGCTACGACTTTTCACAGCAATAGCGGTGACAGAAGTCGTCACTAAAATTCCCTTTTCTTGTAGTGCGAGTAAAGGAAGATGATTTTTATCAAAAGGTTTTTTAAACGGTCCCGGATTTTTTAATTCACTTAGGGCCTTTAAAAACGTTGAACCGCCCTACGCGTAAAAACCTACTTTTATTTGAAATCTAAAATCATAATGTTACGGTAATAGAGATATGTGTGCGTGAGTTACATGACTGGAATATAAATAGTGAAGAACTTCGAAGACCAAGGGATGATAATTCACAAAACTTGTCATGAGAATTGTAAACCAACTCTAGAGGGTAAATTAGAGGAACTCACACAAAACAATGTCAAATATCAAAATCACACTCCAGCAAAAGATGCAATGAACTGAAAGTTACTAAATTTATCAGTTTTCACTTTTGATCCCAAATCATGGAGTTGATGGAGAGTCTTCGACGCGAACTTGTATCGTAGAACCATTCCACCTCTTTCAATAACGAGGAAGGAATCGTCATCTCTTTCTCCCACCACAATGCATCGAACACCAGAACAAACCCTCATGTACGGCCTCTTAGTTTTCGGGAACATCCATATAATGTCATCAAGCTTCACAATGTACTTCACCAACCATCCAGTACTATACTCACTATCCATCATGTAAACATTCAAATCGTCAGGAGTGCACGCAAGAAACAAACATCCACGCGACTCAAACAACTTGTGATCGGCCCCCTTAGGGGTTTTTATGGTTTCGACAGCTAGAGACTCTAAATGTAACTTGCAAAGCAAGAAACGTCCTTCTAATTTGTTAAGCCAATGAAGAGAACCATTCAAATATATCCCATGCTCAAAACCACCAAAACCATATATATCAAACTGGTCGCAAATTTGCCCATTCCAATTGCATGTTTCTGAAGAATAAACTCGCAGTTCATAATAATAAACGTCACTATATGCAACTCCTGCATTCACCACTTTATAGTGCGGTGAATTTGTAGGATCGAAAGCCATAACACAACATGAAGAGGAAAAATAAACATATGGCTTTTCACAAAATTCTGGAAGCTTCTTAAGCAGATTCATGGAAGGATTGTAAACGTGTAAGTCGTGCCCAATGCGCAACAGAATCAGACCGTTGCACGAATGCAAAAGCTGAATGTTACTTTCCAACAACCCGAAACAGCTGAACGTGTTGAAACTCGGATATCTATAGGCAGGAATTCTAGTATCAAATGGCACAAAATCATATCCTAAGAAAGTTTTATGATTTCGCCAGAGAAAGATACCCGAAGGAGGATCCAGGTTAGGGATCTTGCTTCGGCGTAGAGTGAAACTAGGGTCGGTTATGAGAGATAACCAGCGTTTGGACACAGACTTGAACAACACAAGCGTGATCACCGGTAACCGTAGTAAGATTTCCGTCAAAGTGTCGTCGCATGACACGACTGTAAGAGCGGATGGAGGAGGTTCTGACGAACCTCCGGCCATCGCTTCCGTGGTACCAAAAATAAGCGTTCGGTTCTTAAACATATTGAGAGTACAATCGATCTCTTACGATTTGCTTCTACTGCAGAACAAAAACCCTAGCAAAGTCGCATAAAGAGGAAAAATAAGGCTTGGGATATTGCACAGAGAAAAATGACGGCCCATTGAGGCCTCAATGACCCATTGAGGGCTAAACAGAGAAAAATGACGGCCCATTGAGGGCCAAACAGAGAAAAACGATGGCCCATTGAGGCCTCAACGACCCGTTGAGAGGGCCAATTATTGGTAATCATTGACCAATCATTGGCAATGATTAGTAATTATAAAAAAAAAAAAAAGTGTAGTGTGGGTGTTTAAGATAACCCTAGACACCCCCCCCCCCCCAAAAAAAAAACCCTAGACACCCCTAGAATTTTGTCTAGACACCCCCTCAATGGCCCATTGAGACTTCAACGACCCATTGAGGGCCAAACAAAGAAAATCAATGGCCCATTGAGGCCTCAACGACCCATTGAGGGCCAAAAATTGGAAAAAAGATGGTCTATTGAGGCCTCAACGACCCATCTTTGATTTGTCTCAATGGCCTATTGAGGCCTCAACGGCCCATCGCTTTTCAAAATTTTGGCCCCAATGGCCCATTGTGGCCTCCACAACCCAGGTGTTCCATTTTTTTTAGTTTTTTTAGTGTGTTTTATATATTTTAAGCTTGAAATTTGTGTTTTTTTATAAAAAATAAAAAGTACATTCTTATCATAAGTATACATTAGCTTATACAACAATTTTTTTTCATTAAATAATTCAATATACATGATAAAAACAATAACATACGATAAGCTATGTTAAGTCAAAATACTCTGTTCTTATATATGCACCCATGGTAGACGATGTTGATACAACGTCTCCCACTCCATTGCCTGTTCATTTTGAAAATTACGCCACATTCCATTCAGTGCAGGCAATGGAGCGCCTTTTGCTAACTCAAGCGCGTTGTAATGGCTCGATTGAATCAAAGCAAACGATATGAACACATGCTCTTGAAAATTGTGTGGACCATCGAACATAGGAAAGATGGTCCCACTTTGACCACCCTTACATAAAAATTGAACAACCACTCCAAATTTCTGAGCAATCAGCAATCCAGTGGAGGGCATATCCATCCAATGGGTCCTCGGGGCATCTCCGACTCCAGACCAACCTAATGACCTGTATAGTTCGTGGTACCAACCGTGATCTACCCTGTTCAAAACTGGCTCCCACCGGTCTCTGTTCGTCACCATCTCATCCGTAAGTTGTGTGCGGATGAAGTGCCACTGCTCCTCTGCCCACCCTAAACACACTGCTACGGATCGGAATCCACAGTTACCGTCCCAACGAACATTTTGAATGTTTGAAATGTATTGAAGATATGTAAATGGAAGCCAAATCATACGAAATATCCGGGTTAGGTTCCACTTTTATGTCAACACCTTCAGAAGCACATTTCTCATTGTTATCACCTTCTTCGAAGTCCTTAGCACCATTCCCGATCGAATGGTAAGTCCCGTATGTCAAGCTTTGTCTACCAAGGGTGCATATAAGAACAGAGTATTTTGACTTAACCTAGCTTATCGTATGTTATTGTTTTTATCATGTATACTGAATTATTTATTGAAAAAAATTATTGTATACGCTAATTTATACTTATGATAAGAATGTACTTTTTATTTTTTATAAATAAACACAAATTTCAAGCTTAAAATATATAAAACACACTAAAAACTAAAAAAATGGAACACCTGGGTCGTGGAGGCCACAATGGGCCATTGAGGCCAAAATTTTGAAAGCGATGGGCCGTTGAGGCCTCAATGGGCCATTGAGACAAAGCTTCTTGAGGAAGCTTCTCCAATCATTTAAAAATTAAAAAAAAAAATAAATCCCAACGGACCATTGAGGCCTTAATGGGCAATTGAGACAAAGCTTCTCAATGGGCCATTGAGACAAAGCTTGCTTCTCCAATCAGTTAAAAAAATAAATCTCACACTACACTTCTTTTTTACAATTACCAATCATTCCCAATGATTGGTCAATGATTACCAATAATTGGCAAACCTTAATGGGTCGTTGAGGCCTCAATGGGCCATCGTTTTCACTTTTTTTGTAAAAGGATGGGTCGTTGAGGCCTCAATGACCCGTCGTGTTTCCAGATTTTGCCTCAATGGGCCATTGAGGCCTCAATGACCCGTCCTAGGGTTGTCTAGGGTTTTTTGGGAGGTTGTTTAGATAGTATCACCCAAAAATAATAGGAGACGTCAGGTTTCTTTCATAAGAATATTTTCAAAATATATATTGAGATGCACTTAACCAAAATAATCACCCTTTAGACGGTTTTCTTTTATAAAAATACTAGCTGATTACCCCGAAAGTGTCCCGGGGTTGAAAAATCTAATATAACTTAATAAAAAAATGATAAAAGTAGAAAACATACCAATCGTAAACTCAGTCATACGGATCATTAATTCTCATTTGCGTTTACTAATTAACCTGAACCTTGAAGCAAATGTGGCGATTCATAGCTCACTTAAGCAGTAGCTTAGGCTTTCTCTTCATACTCCTGTAGTGGTTGAAGATTACAAATGGGGTTTTGACATTTTTGAAGTTTTCATCATTTTGGTCTCACTTTAAAGTACTTGGTTATATGATTTTATTAATACATATATTGAACTACAAACGTTACATATTTAATTAAAGTAAAAATCCCAACTAATAAATCTATCAGGGTACACGCAATTATCTGTTATTAAGGGTATATATGACAACTGTTAAAGCAACAAGTGCTTTGTTTTAAATCTATCAGTGACATCGTATGTTTTGTTTGTCAAAGCAAAGGTTATAATATTTGTGCATTAGATTATTGGTATAAACCTTACCTCCTGATCAAAGGTAGAAGCTAACGGAATGTTCACCTCTATTTATAATATTCATTTAATAAATGCTTGTTAGATAAATTGGAATATAAATCTTTTTATTTGAATTTGAAGATATCCATATCTTCTTTGATTTATTTTTAAAAACAATAATTTTAAAAAAAATCTAAACATATATATATATATATATATATATATTCCAAAGGGATTAATCCAACATGTCATAATTTTATGCAATCTCTCCTTTGAGAGATGCCACATAGGATGTGATGTGGCAAATGTAAACCAATTAAAAAAAAGAAATAAATATGATTTAACCTAATGTATTATAATCTTTAACCTAATCTATGCAATCTCTTTTGAGAGATGACACATATGATGTGATGTGACAAGTGTAAACCAATTAAAAAAAGGAATAAATATGATTTAACCTAATCTATTATAATTTTTAACCTAATCTATTAAATACCTAATCTACTAAATCTAAATATTAAACCTTTATTATTTTTTCTCTCATGTTTCCTCCCAGAACTTTTAAACGTTAATATCTTTTATATACGAGATTTTTTAAATAAAAAAATTACACTAAATTAACGAGCGTTTTACTATCTTTCCAACGAGTACCATAGTGCCATATAAAAAACGGAGAAAAAAATGACTATTTTTTGTAACCTGACGGGTATTGTGTCGGGTTTGGGATTAGTTTAAAAAAAATTGTGGGTTTGGGTCGGGTCGGGTCTGGGATTAGGTGATACCCGACCCGATTACCCGAAACAACATACCCAAATACCCGAACTATATACCCTATCATATGCCCATGCATATTTTAACGCATCACATAACCCTTAGACTAATGTGTTCGATATTTTAATAATTAACTTTTTTTTCTTATTTCATGTTAGTTCTTTTAGAATGATCGATTACAAACTTCTGAATTCATTTGTAATGGCACTAGGTTTATACCCCGGCACAGATATTCGGTTTTTTATATTTGAATATCATAACTTATGGCAGAAATTTGTTTAAAATAATAATAATAATAATAATAATAATAATAATAACAATAACAGTAATAATAATAATAATAATAATAATAATATATTTTATTATGTCATATTAGATATTTCAACTCGGGACGCTCCCGGGATAAAAACTAGTATATATATAGGTAGAGGATCCTGTAGGAAAATTGGTTTGTGTGAGAAGGATTAAGAATTGACATGTAGCCATCATGTTTTTGATTTTGGAATAATGTTTTGGGTTGTTTTGGCTCGAAAAACACTTAACACAACAATATACAATAATTTAAAACACAATCCAATGTATTATAGTCATTAAATTTAAATTACAGATAAAACACCCTAATAATTACTTAAAACACTCTTCTTAAATGTTCTTGACATAGTGTTTTAAGTTTTAAGCATAAAATACATTGTTTTCGGTTATTAATTGTTATGTTTGTTGTTTTTCTAAGCAAAATAATACAAAACATCATGAATACATCCAAAAAAATGATGCATACATATCAATTTTTAATCCTTCCTACACTTCTCACACAAACCAATTTTCCTACAGGAACCCTTCCCTATATATATATATATATATATATATATATATATATATATATATATATATATATAGGGAAGAGATAATTTGAAAACCCTTCCCAGTTAAGAAAACCCACGAAACCAACATCTTAACCATTCATCTCATGTGATCTACGGTTGTGCTTGTTTTTATTTATTTTAATAAAAAAGTTACTAATTCAAAGTACAAAAGGGTAAGAATGTCCAAGCACAAAAATACTTTCCTCTCTCCTCTCTCTTATTGTCCTCTCTTCTCTCTCCTTGATGTTATTGTATTTACAGTTATAACATATGTTTTCTGGTAATAGATGTAAATTATAACCCAAATGTATGTTTTTGTTCATTGTAATGGTTGTAATATATGTTTTCTGGTAATAAATATAAATTATAGCAGTAACATTTGATAAATTAAAACCCAAACAACAAAAAACATATGAAAAATTATAACCCAAATACAAAAACATGTGATAATTATAATCCCAAACAATAAAACATATGTTTTTAATGAAAAAACATAGATTTAATAGAGAAAATAAAACACTAATATGGAAGTGCATCATTGAAAAAACAACTTTTAATGAAAACACACACCAATAATCAATGAACCACACAAAAAGTGACGAATAAAAACTTTATTACAAAAACAAATAGCATCATTGAACCAGCTTGTTCCTCCACCTTTGAACCCCGTTCCATCTGATCTTCTTAGACAACCAGATCTGGAAGGGACCTCTTTGATACTTGATACTATCGTTGGATGTTTGCATCATTAATAAGTAAAAGAACCTTTGAAGACGAGGACTATACAGATCTGGAAGTTACACCACCATTGCCGTCCACCTATGTCACCATCGTCGTTCATCACCACTGCACCACCCTGTTCTCTCTATAAATCTTGCTTTCTTTCTCTTTTGATTTGCAATAAAAGATCTGGAAAAATTGAAAAGAGGGGGAGAGAGAGAGACTCTTTTGATTATGTGAAAGGTTTGTTTTTTTTTGGAATAAGAGAGAGAGAAATTAGCAAAAGAGTTTAAACTTTAAAGAGAGAGATACACTTTTCACTTTTTTGGGGCAAAATAACAAAACACAATACCAAAAATAACCTTCACATCATTTCCAAAGTCACCTACGTGGCTGAATTAGGGCCTTGTGAATGGGTTTTTTGAGTTTCCTCATCTCAACATGGTTTTCAAATTATAATTACCCTATATATATATATATATATATATATGTTTATTTTATTTTGAAGATAGTCATATCTTAATAAAATATTTGAATTTATAATAATAATATATTTAAAATATAAGTAGATTTGGTTTCAATTTTAATGTCTACTTAAAAATTAAAAAAATAAATATAAAGAAAGCACCTCATCATGCTACGTGGCACATTCAAGGGGGGTTGATGCTTCCATTGAATGCCACATCATCTAAATTCAATTCTTTTATATATAGTTACTAGGTGAAATCCCGTGTGAAACACACGGGAGTCCGAGTCCTAACTTAAGGCATGTTTAGTAAAAGACAACATTAAGAAAGCATTCGTCTGCTCCGAAGAACAGTTGTTTAGTACCGTCTGTTTATTTCTTTATAAACAGATATTATTATAAACACCCAAATTTAAAAAAAACGTATATAGACCAACTGTTATGGTCTGTTTATTAAAACCCAAATTAATCAACGATCTATTGTTGAAAAAAAAACTGTATTTCGTAAGGTCTGTTCCTTTCATGATACCAGTTAATAATACTAATCAAATGTTTAATAACTGCAACTGTCACAACAACCCAAACATAAATCTACAGACGGATTAAAACTCTATTGAGATAACACATATAAATCTATAGACGGATTAAAGGTCTGTTGAATAAAACACAAAAGTTAATACGATTCAATTTAGCATCACAAAACATAAAAAAACCATATATAATCTTCAAAGACATACAAAACTAAAACATAAATAAAGACAATCAAACGTTAAACATCAAGATACATAGCTAGTTAAAGGAATTAATAAAGTTAAGCTTCAATTCCATGGAGGCTTCAAGTTGTGCATGTAGATCTTTCAATTTTGCCAAAAAATCTACGTCCTTACTTCCGGCCTCTGAATTGTACAACAACGCCAAATCACGAACGACAGTTGAAGGCATTGACTTCAAAATCCGTTGCACATCATCCTGCTCAAACGTGCCTAAGTGCAAACTGTCAAAACAAATCTTCAAATCTCTTATAGTCTTCAAATCTTGATAGTACTGTGCTCTAATTTGATTAACAACAAACTCCTTCATTTCATGTTCTTGGTTATTAGTTAGGGCAGCCATTGATGCTATTGATAAAAACTGAAATGTAAATGTTAAGATGGTTTATTATAAAATTCGTGATTTGTTTACTAATTTATACATTTAAAACGCGTGAAAATGAAAAGTCATACCGTAGTATAGTTATTATACTTAGGTTAACGTGAAATTAATTATCTTTCAAAATTATTTCAAATATCGCGTGAAATTAATTATCTTTCAAAATTAGGTTAACGTGAAAATGAAAAGATTTAAATAATTATATCAAATATCGCGTGAAATTAATTATCTTTCAAAATTATTTCTATAAATATGTTCATATCCATCTTAAAATTTATCAATAAATTCCACACATTACATATTTTAAACTTCATCTACCAAAATGGCAAACAGATCATACTATCATTTTGCTGATACATCAGATGTTAAGTCAATATTCGGTATTTGGTCAGTAACAGAAAAGAGAAAAGATGAAGATATTAGAAATGAAGTAGAGAAGATGGAAGAAATAGTTAAGCAACAATCATGGACAAACATTGGCGTCCTAGATATGGTGTTGCATGAACCTCCAACGGCTTTGAGAGACAAGATAGAAGACTACATGACTCAACAACTACAAATCGACAACAACATTAACGAAACATTGATGGGGTTAAAAAAGAATCTTTCAAGAGAGATTCTGAAAAAGAAACACATGGTTTTAGAGATTTTAATTAAGTAGTTTATATAGTAGATATGCTTTTTATTATGTATTTTTTAAAGAGTTAATAGCCAAAATCGTCCCTGAGGTTTGGTCACTTTTGCCACTTCAGTCCAAAAACCAAACGTGTGAAATCTGGGTCCGTAGGCTTTTGATTTTTTGCCACTTTCGTCCCTGACAATACAATTGCCTCCTTGTATGAATTGCATGATCTTTTATCAGCTCCTTTACTTTTCCCTTAGAATTGAAACTTTGGCTAACATAAAATGGGCAGTCATCAGTTGTTTTAGTCTTTCTCATCCTTTTCCTAACTCTCCTAGCAGCTCTTAGCAATTCGGTATCATTCTCTTCATCACTAAGACTGTCAAAGTTTTCAAAATCAACCTCCTCACCATCAATTCCACCTAGATCTTGATCATTATCTGTCTCTTTATCACTGATGTCAAAATCAACAGCAGCTCTAAACTCAGCCATGTCTACATCAGGCTCATCCACTAGGTTATCTCCATCTACAATGTAATCAGAATCATTTTCATCTTCACTACCACTAGCACTACCCTTTTTAGCCTTATCTTTGCCTGCATTAGCACTACCCTTTTTAGCCTTATGTTTGCTTTTTTTACCCTCATCAGTTAGTTCATCACTACCCTCATCACTCTCACTTCCCTCAAAACTTGGCTCATACCCTACATCTTCACTATCACTCCCACTTCCACTTCCCTCACCACTGCCAATACCCTCATCATCCTCCTCACTTTCAGAATCTACATTTACCATATCAGGTTTTGTTACAGGTTTTGTTGGAGTCTGACTTTTCTGACTTTGTCTAACATGTTGAACATATATTTGAATCACTTTATTACTTTCAACATACTTTATCAACCTAAGAACATCACTGTCACATGTCAATGGTCTTAAACCTAAAAGTAGGTCTTCTCCAGGAATCCTAAAATGGTAAACTATTTCATCTTCCTCACAATAACCTAATGTCACCATCATATCGTTCAAAATAATCACAGAAAATAGGTCAGAGTTAACCTTGTCAACATAGTCAACAGTACCCCCTGGTATGTTAGGTATTCTTCTATGAAATCACTGAAGTCGCCTTTATGGTGTATTTCCAAAGTGAAACGTTCAAGGTTACTACCTGCATTTTGTCAAGCACACTCATTATTATTAACCCTAATAACATAAATCATCAATTTTTTTAAAAGAAATTACACGAACATACCATATTCAGATACAGGATCGAAGTTGGAATCTTTAGGTCTTACACACCACAACTCATCCATCGTTGCAGTTCAGGAGATGATTTGGAAGTTTTTTTTGGATTAGGGTTGAAGTTGAGGGACGATTGTGAAGGGTTATGAAGAGGTTTGGGATGAATCGTCTGATTTAAGGGGTATTTAAAAGGGTGGAACCAAAAAGACAAAATTACCCCCAGACTTAACGTCTAAAATTAACTGGGTTAGTTTTAGGGATGAAAGTGGCAAAAAATCAAAAGCCTACAGACCCAGATTTCACACGTTTGGTTTTTGGACTGAAGTGGCAAAAGTGACCAAACCTCAGGGACGATTTTGGCTATTAACTCATTTTTTAAATGTTAAGAACTGTTTAGTAAAACCAACATCAAGAAGCAAACAAGTATTAACAGGTACGCAAACAGGTATTAACAGGTACCTAAACAGGTATTAACAGAGCTACACAAACAGGTATTATCTAGGTCTTTGGTGAACTTTTGGAAATTTTCTCTCACTAAATAGGTTCGTAAACATGCGATTAGTATAATGTTCGTAAACAGGTATTAACAGGTACTTTTCGTGTATACCTGCTAAAAAAATTAACAGGTTCGTGTATCAAAAAATAGACACGAAAAATTTTCGTGTCGTGTACAGATAGTCAGGTTTCGTGTATCGTGTCTTAACAGGTTAGTATCTTAACATGTCAGGTATACACGATTTGCCAGCCCTACCATTCTCTCACCGATCATCATCAGGTTGGTCTACACCTTCATCATGTACCTGCAAATCAATGAGCTTCAATGGATGCTCATGCTCTAGCACCTTCATCATAGTTTTTTAATAATCTTTTTAAGATTGGGATACACTGCATGGAACATGAATAAAAACAGGTATGTTTTTAATAATCTTTTTAAAACAAAAAAATTGTTTACAGAATTTAAAACATAATTTTATAAATATTTAAAAACTTAAAAGAAGAAAAAAAAGGAAATGGGAAGCCAACCAGCGTGATGTGTGTCACGGTGTGATGGTTTCACAGCCGCGATAGAAATGGTGGGGCGGTGTTCGTGATGGTCACGACCATCACGACTGGTCCATCACAGACTGCCCCAAGTACCCTAATCACTACCACGTTTTGTATGATTTACTAGGTTATATTCTCGTGCAAACAGGATCATCTCATAGATATCTTTTTGACACTTATAGCATGTGAGGTTGAAGCCCTACGGATGACAACAATGAACAATTTCATAAAACTTCTCATGAGATGAGAGTGAGCTCCACCAGCTGGGACTAAAATATAATGCTAGAATTTATTTCAAAACAGCAAAGTTCCTATAGTTAAGCGCTTGATTCTTACTCGTTTATTCCCATCAACTACTAATTTGCAAGCTCAACCGTTGGTAAAACTTTACGATCTAGAGAATACACACAAGCACATATAATTAACGACTCTGGTCAACGGGGACAAAACTGATATAACAATCTTGTCCTTACTCTTGTATATGTAGAGAAATAGTTTAGGTCCATGGTTTTGACCAAATGGAACTTGTTGGTCAAAGCATTCACAAAGATAGGTTCTACGCACAAACCTCCACCTCAGCATGCCACGTGAGATTTCAAAGCTCCAAAAATAGCAAATTTTTCCCACTAACACCAAACCTCCACCTCACTCAACAACTTTGCATCTCAATTAAAATATAAAACATATGAAACGATTGTTTTCTTAACTAAGGTTGGTCTCCATTAGTGAAGTCTGGAATAGGCCTGGAAGTGCAGACGTCTCACATAGACATAAGGTCCACATTGATTGAACTGGTGGTGGAGGTCCCGTTCGCAAATTCAGACGCTTCTACGTCGGAAGAGTTGCGAATGCCCTCAATAGATGATCGACACCAGACCTGGCAATTTCAACCCATCTAGTTGAGTTTGGGTTATTTTGGGTTTAAAATTTGACCTTGTGGGTTGAAATGGGTTTAGTATAATTTTCAAGTGGGTTAGGATGGGTAATTTTAATTGTATGAAATAAGTAAGTAGGTCAGGATGGGTATGACAAAAAAAACAAATAGGTCAGGATGGGTATTTTTAGATAATCATATACAAATCTAAATTAAAACTCACCCAACACCAAAGCGTTGATGCCTCATGGAAAAATGTCATTAAAACAAAAAAATTATATCTTTTGCTTTTGTTGATAACCTCGGTCGGTTAGAAACCGTTCGGGTCGTTAACAGACGACCAGGTCAAAACAACACGGGTCGTTAACGATACCGATCTCATTGAAACGGTTCGAGTCGTTAGCGGTGTTGAACGAGTCGAAACGGTCTGGGTTGTTGACCGGCCGGTTCGGGTCGAAATGGTCTGGTTGTTGACGGGCCCGATCGGGTCAAAACGGTCTGGGTCGCTACCGGGTCCGGTCGGGTCGAAACAGTCCGGGTTGCTACGGGGCGGGTCAGGTTGAAACGGTCCGGGTCGCTACCGGGACCGGTCGGGTCGAAACAGTCCAGGTCACTACGGGACGAGTCAGGTTGAAACGGTCTGGGTCGTTACCGGGCCCGATCGGGTCAAAACGGTCTGGGTCGCTACCGGGCCCGGCTGGGTCGAAACAGTCCGGGTCGCTACGGGACGGGTCAGGTTGAAATAGTCTGGGTCGTTACCGTGCCCGGTCGGGTCAAAACGGTCCGGGTCACTACGAGACGAGTCAGGTTGAAACGGTCTGTGTCGCTACCGGGCCCGGCTGGGTCGAAACGGTCCGGGTCGCTACGGAACGGGTCAGGTTGAAACGGCCTGGGTCGTTACCGGGCCCGGTCGGGTCGAAACAGTCTGGGTCGTTACCGAGCCCAGCCGGTTCGAAATGGTCTGGGTCGCTAACGGACCCGGTCGTTGACGAGCCAGATCAAGTCGAAACGGTCTGGATCGCAAACGGGCCCGACCGGGTCGAAACGATTCAGGTCGCTAACGGGCCCGGTCGGGTTAAAACGAACGGAACCGGTCAGGTCGAAACGGTTCGGGTCGCTAACGGACCCGGTCGGGTCGAAATAGTCCGGGTCGTTACCGGCCCCGGTCTGGATCGATAACGGTCAGTCGGTTTGAAACGGTTCTGGTCATTAACGGGCCAGGTCAAGTCAAAACGGTCCGATAACGAGCACGATCGGGTCGAAACGGTCCGGGTTGTTAACCGGCCCGGTTCGAAATGAAATATTACGGATCTCTTAAATTTTTATTTTTACGTTTATTTTTGTTTTTTTTAATTTTTTTTTTACTTTTTTTAAAACTTTTAAAATTTTTAATTTTTATTGTTATTTTAATTTTTTAAAAAAGTTAATCTATTTTGATATGAACTTATCCTAATCCAAACCATTCAGACCCAAACCCATCCTGACCCATTTTTTTATTTTACCCATCTTGACCCAAACCCATCCTAACCCAAACCCATCCTGACCCAACAATCAAACCAACCCAACCTACCCATTTTGCCCCCCTAATCGACACACATCAATAGCAATATCCCTATTCGGCTAGAAAACATGAAACATGTCGTCAAAACATGATAAAAATGAGAAGTAGTCATCATAGTGTAAGATAATAAATAGAAAATATAACACACATTGCATGTGTACTTCATGGTGAACTAGTTATATAATAACTTAAAAAGCATGGTCGGTGGAGACCATGCTTTTTAAGATTTGACCCTTCAACTTTCAAAAAATGACAAACTCACCCCTTAAGCTTTTAACTTTACAATACTAACTTTCTATCTTGACATAAATGACCCCCTAGCTTTTAACTTGACATAGATGCCCTTTTTAACTTTCTAGCTTCTTTTTTACCCTCAAACTTTTGACATGCAACCATTATATCCCCAAACTTCTCAATAAATGATAGGGAATTTTTTCTGAAACCAGCGTGGTCAAATATAAAACGTTTTCATTCTTATTTTTACGTATGATATCGGTTGGTCCACGATTCTAACATAAATTTTGTTCGGAAACGAGTGGGATCAAATATAAAACGTTGTAATTCGACAGACTTAAAAAGCATGGTCGGTGGAGACCATGCTTTTTAAGATTTGACCCTTCAACTTTCAAAAAATGACAAACTCACCCCTTAAGCTTTTAACTTTACAATACTAACTTTCTATCTTGACATAAATGACCCCCTAGCTTTTAACTTGACATAGATGCCCTTTTTAACTTTCTAGCTTCTTTTTTACCCTCAAACTTTTGACATGCAACCATTATATCCCCAAACTTCTCAATAAATGATAGGGAATTTTTTCTGAAACCAGCGTGGTCAAATATAAAACGTTTTCATTCTTATTTTTACGTATGATATCGGTTGGTCCACGATTCTAACATAAATTTTGTTCGGAAACGAGTGGGATCAAATATAAAACGTTGTAATTCGACAGTAAAAATTCGGGTTACCTATGTTTTGTTATAAATTCATCTTTCTATGTAAACGATATAAATTCATGTTTCGAGCTAAGATTTTTTCGGAAATGAGTCTGGTCAAATGTAATAAATTTTCATGCTTATTTTTACGTGCGATTTCGGTTGGTCTACGTCTCTGACATAAATTGTGTTCTGAAATGAGTTAGCTCAAATATAAAACGTTTTCATTCGACGGTGTAAATTCGTTTTACCTACGTTTCTGACATAAACTGTGTTTGGAAACGAGTCGGCTAAAATATAAAACGGTTTTTTTTGATGGTATAATTCGAGTTACATACGTCTTTGACTTAATCTGTGTTCCGAAACGAGACGGCTAACGTGTTTTTGTATGATTAACGCATCACATAACGTGAAACTGTTAAAAGCTCCGCCGCCGCAACGCGCGGCCTACGGCCATAATCTAGTACTGCTGAATACTTAAATTATAACACATAAAAACGAGTTTCGGATACTATATAACAAACACATTTAGCCATCACATTCGACATCAATTAGAAAAGTGTAAAAGTCCCTTATAAGTCCTCAGATACTATCAAATTACTGATAAGAAAAAAGATCATGAAACAATTTTAGACCAAAAAAATAAGGAATGGAAGTCATATATACCAGAAACAAAAAGCGGATCAATCACACTCGAGCAAAGGATGCAATGAATTCAAGGACTTCATGGTTATAAGCTTCACTTAAATCACAGATATGATGGAGAGTCTTTAACACAATGTTGTATTTTGCAACCTTTCCATCTATATGCATCACAAGGTACGAATCGTTTTCTGTTTCTCCTACCACAATACATTGAAGATCATAAAGATATGAGTACCCCACGGACGGTTTGGGAAATAATATACTCATATCGCCATCAAGATTGACATTGTACTTCTCAGACCATCCAGCATTAGTCATCTCATAAACATTCACATGTAGGGAATGGATATTAGCAAGAAGCAAATAACCACGAGACTCAAACAACGAGTTGTAATATTCCTTTGATGTAGCAGGAGTTTGTATGCTTGTTAAAGCTAGACTCTCTACGTCGAACGTGAAAAGCAAACGACTTCCACTCACAGTACATAGCCAATGTATGCCATTATTCCAACATATTCCAAGGCTAAATCTTTCAAAAATCGTAGCGTCAAAGTGAACACCACAAACATTCCAACTGCATGTTTCCGACGAATAAATCTGTAACTGAGTGGATGGAGGATTAACACCATCATTATAAATTCGTGCATACACCACTTTGTAGTGAAGTGATTTCCTAGGATCAAAAACCATCCGCACGCTACCAAAACTAGCAAATAGACCCTCTAGTTCATGAAGTTCAGGAAGTTTCTTAAACAAATTAATAGTTGGATTGTAAACATATATCTCCTCAGGTATGATAGCATTGCTAGGCGATAACCGCACAATTTGACATAAAAGCAGACCACTGCATGACTGCTGAATCTTAAACTTCCTTGTGTTGGAGCCGAAAGGTAAGAAGTTTATAAACGGATATTGGTTGAAAGGACTTGTAGCATCCAATGGCACAAAATTATAATTGTAGTGATTGTTATTCTGCGAGAGAAAAAGACCAGAAGGGGGATCTAGGTTGCGGCGCAGAGTGAACATAGACGATGTGATGATGGATAACCAGTGTTTCGAAACAGATTTTAACCGAACGAGTGAGATAATGGGTAACCGGATTATGATTTCCTGCAAAAGGTCGTCGTTTGACATGACTGAACGTGTAGAATCCATATGAAACGTAAAATTAACCCTGTAATGTTTCACAGAATTTTTATAAATCTTCTCTGGGATCTTTAAGAATATATTTTAAATTTTAAAGAGGCCGAGAATTACGTAGGTTTGAAGTGTCGCAATCTTCTAATCTTTAAACTCAATTTTTTTTTTTAATCCAATTTTGCTCATGCATATAATAAACTAGATTATACCCCGGGAACGTCCCGAGGTTGAAAAATCTAATATGACATATTAATTTTACATATGAAATAAAATGATGCGCTTTACAGTTACATGCATTAAAGCTTCGGGTAGCAGCTAACCTAAAACAATTAAAAATATATCTCCAATGTTAACGCATAACCTTAAACAATGTATAACTCTAATATTAATATCTAACATAAAACAATGTATAACTCCAATGCTAACGCATGTTGAAAATAGAATTCAAATTTACTGATTTGAACATAATTAGTGACTTGCCTATACATGATTAATGATTTACCTGAACACTTTGTGTTTTTTTTCCTGTTTGAACAAAACCCAACAAAAAATAGTCGTTTTTTCCTCCGTTTTTTATATAGCACTATGGTACTCGTTGGAAAGATAACAAAACGCTCGTTAATTTGGTGTAATTTTTTTCTTTAAAAAATCTCGTATATAAAAGATATTAACGTTTACAAATTATGGGAGGAAACATAAGAGAGAAAAATCTAATTTTGTTTTTAAATTATTTTTTTCCTAAAATATCTCAATGCTGAAGGTTTCAAATTAGATCAAAGAAAGAAAACAACGAACAAAGATTTTTTGTGAAACGCTACTCCACGTTCACGACTCTATTTATTTATCAATGCAAACAACCAAAACAAAACAATACAATCAAAGTCAATGAAAAACAAGAATGAAACCTATGCTTAAATACTAGTCTAAACCTATTTGACTTAGGAAAGGAAATCTAAATAGATAACAATAAAAATAATAAACTTGCAGCAACCTATTCTAATAAGGAAAGGACATCTAAAATATATAAAACAAATAATCTAATTCAAACTATTAAAGTTTGACTTATCTTCTCAACTTCAATCTTTATCTCCAAGCAATTTTGATTCAAACTCCAACTCGTTAAGCAAAACTAGTCCAATTTGTAATTTATTTCTTTGGACCCGGGTCAAACAATTAACGAGAGCCAACAATCACCCCCCTAATTTTTGACCCGTATCATACCATTCTTTCACGCCAAGAAGATCACGCAACTCTTCAAACTTTAGCCTCGACAACGCTTTATTGAGTATGCGGTTTATTTCTTCTTCTCCGCTTCCATGTTCAATCTCAATCAATCTTTTCTCGACAAAATCTCTAACAAAACAATATCGGTTCTCAATATGTTTGCTTCGCCCGTGAACAATGGGATTTTTCAACAACTTGATAACGGACATATTGTCGACCTTGAACCTTTCATGATCTTTTTCACAACCCATCAAATCCGAAAACAAATTTTGCAACCAAATATCTTGACATGTAGTTGTAGTACCTGCCACAATGTCCGCTTTATTGACCCGCTTATTAACAATATCTTCGGCATCAATTAAAGAGTGAAACGGTTGATCGATTTGACCCGTTTTCCCAAAAATCTCATCAAACGAACCAACGCCTCTTTCCGGTGTATCAACGACGTCCTCTTCATGATCAGTTAATATTTCTCCTGATGACGATACCACAGGGCTTTGTGTATTAACAGCCGTTTCACCTTGATGATGAGTTGTTCCTTCTGCCAATGTGATCTTAGTTGACAATGGAGTTGGAGTGCCTTGATTGGACACGTCCACATCAACATAAAAATCATCTTTGCCTTCCACTATTACCTCATCCCATGCATGCACTACGTTGTTTTCTGTATCCACGCATAAAAAGCAATCAATTTCACAATCATTATCATTCGAACCTTCGACAATTAATTTATTGCAATCATCACTGCAACAATATTCCAATCCTTCAACATATGCATGCAGTGTGTAACAATTTTTTCCAACAATCTTAGAACGATCACAAACTTCTGTTTCACTTCCTTCTTCGTTCCTTGACTTTATATGCGACCTATCTCTAAACGACACTCTTCCATTGACTCGATCAACAAAGTCTATAACAAGATTTCTAGCCTCAACCATGTGATAAGAATCACCGTAATACAAACTCCAAAAACCCGTCTCCGTTTCACAACCGCCATGAAGCATACAATCAACTTCTTCATGTTCACGTAAATAAGATGATTCAGAAAAAACAAATTCTTCACAAACTGGCTGGTCCTTGAAAACTTGCTCAATAATCTCGTACTCAACCTCGGCATCAAACGGATCCACTGTTTCAATCAAACTAATGTTTTCTGTTGGTGTTGCTTTTGCTGGTATAACAACAGCCCCACCAGGACTTGTGGTGTCTTCAATGGGCACCACAAAAACACAATAATTATCATCCAATTCATCCTCAACAAATTCAAAACAAGCATGCCTACTGTTACAATTTTTTTCAACATGCTTTGAGCAATCACGAGCCTTTTGGACTCGGTTTGCACCCAAATATCGAACCCGTAAAGCCTCCCAAACATCTTTCGGGTCTCGATGTTTTGCAACCTGAAGCAAAACGTCTTCAGGGATCGACTGAAAAATAAGAGCCTTCGCCATGTGTTTCTTTCTTTTTTCGACTGCAACCCTGATCTCGGGATCAACAACAACTTCCAATCCATGTGCAGCCAATACCGTCTCCATCATGATAGACCAAGCCGTGTAGTTGGTAGCCGTTAACATCAGGCATTTAAGCGACACAGTACCCGATTCCTTAACAACATTAACAAGCTGACCAGCAGCACCTTGACCTTCTGCCATCTCCTTGGTTTTTTCTTGATCGACTGATGCGAGAGGTTGTGCAATCGAGTGTTAGCCGATTACACGTCTTCAACCTTGAAGCTCTGATACCAATTGAAGGTTTCAAATTGGATCAAAGAAAGAAAACAACGAACAAAGATTTTTTGTGAAACGCTACTCCACGTTCACGACTCTATTTATTTATCAAAGCAAACAACCAAAACAAAACAATACAATCAAAGTCAATGAAAAACAAGAATGAAACCTATGCTTAAATACTAGTCTAAACCTATTTGACTTAGGAAAGGAAATCTAAATAGATAACAATAAAAATAATAAACTTGCAGCAACCTATTCTAATAAGGAAAGGACATCTAAAATATATAAAACAAATAATCTAATTCAAACTATTAAAGTTTGACTTATCTTCTCAACTTCAATCTTTATCTCCAAGCAATTTTGATTCAAACTCCAACTCGTTAAGCAAAACTAGTCCAATTTGTAATTTATTTCTTTGGACCCGGGTCAAACAATTAACGAGAGCCAACAAATGCCACATGGGATGACACATGGCACACTCAAGAAAGAGAATGTCTCTTTAAGTGTCATGTCATTAAAATGGCTTTGGTTTATTATATGTATAGATAACCCCCTCAACTTTTAATCTTGGATGTATTTTCCCTATTCTTGTTTACATATGAATATATGATACGCAGTTGTTTACTAGGTAATGTACTCAAGAGCATACACATGCAACAACAATGAGCAGATCTTAAAGCAATGAAAATAGCCATGAGCCCACTAACTTCTGTTTGAGCTTGAAATGGCATCCATGAAAATTTACGTACCCTATCCGACGGTTAAAAAATAGGCTCCTTAAGCCCAAGTTTAAGTGTTAAATGAGTTATAAAAAAAATATATACATACATATAGGATTTTTTTTTAAATATGCCCCCAAGATTTATGGACCCTGTCTGGTTGGCCTCCTCGGACCTCCCCAAAGACGCCTCTACAAATATCCACATAACTCATTTGGTAGAGGCGATTGCCTTTTAGTGGGAGGTTTTGGGTTCAATCCGAAGCAAGGGGTGTATTACTTGTAAATATGGGAGTTTGGGGAGTATAACATTTAGGTGTTTAGAAAAGGGGGGTAGGAACTTTTAGTTCAAAGTGTTGATTATTCTAGTGTAATTGAATTGACTTTGTGTTGATCAGAATGTATCTACTAATATATATAAATAAAAGCATATGAGGGACACTTGGCACTTTGTGAGGGCTTCCTATTATTTTTTTCCCGCTCATTTTAATTGGTAAAAAATCTGGGTTATGGATACTCCATATACCCATTATGGTTATTTCATTTAAAATATGATTTATTGTTATTTGGTAAAGTTAACGTTTCATCTCTCTTCTCTTCATCGACGATTTCTTCATATCTAGGGTTTGTAATCAGTTCATCAATCCTTCAATAATCAACCGTGGTTTCTACTGAATCTCAAACAACATCTTCTATATAATAGTCGGCGTTATTTCCTCCTTTGGTTCTAAACACAATTTAGGGTTCCTCATTTCCTTCTCCAAGATAATCAGGTATAGTAATTTTGATCTATAATAATCGGACATGGTTTTATACTGAATCTGAAACCATATTATAGTATTATAAGTAGTGTTGCTTACTTCCTTCATCATCAATTTCAGGAGCAGTCGTTATCTTCGTGAATCATTGGCCGTTTTTTTCTCCTTCCGATCAAACGCATTAGGGTATTATAATTTTTGTTTTAACTGTTATTATCATTTTGCATTGTTTTTTTTATTTTGATATTTTTATAAATTAGGGCTTTTTATATCTTATCTGTTATTCTAAATTTTTAGTTGTTTTGTTAATTTTTATGTAATGTACAGTTTAAAGATACTTTATTATGTATTGTGGATCCCTGTTTTTGTTCCTGAGTATAATATTTGGTTTGATTGTGTCCTATTTGTCCTGCTTATAATAATTTTTACTGTATTGGTCCTGCCTATAATATTTTGACTGTAGTTAGCATAAAGAAGTATGACTGAACATGATGTTAAGATATGTTTTTGCTATTGTTTTTCCCTGTGTTTGATTTTATGGGATGGTCTTGAATAGTCTGTGGTGCGTTAACTGTGGCTCTTATGTTAACTTCTGTTATTAATTACCATTTTTAATGAAGTTTTAAATGAAGTTCTTCATTTCTTGAGTTTTAGTGGTCAATTTAGCTATGGTGTGTGCCTGTTATTAGGCACAAATCTTTAAAAATGCTAGGTTGTATAACTATAGAAACAAGTCGTAGCAGGTGGCTTCTAAAAGCCTAAGTTGTTCTTAGTCGTTAGCATATTTGTAAGGGCGTAATGTATTTGTTTACCTGCAAGTATTGAAACAAGTTGTCTCAAAAGACATTAGGGAAAAAAATGTCATATAAAAGGGATCCCTGAATTTGTCTTGCTTATAAAATGGGATCACCCTATTAATGTATATGATTGTAAACCTTTAATATATATAGCTACTTATTGATACAAGTATGGTTATTGATAATACATATTTGCATTGAATTAGTAGGTAACAAATACGGTGATCCAAAGTTGAATAATTATTTTGTTGCTTTTGGATTAATTAGAGTAATAATGTTATGTTTGTTGATCTAATTCTTTGTTCATTAATCTGTTTTACAGGAACACTGTTTGAACGATTAACAATCAGGAAAAATGGTTTTCAGTTTCTTCAAACCTATCCCTGTGAACGACGCCACCTACTTGGTAATATTATATATACTATTGTATACATTTTTATTATCTGTTTTCAACTGTTTTTGCATTATATTGTTATCAAACACTTTAATTTTTATTATAGCATATTAACAATATATTTATTTAAATAATTAACAGGATCTGCCGCCATGTTACGACCATAATTACCCTATGGGTCCTGTTTTGATAACGACGGATGATGATCAGTTTTGGGGTGTAACAATTGAACAAAAGTCAGACTCATTTCAGATAACAACCGGATGGAGCAAAGTAGTAAAGGATCTTCAGATTATAGTAGGGGATTTCGTTGTCTTTGAGTTGTTAGAACATCTTACTTTTAAAGTTACCCTTTTAAAGGATGTTCAAACAAAAGATGTATCTAACAAGTTCCCGTATTGGTTTATAATACCGGCAAAAAAAAGAATGGTAATTCTCTACATTTCATTCCTTTTTTTTAATTATTTTATATTTATAGAATGTTCTTATGCGGTTATATTTTTCATTGAATATATGTAGAATTTGCCGGATGATTATATCGAGCACCATTTCAAAGACAATATGCTTCCACATCCGGTTGTCATACATTTCGGAGACGTTTATCAACGGACAGTGATGATGCAATGGTATATCTTTGGCTATTATTTCACTGATGGTTGGAGCGTTGTTTTTAAAGATCTAAAATTACGCATTGGAAACTTGCTGATGTTTGAAAAGGTGGCTGAATTTGAATTCAAGTTAGATCTGTTTCGAGAAGACGGAATGCGAGTTGACCCGGACGAAATAGGGAATGAAAATGATGAAGTAATTGAAGTTTCATCTAATGTATCTGAAGACGGTGATAGCCAAAATGATAATGCTGTTCCTGATCATGAAGTAATAACAAAAGTGACAAAACATTTTGTAAGTTTGTACTACTTAAAAGATATATATCCGTTCGAATATGTTTACTTTGTATTATAATTTAAAATCATAAATGAATTTTTAATGTTTGTTACAAATGTTTTGTAGCGTTTTCCAATCGCTTTTGGAAAGGATTGTGAGTTTGAGAACGAGATTTCCATGTATGCCTTTTCCAATCGATCTTTAGGTTTACCTACACAGTGATTTGTGATTGTGAACGTATTTGCTTTTATAGTATTTTAAGCTATTGCATATCGTTTTTCAATGTTTTAGGTTTATCGCTTACCGAAGATCAGCTAAAGAATTTGACTTTGTCTGAGATTGAAAAATATTTGCTACGAAATAACTCAAGTTTAAAGAGATTTCCATGTATGCCTTTTCCTGATGATCAATCAATAGCTTGCGCTCAGAATCGTTTAATCAATGAGGAGTTGAATTATGATCGTACAGAATTAGTTAATGAATTTGATCCCATGTTTAACTCATTAACTGATCATGAAGTAATAACAGTCCTGTAAAAGTGGATTAAGTCTGATAATTGGTATACAGTTGTGATTACTTAAAGATGAATTATTATTCCAAGGTTCATAAGTAGGTGAAAGTGGAACCAGGATACGTATATTATACCATCAACCAAATGGCCATAATTCAATGGGATACTCTCTTTTGTATTACAAAATGATAAGATTATGGTTTTGTCTTCTTTATGTTTTTTCTAAATATGTTGTTTTGAGTTGAAATTTTGATTGATTATATTATGGAATTTATTGTTTCTAAATCGTTGTTTAAATATGTTGTTTTGATATGGTTTGTATACTTTTGCTGTTTGGTAAAATTTTATTGATTTTCAGTATTCAAATAATGATATTCCTGTTCTCACAGAAACTTTACAAACTAACTCAAACATGGTTCACGGATTTATTACTACTGCTGTTGGAAACTATCGTTCAAAACTGGTAAAACTTTCCTTTTTATAAGTTATTATATTTTTTTAATTGTATTTCATTTTTTCCCTTCAACTAACAATATAAAATTGTTGCTTCAGAAGCTACCACAGTGTTATAATCAATTCAAGAAAAATGACAGCTTTCCCGTTGGTATTGCTATGCTAATAAACGACGGTGTTGGATATTGGTTTGTTGAAATAGTTGAAGAATATGGTTCTTACTATATGCTAAAAGAATGGGATAAAGCCGTAATTAAATGTGACATCAAAGATGAAGATACCTTAATTTTCCAGTACATAGGTGGTCTAATTTTCTGCTTCAACATTATAAGGAATGATATACGTCGACAACTTACAAACGTATTCCACTTTCCGATCTTAACTCTTACAAAACGCATGGTAAAATTCTCAACTTCATTATACTTACTAACTTCATTTTGTTTATAATTTACTTCCTATATACTTAATATCATTTTCTAAATTCAATATGCAGCGCTTGCCATTTGATCATGCTAGCCGTCACTTTAACGATAAAGATCTCCAATCTCCTTTTACCTTTAACTTCGGCAGCACACGTCAATGGTTAGTGAAAGTGGAAAAGCTTTCCAACAATTATTACTTAACAGATGGATGGGATAATGTTACTACATATTTGAATCTACAATTGGGAGATGCTTTGATTTTCGAACAACAAACAGACACTTCTTTCAATCTATTACTATTTCTTAGTGATGGAACTTATGTTGATCCAAAAAACAATAATCCAAACTCAACAGGTACATATTTTACTCAATAACTACTTACGCTTATCTCATTAAATTAATATTATGTTTACCAATATTATCATGTTTACGTTTATTACGTTGTAGTTGATGATCAAAACGGACAACTTCCTCCCGCTGTTGAAGTTGATGAAACCACTTCTGAAACACATTACAACAAATCAAACAATGAAGGTACAATTCTATTCAAACAAAACAATACATTCACTTTATTACAAGAATACAATTTATTTTAATCTCATCATATTAACCACTTACATGTTATTGATCCTATTGAAGTAATCAGCATTTCAAGTGATGAATCCACTGCTTCTGAAAATTTTCATGACATTATAGTTGACGATCATGATGATGTTGAACCTGTTGCTGATCTACAGCTTGAAAAACAAATTACCAGCAAATTTGTAATACTCCCTTTCAGTATTTCCAATGAATTATTATTACTAATAATTACAATTTAATCATATTTCTATTATGCTTTAAAATTTTTACTTATTTATTATTTCAGAGATTTCCTATGACGTTTGGCAAAAGCGCGGAATTTGAACATGAGCAAAAAATTCGTCTACATTTTGAAGATCAAATTTACTTCAACACCAAACTTCGAGCTGAATCTTCAGGAAAGGGTGTCAGGTTTGCTATTTGTTCATGGAAAACATGCATGGCGAAACTTGGATTACTTGAAGGATGGACGTATCGTCTAAGATATAACAAGGATGAAGGCTTATTGGGTTTTTATATTGCGTAGAAACTATTATATAACTATGTTAAGTGTCATTTTGTTGCCATGTTTGTTTGGGTTAAAACTTAAATGTTACTTCATGTGGTATGTTTACTTTAAGACTCTTGCTAATATAATTTGGTAGTGTTCCGGCAGTATACAGCTTAGTGTGTGAAGATAGTGTTCACACACTATCAAAAACTTTAGTGACACATTAGAGACCGAACAAGCGAACACCATTTATATGGGTGGATCTTATAGTTGGGTTTGAGCAAATTGATTATTTTGGATCCTGATTAGGCTATCCAGGTTTGGTTTTGGTACTTCATGCGAGCTCTTCTTATTTTGTATACAGATCTTTAGATGGATTTGAGCCAAATTGATTAGTTGGATCTTATACATATATTTATTTTTGTATACATATCTTTAGATGGGTTTGGCCCATATTGTTTAGTGGGTTCTTATAAAATGAAGACGTAGTTGGTTCAGAGTATGGGCTCTTTACCAATATAATAGGATGTTATAACTTATTACCATTTAACCTGTGTGAAGATGGTGTTTCAGCAACTGTAGGCATACTGCTTAGTGTCTCTTTGACCCGAATAGTGAGACGGTTCAATCCTAAGAAAGACCCATCTGATGCCAAACTTTAGACCGAAAAATATTCGTTAATCTAAAAATGTCAATAATCAAATGAAAACGTAACTTACTTCCTTTGTATAATAAGTTATATTCGTTATGAATAATAATGTAGGGAATCCTGTGCATCGCACGGGTACTAAGCTAGTTATAATATATATCAAACAAGTTAGGATTGTACAGATTGCACGCATGTTTGAGCTTATTACGATCTTAAGTATTCGAAAACCTCATTGATCCTTAGGGGTGAAGGTGAGAGTTTCAAGGGGCTAACGCCTCCTTGGTGGGGTCCAGTTTCCCCTTGCGAACATGGTCTATGGGGTGACAGCCACTGACAAGGTCTAAGGGGAAGAGCCCCCTAGCTCCAAAATAGGATTTTCAATTTGGGCTACAAAATAGAAACAATTTGAATTAATAAAAGGAAAATTGCTATTATTGGCCCCTAACCCTAAGTTCGAAATACCTATCATTTGATCTATAGCTTCTGGTTCACGAATTTATCAAACTCACATACTTGTTCCTGAAGAATTTCGATTCTAAGTTATACCCGATTGGAAAATTCAAGTGAACCATCGAATTGTTGCAATTTTCAAGTCTCACACACGACTCCTAGATTAATTTGGTTTTGTTTCCCAACATATAGTCATTTGGTGGCAATTTTGTGCAGCAAAAAACCTGTTAGAGCATCCACAATTAGGAGAGGGGGGGTATGTATCACATGACACTTGCCCCACCAATCAGGTTATTTTTCTCTCCTACCCTACACAGAGTACATAAAAACACCCACTTGCTACATAGTTCTCTATCCTCTAGACATTTTTAACAGTCTTGATGTCGGTATCTATATAGATCTCTACTCAAAAAACAGGTAATTGGAGGATTTATTGTTGAGCAAGAACATTTTGCTATCACAGTACAAAAATGGAAGCTAGTATCCTTTTGCAGGCAGTATGCAGTTTCATTTACAAATGTTTCACGACTCATAACAGCCTTTTTTGTACAGCAATTACCAGTATCATAAAAACTGGAGAAACCAGAAAGATCACATACGGTAAAGCTTGAGTAACTGCATCATCTTCGCCTTCGATTTCATTTGCAGACAGATTATTTTTGTTTTCAACAAATGCGTCAAAGAAGTTTTGGTACCCTGTTTTACGTCTAGAACCGCTTGAGCTTGTCACCTTCATCATCTCCATTGCCTGAAAATCAAAGTTTTGACTTTAGACGGTCAAGTTTAACAAAGGTCTTGCTTTCATTTAGCTTAATCTATCATGCACAATAAAAAATAAAAATCTTTGAAGAAATTCATTTACCTGAAAGCTGAACGCAAACTGTCGTGCTTTCTTGCTTACTGCAACATTTGGGTGAGACTGCAGCTTCTCATACATAGCGCGAGCTTCATTGGATCTATCAACAGAGGAAACAATTGAATATCCACGTCTAACAAAAGTTTACGAAAATAACAATTTTCATTTGAAATTTCATTAAATTGTTAATTGGAATATTACCCTTTCAGATAATTTTTTTTTTTTTAAAACTAACCTATTTGCCATCTGCATGGTAACTAAGTAACAATAATAGCAAGTCTAAACCTGTTGAGGGAGTCTTGACAAATAGACCATTGCAATGCAGCTAAACCATGAAGTTCACTCTGCATAAACCACATATCACAAGTTAAAAAAGATTCATAATATCTAAAGCATCTACTCAACAATGGCACCGGTACCGACAATGGTCGGTTTGTACCATACGATATTCAAAGGTAAATCAACCTAAAATACCGTACAGTACCAAACTGGAACGGGCATCTACTCAACAATGTAACTAACTCCAGCGGGCTAATGACCAACTTAAATTTGTCATGTTGATGAATATGATTACTCATAAAGACTACTACCGCTATGTTATATTTATAGTAGAGGGGGCTATTTCAATCAACCCACTTATGACCCATTTTGGGTTATGTTTTATCTCTAAAGTGACAAACCACAAACGTGTGCATAAAGGTATAAAACCTCCTAAATCCATTTATTCATAAAAACTTACTGTTATTGAACTATAATAAATATATTGTAAACACATTCGAGTATTTGACACACTAATTATTTATTTAAATAAAATTTGACAATTATTATTCAACTAATACTATAGGATGACCCGTTTCCCATCCCGCTCAACCCGTTGAACCTAAATCAATTTTACAAGGTGATATTCAAATTTGGGTAGATCATTTTAAGAAGCACTACCTGGTATACCAAGTTACTCATAACCTTTTCGTAAAAGGGGATTGCATCCTTGAGCTTACCCATCTCCATTAAATAATCTCCATCCTTCAAATCCTATATATGTTGATAGAAATGCTAAAAAGAGATTATTCAATTATAATAATTAATTTCCAAACAACAAAATGGAAAGGTTATATGTGAAAACGGTACCATCAAGTTTCAAGCACACCTTCTCACATTCAGCTTTCAGCTTAGGATCAATAAGCAAACCCATCTGTTTCTTATAGGCAGCAATCATTTTCCTTGTGCGTGCCTGTTTTGCAGCCTTGGATTCTTCTGTTTCAAGCACCTCACCGGGTCGAATAGTTTTTCCACCACCATACTGAATTATAGTAGTACAACGTTAGAACACATCTGAATCCAAAACTAAGTAATCTTTATCTTTGCACATAACATTACATACCTAATTAACAAATGCACCTCTTGAAGAGTTGAACTTCCTACTATGTTAAGGGGGTAATAGTCTAAGGGTGGTTTAAGTACAATAGTAAAGCCTAAACATCTTAAGGTGGTTAGTGGCTTTTGGGTGGTTGACGATTGGTGGTTAATAGGGGTGTAAATGACACATAGCGGCTCGAGAGCTACTTGGGATCGGCTCGGTAAAAAGCTCAAACGAGCCGAGCCTTAACGAGCTCAAGTTCGAGCCTGTAATATGACTCGTTTAGTTATCGAGCCCGAGCTCGAGCCTTATATACAAAGCTCGTTAGGCTCGCGAACCTAAACGAGCCCAAACAAATTTTATATTATTTTTTTTATGTATGCGATTTTGTCTTTTGAACATCTTCAGTTTTAATTAATAATGATGGTGAACCGAGCTCAAGCCGCGCTTTTGCTCGTTTAAGCTATTGAGGAGAGCTCGAGCCGAGCTTTTAGGTCCTTTAAAAATTATTTTTTAATTACCTCGAGCCGAGCTCGAACTCTTAGGATTTACTTTCGAGCCGAGCTCGAGCTCCGAATAGTAGGCAGAGCCTCAAAAGAGCATGAGGAGCCGAACTCGAGCCTAGTCAAGCTCGGGCTCGGCTCGGCTGGTTTACACCCCTAGTGGTTAAACTAAAATATATGAAGCACAACATATAGTGGAGGTTAACTCTTAAACATAGCCCTTAGGGGTATGGTTAGCAAAACACTAATTTTAATGAGTAGCACTATATAATTAAAAGCAATCATGTAATTATTTCATGATGTCATTGACATAGGCTTATGACATGTACATTTCGTTTTCAACTAATGCGCAAAGGCAAATAGATGTTCTGGTTACATATATAGATAATAGATGTATAATTGTATGTCTATTTCTCTCACATGCTGATGCAAGATTCTTATATGAGATCCAAACTAAGCAGGTTTCACCCCTAACTGATATGAAATAGAGGTGGCATTTTACAACCGTTACATATTCTAGGTTGATTTGAGTTATCCATTTTTGAGGGGTCAAATAGATTAAACTAAAAGATTTAACAAAAAGACAGGTCAAATAGATAGATCCAACCGGGTCGAAAGTCGCTCAAAGTATACTCAAATGCAAAATCTATTGAGCAAGTAACAATTGAGCAAGTAAACATATTGAGCAAGTAACAATTACTAAAAAAGATTAAATTATCACTGTTTCATAGTAACAAACAGTTTCAGTAAACATATTGAGCAAGTAACAATTACGCAATTCAAGAAAATGCGTAACAAGTCTACACATACGGCCCATTTTGACCCCAGCCTGTTTTGATTTGTTACCCAAACCGCCCAACCTGCTCACTAATCCTCGTCTACTCAACTCACAACGAAACAAGAACAACATCTTACTGTCTTGGAAATGTTATTCGGTCTAGGGAAAACTCCCCAGGTAGACACTTTGGGCTTGTAAAGTTCGGTCTCCTCTTCCGTAGTCGCATTTGCATTCGAGGTTCTTTCATTTCCAAATCTACTTGTATCCCCCACAATGATTTCCACATCAGGCAAATCTCCTGTCGGAAAAGGATCACTTAAGGGAATCAAACCAGCCGGTAAGCCCCTGCCCTCCTTTTTGTCAGCAAACCCTAAGCCCACAAAGTCGATTGCTGAAACTTTCGGCTCATCCTTCTTATTATTTCCCTCAAATTCATTCATCTGCTCAAACCCTATAACACAAATTCCCAAGCAATAGTTCAAATAATAATCCATGAAAACAAACAAGCCAAAGTAAAGGAATTTGACCAGAAACTAAACAGTTGTAATACCAGAACCGTAACAGAAGACTAACAACCATCACATCAAATAAAGATATAACCTTGATTGCACAAAATTCCAATCTATAGTTCAAATCATAGTTGTTAAAAGCTATCGCCTCTTGTGCTGCCAAGGCCCATTTCTCAGGCGAGGCGATTGCGCTTTAATTCTCCAGGTGATGGTTTATGCGCAGATTCCGACAAGATCCCAAATACCGGAGAGTTTCCGGCCATATTATCTAAATTATGGCTAGACCCCAGCTAGATTTCTACTTTTATCTAAGGAAAACTACTTTTATACACTAATATTTTAAAACTTGTGAAACTAATTACATGATATTAAAGGCCTGTTTAGTAGCCTCTTAATGAGGCTCTGAATCATTCGGCTCTAAATGGTTCGGCATTTAGATTGTTTGTTTCAACCTAAAAAAGGCTCTGAATGAAATGGTTAAGAGCTGAACCATTCAGACTTGAACCATGCAACACTTAATCATTAAGAGCATCTTAACCATTCAGACCTCTTAATGATTCAGCACTTAATTAATCAATCAAACAGCCTCTAAATGTTATATAAAAACTTATGTTTATTTTATACGAAGAATGCTATTATTATTTTTTAATACATAATATATTTTTACTTTTTTTTCTTTGTTTGCTTTTTTATCTCATGTCCATGCTTTTTTTGCGTCTAGACCCTAGGCAATGCATATGTTCCTGGAGTGCGCCCTTTGATAACTATGGTTCAAAACTTCAAATAATAATCCATGAAAATAAACAAGACAAAGTAAGGGAATTTAAGCAGAAACTAAACAGTTGCAATACCATAACTGTAACAGAGCTAACAACCATAAATTCCAATCAAGATTCAAACTTTATAGCACAAACCTTTATTATTCTCCTCAATGGAGACTGACCCATCTTTGTTTAGACCAAATTCTGGTTTTTTAGCAACAGGGTCTGAATCTTGAACAGTTTTGGGAGAAGGGTTTGATTGGATTGATTTCTTGTAGGCTTTGGCTCTAGCTAGAGCGAGTTTAACTGAGTCTGGTGGTTGTGGGTCAGATGATGATGAATCTTTGAGGGCCTTGATTAAGGTGAGGCTTCTTCTTCTATGAGTTGTTTCAGTTGGTTTGATTAATATGTTGGATATAAATGGGTATTGGGTCATTGAAGAGGCCATGGCATTGTGTGTTGGAGAGATTTTGCTTCCATTGATGGTGGAATAGACCAAATATGGATGGATTGGTGTTCTGTTACACGTGTTATCTTTCGAGCCTTTTAAAATCTATTGTTAGTGTAACCCAATATCGCGATCATGGTTGTAAAAATCTCGCATAACCTCAGATTAATTACTAGTTGAAGGTTCATTGAGTAAACATCGATTAATCACTAGTCGGTGGCTGTCTAGCGATTCCAGCCAAATTTAGGCCAAAATCTGTAAATTTTGGTCAGATGCGACCAAAACCTGTAAATTTTAGTAATTAATCCTATATAAGCTTAAATATATAAGCCGAGGAAGGGGTTAAAACATGCCCAATTTTAAAAAATACATATAAAAAGTGTGTATCTATATATAAAACTGAAAATTATATATAAATCCCAATCTGATTAATCACGATTATACTAATCCCGATTAATCGATGCTCAGTACCTCGCCGACTGACTAGTGTCTTGCAATTAGGGGTGTAAACGAGCCGAGCCGAGCCCGAGCCTGACTGGGCTCGGCTCGGGCTCGTTAAGGTTTTGTGAAGCTCGAGCTCGAGCTCGGCTCGGTTCGAGCCTACAATCTTGAGCTCGAGCTCGGCTCGCTAGCAAAATCCAAAGCTCGAGCTCGGCTCGGCTCGGCTCGAGGTGATTTGAGAATCTCAAACGAGCTCAAAAGCTCGGCTCGAGCTCGCAAAAGCTCGGCTATAACTTAGGCTCGCGAGCCCAATCGTTAAGGCTATAACTTAGGCTCGGCTGTAACTTAGGCTCGGCTCGGGTTCGGGCTCTAGCTCGTTAAGGCTCGATTAGGCTCGCGAGCCCAATCGAGCTTTGTATCTAGGGCTCGAGCTCGGGCTCGATAACTAAACGAGCCAAATTTCAGGCTCAGGCTCGGGCTCGGGCTCGAGCTCGTTAAGGCTCGGCTCGTTCGAGCTTTTTACCGAGCCGATCTCGAGCCGCTACGTGTCATTTACACCCCTACTTGCAATTTTTACAACATTGACCGCAATGCTATTGAATGAAAAAAAAATGTGTTTGATATTTTGGTTGGTCATGGTAAGGTAATAAAATCATCAATTACAGCGTCCATTTTATTTCCTCTAAAAAGCTCATTCATTCCATCCGCCTCCTTTTTTCCATTTTTTTTCTTTTCATTATATTATATTATTATCTTTGTCACCCTTCATCACCACCACTGACCATCACCACCATCCATCGCTACCAGCACATATTGTCTCATCTTATGATAGGGTGTCGATCGAATTTTAGTGTTTTATATACATATAATTATAGATACATAGTGTTATTTGTTTTCTTTAATGAACTATGTAATTTTACAATTTTTTTTTTTGAATGACTAGTTTTTAGACTTAGTTGACCCGTATTATGCCCCCTACAGAAAAATATTGTACCCACCACTATGAGTGGGATCAGATATGATGGTGTTTTAAAAGAAAATCGCAAGTATGGGATGAATATGTATAAGGTGATACCCCAAACATAACTTTTTATCTTTGTAATACTTGCCATATCTATACTCTTAATAAAACAAACTCAATTAGGACACTTGGCACTCCCTCATTTCACCTCACTTTCTCTCTCTTCCCACATTGTGCCATGTGTCCTTCTCTTGTAATTTATAAAATTTATCTTTTTTAAAAATTAAAAAATAGACTAATAATACATAAATATGGTCAAAATTGGTGAGTTAATACTTTCCTAAACTCATTAACCTACCTAATCAATACCCTAAATCAAACACACGTTTCTCTTTCTTCTCTTCAGTCATTCCCTCTCATCTGCTCTCTCTCATCTCATCACAAAGCTTGCGATCGGCGATTTCTTCATCAAACCACACCTTCCATCTCCTTGAAGGTAACGATCGTTTGTTTCTTTTTCATACGATGACTGTTACATATTGTTGTTTCTTTTAATTATTTCACAATTAATCGGTTCTTGTATGTTTCTCTGTTTTTTTTTTTTGTTTCCGGTCGGCTGTTGCAACACCGTCCATCGGTGATCATTCGTCTTCATCGTGTGTCTCATTCAAGGTAACCTTTTTTTTTTGTATTGTTGATTGGTTTTAAATAATTCTTCAGATTTGGGGGTTTAGGGTTCATGTTTGTTATTTGACTACTGACATGATTTATTCTAACATAAACCTGTTTTTTATGATTTAGGATTCTTTAAGAAATCTACTCATCAGTAGATATCGTTTTCTATTTGATGTTTATCTTTTAGGTATCAATTTATTAGGTTTCAATCTTCGAGTAATGTTATAGGTGTTTATAGGGTTCAAATAATGTTATAAGATTTCATTGATGTTTTAGTAAAGCTACTGATTACAAATACTGATTTATGTTTCTATTGGAGGTTTATGTTTTAGGTATCGATAAATTAGCTTTCAGGTTTCAACTGATGTTATAATAAGGTTTGAATCATTGTACTTTAGTTTTCGTTTATTATTATTCAGAATTTTAACCATGGGTTGATGTTTAGGTACTAATTGATGTTAAAAGAAAAATGGATAATTGTTTATTATGATTTCGCGTTCGATTAGTGGTTTATGTTTTAGGTATAGGTTTCAATGATTCAATAAGGTTTGATTGATGCAACAGGTTCTTTTAGGTATGCATTCATTAGGTTTCAGGCTTCAACTGATGTTATAAGCTTTGTATCATTGTTCTTTACTAAAAGTTTATTATTATTCACAATGATTATGTGTTTCTGTTTAGGTTTACATTGATGTTTTAAGAAAAATTTTAATGGTTTCTTATGATTTAGGGTTCGATAGGTTTCAATGATTCAATAAGGTTTGATTGATGCAACAGGTTCTTTTAGGTATGCATTCATTAGGTTTCAGGCTTCAACTGATGTTGTAAGCTTTGTATCATTGTTCTTTACTAAAAGTTTATTATTATTCACAATGATTATGTGTTTCTGTTTAGGTTTACATTGATGTTTTAAGAAATATTTTAATGGTTTCTTATGATTTAGGTTTCGATAGGTTTCAATGATTCAATAAGGTTTGATTGATGCAACAGGTTCTTTTAGGTATGCATTCATTAGGTTTCAGGCTTCAACTGATGTTATAAGCTTTGTATCATTGTTCTTTACTAAAAGTTTATTATTATTCACAATGATTATGTGTTTCTGTTTAGGTTTACATTGATGTTTTAAGAAATATTTTAATGGTTTCTTATGATTTAGGTTTCGATAGGTTTCAATGATTCAATAAGGTTTGATTGATGCAACAGGTTGTTTTAGGTATGCATTCATTAGGTTTCAGGCTTCAACTGATGTTATAAGCTTTGTATCATTGTTCTTTACTAAAAGTTTATTATTATTCACAATGATTATGTGTTTCTGTTTAGGTTTACATTGATGTTTTAAGAAAAATTTTAATGGTTTCTTATGATTTAGGGTTCGATAGGTTTCAATGATTCAATAAGGTTTGATTGATGCAACAGGTTCTTTTAGGTATGCATTCATTAGGTTTCAGGCTTCAACTGATGTTATAAGCTTTGTATCATTGTTCTTTACTAAAAGTTTATTATTATTCACAATGATTATGTGTTTCTGTTTAGGTTTACATTGATGTTTTAAGAAATATTTTAATGGTTTCTTATGATTTAGGTTTCGATAGGTTTCAATGATTCAATAAGGTTTGATTGATGCAACAGGTTGTTTTAGGTATGCATTCATTAGGTTTCAGGCTTCAACTGATGTTATAAGCTTTGTATCATTGTTCTTTACTAAAAGTTTATTATTATTCACAATGATTATGTGTTTCTGTTTAGGTTTACATTGATGTTTTAAGAAATATTTTAATGGTTTCTTATGATTTAGGGTTCGATTAGTGGTTTATGTTTTAGGTATTGTTTTAGGTGTTTATAGGGTTTACATTGATGTTTTAACAACGTTAACATTGGAGTTATACAAAGCTTATAATTTAGATATTAATTTTTTAAAAACATTTTTTATTCGGTCATACAAAGATTTGAATCATTTTAGGGGGTCTTATACTCAAACCTTAACATTACTATTCTGATATGGATTTTGGTGGTTGTTACAGGTGCATACACCCCAAAGTTATACAATGGTTTATGGATTTTGGTGTGAGTCGGAGGCTAACAACCGTGCGTGTATTGTAAGATATCTGTTACATGCTAAAATTTATATAGTACAGTATGTTCATACTTTTCCTAATAATATTTTAATCTTTCTAATTCTAATCAGGTGTTACCAAAACTGTATGAGAAGTGGATCGAAGATTATGGTTATCCAAGCGGTAATACCAAAATCCGTACCTTGGATTCAAAAGTGTTCGATATTAAAGTGTTGAAGATTGGTGGCAAGTGGTTCTTCTACAATGGTTGGAGGACAATGATTACTGAGTTGAGGTACCCATCTGGCTGTAACTTTCTATTTCAGTACGAGGACAACCTTCGCTCTTTCAGGATGATTACTTTCCATCAAGATGCAGTGTATGCACCTGGTAACTTCTTTTACTGCAGATTGTCCGATCCTTACACCACTGAGAAGCGATTGGTATGTTTTTTTTTGAATCAAATTACATCATTAGATTTTATTATACAATATTTTCATACAATAACTTATTTTAACAAGTATCAACTTTTTTGATGTTTTTTACAGCATCTCAGTTGTTACGTTGTTCATGGTTTAATGAACAATCTGCTCCCGAAGGACCCAATTGCAGTTAGAGCTGCTCCACGAAAAAACTTTCAGATCCAGCTAGCAGTGGATGATGGTTTCTTTTATGTCACTAAAGGATGGCCGTTCATTAAGGAAAGTTTTTCAATCACACCTGATCATCTCATTGTCTTCGAAATCATTGACCAGGTCTTCTCTGTTTTTACTAAATATAAATTCTAAATCTTTATTACTATATGTTTTTTTCTCGCTGTAAACGTCGTAAGCCTGATCAAATGAATATATTTCTTTTTTTTAACAGAGCACATACAATATGTCGGTTTTTGAGCAAAACAAGCTTACTCTTCCTCCTGAACTTAAATGGGAAGCTGAAGTTAAGGAGGAGGATGATGATGAAGATTACTTTGATGAAGACATCATCATTCTTTCTACTGATGATAGTGATGAGGTTTTAGTTTCTGATGAGTCAAGCGAGGAGGATGAAGAGGACACTGATATGGAGGAAGAGGATGATGACTCTGAGGAAGAGGAGGATGTTGGTGTGCCAGTTGTGTTCGTTGTTGACAAACACTATGTAAGTACCATAATTTATTTTTTAAATGTATTAACTTATATGCATTTTAGTCCATCAGGTTTAACTTTGGGTCTTTATATGTTAGTGCAGCCATAGTAGTGGTTTATAAGTTGACCACCTCCTAATGTGGGTCAAATTTTGTTACTTAGTAGTATTTAGATGTTATATGTTAGGATTTCGTCAAATGTGGGTCAATTGTTGTTGTTTATTAAGATGTGAAATATGGGTGAACTGGTGTAATTGTTAGATGTTACTTTGGGTCAAGTTATTTAGATTCATTAACCCTTTAGCTACACAAATGTGTCAATCTGGTCAAATCATGCAACTGTTGGTGCAGTTGAGCAGAGTTTTTGAACTAATCGATGTCAAGTAATTTATTTGTTATATGTCACTTATTTAGATTCACTTTAATTTTCAACTGTACACATCATATTTCAAATCTAATACAGAATCTCAGCACTAAAACATTAGGTGACCAGTTTGTCAAAAATATATATCTGATTCAAATGGGTCATCTGTGGTCATCAGTCAACTGCACCAAATACATATATAATATTTATCTTTTAGGTTTAACTTATATGCGTTTTAGTCCATCAGGTTTAACTTTGTGTCTTTATATGTTAGTGCAGCCATAGTAGTGGTTTATAAGTTGACCACCTCCTAATGTGGGTCAACAATTACACCAGTTCACCCATATAATAAAATCTAATGATGTAATTTGATAGTGGTCAGTTGTTGTTGTTTATTTAGATGTGAAATATGGGTGAACTGGTGTAAATGTTAGATGTTACTTTGGTAGCAGGTTATTTAGATTCATTAACCCTACAGCTACACAAATGGCTCAATCTGCTCAAATCATGCAACTGGTTGTGCAGTTGAGCAGAGTTTTTGAACAAATTGATGTCAAGTAATTTATTTGTTATATGTCACTTATTTAGCTTCACTTTAATTTTCAAGTACACATCATATTTGAAATCTAATACAGAATCTCAGCACTAAAACATTAGGTGACCAGTTTGTCAAAAATATATATCTGATTCAAATGGGTCATCTGTGGTCATCAGTCAACTGCACTAAATGGGTCATTTTAAGTGTTACATAATCAATATAGATTTTTAGTGCTGAGATTGTTGACCTTATGAGGTCAATCTGCACTCACTGTTGTGTTTAGTTGTCATATGCACCACTTATGTGATATCCAAATGAGATGATCAGCTATATGTATATATTTTTATTTAGTAACTTTGTATTCGTTGTTATTTGCGTAGCGTATGAAGACCCCTTGGGCAAGGGAAAACAGGTTGTGCAGGAAGAGGGGTTTGAGCATTCTTGATGGTGAGGGTTTAAGTTGGGGAGTGTCTGTTGGGAGGGAAGGTGAACCTGGAAAGTACCGTTGGTACATCAAGGGTATGTCGGCTTTTGTAGCTGATAAGAACTTTCAGCTTGGTGATCAAATGCATTTCCTGTTTTTCCAAAAGCAAGGTGTGTTCAAGTTCTCTAATGTTGTTAGGGGTAGTGGTAGTTAGTTAAAACAGTGGTGGTTGTTATGTGGTTTGTAGACAATAGTTTTTGGTGGGTAACTTTTTTAAGTTAGAACATGATCTATGGTTGGTAGTCACAAACATTTCCACGTTTACTGCTCATGTGGTAAGTCGTGGTTTTTGGGTTTATATATCTTGATAAACAGTAATTTTTTGGGTTATGTTTAATATACATATGATTGTGCTTATGATCTATGTTTAGTAGTCGTATATTGTAATGTTCCAGGTTGTTTAGCAAGTAAGTTAGCAATGTTTGAGTAAGTTAGTAATTACATATCCATATTTTTTAAGAAAAAACTATATTTTGTAACATATTTTAAGAAAAAACTATATGTTTTAATAAAAAACTATATTTTCTAACATTACATATCAATATGTTTTTAAGAAAAAGGTTTTCTTAACATTAATGTTGTAATCTTTTGGTAGGTTTAGTAGTCATGTATGATTGTGCATATGATGTTTTAATAAATATAAATTCCTTTTATATTACGAAGTTTAACTTTTACATATCATTGTTAACAAAATCAAATTAAGATTATTACAATTAATAATATCATCAAAATATTTATAGTACATTTGAATTATTTAAAACCAACCCTTTCAACCATTTAAAATCAATGTTTGACTATGTTAATTAAATTGTATTACACTTTTACAATTATTTTAAATCGGTTATTTTAAAAAATTAATAATAAACAATTTTATTCAAAAATTAAATACAATTACACAAACTTCAAAATGCATGAACAAACGCAAAATCCTACCTATTTAAATAAAACTCAACAACGTAAACTTTTAAATAAACAATTTTTTTAAAACTATAATTTCAATTATACAAAGTTGAAAATATTACCATACCAAAAATCGTAGGTATGTAAACAAAACTCAACAATTTAAACTTTTAACTTAATACAGGAAACATATAAAAATGCTAATTATATTTTCATAACTTTAACCGAAATTTAACTTAATAATGGAAACACTTAAATGTAAATTTCGTTAGTGTTCAATTTTTATATTATGTTTGTCATAATTTAAACTTTACATTTTTTAAGTTAATAATGGAAACAACTTTACATTTTTAAGGTTGAGCCAACTTTAAGTTTACCTGATGATGAAGAGGTGAAGGACGTGACTTGATTTAAACAAGTTTTGGTTTGCACGAATAAAGGTTGTCCCAAACAGATTGTCTCTGCTGATCCAGTGTAAGACTTCTATTTGATATACATAACTTATAATTGTATGATATTATTTATTTATTTTTTACGTTTTAGTATTCATGTTTACGTTATTAATTTTTTTAGATATAGGGTTTATTTATTAGTTTTCGTGTTTTAGGTATAGGATTCCAATAAGGGTGCAGGATTGTACTGGAATAACATCGCTTACACTGTTTGATCGAGAAGCCAAAAAAATGTTCCGCATGTCATCGATGCAGCTTCTTGAGAAAAGCAAACAGGTAACTTATTTTTATCAGTCTTTAACAATATAAGCGATGTTAATTTGTATTACTTACTAGATTAATGCCCACGTCTACACGCAGTTGACCAACGTGCTTCTATTCTTAACACTTTAATCAACGGATCTTAAGAGCATAATAAGCAATTATTGGAACACTCTTTTTTCAACCTAAAAGCCAAGTTAAAATCTAACTAATGAAAAAAATTAATCTAATAACAAAACCAATATATAAAAAAGCATAACTGATTAACTTTTTATAGATAATATAAACCAAAATTACAACTTTTATTAAAGTTGTTAATAACCTGCATCATAAAGTACCAAATACATACTAAGAAAAACTATTAAAAGTTCATATAAAACATACTAAACTTCATCACCTTCCTCATCGTCATCATCATCATCCCTTTCAGAATCGGACTCCTCCTCTGCTTCCACCATTGCCGCTTCCTCTTCCAGATTCATGATTCTTAGGCGAATCATTTGTTCCAGGTTCAAACTTGCAGTGGTTCTACGGTTGTTAGACATGCGTACATTATCCAGTTCCACAAGCAAGTCATAGTCATTGCAGTTCTCAATCTGATCCCTTGACATCAACCGATATTCACCATCGGTAAACAGAATACTTGCAACATTAAGATTTTCAGCAAAAAACCAACTTTGGACATGAAATACCTCCATAAGTTCATCAAACTCTTCCACTTCAAAGATTTCTTCCAACTTAGCAATCAATCTGCTCTCTTCATTGCTCGGTAACCTGATGGTTCTTCCAAACTCATACACTTGTCTTTTAAAGTCTTCATCCATTTGCATAATCGCGTTTCTTGAACCAAAAACTAATAACGTAGTGTCACTCATGTTCACAAAATACCTACGCTTTATGCTGCAGAACCTCCAACTGACAACCCTTTCCATTGTTGAAATTTTATTTTCTTGGATTTGTGTGTGTTTAATTTGAAGAAAGTAAATATGTGATTTAGATTTAGTGATTATCATTATATAGAAACATTAAAACGCGTTTAAGGGAACCGAAGTGACAACTTCAATTTTCACATCTAATACTAATTAATATTTGATACCCTATTAATTGATGATCTTTTGAAAAGACTAATGGTGCAGCCTATATACGAAAATGGCGGTTCTTATTTTAAGAAATTATAATTCGAATAATTAAATATAAACTAAAAAAGTTAATGGTTATTGTTACCATATTTATTACTATAAGAGATTTGATGTAATATATAAGATTTTTAATACCAAAATTTACCTTAAATATAATTATTAAATTTGTATGATCTAGGTTTCCTACTTTGAAAATTAAAGTAGGGCAATTCAACATTGATGAGAAACTTGATGGTTATGGTATACGTAAGCTTACAAATGATTCGGAGATTGTAGCTTCTCTTGAAGAACGGTTCCTTGACATTCAGGTTATGATTATCATTTAAATATTTCGTTATAATTACTGTTATGAATCGTTATTATTGTTGTTATTTACTTATTGTTTAAACCTTTGTTTTTTAGATCGATCAACTTGTGCTTCAAAATACTGATCTTCGTCAATCTTCAACACAGAATGCAGTGCCTGTGAATGAACTACAGTTTACTTGGTCAATCATGTTTAATATTAGATTTGAATGTACCTTATTCTAACAATTTCGACATGGCTTTTAACATTGTAGGATTCTGTTGGAGATAAGTTAATTATGCAGTATAAAGCCGAATAGTGACGATGCTGCTTTATTGAAGCAAAGTAAGTTAATTATTTTGGATGAAGCTCCAATGATTCACAAGCATGCTTTTGAGGCACTTGATCGTACAATGAAAGACGTCTTTGCAGTCAAATTCTTCAGGTAATTCTGAGTTGCCTTTTGGTGGTAAGGTTATGGTTTTGGGTGGTGATTTTAGACAGATCCTTCCTGTTGTTCCAAATGGGAGTAGAAGAGATATTTTAAATGAAAGGCTTCTTGCATTGTTTCCTGGAGATGAAGTCGAGTATTTGAGCTCTGATAGTATATGTCAGATTGAGAATGGTAATAACCGTTCACAGGAAGAATTATACTCTCCTGATGTCCTTAATGGTTTAAAAATTTCTGACTTACCTAATCATTGTTTAGCACTAAAAGTCGGTGTACCAGTTATGTTGTTGAGAAATATAGATCAACAAAATGGTTTGTGCAATGGAACGAGATTACGAATCACCAGACTTGCAAAGCGTGTTATTGAAGCCGAGATCATATCAGGCGGAACCATTGGTACCAAAACTCTTATTCCTAGAATAAATTTGATACCGTCTGATATCAAGATTCCAGTAAAGTTCCAAAGGCATCAATTCCCAATAAGCGTGTGTTTTGCAATGACCATCAATAAAAGCCAAGGACAGTCTTTATCGAAAGTTGTATTGTATTTAAGAAACCCTGTATTCTCACATGGCCAGCTTTATGTTGCATTGTCAAGAGTTAAAAGCAGGGCAGGCGTGAAGTTACTTATACTTGATGCTGATGGGAAAGTGATGACCAAAACAAAGAATGTAGTTTATAAGGAAATATTCAGCGATATTTTTGAATAACTGTGTATTCGTTGCTTTTAAATTTTAATAAAATTTGTCTACTTTATTTTTGTTATAGGTTATACTACTCCAAATAACCGTACGTTGTTGAACCGCGTGTCCACGCGGGCAAATATCTAGTTGGGTAATAAAGTAATCTACCAATCCATTACTTTACTTTTTAGGTGGGATTTGTGTCGAATTAGCAGAGCTATAACAATTAAGATGTTGTTTCTTTAATATCAAGTGTACAAATTAGATTTATGTAATTTGAGCCGTAAAAAAAAATACTTTACCTTTAATTTCTATAGGTAACAAAATTATAAACAAAATTAAAATAGTTAAAATTGTCTTTAAAAAGGACAAGAATTTAAAATGGGCATATAATTGACTATTTCAATATTTCACCCTATAGACACAAGAATATTAAAACGATCCCAAACCAATTAAGATCCAACCTAGGGGCACAAAAAGCAGGTTTGGGCCAAATACAACCCGACGCTTTGGCATGGTTCAGAGATTTTGTGATGAGAATTGTTTTACAACCGCAACTGATTAGGGTCCAAACCGATAAAAAACCGGTTTTAAACCCGAATATAGTTGGTTTGAGTAGGTTGCACTCTCTCCTTGAGTAGAGGTGCACAAAAAAACGGAACTAGAATAAAAAAAACCCGGAACCGTACCCGGCCATACCCGCCGAGTACACATAGAGTATAGATTTCTATGTAAAAAACCGGACCCGATTTATACCCAGTTATACCCGGGTTTTTTTAATACCCGGAACCGGGTTTTCCTAATACCAAAAACCGGGTATTGAAAAACCAAAACCGGGTATGGTTTTTTATGCTGGGAACCGGAACTGAAACCGGTTCTTTCAATACCTGGTCAAAGTGATACCCGATCCTCCCCGAAACCGGTTCTATAACCGAAACCGGGTATTAAAAAACCCGGTTTATGCACCTCTATCCCTGAGTACCGGTTTCTAACCTAAACCGGTTAGGCCCATTAAGCCCAAGCCAGTTTTAGCACAACCCGGATTTTTGTATACTTGTATTTCACGGTTTCACCCTAGGTCTAACCCATTTCATTTAACCCCTAGTTAAGCACCCAAGGCATTATAGCCTAGTGGTATCTTGGTGGTGAGATAAGACTTAAGGGCCATAAGGTCCTGGGTTCGAATCTCACAAAGGGGGTTTTCTCATAATTATGTGTTTCCTCCTGAATTGGTGACTTGGTGGTGGAATATGATCGCGTGGCAACACTGGTGGCACGATGATACTCCAGTGTTCCGTGAGTGATTCCAATTTGTTAGCCGTTCAAAAAAAAAAAAAACCTAGTTGAGCCCAAGCTCACTTCGCCGGTTAGGTCTCTTCTTCTTCTTGACAGGTCCTCTGTCTGGTCTTCGGCATCTCCAAATCGCCGGTTAAAAACAACTATTATATTAACTTTATACACAATTATTGAACTTATTTTTTTAAAAAAGAAAATACGAACTGGAAACAGGGTGATCGAGCAATGGCTGAGCAACCTGTGAAAGGAACAGTGACATCATTATCATCAATTTATGCACCAGAAGACGCCCAAAAGGCGTCCCTACATGTTCAGGAAGTAATATCTGAACGTCAGAAAGAGGTTCACCAGTTACAATCCTTCCTTAATGATAACACCTCTCTTGTTAATCTTGTTAAGAAGCTTCCAGAACAATTGCACCACGATATTATGGCAAGTACTCTGCTACATCCACAATTCTTATTTATTAATTTTTTGATATTTTTGTTTTGATGATATGAGTTTGTAGAGACTTAGGGTTAAGACTACCTTACTAGGTTAGTTTTTTAGTATTTTATAGTGCTCTTTGCCTCTTTGTATGTTATCATTTGTTTGTGTGACTATATGATGTGGTATTTGTCCAAATTAGGCTTTTTTACAGAGGTTCTGCTACTGTTAGCTTAGCTATATCTGGTTTTAGTAAAGTTTTTTTTTAAGTAGCTTCTAAGTTGTGCATCTTTTTATGTATATGACGGGGTCTCATGGGAACTAGCCTCTCTGTCCCTTAGGATAGAGGTAAGGTTTGCCTACATCCAAGGTTTATAAGAACGGAATTGTGCCTTCTTTCTGTTTCCCTTTGCCTCACAAGGCGTATGCCTCGAGGTGAACCAAGGCGTAAGACTGGGGCGGAATTAAAAATAAATAAAAAATTATATATCTTACAAAAAAATAAATTGCTAGCTAATTTCATAGTTAGATTCATCACTAACACAAAAAACACACATAAAAAAGATACGGAATGTTCGAAATTGACACATAAAGTCTAAAAGGTCAAAACCCCCTGAGGCACAGCGCAGCTTTTCTTACCCGCCTCAACCCGGAGAGGCATACATACAAAATAACCCTATGAGGCGCCTTCTCAGACCCTTTTACTGACTGCCTCGTCTTGAGGCCCGCCTCAAGGCAGGCCCCTCAACCGTTTTTTAAACTATGCCTACATCCCACTCTCCTTATACCCTATCAATAGCTTTTTACTATTGGTGGAATTCAACTGGGCATGTTGTTTTTGTTGTTGTTGTTGTGATTTTGTTACTTGTTGAGTTTTGGTTCACATTTAACCCTAATTTTGTGATATTTGAAGCTGATTTTTGAGGATGTTTTTGTAATATGTGTGTTTTTTAACATTGTTATTATAACATGAAGAATCTATGTTTATAGATAATTAGATGATTACTAGTATAAAATCTATGACAGGTAAGTAGACTAAGTAGTTTTGTATTTTTTTTGATAACTTTTCTTGTGACTTGTGGTGGTTCTTTGCTGCATGCCTGCATCTCAAATTGGAATGTTTTGATAACAAAATTAGGATCATCATCATTTAGAAAGCGTGTTTAAACATCTTCATAGACATTTGATTAATAGCTCTTAACCCATTTTTGAATGCATAGTTATGTTCTTTATAACAAGAGTTTCTTTGCGGTATATTTATCAGGTACCTTTTGGGAAGGCAGCCTTCTTTCCTGGAAAATTGATACATACCAATGAATTCATGGTACTTTTATAGTTCGGGTGCTCACCAATTCTTTTATATTTAAAGTTCATCCTTTCTTTTTTATTTTCTTATATGTTTGTTGCTGTTATTTCAACATTTTATATTGCCAAGTTTGGAAGAGAAAACAGGGTAGATGTTTATCTTTGCCAATTCTTAGAAGGTTGTGGCATGAAAATAAACTGCTCTAATTAATGTGTAGACCTTATGAGTCGTATCTAATTTACTTGCAGGTGCTGTTAGGAGAAGGTTACTATGCTGAAAGAACATCCAAACAAACAGTTGAGATTCTGAAAAGAAGAGGAAAGGATTTAGAGTCAAAGATTGAAACACTTAATGCCATAATAACGGATCTCAAGTTTGAGGCCTCTTTCTTTGATGAAACAGCTACTGAGGCCGCGGTAAGTTCTCTTCACTCTGCAGAATTGGCAATTAGATATGTCATAGCTCTGCTATTGTTTGAAAGATGATTGACAAATCAAATGCTTGGAATTGTGTATTATCGAAAGGATAGGGATTGTTGCATGTAGTTTCCACACAGATGATTTGAAACATTAAGAAATAAGGTAGAGTTTTCGATTATGCAACTATACCCGAATTCTTAAAAGAGTTTCATTTGTCAATATTTTAATATATGAGAAAGGTTCAGCCGTTCACAAGAATCAGAATTTATAAGGTTGTCGTTTAATGAAAAAAGGTTAAGAAACCATCAAAATTCTTTTGTGGAAACCATTTCCCCCTTGAGCTTAATTTTTGCACCTAGCCACCTAAAAATATTAAACTTTAAGAATGGTTTAACAGATTTACATCTATTTAGTTAACTCTTGCCAAGTTGGATAATAACTTTTCAGTTGCAGTTACTTTATTTCATGTTTTTGGCATTAATAAATGGTAGAGAATACGGACAAATTGTTGTGTTGAGGAACCCAATCCCCATTTCAACCTTTTTTTTAACTGGGGAACAAAAGGAATATTGACAATGGTGGCATTTTTAAACATTCTTATTAAATGAGGGGTAGTAAAACTTGAGGTGGCAGCCACAGCCCATTTACATATGAATAGATAGTAGATTCTGGTTATGCTTTCTCTCTACTCGGTAAGATATAAAGAGATGGCTAAAAAAGAAACATATCAAATGTGTTGAAAGACATTCAAACAGTTAGAATTTTCTTGAAATATGTAAACATATCTGACCATAGTTGTCAAAGGCGCAAAGGTGAGCGGTACTTAAAAAGCGAGGACTTATTTAAGCAAGGTGCATAGTATATAAGTACCATTTTTAGGGGTTTTAGACATGTTTTAGGCTAGCTTAGGATGTTTTAGGTTGAATCCAGGCTTTTTAGGAAACTTTTAATCGTTTCAGACCAGTTCAAATCTGTTCAGACGATTTTCGGCCAGAATTTGGCCGGAACTTTGCCTGAAAATGCGCTTGAGCTCATGAAAACACGCCTATACAAGCGAAGCGTCAAGGCTGTGCCTAGTGCGCTTTTGTCAACATTTTATCTGATAGAACGGCTAATTAATAAGAAGTGAAATTTTTTGAACAAAAAGTGTTTGTCAATCCAACTTGCGGTGGCTCCTTTGACTACCCATTTGACCCATTACCCTCCCATGAGGCCATGACCCACTTTGGCCTTTAAATAAACCAGTTGGCTTGTTTTGGCATATTGTTTGAATGTTTTCTGTAAACCTCCAGTTGTTGCTTTGTTGATCTAATCCAGTGTAGAATGGCTTGTATTTATTTTGCATTCGCGAGTGCACATATATGTTAGTAAATCTGTCTTCATGTGTTGATGATGTTGCTGCAATGTTGTATTGTTATGATCTACATCTACCAACTTATGCAGAACATCATTATATATCTATATGAGTTGTTGTTTTCTTATGTTTTGTTTAGAATGGTCAATAGATAGATACATAGTCTTAACATCTTCACGCGGTGATTTAAACAGGAAGGTATTGTAGAAATAAGAGAAGAATATGTTGATGAAGATTTTAGTGAAGATAAGGCCAAGACAGCAGGTTCATAACTCTTAATATTTGATATCTTGGTTTGAACTAGATATATAACTTGTTCATAGGCATATGTCACGCAATCATCATTTCTTTTTGCATATTTGAAATTATAATAATGATGAGCTAGTTATAAGATAGGATAAAATCTATTGAGGCCACCAATATGCATTGGCTTTTGTATCTGTTTAAGGGAAAAAAGCTATTTTTATTTAATTAGTACCGAGTGCTGGGCATGATGTGCATGTGTATAGTGCATTCGCAATTGTAGTTAAACCAAGACTAGTGCCACATAAGTGCATAACAATCGGATCAATTATCTTGCAACAAACATTTCAAATTGCTATTTATTATATTTAGCAATTTAACCTACTCCTAAAATAAATTACATGGAGAATGGGAAATAATTAACCACAAGCTATTATCTTACTCTATTAGTGAATAAAATCAACTTTCATATTCCTTCTATTCATCAAACAGCTAGATTATTGGATTCTGAACCTTATGTTGTTATAAAACGATATGATACAAAGGTGATTTAGAAATAACTGACTGAAGGTCTTGAGTCAAATATGAATTTCAGGCGAAGATGATTTTGCTCGTATACTAGCCCGGATTGATGAACTTGAAAAGGAAGAACTTGAATCTGAAATTGCTGAAGAAGGTGAAAAGGAAGAAGGTGAAGAGAAAGAAGAGGATGATGTTGAACCCGAGGTTAGAAATTCAGAGGTAAGGTCTTAAGTTGTTAAATATTTACTACATCTGTTTACATAATTGCGATTAATTTTCCATTCAATAATGAATACTCAACAAACAAATGGTCCCTGCAAAATAATGCTCAACGTGACATGTCTAAGCCGTTCAAGTTGAGCAGCTAAGCTTTCTTATTCTCCTCTATGACATTAAATGATTTTTACCTTTTTATCAGCTATCAAAAATTTAACTGAAAGATGTCTTTTAAATTCTACAAATTATTTAAGTTATTAAATAGTATGTTTACTTGAAACTTGCAGCTCAAAGAGTCACCAGATATTCCTGTATCCAAAGGTCAGTTTGCTGTTAACATATCTTTCCTTAGGATTCCATGCTTTAGAGATTTGTTGCAATGCTATGAACTTTGTTAGGGTTCTGCATTCTGGTTCATCTTGTATTCAAGATTAGTGATTTGGTATCTGATACTCTGTTGTTTATCATGACACCAGATTCACATATTAAAGTTCCCACACCCAGCGGATCAAACAGTTCAGCAAGGCCTGTAGAGCATGATAAATTGGAGAGTCGGCCCCACACACCTGCGCCAAGGAATGAAATCGAGGTAGAAATTTTTACCTATTAACTTAAGAATGGGTCAGTTTCTATTGAGTTTATATCTACAACGGGTTGCCCAAAGTCTCTTTAATGCACACAACCTCTTCAATTGTTCTTATTCAAACATTTAAATTGTTTTAGTACTAATAATGTTTCTGTAATCATAATTAATGCACTAAATTTTCAGACATGTTTTAGAAAACTTAGTCATGTTTTAGAAAATGGACAGAAGGATAGGCAGATGAAGGATGAATCTGATTTGACCCATTATGATCTGTAGAAAAAATAACCCATTTCCTGGCCTTTTTAAATATATGACCCATTTCAAACCAAATATGTGATTCTGTTCTGACCCATTACCCGACCCACCCATGTTTCTACTTCCACGTTCTGTGATAAATCTAATGAAAATGCTAATGGCTGTGGACATATTTTGAAGGTTTCTACCTTAGCATCAAACTCAAGCAATGCCAGTAGAAAAACAAGTGTTGCTGCACCTGTGTCAAAGGAGGTAAAGAAATACTAATACATTCTGTGATAAATCTAATGAAAATGCTAATGGCTGTTGACATCTTTTTAAGGTTTCTACCTTAGCATCAAACTCGAGCAATGTCAGTAGAAAAACAAGTGTTGCTGCACCTGTGTCAAAGGAGGTAAAGAAAATTGTATCTGTCCGCACCTTCTCTTAACCTTCAAGGGAGTGTTCTGTTTGATTAATATATTTGCTTTGAAGTATGGGTTTGAAGGAAAAGGGTTGATGCCCATAATGCTATCAAACCCATACCAATAGTGATTCCCGCATGCAAACCAAACGCTACTTTTGTTTGTGTGATGGTAACAACTGTCATTAAACGTTTTGCAGGTAGCCGATATTGGTTCGAGCTCAATCAATGATACCAGCAAGGCAAGTTTTATTACACTGCAAACATATCTAAGCTCAAGGAATATGATAATTCCCTAGCTATGATGATTTTTTTATTTATTTATCTTTTTTGCAGGCCTTTACAGGTTCTATAGTAGAACACACCCATAACATCGAAAACAGTCAAAAGGGTCAAACACCCGCACCTGCACCAGCATCTAAACCTGTATCAAGATTCAAGCTGCAAAGAAAATAGCTACATGATGATTTTGAGGCACCAGATGCACTCACTTTTTGATGGCGATAGAACAACTGGACCTAGTAGATCTATTTTTTATTTGGTTAAATATTTTATCTTAGCATGTTTGATCTGTTAAAAAGGCAACTCAAATTGACCCATTTTGGTCAAATTGCCGCCTTATTTAAGAATATGGAGAATGTTTATCCAAAAGTCAGTTTTTGACCCGTCAATTATATAAAACTAATGCCACATCTTTTTAATGCAACTTTGTAGTTTATACAAATTTTGGTTGTAGTTTTAATAAATAAATGATAAATAAATTAATACTTAAGGGCTGCTTTCCTATATTTTTTTCACAGGATCATTTGCATGAACACTAAATGTGTCTAATGTAAATGTTTCTACACATTGTTTAGTTATAAGACCTTGGGGTGTGGTCATCGGTGAGGGGATAGGTGGGTGCCATGAAGGCACTTCCCCGTCGGGAACACCGCCCCCTGACCCCATTTCAGTGCCAACATGGGATACTCCCTCTCCTCCCCGAAGCAAAAAGTGACTTTAAAAAAAGGGAGGGGGGAAGGGGTACCATTCCCCTCAAAAGGGGGAGGGGATGAGGGAAATGACGTAGCGTTGATGTGGACAAAGGGGAACCACACCCCATAGTCTAACCTAGTTATTATATAGTACACCAGTTGTGGGTGTTTATAAGTAGTACCTACAATTGTTTATTAATAACTTGTTTTGTAGTACATAACTTGTATTTACCCTTTGGTTTTTAATAAGTTTAACAATTAGTCCTTCATTTTTAATAAATTTATATTGTTCCCTTTGTTATACTACAATCCCTAAACTTTGTGGGTTTCACTTTATTTATTAACGTTCCACGCGAGTTATTTATATCTACATTTCGACATGAGTTTTTGTAATGTTGTTTTTAAATCGATCAGTTGTTTTAAACATTTTTTGAAACCGTCTGACGCTCATCTCTAAATAGGCCATTGCGGCACGCTTTTTGTGAATTTTCATAATGCTTTTTTAAACGACCTATTGTTTTTAAGGGTTTTTTTAAAATCATTTGGTGTTTTAAACTGACCGATGTTCATTTTCAGATACACCACTTGGACATGTTTTTTACTCCCTCCGTCTCATTTTAGATGTCATGGGTCCACAAACACACATATTAAGAAATCTTTGTTTGTATGTTGTAAAATGACAATAATATCTTCAAGTTATTATTTCAAATCTTTGACTGTCTTTTGTCTTTTATGGGCAAAACTGAAAATTGCTTAGAAATGAACATCTAATTTGGGACAACAAAAAGTGCAAAAATGGACATTTAAAATGGGACGAAGGGAGTATATACTTTTAAACTGACTCGCTGCAATTCACGACCATCTTGTTTATCTTTATATACGTTTTGGTGTAAGTTTTGTCTGAATAATTTGGATTTCGTAGACAACAACGTAACATTTCCGTGATTTTCGACTATACAATCACGACATGGTTTTTTGATGGTTAAATTTGCAAATTGCTTATTTTTGTCTATGTTTCGAATCCGTCGCTGAGTGCGAGTGGTAACCTACTAGCTAGCTTTATTTAATAAAACTATAAACATAATATATATCTTGTTAGAATATAGAACAACCCTTAGATTCACCGTAATACTTCGTACATTTCACAAGTCTTTTCCATTTCATAATTCATACTTTGTGCACTTTGTGTCTTATTGATTCGAACTCCTACTTTGTATCACATGTGTAAGGTTCGCATGTATGTAAGAAGTATGCTTTTTTTTTTCTTTGCTTCACGTGTTCAGGGAATATACGAGACATGCTTTGTGTGTGAAGTAACATGCAAATCCGTATATATATAAATTAATATTATAGTTAAATAAGTTAAATATGTCGATGAACTTAGGACCCAGTGGCGAAGCTTGGTTCTCGAATAGAAGGGGGTCAGACTCAATTTTTTTCGATCGGTAGTGGCCGGAAGATCAAATTGGCGGGCGCCAACCTCAATTTACCTATGAAAGTCGCAAATGTCTACCGCTGCGCCAAAAAACAGGACGGCCAAGGCACCCCCTGGCCCTCACAATCCTTCGTCCCTGTTACGACCTAATGTTATTCAATGTGTATATAAAAGTGTCCTATCAACCAAGTGATTATGTGTAAAGTGTAAGTTTTTCGTATAATATTAAGTTTAAGTTATTATGTAAACACGTCGATAAAAAGTAAATGAAAGATGGCTAAGAGCATTCACAACCCACCCCCCATTTCCTCCCCCATTCTTAAAATTTAAGAAAATCCTACAAAAACTCACTCCATCCTAACCCCTTTCCCCATACCCCATTTCTAAAATTTACAAAAAACCTATGTTGAGCCCCCATATATGGGGTCTTCCATCCTTCCCCCATATCATTTAATAATAATAAAATAATACAAATGAAAGGTGGAGTGAATTAATGTTGGTTGTAAAAGAATAAAATAATAATAAAAAAAGCTTATAGGGGATATGAATGGGGAATGGGATGTGAGAGATTTTGCAAAAGTGAGTGGCAAATTTAGAAAACTATGATTTTTCCTTAAATTATATGGTTGGGGATGGGGGATGGGTTGTGAATGCTCTAAGGAAATCAAAAGAAAAGGTTGTGTATGCATGGAAGACATTTGGGGTGTTCTTTTTAACTTTTCTTTTTTCTATTTTCTTAGTTTTTATAGTTTCTTTTACTTTTGAGTTTGGAGAGAGGTTTCGATTTAAAAAAGTTAACGGCCGTACTTTTCTATCTCCTATAAATAATTTAGAAACATTAAAACTACAATATCATAGTTTAATCTCTAAAGATATGTTTGTTTTTTTATAAGTTTAGACCTACGATAAAAACAATAATTTTTTAGGTCTATTTTTTTAAGTTTTCTTGCGACATCATTAAAGAAATTTAAGCTAGATATTTCATAGTAGTTAATTCAACTTAAGGGTGCTATAATATAATATTTTGTAAAGAAAACAAGTCGTTCTCAACGTGTTGATTTATTATATTTTGCAACTAGTTACTTTTACGATAAAAATGACACTTCGAAAGAGTCATTATTACTAGTAAATGGATGGACTATTAACCTCAACTTTTTTTCTTTTTGAAATGTCTGTATAGAACATTTGTCAAGTTGTAAATTTCCCATCAAACAAAAAAAAATATCATTGTTGATGTGACTGAATTTTATAAATGATAAATTCAACGGTGAGAAACCTTTTAAAACATGAATAACTTTATGACTTCAGAAAATATTCGTCTCAAATGAGTCATTTGACCGTTCAATGCCTAAAACTCAAATTTAACTCGCACAAAAAATCGACTTGAAATATCACACGTTCAATCACACTTCTAACAAACCTATAATTGCTTAAGAAGTTCAACTACTAACTACTCTTCTTTTAAAACTATATAATTTACTAATGTGTTTAGTACTTTAGTTTCGATACAGGTAAATATGTTAAGAGTAATTGGATGGGCGTCATAGTCCAAAGCAAAGCCCACAAAAAAATTTAGTGACTAATCCCATACCTCGAGTTCTAATTGTTTTGTGTTTCAGATATTCCTATCTAGTTGAGTCATTTTTTCGTATCATAAAATTCAAACCCTTTTCTTTTTAGAAGAATTTATTATTTTGTTCTTTAATTTTATAATTTATCTCGACCTTTTTTAGATTATTTATTATGTTAAAGGATAATGGAGTATAATATAATTAAGTACAAATAGATTTAAAATGCTACACATATAAATGACTAGAGTAATTATTACTCTACTTCATCTTTTGTAATGTTGTTATTCTAGTTCAAAACTTCATAGTAATACTAAGGGGCTGTTTGGTAGCTTTTTAATCAACCTCTTAACTATTAAATTCTAAATCATTCAGCATTCAAACCATTTGTTTCAGCATTTGAATGAAATGATTAAATGCTGAACCATTAAGCTAATAAGTGATGTTGAATGATTTAGCTCTTAACCATTCAGAGCCTCTTAACCATTCAAATCATCTTAATGATTCAGCACTTAATCAACCAAACAGTCCCTAAGTACTTTAACTATCCGAAGCCACCTGAACTAGAGAATCCTAACACGAAACCGAAAGACCCGAACCTTATATGGGTCAATTACTAGGTCACTTATTTCCTAGCTAATAATTGAACAACCCGACCCGGAAACCTTGAAATTTATCATCTATTTTTTCATATAAATGTGTTTTGGTTTAGAGTATCTGGTATTTGAACATCAAGTTTTGTCAATTTTGAACATTATCATATCATATTGTTCCAAAAATCAAACAACCTAACCCGACCTCAAATAACCTGAACCCGACTAACATAAACTTTAAATATTTATTAATTTATTTGTATCATATCTCACCCCATTAAACATTAACCTATATATAAACCACAAGGAACAACCAATCAATTCACACTATAGAAAAACAATAACTACAAAAAAAAATCTTGATTGTTATTATTTGACACAAAAATCAAAATAACTGATGATTGCAACTATAATTTGAGTCCACTCCCTTGTTAGTTGACACCTACCTCAATAGTAAAATAATAATATTATTCCGGCAAAACAACCGGTTAGCCGCCGGCACCATTCGAATATTTGTTGGTTTCCCTTTGTCTTTCCTTAACTTAGCCCTCATGTCACGTCATCACCAAGTTTTCTCACCCCTTTATTTATACTTTTTCCTTTCTTCTTCTACGTAATAAGTTAGAAAATGATCCCACAAGACCTGGTCAACCTCCACTCATCTTGTTTCATATGCCTCCAATCCTCTGTCAAACAGTCATACCATTACTTTGTATTTCACGTCTGGAAGAATAGACAAATACCCATTATTTTTTTTCATCTTTTTTTGCCTTTTGCCATTAAATTCTCTGTTCTATCATCCTTGCACACCAAGTGTTTGATGAATTGCCTGAACGAAATCAAAAGTATTTTTCTTTATTTTTTTTGTTATTTCGGTAAGAGGGTTGCTTTAATTTGATTAATTAAGCATGATTATGGGATATGATTCAGGTTTTTTTAATCCCACGTGGGTGTAAATTATTCTTGTTTATATACTGTTTATAAAAGGTGTTATTTTTTCATCTGGGGTTGTCAAGAAATGGAGGATAAAGGTGTTCCTGATGTTTATGATGGTGAGGAGGCTAGTACTAGTGTGACAAAAGATTGCTTGACTTTTTCGCAGTTATCGCACTCTACGCGTAAATTGGGTGCGGTTCTTGGTGAATTTAAGGAAAATAAGATCATGGAGAGTTCTCCGATTAGAAAAGCTGTTGAGTCTCTTGAAACCGAGTTGAAAAGGGCTAAGGCGTTGGTTGCAAGTCCGCGTTATGCTTCTTCGCCTAATAAACGGATTGAAGAAATTACAGAGAATCTTGGCAGGTCGATAGGGCTTGTGTTGTTTGCTAGTCATGATGTGTCGATGAACGGTAAAGAAAAGCTCGAGGCGTTAAGGAGGGAAATGATGAGTGTGGCGCAGTTTAGTGCTGTGAGTTCTGATAGTAAATCGGATTTTGTGGATGATGGTGTGACAGAGGAGTATGAGGATATTGTTGAGGAGATAGTTGAAGTGGAAAAGGATTTTTCGTGTTCTAGTGTTGAAGATGTTGTTTTGTATCTCAAGTGTGGAAATGATGAACAGTTAAAAGTTGCACTTTTTGCTTTGAACACATTGATAAGGGATAATACGGCTGCTTGTGAATGGATTGATACTGAAGGAGTTGTCCCAATATTGTTCGGTCGGTTGAGCTCTACAAATTCAGTTAATCGGTTGAGTATCATAAAAAATCTGAGAAACATTGTTGCACAAAATGATGAAATCAAGGTATGTTGAGTTACATCCTTCATTATAAGCTGTACTGGATTGGTGAATGTACTACTTTTTGTTACTTTAAGAGTGTGCCTTATGAAGTACTACATTGATTTTTACACATCAGTAATTTGTGTCTTTTTTACCATGAAACTTATTTTTACATTTTATGCATGTGTGGTCTTTAATAATGTTGTTGTAATTTGTGAATTTTGATATATCTACCTCTGTGTCAAACATATCTTATGTGTCTATAGCTGTCCTTTCATGTGCATCAACTGTATTTGTTAGATGTGGCAAAAATAGGGTTCTGGCTGGTTAATGGATTTGTGTTCGGGTCAAATGAGTAATTTATTGTGCCGGTTGCCCAAACACTTTTTTTTGCTCAGTTTTTTCATTTAAAAGTGACTAGTGTACGAAATATGATTTAAATAAAACCTAGAGATTTTTTACAAAAAGATCACCAAGTTTTGGATATTTAAAGAGGTTTTATGCATTGCTAAATTTTTAACTCATTTATTTGACATGTTAGAGATTAAGCATAACCTAAATCAATCCATTTATAGCCAAACGGGTCAAAATTGTCACTTTGACTATTATTGCGTACGTATTTTACATAGCCAAATAACATGCAGGGCAAGATGGCAGAGGTTGACTATTTGTCAGCACTGGTCAAATCTTTGTCTCGCGATGAGGATGAACAGAGGGAAGCAGTAGGCTTCTTATTAACTCTGTCTGACGTGTCAGCTGTGAGAAGGAGCATTGGAAGAATTCAAGGATGTATAGTTATGTTGGTTGCCATTTTGAACGGTGATGATCAAATAGCTTCCCACGACGCAGGGAAGTTGTTGGCTGCTTTATCAAGCAATACCCAAAATGCACTTCATATGGCAGAAGCTGGTTATTTCAAGCCACTAATCAAGTACCTAACCGAAGGTAAATTAATTAAACTTTTATTGGAAATTTCCACACATTTGCTTATGAACTGATCATTTCGGATTGTGTTTTTATCTCAAACGGGTCAAATACAATTATTTTCTTGATATGATTACAGGGTCCGATATGAGCAAAATTCTCATGGCAACAGCGATTTCAAGAATGGAACTTAGAGACGAAACCAGAGCTTCTATTGGAGAAGATGGTGCAATTCCACCATTGGTTAAAATGTTCAAAGAAGGAAAACTTGAAGCTAAATTATCATCATTAAGTGCACTACAAAATTTATCAACTTTAAAAGACAACACAAAAAGGTTAATCAATTCAGGAATCGTACCCTCGCTTCTTCAACTCTTGTTCTCCGTGACATCGGTTCTCATGACTCTTCGTGAACCAGCATCCGCCATATTAGCACGGATTGCTAAATCCGATGATATGCTTGTCAACCATGATATTGCTCTTCAAATGTTCTCACTTCTTAATCTTTCAAGTCCAGTTATTCAAATTCACCTCTTGGAAGCTTTAAACAGCATTGTTTCTCATCCTAGGGCATCGAAAGTCAGAAGAAAAATGAAAGAAAATGGTTCGATTCAACTTCTTTTACCCTTTCTTACCGAACAAAATCCTAAAATTAGAATTGGTGCCTTCAATTTTATCTACACTTTGTCTAAAGAGTTATCAGATGAACTTATGGATCAACTAGGGGAAACTCATATTCTTACAATTGTAAACACGCTCTCATCTTCAACATCTGAGGATGAAAAGGCTATAGCTGCTGGGATTCTGTGTAATATTCCTGTCACTGACAAGAAAGCTACAGACATACTCAAAAAGGCAAATCTATTACCTGTTCTCGTGTCAATCATGAGTTCAAAACAGGTGAATTCAACGACCCCATTATCGCCACAGTTGATTGAGAATATTGCAGGGGTATTGATTAGATTTACCATTCCAACGAATGTAAAGCTGCAGCTTTATGCAGGTGAAAATCGAGTAATCCCCGTTCTTGTAAAGATTCTGTCAGACGGGCCAATAATTGCCAAATGTAGAGCTGCAACTTCGCTAGCTCAATTATCGAAGAACTGTTTAAATCTCAGAAAGTCAAAAAAGTCAACGTGGCTATGTGTTCCTCCTTCTTCAGAAGCCTTTTGTGAAGTTCATAACGGTTATTGTTTCGTGAAAACCACTTTTTGTTTGGTGAAATCAGGTGCAGTTTCCCCATTGATTAGAATCTTGGAAGGTGATCAAAGGGAAGCTGATGAAGCTGTTCTTGAGGCCTTATCGACTCTTTTACAAGACGAAATATGGGAAAAAGGGTGTGATTTTCTTGAAAAATTTACGGGAATTGAAGCGATTATAAAAGTGATGGAATCTGGGAGTATAAAGACTCGAGAGAAAGCAGTTTGGATATTGGAACGCGTATTTAGGGTCGAAGATTATAGAGTCAAATATGGAGCAATGGCACAGGTTGTGTTGATTGATCTTGCACAGAATGGTGAGGCACAGTTGAAACCAACAGTTGCAAAGTTATTAGCACAACTTGAACTCTTGCAGTTTCAATCGGATTACTTTTGATTTAAATTATTTCTTTTTCAAATTACACAGAGTGGATATTTGATTATTTGTTGCATATTCTAGCGGTCTCATAATCATTTTTGGTGTTCTTGATTTTCTATACAAGGTGTGTGTTACTGGCGTGTACTGTACAAATGTATGAAAGTGAAAGTTATATTGTTTTCTGACTGTGAAGAAAAATATTTCATTTTCTGAACAAAATATGTTTTATCTGTTATTTCGACGACTTCTAACCCGTTTGACATTATTTTTTTTTCTTTATGTTATGTGTTTGACCCGTTAGAGTTAAAAGATAAGGCTCGATGAACTCACAAAGCTTGTAGTAGTAGATTATGCAAATAAACATTTGTGAAGTGGAATAATGAAAACTTTTATAATTAATCATCAACATTTTATAGCTGCTATAGTATTTTGTTAATTATAACTGCTATAGTATTTTTTTAATTTGCAATCATACATTTTAAACATCTCCAATTGTTACATTTTGATATCTATTTCTTAGCAAAGAAAACCAAACATGGACAACCCAACTTCTTCATCGTGGGAGAACAATATACTCCGGTTGATCTTGTACATGGAAGATGCAAGTGTAAACTCATATTTTGAGCTATCTGTTATATTTATATCCTGCAATATGGTTCCCAAAAAATGATTAACTAACTTTGTTGCTTCACCCTGGAACCAATCAAGAATTTCCCTTGATGTTCCTATTTCAAATGCTTTCTTGCGAAGATCTATTTGTGGCCACTTGTGGTAACGGTGGTGGTGGTTGCAGTAGTAGTGATGGAGGTGGTAGTGGTGGTGGTAATAGTTGTAGTGGTAGTCGTAGTCCTAGTCGTAGTGCTGGTGATCGTCGTAGTAGTAGTGGTGGTCGTGATCGTGGTGGTGGTCGTAGTAGTCATAGTATTAGTTGTCGTAGTTTTAGTAGTAGTTGGTAGCAGGTAGTCGTGGTGGTAGTTATAGTAGTCGTAGTAGCCGTGGTGGTGGTAGTAGCGGTTATGGTGGTAGTGGTGGTAGTGGTAAATATTGTTTAACACAGGTTTAGTTAGATTGTGATCTTTGAAAGAACTTTGGTGACACCCGTTACATCACATGGGGCACCCACTAGTATTATTATAATAACGAAATAATAAGCAACCTCATTTTATATGAAAAGATAAACGTGTGGTAGCTTTGATAATATCTTCGTTTGTACTTCGATGAGTTTCACATTAATTTTCACAAGTCAGCTTTGAGTAATTTTATAAACTTTTTCAAAAGTTATAAAGAAACAAAATACAATCCAATTTGATTATTATACTAATAAAATAATTAAAAGGAACATTGAACTGTATATAGATGACACTTTTATCGTTACATTTTTTCTCTTTCACTCACAACCACTTTTAAAGAATATTAAAAATTAAATAGAGAGAAACAGTGTCGTAACAAATATAAAGATGAACAGTAATATTTTCTCGTTCTTCCACTCACAATCACTTATCAAAATATGAACTCACTCGCAAACATAAAAAACGTGTCGTTAATGCTCTTATGTTACCGAGTTTACTTAAAGACGGAAAAGAAAAGAAATTGAAAGATTTCATTCCCTTTTTCTTCTTTTCTTTTCCTCCCCTTTCTTTCCAATTTGGAAGTATGACATTTTGCCTTGACTCATTTTTTTTTCCTTTCCTTTCGTTTCAAAAAAAATCTCTAAACACACGTTCTTTTATTTCCTTTCTAAAAATTTCTCTAAAACACAATCAAACTTTTTTTTCATTTCACTTCCTTTTTTTTCTTTCCTTTTTTTTCTTTCCTTAAGTTCTTTCCTTAAGTGAGCTCGTGAACACACCTAATTTAACAATTTCAGCAAATAAAAATCAGAACTTTAAGTATTTAATGAACGATAGCAAAGGGCCAGAAACCAATTTCAACAATTCAAGTAATAATAAACTTGTATACAAGCACTTTCTTCTAAAATTTAAGCAACAAGGTAAACTTAAATCTATTGATTCTTTTACACAATTACATCAGTTTAGCTCCATTTAGAAGAGTTTATAAGACTAGCATATACACCATTTACATGTATGCAATCATCACAACCTCTATTCTCATCGTACGTTTAAAGATGATAAACAAAGACATATCTTTGCGCTCGAAAGTTGCCACAAGACTCTTCATATCCATATATTCGATGATAGACATGTCATGATGGCTTGTATTTCAAATTGAACTTGATTATGATGTTAACCACAGCGTTTTTCACACCAAGACAAGAAGTTATGAGGTGGGATTTAGGAATATATGTTTTGTTTACCAAGGTTCAGTGTTGTTATATAGAGAGCTTGCAATTGATGAAGGTCTGGTCCAATCATCCTCCATTAGAATAAGATTAAGTCGAATGATTAACTTTTCTACCGCTTCTTCCTCCATTTTTGTTAACAAATCTGGTGATTGCTTCACTTTCTGCAATCAATTTTCTCGTAATTAAAATAAGCAACGAAAGACTGATTAAGGGTGTGTTTGGATAAGCATTTCTCATAATTAGTTGTCCACTTGTCCAAGTGTTTGACAACTTCTGATCAATAAGAAATTAAGATATATGCATATGGGAAATGGGCGTAAAGTGAAGGATTGATGAAATTACTTTTACTGTCAAGAATATTAATTAAATAGCTTGGCATACCTCAGTATCCTGATATAACTTGAGGTACTGCAAAGATTCCTTGTAGAATCCACAGTGATACAGGAGAACACCATAATCTCTTAGTTCTGTAGAATCCGCTTCTAGAATGATGAGCCGCTCACATGCTGTCCAATGAAAAATAAATCAAGACACACTTGATTTCTTTTTATTTTTTAAGGTTTGAGTGAAGCATGAGTTTAAAAGAAAAATATAGACGATGCATTATGCATTTATGCCGCAATATCGTTAAGGTTATTCAAATATATATGGATAAGCTCATAATGAATATCAAGTAACAATGCCCTAAACATGGTAGTTTCATGTAAAGATCTATCATTTCATTCAACGGTTTAGATTATCTTTTTATTATTGACATACAATTGATTTTTCTTTTTTATCATAGTCAAGTAATTAACACATTAACTCCACATAAATAATAGAGGACAGAAAAAAAAAAACAAAAGAAAAAGTGTGGGTCAATCATACCCAACCCAACCTGTTACAACCCTTCAAAAGTATATCTTAAAAAGAAACTGTTTTAACCTGTTATCTGACCCCTCTGGTAACTTTTAACGCAAAACCAAGAAATATTATTATTATTAACATATTTAATAAATGTTCCAGTTTTATATCAATTCTTCAGCGGTAAAAGAAAGAATGAAAATTAACATACCAGAGAGAGCACGCCTTATATCCCCAAAGCGAACACTGGTCCAAACACCACGTTCCAGCCTGTGCCTGCCAGCCTTTGCAGATGCAAGCTCCAAACCACTACGGTAGACAGAACACTGGGTTAAGGGTAGAAAAAAGAGGTGGCGGACTGGTGGGTTAGGTAAAGTTTGTTAGGATCAGAAAGGGGTGAAACGGTTCACGCTGACCCACCAACGGTAAAATTTGAAGATAACAGATGTATAAAAAATGACACAAAACTATATTCTTAAACTATGATTTCTTTTAAATAAAAACAAGTTAAGGTGGTTAACAAATTTAGATATGTGTTTAGCTACTCTGGCGGTTTCATCTTTTAATATTGTTTATATTTGGCCCGATAGATCCTTAATCAACCAAATACAGCCCGAATTGACATGTTTCCATGCATAGTGAAGAGATAAGGACCTTTTGTCAACATTAGCTGATCTATCAGAACAGTGTGCCGCCTCTGCTGCTCTTAGGAAAGGACTTTTACTCTGGTCAAGTTGAAATGGCCAGAAAGCATTCTTTAAGTCTCTTAAGATCTGCACATATAATTAACCATTAATATGTATTAGCCCCTTTTTGTAGATTCTTAAAGCATATACATACACATATACATGGATGAAGTTAAGTAATTGTCTGTTTCAAAATATTTAAAGAGTGCCTAATGTCTGACACCATTGACATACTTGGATAAAAGTGGAGAACTAACAATATGAATAATAGTAAATGAACCTGCAGGTGAATATCTCAACATAAAAGACAGGAGACACCTTCAATAACAAGAACTCAGTTGTCACAATGTGTTGTTGATCAGACTCTGTAGTTTTTTGCTTGAGATAACCTCTTGGAGAACCATAAGAATCATTAGGGGAAGAAACTTCAACATCAAATTCGAGGAGACCCCATAAACGTAGCGTCTTCACGATCTCAGAATATATCAGTGAAAGCATAGACATTGATCCCACACGATGAGTCAAAACCTGAGTAGAAAATAATCATGGACTGATGTTTTAGCTTTTTATAAAAAAATAAGTAGCAAAATGTTTTAAAGAATCAAGTAGTCCTACCGAATGAAGATAAACAGCTCGATGCTCCAAATGGTTGCTTGACTTGGTCCTACGAAATCCCTGAATAAAAAACAGGGAATACGAGAAACCAATCAAGATTGAGATCAATCAGAGGTAGCAAAGTGGGTGGTTCAATTAGGTTGGGTACCATGTAAAAACAGGCGTAGGTTGGAACAAGTTTTTTTTAGCAGATAAAACAGACTCGGGTCGGGCAGGTTGATCTGGGGACAGTTTTTGTCCATTTTATTACAAATTTAATGCATTAAATATGAAAACAAAAACAACATTACTACACAACCTCAATTTTTCAACAAGCCAGATTTCATCCTGTTGGACCCACTTGACCCATTCCTTAATTAGCTAAACTTTCTTATTTGACATGTTTGGATAAACACAACTCAAGTCAACCAACTCATAAGTAGCCGGGTCGAAATTTCCCACTCTTAACGTTATTAATTCATCTTTTTTTAAATGAAAACAAATCACATAAAGACCATTAGTGTCACAAACTATACATTACTGAGTAAGAAACCACTATCTTTCCATCATAGACAATTTGAATATAGATAGCAGCTTTCTTCTCAAAATATTCAGTTTTCATGTGATACGTGTGCTAAATAGTCAATATCCATGTATTAAACCATGTAGCCCACATTTCTATTAGTTTAACATGTTTTCTTATTGTTTAATTGTATGCATGGTAGTTACTCTAGTAGGCCACGTTTACTGCATGATCTCCACTACTTGGAGAACCATCTTTTCTTTGCATATTTAAATGGTTGTAATATCGAAGTAGAAGAGGCGAAGAGCAGAAAGATATGAATTAATGAATTCTAGTTTTGTTTGTTCTCTTCTCCTCCTCTTGTTTCTTGGAGCCTAACCCACTCTACGGGTCACTTGGGAGATTAGCCATCTCGAATCGGTCTCTATCATCATGCTCCTTGGATATAGTGAAGATCTTATAAACATAAAGCTAAATTTTGTAAAGATAGTATCTATAAACTTTTAGTATAAAATATGAAACTAGAGATAGATATACCTTATCAACATACATGTATCGCTCTAGGCACTCAAGGAAAACATCAGGAGACGATGTGAATGATGAACCGTAGCGTGAACAGTATCCAGTGGAAAGACCATCCAATCTCCCAATAAAAGAATCAACAGGAAGTGGTACAGAAGAATGAGAAATGAGCGAGTCATCTTCTGCTGCTATATAAAGAGCTGTTTTCCCTAGATCAACATCTCCATTGATGGTTATGCTTGTTTCCCTCCCTATTTTTGACAATTTCTTGATCTGCGAGCAGAATCCCTCCCTTGCTTCCTGTTAGAGGACATCACATTCACACATATATCAATTTCTCATTTCGTTTTAGAACATTTTCAACCCAAAAGTTCAATAGTTGACTTCACTACACAAGTTAAGCAAAGCATAAACGAACATCTACAGTGTCTGCACTAAGCAGCTCAATGGCGAAGCTTGGTTGTCGAATCGGAGGGGGCCGGACTCAATTTTTTCCGATCGGTAGTGGCAAATTGGCGGGGGCCGGACTCAATTTACCTACGAAAATCACAAATTTCCACTACTGCGCCAAAAAACAGGGATCCTTCGCCACTGAAGCAGCGATGGATGAGAAAATAACTGGGAAATAGTATGAGTGAATTTAAAACAGTTATTGTCTAGAACGAAGTGCTATGGGTGAAGGCCTTTCAGGTCCGGTTCTTTTTATAGGTTGACAAATTAGAAACACCTAGTTGAAAGGCCCGTTAATGCATGGTTTAAAAAAACGTCTGAGGCGTGCGCCTCGAGGCGCGCCTCAAGGCGAATCGGGAGGAAAACGAGTCTGAGGTTGCGCCTCAGGGTGCTATTTTGTAGATGCGCCTCACAGGGCTGAGGCAGTAATAAAAACTGCGCCTCAGGTGCGCCTCAAGGGTGTTTTAAGTTTACTTTTGATGTTTTAGACTTTTTGTTTCAATTTCAAGCATGTCATGCCCAAAATTTCAATTTCAAGCATGTCATGCCCTTTTAACATGTGTTTTTGATGTTTTTGATGAATTTGATGCTGAAATTAGTTAGTATTTCATTTTCTATAAGATATATAACATTTATATATATCTTTTCATTCCGCCTCGCGCTTACGCCTCGGTTCGCCTCGAGGCGTACGCCTCGTGAGGCGAAAGGAAAATGCCTCGAGGCACGTTTCCGTACTTTTAAACCTTGCGTTAATGTTTCTTGGTCCCTAAATAAGATGCCCAATTTTTTTCTCTATATGTACTATGTCATGTAATTGTAATCTTGCGTTCTTAACTTATTGGAATAAACTAGTTGCAACAAGTGGATGTAGGTTCCCCACTGGGACCGAACCTCATAAAATTCTTGTGTTGTGATCGTTTATCATTATTTATTATTATTATTATATATTTATTTTGTCTGCGTGCTCCCGCATTTGTGTGTCGGTTGCCCTGCAACACTTAATTCCTAACACGAAGTTATTGCAGACGTAAATCAGCAAGATAAGGAACCAACCAAGTAAACCAAGGCCTGTGCTCAGCACAGATAACTTTAACGCTTTTATTCGTAAGCAATCCATGTTTAGTCCCCCAAGATACAAAAGTTGTTAGGCGATTTAACGTGGAGACCCCATCAAGGGAAGGCAGCCGCGACCGTAGCCTTGCACGGTTTACAAGGTAAACTGGAAGTAAAATTAGGTTCAATTTTAGGCGGGCCTAATTATCTCTATGTGGGTTTGTGCCTAAACCTAGAATGAATGGATATGATGATAGCTAACAAAGGTTCAAGGGATAAGCACATCAATCAAGCATTCAAAGATAACCAAACCAAAGTATGTATAAGAAAGCTGTTGATGAAGTAAAATTGTGTTGAGAAATAAGCAGTTAAAGGCAAGGAAGGAAGATACCCTGGCATAAGTGGTGTTGAAACCAGAAGAATCAAGGGCATCATGGAGCACAAATTTCAGGTCTTTGGGTGCTTTGAGTTGAGACCGACACACAGCACCACCCCTGTCACATGTAGTCGATGATGATGATGATGATGATGATTGAACAACAAAAGTACCCAAAATCCATGGAGAAGCTAACCCTCCACTCATTTTTTACTTGGAATAATAAGCACTTTGCGTTTGGGGTTTCCTTTGGTTTGCTTGGATTTTGATTTTAAGGTTTTTTACTTGAGTTATAAAAAAAGAGAAAGTATATGGTATAAAGCTTCTTAGACTATGGGGTGTGGGAAGGGGAAAGGATCGGGAAAGATGAGGTGGCATTTTCCCCGAAGGGGAACACCGCCCCCCCCGTCCAACCTTCGGCGTGATCGGGACAATCTCCCCGTGCTCCCCGTCCCAGTTTCCAAGACAAATTTTGACCGTTTGAATTTTGTGAACGTTGGGGCCTTCTTTAACGGTCATTTAAAAAAAAAAAAAAAAAAAATTACCGGAGACGATGGAGACTTGCCGGAGACGATGGAGACTTGCCGGAGACGACCGGAGACGACGGAGAAGATGGTTTTTCGAGAGAGGTGTGTGGTTTTAGAGAGAGAGAGAGGGTTTTTAGAGAGAGAGAGAGGGGTTCTAGAGAGAGAGTGGGGTGATTTGGAGAAGAAGATGGTGAAGAAGATGTGTGTGGTGTGTGTGGTGTGTAATATGACAGGTAGTTTTTTTTTCTTTTTTTCTTTTTTTTTGTATTTAAATATAAATAATATTAAAAAAATAATAATTAAATAATGGAAGGGAAGGGGGAAGAAGGGGGAACCATTTCCCCTAGAAGGGGGAGGAAAAGGGGAAAATGATGTGGCGCTGATGTGGACAAGGGGAAGGAAGGGGGAAGGGGAACCACACCCCATAGTTAAGAAGCAATAAGAAGCCACCAGTGAATGTCAAGTGTCATATTAACCAAACCTCAGTTAACCTAACCAAACTATAATTAATATTAAATCAGTTTAACCCAAGGGCATTACAGACCTTTTCACACGTAACTGATTACGTGATTCACGGTAGTTATTTTTGTAAACGATATTTCAAATCATAATTTGAATTCTAAAAACACAGACGATCACACACACACACACATTACGTTTCATTCCAATTACGATTCAATCTCTCAATTTGTTTATCACGATTACAGTTTAATCGATCAATTCATCATGTTCGGTAAGTGTATTCGTACTTAATTAATCCATTTTTTAGTAGTTTTGTTTAATTTTTGTTTTTGTTTTTATCAGATTTAAACTTCTCAGTTGAAGAGCAGAATGTTGATGTTGAGAATTCTAATGTAGTGCCTGATCATAATGCTTTTCATGGTAGGATTATCATCCTCTGTTTTTAGTTGAAAACAGAGCTTTGTGTTTGGTTAGATTTCTTAACATGATGTTTTTATCTGTTTTCAGACTTGATCGAAAACACTAATCAGGATGTTGATATTCATAGTTTGAACCTCCTCAACGAATTTAGAGTTCAAGGTATTTTGTTAGTTTTTAACCTGCAATATATTCGAATGCGTCTGATTTAATATGAGTGCATCTGTTGTAAACTGTATTCGATTTATTCTCTGATACTGATAATATATGAATGCGTCTGATTTTTAAACATGAATGCGTCTGGATTTCAAACTTTTTTTACTAAGTGCGTTTGTTTTTCTGTATGAGTGCGTTTGTTTTTGTTTTTTGTAGGTGTTGCAACTGATGTTCCTGTTGATGACCTAGCTAGTAACACATATATACCTGATGTACCTGATTCTCTCAAACCTTTAAAGGACATGGAGTTTCCTAGTATTGACCATGCACAAGAGTTTTATGCAAAATATGCAAAGGCTAGTGGTTTTGCTATTCGAAAGGGCACTTCAGAAGTGCGAAAAGGTATTCTAAAACTTAGGTACTTTGTATGCTATAAGGAGGGTTTGAAGCCAGTCAAACTAGGTGAAGAGAGTTCTAGCAAAGATGCTAAGTCAAGGAAAAGGCCTTCGATCAGGACTGGATGTCCTGCACATGTCAGGCTAAACTCTGAGGATGGAAAAAAATTCAAGGTTTATGGCTTTAAGGAAGGTCATAATCATCCATTTGTTCATGAAAGTGACATTCATTTTCTAGCAGCAAATAGGAAGCTGACACATACTCAAGAAGAGATGATATGTGAGCTGTCTTCATTGAACATGGGTCCTGTCAAAGCTTTTAACATTATGAAGACCAAGTATGGAGGTTTTGAGCATGTAGGTGCAACTGCAACTGATTGTAAGAACTTTAAAGGTGGCTTAAACAGCTTCATTGGTGAGTTTGATGCAGATATGATTGTGTCTAGGCTTAGGGACAAGAAGAAGTTCCTGCCAGATTTTTCATTTGAGTATTCTGTTGATCAAAAGAATGCATTAACCGGATTATTTTGGGCGGATGCTTTATGTAAGAGGAATTACATGGAATTTGGAGATGTGATTTCGTTTGATGCAACATTCAACACTAACAAGTATGTTTTAAATTCTATTTTTTAAGCTTTGTTATCCAAATATGACATGTTTTTAATTTTTTTTTTTAAAATTTGTTTTATTGGTTATTGTAGGTACAAGATGGTTTTTGTACCATTCACTGGAATTGATAATCACTGTCGGAACGTCACACTCGGTGCAGGTTTGTTGTCATCAGAGACAACTGAATCTTATACATGGTTGTTACAATCGTTTTCCAAATGTTTTGGAAAGCATCCCAAAGTTGTTGTAACTGATCAAGATCCTGCTATGAAAAATGCAATCCAGCTGGTTTTTCAAAACAGCAGACATAGGCTGTGTATGTGGCATATCATGAAGAAGGTTTCTGATAAGGTTTGTAGCAACTTCGTTTTTGTGTTAAATAATGAGTGCGTCTGTTTTATAGAAGAGTGCGTCTGTTTTGCATTGAGTGCGTCCATTTTTATCAATGAGTGCGTTTGTTTAAATGTATTTATTTTCTAATGTTAATGCGTCTAATACTAACTGGCTGCGTCTGTTTTATGTTTTTTTGTAGGTTGGTAGTGCATTGTGCAGTGATGATGAGTTCAAAAAGAGGATTTGTGCAATTGTCTGGACAGATTCCATCAGTCCGGAGAAATTTGATTTCGAGTGGGGTGTACTTATTTTTGATTACCAATTAAATGAGAACACTTGGTTGTCTGACATGTTTGACCTGAGATCGATGTGGATCCCTGCTTTTTACCGGAATGAACCTATGTCTGGGCTAATGAGGACAACATCAAGATCTGAGAGTGAGAATCATTTTTTTTGCCAGGTGGCAAATTCTCAGTTGACTCTTGTTGAGTTTTTCAACCATTTTGAGACGTCCCTTGAAGCTCAGAGATTTAATCATAGGAAGAATGACCATGACTCAAGACATACAACTCCTGATATGTGGACTCAAAACCCTATTGAACAAGAGGCTGCTAAAATATTTACCCGGACTATCTTCTTTGATATCCAAGAAGAAATATATGCCAGTTACGAAGGATTAATAAGTGTTCATATGCAAAGGGCTGATGAAGAAGGGTTTTTAAAGGTTTATGTTGATGATCCACAAGCACATGGACAAGGCTTTATTGAGGTATTTTTTGTTTTTTATTGACATTTTTAATGAATGCGTCTGTTATGTTAATGAGTGCGTCCAAACTGCAAATTATTGTTTTTTTGATCTATTTAAACAATGAATGCGTTTGTTTATATTAATGGGTGCGTCCAAACTGCACATTAATGTTTATTATCCTTTTTTTTACAGGTTTTGTTCAAAAAGGAACTTGTTGATGGTGATGAGGATGTGACTACATTATGTACATGTAAGAGGTTTGAGCAGTACGGGCTTTTGTGTAGGCATATTTTTTTCATATTAAGGTTGATGAAAGTGTATAGATTCCCGAAAAGATACATTCTGAAGAGGTGGACAAAAGATGTTGTTCCAAATGAAATCAAGTATTCATTTGAAACAGGTGAGTTTGGTGATGACAAGACTAAAGAGGCAAGGCGTATTGCACGGGAGATTGTTTTGGGTGGTGAGTATCTTGCAAACTCTCTAATTTCAGATTTAGCTGAGTTAACGTTGGTTAATGACCAAATCAAAGAGATGGTTAAGAAGGTTGATGAGGGCAGGTTTAAGAGACCTAATCATCAGAGTAAGCATGATCGGTACGCCTCTCTTCTTGGTTACGAGAAACCATCAAATGCTGAACCCACTATTAGGCTTCCGAATGGTATAAAGAACAAAGGTCGTGGCAAGCAGAAGCGAATAAAGTCAAGCAAGGAAGTAAAGGTTAGTCGATCCGGCAAAAGAAAGAGGAATTGTGCTATATGCGGAAAAAGTGGCCATGATCGACGAAAACATGCCAAAGAGGGTGCTTCAACGCAGACGACGCAGACGCAAGGCGAACAAGATGATCAAATTGCCGAAGATGATGTTGTTGATAATGAAGAGATAGAATTGGAAGCTTCTGATGATGATGAGGAGTTGTGTTAGATAGTTGCAGTGGACATTTTGTAAAATTTTAAGCATGAGTGCGTCTGAACATTTTACTAATGCGTCTGTTTTATGGTTTGTATGTTATTTACCCTTTGTTCTTTATACGAATGCGTCTGTTTTTTTAACAATGCGTCTGTTTCCAAAATAACTATAAAGTTCATATTATATATGAAAAACAGGTAGTACAACTACCACTATTACACCACCACCATAACTACCATTACCACCACCACTATTACCAGCACCATCACCACTACCACCACCACTACCATCACCACCATCACTACCACCACTACCACTACCACCACCATTAAACCAAAAAAAACAACCACTTAAAGCAGAAAAAAAAAAAGAAATACAAAGAACCACAACAAAAAGACCATCACATAACAAGCATCATCACTTGCCACCCAAGATTGCATCCCTTGCCTTCTGTTTTTTTGACATGTTTTTGAGGATGCAGGTCTGTGTGTTGCTAAGTGACTGGGAGATAAGGTTGTCAAAAGATGCTTGAGTGTGTAGGTGCTCAATAGCTGCATTTGTGAATGGTGTCTTCTCTTCCTCCTTCATCAGCTTCTCTATGAGGTCTAGGTTCTTCTTGTATTGTCTCTGAACCTCATTTTGTGCACCCATAACCACACAAGATGAGTTGATGTCATCTTGAATCTCTGAGATACAGTCCACCATGATGACTGTTTTCACTTGAAGGTTGTTTATTGCTTCTATTTGATTTTCTGCCATTTTTTTGTGTTTTTTGTGTTTTTTTGATGAAGGAGTATGATTTAGATTCTTAGATCATACTTTATTTATAGACTAAAAAATAGAAAAGTAATTAGGTGGTAGTTGAGTATTGAAGTACCTGTTTTATCTAAATTCATTACCAATCAAATCATAGTTAATACACTGATTTTACACAACTAATAAGATATGCAACTTGTAGATGTAATCATTACATGTATAGTTTATATAAAATTGGGAAAAACATATGAGTGCGTTTGATGTTTATACGAGTGCGTCTGTTTGGTAATGAGTGCGTCTGTTTTTTACAGTGAATGCGTCTGTTTATGCATATGAGTGCGTCCGATGATATATGAGTGCGTCTGTTTATGCATTTTACCCAGTGATTTAATGTGATGTTTAGACGCACCTTTTAAAACATAAGTGCGTCTGTTTCAAAGAATAAAGTGTTCTTAATCTGAATGTTTTTAAAATGCATTTTCTCTGTAATTGTAATTATATTTATTAAAATTCTATGTTTTTTATTAATATTTCATGCGTTCACTGTGTTTTTTGAATATGATTAATGTGATTTTTAAACGATCTAAAGCAATGCTCTGTTTTTCATTTTTTCTGCAAATCAGTAACTGATTTATGATTAAAATCAAAGTTTTTGATTGTTCGATGATTCGAAACATGTAATCGATTGCAATTGTTTGCTTAATTGTTGAAATAATTTTGATTTGATTCTACGTTTAGATCAATTGTTGAACGTCTGTTCTTACGTTTTTCTTCAAATTTAAACCCGTTTTACCTAAATTACCCCTGGTTAGGTTAACTGAAGTGTGATTAAGGCTCCTAATTACGATCTTGCCACCGCCTAAATCCAATGGCTCTCGTGGCTTCGTAGGCTTCGTATTTTTAGACGCTTTATACGTTATCTCTTCCCTATAAAAAAAACATCATTCTTTTTTTTTAACCGACAACGGTACCACCCATAACGAAGCTCAACGGTACCACCCATAACGAAGCCCCCGCACCCTTCAGGTCCGGTCCCCGGGCCCCTTCTAAGGTCCAGCCCCTCATTTCAAAATAACCCTACTCTGAGTGAGATTCGAACCTGTGACCTCCCAGGGCAGGAACCCCACAAAATGGGTAAACCTTCTCACCTCCATTGCAACTACTAGGCTACAACATCATTGGCAAAAAAAAAAGTATTAGTATATGGTATTATAAGTGAAGATCCAACATTAACCAAAAATAATTTTTTTAATTTAGTTTTTTTTGTTAGTATAGTATTGTTATTTTTTGTAAACTTAGTTTACCAGAATTAACCAAAATGAAACAGAACCATTCATATATTCAAATATTTTAGCTTTTATGCCTCTATTTCATGTGTTTATGCCTCCATTTCATACACATCTAGACAAAAAAATTAGCCAAAGTTTGTTTATATTATTAACCAAAATTAACTAAATCGGACTAAAAACCAATAATCTAACCATATAAACCGAGCCAAAACCGATTGTTTAATAATATCTCCTTTTTTTAAAAAACATTGGTGTCCGGATGACCTCGACCCACTATATGTCGGTGCGCCCCTGCATATGAGAATATGTTTCTTCTTCTTTTTTCATGATTTTGAGCTACAAGACTACTTATCTACCGATGTCGATTCCTTATCTACAAATCAACTAATATTTCTTGTTTTTTTTCAAAGAAAGTCGAATTACTAAACTACCCACATTTCTCCTTTTTGTTTACTTTTTATAAATAAGTTAAAACAAACACTTTTTAAAAAATTAATTATTGACTTTTTCCATCACAAAAGGTAATCCAAACGTATTTTTAAAAACCATATTTTTAAAAGTTAGAAACCAATAACCACTTTTCACATAAAACACTTTTTGAGTTAAATAAACAAATTCCAAACACCCTCTAACTTTTATAGGTTAAAGCTCGAGCCATAGTAGTCACCAATATATGACTTATGACTTTTTGAAAAATGAGTTTTTAAAAAAGTGTTTGAATTAGCTTTTGTGGTGAGAAAAACCAATAAGTTAATAAGTTATTTTTTAAAAAGTGTTTACTTTAGCTTATTAGTGTAAAATGACTAAAAGCCAAAAGCCGAGGTGTAACAAGTTACAAATTCCGACCCGACCCGACCCGGCCCACAAAGTAAATGTAAACAACATAAGAAAGATGAGGCGGTTGGCACCCCTTAACCTTGAATACATGCGTGTATCGTCCTCCTTATATATCCAATCCTTCATCTCGCCCCCCTCTCTGCAAATCAATATATCGTACTTTCACTCAAAGGTACTTTCTTCCCCCCTTTTTCTTCAATCATTTATTAATATTAATCTCTATAACTATTTAAACATACCCTGTTTTAAAAATTCAATCTTTTCCCACCCCTTATGATTAAACTCACGATTAGTTCCAACCCTTTTTGTTTTTCATCGATTAAAGCTGTTTCCCATCTGGGTTTTGTTTCTCATCACAGATTTCTAGAGTTCCACTGTTTCTTGATTTTCTTGTTTTTTTGTGGATTTTTTTTCAATCTTTACTGTTTTATTACTGTGATTAGTGAATGTGACATGAATGTTTAAGTCATTGATGTTGTTTAGTTTGTTCTTTTTATGAGATTTTTATTGTAATTCTTTATATATATACATGGGAGGGTTAATCCGAGAACACATGTATTTCGTGAGAACGATAAAAAAAAGTAATTTAAGCTTAATAATTTAAACGTATACGAAAATAAAGTGTTTTTACACATGTGTAAAAAGTTATTTTAGATTGTTTTGGCAAGAAAAGATTGGATTATTTGTAAGGTAAAATCTTTTTACAATGTTTTATTTTTATTATAACGAGGTTTGTATTAAAAAAATTGATTTTTTCTGTTCTCATGATTCTCGCGATGTTTAGTGTTCTCAAGATAAACCTCCCCTATATAGATTGTAATTGATTGAAATGTTTGTTTACAGAGATGGCAATTATGCTGTCAAAGAAGATGATAGCTATATGCCACTATGGAGGAGAGTTTGTAACGTATGAAGATGGGTTAATGTCGTACATTGGTGGTGAAGCTTATGCTGTTGATCTTGAGGTTGATATGCAGTTGAGTGGTTTCAAGCAAGAAGTAGCGGAAACTATTGATTCGACTGTGGATGGGATGTTGGTGAAGTATTTTTTGCCTGGAAATCAGAAGAATTTGATTACTGTTTCGAAAGAGAAGGACTTTCATCGGATGGTGAATTACTATAAAGAATGTGACCAGTTAGAGGTTTTTATATTGAAAGAATCTCCTCCACCTGGGAAAACGCCTGCTAAGAAGCCTGTTCGTAGGTAATTTTTACTATCTGATTTTTTTAACGTCCGTATGTATGCTTTTTTATTGGTCAACGTTTTTAGGTAAAAGTGATTATTATTATGATTTTATAGGTTTTTTAGGTAAAAATAATGTTGTAAGAGAACTGATTATGGATATAAAATTAAGCAATGGATTACCTGATTATGATTCTTTAAGCTGTGATTATTGCTTTCAACACGCACTTTCGGGTGACAGCTGGCATGTACGAGGTTACGTGCGCAGGCTTCTAGAAGGCTTTGTCAGTGCTACACGCTGACGTGCACAGAGATGTGGTGCCGTGCGCACGCGCGGGTACATATCTCTTCAAAAGTGATTGTGATTCTGATTAGTACGGTCAAAATTATCAGATCCGGAGATGCTGGTAAGAAGTTAACGTGTGAAAGCTGATTATCGAAATAAATGTACAATTACTCCTTGAATCTAAGAGTTTTCTTGGTTATTTTGTTTCTTTAATGGGAAAATGAACTCTTATAAATTTTTTGGACCATTATAATGATTTTCTGTTTTGTTTTTTGTTATTTTATAAACATAGACCACCAAAGAAACCAGCAGAGACACAGGTGGCAGCAATGTTACCGCCTGCTGACGTGGGCCCACCAAGTGTAATCCCTCTTAACCAAGTTATTGGCGTAGAAACAGCGAATGAGATCGCTCCATTTCCGGACCCGGTTTCCGTTGATCCTTTTCCTGTGTCTATAATCAATAATGAGCAACCCCTAGCTGCAAAACAATGGGAGAATCTTATAACAGGTGTAGGTCAAAGATTCCATTCGTTAGCTGAATTTCGGGAGGCTTTAAGAAAGTATTCAATTGCTCACGGGTTTAACTACGTCTACAAGAAAAATGAAAATCAACGGGTGACTGTTAAATGCAAATCAGACAACTGCCCATGGCGTATTCATGCATCGAGGTTATCAACCACTCAGTTAGTTTGTATTAAAACAATGAGACCAACTCATACTTGTCAAGGTGGTTCAATAAAACCTGCGTTTCGGGCTACAAGAAGTTGGGTTGGAAATTTAATAAAAGAAAAGGTTAAGGATTCTCCAAAGATTAAGCCAAAAGACATTGCTAATGATCTTAAACGTGATTATGGAATCGAGCTCAATTATTCACAAGCAAGGCGTGCTAAAGAATACGCAAGAGAACAGCTTTTAGGTTCTTATAAGGATGCGTATAGTGAAATACCATATTTTTGTGAAAAGATAATGGAAACAAATCCGGGAAGCCTTGCTAAGTTTAGCACAAACGAGGATTTAAGTTTTCACCGTCTCTTTTTATGTTTTCATGCCTCAATTTCCGGTTTCATACAAGGTTGTCGGCCTCTTCTCTTTCTTGATAGCACACCTTTGAATTCAAGATATCAAGGAATGTTGTTGACCGCCACGTCAGTAGACGGTGATGACGGGGCTTTCCCGGTGGCGTTTGCAGTTGTTGATGAGGAAACGGATGAGAATTGGCACTGGTTTTTAAGTGAATTTAAAAGTTTGGTTTTAGGACATGGGCCAATTACTTTCGTGGCCGATTTTCAAAAGGGTTTAAGGGAATCGTTGCCTGAAATATTTAGCGGGGAATGTTATCATGCTTATTGTTTAGGTTATTTAGCCGAGAAATTAAATAAAGATTTAATAGGCCATTTTTCGCATGATGCTAGAAGACTTATGGTTGAGGATTTGTATGCTGCTGCTCATGAACCAAAACTCGAGGGTTTTGAAAAGTATACACAAGATATAAAAGCTATTTCACCTGAAGCTTATAATTGGATTGTACGCAGTGAGCCTGATCACTGGGCTAATGCTTTTTTCGGAGGTTTAAGGTACAATCATATGACTTCCAATTTTGGTCATTATTTTTACTCGTGGGTATCTGAAGCGAACGAATTGCCAATAACTCAAATGATTGATGAATTAAGGGGTAAATTGATGCAGTTAATATACACACGTAGAGTTGAATCGAGTCAGTGGTTGACCCGTTTAACGCCATCTATGGAGGAAAAGTTAAAAACAGAGATCTTAAAAGCACGTTCGGTTCAAATGTTACGGACACATGGAAGTAAATTTGAGGTTCAATTTGGTGAAACTATTGATGTAGTTGATATCGAGAACTGGGATTGTAGTTGTAAAGTTTGGTTGTTGACCGGACTGCCTTGCTGTCATGCTATCGCAGTTTTGGAATCTTATGGTAGGAGCCCATATGATCATTGTTCTAGATTTGTTCATGTCGAGATGTACCAGTTGGCGTATGCTGATTCTATTAACCCTATACCAAATTTAGAGAGATTGATGGATATTGAATTAGATGATGGTACAATTCTTGTTACTGCACCCACTGCTCGGACACCTGGCAGGACAAAGATAAGGAAGGTTGCACCGGGTCGGGTTGGGCCCGCTGACTTTCTTAAGCGTCAACTTCAATGTGGAAAGTGTAAAGGCCTTGGTCACAATAAGAGATCTTGCAAGTACGCTTTTCTTTCTTGAATTTTATATCTTTTTCTTAATCGTTGGAGTCCAGTCAGTTTCACATACTTGTATACGAATCATGTAAGTGTATCATTCATTTATAAGGTGGCAAAATGGCGGGTTGGTTAACAGGTTAAAAGGGATAACATGTTAGTTCAGATCGACTTAAAACACTTTTTCCATTTTTGTTTCAAAACTTTGTGTATTTATTATGTCAGATCTGATTACCAAAAATATTTTTTTTCCCAATAATTATCCATGTTTTCCAATAAAATGATCCGTTAGATACTAAGGTTGGTGCATTAAATACACTTGTAGCGACTTTCAGCCCATTTGACCCGTTTCGTTTTTAAAATGTACTTGCACAAGCAATTTCTTTTTATTGACCAGTGTTGCATAAGCAGTTACTGTGATTATTGAACTCACAGTAATTAGTCTCCATTGCAGTATTTTGGATAAAATGATTATGATTATGATTTTTTTTTTCCTTTTCGGGCCAAAATATTTAATGATGGTATTTGTAGTGACAATAATTACTTTGAAAATGCACATAGAAACACCTCCTTAAAAAAAAGTGTTTAAGTAGATATATCTTGACATGTTTGGTTAGATGTGGAAAATATGATCCATCTACCTAGGATGTGTTATATCTGGTCTCAGGACCATTAAAACATTAAATAAAATAGCTAAAATGAAATAGTTCAAATGAATCAATAGACCCAAGGTGCATTCAGTGTTGTAAAAATCGGCCTAGGCGGTGACCAATATAGGAATAAGCCCTTAGGCGGAGATCTGGACGTTTTGGCCATTAGTCGGCCATTAGGCGGGCCTAGGCGGTGGTTTTTAAAAAAAAATTATATATATTATTTTTTTTTCAAATTTCTAAGTATTTATTAGTATTATGCATGTATATCTAAGTATTTCTAAGTATTATGTGTATATATCTTAACATATTTTCAAAAAACACCTAAATTTGTGTATATATATAAAATACGTATAAAAATACCAAAACGCCTAATTCCGCCTAGTCCCTAGGCTGGACCTCACCGCCCGCCTAGCGCTTTCTGCAACATTGGGTGCAATGACATGTGTTATAACCGTTTAAATTGCTAGATTACTATCTTACTAATTCAGTTTTTGAACTAAATTTCAAAGCCTATAGCCTGTTTTTGTAGTTAACGGGTTGGTTTGGTTTGGTTTTCAGAGAGGTTCATGAGCAGTATGCAATTCTTGAAGAGGATAACGCGCTTGGAAATAATGATTTTGGTGGCTCTTAATCGTTCTTATCAGGTCAAAAGTTTATAACTTCATTTTGAATTTCTTGGAGGTTAAATGTAAATGTTGATAGTAATTTCATAGGCAGGCTTTTTGAGGTTAAATTTATTGGTATAAGCTATTTTGATCACCACAGGGTTGGTTGTTTATGGCCTCTATGAAGTAGTTGATAAAGAGGTATCTTTTTTTGTCAAGCAATAACATTGTACACTCTTGGTAACCAAGATATATTTTCACCTTTAAAGGGTGTTTTATTCTTCTTTTTTTTTTTTAAAAAATAATAATATAATAAAACTGCAAATTTTCTTTTAAATGTCGCATTGTTCCAAGTTAAACCTAGGGTTTGGAAAGTGATTAGCAGAATTTGTTGGAGCCATGGAAGTATTTGTTGATATTATTGGAGGATAATTTAGGATAATTTGATAAGCATCTTGTGTTTAAAGTTGATAGTAGAAAAATGTTATGGTTAATAAGTTAATATAAATATACCTACCTGTTTACAATCAAGTAACCTGTTTGACTTGTTTAGATAAATAGGTTTACACAAGTTAATATGTTTGGCATATGATTATGTGCTCAAGAGGGTTATTTATTTATTTATTTTTTGGTAGGTAGTTTGATTTTATAGTTATAAATGTAGTCGAAAAAGACTCTTGGGATTCGATATACTACATAAATTGGTGGGAGCATCATCTCTATCGTTGAAAGCTTGTTTGAACATGAATAAGTCATTTTTCTACGTGCACTCTATGTAAACCGAGACGTCCATTCTTACGTGAACCGGTTTCTTTTCTTTTCATTTATATATTTTCTTTTTACGTTGACCACCCTTAGGATGAAGACAAATGCACACCATCTCTCTCTTATTCCCTTCTCCCTCCCCTCAACTCACAATGTCCATCCTTGGTGCGTTTTTTTACAAATTTTCCACTCTATCCTCTCTCTCCTTCAAATTGACTATGGATTTTTATACACATGGAGATGGTCTAATGTTATTTTTATCAATAAAGAGTAATGGAAATAAATAATCCTAATTATTGACTATTGTCCAATAACAGTCCTACCTACGAAAACAACCACTAGCGGTCCCAACTTTCAACATATTGGCCACCAATGGTCCCGGTTAGTCTGATCACTAACTCCGTTAGTGTGATGCCGACGTGGCATGCCATGTAGGATGCCACATAGGATCATTTTTGCCATCTAGGATGCCACGTATGATCATTTTGCAACCGAAGCATGCCACATCAGCATCACACTAACGGAGTTAGCCTCAGTTAGTTTGGGACCATGGGTGACCAATATGTCGAAAGTTGAGACCGCTAGTGGTTATTTTCATAGTTTAGACTGTTATTGGTCAATAGTCAATAGTTAAGATTATTTATTTCCATTACTCCTTATCATAAATATGATTGTGTTGGTGTTGGTCTTGTGACTTATGAAAATTATGAACGATTGGATAAGTATAGAAAAGTGGTTAAATTGTTGATTATTAAATTGTGCTACATGTCATTAAAAAATAAGAAAAACAGGAAAAATATCCATATTGATTCAATGCAAAAGATTTAAAATGGTGAATCAATTGATCATTTTTTGTCATGAAAGCGTATAGCCATACTTTTTGTGCCATAGAGGCCCCACAAATTAAAAGAAATTCGGATTTCTTATAGTAAAACGTTGAGTAGGAGACTCAAAAGTGTCCCAGAAGATTTCACTTCGACATAGGAGACTTAACATATAAAGAGAGTATTATAGTATCCACTTTTTCAAAAAAATCAGTATCAAACATTTTTAGTATTGATGCGATACCAATTTCATTCATAGGTTCCAACTAAGTAGCTTTCTCTACTTAAGTCAAAGTCAACGTTCACATCTCAAATGTTTTTTTAATAGGATTCGCTTTCAAGTTTTAACAACCCATTTCACACCAATGATTGGAGTTTTAAACCTTTTTAAACATATTTTTTTTAATAATTTTACATCTATAGTTTCACCATCAACGAACGTTCATCTACTATATTATATATATATATACACACACCAATCTCTAGTCTTCTCAAACAAAAACAAAACCAACCAACCAACAAACAATGGCTGCTCAAAGAAAAGTGACCGCTCTTATTTCCGGCTGGTTGACCGTCTACGACGACGGTTTCGTTGACCGGACATGGACCGGACCACCACAATTCAAGTTCATGTCCGATCATGTCCCACCACACGACCATTTTATCAACGGTGTTGCCACCTATGACCTGTTGCTCGATGCAGTAAAACCCGACCTTCGTGTTCGGGTTTATCTGCCCGAGCAACAGCAAACGGGCAAACTGCCCATAATCCTCCACTTCCACGGTGGAGGATTTTGCATCAGCCAGCCAGACTGGCTCATGTACTATGATTTCTACACACGTCTAGCAAGAGAATCCAAAGCCATAGTTGTAAGCCCCTACCTCTCTCTTGCCCCCGAGCACCGTCTCCCAGCAGCCATTGAAGACGGGAATTCAACCCTTCTCTGGCTCAGAGACATGGCAAATGATAAAACGTACGATCCACAACTTTCCAATAAGGGAGACTTCAACCGTGTCTTCCTTATTGGAGACAGCACTGGTGGAAACATAGTCCACCAACTTACAAAACAAACCGCCACCGAAAACACAAACCTCCACCCGCTAAGGCTCGCGGGAGCAATCCTCATCCACCCGGGGTTTGTCCGGTCGGTGAGAAGCAAGTCGGAGTTGGAAAAACCGCAATCTCCAATGCTAACTCTGGACATGTTGGACAAGTTTTTGAACATGGGGTTACCCGAAGGAAGCACGAAAGACCACCCGATAACGTGTCCGATGAGGGAGACGATGGAGGGGGTGGATCTGCCGCCGTATCTGCTGTGTGTGGCGGAGGACGACCTTATGGTTGCAACGGAGATGGAGTTTTATGATTGGATGAAGAAGGAAAGGAAGGAGATTGAGTTGCTGGTTAGTGAAGGTGTTGGACATAGCTTTTATCTTAATAAGATAGCTGTTGATGTTGATCCAAAAACATTGGGACAGACTAACATATTGGTTCAAAGGATCTCTCACTTTGTTGGAAAGTACTAAATAAGTTGTTATTGGAGTTGTTGCATGTTTTTATGTTTATGAATCATTGTCATTGCTGTAATAATTTAGAATGTTAATTAGATCTCTACATCTATTCATGAACTGGAATTTGATCCATTAATGTATTAGAACAATGATATGATATATAGAATCATTTTGTTATCGTTGACTCCTACACAAAAATTCACATATGCATCCCATGCTTCTATCCATCACGCCAGTTATTGACGCCCTGCTGTCTGCGTCGGCCTACAGCGCGTGTTTGATGTTGCCTTGGGGTGATCGATATGATCAGTGACGTCAAACCACTACACATAGCTTAAATACAGAACAAAAATTTTGATGTGGTTCCAACGTTTTCGTTGGCTAAAAGAAAATATAAGGAAACCGAAAAGTAATTTAGAGAGGATTTTAGAGACTTTAACATTTTTCGTTCATAACCTCCGTTACTACACAAACAACCTATTTAAAAAAAATAAATAACAAACAAACTTTTAAGAATAGTGGAATGTGATTATCCCACTAATTACTTTATTGTAGCACACTAAAACAAACATTTAAAAAAATAATTAATATTGCAACTTTTCCAATCATAGCCTATGGGTTGCTTGGCTTGGCTAAGGGGCTGTTTGGTCAGTGCTGAACCAGTAAGTGCTGAACCAGTAAGAGGCCTGAATGGTTAAGAGGCTCTGAACCAGTAAGTGCTGAACCCGTAAACTGATGTTTGGTTAAACATCTGAATAAAATGTAAAATGACTATTTTACCCCACCCCACCCCACCTCACCTACTTATATTTTTTCTTCCTGACTATTTTATCTACCCCACTTGTCTCCTTCCCCAAAGTCTCAACCATCCACCATTCTTTTTCTCGTCAACATCACGCTCCTTTTTTCTTTTCTTTTTTTTTCTTTTCACAAAACCCAGACACACTATACCCTTTTATCATCATCATCACCATCAATTTATCATTTTCTTCAAGGGGGATCATAAACCTTGGGGGTTTTCAGGTAGGCCGGCGACGGTCCGGGAAGAAGGAAAGAGGTAGGGCCGGCGACGGTCCGGGAAGAAGGAGCAGAGGAGGTGGCGACAGGAAGGAGAGGAGGTGGCTGCAGGGAGGAGTGAAGGTGAAGGTGAAGGGGCTGTTCAGAGGTGAGGGCTTGGGAGTCTTTTTTTCATTCAGCAATGTTCTATAGCTGAATGATACAGACTGAATGGTAACGATTCAGAGAATGGGTTTTTCGCAACCAAACATCACCAACCTCTGACCGAATCAGAGGTTGCCTCTGAATGAATCATTCAGAGGTGAACCAAACAGGGCCTAAGTCATCGTGGCCTAGTATTAGGCACATAACAAATGTCCAACCTTGTAACAAAATAATTTTTAATCATATAAGCAAAAGTGTCCTTTTGGGACTTCCACTTCGTTGAACACACTACGGTTCCCCTAATTGAAACCAATTTAACCTTTTATTTTTAGCTTTACATCTTTATCTTTAAATTTAACTTTAGCTTTAGCCTGCTTTAATTTTGAAGATAACCCCGTAGACCCCAACCCATCAATTTCCATGCTTATATAATTTGACTTCATTTTAGTTGTAAAACATATGATAATGACTTTTAGGGTGGTGGACTGGCACTACAAGCAATTTGAGTTTTAGCGGCGACACCAATAGTGGCGACCTGTCTTGGTGTCGTCGCTAATACCGTAATCCCCAACAACGACAATGTAACTCAATCCCAAGCGTCTGATTGTCCAGGAGACCAACGATCCGAGTTTTATCGTACTTAAACTCATTAGCGGCGATGGCATTAGCGGCGACAGTCGCCGCTAAAGGTCGAAAAATAATATAACCCGCCTCCTTCTTCCTCTTTTCCCTCCTTGCTCACATTTCCCTCTCGATCTATCTCCCTGTGACTCTCCCTTCTGCATCTCTCTCTCGCTCTCATCTCCCTCTCTATCTCTCTCCTTCTCAGCTCTCTCTCCTTCTCGTCTCCCTCTCTCTCTATCTCCTTTCTTCACCACCACCGGAAACCACCACCCCCCGATACTCCACCACCACTGAGCCACCACCACCGAGCCACCTCCACCACCGACCCATTCTCTCTCTCTCCGGTGAGTTTTTTGTTTTTTTCTTTTCTGTTTTTTTTTCTTTTTTTTTCCTTTTTTTTGTTTTTTGTTTATTTTTTGATAATATGTTTATGTTTGTAGGAAAGCACCGATCTAGTGAAGAACGTGAAGTTTCGTCACTGCTAATTGTTTTTTTATATATATATTTATGCTTTATATTGTTAGTATTAGGTTTGTATGTGTGTAACTAGGGGGTACATCGTCCCATTCCCTCTAATTAGTTGTATCAAGTGGTTTGTCCATGTTGTGGTACTTGGATCTGGGTTTTAAATTGAGTAAGAAAAGTAGTATGTAGTGGGTTAAGCTAGGCTATGTAGCACATGACGTCATTTAGGTGGTCGTACCCGTCTCTGATACTTACTTGGGACGGAAGCGCCATGTGGACGTTTCCAGCCTTGAGGGACATTTCCTAAATGTTTTCGAATTTGAGGTGACGTTTCCTAAACGTTTCCAGGTTGTTTCCATTTAATTTTAGGGTTTTAACGCTTTCAAATTTCATAATCCATAACCGGCCATTAAAATATAACCCATACATCTTCGACTTTTGTCAAGGAATCCAAATGGTGATGTAAAGATGTGGGATGTGGGTGGAGATGCTTTTGATTCAATGGAAGATGTAGGGTTTTTGGAGGTTACCGGTCTCTCACTAGATGAACCGAAATTTGAAAATGATTTGATTATTCATAATTAATTACCGTTGGAAGATGTAGTATTTTTGGAGTTTACACTTTACATCAATATATATATCCATTTTGGAATTAGTTTATTATATTTTTGTTTTTATATTTTTTCTTCTTGTACCCATATCTTGGATTTTTGAGTTTTGCTGTTCCCCGTTCCCGTATCGCCCCCGTACGGTACCCAAGTCCCGTTCCAGTGCTAAACAAAAGCTACGTGACATCATATTATTGGATAGTGGGTGTAAGTTTTGTGGGTTAATGGTTCCCTCAAAAAGTTGAGGAGTTTTTTAGGAAACAAAAGTTTACTAGCCAGATTATGAAATTGCATAAATGGGTGTTCTGAAAAAAAAAAGTGCAAATAGGTGGGCAATCAGGAAATGAGTGAAAATGGAAATACCATACAATCAATCAGCGGCTTCTACACAATCTGCAACATTTCGACCCATGTTCCTTAAAACCGTTGAATGGATGTGTTCCTTCACTAAAGTCGTTGAATGGATTTGTTCCTTCAATGGAAGCCGCTAAATGGTTGTGGTCCTTCACCGAAGCCGCTAATTGGGTCTCCTCCATCACACTAAAGCCGGTGAATGGATGAATAACATTCTGATAAGCATTGTCCAGGTATGCAGACCCGTGAAATTTGCTAGAGTAGTGGAGCAAGCATTTACATTAGGGCTGGCATAACAGGTTACATGAACCTGTTAAGACACGAACACGATACCTGTAAACATGAACACGACATAAAATCTAATCGTATCATTTTTTCAAACACGAACACAAAACTGTGTATAACAGGTAAACCCGATAGGACACGATAAGGAACACCTAGTAAAACAGGTTAACACAACAAGACACGATAAGACACGACAAGAAACACGGTAAGACTTGTTAAGACACGAACACGATAAGACATGAATACGAAACAGGTAAACACGAACACGACACGAAAATAAACAGGTCTTAACGTGTCGACCTGTTATAGACACAAAACCTGTTAAGGCCAAACACGAAACCTGTAAAAATCGTGTAGGTTCGTGTCAGGTTATCGTGTTCATGTCTAAATTGTCAACCCTAATTTACATGCACACCCATGACTTTGTTGGAGCTTTATTATGGTGGATCATGCATTGATTGCATAACGTTTCTTTGCATGCATTGCATATATCGATTTTTGCATGTATTGCATATAAATATGTAAGTTATAAATGTATTTCTCACAATTTATTTTCCATGCATTGCATATATCTTTTTCCCAATATATCAACATAGATCAAAGGTCTGAATATGCCAATGTCTCACAACTTTGAAGTTTCAAACCTCAAGCTAGTTATTCTGAAAGATATCATTATTTATCTATTCCACTAGCCACATAGTAAATCGTTAAATATTCTTGGAAGGATATGTTTTTAGTGTTATTGGATTGGTGTTACATCTACATGAAATTACTTTGATCAGTGTTACATCTGCACATGGTTTGTCACGTGTAGAATGTATTTTCAGTAAGGTGATTTTAAATAGAGAAAATTGCAGTTTTCGTCCCTGTGGTTTGCCTAAACTAACAGGTTCAACCTAGACTTAACACCCTGAGTACCTGTGGTTTGGTTTGCTAACACTTTACGTCCCTCAAGCTAACGTCTGTCTATCTGCCATCACATCACCCTCACGTGCACCTCACGCGAGGGGTACTATGGTCATTTCAACTCAAAAATGAAGGGCAATTTGGTCATTTCAACTTGAAAATTTGAACGTTATAATTTGAAGAAGCATTCTTCTTCTTCCCCAAATCCACTTCAAACCCTAATTTGTAATCCAATGTTTTACTGCAATTCAAGATCAACAATGTCCAATTGCAGGTCAAATTAATGAAAGATGGAGTGATGTTCCTCCAATTTGCAGATTTGTGGTTGAAACATTGGAAACACAGGAAGTGAAACTGGATTGATGTTCATGAACTGAAACTGTTGTCATTTATCATTTTAATAAACGTTGTGGTCTTGTGTTCTTTGTTCATATTTTGTTAATGTATGTGTATGCATTCAACATTGTAATAAATTTGAATTGGAATGTTCTTTGTGTTGTAATTTGTTCTTATTTGGTTAATATAGGTGTATGCATTCAACATTGTAATGAAATTGAATTTCAATGAAATGAAAATGATGTTGTTACTTAAACATTGCATACATTTCATTCATAGCAACTTGTTACATCAGCATCATGTTTTGGTTGTTCATCACTTCCATTTGTTACATGTTTCACTTCCAGTGACGATCATCATCAGAGAATGAATCAGACCGACGCTCATCTTCATACGGGTCATGGTACCACTCATCATCAGAGTCTGCATAATCCTAGGCTCTTTTCAAAACCTTAGTATCATAATCGTCGTATGGATTAGCTTCTTCCTCTTCCTTTTCTGTCTTTCCTTCATGATCATGATCATGTTCATCATCAGCAGCATCTTCTTGATTATGAATCAGTGGATCTGCAAACTGATTCAAATGCACATGTTCATCATCACCAGCATGTTTTGGTTGTTCATCAATTATTGGATCATCTTCATCATCAGCAACATGTTGTGGTTGTGGATCTTGTGGTTGTTGATCTTGATCATGAACAACATCTTCTTCCTTTGGATCTTCATCATTAGCAGCATGTTCATGTTGAGTGTGTTTGGTTTTTAGTCTTTTCTTTTTTGTTTTTTTTCGATCCATCTTATTAATTGGATTGTATGGTCATTTGGTGCTTTTTTGTTCTCTATTTATAGTGAATATGACCGTTATACAGGGCAATATGGCCGTTAGAAATGACACTCAATTGATGATCAGACTGACCCATTTGCATACTTGACCCATTTGAGTTAAATAATTCATGAAACAAACCTATGATCATACTGACCCATTTGACTTAAATAAGTCAAACCATTCATGAAACAAACCATGATCATACTAACCCAAACTACACAAGCCATTAACATAGGCTGCAAACTGCATTGACTAACAAACTGCATTGACATGTTCATTAACAAACTGACCCATTTGAAGGTGACTGATACAACATCATAACAAACTGACCCATTTGACAACCATTAACAAACTGCATTGACTAACAAACTGCATTGACATGTTCATTAACCTTGACCCATTTGACATGTTCATTAACATTATGACCCTGCACAACCTTAACCATGACTGATTCACTAACATATGACCCTGCACAACTATTACCATGACTGATTCACTAACATTATCACCCTGCACAACCCTTAACCATGACTGATTCACTAACATATGACCCAGCACAACCATTACCATGACTGATTCACTAACATTATCACCCTGCACAACCCTTAACCATAAGTGATTCATTAACATATGACCCTGCACAACCATTACCATGACTGATTCACTAACATTATCACCCTTCACAACCATTAACATTAACATATGACTCATACATAATAACATTAACAAACAATCATTCACAATAACAATAACATTAACAAGAACATTCATTCATCCATTATATTCATTTCATTACCAAAATATTCATTCTTCATCTTCATCAAAACATGACTTTAATGAGTTTGATTACAAAAAACATCCACCAAACTTATAAACCATGACTGCACAACCACCAAAAAACATCCAAGACCTGCACATACCCTAGACCTGCACATACCCTACACCTGCACATACCCTAGACCTACTTCATAAGATAATACATCACAAAAAACATCAAAGCAAACACTAGACCTACTTTCAGCATCTTGTTTTCATTCTCTGTTTTCTGCAACACTTGATCAGCTTCTGATTTCCTGGCACACATTCTTCTGACATTGTCTTCATGGTTTCGTATGGTGGCCAACAGAGCAGGTATCAAGACAATGGGGTTTGAACAAGTAGGGGGTCCATCCAGTCAACGAAACCACATCCATTTGTGCAACGATGGTACCTACGTCCTGGATTCTCATTCGTCCATGAAATTCTGAGGTCTGTTGTTGCTCCACACCTGCACATCACCATTGTTGTTTGGATTGAAGGTTGAGAGTGATTACTGATGAAGAAGGATTGAAGGTGAAGCTTAGGGTTGAAGATTAGGAGGTTAAATAGGGAGGGAAAGTTAATTGATCAGATATTTTCGTTTAGATATATTTTTTTTAATCAAGGGATGAAATGACAAAAATACCCCTTGTTTACGAGTTGAAATGACCCAAATACCCCTCCAGGGATGGAAATGACCAAACTGCCCTTCATTTTCGAGTTGAAATGACCATAGTACCCCTCACGTGAGCTGCACGTGAGGGTGATGTAACGGCAGATAGACGGACGTTAGCTTGAGGGACGTAAAGTGTTAGCAAACCAAACCACAGGTACTCAGGGTGTTAAGTCTAGGTTGAACCTGTTAGTTTAGGCAAACCACAGGGACGAAAACTGCAATTTTCTCTTTTAAATATGTGAATGCAGGATGAGCACGTGGTTTTGCGACACATCAGTGGTCAACTCTTCTATTCTCATCTAAAATAGAGCCACATAGATCCAGATCTAGCTAGGAAATGGACCACATTGTAGGTACGCCAATAGAAACCAAGTTATTAAAATAAGAGTTAAGTATAATTTAAGTCTATGTGGTTATACCTAATCTACTAGTTGAGCCCTAATTCCCAATTTATGTCCCTTAGTCCCCATGTTTCCGACAATGGTCAATCGAGTCCATCCCTCTAACGGACATCCTTTTTTTTGTTATAAAGAAAGTGAAAAGACAACGTATATGTTTTGTTGTTGTCATTCATATGTGTCCCTCCTCATCCTCGACTCACAACCACCATCGACATGCAACCTGTGAAGAGTTCTTGTTAAATGAACTTCGGATCATTGTCGAAAAGAAAAGTGAAAGATGGTAAACAGAGACGATGTATGTTGGCAATGTTGAATCTAGGGTTTGATGATTATGCAAAGCCATTGAAGAGGTATTTGCACAAGATTAGGGAGCTTGATGGTGAAAGGCCTAACCAAAATAAAGGGGCTAATAGCAGATTAATGAAAAGAAATATCGTATTCGTCATTGTCAGCAAGAAACTTTTATCATATTACATATCTCCTAACCATGATACTATTTTACCCTCCCCAAAATCTTTATAAGTTTCACCCTCCCTCATTGTCTCAATTGCCATATTCAAATGAATCTTAACATGAGGAAGTTGGTGGCGGTGACAGTCTTTCTAGAGGGGGAGGGGGCGGGGTGAAAAGATTATAAGACCCCATTATTTATTGCAAAATGTCAAATATACCCCAGTTCTAGCAATGTCTAACGTTCGTTAGAAGCAGTGTTTTCAGACCCGGACCGGACCGGCCGGTCAGACCGGGAAACGGACCCTCCGCCGGTCCGGGTCGATGGAAAGGACCGGTTGTGCATTGGATCGGTAGTTTGGCCGGCAGACCGCCGGTCGGACCGGGGAACCGTGGTAGCGACCGGACCGGAGATGAAAAGTTATCAATGGTGCCAAGCAATCTGCATCAGAACTCTCAGATCTGTGTCTGGAATTGACAATATTCGACTCCTTTTAGCCAAGTTTTTACCGAATCTGAGCCATGACAACCCTCGTTTTTGTTGATCTGGAAAAGACAACGACTTGTGATGACATCTGTGGAGGTTAATTTGGTAGAGAAACCACTGGAAGATGGAGGAGATGGAACTTGAAAGTAAAAATGAAGTCTTTTAGTCTGTGTATTATTATATTGAATGGTATCTTATTTATGTTTTTTCTATTTTATATTAAAAATGATATTTTATTATTCAAATCTATTATGTATTTTAAAATTATTTAATATATTGTCCGGTTCTTAAGTCCGGTCGAACCGGTCTGACCGGTCCGACCAGTGAACCGGTAAGACATCCGGTTCAATGTCCGGTCCGGTTATAAAAACATTGGTTAGAAGAAGGGACTTGATTAAACAACCAAATATATCTATCATCTCCATTTTTTGGAAAAACTAGTAACCGTAATAAAAAAATAAAATAAAAAATAGACAAATAAATAAAAAATAATAAATAAACATAATAATTACGAACCCTAAAACCCTGTTTGAATCCGCAAACTCTCACCAATCCCTCACCTATTTTTTCGATACTTCCAAAGCTTCCCAACGGCCCTCACAAAGACCATCTCATCATAATATTCATCGTTTTGATCGACATTTGTATTCATCCATTCATTCATACATATATTTATACCTTCACACACACTCTCTCCACAACTTCAAATATCACTCCATCTTTCCCCTGATCACAGAGGTAAATCACACCATTCTGTTCATTATATTACTTTCTGTTATGAAATTAAAACTTTAAACAATAGATATGTGTTTTCTTTATTATTAAGATGTCTATGATAGGCTTCATGTTTCTTGAATTCAATATTGTACTGACCCAGATTCAAGATTATGGATTTATGATATTTGAAGAAGCCCATTTGTTTTTTTAATCAAAAGTAATATACTTTTGATTATAAAGATTAAATTTTTATGTGAAAGATTAAGTTTTTAGTTCAAGATTAGTGAATCATGAGATTTGAAGAAGCCCATTTGTTTTTTAAGCAAAAAGTTTATTACTTTGATTGTAAAGATTAAATCTTTAACTGAAAGGTGAAGTTTTTATTTCATATGATGTAAATCTAGATTATGTTTTTCTCTACTTATATACATAGTTAAGTCATAAGTTTAGGGAATCATGAGATTGGAAGAAGCCCATTTGTTTCTTTAATCAAAAAGTTTATTACTTTGATTGTAAAGATTAAAGTTTTAAACAAAAGGTGAAGTTTTTAGTTCATATGATCTAAATCTTGATTGTATTATTCTCTACTTACATAAATAGTTAAACCATAAGTTTAGGGAATCATGAGCTTTGAAGAATCCCATTTGTTTGTTAAATCAAAAAGTTTATTACTTTGATTGTAAAGATTAAAGTAATAAACGAAAGGTGAAGTTTTTAGTTCATATGATCTAAATCTTGATTATGTTCTTTACTTAAGTGAAGATTCTTTTTTTTTTTGTGAGATTTATGCTAATTGTTATGATTCTTGTAGGTTTTTGATTGGATAATTGAAATGACAACAAATATTACTAATATGCATGTTGCCGTTGCAAGAGTCTCTACCTATTCTGTTCATGAGGTTTCAAAGTCAAGCGTTGCGGTTTTCAGTAGTGGCGTTAAAGGGGCGTCGTGTGCAAAGCTGAGAAGCTCATGTCACATTGCTTCTACTAAGTTACCATCTCCGAATGTTAAGGCTAGTGGTTTAAGATTTGAAAGGATGATCACAAAAGCCATGTCGGATTCCAGTGACACAAAACCGCTTCCTGGGCTGCCTGTTGATCTAAGAGGTTAGTTTTGTGGACCATTGTGGATAATGTGTCTTCTGGATGATATATTTAAGCTTGATGATTAAGAAATGAGTTATCTTTGTTGCCAGAAAACAGTTAATTTCCTCATTGAAATTTGTTTTATAATTTAATAACTTTGGAAGCTACTTTTAGGGAAGAGGGCATTCATTGCTGGCATAGCTGATGATAATGGATATGGTTGGGCAATAGCTAAATCTCTAGCTGCTGCTGGTGCTGAGATTCTGGTTGGCACGTGGGTCCCGGTATGTTACTGATCATTACCATAGATTAGACGTAGCATGCTTGGTGGTTGGGTGGGTTGGGTAATGGGTGATGGGTTGTTTTTATTACTGGTCGAAATATGCCGTGTTGGGTTGGATTGACCATCTTTAAGTATTTTATAACTAATACGCTTTTTTATAATAATAAAAGTAGTATTACTACAAGAATTATCTGAATCTTCTAATCAAAGTATAAACTATAAAACGATTTAGGAAGTTTTGTGCATAAAAAAAATAGGCAGAGTGACTTTAACTTGTGTGACTCATTTGAATTACTCCCCCTTTATCTATTTTTTTTATCTGATCCATTTCTGATCAAAGACAACCCAAATTGACCCATTTATAAGTAAATGACTCGAAATTGCTACCTGTACCTTATATCTTTATGCTTTTTAAAATGTATTTTGTTGTTGATGACTATTCACCTTTTATAGGCACTCAACATATTTGAGACTAGTCTTCGAAGGGGAAAGTTTGACGAATCACGTGTGTAAGTGTATATTTTCCACCAGTTTTTCACTTATCATAAGATAATATTATGATTGGTCAACTAATCAGTAAGTCCCATTTGTCGTATCGTGTTAGGTTGCCTGATGGTTCGTTGATGGAAATTACTAAAGTGTACCCCTTAGATGCCGTTTATGATACTCCTGAAGATGTTCCTGAGGATGTAAGTCCACACTCTTTATAAAGACTTTTAGGCAATTTATGCGGAAGAAAAAATAAAAAAAATGAAATCTCGTTTGTTACATAACCATTATGCTAATTATGCAGGTAAAAACAAACAAGCGTTATGCGGGGTCCTCAAAGTGGACTGTTAAGGTAGTCATTCATAAATCATGTTTTGAGTTACTCTCACTGCTATGCAAAGTTCAAACATCCCTGAAAAAGCCAAAATTTATGTCTTGCAGGAAGTAGCTGAATCCGTGAAAGAGGATTTTGGAAGCATTGACATTCTTGTGCATTCATTAGCTAACGGACCTGAGGTATGCTTTGGACGTTGTTCCTTTTTCTTACTGATGCTAGTAATAAGATATTAACACATGGGTCATGCTTATTGATCTTGGTTTTAAAATGTGTGATGCGCTCCGATGCGATTTGGTCCCAAAATCCGATGTGCAATGGGTGATGCGAGCGCATCATGTGCGCGATGCGTTTCTTATTAAAAAAAATACTAAAAAAATAATTATACATAATGCATCTATCAAAAGTTCATGCTGTGCGAAACAGAATGTATCATGCAATGGATCGCATTATGCGATTTCACCGCATCAATCTCGAATCAGGTAATCTATGCGCATCGCTACTTGATGCGCGTTTTCAGCATTACATCATGCGCATCACGATTCACGCATTATGCGCGCATTTTAAAAACAAGTTATTGATTAACCCATGCATGTAATTTGCTCTGTCATATTTGTATTAAAGATTCTACTTAAGCATGGTTTGCAATAGAGGTGACAAAATGGGTGGGCGGGTCAGCACGGGGTGGGTGATCGAGTCAAAATAGTAATTTGTGTATGGGTCAAAACGGGACACGTTGACAGAACCCTTTTGCTCCAAACCTTTTTTATCTTATTATTAATAACTAGTGTGTTGTCTAATACGATCACAATATGCATTTCATTCCCTTTCAACCTATTTGGCTTGTTTGACCTGTTTACCTGTTAGCTCAATTTGTTGATGTGGCTCATTTGAGATAAAACACAACCCAAACCAACTCGTTCATAAGTACACGGGTCAGAACTGAGACCTCTATTTTGCAGGTTAGCAAACCTCTCTTAGAAACATCAAGGTATGGGTATCTTGCAGCCATATCTGCCTCGAGCTATTCATATGTATCTTTGCTCCAGCATTTTGTACCAATAATGAACCCAGGTATGATTCTCATCTGAAACTTCATCTGCATTCGTCAATATTTTAATCATCAACGTTGAACTTAATTATTACAAAATGCAGGTGGTGCTTCAATTTCTCTGACTTACATCGCTTCTGAAAGGATTATACCTGGGTAATTTCTTTTAATTTTACCTTTTTATTAATATTTCTTTTTACAAATTATCTTAGAAACATTCCTTAACCGCACCTTGTCTAATGCAGATATGGTGGAGGCATGAGTTCAGCCAAGGCTGCTTTGGAGAGTGACACACAAGTCAGTTCCTCTATCCCAATTTTTTTTTTATGGTGGTGTCTCGTTGACTTCCGATAATTATAATTATTAGATGATACGTACAGGTGCTGGCATTTGAAGCTGGGAGAAAACATGGAATCAGAGTGAACACCATATCTGCAGGTACTATATATGCGTGTCAGCGTGTGTAAAGTAACTATTTTTTCATCCTTATAGAACAAACATATATGATATAACAAAACTTACATGTTACAAAGGTGGTAATGTTGTATTAACTTTTGGTAAAAATATATCAGGACCACTAAGAAGTCGTGCTGCTAAGGCAATCGGTTTTATTGATATGATGATTGATTATTCATCAGAAAATGCGCCACTGCAAAAAGAGTTATCGGCAGGTCAGTGTGAATCTCGTTAAGCAAGTTAAATATAATGAATGTCAGGTGATCACTTTCTCTTTTATTGCCAACAAAATGATACCTTTAAGTTTGTACCACAATTGCATGTCCAGTCTAACCGCCGAGCATTTATTTATTTATTTATTGTATTCCATCAAAAACTGTTGGGCTAAATGCATCAATGAATGATGTTCAATAATTTAGTCAATAAGTGATTGGAATTGTTTGCATCTTCTAAATGTTTTTTTTTTTCTTTTTTTAATGATGAAATTAATTGATTTAAACAGAGGAAGTGGGAAATGCTGCTGCATTTCTGGCATCACCATTGGCTTCAGCCATCACAGGGGCAGTGTTGTATGTAGACAACGGTCTGAATGCAATGGGAGTTGGAGTCGACAGCCCGGTGTTTAAGGATCTTGACATCCCAAGAGACAACAAACATTAAGGTAGTGAACAAGCGCAGCCTTGTTTCGGTTTTTCAAATAAAGTTGTTAGAATTACTTAATTTGGGTCCACATTTTTACATTGAAATGAGAAAGTTGTCGGTTAACTTTGGCGTTGTCGATTGTAATGGTCATAAATTGTTTGACATTTCTAGAGCTTGGTGGAAACAAAAAAAAATCAGTTGTGATTCATTTTCATTTCTAGTGGTGTGAGCTCATGTGGTATGAATTAAGGTGTTTCTTATTTGAACATTACAATTACAACCAAAGGGCTTATATAAATAGTATGTATGGTTTGAAAGTTGCTTTGAATTAACTAATAGCTTTTTCAAATATATATTCTTTACGATTCCTGAATTGTATAAAAAAGAATCAACACGGTGCCCTCTATCGAAGAGGTGGAATGTACAAATCCCACAAGGTGCATGTATATGTGATTAGTAGGAGTAAATTAGTATTACGGGCGGTTCTTAAAAACATAAAAAGATTCATGGGTAGTGATCCATTTTCATATTGTAAATTAGTAAGAGCAAAAGAAACTTATGTGAGGATAGATCAAAGAACATGGCCTAAGAGAGAAAATAAGGTGATTGTTTGTGGAGGATTGATGTCATTTGTGTTGTGCATCAACCCATTCAACCCAATGTTACAAATTGGGTTATTAGGAAACGGTTTTTAGATAACCATTGTTAGTCACAATGTCTTTTTACCAAATGATGTACTAATACATTTTTTTTAATTTGTATATCGCAAATATACTCAAGTGTAAGAATTCAATATTTTTCAATTAAAGTAAGATTAATAATCCATATACACAAATAATATACTTACGCCCCAGCTTTCGAATTAACCTTATTATTTTATCGAATAACTATAGTATGATTTAGTAGACAACTTTGTGTATAAAAACTATTGTTTTTTATAATTCAACTTATGTCCGAAAACATTAGTACTGTTCTGTTCTGTTCCTAGATAATACAAAGTCGGTAAAATTGTGGAGGCGAATGCAATGACAGGATAAAAAATCCCTAAGTAGCTCACTTCTTTCCTCCACCAGAAACATTAAATTTGAAAAATATAATATCTCCATCTTGAACCACATAAGTCTTTCCCTCCTGCTTATACTTGCCACCAGCCTGAACACAAAACCCCAAAATTTCACAACACTTCATTTTTAACATACACCCTTAGTTCAATGGGCCGATTTTTTTTTTTTTTTAAACTTTCAAGGACGAAATGGTTTTTCTAAAAGATTTGCCTAAATGGTTCAACTAAAAACATGATTTTATTGTAAAAAAATTATTTGGTAATCATACTTAACACGTTAACTATATATGAATATGAAATTTATCAAAGAGTGTGTTGGCCCGACCTGACCGACCCGTTTTGACCCTAACATGATACCATACGGTTCTTATACAGGGTGATAATACTTCACGACATTATACTCAATTGAAAATGTGTCATTGTATAAGATGAAGAATACCTTAACAGCAGCCTCGCTTCCAAGCTCTTTAAGATCCTCAAACTTCATTACCTGCAAATTCCCGAGTGAATCTTAAGCTTTAAAACTCTTTAATCTCTCATGCATCAATTATTAATTTGCTGAATCAAAACCCATGGTCAGCAGAGGACAAAAAAGATTAACAAATAAAAACCTTGATTTGGCATTTTGTATAAAAAAACTAATACGCTGAGGATATTGTTAGCAATAAAGAAGATATTATAAACCTCGGCACAAATAAATCCTCTTTCAAAATCAGTATGAATTGCTCCTGCAGCTTGAGGAGCCTTACTTTGCTTTCGAATTTGCCAGCATTTCACCTGCATGGGGGGCATATCACATCCACTTTATATAAGCTGTGTTATGTTTAAATATTAATATCGTGGCAAAGGGAAAAAAATGACATTACCTCATCACTGCCAGCAGTGAAAAACTATATAAGATTAATAGCAGAGAATCCGGTCTTTATGATCTTTGGAAGAGCACTACAGAGCAAAAAAAATAAATAATAATCAGATCCATTTGTCATTGTCAAATGAACATCATATATTCACACTCACAGAGTCTTAATCTTTTAAAAGTATTACTTCTAGAATTAGCAAATTAGAATCGACCTTTGTATCTTGTTCTCCTCACAGTATTTTGCTGCTTCATCGTCTGGCAAATCAGCGAGATTTCTTTCCAAAGCACAGCTAAAAGGGATAATTGGCTCGCCTCCATGCTCTTGCACCCTACCAAATAATTATAGTTTCAAACTACTAGGATAGAATGTTCCTTAATTTGCACAATTATAGAAAGAAAAGGAAATTCAAATCTGTACTTAAAAATGTAACACACACACACAAAAAAAAAAAAAAAAAAAAACGGTTTCTAATTTCCTTCAAAATCATGGAAATGAATACCTTTGTTGATGAATTCAGTGTTTTTAATGAATATTACTCAGAAGGATGTAACAAGTAAAGCAAGCATACCAAGCATGAATCTTCGGAAGAAACTTGTTCTTTTTTCTCTGATAATCTTTCTCGATCATATTGATGTATGGTAATCGGTATCGATGAAAAACAAAATTCATATAATTCAAAAACAAATTATCGAAGGCGTACACAAGTGCAATCTTACGTAAAACATGGAATATGCCATCAACTGCACGAATGTGAGATAAGAAATTGTTTCCAAGCCCTTGTCCCTCATGAGCACCTTTAACCAACCCAGCAATATCATGTATCTCTAAGAATGCAGAGACCTATCAAGCAAAGTAACAACTATGCACAATGTGAACAAAGCCAAAAAGTCAGTTACTTTAGTGTGCAATTCGAATGCACAATTTGGCAACTCCATAAGCAAAACCACATATTGATGCATTGACTAATAGTAGTAAATAACTTCATAACTACATATAGCCTACATAATCACCTCACTCTTTGGCTTAAAAAGTTGACAAAGCCAATTAAACCGCTCATCAGATCACCTATTAGGTCATAATGCTAAGATCAGATCATCTATTAGGTCATAATGCTAAGATCAGATCATCTATTAGGTTTACATCGAAAAGTACTTGTTAATGCTTCAGTATTGACATAAAAAATTGAAATGTTCCAGATTCATGACTGTTACTAACACGAAACATGACTGTCAATACTAAAGTATTATAGGATCACAAAAAAGACTAAAAAATCTGAAAATAATGTTCCAGATTCATGACTGTCACTAACAGAATACTAAAGCATTATAGGATCACAAAACAGACTAAAAAATCTGAAAATAATGTTCCAGATTCATGACTGTCACTAACAGAAAACATGACTGTCAATACTGAAGCATTATAGGATCAAAAAAGAGATTAGAAAAACTTAAAAAAAATTGAACATACCTGCGATTGAGAATGCTTCTCTGCTGTTTGATCGTATATAGGGCATAGGGTTAGTTGTCGATGGGCGTTTACAGTGTCTCGAGTTCGATCTCATCCACACTACCATTCTGGTTCTTTTTGTTAATCATTATGCTGTGATGCATGGGTCCTGTGATTTTTGTCTTTGTTAACCATTATGCTGTGATGTTTGGGTCTTGTGATGTTTAGCTTTGTTAATCTTTATGAATAAATATAATTTGTCTTTGTTGGGGATTTATTTGATTGATCGGTTATTATAATGTGATTATCGGAACTTTTCGTCGCCGCCGGGGAAGTGGGTCGGATGCAAAACAAGAAGGGATTTGTTATTTGGTTATTATCAAAATTAATTAAAGGTAGGATTTTTAATAATAAAATAATGGATTTGTGTTTATCCAAATGGGTCAGACGCAAAACAAGATGGTTCTTACATTTATGACTGAAATTGGCATGGTTTAAAAAACGGCTGAGGCGCACGCTGCCACAGGGCTGAGGCAGTAATAAAAACAGCTCCTCAGGTGCGCCTCAGGGGTTTTTTAAGTTTATTTTTGATGTTTTAAACTTTTTGTTTCAATCTCAAGCATGTCATGCCCTTTTAACGTGTGTTCTTGATGAATTTGATGCTGAAATTAGTTAGTTTAAAAATAATAATATAGTTTTGTTAATTATATTAAAGTTATGAAATTATGGGTTATATCTAAGGATTGTGCTAGTATACTATGTAGACAGGGTGAATGTGCAGAATTATGGACTGGTTTTTGCAACCTTTTTGTTCAACTAGCTGTGTAGACAGGGTGTATGTGCAGAATTATGGACTGGTTTTTTTATTTTGTGGGTTCTATAGGTTTGATTACCGGATTAGACGCCTTACTTGGTTCTGGTATGATAAGGGGCTGCAATGAAAATAATGTTCCAGATTCATGACTGTCACTAACAGAAAACATGACTGTCAATACTGAATCATTATAGGATCAAAAAAGAGATTAAAAAAAACTGAAAAAAAATTGAACGTACCTGCGATTGAGAATGCTTCTCTGCTGTGTTTGAGACTTTGATCATATATAGGGCATAGGGTTAGAGGTTGTTTATATAGATTACAATGCATTACTTGCTTTGACTCACACAAGGAATCGATACACTGGCCTGAAAAACACTTGTTTATTTGTTATTTAGGTCGACCCACCCAGGTTTAAGTAAAAAAGCCTGCAAAGAGCAGTACATGAAGGAAAAGAAAAAGACAAAGAAGAAGGATAATAAAAAAACCCGTATATGGTGTAATGTACGCAGGTTTAACAAAGCTTTGAAGAATATGTCTGACCATAAAAAAAAGGTTATGTTAGAAACCCCTTTTGCAAAGCTTCTAGTCTTGAAGGACAGAAATATAAAAGTAGAACGAGATTTAGTCAAATCAATGGCTAAGCATTTTAAGTGGGGTGAAAGGGAGCTAGCTATTGAAAAGGGGGGGGGGTGAGAATAAAGAATATGATATTACAGCTGGTGACTTTTCTCGTATAATGGGCATACCAAATGGAGATGGCTCACAAGTTGATGATGATGAGACATTGAATGAAGATCTTGTCCATAAATATTGCACTAATGACCTCAAATTTATTTCTATTGATAAGGTTGAACGTGAATTCGAAAATGCGACGGAAGACGATGCTATTAAACAAACTTTTTCATTAATAGCATTGAATTACATTGTTTGTCCTGGAAAAAAGGGTAAATTAAGAACGAAATACTTGGGGTATGTTCAGGATGTGAATAGGCTTAGTAAGCAACCGTGGGCAATGGAGGCTTTGGATGTTCTCTCGGACGGCACTCAAACATTTGTTAACGGGACAGGGGATGATAAGGGATTTGCTGGGTGTGTCTTATTTCTCCAGTTATATTGTATTGAGGCATTTATGGGACAACAATTTCATGAGTTCACTAAGAAAAAGATTAAAGAGATCTACCAGAACTGGATGGTTAGTGAAAATGTGTGCCATATTTTATTATGTTTATTATTATTATGAATTTGTGATCTTTTTAACTGATTTCCCCTACTTACAGATTGACAATGGTTCGGAGAGTCAACATGTGAAATACTTGACGGAGAAGGTTTATGAAGACATGAAGAATTTATCCAAAGGTCTCAAGTCTCTACCAAAACCGTTACTTTCAGAACTCAATGAAGTTAACGAGAGATGTAAGAAGGCGATTGCTGCTTCTACTCAGAATGTTGAGGCAGCTTCTACTAGTGGAGCGAGTAAAAGTGGCCCGAAGGCTGGAGCGAGTAAAAGTGACCCGAAGGCTTCTACTCAGAATGTTGAGGCAGCTTCTACTAGTGGAGCGAGTAAAAGTGACCCATCTAGGTTTGTCTTGATTTTTCTTTTATTTTGTGTGAGTGGATGACTGTCTCTGACAGTTTTAACTGAACATAATTGGTCTATCATATCTTTTTTTTTTGCAGTGATTCTGACATTACTAAGATTGATACTCAGAGGCTTGAGCCTGGACAATGGTTGGACGATGCTCTTATGAACTTTTACCTTCGGTATGTGTTTAATTGTTTTTTCTTTTACCTTCGGTATGTGTTTAATTGATGTTGATGAACCTTCGGTATGTGTTTAATTGATGTTGATGAACTTTTACCTTCGGTATGTGTTTTGGCCAGATATTTAGAGTAGAATGTATCTCCAACAAATGAAGCAATAAATGATTATCACTTCTTCAGCACATTTTTTTACTCGAAGTTGATAATCACTTATTGCTCCATTTGTTGGAGATACATTCTGCTCTAAATATCTGGCCAAAACACATACCGAAGGTAAAAGTTCATCAACATCAATTAAACACATACCGAAGGTTCATCAACATCAATTAAACACATACCGAAGGTAAAAGAAAAAACAATTAAACACATACCGAAGGTAAAAGTTCATAAGAGCATCGTCCAACCATTGTCCAGGCTCAAGCCTCTGAGTATCAATCTTAGTAATGTCAGAATCACTGCAAAAAAAAAAGATATGATAGACCAATTATGTTCAGTTAAATCTGTCTGAGACAGTCATCCACTCACACAAAATAAAAGAAAAATCAAGACAAACTTAGATGGGTCACTTTTACTCGCTCCACTAGTAGAAGCTGCCTCAACATTCTGAGTAGAAGCCTTCGGGTCACTTTTACTCGCTCCAGCCTTCGGGCCACTTTTACTCGCTCCACTAGTAGAAGCTGCCTCAACATTCTGAGTAGAAGCAGCAATCGCCTTCTTACATCTCTCGTTAACTTCATTGAGTTATGAAAGTAACGGTTTTGGTAGAGACTTGAGACCTTTGGATAAATTCTTCATGTCTTCATAAACCTTCTCCGTCAAGTATTTCACCTGTTGACTCTCCGAACCATTGTCAATCTGTAAGTAGAGGAAATCAGTTAAAAAGATCATAAATTCATAATAATAATAAACATAATAAAATATGGCACACATTTTCACTAACCATCCAGTTCTGGTAGATCTCTTTAATCTTTTTATTAGTGAACTCATGAAATTGTTGTCCCATAAATGCCTCAATACAATATAACTGGAGAAATAAGACACACCCAGCAAATCCCTTATCATCCCCTGTCCCGTTAACAAATGTTTGAGTGCCGTCCGAGAGAACATCCAAAGCCTCCATTGCTCACGGTTGCTTACTAAGCCTATTCACATCCTGAACATACCCCAAGTATTTCGTTCTTAATTTACCCTTTTTTCCAGGACAAACAATGTAATTCAATGCTATTAATGAAAAAGTTTGCTTAATAGCATCGTCTTCAGTAGCATTTTCGAATTCACGTTCAACCTTATCAATAGAAATAAATTTGAGGTCATTAGTGCAATATTTATGGACAAGATCTTCATTCAATGTCTCATCATCATCAACTTGTGAGCCATCTCCATTTGGTATGCCCATTATACGAGAAAAGTCACCAGCTGTAATATCATATTCTTTATTCTCACCCCTCTTTTCAATAGCTAGCTTCCTTTCACCCCACTTAAAATGCTTAGCCATTGATTTGACTAAATCTCGTTCTACTTTTATATTTCTGTCCTTCAAGTCTAGAAGCTTTGCAAAAGGGGTTTCTAACATAACCTTTTTTTTATGGTCAGACATATTCTTCAAAGCTTTGTTAAACCTGCGTACATTACACCATATACGGGTTTTTTTATTATCCTTCTTCTTTGTCTTTTTCTTTTCCTTCATGTACTGCTCTTTGCAGGCTTTTTTACTTAAACCTGGGTGGGTCGACCTAAATAACAAATAAACAAGTGTTTTTCAGGCCAGTGTATCGATTCCTTGTGTGAGTCAAAGCAAGTAATGCATTGTAATCTATATAAACAACCTCTAACCCTATGCCCTATATATGATCAAAGTCTCAAACACAGCAGAGAAGCATTCTCAATCGCAGGTACGTTCAATTTTTTTTCAGTTTTTTTTAATCTCTTTTTTGATCCTATAATGATTCAGTATTGACAGTCATGTTTTCTGTTAGTGACAGTCATGAATCTGGAACATTATTTTCATTGCAGCCCCTTATCATACCAGAACCAAGTAAGGCGTCTAATCCGGTAATCAAACCTATAGAACCCACAAAATAAAAAAACCAGTCCATAATTCTGCACATACACCCTGTCTACACAGCTAGTTGAACAAAAAGGTTGCAAAAACCAGTCCATAATTCTGCACATTCACCCTGTCTACATAGTATACTAGCACAATCCTTAGATATAACCCATAATTTCATAACTTTAATATAATTAACAAAACTATATTATTATTTTTAAACTAACTAATTTCAGCATCAAATTCATCAAGAACACACGTTAAAAGGGCATGACATGCTTGAGATTGAAACAAAAAGTTTAAAACATCAAAAATAAACTTAAAAAACCCCTGAGGCGCACCTGAGGAGCTGTTTTTATTACTGCCTCAGCCCTGTGGCAGCGTGCGCCTCAGCCGTTTTTTAAACCATGCCAATTTCAGTCATAAATGTAAGAACCATCTTGTTTTGCGTCTGACCCATTTGGATAAACACAAATCCATTATTTTATTATTAAAAATCCTACCTTTAATTAATTTTGATAATAACCAAATAACAAATCCCTTCTTGTTTTGCATCCGACCCACTTCCCCGGCGGCGACGAAAAGTTCCGATAATCACATTATAATAACCGATCAATCAAATAAATCCCCAACAAAGACAAATTATATTTATTCATAAAGATTAACAAAGCTAAACATCACAAGACCCAAACATCACAGCATAATGGTTAACAAAGACAAAAATCACAGGACCCATGCATCACAGCATAATGATTAACAAAAAGAACCAGAATGGTAGTGTGGATGAGATCGAACTCGAGACACTGTAAACGCCCATCGACAACTAACCCTATGCCCTATATACGATCAAACAGCAGAGAAGCATTCTCAATCGCAGGTATGTTCAATTTTTTTTTAAGTTTTTCTAATCTCTTTTTTGATCCTATAATGCTTCAGTATTGACAGTCATGTTTTCTGTTAGTGACAGTCATGAATCTGGAACATTATTTTCAGATTTTTTAGTCTGTTTTGTGATCCTATAATGCTTTAGTATTGACAGTCATGTTTCGTGTTAGTGACAGTCATGAATCTGGAACATTATGTTCAATTTTTTATGTCAATACTGAAGCATTAACAAGTACTTTTCGATGTAAACCTAATAGATGATCTGATCTTAGCATTATGACCTAATAGATGATCTGATCTTAGCATTATGATTTTTCTTTCTTTTGTTCATAAAAACAGACATACCTTGAGCCGTAATTCTGCAGTAATAACTTCTAAATCTCTTACAGGATCCACAGAGTCATCAACATGTATAATATCAGGGTCTTCAAATGTCCCTATTATTCCATCATATACAACAATAATTCATAAAAATTAAGCAAATACTCGCAGCAAAAAATAAATAAATAAATAAAAAAATAAAAAAAGTTAAAACTTGGTTTATGCATGGTAAGATCTAAACACAAAGTTTGATGTATGGTAATCAATATCGATGAAAAACAAAATTCATATAATTCAAAAACAAATTATCGAAGGCGTACACAAGTGCAATCTTACGTAAAACATGGAATATGCCATCAACTGCACGAATGTGAGATAAGAAATTGTTTCCAAGCCCTTGTCCCTCATGAGCACCTTTAACCAACCCAGCAATATCGTGTATCTCTAAGAATGCAGAGACCTATCAAGCAAAGTAACAACTATGCACAATGTGAACAAAGCCAAAAAGTCAGTTACTTTAGTGTGCAATTCAAATGCACAATTTGGCAACTCCATAAGCAAAACCACATATTGATGCATTGACTAATAGTAGTAAATAACTTCATAACTACATATAGCCTACATAATCACCTCACTCTTTGGCTTAAAAAATCAGATCCATTTATCATTGTCAAATGAACATCATATATTCACACTCCCAGAGTCTTAATCTTTTAAAAGTATTACTTCTAGAATTAGCAAATTAGAATCGACCTTTGTATCTTGTTCTCCTCACAGTATTTTGGTGCTTCATCTTCGGGCAAATCCGCGAGATTTCTTTCCAAAGCACAGCTGAAAGGGATAATTGGCTCGCCTCCATGCTCTTGCACCCTACCAAATAATTATAGTTTCAAACTACTAGGATAGAATATTCCTTAATTTGCACAATTATAGAAAGAAAAGGAAATTCAAACCTGTACTTAAAAATGTAACACATAAAAAAAATCTGGTTTCTAATTTCCTTCAAAATCATGGAAATGAATACCTTTGTTGATGAATTCAGTGTTTTTAATGAATATTACTCAGAAGAATGTAACAATTAAAGCAAGCATACCAAGCATGAATCTTCGGAAGAAACTTGTAAGAAATGAATATTACGCGTTTAAAGCCAAAATACAGAACTCACAACTTTTGTAAGAAATGTTACAAAAAAAAAAAAAAACAAGAAAATAGTTTTACCAAACAAACAACAGGTTTTGCAGTGAGCAATTGAAAAGCATTCAATATTTCAATTTCAGCAGCTTTCCAGTCCCCTAACCGGACATCTTTTCCACTCTCAAGCCAAGCTTTGACCTGCAGAAAAACAAATAAGTAGAACCGAATCAGCATGCGCATTACGACTTACTTCTTAGCATTACATAAATATACATTATTGTTGGTTATATGAACCGAAATTACACCGTGAATCAAATGAAATAACTTGGATTAAATTGAGAGTCGTTGAATAACTATCAGAACGAACTATTTGATCGGTATTATCAAACGTTCGAACGGATTAAACTCAATTTTTAGACAAGAATCGGATTGTTGATTTTGAGAGAATTGTTAAAATACCGAATGAACAAACTGATCGAATAGAAGTTGTTTTTTGTGTGTGTGTCTTCTGTTTCGAAAAAGTGTTATTATCCCCAAAATGTCGGATCTAAATATTGGAGCAGTTATCCAAAAAACTTAACCGACATATAGTCTTTATTTTATTATATATTTCATAGAAAATGTTGGCATATTTATTTGACTTCAATTGGGACTACAAACGTCAGGTCCATTTATGAACAATATCACTAGCCCAATTATATCAAATATTACCATTAGCCTAATAGCACAAATAAAATAAAGATAGTTGGTTCAAATCAAGTAACACACACTAACTCGTTACAACAATCAAGTCCGCCATTCCTGCATCACCCAACTTGATTAATTAATAACGAGAATATCTATTCGACGAGTTAATCCAACATCACTATGAATGTCGATAATCACTAAAATTACCAACAATTATTACATAATGATACCTTCAAACACACTTCATGCTCTACTTTTAACTGCTTGTCATTGCTCCGCTTCATGCTCTTTTCAAGATCTTCAATCCGCCTTTCCATAAATTCAATATCCTTTATCATATATAATATATCAATATTGGGCATTTAGATCATACAATAAATAAACGTTCAAACAGATATGTGAACACTAAAGGATTTTACAACATACCTTCAGCCGTAATTCTGCAGTAATAACTTCTAAATCTCTTACAGGATCCACAGAGTCATCAACATGTATAATATCAGGGTCTTCAAATGCCCCTATTTTTCCATCATATACAACAAATCAACAATAATTCATAAAAATTAAGCAAATACTCGCAGCAAATAAATAAATAAACAAAAAATAAAAAAAGTTAAAATCTAGTTTATGCATGGTAAGATCTAAGACCCCCCGTAGTGGGGCGTTATTGTGTGAGTTTTTAACCTATAGCGCCCGATAACACCGAAACATACCGGCGCTATAGGCAAAAAAGGGGCAGGGGCTTTATCAAAATAACGCCAAGTTTGAAAAGAATCCACCAATCAACAGCTGACACGTGGCACGAGTTGAAAAAAAGCGGTCAAAAATTTGACCGTTGCCCCCTTCTTTGTTTTGAATGGTAATTTTTTTTTTCTATGGTTTATATATATACACACACAATACTTTTATAAAAACACAACCAAACCAACTAAAAACACACACACTACAACACAATCAAACCTACAACACAAACATGTTTCCATATGGTTCACCATTCGGGGTCCCGGGTGCGAGGCCAAACACTAGTACTCAGCTGCCACCCAATTGGGCGGACTTTGACCTGAACACAATGCAATACGCGCAACTTCTTAGCGCGCAGGGTCAATTTTTTGCTCCACCAAACATGGCCGGTCAATTTTTTCCTCCACCAAACATGGCGGGTCAATTTTTTCCTCCACCAAGGTTCTCAAGCGGAGCCCGAGCTCGTGCCAGAAACTCAAGTGGAGACCAACGAACCCGAGGGTTCTCAACGGGGGGGGGGGGGGGGGGGGCGGGAAACGCTCGCATAAAAAGAAAGATCCTACCGCTCCTCGTCAAAGAAAGCAACAAGAACGTTCGACCCAAGACGAGGAGTATGCTTTAGCGCGGGCCTGGCTCGACATATCGGAGGATCCCCAAGTTGGTTAGTAATTTTTTTTATATTTATATATAATTTGTTCGTGTATATATATAGTATTTATTTTTTGTATTTATATTTATATATAATTTGTTCGTGTATATATATAGTATTTATTTTTTGTATTTATACTTATATATAATTAATCGTATAATATACATATATATGTATATGCATTGTTATATATTTCTAATCGTATAATTTTTTTTTGTAGCGAACTACCAACATCTTCCGTTGTTTTGGATTCGGATTCGAGAGCTGTTTTTTAACGTCATGGGTAGAGGGGAGTATCGAGACAACGATTCGATATCGGGAAAGTGGTCGGACATAAATAATAGATGTCATTCGTTTTCGGAGGTTTACCAACGTTGTAAGGACAACAGGGGCAGTGTGGAAGGTGATGATGGTTTGTTGGCAAGAGCGTTGAACGAGATGAGAGATACCCGCCAGCCGTTCCCGTATTTGAGGATTTGGTAGATGTTGAGAGAAAGTCCTAAGTGGGCTAATGTACCGGTTATGGGGTCGGGTGGTAGGCGCAAGGTCAGGAGAGGAGGAGGATCAGGAGGAGGAGGACCATCAAAACGAAGCAAAACCTCCTCCTCGACGCGAGATCCGGATACACCGTCATCCGATGCTCGCTATGTGAGTTTAGGTGATCCTATTAATTTGGAGGATGAGGAGGAGGAGGAGCAGGATATGCCTAGACCACCCGGTAGAAGATCAAAAAAGGGAGGCAAGGGGGAGTCGTCTTCGGCAGGAGGTGGTGACTTAAAGGAAGATTTTGAAGAAATGGTCGAGAATAAAAGATTTGGAGACGATGCAGCAAAGAATGGTCGAGAATAAAAGGTTTGTCGAGCTCCAAGAGGCGAGGCAAAGGGAAAAGGACATTGAGTTTTTGTCCAAATCGATCGAAGACCTCGACGGAGACGCGCTACGCCTTGCAATGCTTCACAGGCAACAAATGCTTGCAAAATATAACCTCTAGTGTGTTTCGTTTTTTTTAATATTAGTTGTAACCTTTTTTTTTTAATTTTAGTTGTAACTTTTTTTTAAATTTTAGTTGTAACTTTTTTTAATATTAGTTGTAACTTTTTTTTTAATATTAGTTGTGTTTTTTAATATTATTTGTAATTTTTTTATATTTATTTGCCTTTTATTTTAATAATTTTGAGTTAAAAGATTTAAAAAAAAAATCCACGTGGACCAATCACAAACAGGGGCTTTATAAATAAAGCCCCACCACTACACCCCTTTTTCACTTTCTCTCTCCATGCTGACTCAGCAGCCACGTGGACCAATCAGAAAGGGGGGCTTTATATATAAAGCCCCCCACTACGCATGGTCTAAACACAAAATTGATGTATGGTGATCAGTATCGATGATAAACAAAACTCATACAATTTAAAAACAAACTATTTAAGGCGTACAAAAGTGCAATCTTACGTAAAACATGGAATATGCCATCAACCGCACGAATGTGAGATAAGAAATTGTTTCCAAGCCCTTGTCCTTCATGAGCACCTTTAACCAACCCAGCAATATCGTGTATCTCTAAGAATGCAGAGACCTATCAAGCAAAGTAACAACTATGCACAATGTGAACAAAGCCAAAAAGTCAGTTACTTCAGTGTACAATTCAAATGCACAATTTGGCAACTCCATAAGCAAAACCACATATTGATGCATTAACTGATAGTAGTAAATAACTTCATATAGCCTACATAATTACCTCACTCTTTGGCTTAAACAGTTGACAAAGCCAATTAAACCGCTCATCAGGAATATTGACCTGAGCCTCATTCGGTTCAATGTACAAAATGGAAAGTTTTCAGCAGGTATCGACAGCTTTGTGAGAGTGTTGAAGAGCGTAGATTTCCCTACATTCGGCAATCCAACCTGCAACCATTAGCTAACAACATGAGTCCATATTCTACAAAAACAAATGTTTGATTTCTTTTTAAACAATAAGCCACTAAACCTCAACACTGCCTATAAACTAACACACCAATGTACTTACATTTAAATTCAGTTTAACCATAAAAATCCCATATTAGGAAACAAAATACTCATTTCTGATTTTATGATTACTATTTACAAGAATAATGAAAACTAAGCAAAAGATTGAAACTTTATTAGTATATTATAGAGTACTCACTAATCAAGTATATATTTTTTAAACTAATTCAGACTAAACTAAACTAAATTACATAAGTTAACTATAAAAAAATGAATGAAATAATAATCAAGATTCATGACAGATAAAAAGTTAAAAGGGACAAACAATTCCAATCTTTAGATGAGATGAAAAACGGCCAAGGATGGGTCTCTCTATGGGTGCTTCCTTTGATTTTGCAGCCTTTGGAGGCATGTCTAGTTCTTGTTAATACAGAGAGCTAGACTGTGTTCAAGATTTATTAATTAGGGTTTATATATTAAAAGGGGATAAATTGAGGTGAGCGGGGGTGTGGTTTCGATGAAAATTATGGATTGGATAGTTCATTACGGTTTTGGATGGGGAGGAAATTAGTCGTTAAAAAAATTACGGTTTTGGGAAATGACAAACTAAATAGACGGGTGAGTGAGTACGCTGGACTGGATGATTTAACGGTTCGGTTTTGAATGTTTGACGTTTTTCTTTATTTCTTTTCGAATTGTTACGCAATTCAGAAAGGGGTGGCGGCGGAGCTTGTTGCCAGTCTACCTTCTATTGTGATGTAAATTTCGTATTTTGTTTTAATGAATAAAATGATACTTCTACCAAAACAAAAAATTGTTACATGGTTTAAAAGGTTTAAAAGTTATAAAAATTGTTCATGTTGTTGTCGTGTGTGACTGTGTTCACTTGTGTTACTTGTTGTCATATGGTTGGTGGGAATGAAAGGTACCGGAGCATGTGTGTCCATTGTGTTTACTCAACGTCACGCCACACCTCGATTGGTACAAATGGCATGAGTTGTCGTATTGTGCATATCATGTTTGCTCAACCACATGCCACGTCTCGAATCTCGATTGGTGCAAATGGTATGAGCAGTGGTATTGTGTCTAACGTGCCCAGTCGACCACGTGCAAATATTTATTCTACAATAATATTGTACTAGAGTAATAAAATAAGCTACTTGTAAGTTGTAGCCCCCTTAGGGGCATTCAAATCAAAAGAATGATAATAAAAATAAATAAATGTAAAAGATGGTGATGATGTAACAATGTGTGTGTGTTTATTTGTGATTTTGGTTTTCTTATTGTATGAGTTTTGAATGTTTTTGATAAATAATGAATATGATATGACAATTGAGTGAACACTTTCCTTAAGTTACTTCCTTATTCTATGATAGTTGATTGAACACTTGGAGAAGATCATCTCGAATCCTTTGAACTGGATCAAGAAAAGATCCAAATACCAAGAATGGAGTTGGTTGGTTTGGACTTCTAATCCATTGAATTGATATGGGATATGCTTTAGTTTTTGGTGTTGTTTTCTAAAATGTAATTGTTTTCTTTGAGTTAATAACATGTTTGGTCATTCTGGTTGGTTAATGCGGGGAGTATGTCATAAATCTGACAGAGTAACATTACGACGGTTGTTGTCATTCTTATGCTAGCATTGTTTGTTGCAGGTGGTGGCGTAGGTTGCAGGTGTTGGGTGTGCAAAATGAACATTTTACATTGATTTAACCAGAAAAGTTAACGACGTTAGTTGGTAAGAATCATCCATGTTATGAAAATGGAATTATCAGGCCTAATCGTGAACATTTTTTAAACCATCAGGACCAACTATTTGATTTTAAAACCACAAGGGTCAAACGTGGAATATCTTAATGTGAAGTATCTATAAACCACAAGGACAAAACATCAAATATTCTACACTAAAAATTGTTCTACATAAATATTATTAATTTAATTCACATTAAAAATGTGGAATATTTTTATTTATGACTTTTTCTACATAAATATTATCAATTTAATTCACATTACCAAAAAAAAAAAAAAAAAACCAAACCCTCAACCACTATACAACCCACTATCTCAACTTTAGTGAGAAAGTGACTCATTAGGTCACATGATTACATGTTACCGTTACCTTTCCATTGTACTTCATTCCTTCTTTCTTTTATTAAAGCAAAAATAAAAATTATAACATACAACACTTAATAAACATTATTACTTACTATTTTTTAAAATGTCCATTAAGATATTTTCCAAATATTAACTTAATAAACATTATTACTTATTATTTTTTAAAGTGCCGTACGAGGTGGACCGTACGGCACTTCTCAGGGAAGTTAGTTGCAGATGCCCATCTATCTTCCCGTGGGTCCAGTTTTTGTATGCGCAACCCTCAAGGTTATATGTGGGGGATGCTCATATTGGGGCTACCACGGGGGTGCAGCAAGGGGACCCCCTCGGCCCCCTTCTTTTTGCGCTGGTTCTCCATCCATTGATCCTTCGTGTGCAGGGCGCTTGTTCCTTGCCTTTCCATGCTTGGTACTTGGACGATGGCACTATCATTGGTAAGGCAGAGGAAGTTGCTAGGGCGTTGGACATTATTCGTTCAGAGGGGGCGCCTCTGGGGCTTAGGCTTAATATTCGGAAAACGGAGATTTTTTGGCCGTCCTGCAATGGTTCGAAGAAAGTGCCGGGTTTATTCCCAAGCGAGGTTAGCAGGCCCGCAGAGGGGGTTAAACTCCTCGGGGGGGCGGTTAGTCGGGATGCAGGGTTTATTCAGTCTTTGGCATCTAGAAGAGCTCTTCGGGCGGTTGATCTTATGAAACGGCTGCCGGACTTGAGGGACCCCCAAAGTGAGCTCCTCCTGTTGCGCTCGTGCATGGGGGTTGCTAAATTAGTGTTTGGGCTCCGGACTTGTCAACCCGAACATGTCAAAGAGGCTGTGTCTATCTTTGATGCAGGCCTGCGAGGGGCAGTTGAAGACATTGTTGTCAGCGGGGGACCGCATTTTGGGGACCTTCAGTGGAGGTTGGCTTCTTTCCCTATGTGTTGCGGGGGCTTAGGGCTTATCTCGGCGGAGGACGTTTCCGCATATGCTTTTGTGGCGTCCAGGGCCCAGTCGTGGAAATTACAGGACCACATCTTGCGAAGCGCTGGTGTTGTGGGGGTGGATCCTGACTACTCCCTTGCGCTTGGTAATATTGGAACAACTCTTCCGGACCTCGATCTAGGTGGTTTTACCGATAAGGAGACCGCCCCCAAGAAACCTCAACAAACTTTGGCGAGTGCTCTTTATGGTAAACACGCACAAGATATGGAGGAGCGGTTCGTTATGACCCCGCGTCAAAAGGCAGTTTTGGCTTGTCTCAAAGGGCTCATGCCCAGGATTTTTTGACCGTTGCACCCATTGAAGGTCTTGGGCAACGGATGTCAGCAGTTGAATACAGAGCCATCCTTAAATACCGTCTCATGATTCCCCTTTTCCCGCCAGACGGCTCATGCCCCATCTGTAAAAAAGCCTGTTTGGATAGATTTGGCGAGCATGCCCTCCACTGTAAGGAATTGCCGGGGTTTAAGTATCGTCATGACTGGGTTAGAGATGTTTTATGGGATGTGCTTAGGCGTGCCGGGATCTCAGCCAAGAAAGAAGCCCCTGTTAACTTTCTGATTGACCCACGAGAGGGAAGATCTACTCTGCGTCCTGCGGACGTCCTTGTGTTTGGCTGGGCGGGGGGTAAGCACGCGTGTGTTGACCTCACTGGGGTGTCCCCACTGGTGGGGCTGAGAGATAGTGGATTCGTTCCGGGACAGGCGGTTTTGAAGGCGGAAGCTAGGAAGGTTGCTAAGCACGAGGCGGCGTGTTTAGAGAATCAGCATGTGTTCATTCCGTTTGCCTTCGACACTTTTGGATCCCTTGCCCCTGAGGCAGTTCGCTTTTTGGAGCGGGTGCAGAAGGTGGTCCACAGTGACTCGCAAAACCCGGGGAACCAAGGGTTTGTATTTAGTAGAATAGGTTTTGCGATTCAAAAGGGGATAGCGGCGCAGCTTGTTGCTCGCTTACCCATTATCCAGATGTAACTTGGTTATTTTTATAGTTTTATTAATCTAAAGCATTTAATCAACTCTTTGGATCAAATCACTGTATTTGTATTCATCCCAAAATCATACATAATAAAGAAGAAAAGTCAAAGGTCAAAGTCAAATAATTTATAATCAAAATCATACAAATGGATTAGCCTCATCTCAATACACTACATAATTTACACACCAAAAACTGGACATAAAATGGATCATACAAAGACCAACAACCAAATAATAACAACAATCACAAAACCATGCTAACCAAACCACCATAACACCCTCAACTACTCCTGCTCGTGTTATACGCGATTTTAACAATAACCGACAAATGAATGTTAAGCACATGACTTTTATCGCTAAACAGTCCAATTCTTCCAAAGCTCGCAACACTGCTGTTCATTGTTGAGTTCAAGAACACATTCAGAACCTGTTTTTCGCCGTTACCAATAAAAAAGTGGGATGGGGTCACCTTCATGGAAACCCCATAAGGTGCACTCCAACCCACACTGTATGACTCGTTCCCACCAACGTTGGTCACGGTTCTTTGGATGGTCCGAGTCTGGTTAAGGTTTGCAATTGTGATGGAAGGTAGGTTCAGGTCTGCGCCATTAACCTTTGTGGGTCCACAATTTGTTCCTGTGTAATTTAAGACCACGGGTTCTGACCCGTTTATGCCACAAAGGAATGATATATACTCTTCATAGCCTGCAAACACACGACATAGTTTAGATTTAGATTTATCCTAAACGTCATTTAGATTTCTATATTTAATCCACGCCATTGATTAGAAGAGTGCCATACATACCTAAATCAAGAATAAGTCCCGGGTCTAATGCTGCGGTAGCATTTACAAAACCACTTCCCATGTCAAAAGGTGTTGCTGGAGACTGGTTCAGATCGGGATTAGCATAAGCTCGTTGGGCCATTATGGGCCCCCCGTATTTATCATGTAGAGAAGCAGTTGTTGATAACGCAGATCCGATTGCTGAAGGACTAAAATATGGGAATTTTTGTTTAATTAATGCTGCAAGCCCTGCAATATGTGGAGCTGCCATACTTGTTCCCGACATCATTGCAAAGTCCTCACCTTAAAAAAATAAAAAAGAACCTAAAATCAGCACACGCCTTTGACCCGTTTACGGCTTTAATTTAGGTTGAAAAATAAACTATTACCAAGAAACTCTACTGATTCTGTGCCACCGGAACTCCAAGCAGCCCAAATAAAATTTCCAGGTGCGACTAAATTTGGTTTCAATATTTCAGCATCTTGAAAGGAGTTATCTTCGGGATCTGGTCCTCTAGCTGAATAATACATTATTTTTGGAGCACTGTTACTAAAATTTGCTTCTACTCCACCTGCAATGCATGCATATGCTCCGGACTTGGTGATCTTTTTTGAAACCGGATCTCTTGTTAATGAAGAATTGTAATACTCAAGTAAAATCTGCGGATAAATTCAAGTCACCAGTAAATACAAAGTGCAATAGTATGCATGACATACACTGAGGTGGCGATTCCGAACCATATACAAGCGGAATGAATTGAGCGAGCCAAACAAATAGCAAGACATATGAAACGTATTTAAAATATAAATCCTTTTGACCCGTTTACATAAATGAAATGAATTGAAATTACAGAAACCTTTAAAGAAGGAATATTGGATTTAAGTACTCTCAACTTTCACAGTTTGGCCGAAAATACTCCTAACTACAAAAATTGTTATCAGCACTCCCAAACTAACCCAGTTAGCTTGTTCAGTTAGTTTGCTGCCATGGCATGCTGACGTGGATGACACATCATCTTCCACAGCATGCCACGTCAGCAATAATGGCCACGTTAGCATGCCACGTCAGCAAAATAACTGGGTTAGTTTGGGAGTGCCAGTGGAAAATACCTTAAAAGTTGGGAGTGCTGATAACAATTTTCGTAGTTAGGAGTATTGTCGACCAAACTGTGAAAGTTGAGGGTATTTAAATCCAATATTCCTTTAAAGAAAGTAAGAATATAAAGTTATAAACACTCTTAAATGATACTACTCACCTTTGAATCATTAGCAGACGGAATAATTATGCCAGGCAAACTCATTGGAACAGGATTAAGCTGAAAGCCAATAATAAAAGGATCCATGGTGAACACGATTCCAGCTGCACTCAAATTCCTAGCTGTCTGTATAGCGTTATTTATAGTAGATTGCCCGAGAACAAACTTTATAGAATAGCTACAGATTAAGAGGTTCCCTTCAACAATGGTCTGATTCAAGCTACTAGAATCTTGGCATTCATTCACATATTCATCGTTGGGTGTTTCTGAATCATTCAAGGCATCGTTTGCAGCTACCAAAGTGTAACTGTCATTGGTTCCCGCTGAGAAAACATAGCATGTTAGTTTTTTATATGCTACGGAAGAAAGATTTTGCAAGCACACACGCACATATTGCAAACTCTATTGTCTCTTGACGCGCAAGATCTCAAATGACTTTAGAGTTTAGAGGTGCGTTTTCTTTCTTATTCCTGTATTAGGCTTTTACTTACGAATTTGTTGATTTGGGCTATGGTTATAGTCACATGGGTGAAACTAAAAAGATAGCTAAAAAGGAAACGGGTCAAATGGGTCTAAAGTTGCCCACTGTATTCTTAATGCATAAATCCACCTAAGTTATTTCTCTCCAAAATGGTTTAATGTCAAGATTTGAAGATAACACAAGTTTTGTAATTATACTCGAATATGCATAATATCTAAAAGTTCAAAATTTTGAATCAAGCGTTTTGGGTCAACCAAACCTGACCTGTTTCTACTAGTTCAAAAGAATAAAATCGGGGGAAAAGAGCAGAACAAAAAAAAAATTCAAACTTACGTGCAAGTCCAACTCCTGTAATGGTGATGCTGCTCCCAAGTAGAATAGAGTTGCTATACTTGCGATCATGTGCAGCTGCACCCACTGTAAAGATCCAGGGACTGAAGGAAGAAACACTTTTAGGTGATGGACCGGTGTTGCCTGCTGCTTGTACCACAAAGATACCGCTTTTAAATGCTGAGAATAATGCCATGTCTATGGGATTAAAAAATGTTGCAATGCCTGGAGGACGTCTGTTAGGGGTAATAGATAAGCTTATGACATCTACTCCGTCTTGTGCTGCCTGTGAAAATCAATGAAAAAGGTGAAAAAACATGTTATTGTTAGAAGTTGTAAGATGAGTGGATTGGGTAATGAGTGATAATTGGTTCGTTTGAAATAGGTCATCATAATAAGGGTTGAAACAGGCCAGGTAAGGTTGAGTTGACCCACACACTTTTTTGTCCATTTTGTATAACTATCATAGCCTATACAAATAATGTGCTAATACGATTATCAAAATAGTATCAGCTTGACTTTACTTTGAATAAAACAATTTAGTATGCGGTATGCATAAGAAGCTTAAAACTAAACTGTGGACAACTTTCAACCTGATTGACCTGTTTGACTCGGGTCAATACGCATGCGCGTTGAAATAGGCCTATTTTAGTATGGGCTTACTTAAATAGCAAGGTATAGTAATTAAATTTTAAATAAAACTATTTAGGAGGTTGTATGCATTATATATAGACCTTGAGCAACTTTCGACTTGTTTGACCTGGGTCAAAACGGGTGCAGGTTGAAATTGGCCGGTTTTAGTATGGGTTGAAACACGCTATTCTAAGGGGGGCACTAATGTCGTTTGCGATTCATGTGTATCTTATTCAGCACAATACCTGATCAATGGCAGCAACCACATCCGCAGCAAATCCACCGAAGCTTTTGTACAATGCTTTGTAGACAGCAATGCTGAAACGTGTAAACCCACAGTAATATGTAAGATAAACTAAATCTCAATATAATATTTTCAATATTAGACCGAAATTACTGACAGATTGTATAATAATGATCCAATGTTGTTAGTTATGTAACCGCGGGACAACTACAGGGGATTCTGAAATTTGTTTTGACTTTTTCACATTTGACTTTATTAAAATCATAACAATAAATCAAGCTTGTTTGAAATCAAATTTACTCACTGCGCACGAGGGGCCATTCCACTTGCATTCCCGAAGTGATGCCCGGCTACTACAACTGGAATACCATGGTTTCCTGCAGCAATAGAAGCTGTGTGCCTGCAATATATTTATTGTTTAATATTAATATATTAGAGCCTTAGAGGTTACTAGTGAAATAAAAAAATGAAGATTAGATTGCAGAAAATATTGCAACTGGAATAAACATAAAATGCTATCATTCTCCGAGATAACTGCAAACTGAATAGCCTATATATGGAGTGTTTGGATATGCGTTTTGAACCCTAGTATCCAAGATTGCAACTTGTACTTGTAATAATTACTACTTTGAAATATTATATCCAAAAACCACTATAGCAACTACATTTGAAGCTACATAAATCAAAACATTTACGACCAAATCATGCGCATATATAAACCACAAAAAATGAAAACTACTCACGTTCCGTGGCCATCACCATCAAATGGTGAAGCATAATCTTGAGAAGCGTTAAAAATCCCACGTGTAATAGCAGATGCTGCAAAATGGCGGGCCCCAACAAGTTTTCGGTTGCAGGAGCCAGATGGGAAATCTCGAGTGACCTCACAAATACCAGCGAAACGTTCAGGAACCGGATAACTGTTTTCAGAGAGATTATCAGCAAAGCTTATATGGGACGGGTCAATACCGGTGTCAATGAACCCGATTACAACCCCTTCTCCAGCTGTCTCATAACCACCCTCTTGGCGCCATGCCCCTTGAGGTAACCCCAAGAACTGTGGGGTGTGTGTGGTTGCCGTTCTGACAGAGAAATCAGGCACCACATTTGCCACCTCTTTTCGACCCGATAGTTTTTGTGCCTTCACATTTTAAACATCAAAATAAGACATGTCATCTTCAATCATCATAAATTCAGAAATCACAATATATATAACATTTCTGCTATTCTAGCATAATATATACGATAAACGTCAAACCATAACTAAAATGTAGAGATTATAATATACCTGTTGAGGAGTAACCAGAACAGCAAATCCATTAATTAAGTAGTGGTAGCTGTATAGTTTCATATATTTCTCCCCTTTTAGAACGCGTTTCAATAGTGAATCATGAACTCTTGCAATACGGGAACCAAATTGATGGTGGTGGCTCCTTTTCGTGATGTTACCAAAACTGCATTATGAAAAAAAAAAAAAAAAGAAACAACATAAGTACCGACTATAAACCGATTCGCTTATAAAAATGAAATTAAAAACTCAACCACATAGCTTTTCTCCTCATCAAATCCTATCCTAATTAATCTACAACCTTTGGCTTTCTTAATTTTCTATAACTATATTTCAAGAAACATTACACAAGGCAAGTTCACAACCAACATCAATAGTAACTCATCATCACCACCAATAGCAAAGCTAAGGTAGGGTCTGAGAAGGGTAAGATGTTGACAACCTTACCTCCACCCCACAGAAAAGAGGCTGCTTTCAGTGAGATCCCTAGCTCGATAGTAGTTTTGCACATAACACTCAACCCCTTTGTCTTTTGGCTATCAACGCCACCACATGATGCATGATTAACCGTCCGAACACATTTTTAACGTTATTTTCACAAAATTAGTAAAATAACGTTAAAATTAGTAAACTTTTACTTCCCACTCCCTAAATATACATATACACATTTTGTGTGTGCGCACCGCAAGCGGGGCTGAACATCAGTAGTAACTGGTAAGGTTAAAAAGTAATTACTTTAACACCTACAGTCAAAGTGCATACCATTTCATCACAAGTAACTTTTATAAACTGATATGATGACTATCACACCACATTTATTTTGTCATCATAAATGATGGTCAAGTAGGAAGCACCAAAAAGATACAACCTAAATATTTCCTACAACTTTTTTTTTTACTAATTAGGTCCACTTTCAAGTTTCAACCTTTGCAATATCCCATTTCACCCCAACAACAACTTAAAAAAAAAAGATTAAAACTTGCAACAAAATTAACACACCCCATATCAAAATTACATTAATTAACTACTAAAAATCAAAACTTTATGAATTTCCCATTTCACCTCAACAACAACTTAAAAAAAAAGATTAAAAAAGATTAAAAAAGATTAAAACTTGCAACAAAATTAACAAACCCCATATCAAAATTACACTAATTAACTACTAAAAATCAAAACTTTATGAATTCACCTTGGATTTTCAAGTGTATTAGCTCCACCAGAAGCAGAATAAGGGTACCCAAAAGGATGTACTGCAGTCTTGTTGACTCTATTAGGCCTATAACTATGAAAAACAGAAGGAGCTTGTTTAAGTGTAACCATATACACACCAGCATCAGAATCATAAGAAGAACCATTTGTACTCTCTTGACACAAACAACACCCAATCATCACAACCCAAAACACAACCAACTTCACAATGCCACCCATTGCCTTATCTTTATGTACCCAAAATAATAATAATAACAAAAACAAACTTTTAGCAGCAAAGCAGAAGTGTTATAGGACAAGTTAGGTGAGTTTGTAAAGTTCTAAAAGGAACCCAGTTGCAGGAGTCCATTGAAGAAGAAGTGAAATGAGGCAATGGGTATGAAAAGAGAAAGAAGAAGAAAGTAATTACAAGCTTTTTGATGAGAGAGAGAGAGAGAGAGAGAGAGTTAAAGAGTGTTGGGTGGTGTGCACATGAACGTTTTAATATGTTTATATTAATATTAATATTATTAGTAAGAAGAAGATAGCTTTTTGGGTGATAATATATGATTGTGAACGTTTTGCTTTATTCGACTGTTTGTGGGATTGTGAAGGCCTACACCGCCCTCTTCCCACTCACAAACTTATAAAAATTGTCGATTTTGTGTTTGTATTTGTATTGTACACCTTTAGTTGGTCACATCTAGAAAAAAAATTGGGTGTCTCCTTTTCAATCATATCTTTGTTTGTATGTGTCTTAATAATTGACTTAAAACTAGCGGAATTCCTTTGCGTGTTGTGACGGAAAGTCAGTTGTAATCGGTTTGGTTCCTTACGGTATTGCTATGGTAGCGATAAGTTTGGGAACTTGGTTTATAGTAACAACTCATGGCTCCGATGCGGTGTTGGCTCTACATGTAGCTTACGATACAAAAATGTTGGAGTGTAAGTCAAAATCAAAGGTCAAACCAATAAGTCAAACTGGTCAGAAAAGTTCAGGGGCCAGTTGTGACAAGTTTCAAAGTCTATTTCTGCTTTATAAAGTTTTGGGTCAATAAAGAGAAGTCTGATAACATGAGGGACGAGTTGTGTTCATCTGAAAGTTATAACGGACTTCTAACAGCTGAATTAGGGATTAGGGCTATAATAAGCTTGTTTGATTCAATTAGCTGATTCATTCCTTTTCTTTTCAATTCAGTTGTATTTTCTTATTCATATTCATCAATAATAATAACCCGAATCATTTGATTGTTATTCTTGGTTCAATTTCATAGTTTATTTTACAACAATTGGTATCAGAGCCTTGTTGCTCAATTATGTGAAATTGGTGATTGTTATCCGTGTGTAAAGATCAAGAATGGTGACAACAAAGTTCGAGTTGGAGAAGTTTAATGGGAAGAACGATTTCAGCCTGTGGAGGTTGAAGATGAGGGCTCTTCTTGTTCATCAGGGTGTTGTTGATGCCCTGTTGGGAGAAGCAAACTTGGCTGGTGGATTAACTGATAAGGAGAAGAAGAATATCTTGGAGAAAGCCCACAGGGGTGTGGGCTAAGTTAGAGTCTCTGTATATGACAAAGTCTTTAGCCAATAGGTTATATCTGAAGAAAAGGTTATATACCTTTCAAATGGGCTATGGGAAGACTTTGGAGGATCATATAGATGAGTTTAACAAATTGATCATTGATCTATAACACCCCAAAATCTAAAATAATATTAATAAAGGGTAGTGGGTAAATATGTATAAAAAATGAAAATGAATAGACTAAATTGTTAATATGGAATTAAGAAAATAGCTATGGCTAGTAATCCAAGTTATGGCTTAAAATGACTAATAATCTAAAGGGAGGGGCTGAATTGAAACTTGTGTATTATCTAGGGGTGAATGGGGGAGGTTGAAACACAAAAACATAACTCCTGGAGGGAGTATGCGATTAAGGAGCAAGGAGAAAACCACCCCAACCCCAAAACTCACTAATCAGCCCCAAACCTAAGCAAAAATTGACCAATTCACTTGCATGTTAAGGAATTCCAAGTCCTTAGGTCATAATAAACACAAGGTGAGTTGTAGGATGCTTATAGTGGTTGTTTTGTGATGATGAGATTCTTGGATAATGGTAGCAATGCATGATTCTTGATAATCTAGCTTAGAAATTTGGAAGTAGCATGTTTAATTGAGAAATTGTACTAAGTTGCATGTATGATTTTTGTTAATTGAAGGTAAATTGTATGAAAATGTGGTTATGTGAAGATGGGTTTTAAGAAGGATGACCATGTTTGACTTTCTGCAAGTCAAACAAGGCTATAGTCTAGTAAAGATGAGATTTTATGTTGTGATTTTACTAGTTGTAATGATAAGTAGAAAGATATAATGTTGATAGGTGGGTTGTGTATCCATAATTTGGTATATGAATGTTAATTAATTTTTATGCACACCAAGTGTATGTTGAAATGCTTGAATGAATGAAAAGAAAGGCATCATGTTTAATATTATGCGGATTTATTGAACATGGTTAGCAAATGTAAAGACATTACTAAGTTATGGTTAAAATTGTATTGAAGAGAAGATGGGTTCATAAGTTCTAAGCTATGAGTTCATCAAGTGTAGGTATCAAGACGGAAGAATCAAGCAAACAAGGAGGACACGACGCGCAAGACAAAGGTAAGTTGGTTTTCACCAACTCATAGCTCACTACCTTGTTATTGATACTTATATGTATGCGTTGTTGTATGGTCAAGTGGTAGAAATACCCTTATGGGTAAAAGTAGTGGAATTGACCTTAATGGGTCAAAATGGTAGAATTACCCCTTGAGGGTAAAGTGGTAGAATTGACCTTAAATGGTCAAGTGGTAGAAATACCCTTATGGGTAAAAGTAGTGGAATTGACCTTAATGGGTCAAAATGGTAGAATTACCCCTTGAGGGTAAAGTGGTAGAATTGACCTTAAATGGTCAAGTGGTAGAAATACCCTTATGGGTAAAAATGGTAGAATTGACCTTAATGGGTCAAAATAGTAGAAACACCCTTATGGGTAAAAATGGTAGAATTGACCTTAATGGGTCAAAATAGTAGAAACACCCTTATGGGTAAAAGTGGTAGAATTGACCTTAATGGGTCAAAATAGTAGAATTACCTCTTGTGGGATAAAGTGGTAGAATTGACCCTAACGGGTCAAAATAGTAGAAATACCTTAGTGGGTTAAAGTGTTGATGGCGATTTTTCCTACTAATAGTTTCTTGTTGTTTGAATAGGTAAAGCACATATGTGAAGATCAAGTCTCAAGTGAAGATGGATTTTGCACGCTCTAGTCTTGGGGTTGGGTACCATGTAGTGTTAGGATCTTTGAATCTTATAAACAAATGTTTATGTTTTGTACAAAGTCTAATCATGGGTCAAGGATCCACTTGGTAGCCAACTTGGCATGTCGTTTTGTAAACTATACAATGGTCAACTAGGTGGTGTAACTTTTGGAACAATATGTTTTTAGTAATATGATATGCGTTGCGTATAAAAAAAAATTTCGGGTCTTACAAGTTGGTATCAGAGCCAAGGTTTGAGCGAATCGAGCACATGAGGTGCTTGAACTCAAACCGGAAGCTCGTGGTGGGAAGGGCGTGCATTCGATCCGAGACTTGATCAAGGTATGTGTGAAAAGAGTTAGGTAATGAACTCTTAAAATGTTTGAGAGTTGGTATAATGGGCCAAAAGTATTGCAAGGTAGATAAGTGGGAAGAAGTCAAAAAAAAAAAAAAAAAAAGAGGCACAGAGGCCACCGTAGCTTACGGTGGCTACCGTAAGCTACGGTAGCCATAAAAGGGGTACGGTGGTTCTTGTCTGCCTTACGGTGGCACAAGAAGGCACAGAAGCCACCGTAAGCTACGGTGCCCACCGTAGCTTACGGTGGAGCCTGAGGGTTTTTGACTTTTTCCTACTTTTATGCGTGGATTTTTATCACGCCCCACCCGGGAACATATTAGGGGCGTAATAACGTATGAAAACATGAAATTTCAATCCTTATATGCTTATGATAGGGAATGTGGTAGCCTAAGTAGTGGGAGTAGAAGTGTCTATTCTTGATAAGAATGGATAATGGTCGAAAACACTACGGTGTAGTATTCATGATAAATGCTTGTTAATGTTTCAGAAACATGACGGATGAAGGTGATCATTCGGCGGGGGAACGTACCCAACACGATGAAGTGAAAGAAATGGTAGCGATAGAAGTGGGGGAGGCCATAAAAGTAAACCTCCCTAAGATAATAGAGGAAGTGGAAGGTAACATCCTCGGGATAGTGGAAGGCATGATGACTAATAAGCTCGAGGAATTGAAAAAGTTGATTGAGGAGGGGTCATCTAGCTCGAAGGCTAACAAGAGATGCACATACAGGAACTTCATGTCCTGTAACCCAACAGTGTTTAATGGGGAAATTGATCCGCTCGAATGTCAAAGGTGGATCTCCGACATGGAAGGGGTGTTTATAAGGAGTCATTGCGAGACCGAGGATGAGGTAATGTTTGCCACGGGTCAATTGCGACGCCGTGCTAAGGATTGGTGGGATAGTTATACCAAGGAATTGGGGCAAGATCGGGTGAAGACAATAACTTGGAATGAATTTAAGGAGGTCTTCTTGAGACATCATTGCCCTCAAACCGCAATCGATAGAATTCAAGAAGAGTTCCTCCACCTTCGACAAAAGAATGAGACAGTCGATGAAATCACAAGCGTGTTCTTGGATAAGATGAAGTTCTGTCCGGAGTTGGTTCGGACCGAGAGAATGAAGATAAATCGTTACCATGATATGTTGAAGGCGGAGTATAGGGAGTTTATCACTGCATCAAAGTGTAGCACATTGATTGAGTTGATAGAATGGGCTCGTGAACGAGAAATGGAACTGAAGCGGCAAGAAGCAAGGGGGGAGAAGCGAAAGGCGGAAAAGAGTTTTGAACCGTCTAAGAAAGCAAAGAATTTTGATCAAGGCAAGAAAGATAACAAGAAGGGGGACACCCCAAATTGCAAGACTTGTGGGAAACCCCATACGGGGGAATGCCGGTTAGGACAAAGGGCATGTTACAATTGTGGAAAACCGGGACACCCGTTCTTTAAATGCCCCAGTCCAACCAAGTTGTGTTTCAATTGCTATGAGCCCGGTCATGTGAAGGCGGAATGCACGAATCCAAAGAAGGAGGCACCAAGAGAGGGCAAGAAGAATGAAGCCCCTAAGGGTCGAGGAAGAATGTTCCAAATCACCACGGAGGAGGCAAAGAACCACCCTGAGGTGGTGTCGGGTATGTTACTAGTCAACAATACTCCTATGTACGTGTTATTTGATACGGGAGCAAGTAGGTCCTTTGTGTCCACCAAAGTGATCTACCACCCCTCCTTTACCATAGAAAAGATGTCGAGCCCGTTAGAAATAGAAATTGCGGATAGTAAAAGTTACTTATTACACAACATATGTAGGAATTGTACTCTCACGATTGAAGGGGAGGATTTTGGGGTAGATTTGATACCCATGACCATGGGGGAATTCCAAGTGGTGATAGGCATGGACTGGTTGGCTAAACACCACACGGAATTCCAATGCAAAAACAAAACCATTTTTGTTACCTCCCCTAGTAGGCGACGGGTAAGTTTTGTTGGGGATATAAAGGTTGAAGCCAAGTTGTGTACCTTGGTGGAAACCATGAAGTATGTGCGCAATGGGGAAAAGGCATTCATGGCCTATGTGGTCGATACCGCCGTCCCCACTCCCAAGATCGAAGAAGTGCTGGTGGTTAGGGAGTTTCGGGATGTGTTTCCGGACGATCTCCCGGGACTTCCTCCCGAACGTGAAGTAGAATTTCGGATTGAATTGGTGCCCGGTGCTCAACCGGTGGCCAAGGCACCATATCGTTTGGCACCCACTGAGTTGCGAGAACTGATGGTACAGCTCCAAGAGCTACTTGATAAGGGCTTTATACGCCCTAGTGTGTCGCCTTGGGGAGCCCCCGTGCTATTCGTTAAAAAGAAAGATGGGTCCATGCGGATGTGTATAGACTACCGGGAACTAAATAAGTTGACAGTAAAGAATCGATATCCCTTACCTCGAATTGATGATTTATTCGATCAACTACAAGGGGCGAGTTGGTTTTCAAAAATCGACCTTCGTTCCGGGTACCATCAATTGAAGGTAAGAGAAGAAGATGTGGCCAAAACCGCGTTTAGGACTCGATATGGACATTACGAGTTCTTAGTAATGTCCTTCGGGCTGACAAATGCTCCGGCCGCATTTATGGACTTAATGAACCACGTATGTCGTTCGATGCTAGATCGCTTTGTGATAGTGTTTATAGACGACATTTTGATTTACTCCCGTAGTGAATCGGATCACGCGGGTCACTTGCGGGAGGTCCTCGAAACGCTTAGAAAGGAAAATCTTTATGCCAAGTTTTCTAAGTGTGCCTTTTGGTTGAGAGAAGTCCAGTTTTTGGGGCATGTGATGAATGAGATGGGCATTTCTGTGGATCCCTCAAAGGTTAAGGCGGTGACGGAATGGGTTTCGCCTAAAAACCCAAGTGAGATTAGAAGCATTTTGGGCCTAGCCGGGTATTATAGAAAATTCATTCAAGATTTTTCAAAGGTGGCACTACCCTTGACACGGCTGACCAAGAAGAGCGAGAAGTTTGTATGGGGTGAAGACCAAGAAAGAGCTTTCCAAGTATTGAAGGAGAAGCTGTCTAGTTCGCCCGTTCTGACCTTGCCGGAAGGGTCAGAAGACTTTGTGGTTTATACGGATGCCTCCCATCAAGGGTTGGGGTGTGTCTTGATGCAACGGGGGAAAGTCATCGCCTACGCATCAAGACAACTCAAACCCCATGAATGTAATTACCCCACCCACGATTTGGAACTCGGGGCCGTGGTGTTCGCGTTGAAAATTTGGAGGCACTATTTGTATGGGACAAAGTGTACCATATACTCCGATCACAAAAGCCTCAAGTATTTCTTCGAACAGAAGGATCTCAACACGAGACAACGGAGGTGGCTAGAACTGATCAAAGATTATGATTGTGAAATCATGTACCATCCGGGCAAGGCCAATGTGGTGGCCGATGCCTTGAGTCGGAAGGAGTACCCACCTCCGATTCGAGTTAAGGCTTTGGGTATAGTGATTACACCCAACATCCTGGAAGAGATACGAAAGGCCCAGATCGAGGCATTGCAAGCCAACAACCCGAAGAAGATAAGAATGAAAGGGATGATAGATACGCTGGAAGAAGACGCGGGTGGAATGAAAACTCGATACGGGCGAATATGGGTCCCATGGGCGTGTGAAGTCAAGACCTCACTACTTGACAAAGCCCACAAGTCCCGGTTTTCAATCCACCCGGGAGCGACAAAGATGTACCGGGATCTAAGGAAGGAATATTGGTGGCCGGGAATGAAACGCGACATTGTTAAGTATGTAGAAAAATGTTTGACTTGTTCACAAGTCAAAGCCGAACATCAAAAGCCGTGTGGGAAGCTACAACCACTTGAGGTACCGGTGTGGAAGTGGGAGGAGATAACCATGGATCTCGTGACAAAATTACCAAAGACAAGGAAGGGTCATGATGCAATCTGGGTAGTGGTGGACCGGCTTACGAAAAGCGCTCACTTTCTGGCTATTCGAGAGGCTTACACCTCTGAACGGATGGCAGAAATTTACGTAAATGAGATTGTATCCAGACATGGTGTACCCGTGTCTATCGTGTCAGATCGGGACACCCGATTCACGTCCCGGTATTGGAGGAAGTTCCAAGATGAAATGGGCACAAAGTTGTTAGTTAGCACCGCCTACCACCCCCAAACTGACGGGCAGACCGAAAGGACCATTCAGACCCTCGTAGATATGTTGAGGGCATGTGTCTTAGATTTTGGGGGAAGTTGGGATGAACACCTACCTCTAGTGGAATTCTCTTATAATAACAGTTATCACAGTAGCATCCAAATGGCACCGTTCGAGATGTTATATGGGAGAAAATGTAGAACCCCGGTATGTTGGGGGGAAGTGGGTCAACGGGAGTTGGCTCCAAATGATTTGGTAACCCTTACCAACGAGAAGATTAGCCTGATACGGGCTAGAATACAAGCTGCCCAAGACCGTCAGAAGGCATACGCAGACCGAAGAAGACGCCCCATTGAATTCCGGGTCGGGGACTTTGTGTTATTAAAGGTCTCCCCTTGGAAGGGGATCATCAGGTTTCGTAAGCGTGGGAAGTTGGGCCCGCGTTACATCGGGTCGTTTAAAATTTTGGCACGAGTAGGGCAAGTTGCTTACCAGTTAGATCTCCCACCATCTCTTAGTGGGATTCATAACACTTTTCACGTGTCACAATTGCGGAAGTGCCTTGCGGATGAAACCTCCTATGTGCCCCTTGAAGACATAGAGGTTGATGACAAGTTGAATTATATAGAAAAGCCGGTAGCCATAAAAGACTTCAAGGTAAAGCGGTTGCGTAACAAGTCCATAAACCAAGTCTTGGTTCAATGGCAACACAGGAAGGGCTCAGAGCTCACGTGGGAATCGGAGGAAGAGATGCGGACTCACTACCCCGCTTTGTTTGGTACGTATTAAGGTTTCGGGGTCGAAACCTCTTTAAGGGGGGTAGACTTGTAACACCCCAAAATCTAAAATAATATTAATAAAGGGTAGTGGGTAAATATGTACAAAAAATGAAAATGAATAGACTAAATTGTTAATATGGAATTAAGAAAATAGCTATGGCTAGTAATCCAAGTTATGGCTTAAAATGACTAATAATCTAAAGGGAGGGGCTGAATTGAAACTTGTGTATTATCTAGGGGTGAATGGGGGAGGTTGAAACACAAAAACATAACTCCTGGAGGGAGTATGCGATTAAGGAGCAAGGAGAAAACCACCCCAACCCCAAAACTCACTATCAGCCCCAAACCTAAGCAAAAATTGACCAATTCACTTGCATGTGAAGGAATTCCAAGTCCTTAGGTCATAATAAACACAAGGTGAGTTGTAGGATGCTTATAGTGGTTGTTTTGTGATGATGAGATTCTTGGATAATGGTAGCAATGCATGATTCTTGATAATCTAGCTTAGAAATTTGGAAGTAGCATGTTTAATTGAGAAATTGTACTAAGTTGCATGTATGATTTTTGTTAATTGAAGGTAAATTGTATGAAAATGTGGTTATGTGAAGATGGGTTTTAAGAAGGATGACCATGTTTGACTTTCTGCAAGTCAAACAAGGCTATAGTCTAGTAAAGATGCGATTTTATGTTGTGATTTTACTAGTTGTAATGATAAGTAGAAAGATATAATGTTGATAGGTGGGTTGTGTATCCATAATTTGGTATATGAATGTTAATTAATTTTTATGCACACCAAGTGTATGTTGAAATGCTTGAATGAATGAAAAGAAAGGCATCATGTTTAATATTATGCGGATTTATTGAACATGGTTAGCAAATGTAAAGACATTACTAAGTTATGGTTAAAATTGTATTGAAGAGAAGATGGGTTCATAAGTTCTAAGCTATGAGTTCATCAAGTGTAGGTATCAAGACGGAAGAATCAAGCAAACAAGGAGGACACGACGCGCAAGACAAAGGTAAGTTGGTTTTCACCAACTCATAGCTCACTACCTTGTTATTGATACTTATATGTATGCGTTGTTGTATGGTCAAGTGGTAGAAATACCCTTATGGGTAAAAGTAGTGGAATTGACCTTAATGGGTCAAAATGGTAGAATTACCCCTTGAGGGTAAAGTGGTAGAATTGACCTTAAATGGTCAAGTGGTAGAAATACCCTTATGGGTAAAAGTAGTGGAATTGACCTTAATGGGTCAAAATGGTAGAATTACCCCTTGAGGGTAAAGTGGTAGAATTGACCTTAAATGGTCAAGTGGTAGAAATACCCTTATGGGTAAAAATGGTAGAATTGACCTTAATGGGTCAAAATAGTAGAAACACCCTTATGGGTAAAAATGGTAGAATTGACCTTAATGGGTCAAAATAGTAGAAACACCCTTATGGGTAAAAGTGGTAGAATTGACCTTAATGGGTCAAAATAGTAGAATTACCTCTTGTGGGATAAAGTGGTAGAATTGACCCTAACGGGTCAAAATAGTAGAAATACCTTAGTGGGTTAAAGTGTTGATGGCGATTTTTCCTACTAATAGTTTCTTGTTGTTTGAATAGGTAAAGCACATATGTGAAGATCAAGTCTCAAGTGAAGATGGATTTTGCACGCTCTAGTCTTGGGGTTGGGTACCATGTAGTGTTAGGATCTTTGAATCTTATAAACAAATGTTTATGTTTTGTACAAAGTCTAATCATGGGTCAAGGATCCACTTGGTAGCCAACTTGGCATGTCGTTTTGTAAACTATACAATGGTCAACTAGGTGGTGTAACTTTTGGAACAATATGTTTTTAGTAATATGATATGCGTTGCGTATAAAAAAAAAATTTCGGGTCTTACATGATCTTGAAAACATTGAGGTTGAATCGGATGGTGAAGATCAGGCCATAATCTTTCTCACATCTTTTCCATCTTCGTATGAGCATTTTGTGGATACCCTCATGTATGACAGAGACACTTTAACTATGGAAGAAGTGTTGGTTGCCTTAAACTCTAAATAGTTGAAAAAGAGGTCTGATGTGAAAGAAGAAGGTGGAGAGGGATTGTTGGTGAGAGGAAGGGCTGATCAAAGGGGTTCAAGGTTTAGGGGAGAATCAAGATTCAAAAGAAGGTGCTTTGTATGTCATTCAAAGGATCATTAGAAGAGGGATTGCCCAGAAGTTAAGAAAAGAAGGAATGAACAGAGGTTGGATGATCACTGTCAACAAGATGGATCATCAGAAAACTATGATGATTCTGAGGTTCTTGTGGTGACTGATGATAGTTTATGTTCAGAAAAATAGGTTATGGATTCAGGGGGATCTTTTGGAATGACATATGTAAAAGATTATTTTAGTAAGTTGGAATATGGTAATCTTGGTGTTGTCAAGATTGGTGATGGCAGGGCTTGTAAGATTATGGGGATTGGATATGTGACATTCAAGTTGGACAATGGTTTGTTGATGAATGTGCATGATGTAAGGTATGTCCCTAGTCTTAGAAGAAGTATTTTGTCATTGGGATGTTTTGAAAGAAAAGGATTTCATATGGTTCTTAAGGATGGAAAAATTCTGGTTATGAAAGAATCAATGGAAGTTGTGATGTCAATAACAAGACAAGTGAATAATGTCTATGTTCTTGATGGTCATGTTATGTCTCATGGAATAGGGTCTATTGATCACACAAGTGAACAGGAGTTGATTGAGAAGGGTAATCAGGATGTTATTAAGTGGTTACAGGGGAAGAGTTTAGAGGTTTATGTGATGAGAAAGTGTCACAGAATAAGTTGCTCTAATATGGTTCAATCAGTTGTTCAAGGTTTGATGTGTGGGAAATCAATGGGTTGGACAGGTGGAGGTGATTAGGGCTGTAAACGAACCAAACGAACACGAACAAGGCCTTTTTCGTGTTTGTTTGTTAAACAATTAACGTGTTCGTGAACTGTTCATGAACTCTTACCGAACGAGATTTTTTGTTCTTGTTCGTTTGTTAAGAAATAACGTGTTCACGAACTGTTCATGAACACTTACCGAACGAGTTTTTGTTCGTGTTCGTTTGTATTTATTTGCTAAATTTAAGTGTCGGATAAAAACAAACACAAATGAACATAAACGAACAAAAATAGGCATTACTGAACAAAATCGAGCACAAGCCAACACATTAAATTCTAAACATTAGCATTTTTCATTGCTAACATTGTCCGCCCAGAATATACTAATCCAATTACCCAAATATACGTAACATAATCTTGATCACATAATGTCTTATAAAAACATAGAGGTATCATATTAAACTTGAAATCCTCGTTTAATCCACAAAAAAATAATAGTTAACCAAAATAGTTAAAGTAATATTAACATGTGATACACTAATATATGTTAAATAATCTTCTACTGAGAAATTTGAAGTACTTAAATTAAATATAAAAACTTAAAAACCCTAATGAACTATCGAACACAAACAAACATAAACGAACATGTTACCGAACGTTCACGAACATAAACGAACGAACGCGGCCTCTGTTCATGTTTGTTTATTTAGCTAAACGAACTTCCAACCGAACAGTTCACAAACTGTTTGCCGAACGTTTGGTTTGTTTACAGCCCTAGAGGTGATGATATTCTATCCAGAATGGTTGTTTTTCAAACAAGGGTAAAAAGTAGCAGGTTTAGGCTATGTTTAAAGTGTGTTTTATCTGAGGTGGAGCCTGTACAAAGTGAGGTGGAGTTTGTCCAGAATAGGGTGGAATCTGGGGTGTTTACAGGAAAAGATTCTCAGGGATATAGTGTTTGTTTTAGTGAAAAACAGAACTGTACTGAAAGAGACAGGTCAATGAAGGCTGATTTGAAGTTTTTGACTTGTAAAGAGATTGTGACTAAGTGGTTGCAGGTAATGAATGTTGGAATAAGTTCATTGTGTGTAGATGATGCTTGGGCAGTGTTTGTTAGGACTGAAATGGTGTTAAAAGACAGAACATATGCCAGGGGTAAAATGGTCATATTTTGGGTTGGTACTGAATGTGCAGCTGCTGTTGACAGTGTCTGCTTGGAAACAAGCTGTGCAATTCAGGGTATTGAAGGTGTTATAAGGCTGGAATGCTTACAACATGTGTCACCTTTGTATTGTTCAGAATTAGTACAAAGTGTTTTGACAAAGACAAAGGTCAAAATGGTCCTAAGGAAGTCTGATATGAATACAATTGATGATATGGTCAAAACTGTGGAAAGAACAGAGTTTGGTGATTGTTTGGGAGGTTAGTAAGCTGCATAGACGTTTGATTGTTGACTTAAGGTGGAGAGTGTTGGAGTGTAAGTCAAAATCAAAGGTCAAACCAATAAGTCAAACTGGTCAGGAAAGTTCAGGGGCCAGTTGTGACAAGTTTCAAAGTCTATTTCTGCTTTATGAAGTTTCGGGTCAATAAAGAGAAGTCTGATAACACGAGGGACGAGTTGTGTTCATCTGAAAGTTATAACAGACTTCTAACAGCTGAATTAGGGATTAGGGCTATAATAAGCTTGTTTGATTCAATTAGCTTATTCCTTTTCTTTTCAATTCAGTTGTATTTTCTTATTCATATTCATCAATAATAATAACCCGAATCATTTGATTGTTATTCTTGGTTCAATTTCATAGTTTATTTTACAACAAAAAAATACTTTAGTTTGAATAAGACTTTATTTTCAACTGATAAAAATGTTAAAGTTTATGATCGGTTGTCCATAGTCACCTTTTCTTGGAATTGGTGTCGCATCCTGGGGGTGTCGAATGCCTCTCGCTGAAGGTGATGATAAGTGGGTATGGAATTTTGATTTGCATAATGATTTTTCGGTCAAGTCTATTGTATTAGTGATTGATCGAGTTGTGTTGCCAGATGGTTCTCATCCTACTAGATAGAACAAGCATGTCCCTAGAAAGGTAAATATTCATGTCTGGAGAGTGCTGTTGAAACGGCTTTCTATTAGAATGAGTTTTAGTAGTAGAGGTTTTGAAATTTAGCATATTAGTTGTCCTATGTGTTCGTCTTTCGTGGAGTCTACCGAGCATTTGTTTGGCGCATGCAACATCGCTTCAAAGTTTTTGGGATGCTATCTCATGGTGGCTTAATGTTTTTTGAGCCTTATAAGTCTACTTTGATGATTCAGTGGTTGGATTCCTACACGGGGTCGGAAGAAAAGAAACAAGTTTTTGAGGTGAGTATCTTTGTGACCTGATGGTTCATTTGGCGTACTAGGAATGAAGAAGTTTTCGGACTAGAAGGACAATTAACTTTTTAACTTTCAAACTCTTTTGGTTTTGAAAATGAGTTAGTTTTCAGTTAACAAAAGTTTATTGCCGGTCAATACTTATGAAAGTTAGGACTGTTGTGGGAATTTTTTAAGTATAGATTATTGTCGACCAACGAGACAAAGTTTGAATTAGTAAAATCCAATTCCCCTAAAAATAATATGACGTGTACGTGGAAAGTGTTTTGAACCATGGAGCTCTAGTATATAGATATACCTAGTTGAGGTAACAACTAGTTGTGTTAAGCTAGTAAATCAATAATTAAATTTAACAAATAAATTGTTAAAGTGGTGTATATAATACTTTCTTTCCAAACAAAACTTTATAGTTGTTATTTAACTGTTTAAACATCACTAGAGAAGATTGATTTCTATAGATCAAGAAAGAAAAACCGTATCTCTTTCTCTTTCTCTACGCTCATCTCTTCTTTTTCATATGACCCAAAGTTCTTCAACTAAGGATGGACTTACTAATTTATCCTGTTGTAGTGTTATTATTTTAATCTTATACCAGATAAATTCTATAAAAACAATATTATATGCATGCACAATAGAATACATGAATCCTAAAAAAATCAATTTACTCAATTAGAGATAAGATGAAATGTGAATAATATCTCTCAAAATGATAGTGTAGCAAGTCGAATGAATGAAGTTCTACTAATCCCACACCAACAACCCATTTTATGATTGTCAATAAGTGTACCTCGTCTCTCAATAGGGTGATAGCTTATAAGTTATAAAGTCAGGCATCACCAATCACTTACATGATTAGTCAACCATACATTACGAACCAACCACGAGCAACCATTGATCTTGTGATTTGAAAGACATCAGATATTGATTTTATGGCTTTCATGTTTGGATCTCTGCCCTTGCTAACCGACCTCTCATATTTTCAACTTCATCACAAATAGAGGATGTTGTCTTTAGTGATACGCGACTTACATTTGAGCATTTAAAGGATTCATTCTTAAACTAATCTATAAGTAAATAGGTTTGTAAGTGTAAATTAATTATTGTGTTGTCATACTTATCATGAAGAAAATGTCATGTATATTTTGAATTTTTATAAGCTAGCAAGCGTTTAATAAATGTTTAATGATGTTACGACAATTTAAAGTTGATATGTAATATAGGGTCGAGAGGGTGATCAACCACACTGGGATTGAGACACGGCCTAGACTCCTACGTGAAATATTACGCGGAAGCGCTAGTGTGGCACAATCCACAATTTCACCCCCATTTCAAGTCAAGAGATAGATAAATAGATACATCCCATTTGAATACATAATTGTTTTTATAACATAACTATCGAGGTATGTGCACCAAGATTTTCTATTTTAGATTTCATATTTTATGTGTGGGTAATACGTTTATTCATCAATTCTATATTAAAATCTGTAGTTAAAATGTTGTCAATAAATAATGAAAAGAAGTTATAAGCATGCATGAGGGTAATTAATTCACACTTTTGCACCAAAAGAATCGAACTTTACCTTTATGGCATGATTGAAGAAACACTAAGATTGTTCCTCTCTTTTATGTTTGTGTGCTTTCTCAACATTCTTGGAAAAAAATATCTTGGATTACTTTATTGTTTACCAATAAGTTTGTGATAAGATTACAAAGTATAAATGTTATTGATAAAAGTTCTAAATACAAAGATAGAGTACACTGTTTAACTTCAACAACCAGTAACATATAACTACATTAAGGTTTCATGATTTGAATATGACAACATAACGATTCATAATGATCATGTTCTGTTATGATACAAAAACTTTTCGTAATGATGTAAGCGTTATTGGGTAAGAGGAACACATTCAAGCTCAATTTGCAGGACACCTTTTTCGACGTTTTGAAGTTTAAGAGCGATTTCTTGTTTCACAATTCCTTTTGAAATTGTGATAACACCATCTTTGCTTTCTGCGCATTTTCCATGTGGCATTGTTGACTCGTCGACTTCAGAATTCTCGGATGCTTTTGCAGCATAAACCAACGGCTGGATATCGATCTCAGCATCTCCCATAAAATCATCAGCTTTGAATGTATCCCTGTCATAAACAAGCTGCAACATGATATAATTTAATCAATACATCAATATTTATTTATATTAAAATTATTATGTATGAAATGTTAGAATAATTTTGACTTACCACTTTCAAATGAGGAATGTTGTTAGGAATTGATAACATTAGTTTTTCATTCCACACAGGATTAAGGTTGCTCTTTATAACACGTGTCTTCATCGACTGCGTCAAATGTTACAAGTACTTTCATTAGTTTTAACTACCTTTGAACTTTAATTATGCTATTACCGAAATAACTGTCAAATTTGAGGCTTACTTGGTTTCCTAATGAGAGGATAACATAAGGATCACTTGTCAACATATCTCGGACAGCTAGGTTGGTGCCTTTGACCACGTTGACCTTAATCAGACCAATAAATTCAACCATACCTGCCTACACACAAGATATAAGACATACACATAAATAATGTTTTGAAAAGAATGGGTTGATTTTGCAGTTTTGACTCATCCATCATCAATGAGGGTTCTATTTAATCTCAAACGGTTCATTATTAGCTAAAGCGGAAACATGACAAATGTGTCAAATTTAGTCAAAATATATTGTTTTTTTAAACAAGATTACTGCATTATTTATTTTATAACAACTTAAAAATTTGACAATAAAGTTTTGCTTGTCACCCTTCGAACTATCCTGGCCCAACCCGCTCATCTTAACACCTCTAATCAAGTTACAAGACAAAGAGCACAAAGAAATTACCATCGAATTGCTTTTTCTAGTAGTCTTATTTTCAACTTCTTTCTTTTTCCAGCTGTTGCGAAATGCTTGACCAATATTATGCGCACGAATGTTATTTGAGTTCTTTTTGTCCATGATTGCACCAACGAAATTTGTTGAAATACAATGCATTGATGGATGAGGCCCAAGACAAATTTCTTTACTAGTGTCTGCAAATTCTTGCATTTCATATTTTCTCCTGGTTATCCATAAAGCGATTTACTAATTACTAATTAGTAACTACGTAAGTTATGATTAGTCAAACGAGATTAATTTACCTGATAAAATCAAACCGTTCCTCTATAGAAGAATCTGGTTTTGGTTTTTTACATTTTTCAGGAATTGTGGCTTCAAACTTTGAATTAACCATGGCATTCCCACCACAATTTATTACAATATTCACTTCTTTATGTGTCCATTCATCTAAATTGACTGATAACACCTGTATGCAAATACTTTTACCCAATTAACACATAAACCGACTAGAGTTCAATTTAGAATTGTTTTGTTCACTTCTAAATATAAAAAATATGATCCATACCTTTGAAATATGAACACCAAGGCTTCTATGTGCTCCTGAACATTTGATGCAGATAAATGCTCCAAAGCTAACGGATCTGGTTGCGCAAAAAACAACGTGATATTGGTTGCTATATATTATAATTAAGGATGAAGCCAAATATTGCATGCATAGAGTAACATAAATGGATAAATGAGGAGTTAAAATAATTGTTTCGTATGTGATGCCATGTATACGAAACAATTCTCCATTAGTTCATTTAAAAACATGTATGGACTATGTAGCTTAACACTTACACCCATTTTGGATCAGGAGTTCCACAATCTGCACATACCATGTTACCCGATTCAGAGATAAATCCTGCTAGCTTTTCTTGTGGGCCTAATAAGTGAAAAGAATCTGATCAGAAACAACCAACTAGTTAACTATAATCTGATCGGTATAACTTATATTGTAAACCACAAGGCATGTCATTCACAGTACAACCATACGTTATTTAGCTCACCTGATTGATGATTACACAAGTCATTTTTTGTCAGAATAAATGAAAATACGGTTGTAAGCATATCATAATATATGGTGCACAAAAGTTTCCAGTGAGTTTCGAAGAATGTAATTAACATACTGTAAGGTCGAGTTTGTCCAGACAAGCGGCTCCATTTTTCTCTATTTTCTAAACATAAGAGGTCATAGAGGGAAGATCCTGAGATGATAGTTATACCATTTAGCATTACATCATGGTGAAGAAGTATGGGCAGGAATTAAGGAGTGCTACAGATAATCATACACATTTTAACTTAAGTCTGAGTTAGTTCCATTCTTTGTTTTTTATATCATGGAGTAGATCCTATAATGTCCCTACAAACCTATCAATCATCACCAATTGATCATGGGAAGTTGGTAACCAATGAAATAAGATTAATCCCATAACCTCCATACAAAGACAGTCCATTATTTACTTTAGGAAAGCAAATTATATGTATTTTAGTTTTGTTCCAAGGGAAAAGTTCTTATCTAGATGAAGTCATTAAATCCATTTTTGAGTTACAACCCAAAAATCTAAATATTAACTTTTTAATATATCACATGCGGTTTTTGTTGCTAACTAACGTTAATTCTTGTGAAATCAACAAATGGAACGTAATAATTTGCAAGAATAAATAACTTTATATGATAATGAAAATGTAAGTGCAAAAGAAAACAATCATACTTGTTAATTTTTGGCAGCTTTCCAGGTTTTCTCCAAGTTGAGAGTTTTTCCCCTTCGCGTTCGCTATGAAAAACCATAATTCAAAATGGTTAAAACCTATTATATATGACTGTTAAAAACGTGACATTTCACATCAATAACAAAGCACAACTTCTTTGGAATTTGGATCATAGCATATTTAGAAAGCATTGAACTTACAAACATCAATTTCATGAAGGAATCATATTATGGTCCCAAACATCATATAAACAACAATCATCGAATAAATAGATAATACGGAGAACTTGATCATTACCTGATACATTTTCAAAAACCTTTTTCTTCTCCTCCGTAGCCATTTGGGCCTCTGAAATCGAAATGCAGCAACAACTTAATAAGTATCTATGTCTCTGCATTATCAACTGCCTTATTAATCATGCTTCAAGGTAAATGTTCTTTTCTAGATGAAATTATTAAAATAATTTTGGAGTTACAATCCAAAAATCTCATTATTAACCTTTTTAAACATCATATTCGATTTATTGTAGCTAGCGAACCTTAGTTCTTGTAAAATCAGTGTTTGCAAGAAGAGGCAACTTTACAAAAAGATGAAAAAGTAAGTACAAAAGAAAATAATCATACTCGTTAAATTTTGGCAGCTTTCCTTGTCGTCTCCAGGTTTAGAATTTTTCGCCTTTGTGTTTGCTATGAAAAGCCATAATTCAAAATAGTCAAAACTTATTCCGACCGCTAAACATGCAACATTTCACTCAATAACAATTAATTAATATAACTTTGGAAATTGGATCGTAGCATGTTTTGAAAGCAACGAAATCGAATAGATCAATTTCATAAAAGAATCATGTCACGGGCTCCCAACATGATATAAACAACAATCAGCAAATAAATTAGTAGATAGCACGGTGGACTCGATCATTACCTGCTACATTTTCAGAATCCTTTTTCTTCTCTGTCGTTGACATTTGTGCCTCTGAAATCGAAATGTGGCAACGAATTAATAATAACCTACCTATGAATATCCATTATTCGAATTATTAATCATGATATTCAACAGTTTGCAACCTTTGTGACATCTATAAGCATTTTCCTTTATTTTTTAAACATAAGAGGTCACAAAGGGAAGATCCTGAGTTGATAGTTATACTATTTATTATCATTACATCAAGGTGAAAGAGTATAGTTAGTAGTTAAGGAGTCCCCCAGATATCCTACACATTTGAACATAATTTGTCTGATGTAGTTTCATTCTTGGTTTTAATATATTACAGGGTAGATCCCTATCTAGAGTAGAACCCTATAATTTACTTTGGGAATTCAAATGATATGTAATTAAGTAATTAACTACAGAGTTTGAATGTGTTGCTTCATGGTAAAAATTCATATCTAGACGAAACTATTAAAACCACTTTACGAAACACAAATTCAGTATTTTGTTCCTAACTAACCTTCATTCTTGTGAATTACTAAAAGGAGCACAAAAATTTGCAAGAATGGACAACTTTTGTGAGTGCAAAAGAAACAACCGTACTTGTTAAACTTTGGCAGCTTTCCTTGTTGTCTCCAAGTTGAGAGTTTTCCCTCTTTGTGTTTGCTACGAAAAGCCATAATTTGAAACAATCAAAATATATCCTGACCATTAAAAATACTACAATCGACATCAACAAAGCACAACTTCTTTGGAATTTATATCATAGAATATTTTGAAAGCACTGAACTTAAAACATCAATCAATTTTATATAAGAAGCATATCATGGTGTTGCCCAAACATTATATAAAAACAATCATTAATTAAATAAACAGATAACACAAAAGACTCACGATCATTACCTAATACATTTTCAGAATCCTTTTTCTTCTCAGTTGTAGACATTTGTGCTTCTGAAATAAAAAAACAGCCACAAATTAATAAACTATCTATGCGCCTACATCTTCATCTGCCTTAGAAATCATGCTTCAAGGTAAAAGTTCTTATTTAGATGAAATTACTAATAAGGCTGGAGTTAAAACCAAAAAACTCTTTACTAATAAAAAAAACATATTCATTTTTTTTTGTTGCTAACTAACATTGATTCTTGTGAAATCACCAAAAGGAACACAACAATGTGCTAAAATGAGCAACTTTGTACATAAATATGAAAAAGTAGTGCCCAAGAAACTAATCATACTTGTTAAAGTTTGGCAGCTTTCCCTCTTGACTCCAAGTAGAGAATTTTTCCCTTTTGTGTTTGCTACAAAAAGCCATAATTTGAATAATCAAAATTATTCTGACCGTTAAATACGCCGCTATCGACATCCAACAAAGCACAACTTCTTGGGAATTTGGATCATAGCATATTTTGAAAGCATTAAACGTGAAATAGCAATTTTACAAAAGCAACATATCATGGCCCCAAACATTGAATAAACAACAATCAACAAAAAAGAACGTAGATAACACGGAGGAATTGAATATTACCTAACATGTTTTCATAATCTTTTTTCTTCTCAGTCGTAGACACTTGTGCTTCTGAAATCGAAATGCAGCAACAAATTAATAACTACCAATGCATATGCATTTCATTGCAAATCATGCTTCAAGATAAAAGTTCTTATCTAGATGAAACTATTAAATTGGAGTTGCAACCCAGAAAACTTGTTATTAGCTTCTTTAAACAACATATTCAATTTTCTTTTTGTTGCTAACCAAACTTCACTTTTGAGATATCGCCAAAAGGAACACAACAATGTGCAAGAATGAGCAACTTTGCACACACACATGAAAAAGTAGTGCACACGAAATCAATCATACTTGTTAAAGTTTGGCTGTTTTCCCTGTTGTCTCCAAGTAAAGAGTTTTTCCCTTTTGTGTTTGCTACAAAAAGCCAAAATTTGAAATAACCAAAATTATTCTGATCATTAAATACGCCACAATCGACATCAACAACAAAGCACGACTTCTTGGGAATTTGGATCATAACATATTTTGAAAGCATTGAACTTGAAATATTAATTTTAAAAGAGCAACATATCATGGCCCTAAACATTGAATAATTAACAATCAACAAAAAAAATAATGGAAAACACGGCGGAGTTGGTTATTACCTAACATGTTTTCATAATCTTTTTTCTTTTCAGTCGTAGACACTTGTGCCTCTGAAAACGAAATGCAGCAACGAATTAATAACTACCATTGCATATGCATTTCATTGCATAACTAATCATGCTTCAAGATAAAAGCTCTTATCTAGAGGAAACTATTAAATTGGAGTTGCAACCTAGAAAACTTGTTATTAGCCTCTTTAAAAATACATTCAAATTTCTTTTTATTGCTAAGCAAACTTAATTTTTGTGATATCGCCAAAAGGAACAGAACAATGTGCAAGAATGAGCAACTTTGCACACACACATGAAAAAATAATGCATAAGCATTAAGAAATCAATCATACTTATTAAAGTTTGGCAGATTTCCCTGTTGTCTCCAAATAAAGAGTTTTTCCCTTTTGTGTTTGCTACGAAAAGCCACAATTAGAAATAATCAAAATTATTCTGATAGTTAAATACGCCACAATCGACGTCAATACAAACACACACCTTCTTAAGAATTTGGATAGTAGCATATTAAAAGCATTGAATTTAAAATATCACTTTCATATAAGCACAATATCATGGGCCCAGACATTAAATAAACAACAATTAGTAAAAAAAATATAGATAACACGGAGGAATCAATTATTACCTGACATGTTTTCAGAATCATTTTTCTTCTCGGTCGTAGACACTTGTGCCTCTGAAATCGAAATGCAGCAACAAATTAATAACTACCAATGCATAGGCATTTCATTGCATTACTAATCATGTTGTAAGATAAGACATCTTATCTAGATGAAACTATTAAATTGGAGTTCAGACTACAAAACTTGTTATTAACTTCTTTAAACAACATATTCACTTTTTTTGTTGCTAACCAAACTTAATTATTGTGATATCGCAAAAAAGAACACAACAATGTGAAAAAATGAGCAACTTTGCACACAAACATGAAAAGTAGTGCACAAGAAATCAATCATACTTGTTAAAGTTTGGCAGCTTTCCTTGTTGTCTCCAAGTTGAGAGTTTTTCCCTTTTGTGTTTGCTACGAAAAGCCATAATTTGAAATAATCAAAACTTATTTTGACCGTTAAATACCCCATAATCGACATGAATAACAAAGCACAACTTCTTGGGACTTTAGATCATAACATATTTTGAAAGCATTGAACTTAATATGCCAATTTCATAAAAGCAACATATCATGGCCCCAATCATTGAATAAATGACAATTAGAAGAAAAAACATATAGACTACATGGAGGAAGTGATTATTACCTGACATGTTTTCAGAATCTTTTTTCTTCTCGGTCGTAGACACTTGTGCCTCTGAAATCGAAATGCAGCAACAAATTAATAACTACTAATGCATTTCATTGCATTAGTAATCATGTTGTAAGATAAAACATCTTATCTAGATGAAACTATTAAATTGGAGTTCTGACTAGAAAACTTGTTATTAACTTCTTTAAACAACATATTCGATTTTTTTTTGTTGCTAACCAAACTTAATTATTGTAATATCGCAAAAAAGAACACAACAATGTGAAAAATGAGCAACTTTGCACAAAAACATGAAAAGTAGTGCACAAGAAATCATACTTGTTAAAGTTTGGCAGCTTTCCTTGTTGTCTCCAACTTGAGAGTTTTTCCCCTTTGCGTTTGCTACGAAAAGCCATAATTTGAAATAAGCAAAACTTATTCTAGCCGTTAAATACCCCACAATCGACATGAATAACAAAGCACAACTTCTTGGGACTTTAGATCATAACATATTTTGAAAGCATTGAACTTAATATGCCAATTTCATAAAAGCAACATATCATGGCCCCAATCATTGAATAAATGACAATTAGAAGAAAAAACATATAGACTACATGGAGGAAGTGATTATTACCTGACATGTTTTCAGAATCTTTTTTCTTCTCGGTCGTAGACACTTGTGCCTCTGAAATCGAAATGCAGCAACAAATTAATAACTACTAATGCATTTCATTGCATTACTAATCATGCTGTAAGATAAAACATATTATCTAGATGAAACTATTAAATTGGAGTTCAGACTAGAAAACTTGTTATTAACTTCTTTAAACAACATATTCGATTTTTTTTTTGTTGCTAACCAAACTTAATTATTGTAATATCGCAAAAAAGAACACAACAATGTGAAAAATGAGCAACTTTGCACAAAAACATGAAAAGTAGTGCACAAGAAATCATACTTGTTAAAGTTTGGCAGCTTTCCTTGTTGTCTCCAAGTTGAGAGTTTTTCCCCTTTGCGTTTGCTACGAAAAGCCATAATTTGAAATAAGCAAAACTTATTCTAGCCGTTAAATACCCCACAATCGACATGAATAACAAAGCACAACTTCTTGGGAATTTAGATAATAGCATATTTTGAAAGCATTGAACTTAATATGCCAATTTCATAAAAGCAACATATCATGGCCCCAATCATTGAATAAACGATAATTAGAAGAAAAAAAAATATAGACTACATGGAGGAAGTGATTATTACCTGACATGTTTTCAGAATCTTTTTTCTTCTCGGTCGTAGACACTTGTGCCTCTGAAATCGAAATGCAGCGACAAAGTAATGACTACCAATGCATTTGCATTTCATTGCATTACTAATCATGCTTCAAGATAAAAGTTTTATCTAGATGAAACTATTAAATTGGAGTTCGAACCCAAAAAACTTGTCATTAACTTGTTTAAACTACATAATCAATTTTTTGTTGCTAACCAAACATAATTCTTGTGATATCGCCAAAAGGAACACAACAATGTCCAAGAATGAGCAACTTTGCACACAAACATGAAAAAGTAGTGAACAAGAAATCAATCATACTTGTTAAAGTTTGGCAGCTTTCCCTGTTGTCTCCGAGTTGAGAGTTTTTCCCTTTTGTGTTTGCTACGAAAAGCCATAATTTGAAATAATCAAAAGTTATTATGGCCGTTAAATACGACACAATCAACATCAATAACAAAGCACAACTTCTTCGGAATTTGGATCATAGCATATTTTGAAACCATTGAACTTAATATATCAATTTCATAAAAGCAACATATCATGGCCCCAAACAAGTAATAAACAACAAGTAGCAGAAAAAAAAATATAGATAACACGGAGGAAGTGATTATTACTTGACATGTTTTCAGAATCATTTTTCTTCTCAGTCGTAGACACTTGTGCCTCTGAAATCGAAATGCAACAACGAATTAATAACTACCAATGCATATGCATTTCATTGCATTACTAATCATGCTTCAAGATAAAGGTTCTTATCTAGAGGACACTATTAAATTGGAGTTGCAACCCAGAAAACTTGTTATTAGCTTCTTTAAACAACATATTCAGTTTTTTTGTTGCTAACCAAACTTAAATCTTGTGATATCGCCAAAAGGAACGCAACAATGTGCAAGAATGAGCAACTTTGAACACAAACATGAAAAAGTAGTGCATAAGAAATCAATCGTACTTGTTAAAGTTTGGCAGCTTTCCCTGTTGTGTCCAAGTTGAGCGTTTGTCGCTTTTGTGTTTGCTACGAAAAGCCATAATTTGAAATAATCAAAAGTTATTCTAGCCGTTAAATACGCCACAATCGACGTCAATAACAAATCACAGCTTCTTGGGAATTTGGATAATAGCATATTTTGAAAGCATTGGACTTAATATACCAATTTCATAAAAGCAACTATCATGGCCCCAAACATTGAATAAACGACAATTAGCAATATATATATATATACACACACACACACACACATAGATAACACAGAGGAATTATTACCTGACATGTTTTTAGAATCTTTTTTCTTCTCGGTCGTAGACACTTGTGCCTCTGAAATCGAAATGCAGCAACAAAGTAATAACTACCAATGCATATGCATTTCATTGCATTACTAATCATGCTTCAAGATAAAGGTTCTAATCATATGACACTATTAAATTGGAGTTGCAAACCAGAAAACTTGTTATTAGATTATTTAAACAACATATTCAATTGTCTTTTGTTGCTAACCAATCTTAATTCTTGTGATATCGCCAAAAGAAACACGACAATGTGCAAGATAGAGCAACTTTGCACACAAACATGAAAAGGTAATGCACTAGAAATAATCATACTTGTCAAAGTTTGGCATCTTTCTTTGTTGCCTCCAAGTTGAGAGTTTTTCCCTTTTGTGTTTGCTACGAAAAGCCATAATTTGAAATAATGAAAAGGTATTCTGACCGTTAAAAACATCACAATCGACATCAATAACAAAGTACAACTTCTTGGGAATTTGGATCATAGCATCTTTTGAAAGCATTGAACTTAAAATATCAAATTCATAAAAGCAACATATCATGGCCCCAAACATTGAATAAACAAATATCAGCAAAAAATTAAATTAAATTTGATAATACGCAGGAATCAATTATTACCTGGCATGTTTTTAGAATCCTTTTTCTTCTCAATCGTAGACACTTGTGCCTCTGGAATCGAAATGCAGCAACGAATTAATAACTATCAATGCATATGCATTTCATTGCATTACTAATCATGCTTCAAGATAAAAGTTCTTATCTAGATGAAACTATTAAATTGGAGTTGCAACCCAAAAACTTGTTATTAGCTTCTCTAAACAACATATTCAATTTTTTTTGTTGCTAACCAAACTTAATTCTTGTGATATCGCCAAAAAGAACACAATGCAAGAATGAGTGACTTAACACACAAACATGAAAAGTAAGTGCAAAAGAAAACAATCATACTTGTTAAATTTTGGCAGCTTTCTTTGTTGTCTCCAGGTTGAGAGTTTTTCCCTTTTGTGTTTGCTATGAAAAGCCATAATTTAAAATGGTTAAACGTTATTGTGAGCGTTAAAAAACCACATTTCACATTAGTAACAAAGCAAAACTTCTTTGGAATTCGAATCTCAATATCACGGAAGCATTGAACTCACAATAATGAAAATGAAAGTGCAAAAGAAAATAATCATACTTGTTAAATTTTGACGGCTATCCTTGTTGTCTCCAGGTTGAGAGCTTCTCCCCTTAATGTTTGCTATGAAAAGCCATTATTTAAAACCATCAAAACTTATTTTGACTATTAAAAACATCACAATTCACACAAACAACAAAATACAACTTCTTCAAAATTTGGATCATAACATATTTTGAAAGCATTAAACTTTCAAACATCATTTCAATATTCATACAAGAAGCATATTATAACCTCAAACATTATACAAACAAAAACAACAATCCAAACACAAACAACACTAAGGACTCGATCATCACCTGGTACATTTCCGGAATCCTTTTTCTTCTCCGTCGTAGACATTTGCGCCTCTGAAATCCAAATGCAGCCACAAACCATCAAACTATCTACACATCTGCATTTCATCAGCTTATCAATCATGGTATCGAAAAGTTTGCCAGCTTCAATTATATAAATACCATACAAACCATAATCAACGAACACAACAACATAGAGAACACAATTATTATTGTTACCTGATTAATGATTGAAATTCGTTTTCTTATGCAGCGTAGACATTTAAGCATCTGCAATGGACATGACGCAATGAAACATGAAGCTTCCTATGCATTTCAAGATTATTATTATTATTATTATTAATTATCCGTTGATTTCCAAAGTTGAAGGTTTTATTTTCATATTCTGTGTGTGCGTATCGTTGTGAACGGATTTAAATCAAAGAACATGAACGATCATATAACTGATGGAGTGATTTACATGTTCACCCCCTTGTGTTTTTTCATGTTGCTACTTTGGTTTATTTAAGATGGTATTTAGTTTTTTAGTGGCTCTTTTAGTTTGTTTTACATTATCTCTAGAAGGTTTATGACTTTTGGTTGACCACAAACCAAAGAGTAATTTTAGTCCGATTTTAGATTTTTTGAAACCAAGTTGGACTGTTTGGTAAGCCTCTTAATGAGGCTCTGAATCATTCAGTGCGGAATGATTCAGCATTCAGTGCGTTTGTTTCAGCTTCTGAATTGAATGGTTAACGCTAAGTCAATACCCATATTATTCTTTAATTAGTATTAGTGTCCAATAAAAAGAGAAATGGTTTGAGACATTGCTAAACCATTAAGCACTAAAAGTAGGTTGAACTTTAATGAGACTCTCATACCAATGTGGCAAGAAAATTAACCATTAAGAGGTCTAACTTAATGATTCAATAATTAACCATTCAGACCTCTTAACCATTCAGACCTTTTAATGATTCAGCACTTAGTGGCTGTTTGGTTGATTAAGTGCTGAATTATTAAGAAGTCTGAATGGTTAAAAGGATCTGAATGGTTAAGTGCTGAATCATTAAGTGTTGTTTTGTTGGACCTCTAAATGGTTAGTCTTCTTGTCCTACACTGGTTGGGGAAGTAAAAATGGATTCATTCAGTGCTTAATGGTTCAGCAACATCTTAAGTTTTAATGGTTCAGCCTTAACCATTCCATTCAAATGCTGAAACAAACGCGCTGAATGAGCTGAGTGCTGAATCATTCAGCGTTGAATGATTCAGAGGTTCATTAAGAGCCTTACCAAACAACCCCTTAATCAACCAAACAGCCCTGTAGTTTAATTCGGTTACTAATTTGAAATGGGAAACTAATTTTGACCAACCTAATTATAGAATTTGAAGTGTTGTGTGTGTCCGTCTTAGTTAGTTGGTTATGGGTGTTTCGGTTTTAAATTTATCATAACGGGTTGATTTCATTAAAAATGACCTGGTTATATAAGTTGTCAGGAAATTATGGTTTGGTTAGTTAATGACCATTAAAAGACAACCAAACGGCCCTAAAGTTCAATAAATCATAAGCGAAAACAACGTAAACACTAAAAGAATAACCCTACAACATGACATCGTAATAATAAGATAATTGCATTTATTAATTATTCATGTTGGAGACTTAAGTTTGTCAACATTTCTTGGTTTAAAAACAAATAACTATTTAACATCTTCACAAAAAAGATATTTAAAAAATAAAAAATAACATGTTAAAGAGGGACTAAAAATGCAATTTCCTCTAATAGATTTCTTCTATTTGGGTTTAAAAAAAACTTCAATAAAAAAAACTTCTGGAAGAAGTTATTCTGTGGAATCAAAGTTTTAAAGAAAATTAGCATCAACTTCGACCTTTTTAGTTTTTTATTTAACGATTATTGCATTGCATTTTGCATATATGATTTGTAAGAGCATCGGAGATTATAAAACAAAAAAGTAAGTTGGTGGGATGTATGTTTGTAGGACCCATTAAGATTTAGAGAGGGTTTTTTAATCTCAAGTATCAATACTTGATTAATCAAAAATTGCTTTTTGGTTGTCAATACACTAATACATGTATTCTCTACCACATCAAAGTAAAAAGTCACATGCATTTAAAACCCATCAATTCTTGCTATATTTTTCCTCTAAAATATGTATAAAATTGAGAGTTTTCGGGGTAAACGAAAAATCTAACAAAAGATTTGAAGATCTAAAGTAGGTTATGTAGCTATATTTTTTCTTTTGGGGTACGGCATGTAGATTTTATATATGTTTGAAACAAGAAATAAACCCTAACGATCAGTAAGTCAATTACAAAATGAGTCAAATTGCTTAATTTAGTAACAAAAATATCATTCATCAATTCATCTCCATTTTCTAAGGTTTCAAAACCGTGTCGTGTAGAGTTAAGTAGGTCATGTTCACTTTATGACAAGTTTAACACAACTAGTGAACCCGAACCCAATATATTTAATTGAAATCATTTTTCTTAAATATTAACACATACATGTTTAACAAGCGGATTATATAACATGCAGGTATATTTAACGCATTTAATGTGAACAATTTAATAACATGAATGAAGCGATCCTTTAACTAGATTAGATATAAGCAATTCAATAATACAAATGGCATGATACATTTAACACGATAAATCAATCTATTTAAACATGGTTAAGAAATAATTAAAAAATAATCTGATAACATAACTTACCAAAAATCACTATTTATATTTAGTTATAACCTATATAATTATTTATAAAAGCTTTGTCGTTTTAATAAACGGCTCACAAACTTTATAAGTCAATCTATTTAATACGATAAGTTAAACATGGTATGTGTGTCATAACAAATTGTTGGGTCTGCTGACCTGAAAAGAACAGATGATTAAAAGCCAAAATATTCTAAGTGCTGATCCTTAATAAAACAGTTCTTCTCCCAAAAGACTGATGACACAAACTGCTGATGACTAAAGTGCTGCTAATCAAAGTGCTGCTTATGTGAAGACAACTACTGATGAACAAAGTGCTGACAAAAGAATAAAGACAAAGTGCTGATCAAGACCAAAGGTCTGCTGGAGCCATTAGCACTTAGGCTCCAGCAGATGTTGAAGATTATCAGATGTTCCTCATCAGTTGTTTAGCTATCAGTGGTTTACTTAATGTAACAATAGTTTTGTATAACAGATGTTTTATGTTGTTAAGGTAGTTATGTAACACCCCAAATTCTATAAACACGATTAATCGCAATAATGTCCAATACGAGGTTTAAATTATAAACAAGCAAAGATGAATTCTATAAGATATACATGCTTGAGGTGCTAGTATGCAACTAGAGGGGCTGAAGTTGTCACATTTGAAAGTTGTGTATTAAAACAAACAAAACCAAGGCAAGGTTCATTCCCTGCTCTTGAAAATCACACGCCAAACACACACACAACTTCACCTACTATCCTTGTTCAAGTGCAATCCAGACCCTAAATCAAGTCCTCTTCAATGCATGTGTTAAAATCCAGTCATCCATGGTCTAATACATCCTAAGGTATCAATTATTTCCTTTAACTCTATGTAGAACTCTTGATTTGGGATGATGATGACTTTTGGGTGTTTTGTAAAAACGTAAATCTTTGATGTTTAAGGGTTCCCTTATAATTAGGGACCCGAACTGAGCCTAAATACATCATAACATGTTTAGGTATAATTGAATTATATGATTTTAATTGAAGTTATGAGTATGTGTTAGGCGGGGTTTCACCCTAGAACGGAAAACACATGTAACTAGCATTCTTGATGACTCTTAGAAGCCATTATGGTGTAAAAATTAGGCAAGACATCTAAATACCAAGATGAGATGTCAAGCTAGACAAATGGCTATGTTTTGTATAATCTCAAACATAAGAAACTACTTAAATTGGTGTATGCACACCAAGCGTTTGATAAAATGCCCGAAAGAAATAGTTCATCGGTAACTTGTTTGAAATGCCTCGCTTGCATTAATGCTTAACTCCAAACATATGTGGGATCATTTGTCAATGTATGCAAGTGAATAATAACTAAACGCCTATGTGGGTTGGACATTCAATAGGTATTAAAGTGGAGGCTCGGGAAGCCGGAACGGTAAGACTTGAGGTTATGGGGAAGCACGCAAGTAAGTCACCCGATGACTTAATCTTGTTATATCCATTTATAAGCATGTGTTAGCTTTTATTGCTTAGTAACTTATGTTGATAATCCGAACCAAATTGTGCAATATTCCTTGCATATCCTTAGTTGCAAGGTATGAATAACACCATCATGGCCATACGGGTCATTGGAGGTTAGGTAAGTCATGCAATGACTCCCAAGTTTATGTAGTGAGTCGCACCATGACTTATAAATTCTCATGATGATTATTCTTGTTATGGATATCTAACTTAAGATAAGTAGACACAAACTCCCCATTATTGTATTGGAAATAATATAAAGGATGGGATTCATGGTAGATCGTAACGGATCCTATTATAGTGTAACAACGACCTAAGACGAAGACACCATAGGTGTGGATTGATGCGCCCTTAGGCGTTACCTAGGAATCCTTAATGGGGTTCAACATTGAATGTTATCGCTTATTACAATAGACGTGTTGCGCTTATCATGGTGAATATCGCCCTAGATGAGCTTAGATAAGTCATTGATAGGGTGACACGGTTGAGAACAACGGTTGCTTGGGTTAGGCTCGTGGTCGAATAGATTAGTGTGTTAAACACCCACGAAACGAGGTTCTATATAAAGTGTTTTGTGGCCCCAAAGTCGACCTTGTGGCTGCACTTTTAAATCTTCTTGATGCAGGGCAATTATGGCTTGAAAATATGTCAAAAACGCTGCACAAATGTGCAGCGAAAAGCTGTCAAAATATGTTTAAAACGCTGCACGAATGTGCAGCGAAAAGCTGTCAAAACAGGGCTGAAACGCTGCACAAATGTGCAGCGAAAAGCTGCCAAAACAGGGCTGAAACGCTGCACAAATGTGCAGCGAAAAGCTGCCGAAATATGTCTAAAACGCTGCACAAAATGTGCAGTGAAAAGCTGTCAAAACAAGACTGAAACGCTGCACAAATGTGCAGCGAAAAGCTGCCAAAACATGTCTAAAATGCTGCACAAATGTGCAGCGAAAAGCTGTTAAAAACATGGCTGAAACACTTGGCAAGGGCAAGTGTTTGGTTTCGACTTTTGAAGTTGTTTTGATACGTTTCGCTTATAGATTCCTTTCGTACTCGATTCCTAATTAATAAATAAATCATTCTAACCATGTTCTTGGTGTTTTGATGTATCAAAACCTTAGGTATACGAACGGATTGACGGGAGGTGATCATGATCAATTCAAGAACCGAATGTGCTTAAAAGTTGAAGTCTTCCGCTAAACTCTTTTGATAATATCCAACGTATTCCCTGTGTGTCCAATCGAATTAGACTTCCATGTTGAAGTTAAAATGATTCAACGCTATTTTTGTGCAAACTTGACACTTAAACCATTGTTATAAAACAATTGGGGATTACATGTGCTTAATGTAAAGTTGTAATGTAACTATTGTTCTAATCTTGTTTTTTTTTTAAACATAGTTATTCGTACTTAGACTCGTCTTAGTAGTACGGGGCCTTACAAGTTAGCTGTCACTGTCTTAGGTGACGTCAGTCCTAGGTCATCAGTGGTTTAGTTTGTCTATAAATAGAACAGTGTCTGTACTGTTCTATTTATCACTTACACATTCTCTGCACAAACAAAGCAATTGAGTGATCAGGCTGAGGGGGAGAACTTGTAATAACTTGTACTTAATTTCAATATGTGATGACGAATGAAATGTACTCGTTTTGAAAACAATTGTTCTCTTTGTTAAGATTGCATAGTTATAATTCCGCTGCACTTTCCATTATTAGTATTCATTCATATTCATCTTACTTTAACAAATCTTAACAAATCAAACTCTCAGATCCTAACACAAATTAAATGGGCTCGGACCGTTTAGAGATATTTTTAATGGTGTCATCACGCATCAACATGTTTACCTCAAACGCTAACACGGTTAACCTTGTATTGAGTCATGTCATGTTAACAAGACATGTTATAAATCGTCAGGTCTATATTTCAGTTCTACAATAAACTCGTAACTATGAACACTACGGGTATGTTTGGCAAAGAGCTTTTAAGAGCTTTTAGGAGCTTCAAGCTTTTAAGAAAAAACTCCTACTCAATAAAAAGCCTTGTTTGATTGAAAGAGCTGGAAGCTTTTAGATTGGAGAAAAAGCTCTATAGTGAAAAGCTACTAGTAGTAGCTTTTGTGTATGTTTGGTGTAACGCCCCAAAACCCGAAAATTTAATTTTAGTAGCATGTTTTAATGTGTTATGGCATGGGGTGAAATAACTAAGTATCTAATTTAGTAGGTATACAAGTAAATGGAAATATAATAAGGTTTTAGTCAAAGTTGGATGGGTATCAAACATGAAGGGTTGAAATTGTGAAGAACCAAAACTAAAACATAACCCACTTGTGGTGGGATGATATATACGACACACACACACTTCAGGAGATTTTTGTGCTTTGTGTGTGTGTGTGTGTGCTTTCTACCCCAAATCAAAGAAAGAAGTGGGAATATTGCATGCATGATCTGAGTTTAGAGAGATGCTCATCACCTTATAAGGATCAAGTAAGTATCCATTCCATATCATGAACTTCTTGGTTGAAGCTATTGGTGGGTTTTGATGAACCAACCCTAAATTGGGTAAATTGTAAGCATTAGATGGCTAAATTTATGTTTTGATGCACTAATCTAGTGTCATTAATGATTTTGTAATCTCAAGTGGCATTTTGATTTAGGGTTCATATTCAAGAACAATGGGGGTTTTTACCCATGATCATTCTTGATCAAATTTGATAAATAGATTGAAAGAATTGATGTTTTGCTATGTTGAAATCTATTGAAAGAAGGGTATGTAATGTAGGGAAGAAATATGATGATTTATGTTATGAGCTATGAAAGTATGCATGAAATGCTTGTACATTGTGTTTTAAATGTTGTATGCACACCAAGTGTTTGATGAAATGCCTAGATTAGTCTAACTTGTGAAATTGTAGGCAAGATTGGACAAGTATGAAAGTTGGATGATAATAAATATAATTGAAAGTGGGTTACCATGAGAATGGTGTTCTAGGGAGCATTCATGTAGGGATTTAGTGTTATGAGGTATTCTTGGGCTATGTTGCTAGTTGGAGAATATGAAGGCCCTAGTATGTATGTGAGGAAATGTATGAACGTATATGACAACCGTTGTTATCATATGGTTGTATGTGTTCCGAAATATATGAGAATATTGTTATGGTGAAGTTCATATGGTCTAGTACACTGGTATGGATATATGCTTCTAACTAGAAAGTTTGAATGGTTGAAAGTTGACTTTCCGCCAAGTAAATAGTGTAGAATAACATGGGTAGGCTCCCAAACTTGATTGTGTGATTAGAAACACTATGTGGCGCATAACATGTTAAAACTATGAGACATATATGATAATAAGTGGTCTTACATGATGTGAGAATAAATGTGGTTGTGAATGTATGTTTTAGATATGATAGAAGTTGACTAATGAAAGTCAATGTGATATTCGGTTGAGAATGGTTGTTAGTGTGTTATGATCATGTATGCTAACAATGATGATATGAAAGGATAGGAAGGATGGACTCAACCATGGGAAGCTAATGGGTCAAGAGGAGGCAAATAAACAAGCATGAACTTGGAGGACTAGAGGTAAGTGATTCCCGAACTTAACTCGCATCTATGATACTGAATTATGTTCACATAGAATGGGAATCTTGAAGGAGTGCATGGTTTTGGTTATGGGTCCAAGATTTCACATGGTAGCTAACTTGGACCTTGTCTTTTGTAAATGTAACTAATGTCGCCAAGGTTTGAGCAAATCAAGTATCTTAGGCACTTGAACTCAAACCGAAAGCTCGTAGGGGCGTGCATTCGATCCGAGACTTGATTAAGGTATGTGTGGAATGATGGGTGGGAAAGTTAGTAAATGAACGGCTAGAATGTCGGAAATTGTGGGTAAGAATGGCATGAAAGATATGGCTTGAAAAAGGAAAGCGTTGAGCGAAACCTGCTGTTGGCGTAGGCTACGCCAAGCCAGGTTTGCCTACGCAAAATCCTGCTGCCCTACGCCATTTTTGGCGTACCCTACGCCAACTCCCCCTTCGGCCTTGGATGATGATTTTTCAGCTCGTTTATGCTTCCGTACCTTGCCCGAGCAACTCCAAAACTCATTTATAGTACATATGTGTACTCATGCTCGGGTTTGAGAGAGAGCTTCATGTATGTAAGGGTTGGTAGTCATGTATAGGATTGGAAACGTCATTTTTGTCTTAGAGATTGGCGAAGAAAGAGTAGCATGACGGGTCAAAGTAAGTTATATAAGTGAATTGTATGCTTGTATGTATTGTGGTATTATGGGAGGGAGTTGTATGCTTGTATGTATTGTGGTATTATGGGAGGGAATTGTATGCTTGTATGTATGGTGGTATTATAGGAGGGAATTGTATGCTTGTATGTATTGTGGAATTATACGAAGGAATTGTATGCTTGTATGTATTGTGGTATTATAGGAGGGAATTGTATGCTTGTATGTATTGTGAAATTATACGAAGGAATTGTATGCTTGTATGTATTGTGGTATTATAGGAGAGAATTGTATGCTTGTATGTATGGTGGTATTATAGGAGGGAATTGTATGCTTGTATGTATTGTGGAATTATACGAAGGAATTGTATGCTTGTATGTATTGTGGTATTAGAGGAGGGAATTGTATGCTTGTATGTATGGTGGTATTATATGAGGGAATTGTATGCTTGTATGTATTGTGGAATTTTACGAAGGAAGTGTATGCTTGTATGTATTGTGGGATTATATGGAGGAAATTGTATGTTTGGACATATTGTGGGGTTATTAACCTTTGTTATGAGAATGATAGGACATGTAGGTATGTAAGTATGATTGCAGGAGATGTGGAGGTTCGGATTGGGGTAACCCACCCGAACTTGAATGAAGGCTATTGGACAGGATCACAGAGTATTGTTGGAGGTTACTTCCGCATCACGAGTAAGGTCACCTATTGAACTAACGAAATGGTTATGTGGTGAATGCAGGTTGTCTTGTCTGCCTAATGAAGCAAGGAAAGGATGGAGATCGAGCGAGGAGGCGGATTGTACGTGGTCACGGTCACATAATTAGACAGAGATCGGTCACGTTGAATGTATTAAGAAGTATTTTGAATATGTAACACCAAAAATACTTAGAAGATTCGGTTTCTAAACATTTAAGTTTGTTTTTAAGAAATGAACTTTTCGGTTGGCTTTTTTTCCGCTGCGAGTTTTCTGTAAAATAGTTTAGGGTGTTACATTTGGCAAGGAGCTTTTAAGAGCTTTTAGGAGCTTCAAGCTTTAAGCTTTTAAGAAAAAGCTCATACTCAATAAAAAGCCTTGTTTGGTTGAAAGAGCCGGAAGCTTTTAGGTTAGAGAAAAAGCTCAATAGTAAAAAGCTACTAGTACTAGCTTTTAAGAAAAAGCTCTACTAGCTACAAGCTTTTAACTGGTAAATGACACAACTACCCATTCTATTTTAAAAATAAAATAAAAACCTTATTTACAAGATTTTAATTATACCCATTTTGGTCATTTTATACATTTTATTAAAAGCTCCAGCTATTCTGTCAAACATCAAAATATATTTAAAAAACTTCTAGCTACCAGCTTGCAGCTTCTAGCCTCCAGCTAGTTTTGCCATAGCTACAAGCTTTTAATTAGTAAATGACACAATCACACAAATACCAATTCTATTTTAAAAATAAAATAAAAACCTTTTTTACAAGTTTTTAATTATGTCCATTTTGGTCATTTTATACATTTTATTAAAAGCTCCGGCTACTCTGCCAAACACCAAAATATATTTAAAAAACTTCCAGCTACCAACTTCCAGCTAACAGCTTGCAGCTACCAGTCACCAGCTATTTTTGCCAAACATACCCTACAAGTCTACACTTTATTGTTGCATTGGGTTTTGAAACCCGGACCAGACCGGCTGGCCGAACCGGTCGGATCGGCGTCCGTAGCCCTAGCCGGTCCGGTTCGGAGTGTTGGACCTGTTATGCAGCTAGCCGGCCGGCCGGCCGGACCGGTGGCCGGCGGTCAGGCCGGAAAACCGGTGACAATAAACGGTCTGCCCGGCGGTGCAATATTTAACTTTTTGGTTCTTCCCTGGTGATGGCCGCCTTCGTAACAGCTTCTCCGGCGCCGGCTACTTTGTTTTAGCGACATCGGATATTACTACCATTGAATCATCAATCTTCAATATTATGAGCCATCAATTTTTCCGTTTAGTATTTGCAGGTAGGGCTGTTCACTAGCCGAGCCGAACCGAGCAGACCTTTGCTCGTGCTTGGCTCGTTTACAAACCGAACCGAGCTGAGCGGCTCATTTACAACCGAGCGAGCATTCTTCGAGCGTAAATTTTTCCGAGCGAGCGTCGAGCGAACAACGAGCATAGATTAACTCGGACAACCATAAAATTATGATGTTTCCTTTAATGTTTTCGTTGTCGGGGGTGACACCCAAGGTCAAATTTTCCGTTATTGACCCTAACATTGAGGTTCGAGTGTCCGAAAATGAGGCTTATGTTAAGGTAGTGAGGTGATGAGCATACTGTAGAGAACAAGTTTCGCATTGTGACATACGGTGATATTAAGCGATGTTTAGCAATGGACGACTAATAACATATTGAAGTCAAGACTGATACTTCACGACTTTGGGTTTATTATTAAACTTAGTGTTAAATTTATATTGGATTAAGCGGGCTAGTTATATTTTACTAGCTTGTTTATCTTGGGCCAAATATTATATATACAGCTATAAATATTACTATTATTTGGGTTGTATGTATAACTGTATACATGATAGATAAATAAATAATAATATATTCGATCGGAACAGAGCCGAGCAGACCTTTGCTCGTGCTTGGCTCGTTTACAAACCGAACCGAGCCGATCGGCTCATTTACATCCGAGCAGAGGATCGAGCGAGCATCTTTCGAGAATTTTCGAACGAGCAACGAGCGATCCACGAGCGGCGAGCAATTTGAACAGCCCTATTTGCAGGTGAGGGGTTTTGACAAAAGAATAGGAGATAGATGAGATGAAAGAGACAAACATACTAGTTAAAAAGTTTTAGAAACGGCTGATAAAAAGAAAAAAAATCTATCAAACCCTTGTATAACAAATGGGCTGAGATATAAGAATTCATTTTGGGCTTAAAAATTGAAATTTTATTAAGTAATAATGAATCTAGTTTATATCATCTAATCTAATAATTAATAAAATAAGCTACGTCATATTAACAATATAATTTAGGTGGGAATTGAGTATTATTATAACTAGATAGCTTTAGTTATAAAACTAGTGATTTGTCATAATTTATAAATAAAATATATTATCATCCGGTTTTTATATCCGGTCTGACCGGTTCGACCGGTCCAATCAGTGAACCGGTAAAAGACCGGTTTAACATCCGATCCGGTTCTGAAAACATTCACTTGCTACCAACGAACCAACGAAGTCAAAGCTGCGTTTAGAAGTTGTTGGTGATACACCAACCGATACACATTATTTTCTTCTTTTGGAATAACTTTACAGGAAGGTCACTTATGCATTTTATGTTTTGAAACTTGATACTTGAGTAGGGGTGTGTATTGGTAGGTCTGGTTCGGTTTTTACCGTTAACGATAACCAAAACTACTAGTTTTGGTTATGAGATTTCTTTAACCATAACCAAACTTTGGTTACGGTTAACCGGTTATGAAATCGGTTGTGATTTGTTTCTTCCAGTAATTTACCAAAAGCTTCAACTAAAACAAACTTTCGACTAATGTTCAAAAATTAAAATCCAATGGGTCTACAAAATAAAAAACAGAATCTACCATGTTGGATTTAGCTTGGGTTTTTTTTTATAAGACAACTAAGATTACACTTTTGAGTTAAACTACGGATGTTACTAACATACTTTTATCTTATCAAAAAAACATCAACATCATCATCAACATACTCAGTTAATCCCACCAATAGCAAAAATTAAGGTAGGGTCTGAGGAGGGTAAGATGTAGACAGCCTTACCTCTACTTCGTGAGAATAGAGAGGTTGCTTCCAATGAGACCCCCGACTCGATAATGGTTTTGTATCAAGCCTTGGACATAAGACACATAACACTTACCAATCGGGACAAACCCGATTGGTGCATGTACCCCCTTGTCTTTTGGCTATCAACGTCACCACCTGATGCATGATTAACCGTCCGTCATTTTTAACGTTATTTTCACGAAATTAGTAAAATAACGTAAAAATTAGTGTAAAAAAACATCAACATGATTAGTATAAAACATAAATCTATTACATAGACTTAGGGGCTGTTTATTTTACCTCTTAATGGGACAGACGTATGAATCAGTCAGACATTTGCCTCTGAATGGGTAAGCATTATATTGAGTCAGAATGGTTCAGACATTTTACTGGTTCAACACTTAATGGTTCAGACATCTTGCTGGGTCAGCCAAAGACATAAGAAAGCTGCTACAAGATGATGAAGGTACACAATCTGTTATGTCTTTTAAATGGGTCTCTTGGGTACCGTTAAAATGTAATGTGATGGCGTGGACAGCGGAGCTGAATCGGTTACCGGTTAAAGAAGAGTTACATCAACGACGTGTGTTTCTTCCTGATAGAGATTGTGCAGTCTGTGTTAACAGGTCAGAAACAATTACGCACATCTTTTCTGGCTGTTTGTATGCGATTGAAGTTTGGTAACACATTGGGCTTTGGTGTGGACTTGGATATATCTATGCTTTTGATTACAAAGATTATATGGAATGGTATAAGTCGGCCGAAGGGGGTAAATGGGGGAAGGAAATCGTTCATGGTATCATTTTGATTTCAGTTTGGTATATTTGGCGTGCGTGTAAGGACAAGGTTTTCAACAGCAAAACGCCTATGGTTAGGAATATTGTATCTAGTATTAAAAGCTCTACATACTTTTAGTTAAAGCATAGGTCAAAGTTTAAGGCTATATAGTGGGATAAATGGCGTAAAAGCCCATTGTATATGTTGTTTTGAATGGCTGCCCTCGGTTTGAGGACTTAGCCGGTGTTGAATGAAAGTGAATGTTCAAAAAAAAAAAAAAAATCTTGCTGGGTCGGCAATTACCCATCTAGAAGTTGTGTGAAAGATAGGTTGTGAAGGATACATGGCGTAAAAGCGCATTGTATATGTCGTTTGGTCTACGACAGTCCTGGGTTGATGGTTGAAGCACCAGAGACAGAGAAGGCCGACGATGTTTGATCATAGTGATAGGTTGTGGGTTTAGGTGGGGTTGTGGTGCGACAGTTGTCGACGACTGATGGTTTGGTGGTTATGTGAGGGTGAAGGTTGGAGGTTATGGTGGTGGCGGTGGTGGGTGGTCTAAGGAAAGAAGAAGAGGGAGATCGAGAGTGGGTGGGGAGGTGGGATGGTGGTGGAGGAGAGACGATGGTGGTGGGTGTATGATGGTGGTTGTGGAGGTGTTCGCTAATGGATGTGATATGGTGGTGGTGGTGGTGGTGGGTGACTGAGTGGGACGGGTGGTAATGGTGACTGAGTGTTTTATAAAAGAGAGACAAGAGAGACAGAACTTAGAAAAGAGGTGGGTCCCACTTGTTAAAAATATTAAAAAATAAAGGGTCAGGCAAAAAGACATAAACACCCCTCAACTTAACAAGATACTTTAACTGGGTTAGTGTCAGGGACGAATTTGGCAAAAAAAAAAAAAGTAAAACTGGAGGACCCAGATGTAAAAGGTTTCGATTTTGGACTGATGTGGCAAAATTGGCCAAACCTCAGGGACGATTTTGGCTATTAACTCTTAATGTAATGTTATTTAATTTTAGTTTCTGTAAAGTTTTTATTTATGTGATGTTATTTTATTTAATTCAATCTAATGTTATTTACTTTTTTTAATTTAATTTAAAAAGTTAGTGATGGGTGTGATGACCATTCATGTTAAATGTGATAAAATGTGATGAAAAAAGTTGGCACATGAGGATTGGTTGAATGTTTAGTGATAGTGTGATGACCACCACACCCACCCTTAGGCTACACGGTGTGGTCAAACCCTTGAGGGGGCATGGACCGACACCTGGATCCACCTCACCCAACCCTTCAAAATACATTTTGTACGGGGTGATGGTGGCGTGGACGGTCAGTGGATGGTGGTTCGGTGAGTCGATGGTACACTTCCGGTTCAGTGAGTCGGTGGTTCGGTTTGAACCTCCGACCAAGAGTTTAAACTCTTGTAGGACGTGGGCCAAATCAACCCTGGACGTGGTGGGTTGGTTTGGGCTTGGTACCACACTGTGCAAAGAGCAATTTCTTATTTTCTTCTATCCAACAAACCATCTTCGAAAGGTGGGGTGTTCGGTGGGGTTAAAGGGAACGGTGACGTAGACGGTTATTTTGTGGGGTGTGAGAACGGTGGGTCAAGGGTTTTTATAAATGAATTTGAAATTACTTAAGGTAAAAAAATGAAATTAAGTGCAAACCTACCGTTGTCAAATGGTCAAAGCATAGTAAAAGTAACGGTCCAATGAACGAATGCCACATCAACCGTCAGATGTTGCCCCACACGAGTGGAAAATTTCGACCGAATATACCCCACGCTTGGTACGGTGTGGTGGACCGGAGTGAAAGGGCTCCACGGGCATCTTCCACACTAGGGATGAACTCGGGACTGTATCGGTATCAACCGATACCGATCCCGAAAATATTGATACCGAAAACACGCTAAGCCCAATACTGATACCGAACACATATGGTACGGTATCGGTATTTTGCCTTAAAATACCGATACCATACCAATACCAATAATACGAAACCGAAAACCTCTAATAGTGGGTACCGATACCGAACACCCTCGGTTTGGTACGGGATCAGGATCAGGATCGAGACGGGACAGTATCGATATTTGTCTCTATGTGCTCATCCCTATTCCACACCACCACACCATATAACCTTAGAAATTGAAAAGGTCAAGACAACTTTCAAATGCACCCTCTTTTCTCAGTATTATTTCTTCAACTCCATCTTTCTCATCTACGATTTTATTGCCTGCATGAAGTTTCTCCGCCGAGAAAAAAAACATGTATAACATCAGTAATTTTTTTAAGGTGGGCGACCACCCTCTCTGAGTAGAGAGTAAGAGGGTGTTTGGGATTGCTTATTTAACTCCAAAATTGCTTTTGGTCAGAAGTGCTTATTGACAAGTGACTTTTTGAAAAGGAGTTTCGGAAAAAGTGTTTGGATTAGCTTTTGTGGTGGAAAAAGTCAATAAGTCAATACGTTGTTTTCTAAAAAGTGTTCGGTTTAGCTTATTAGTGTAAAATAACTAAAGCCAAAAGTTAAAATTCAGGATTTCTGACTTCTCGAAAACAACTTTTCCACCCTTATTGAAAAGCCAAAACCAAAAGGGCTTTTGGTTTACACAAACAGCTTATTGACTTATTGGCTTTTGAAAGAAGCCAATAATTCAACAAGTTTTGTAACTCAATCCCAAACACCCTCTAACTAGGGGTGAGCAAAGGTTCTGACCCTTCAAGACCCGACCCGGAACCATAAAAGAGGAAAATATAAGAACCTTACCCGAACCAATTAGTAATGTAAAGATTCGGGTCCTAGGAGGGTCTCGCGGGTTCTAGACCCATATGATTCTGTTGGACCCATTTATTCGATTTGGGCCTGCAATACGTATGAAGGAAAAAATAGATAGCATAACATCATTCACTAACAGACTAATAGTAGCATAAATTAAAATTAAAATACCATAACATCATTCACTAACAGACTAATAGTAGCATAACATCATTCACTAACAGACTAATGTTGCTAACTACTGCATTTGCTAAAGTGCAAAAATAAAAAATATAAAACTTCTTTATAATTCAGATTACATACTGAGGCTGTCCGTTGTGGACACGCGAACAGCCTGGCGTGAGCCATTCGCGAGCCCCGTGGCTCACGAACACCACAACAGCCGTTGTGGACACGCGAACAGCCTGGCGCGAGCCAATTTATCCTAATTACATATTTACTTTAAGTTTCGAAGATTCAAAAATCAAAACACATGCCTAATCAGGTACATACATTAAAATTTATTTATCAAACCATTGTTTAGCAACATAAGATTAACATTATACAAACAATTGAAGTTCAATGGAGATTATACAAAAATCAAACCTGAACCGATGAGGAACCTAAACAGCAGATTTAATGTAGAAGGCGAATGGCTAATCTATAACTTATAATAAAAGAATTGAACTTTGATGATTTGGCATTCAATGGAGGCCTCAACCCCTCCTTAAATGTGTCACGTGGCATCATGTAGGATTTTTTTAATTTTTGAGTTTTTTTAATAAATCTATATATATTATAATTATTTTAGGAAAAGATAAGAATTTAAAAACAAAATTAAATTTTCTCTTTAATGTTTCCTCCCATAACTTTTAAACGTTAATATCTTTTATATACGAGATTTTTTAAAGAAAAAAAACACCAAATTATCGAGCGTTTTATTATCTTTCTAACGAGTTCCATAGTGCTATATAAAAAACGGAGAAAAAAAACAACTATTTTTGTGGGGTTTTGTTTTCAATTATATTTTACTCTACTAAAAATCACAAACGATAAACATAACTTTATAGGCAGAGATTCCCTTTTTTTATATATTTGAATATGATAACTTATGACAGAAATTTGTTTAAAATAAATATTATTATTATTATTATTCATTAATCATATATTGGCAAATCATTAATTATGTTGTCATATTAGATATTTTATTATGTTATATTAGATACTAGCTTATTACCCCGGGAGTGTCCCGGGGTTGAAAAATCTATTCTGACGTGATAAACCTATTACAAATGGCTCAAGTTAACTAATCACAGAATCTCTCAATCACTGCATGTCCATAGTATTCTAATCGGTAATAACTCATATTCCCTAACCTAAAACCTAATCAATAATCAGCTAAACAATCACTTAAGTAAACTACAACTATTCAAAAACTCATCACATATCTCTAATATCTCACATTCTAATGACTCCTATAATTTCTAACGTAATCAACTAAACAATCACTTAAGTTGGAAGTTGTAACAATTCAAAAACTTATCACATCTCTGTACCAAGTCTCACAACCACTGGTAAAGGAACTGCATATACGACATAGAAGACAGAACCCAAAAAACGACTAATAGCTTATTAGCCTAACCGACTTCACATATGCCAAGAAAGAGACTAAAAAAGCAGAAAATGTTTCAAATTCAGATGCAATAAACTCACTCTCAAACCTAAAAGTAATTACCAACAAACAAACAGTTGATGACTTAATAATTTTATCTACCCTTACATATAATACAAAGTTCAAGTATAGTTCCTACATCAAGAAGATGGTTTACACTATAAAGCACTTCAACAACCTAGTAAACAAATAAAAGACACCAAATATTGTACAAACACATCAAACTGTATCATTTCAATCAGCATAATAGAATGACCGTGCCACATCATAATACCTAAAAAAAATTAAGAAAAAAGAGTATTAGTATGCCGCATGAAGAAATCAACCATACCTGAAGTGCCTCCTGTGGCACGTCTACTAAAAAAACCAACATGACGCAAATCCGTGCGTAAAGCTGGTTTAATCACAACTTAAATTAAGTTTCTCACATGCGTTGCCAAAACAGTCATACTTATATATATGAGTAATTTTAAACTTTTTCAAAACAAAAGGAAACCTCTTACTCACATCATATGTAGAAAGCCTTTTTCGTAATATGAGAGTCCCTATACGGTTGTACCTGTTAAAGCACGGTTTAATGCTAAGTGTTTGATTCATCAAACAAAATTTTATTTTACAAAATATAACATGTTTGAGAAAGCATTTTGAGAACGGTAAAAGCAATATTTCAACCTGCATTACATAATAGATTAATCGAGATTAAGACATAACGATAATTTTAAACAAACAAAAACCTGGAAAAAAAAAACAAACGTAAGTAGCTAACGTGTAACCTGATGACATGTGTCGGATAGCAATCGATCCTCACATGGCCTCCTTACAAAATTTCCTGAATGGCACACGAAACAGCCGTGATCTTATTTTGAGGAGGTAATCATCAAAACTTCGATCTTCTTTAACCATGTAGAATCCATGTGTTTCTGTTCATTTATTTGTTTCGCAACTTTAAGAACTTAGAATCGTACCCCCAGTATCTAAAAAGTAAAAGTGAAGGTCCAAAACTTGAAAAGCAAAGCTGTAATAATTTGGCCAGATTCATCACTTTCAATATAGTTGACAAGATAGTCAACCAAAATCGTATAATTTTTTTTTGGACTATTTAGGGTTTGGGGTGAAAGATAGGGATTATATATAATGATAGCTAGGGTTTTATGTGATTTAATTTTATTTAAAAAAAGAAAATAAAAAAACTAAAAAAAATGCACCACATAATGCCACGTGGCACATTCAAGGGGGGGTTGAGACCACCATTGAATGCCACGTCATCAACCCTCAATTCTTTTATATATATAGATAGATTTCAAACCCGGGACACTTCCGGGATAAAAGCTAGTAGCTTAATAAGGCAGAGGTGAATTACGTATTGGAAGTAGGATGGGTTAAATATAGATGATTGGATTAGATCAATGGTATGAAATCTCCTAAATTTTCTTAAAGATACATATTCCATATGATAGAAATCCTACTATTTAGGATTGTATTTTAGTATGGAAGTCTAACAGATACAAAATGCCTAGTCGGTTCTTTTATGGTTCTCTTTTAATACCCATGGGTCGGAACCGGAACCGACCCATACCCGTTTTGTTAAATATTCTTAGACCCACTAACCGGCCCTTCTACGACAAAAGGTTCGGTTCCATTGTGGTTCCGGTTCGGGTTGACAGTTCCATGGTTCCGGAACCATAATTTGCTCACCCCTACCTCTAACTCCGCCCCTAACTGATGGTCTTGTAGTCTAATGACATTGATGATTATTGTCTATTTTGACTATATATACCTTACCAATTATTATTAGTTAGAGGAAATTGCGAAAATAGCCAATAAGTTATACTATATTCCACATGTACATTAAATAATGGTATGACGTGGAAATATAAATTAATAAAAAACGGTATGACGTGGCAAATTAAAATAGACGATAACCGTCAAGACAGCAGCAAACAACCCCCTATCGAAACCTATAAATTAAATTCTTCCAATTCGAACGTTGGGCAGTTATTCATTGTTTTGTTTCTTAAACTACTTCTTTCTTAAATACTGTATATATTTATTTAGTGTCTACATTTGATTAACTTTTATCATCATATAATCAGTTCCAAGACTCTATCGTTCATCAGTACATTGTACGTCTCTTTTATTGTAAATTATCTTAATTTGACTGTTTTTATGCACAATGGTTTTATATGATCAAATTTCTAATGTATATATCGTTTCAGTTTTTATTGGAAATACAGCAAAAACTTTGTGTGTGCATAGACATTTTAAAGGATGTTTTGTGTGAATGATCATTTATCGATGAAAACCTTTCTGTTTTAACAGTTTATGAAGTGGGATTACGAATGATGATTTATTTCTTCAGGTTTAAGTGTTATATTGAATTATGCCGATGAAACTGAAGCAAAAGATGGAAGTTTCAACGTGTTCAAGCCGTAAGCAATCACCAAAAGCATGTAAATCCTCAAAATATTTAAAGGCGTTGCATGCAGACCGCGCACATGATGATTTGGAATGGATAAATCAGATTGCAGAATGTCCTGTTTATCATCCTTCAGTTGAGGAGTTTGAAGATCCGTTACGCTATTTTCAGCAAATTGCACCAGAAGCATCAAAATATGGTGAAGTTTGATTCTCTCATGTTTTCTTTGAATAAACTTATGTGTATTTTACGGTGTTTGGAATTTTAACTCAACTAATATTAGGAATATGCAAGATTGTTTCTCCCTTGGTCTCTACTGCTCCAACCGGCGCTGTAATAAAGAAGGATAAACCAGGTTTCAGATTTACACCTACAGTGCAGCCCCTTCGGCTTTCTAGATGGACTATGAATGACAAGAACTCATTTTTCGTCAGCAGAAAGTAAACATTTTTTTACGCCACATTGTTAGTGTTACTGCTGTCTGCTGCTAGTAGAGGTGTCAGAACGGGCGAGGGTTGGGTATCGGGTTGTTGGTCAAAATGAGTATTTTTTGAAGGTATGAAACAGGTCGGGTTGGGTTAAAAAAGAATCATGTTTTTCAATAATAATGTAATGTTTTGAGTAAAATGATTAAAAGAGCATCTTTGATAATATGCTTTGGTCAATTTTCGACCCGATTGACCTGATTACCTTTTGATTACCATATTTTGTTCAGAAGACATAAATGATAGTTACTTTTGAATCTGTTTCAGAAGCTACACTCTCCGTGATTTTGAGGTAATGGCGAATAGGGTATCTGCAAATAAATACTGTTTATCCGGATGTCTTCCATCTGCATACATGGAACGGGAATTTTGGCTTGAGATGACACGTGGCAAGAAGGGAACAGTTGAATATGGAGTGAATGTAGATGGCAGTGCGTTCTCATCTTCCTCTGATGATCGTCTTGCACACAGCAAATGGAATCTGAAGGTCTTGTAGTTATCCTGCAGCAATGCGTTTGATTTCACTACTTATATTAATATACATCTGATTAGTGCAGCTATGATTTATTTCTCCTATTTTGGTTTCAGAAACTTCCTAGATTGCCAAGATCAGCACTTCGTTTCGTGGAAAACGATATTCCAGTAATGTGATACTTATCTTTATATAAATGTTCAAAAATGTAGAATTTTTCTGCGCATTTCACCATATCCTTTGCATTTGACTTTTTTCAGGGAGTGACTGATCCGATGCTGTACATTGGAATGCTTTTCAGTATGTTTGCATGGCATGTAGAAGATCACTATTTGTATAGGTATACTACGATTCTAGTGTTTTCTGCAACCTAATATCTTGTTGAGGCGATATGGGCTTGTCAGGCTAGTTGGTTAATGGGTCAAAATGGGTTCAGTTGACTTGAAACACTTTTTTTTTTCTTCAATTTTTTTACTTTTTAATATACTTGGTTTCTTGAAAAATGATTTTTGAGGTTTTATACGTTAAAAATACACTCTACTGAATTTTCAACCCAATTAACCACTTTTTTTTCCAGCTATTTTATATATTTTTGGTAGCCTTGTTTCTGGTATAAGATTTGAATGTGCTTCGTTTTTCTTTGTCAGCATAAATTATCATCACTGTGGGGCACCAAAAACATGGTACGGGGTTCCAAGCAGCGCTGCTCATGAGTTTGAAAAAGTTGTCCAGAATCATGTTTACACTAGAGAAATATTATCAACTAATGGGCCGGAAGGAGCCTTTGAGATACTTGCAGAAAAAACAACTATGTTTTCTCCAAAGATACTGTTACAGAATCATGTTCCAGTTTACAAACTTGTACAATTACCGGGAGAGTTTGTTTGCACGTTTCCTAGAGCATATCATGCTGGTTTCAGTCACGGTATATGATATGATATCATTAAAATCGTACCCTGTAACCACCCATTTGGGCGTCCCCGTGCATTATAGGTTACGTTTCAGGTCAAACATTTGACCAGTCAGCTTAATTTTTGCATGCAGGCTTCAATTGTGGAGAGGCAGTGAATTTCGCAGCTCGTGATTGGTTCCCATTTGGCGGGGCTGCTAACGAGATATATGCATTTCTTCAAAAGAAGCCCATTATCCCTTATGAAGAAATTCTCTGCAAAGAAGCTATGCTTCTTTCCTCAAAAAATCCTAAAAAAGATTATACGTGTGACCCTGACGTAGATTCTGACCGTTTCATCAAGGGCACGTTTGCATCTATTATAAACAAATATGATGGTGCAATATCATATTTGAAGTCATTGGACCGATCTCTTAGTATCTTGTCAAATATGAAAGAAACCGTTAGCTGCAGCATCTGCAAACGGGACTGTTATGTTGCGCATGTTAAATGTAACTGTCGTGCTGATCCCATATGCGTTTTCCATGGTAAATCCACAAGAAACTACTTACTGACAGTTACTGTTAACCGGATTATTATGGAAGTATTAATTTCATATTAAAATTTGGTTTTACAGATAAAGAACTTTCTGAGTGCAGTTGTGGGATGAACCGAACTCTTTCGGTGAGAGGAGATCTACCCAAAATGAAAAATGTAGCAAAAAAGTTTGAAGAAGAGCAATTGGTCCATGAGGCAGATAAACTCATGAATTATCATAGTTGTATTAACAAGGTACACTTTCAACTTTGTTTGACATAAATCTATGTACCTGATTTCATTGGTTAGCAGGGTATTGATAGGTCCGGTAAGTAACAGTTTCACATGGTCACCGAAAAAGATTTATTTAGTGGTATTTATAATTTTTATATACTAATCTTCTTGTTATATTATTATTATTGATGTAAATCCAGGGTCACAAAGGAGGAGTGGGTGGGGTTGAATATGTTGACATAAAGATTCAACAAAGTAATGCAAGTGCAAGAGAGAGTAAGAGGACTAAAAAGAACATAACATGTAACCATGGCAAAGTTAATGCAGGTGCACATGTAAATAGGACAGGTAAAAGAGGTAAATTTGGAGTTTCACCTAGGATGAGGTCAGGTGGTAATAATAGACCGAAGGAAGCAAACAAGAAATGTAGAAAGAGGGCTTCTTAGTGCCCAATCTTGGTTCCAAAATTTGCCATTGATAGTTATGTGTAATTAATTGTTAATTCATTTATTTTTATTATGAAGTTGAATAGTGTGGTTTGGATTACATGGATGTATGATTGTCCTAAAACATATAAGGTGGTTATTAATATTTGTTGGGTCGCCGTTACCTATAACCCGATCTTAAACTCACCTCAAAAAAGTGATTTGAAATATCAAATAATCAACTATATTTCATACAGTTGTTTAATTTAATAAATTGCAAGTTTCTAACAACTTAAACATTCTATATGTTATTTGTTTAAGATTATGGCATATATTCGGTTTTTGATGTAGGTAAACGGTTTGGGTTATTAGGAGGTATCGGTCATTGGATGGCAAGGGGTTTTGATATTCTCACACTTAGCAATATTTCTGACAAAAATTGTGAAGTGTTAAATTTTGGCATAGTTAGATGTGACAAGAATTTCAAAGCTAAGAGTATATTAGTAAAATCTTTTGAGTATTAATTTCTTTTATCAGTAATTCTTAGATTTCCAGGAGAAATACATCACAAGTTTACGACTTACATTACATTATTTGAACCCTAACCTTTTATGGGTCTTTGTGTGTACATTATCTTTTAGGCTGTGGGTGTGGGATAAAGCCCTTAGGGGCTTTATTATGCAACATAAACGCCACTTAGGTTTTGAAGCAACCATGACGCCCTCTTTTAACATCAATGGGGTGGTGTTTGGAGCCTCATTTAAAGAAAAATTGATAGGTTGAAGAAGATTGGACCCCACCACATCAGACTTTAACCCCGTTAATGCATTGACTAAGAGGGGCTTTAGCGCCCCTTTTGAAGGGGGGGGGGGGGGGGGGGGGGGGGGGTTGGGGGCGCCACCCAACTGAGGTGGCTGGAGGCGTTATCCCATGGCCGTTCTCAAAAACCGTCAAAAAGTTTTGGGCCTTGGGCAACATAAACAACTGGGCCTAAAATTTTGGTAAAGAAGAATGAATTAAAAACAAGTTAGATCTTGGCTTTACATGCGTTACCCACACGGCCACACCCCACTCTTTGGGCTAGACATGCGTTACCCCACACTTTGGGCTAGACATGCGTTACCCCACACCCCACGGTCTAATTATAGAAATCTATGGAATGTAAATCAATTTGATAACAATTTATTCCGAATAAAAACAATTAAATTCACAGCATTTTTTCCTTAGGAACTAGATCAGGACAAAGTGGGCCTGGAGAAACTTGGTATATTCGGGCTTAAAATTCATGGTTTGAGTTGGTCAACTGTGAAGGCTCATGGCTGGCCGTGTAACATGTCTAGAAATCTAGGATGCTGTTTGAGTCTAGGACAATGATGATTGGTAACTGGTTCCTATGTGAACATTACGGCTTAGTTGTATCTATCAACATTCTTATTAACGAACCAACTAGATGTGAGCAAGTAATCTGGACCATCAATTTTAGAATAATTATCGCGTAAAAGCGTACTCGTACCTGATGGAATCATGCATAGAAAATACATAAAGATCACGGTTCGAGTTGGTTTCGGAATGAGATTCTATCCCTGTTGTTGTATTCCATTTGAAATAGACATCGGCATCATCCTAATGAACTTTCTATAACTTTTTAGTAATAAAATGATTATCAACTAGGCCCAACACAACTTTATTCTTCCGCCTTGGTAATGAAGTATACTTATACTTTGTTCTTACTTTAGTAGGTCGAACCTGTAATATTGTTAACCTATCATTTTTTTAGTCGACAGGAAAAACGTAAATGAACAGAAACGTACTCTTAGAGTTGGTCCTTTCAGGATTTAAAGGGCCAGGGGTGCCCCGTCCCCACCCTTGTTTTTTGGCGCAATGGTAAAAGTTTGTAACCCCCCCCCCCCCTCCGATCTGATCTTCCGACCACTACCGATCAAAAAAATTGAGTCCGCCCCCTCTGGTTCGTGAACCAAGCTTCGCCACTGCGTTTGATGAGGAGTAGAGGTAGAAGCAACCGTTGCAGGGTGTGATTAAAGCTGTGGTCTTGAAGGTGTAGTTTTTTTGGAAACAAGTAGTTTTGACATATTCTACCATGGATGAAAACATAACTCTCATTTAAAGTTTCTTTAGCATAAAGAATTCATTAGAAACTTGTGTATCACAAGGGTTATAACATACTTTTTTTGTGTTTTTTATTTACTATTAGGTTAGAAAATTTAATATTATATGTAGTTGATCAATAAAATATTAAATGGTTTCTAATAGGTGGAAATATAAGGAAATATATATAGTTAAGAAAATAAATAAGAGACAAACAAGAAATTATGATTTAATAATATTATTTTATATGAGAGAGAATTACGATAATCATAAAATTTTTATTTATTATAAAGTAAAGTAATAATAAAGATAATGATTAAGATTATAAACTAATAAATATTGGGTTAATCGGGTTATTTATACCTAAAATTTTTGGCATGAACTAAAGGGTGAGGATAACGCCATCAAGTAACATACGTCCCAACTCTTGTTACTTTATTATCTATATAGATAGATAGATATAGATAATTTTTTATTTGAATATATAAAAAACATCACCACATGTTAACTAAAACACATCTATACATATAATAAACCAAAGCCATTTTAATGACATGACACTCAAAGAAGCATTCTTCTCCTTGAGTGTGCCATGTGTCATCCATGTGGCATTGAGATATTTTAGGAAAAAAATAATTTAAAAACAAAATTATAGATTTTTCTCTCTTATGTTTCCTCCCATAATTTTTAAACGTTAATATCTTTTATATACGAGATTTTTTAAAGAAAAAAATTACACCAAATTAACGAGCGTTTTATTATCTTTCCAACGAGTACCATAGTGCTATATAAAAAACGGAGAAAAAAAACGACTATTTTTTGTTGGGTTTTGTTCAAACAGGAAAAAAAACACAAAGTGTTCACGTAAATCATTAATCATGTATAGGCAAGTCACTAATTATGTTCAAATCAGTAAATATGAATTCTATTTTCAACATGCGTTAGCATTGGAGTTATACATTGTTTTAGGTTAGATATTAATATTAGAGTTATACATTGTTTAAGATTAGACGTTAACATTGGAGATATATTTTTAATTGTTTTAGGTTAGCTGCTACCCGAAGCTTTCATTCATGTAACTGTAAAGCGCATCATTCTATTTCATATGTAAAATTAATATGTCATATTAGATTTTCAACCCCGGGACGTTCCCGGGATATAATCTAGTTCATACTATGTATAAATATAAGTTTTAAAATGTTCTTTTTTATAGTTATAAAATTAGATTGATTTTTAAATAATATTTTAAAGAGAAAGTTTACTGTAAAAAGAAGTTTAGCGTAAAAAGGATAAGAAGCATTTTGGGGTTTTGATCAAAATAAATCAATGAATGATATTAAAATGGGAAAAGTATACGTTGAGTTTATAAAATAGAAGAAGGACAAAATAGGTATAATCCACAATTGTTGAGTACCACCCCAATTTTTTAAACGTCCATAACTTTTTCATACGACATTATTTTTCTAAAAAAAATATACCATAAAAACAAGCTTTTTATCTTAACTCACTACTAATATAACCGACCTTATTTGAATTCTATAAACGAATTAGAAAGTAACTCTTAACATGAATATAGTGACATTATGTGTTCCCGAGTTGACTTAGAAGGAGAAAAGAAATGAAAGGGAGGGAAAGAAAAAAATAGAGTGTGTTCTTGAGTTTTTGTTATGAAGGAAAAGAAGGGAAATGTGTGTTCCCGAGTTCATTTTGTGAAGGAAAGGAAAATAAGAGAAAACTATCGTCCTTTCAAATTAGAAGGAAAAGAAAGGGGGGAAATAGAGGAAGAGAAAAGAAAAGAAATGAGAGGATTTTCCTCCTTTTTTTTTTCTTTTCCATTCTTTAGTTAACTCTGTATGATCGAATCAAACAATAATATAAGAGTGATGTGACAAATTATATGATTTTTAGCTCTTAGAATCCTATCGCTTTTAATTTTATTTGTATGGAAACCGATCACCTCCTTTTAACATACAGAAAGAACAAACAAAAAGTGATATATGACTATGCTCCAAAAGCATCCTAAACGCACGAGACTCCTTGAAATGACTAGCAAAGTTAACCAACACCTAGAACAAACCAAAAGATTCATTGAATTATTGTGGTAAACTTGTTGGTATGAATCTTTCTTAGAAGATCATCTAAGCTTGTGTTTTGTCGTCATCATCATCATCATCATCAACCTTCTTCTTGTTATTCTCTTCCATCATCTTCTTTTCTTCCTGTGATTTCTTTACATTCAAGAAGAAATCAACCATCACAGATTCATAATCCGGTAACTTCTCATAACCAGGAAAGTAATTAACATCAACAATATAATACCCATCACTCTTGTCATCCTTAATCATATCGAAATTAAAAAGATGCAATCCAAGAGCCTCTCTCAATCCACTAGCCACCTTAGAAACAAACTCAGGCGAGGGCTTTTTCGGCTTCTCACCGCTGTTTTTATTATCTTTATTACCATCCCATCCATCATCACTAGCAATCACAGCACCTGATATTTGAGAAAAACTCATAACCCCATTAGAATACTCCGATTTCATCTTCTCCATGATCTCATTCGATACATCAGGTAAAGAACTACGTTTTACACACTTAACATATTCTCCAGCTACGTAAACTTTGAAGATGACTCCACCATGGTTTACAAACTGTTGTAGCACCATGGGTGGGTCTAGTTTTGTTAATCCGTCATGGTTAAGCACTAACAACATGTTGTGTGCGTTGGTTGAGCCATCAGCAAGCAGCGGCTTTGCGATCACGGGGAATGTTAGATCATGTGTGTTTTGGTTTGTTTGTATGGATTTGAAAGACTCAAAGTCATTAACAAGGAGTTGGTTTGGGATGCTAAGGTTGGGGATGTTGAGTTGGGCTATTGGTTCGAGCATGGAGATGCGGTTGTGGAGGCGTTGGATGGCTGTAGGGCGGTCGATGATGGTGGCGTAAGGATGGTTGAGGGAGAAGTGTTCGAGGTTGAGGTTCCATTCATGGCCGTAGAGTTTGTGAATTATGCAATGAAATGGACCTTGTTCGGTTAGTGGTTTGGTTGTGTCTATAGGGATGAACTCAATGCCTCTTTGTTTTGCATATGTAATGAATGATTCCACCATAAAAGCTTCGGTTTTTCTTGTGGGTAATGCATAACCTACACGAAAAACACAAGTTTTTGCTTCTAGTTCTGGCATTTTGTTGTGTGTTTGTGTGTGTAAAAGGTGGTGGTGTTTTTTTAACGGTTGCGCACTTACGTTGAAAAAGAAACTAGCAAGAAGCTAGATACAAAACAACAAAACGAGATGATTTGGTTTGATCGATGGGTTTTGTTTGATGAGATGAATTGGCTTTTATATATTAAGATTTGGAAAAAAGGAGATTCTACAAAATTTAAAAATTACAAGTGTACCTCGTTTGAAGAACAAACGAATCTATATACCGACAGATTTATAAACATATATTTTTCCCTATTGTGAATTAATGAGAACGGTTTCATACTTCAACTCATTTTATTCGGGCCTATTGATGCATGTTCATTGTTTCTGTCAACTTGTTTTTGTTTAATAGTTTATCAATTGATTCTGAAAACTGGTTTGTTTGACTTTAAATTGTTAATAGTTTAGAAATTAGTTATGAAAACTGGTTTGTTTGACTTTAAAATGTTAATAGTTTAGAAATGGGAAAATCACGACCATTGAACAAAGTGGCTTTACCAAAATAGCCACCTCCTATTTCTTGGGAGAGTCCTCACAGGTTCCGAGACCTCTCCAAGAGGCTTCCCATAATAAACCAATAAGAAAGTGACACATGTTTAAAATATAATAAAAAAATAATCACACTTCCACCCCCATTTTTAAAACGGCCATAACTTTTTTATATGACATTATTTTTTAAAAAAAATTACACCATAAAAACAAGCTTTTCATCCTCTTTCATTTCCATATCATATTGCTATACTTTAAAAAAAAACAATTTTGCTGGGTTGATAGTACTCGCGTCTAAATGTAAACACTTGATATTATTACTTGCGTTTTAAACATGTCTGAACCAGAACAAGTCTAGTATTAATATCTGTACTTTAAAAAAAAAAAATTTGTCGGGTTGATAGTACTTGCGTCTAAATGTTTAAACACTTGTGTTTAAACATATCTGAACCAGAAACAAGCCTAATTGTTATTGTTGTGATAAGTAGACTGGTTTTATCAATCTGACATGGCTAATTTCTAGCATTTTGGAGGTTATCAATCATGCACATTGTATTATTTTCATTTTATCCAACGGTTTCAAGGGTAACACAAAAACACGCAACATGTAGTACTGACCGATCAAGATCATGAACCAAACCTACCACTGTAACTAAAATCAAAGCCACATGCATTAATAGCTGGTTTGGGTGATAACATACTTGGAAATTTGGGCTATTAATGCAGCGTACAACCTGTATAAAAAGAGGAACCATGCAAAGTTTGAACTCTGCAGGTTGTGTTGCGTCAAGAATTTCTTCCAGTTCTCCAAGAAAAAGAATCTCCTTTGTACAGTTAGTAACCGGCCAGTATTTCAATAACCCTCAGATCTGCACCCCTTTCGATAAACCAGTCTACTTATCATAACAATAACAATTAGGCTTTGTTCTGGTTCAGATATGTTTAAACACAAGTCTTTAAACATTTAGACGCAAGTACTATCAACCCAGCAATTTTTTTTTTAAAAGTACAGATATTAATACTAGACTTGTTCTGGTTCAGACATGTTTAAACGTAAGTAATAAAATCAAGTGTTTACATTTAGACGCAAGTACTATAAACCCAGCAGATTTTTTTTTTAAAAGTATAGCAATATGGTATGGAAATGAAAGATGATGAAAAGCTTGTTTTTATGGTTTATTTTTTTTTAAAAAATAATGTCGTATAAAAAAGTTATGGCCGTTTTAAAAATAGGGGTGGAAGTGTGATTATTTTTTTATTATATTTTAAACATGTGTCACTTCCTTATTGGTTTTTTATGGAAATCCTCTTAGAGAGGTCTCAGAACCTGTGAGCCACCTCCCAAGAGATGGGAGGTGGCTATTTTGGTAAAAATCATTTGGTCAATGGCTATTTTCGTGATTTTCTGTTTAGAAATTGGTTCTGAAAACTGGTTTGTTTGACTTTAACAAGTGACACATCTGGCTTTTGGGAGTTGATGAGAAAGCATTTTGCGTATGGTGAAAGAGAAGTAGAGAAGTCATAAATCATGATTGGTGGTAGAGGTTGTGAACGAGTGGGTGGGGTTTAAATCTGACTAAGCTTGAGTTTGAGTCCAATTCTTTTCAAACTTTATCATAGTAGCTTAAATTCTAAGCAATGCTACAAGGCTCATCTTATTTCTTACACGTATATAGCATTGTGTAGAATTAAGAATTTTTATATAAGAGTTTGTTACATTTATATCTTAATATTGCAAGAGTAAAGTTCTAACATATTAGAATTCACACTTAAGTTTGTTTAAACTCATCTAACTACTGGTTTTAATAAGTGCATCATAACTAATTCTCTCATTAAAAAAATGTAACATCCCCACATGGGTTTATTTTAAAAAGTAATATTATTAAAGCATCTATATAAAATACTCGACATTACGGTATAAAACTTGTTCAAAATAGAGTAGATATTGGTGTCGTATGCTACAAGTTCCACTACTGACAATTGCCTTTATAGTCTTCGATCGATGTAGTGACATGTGTCGATAGGGGCATATCACGACTTTATTTTTTTGTTTTTCTCTGTCTGATGTTATACCAAGTGCCGTTAAGGACTGAATTACAGTTCGGTAGATCGGTGTGAACAGTGAGCATTCTTTTCTTGGTTTAATAACACCTCTATATTATAGACAATATACCCCCTTAACCCGTTTAGTTTGCAGTTAATTTGATTTTTTTCTCTAATAACTCGTTTTAGTTACTTTTTTGAAAGATGTTGAATGCACAACTTCATTCCAATATACATTTCATTGAACATAAAGTTGTATTCAAATCTAGTATCGTAAATATATAGAGTACTAGGGTGTCTTAACGTACTGATACGACCGAAATCGAATTCCCATAAAAGTATCTAAAATGAGAACACAAGTTCTTTGATGACGCGAATAACACAAGTTCTAGACATGAACACAACTCGTTTAACTACTTTATATCCCATGTTTATAACACAATTATACGTTTTAGGTACCAAAAAAGAGAAATGATAAATATTTCTCGCTTAATTCGTTATTTTTAAAAAAGTAAAAAATGGCATAGCAGTCTAATCGTGTCTTATACAGGTTACTCATTGCCGGTTCCCACTAGTTTACTTTGAACATGATGACTTTTTAGAGAATGGAATGAACACAATTTAGTTATCCTAAAATCAGTATATCATTTTTATTTGTTTATGTTTTATTGTAATTAATATAGTGTAGGATTATGTTTAGTTGTTACAAAACTACTTGGTAAAAATATTTTATTACGTTAGAATACATAGTATTATATTATTATGAGTTAATTGCCAAAATGACCCCTGAGGTTTGGCCCAAAATGCTTGTTTGGTCACAAAATTAATTTTTCTGCCAAAAGCACCCCTCACATATCGAAAATTGCCTAAATGACCCATATTTAACTGAGTTTTTGACGAGGAAGAAAAACTCAGTTAAGTCTGAGGGGTAATTTCGTCCTTTCATGTTCTAACGTTTTAAAACCCCATTTTAAACCCATCTTCTTAATCAGAACTTCTTCTTCTTCCTCTCATAACAAACCTAATTCCCAAATCATACATACCATAATTCCCAAATCATACAAACCCTAATTCCCAAATCATACAAACCCAATAATCGATTAACTAACCTAGACGATGGTATTCTACAAATGTGGAGCTCCTACTATCATACGTGTGTCTTCCACCTCTACAAACCCTGGTATAAGGTTTTTCTGCTGCAACAAGAAGGGGAGGACCTGTGGTTTCGTTTGTTGGGCCGAACTACCCTTGGGTCAGATTCCTAGTACTAGCAATGATAGTGAAGAGAATGAAAAACTGAGACTCAACAACACAACATTGCAGACCTTGGTTGGGACACTCAAATCCGAGAACAAGAAGCTGAAAACTTATCTATGGATGACTTGGTTTGGAATCATCATGTATTATATCATGTTTTAGTTCAATGTAGGTCGTTTTGTAATAATAAAAACTCAATGTATGTTGTTTCTTATTATAATGATCACTGATTGTTGAAGTTGTAATGTATGTTTGCAAATGTTCAATTTAGGTTGTTTTGTAGTGATAAATAAAGGTTTGTAATGATCAAGAACAATGCTTATGACCAAACAGAAACATACTAAAGCATTAGTACATAACCAAACAGAAACATACAAAACAAGGTTCATACTTAAAGTAGTCTAGTGCATACATGAAATAGATAAGCCTAAGTCAGGAAACATAACCTACAAGAACCAACAAGCCTACTTCCAACGACAATCATCATCCGAACAGTAGTCCGAATCTGTTCCATGCTCTCCTTCATAGGGATCATGGTACCAATCATCCTCATCTGGGCTGTCATAATTCTAGGCGTTCTTTAACACCCCTGGGTCATAGTCTCTACATGGGTCAAGCTCCTCTTCTTCAACCGGTTCTTGAATTGCCTTCCCTTTAGCCTTTTCATCAACCTTTGTAAGCTGTTTAAAATTATCTTCAACCAACTCTTGAACCACCTTTTCATCATCCTTTTTATCAGACTCTTGATCAACAACTTCAGGCTTTTCAACCGGTTCTTGAACTGCAGGTAGTGCAAGAACAACTTGCCTAAACATTATAGTATTTTAGAGATGAAATATGAAGTTGAATTGCATGAATGTTTTGCAATATTGGGTCTTTTAAATCAGCTGAACAATTAAGTCATCCATCTACCTGAAATCTACCCACTGACCCCATAAATGAACTTCATTGAATGCAACTGCTACACAAGTGTTATACTGTCAGAATGGTACATAAAATGCTACATTAGACTGCCAAAATGATACATTATGTTTGGTCCAAACTGCCAAAATGGTCCCTTATGTTTGGTCCAAACTGCCAAAATGGTACTTAAAATGCTAGATTAGACTGCCAAAATGGTACATAAAATACTACATTAGACTGCCAAAATGGTCATAAAATTATACTAAAGTTAACCAATACAAACCAAAAGAAACCCCAAAATGCTACATTAAACTGCCAAGTTGGTCATACCACCATACTAAAAGCAGACAAAAGTTACCAGTCATTCATAATACATACCAAAAGACCATATGATAGCTGTCAAATACATACCATAACCCATACCATATCAGTCAAAATAGAAAAACACCAAAATGACCAGTTTTAATACATAAAGTGGCATTACTAAACTGAAAACTACATAACTTGTGAACCCCAAGCTTGTGAACCAGCAGCTTGTGAACCCCCAGCTTGTGAACCCCCAACAACTTGCTTGCAGGTCCTTTTGTTATGTCCTGTTTGCTTGCAAATCTTGCATTTGATCGGATTACCCTTCTTTGGCAATTTGGTACCCTTTTCAATAACTTTTGACAACTTTGCAACCTCATCGTTTTCAAAAGCAGACTTTCTCCTCTTCTTTTTAGGTCTTCCAACAGGCTTGTGGTATTTAGGAGCTATCAGGGTGGTGGGACAGTTAAAATGTTCCCACATGTCAGTTCCATTTAGTGGTTCAATGGTATGGTCATACACCTTCTTCCATGTATCAAGCCAGTAAGCTTTGTGAACATATTTCTCAGGAACTCCATCATCCAATCCATGCAGTGCCATATTCCATATACAAGCTACAACATGCCTACATGGCATTCCAGTCAACTGCCACCTCCTACAAGCACAACTCCTTTCTTTCATGTTAACAGCCCTAACCTCATTCTCTGGACCACTCACCTGATAAACACATTGTATCATATTAACACATATACACATCCAACACATAAACATAACATTCTATACTTACTTGATACTTTCCAGGGCCACACCAAATGACAGAATACTGGCTACCATCATTTTTTATCTTCTCAAACAGGTCTGTGGCTCTTGGTGTTAAAGGGCCTGATGATTTTGAAATCATCACCCGAACAATCATCAACCTCTTCATAAATTCTAGACAGGTGATAATGGGTTTATCCCTGCCTAGGATCAATTGCCTGTTGAACACCTCACATAGGTTGTTCAACAGGATATCACTTTTTGGCCTCTCTGAAACATAAACAAGCATTGTTATAATTAAATGTTGTCAAATGCATTCAATGAAAACAAACATAAACAACCATTGTTACCATTAAAAAAAGCTCTGCACCAGTGTTTGGCTGGAATACCCTTCAAGTAATCATACATTGCCTTGTCTTCTTTCAGGATTTCATCCATCATCCTTTCATGCTTAATAGGTGTTGTTGCACTAGCTGCATTCCACAACAAGTTTTTGTAGATATCACCCGTCCACCTAGGCTTCATATTTTCATATATATGTCGCAGACAGAATCTATGCTCAGCACTAGGATACACCTTTTCAACTGCAGGAATGAGACCCTGCAATTACATACAAAAAACTTAGCATACAGAAATTAGATATAGCTTATACTACATTACATACCTTTTGTCGATCACTGATGAATGTGAAGTTGTTGTTTGATGCCAAATCCAAATCATCTCCTAATAACTCTAGAAACCATGTCCAACTTGCTGTCGTTTCTGCCTCAACCACAGCATATGCCACTGGGTATATCCCATTGTTGGCATCAACAAATACTGCAATTAAAATCTGTCCTGGAAAAGGGCCTTTTAAGAAACAACCATCAAGCCCTACTAGGTCTCTCAAACCAGCTTTAAAACCCTATTTTAATGGCCCTAGGCAAACATAAATTCTCTTGAATTGCCTTATGGGGCTGCTAGGGTTAGGTTCACTCTCAACATCAATCTTAATAGTAGTACCTAAGTTAGCTCTCATCAACTCAGCACCATAATCCCTTAGCTGTCCATATTGGGCACTGTAATCACCATTCAGCTTAGCAGTTGCCATTGCCATTGCCTTAGCTCTGAAGATCTGATTACCTGTTACTTGAACTTGGTATTTGTTCACCATGATTTGTTGGAGTGATTTTATCCTAATTTCTGGATTTGTTCGAAGAATATGCTCAATCTTTTTTGTAAGCCAACTCACTGTGCAGAAATTGACATCCCTTGTTTGGATGCATTCATGCTTCTTCTGAAGTGTGACTATAATCCATGTGCCCTTTTGTTTCAGATTTGAGGCATGCAACACCCAAGGGCATGTGGGTTCTACCTTACTTTTAGAAGTTTGTCCCCCTTTATCTTCAACTAGGCCCAATTCTTTAGAAGTCTGGGCCCCACCATCTGTATCCTTCTTTTTACCACTTGACCTAGTCTTTACTCCACTTGAATTTACCACATTGTCCTTATGTTTTGACCTAGTCACCCCTCCACTTGAAATTACCACATTATCCTCTTGTGCCACAGGTTTTAAACTTGTAGGATTTAGACCATTACAACAAACCCTAAATCTCCTTCCTTCATTTCTTTCTATATGCAGCTGCCTCTCAGTCTTTATTGCATAATCCTTCACCATATTCTTAATGGTTTGTTTATCAGGAAAACATTGTCCAAGTGAGAATGGGCAATCTGGACTCCCTTCTGAACCAAATGCTTTTATTTCCCTCGTTTTTCTCATACAGGCCTTATTAGCTCTCTGCAAAGTGTTGTTGTCTTCTTCATCACTGAACCTGTCAAAATTATCTATGTCTATGTCAATGTCTTCCTCAAGTGGGTCAACATTTTCATCATCACTAGCATTAAAGTCAACAACAGTCTTATATTCATCCATGTTAACCTCAATATCATCTTCTGCATTGTCCTGATCAACTATGAAGTCTCTATCCTCCCAATCACTAACATCATTATTATCCTCATCACTACCCTCATCACTACCCTCATCACCAGGCCAATAATCATCATCATCTGGATCAGGGTTTACATGAGTACCCTGTTTCACCTTGTTCTTCCTAATGGCCACAAGCCTTTTACCACATTCTTTAAGTATATAATAACCACTACCATCACTACCCTCATCACCACCCTCATCACTACCTTCATCGCCACTTAAATTTACCACATTATCCTCATCACCACCATCAGCAGGATCAGGCTGTGTTGCCTGGGTTATGACACCTAAATCACTAGGATCAGCCTGTGTTGGATTACTTGAATTGGAAGAGGTTAGAATAGGTTGAACATAAATTTCTATCTTCCTATGTTTTCCAGCAGCTGTCAACATTCTACTATAATCAGTTTCACCGTTCAATGGTCTTAACCCAAAGTCTCAATCGTCGCCTGGAACTTTAAAATAATACCTAAAAAAGGAAATATCCTCTTCTGAATACCCAAGTTCTAATACCATATCATTCAGCATTGTTGAAACATTACCATCAACATAATCAATATATGCCAGTTTACCTCCCACATATCTACTATCTGGAAAATCAGTCAGCTCACCACCATAATGCAATTCCACTGAAAAAAGCTGATGATTGTTACCTGGAAACAAAAACAAAAATATTATTGATCATGTTGAGCAGAGGTGATCGTGTGGAGACAACAACGATCATGACAAAGCAACAATAAGCAATAATAACTTACGGTATTCAAGCAGAGGATTGAAATCAGCACCCTTGTCTCGAAACTTCCACATTATTGAGCAGAGATGAAGACGAACAACGACGAGGAAGAAACACACGAAGAGGAAGAAGAAGTTAATACTTAGGGTTTTTACTGGATGAAAATGACTGAATAGGATAAGAAAGGGGGTTTTAAAACGTTAGAACATGAAAGGACGAAATTACCCCTCAGACTTAACTGAGTTTTTCTTCCTCGTCAAAAACTCAGTTAAATATGGGTCATTTAGGCAATTTTCGATCTGTGAGGGGTGATTTTGGCAGAAAATTAATTTTGTGACCAAACAAGCATTTTGGGCCAAACCTCAGGGGCCATTTTGGCAATTAACTCTATTATTATATATTAAGTTGGTATCGGATTGTTAAAGTTGTGGAGTATGAGATCAATAATTAAAACTAGCAAAGGCTCAATACAAAACATCAGCTAACAATTCTTCATTTTAATTATTTTGAACAAACCTGTTTTCTGCAATTTAATTGTTTTAAGCAAATTAGCCGGATTGGTGTAGCTTTGTTAGTAGTTTTGATTCTTGAGAAAGTAGTGTGTAAAAAATATTTTAATATAAAAAGCATAATAGGATTTTGGGTTTTTAATCTAAATGAATCAATAGATGAGATTAAATTTGAATTTTCTAAAACTGAAGGGGAAGGTCAAAATATATAACCTACAATTGTTGAATTCCACCCTTACTTCTTAAACGTCAATAACTTTTTCATACGACATTATTAAAAAAAATACACCATAAAAACAATATTCTATCCTCTTTCGTTTGCATACCCTATTACTATACTTTTTTATTTGTTTTTGTTGGTTGATAATTAACTTGCATCTTTTTATTAGGTATAACTTGCGTTTTATCATGTATAACTTGCGTTTTATTATGCATAATTTGCGTTTTATTAGGTATAACTTGCGTTTTATCATAAAACGCAAGTATACCCTCAACAAAACGCAGGCTATCAACCCAGCGATTTTTTTTGTAAAAAAAAATATGGCAATGGTGTATGCAAATGAAAGAAGATAAAAAGCTTGTTTTTATAGTGTATTTTTTTAAATAATGTCGTATGAAAAAAGTTATAACCGTTTTAAAAATGAGTGTAAAAAGTGAAAAAAATCAATAATTATGATGATGGATAATAATACCATTTTAACTAGTGACATCCTTACATGTGTCATCTTCTTATTTCTTCTTACACGTTTTACATAAAGGTATTTTTTAAGATATCCTCACTTTAGTTTTGAGTCTTTTTCATATTCTTGGAGATATGATTATTTGTTCAGATGCATTAATGGAGTTAGTGTGACATACGGGCATACGCATTTTGGCTGACTTTCATACCTCAATTTTCATTTAATTGACCATCAATTTTCATTTACCAAGATGTGACAATATCTTTTACATGTTTAGACGAGGATATATATGACAATAGACAAGAAAAACACTTTTTTTAAACACTTTTAATCGTATGCTTAATTAGTCAACCTTAACATTCTCCATGGTCACCATCTTCAACTCCTGCGATTTCTTTACACTCAAGAAGAACTCAGTCATCACAGCTTCATAATCCGGTAACTTCTCATAACCCGGAAAATAATTAATATCAACCACAAGATACCCATCTCCATTACCATCCTTAATCATATCAAAATTAAAAAGATGCAATCCTAGAGCTAGTCTCAAACCTCTAGCCACCTCATCAACAAACACCGGGTCAGGCATCTCTACACTCTCATTACACCCCTCTTCATCACCCGAGCTAACCGCGCTAGATATCTTCGAAAAACTCATAACTCCACCCGACTCTATGGCCAGTTTTTCCATGCTCTCGTTTGTAACATCTGGCAATGAACTCCTTTTCACACATTTGACATATTCGCCAGCAACGTAAACTTTAAACACCACCCCACCATGGTTTACAAATTGTTGTAGCACCATGGGTGGGTCGAGTTCGAGCTTGTTGGTTAATCCTTCTTGGTTAAAGACAAGTGACATGTTATGTGCGGTTGCGGACCCGTTTGCAAGAAGTGGTTTAACCAAATATGGGAAGCCTGAGTCGATAGATTTTAATGATAAGTTATCTTGGATAACAAGTTGGTTTGGGATTTTGAGTTGAGGGATGTTGAGGGTGGATATGGGCTCGAGCATGGAGACGCGGTTGTGGAGGCGTTGGATCGCGGAAAGTGGGTCGATTATGGTGACATTAGGGTGGTTGATGGTGAAGTTTTGGAGGTTGAGGTCCCATGCATGGTCATACACCTTGTGAATTATGCAATCAAAGGGTCCTTGATCGGTTAATGGTTTTGATATGTCTATTGGGATGAAATCAATGCCTTGTTGTTTGGCGTATGTTATGAATGATTCAACCATGAAAGCTTCGATCTTTCTTGTGGGAAATGCATATCCCACTCGACAAAGATTGATTTGTTCTTCAAGTTCTGGCATTTTTTTTATCGTTAGATGGAGATAATCGAATGCAAAGTTGATGTATGTTCAAAAAATATATGCCCACAAATATTATTGGGCAATATGTTTGATGGAATCAGTTATGGAAAACTGTAGGGATCTCCTTGATTTGGGATTCATAATGTACATGTATGAGTAAAATACGATTTCATACAAAAAAAAAGGAGAAATTACATAACATCCATTAAAACATAAAAGAGAGGTAGAAAAAGGAAAATTACAGTAATATTTACAGGTATCAATCGTGTCCGGTTGGCAGGTTTACGAGTTGGAAATGTGCAATCCGAACCCAACCCAGATTATTATACGTGTCAAAGATCTTAACCCTAACCTGCACATACATGAATTCGGGTCAACCCAAACACTACCCATTTAACTCATTTTTTTAGTAATTATGTTGACGAGTTATAGCGGGTTATTAGATTGTATAATGAGTAATAAAAGTAGTCATTTTAAAAGAAAAATATTGAAAATCTAGAAAATGACTAGTGTATCTCCATATTACACTATATTAATAATAGAATGCCAATGAACAGTGTTTTGATTTTATGCTTTTTTTTTTTTTTAAAGTCTGTATGTGAATAAGTACTATTAGGCACAAAGTAAACTAACATGTTATGGCAGTGACGGAACGGTTGGAGAGATTGTTTGGGAAGTAACTAATCCGGGTTCGAATCCTGTTGTTTTCGGGTTTTTGCCAATTTTTATTTTCTTATTTCTGATTTGTTTATTATTATTATTAGCTGGGGTGCCACTCTCCTTATACGTGTAGGTCTGAGAATGTGTATGGAGTTTTACCACATATACGTGTCACTAACCTAAACATTTTTGGATATTTGGAGGGTTTCATCTGCCTCGATTCCGACTCCCTCACCATATCTCATCTACCACCCCTTTATCGCTGCAACAAATAAACCCTGTTTACGAAACCTTCATCGGCTAATGATGAGATGGAGGGTAAAAGTGAAGATGAATCTGACTGGACTAAAAGCAAGTTGAAGTTTGCACCTGATAAGGTAAGTATTTATCCATACTATCTTCTCTAGATGTGGTAAAATGGGCGGATTGGTAATGGGTCAAAACGGAACCCATAGGCTGTAAGGGTGTTCATACAACCACCGGTTTTGACAAAATATTTTTGGGCCGCACAACTAACTATGTTTCTAAACTTTGCAAACCAAAGCTGGCTGGTTGTTTATGTTGGTCGGATGATGGATTGGTCAAATCCGGCAAAACAATACAGTTAGGCGATTTGGACGGTTTCAACCAGTTTTTTTTTTAACTTTTTTTTCCCCAAAATATTTAGTGTAGTTTGTTCTTTAATTATTAAAAATGATATAAAGTGCTTGATGCATATTCTAAATACGCATAACTGTATATTCCAAAAGTAATAAAAGAATAAATTAAAAAGGAAAATTTTAGTATAAATCTCAAACGGGTCGAATTGCTTTGGTTTTGGTGGTTCAGTCAAACGGTAAATGAACATCCCTACTAAAAACTGTATTGTATTAATAACAGTATATTTATGGTATAACATCGGATATATCATTTATTTCATTTTATTTTAAAATCGTATGCAGGATAATATGTCACGTAGGAATGATCCGAATGGCTATGTGGTAGTTGACCCTCTTCTGGAGAAAGGAAAAGAAAAATTCAACAAGATGCAAGCAAAGCAAAATAAAAGAGAACGCAAATGGGCAGGAAAATCTCTTACATGATCACATCTTACTTTCGACCCATGTCCGGACAGTGCAAACGTGCTGTGCCATAAATTTTAATTTAAGGATACGTTGAATCTTCGTTGTTGCTTCAACTTTATTGACTTTAATATGCAAAGTATTTAAACTTCCGTTGTGCACACCGGGTGTTCGATTTAATGCTCATTTCAGGATAGATTGAATATTCGTTGTTCGATTCGGTGTTTGATTTAATGCTTACTTCATATTCAGATTTACAGATGGTGATGATTCAGGATTGGAAAAATCACATGTATTTGTGGTTCAGGATTGAGAATAACATTTGTAGTTGTATTGATTTTGGCCATTTATTAATTGCTTCACAAATGTGCTCATAAAAGGAATATTCAAGTGGCACAACTATAGATGATGATGTTTCAATGAAGGATGATGGTATGATTAATTTATAAGATTCACTTGTATCCAGTAGATGCCCTGGGTGCTTCACATTATCAATTGCTTAGTATCTGAGTTAGATTATTTGAATGCGGATTTGGCGTTTTGTTTTCTACTGTTTTTAAATTTACGTGATGTCAGTATTATTACAGAGGCAAAAGAGTTAAAGGAGACGCATGATGAGATAACATCCAACAACAAATTTTGTAAGGTTCTGGTCACCAATCATATAACTATTCTTTATTATTACTGGAAAATTTCTTTGAGTGTTATTATTAGTTTATTTATATGATATAGTTTTTTCTTGATTATTGATATACTACCAGACGTTGAAAGCTAAAGACAAGGAAGAAAATGATCAGCAGATCAAAAAGTTAGATGAACAGTCTACGTCTTTGTAGAGTTCCAAAAATTGTTCAAAAGTTAGAGCAAAAAGAAAATTTAAACTGCTACTGCTAGATTATTTGTGGAAATGGAAGTTGGAGTCGTCTGGCGTCTGGTGGGTCATGGGCCAGATTTATGGATGGAAGTTGGAGTCGTCTGGAGTCTTTTCGGTGTGTTCCTTAAGGAATCAGCTGAACGAGCAGAGGTTTTCGCAGCAGGTTGCATATTATTTGTGGAATAAATGGGTGCCGATTAAAGTAAACTTCATGGTATGGAGAGTGTACTTGGGGAGATTGCCGACTAAAGCTGCTTTAATACGAAGAGGAGTGAATGTAGGCGCTTTGGAGTGTCCGTTTTGTGGAGAGGCAGAGGAAGACATTGATCATTTGTTCGCGGAGTGCCGATTTGCAATTGCAGTTTGGGACTTCATTTCTTCATGCTGCAGATGTCCAGGTCTTCCATCTATACTTTGGCGTTCTGACACATCCACATCTATATTATTATCCCTCGCTCCACCGACCTTGGGATTCGACTCCTTTGTTAAAGGTTGTTTTCCTGCACCTTCTTTGTTTATGTTGTGTGGTCATGTGTTTTGTTGGCATACTTTTATACTGTACCCGTTTGATTCATTAATGATAATTAGAACCTGAATTGACCTGTGTCTGTAAAACGGACATTATCACCTCTGGTTTTGAGAATTGCTATAATATTGACACTAATTGTTCCATCTGTTGACATAACAGATTAAAGATGCAACAGAGAAGGTGGTGTCATCCAGTCCACCAGAAGAATCAGAAAGCAATTGTATTCGTTCAGGGTTTTGTTATTCCTTCTCTTTTTTGCTAAGTTTGTCTTCTGCATTATACCAATACGAGATACAAAACCAATTTAATGTCTTCTCACTACTTAATGATGATTATTACTTATTAGAGCTGCCAATTCTCTTCAATTTGAACCATTAATGTTTGCAACCCTTGAATTACACTTAATTCATGAATCGGTCGGTTTTTGTGTGGTTGTTATGTTGTTATGAGTTAGGATTTTAGATTTGTTTATATGGTTACGTTGTTTTGAATTAGCATTTGCGTTTGAAAGGGAAAAAAAACCCTACACAATCACCTTTTGCGTATATATATGGTTTAATGCAGGTTGCCTACAACTTATTATACATAACTTGCACATGAAATTTTGTTCATTTTACTGAAAGTAACGATTTTCTCATTACATTTTTCAGCAGGAAGGTACAGGAGCATCTCAAATGCTTACTTTAGGTGCTTACTTTTTGTTGTCGTCCAGGAGGTTGAGCACCAACTATTTTGTAATGATGTATGCATTTGTTTTAGTGTGAAAGGTAGGTTTTCAATTTGTCAACTTTGATTTGCTGATTTTAGTAACTTGATTCACGTGTTTTACAGCTTCTTGGTGCTTCGTTTGCAGGCGTTTAAGGTTCTTTTACGTTCCTTTGTTTTGTTGTTATGTGTGCTAAATCTGAAGACGTTTTATGGTCATGGTGGTGGCCTCGATTGACGCTGAAGGTGGTACGATTTTGTCACCAACAGATCGGAATCCTCCACCTCCGCCGCAGTCACGGACATACCACCGCGGCCGCCATCATCAACATCACCACCTCCGCCGATGAACACCAACGTCTCGAAACCATCACCAACTTCATCAATAGGTACGCCCCTTTCACCTTTCTTTAAGATTTTTGTGCCGATGTTGTAGACTTATTTTCATGGTTCAGTTTTGCGGTATTGGGGTTACGGTTTAAACTTGATTTAAGTTGTACAGGGACGAAATGAAACTCTGTTTCATCAAGCAAATAATAAAAAAATGCGAAAATAAACCCTCCATATGTTAAAAAAATTTAATTACATGAAAAAAACTTAGTAAAACATACACACACACACACACACAATTTTAATGTTATAATGTTGTTGAGACGTCAAGTTAATTATGATTGTGCTTATTTGCTTCACAGGCTGCGCTACCTCAAGCGATTACATCATTCGTATTTGCAAAAGAATATGAACTCCATACAAATGTGCTTAGCACTGCGTAAGTTTTTTTTAATTTTCTAAAAGTTCTAAATACATGATATCACAATTGAAGTTGATGTTTTTACTTGCTTTACAATTGCTTTTATTTTTTAAATTTTTAACCAACCTTAAATTCTCACTATTCTCTCATTTTTTTTCTTACAGGATCATCTTAGGCACTAAAAAAAATGTGATGATGAACCTGTAGATGAAGATGTGGATGATGGAAGAAGAAATAACAGGACGATGGCTATCTAACTCAGCGTTTTGCTTTAGGATGTGCAAAGAGTTTGTCACTGTTGGTATATAACTCATGCCAGAATGTAGTGTTAGTCACCAACTAATTAGATTTCACTTATTTCATTTTTAATCTTGCAAGGGCTATGACGGGTGGTTCATAGAACACCCTTTTATAGTGCTAAAACGCTTATTTTATCTACATTTGTCCATGTTATTGCTTGGAATGGGGTGACTACGGTTACTATGATTGCAGGGGCATTAAGGAGCTAAAAATGAAGAAAAACGCACTTGGAAGCGGACCGGAAACGAGTTGGAGCTTGAAAGAAACAAAAGAAGAAAAATTGGTTTTTTTTATCAGGACCACCGTATGGAACGGTCACCACCGTACCATACGGTGAAAGCTGACAAGAAATTCCAACCGTATCTCAGTTCTTGCCCACCGTTGGATTTGTTAATTCCGCCGTACCATACGGTGACCACCGTATGGTACGGTGGACTCTGCACATTTTGTAACTTCCCCTATTAAATGAGTGGTTATTGCAAGACTTTTGATCATCTTCGAATTGGGAACGTTCCTTAGCACTCTAGGGGCGATTTTGGGCAGAAAAGAAGGTTGAAGAACATTGCTAATCATTAGGTTATTATCTTTGATTCATATGAACAATATTTTGAAGATTATGATGACCCGTTTGACAATGCTTGGCTAAACCTTTAATGGTCATCCTTGGTGAAGTTTTCTTTGAACTATTTATGCTTTTGTCTTATGATTTCTAGAATAACAATTTGGTATGATTTGTTGAATTGTTATGGTATTTGAACATTTGATTGTAGTAGTTATTTAATTTATCAATTTCTCTTCTTGATTACATGTTCCTGGTGTTGCTAACAATCGGGATATTGTGGGAAGGATTTGGGTTGGATAATTAAGTAATTGGTCATCGGGAAACAACCTCGCATTGTTATAATCCGAGTACTTTGTTCCCTTTTATCACAACACTTGTTCAAATACGAGTTATGTCTATGTAACTCTGTCTAGTTAGACTCTTGGCATAAAAAAATTCAAGGGAAATGGATCCAGGGATGGTCATTGCTTTCTTAATTTGATAAACACAATCTTATTTCAATTCGGTAATTAGTTTAATTTTCTTAAGTCTAAATCCAAACCAACAAACAATCTTTGATCTTTATTTTTCTTAGTTGTTAAATAGTAGTGTAATTGCAAAACTTTAATTCTCACATTTTCCATAAACTCCCTGTGTTCGATACCCTTCTTACCACTATCTTTAGTTGTAATTGGGAAATTTTACGTGTACCACGACAAGCACGTCAAATTTTGGCGCCGTTGCCGGGGAGTAGTGCGCAACGTGTGTTAGTTAATAGTTTTGTTTGTTATTTTCGGGTTTACACTGGTTGTGTTTAGTGTGCAGGTACTTCAAGTGTATGCATACTAGAAGCTCTCACGAGTCATCACCGCTATTGTTTGATCCGGAAATTGAAAGAACTTTGAGGCGAAACCGAGTACTAGTCCGTGAAAACCGAGTTCTTGGTTCACCCACCTCACCTATTATACCAAGAAACATCATGCAAGAAGGCCAAATACCACCCACAACGGGTCAACCAATCACCTCAGTCATGCCAACTTCCACACAACAACCACCAAATGCAACTTTACCTTATGAAATTCCACCAACTCATACCACCCAACCAAACACTACCCAAATCCAATCAACCTTCACCCTTAGCCCATCCGCTACAATTCCACCATTCACTCATTTCTTCCCAACAACGGGTCAATCATCTTCAACTCATCAAATTCCACATGGGTCAACCGTTGTTCATACCTCTACTTACCAACTACCAAACCACTCGGGTTTTCAATACTCGGGAATTCAAGGAAGTAGATATGATGAAGTATATGAAGAAGAGTATAGTGGATACAATGACGAGGGTTATTATTATGGGGATGATGGAGGGTATGTCGGAAGTCAAGGAGGAGTGGGTCAACAAAGTCAACCCATTCAACAATTTCAATTGCAAAATTCGGGTAATTTACCGGTTGGTGTGCAACACGTGAGACCACCGGGACCGCGATTTCCGCGTCCTCCGCCATTGCAACAAGTGCCTCCATATGGGCAAAATCAATTTCAAAGGCCAATGCAACAACAACCGCCCATGCATCAATATCAACGCCCTCAACAATATGCACCTCAAGGGCCTATGCAAGGGCAAATGGGTCAACCAAGAGCACCATTGGGTGCCCCTCGAAGAATTCACCGGGAAGCCGTTAGAGGAATTGAAGCCCATTTTAAACCCATTATCACCAATAATCCTTCACCAATAGTGATTCCTCATCATACGGATGGGAGAACTTTTGAAGTTCGAACAACCGCATTGCAAAGTCTTCCAAAATTCAAGGGTCTAGCAACGGAAGAACCTTACTTTCATTTGGAGACTTATGATTCTATTTGTAACACTATTGGGGGTCAAGGATTCACTCCAGATGATGTCAAGTTGGTTCTCTTTCAATTCTCCTTAGAAGACAAAGCAAAAAGATGGTTTCACACTTTACCATCCGCATCAATTTTCACATGGGCCGACATGCAACAAATCTTTTTGGATGAGTTCTATACATCCCAAAAGACTAATGATGCAAGACGAAGTTTGAGGAGTTTTCAGCAACAAGCGGGGGAGATGTTTCATGAAGCATTTGAGAGGTTCAACATGATGTTACGAAATTGCCCTCACCATGGTATCCAACTATGGGAATTGTTGAATGCTTTTCATGAAGGTTTGATACCGGAGGATGCACGAGATCTTATGTCCATCACAAATGGTACTTTTGGTACGAATTTTGAACAAGATGATTGGGCATATTTAGAGCAAATGGCGGTGACTTCAAAAAGAAAGGCTCAATCCTCAAGAAGGGCGAGACATGTGCTTCAAAGACCACAAGTGCATGCGGTAGAAGGTGGTAATGCGCAAACTACCAATCAATTGTATAATGTTTGCAACACTTGTCAAGAAATAGGCCACACGGCGGAAGTTTGTGGAGTGGGTGCTCAAGAAGCACCAAGTGAAGAAGTGAATGCTATTCAAGGGGGTGGGAGAAACTATGACATGAACTCCAACACTTACCACCCCGGGTTACGAAATCATCCCAATTTTCGATATGGGAATGCTTCCAATCAATTGAACCCGAATTTTCAAGAGTCTCATGGTAACTTTGCACCTCGTCAACAATACAATCAAGGCAATTATAGAGGTGGAGGTAACCAAGGGTATCTTGGGAAGTTTCAACCAACGGGTCAAGGTAATTCGGGTCAAGGTTCATCAAGTGGGAATGAAGTTATGGAGATGCTTAGAGCTATGCAACAAGATATGCAAAAGAGGAACCAACTTGATGAAGCTCGAATTCAAAAGGATGAAGTTCGTGACAAGAGCATTCAAGCATTGACAACCCAAATGGGCCAACTAGCAACTGATGTGGCGGAATTGAAGAAAAGCAAAGGTCAACTTCCTAGTGACACAAAGGTAAATCCGTCCCATGGCTCATCAAGAGGTAATAATGTTAATGTTAATCATGTGAGTGTGTTGAGAAGTGGTAAGGAATTTAAAGTTAATATGTCTTCGGATGTTGTTGAGGGGGTGGTTGAAGACATAACGGGTAATGAGAGTGATGAGGAAGAAATTTCACCGGTTTTAAAAAATGAGTCAAATTTGAAAAAACCGGAAGTGGGTGAGAATAAAAATGAGTTAAATAAAAATGAGAAAAATGAAAGTGAGCCGAATCAAGTTCCTTTTCCTTCGGCTCTACTTGACCCGGGTAAGAAAAATTTTATTGCATCAAGAGGTCCCCAAAAAGAAGAGATGTGGGACATGTTTAAACAAGTAAAAATAAATCTTCCTTTACTTGATGCAATAAAACAAGTACCCGCATATGCTAAGTTTTTGAAAGAATTATGTACGCAAAAGAGGCAACAAAAGAAAAAGATGCCTAAGCGGGTAAATGTTACGGGTCAAGTGAGTGCAGTTTTGAATGGGGAGCTTCCTCCTAAGCTCCAAGATCCGGGCACGCCATTAATAAATATTCAAGTTGGTAATTTTCAAATGGCAAGGGCGTTGCTAGATCTTGGAGCCGGGGTGAGTATTTTACCGGGTGGGTTATATGATCAATATGACTTTGGTCCATTAGCGAGGGTGGAGACAACGGTTGTTTTAGCCGATTTGTCTCATAAGTTACCCCGGGGGATGGTTCAAAATGTCATTGTTAAAATTGATGAATTTTATTACCCGGTTGACTTTTTGGTATTGGATTATTCATCCAACGAATCAAAACAACAACAAAATGTCATATTGGGTCGACCATTTTTGAACACCGCACATGCGGTAATTGATTGTAGATTTGGTACAGTCGACATGACATTTGGGAACCGGAAAATGCGTTTAAATGTTTTCACTAACAATACTAATGATTCCGGTGTTGAGGAATGTTTTATGGCAGATGTTATCGAGGGATGCAATCCATGTGAGTATGAGAAAGATGGAATGGAACTTTGTGCTTGTAATTTTTCTGAACAGGTACATGTGGTTGATTTGGAGAATGAAGAAGACAAGCAAGATGTGCTAGCTTTGAAGGAGGGTCGACCACCATGGACTCATCAATTTGAAAGCTTACCGGTAGAGATTGATTCGGGCACTAAACCATCATTGGAGGTGCCACCAAAGTTGGAACTCAAAGACTTGCCAAGCCATTTGAAGTATGCTTTTCTAGGGGATGATGACACTTTACCGGTCATTATTGCCTCTAATTTGGAGGTGGCTCAAGAGCAAGCATTGTTGAAAGTGTTGAAAGAAAACAAAGGGGCTATTGGGTGGACGATTGCCGATCTCAAAGGAATTAGTCCATCCATTGTGATGCACAAGATTATTACCAATGAAGATGCAAAGCCCACAAGAGAAGCACAAAGGAGGTTAAATCCTAATCTAAGGGAGGTAGTGAAAAAGGAGGTAATTAAATGGTTAGATGCGGGAATTATTTATCCTATTTCGGATAGCTCTTGGGTAAGTCCTACTCAAGTGGTTCCTAAGAAGTCCGGCATTCAAGTAGTCAAGGATGAAAGTGGTGAACAAATTGCAACTCGACCCGTTACCGGGTGGCGAGTGTGCATTGACTACCGCAAATTGAATGCCGCCACTTCTAAGGATCATTTCCCACTTCCTTTTATTGACCAAATTATTGAAAAACTTTCGGGTCAAAAATACTATTGTTTCTTAGATGGGTATTCGGGTTATAATCAAATTGCAATTCACCCGGATGACCAACACAAGACCACCTTCACATGTCCATATGGTACTTTTGCCTTTAGGCGGATGCCATTTGGTTTGTGCAATGCACCGGCCACTTTCCAACGATGTATGATGAGTATTTTCTCGGACATGGTTGGAGAGTCGCTAGAAGTGTTTATGGATGATTTCTCAATATTTGGCACTAGTTTTGATTCTTGTCTCAACGAATTACAAAAAGTTTTAAAAAGATGTGTTGAGAAAAATTTGGTGCTAAGTTGGGAGAAAAGCCATTTCATGGTGCAAGAGGGTATTGTGTTGGGGCATGTGATTTCGGAAAGAGGGATGGAGGTGGACAAGGCAAAAATTCGTGTTATTTCATCATTGCCACCACCGAAAAATGTCAAGGGGGTAAGATCATTTTTGGGGCATGCCGGGTTCTATAGACGGTTTATTAAAGGTTTTAGTGTCATTACAAAGCCTTTATGTAATTTATTATTGAAGGATGTTCCATTTGATTTTACTAATGAATGTTTGCAAGCGTTTAATGTTTTGAAGGAACATTTGGTGAAAGCTCCTATTTTGCAACCGCCGGATTGGTCGAAGCCATTCGAAATTATGTGCGATGCAAGCGACACAACAATTGGAGCGGTCTTGGGTCAAAGAGTTGACAAGAAGCCGGTGGTGATATACTATGCAAGCAAAACTTTATCCGAAGCGCAACTCAATTACACCACAACCGAAAAAGAATTACTTGCGGTGGTGTATGCTTTGGATAAGTTTCGTTCATATATTTGGGGGAGCAAGGTGGTGGTATATTCGGATCATAGTGCGGTTCGTTATTTAATGGAGAAGAAAGATGCCAAGCCGCGCTTAATTCGATGGGTTCTCTTGTTACAAGAATTCGACTTGGAAATTCGGGACAAGAAAGGAAGTGAAAACGTAGTGGCGGACCATTTGTCCCGAATTCCGGTTGATAGAAATGATGATTTTGGGGAAATAAACGAAAGATTTCCCGATGAGCAGTTGATGTTGGTCTCCACTACTAATACACCGTGGTTTGCTCACTATGTTAATTACTTAGCCACGGGGGTCATTCCGGATCATTGGACCAAAAAGAGAAGACAACAATTTATGGTTCAAGTGAAGCAATACATATGGGATGAACCGGATCTTTTCAAGATTGGACCCGACCAAGTGATTCGAAGATGTGTGCCCGAAGCGGAAGTGAAAGAAATTCTTACTCATGCCCATTCATCCGCTTGTGGAGGGCACTTTAGTGGGCACAAGACCGGTTACCGGGTGTTATCATGTGGGTTTTATTGGCCCACAATTTTCAAAGATGCTTGTGAGTTTGCCCGGAATTGTGTCAATTGCCAAAAGATGGGAAGTATCTCAAAGAGGGATGAAATGCCCCTACAACCAATCTTGGTTGTTGAAATTTTTGATGTTTGGGGCATAGACTTCATGGGTCCTTTTCCTAACTCAAACGGGTTCTTGTATATCTTGGTGGCGGTTGATTATGTGTCAAAATGGATTGAAGCAATTGCTACAAGAACTAATGATCACTCGGTGGTGTGTAAATTTGTTCAATCCAACATTTTTGCCCGGTTTGGTATCCCAAGAGTAATTATTAGTGATGGAGGATCCCATTTTAAAAATTTCAACTTTGGGAAGCTTTTGAAGAGATATGGTGTGAACCACCGGATTGCTACACCGTACCATCCACAAACGAGTGGACAAGTCGAAGTCTCAAATCGTCAAATCAAGGAAATTCTAATGAAGACGGTACGTGTTGATAGAAAGGATTGGTCGGGAAAGTTAGATGATGCTTTGTGGGCATACCGTACGGCCTACAAAACTCCAATTGGTACAACCCCTTATCGATTGGTGTATGGGAAGGGTTGTCACTTACCAATGGAGTTGGCGCATCGAGCACATTGGGCAATTACTACGGTTAACGCCGATTATGACGAAGCGGGGAAGTTGAGAAAGCTACAATTGAATGAAGTTGAAGAAATTCGAGATGAGGCTTACGAATGTGCATCGGCTTATAAAGATAAACTCAAGAAGGTACACGATGCAAAGTTGAGAAGAAAAACCTTTGAAGTGGGTCAAAAGGTTTGGTTGTATAATTCAAGGCTAAAGTTGTTCGCGGGCAAATTGAAGAGCAAATGGATGGGGCCGTATGTCATACGACGGGTTGGCAAGTTTGGCGATGTAGACATAGAGGAAGAGCAAACAAACAAGATTTTCACGGTTAATGGGCATCGTCTAAAGCCATACTTGGATGGCAACGACATCAATGCTTTGGAGGTCGACAAGGCGGGCTATCTCTTGCGCCCGGTGGAGGATGTACAACTTTAAAAGGCCCAGGTTTGGTAGTGTAAATAGTTAGATTTTATTTTATTTTTTTTGGTGTGTGTTCAAAAAAACCCGTGTTCGAAACAAGTGTGGGGACGTTTGGGTCGCAATATGTCTTAGCATTGTGTTGAGGACAACACGGGATTTTTGAGGGGGTAGGGTAATTTTATGATTAAAATTATAGCTTTTGTTTGGTAAAAAAAAAAAAAAAAAAAAAAAAAAAAAAAAAAAAAAAAAAAAAAAATTTTAAACCCAGGTCTGACCGTATGATACGGTCTCCACCGTACCATACGGTGGAAACTGGAAAACAAACGGTGGATGAGTACTGTAATACGGTGAGAAAAGTGGCACCTAAGCCACCGTACCATACGGTACCCACCGTATGATACGGTGGGACCTGGGAGATCAAAAAGTCGCGTTACGTTAAAAAAAAAAAAAAAAAAAAAAAAAAAATGTTTTTAACCTACGATTCCTCTTCCACACACACAACCACTTTTACTTTACTTTCTTCTTCTTCTTTCTTTCACAAGAACACCAACCCAAGTCTTCTTCATCTTTTATCACTCATAAATCCTTCATTCCTTAACCAAATCAAGTGATTTTTGAGTCAATCTTGACTAAAATTTCACAAGGAATCTGATCCCAGGGAGAAAACCACAAGAAAAACACGTTTTGGTGCTCGAATCAAAACCCTAGAATCCGAAAATTTTGGGGCTTTTTCAAGTTTTTTATTTTCGTGTGTTTTCTTATCATCTAATTCAAGGTATGTGCATTATTCTTCCAACTTTGTTGCTACATTGTGAGATATGAAGGTTTTTATTTTTAATTGATGATGTCACTTGCTTGTTATGATAATGTAGTTTATATGGATGTTTATTTGAGTAATATTGTGGTAGATTATGGTAGTAGAGATGTGTTTGAGATGTATTTGTGAACTTTGGGAATGTTGAAATTATAGAGGCGTCATGCCAAAATTTTGTTAACTCAAAGATGGAATTTTGTTCACAAAAATGCTCACTACCATAATAACAAGCAAGTGTGGGGAAGTTTTTAGCATATGTGACTGATTTGTTCAATGTCTTGTGGTTGTTTGTGGTTATGTATTGTGCAGGAATATGGTTCGTACAGGTGAAGCTGCGGGTTCAAGTTCGGCTGCTGCTAAAGGAAAAGGGAAGCAACCGACACAGCAATACAAGAGGAGGAAATACATTGGGCAGGATGATGATACGGATGAAGAAATGGAGCAGCAACAAGATGCACCTCGTTTAGATCCGGCTGATAAACCAAACTGGAAAACTGGACCTTTAAATGCGCAACCAAGTATTTGGCAACCAACCTTGTTTCACGATCAAATCAAAAAGCTACAAGATAGAGCTGGCGCATTTATTTGTGAGAGGGAAGTGAAGGAAAGAGAGTTTGGTCCTTTTGGGGTAGTTGATCGGTTTAAAGCCTTGGGTTGGGAAGCGTTATTGCATTGTTATGATCAAGAGACTAAGTACTTGTTTCTAGACGAGATTGAAGAGTGGATGGCTACCTTAAGGTGTGGACGATATGACAAACCATCACAAATGAAGTTAATTGGGACAGTTAATGGGGTGGATGTAGAGATGTCTTACGACACGTTGAGGCGTCTGGCTAAATATGACAGTTTACCGACCAAGGAGTACAAAAATCCCAGCATCAATGATTTGATTATTGCACCTGAAAAGCATCCTCGTTGGACGGAAATGTTGGAGTCTTTGTTTCTCCCGGGAAAATATCATGGTACTTTATATAGAAAAAATTTGAAGATTGAACCGAAGTTACTGTTGGCTATTGTTGTTTTCAATGTGTTGCCAAGACGAGCGGACCCGATGCAAGTGAGATATCCGGAGATTCCGATTTTGTATTCGTTAATGAACGGTGGTCCTAAGTTCTCGATCCGATATTTGATTCTCAACCATGTGTGGATGTGTAGGAACTCGTCTGATAGGTCCATTATTCCTTACTGTAGGATCATTACCGGGTTACTCATGCAACAAGGGGCTCTTACTGCCGATGATGTGTCGAAGAGGAAGAAGAGGTATAAGGCGTTTGAGTTGGCCAAAATGGGAATTGGGTGGGTGTATTCTGAATCAGAAAGATACCACAAGTTAAAGTCTGGAGGACAAAGATGGAGGGTGTTGAAGAGAGATGCCCGGGCACTTTTGCCCGGGGAAGTGGATGAGCCGGAAAGTGATAATGAAGAGCAACCGCCAAGCGATGACGATGATTATGAGGAGATTCCCACGGGAGAACATATGAATATTGGTCAAGGAAGTTCTAGCGGTGTGCATGGTGGTGGTGGTGGATATTATGATTTCTCAGAGCGAGCATATGTTGAAGGTTGGGCATACGGGGGAACGATGCAGCAGGTGATTGAAAGTCAACGTCCCCCCGCATCTGTTTTTGATTCATGGTCAGGACCTGAGCGCTCGATGTTTGATCATCAAACTATGATGAGCGCGAGCATGGAGAGAACTATGAAGGCGGGGTTTGATAGGCAAGAATTGTGGAACCGGGCACACGCCTATTCCCATGAGGTAGAGGTCAACAATCGTTTCATAGATGACCAGAATAGAAGAATGAATGATGATTGGCACGCAGGAAGGCCGGTGGTAGCAAATCCACCACCGGTGGATTATAGCTCCCTACCACCTTATGATGGAAGCATGTCTTATCCCACTCCGCCACTTCATCATTCGCAATGGGTGGATCCGATGCAACAACAACAACAAGCTTCGGATCAAGGTGGTAGTGACAGTGGCGCGTTTGGGTTTGGAGAATGGAATGACTTGCTGACCTCTGTGTTCGGGCCACCTCAACCCCGCTACTATTGACCAGGTCGTGCTTTTTCCTTTGTAAATAGTGTATATTTTGCTTTGTTTGATTTCCTTATGTTTCGGGATTGGGTGGTAGGTTGGTTGATGAATTGATGATTATGGGTTTGGGTTGTGATAGAAGGTGGTGCATCATTTTGTTTCTTTCTTAGTCTTAAAAAAAAAAAAAAGAAAAAAAAAATGAAAAAAATGAAAAAAATACCAAAAAGAAGTTTGTGGTTGAGTCGTGAAGCTTTGATATCATGTTGACAAAGTGGAAGCGATCGTTTTCTCCTAAAACCGTACATTGGGGACAATGTATCCCAAGTGTGGGGATGGGGGAAAATTTTTAAAATTTTTTGGAGGTTTTTACATTTTTTTTTAGTCAAGCGTAAATATTTTGGAAATTGGAACACCTTGAATCAACCTCAATAGACACACCGGCAACCCTTAACACCCTTTTATTCTTGGTGAGAGTTTAAGCCACACTTGTAGATAAATAATACCTTTCTTCCTTTGAGAGAGTGGCAACGGGTGGGGGGTGTGCTAGAACTTGTGCTTGAATGCGACTTGAATTTTTTTTGAGTGAATATAAGTGTAGAGATGATAAGGGCACTAGGAAGCTAGGTAGCCTTGTTAGTTTGAGTGAGAGTGTGGGAATTGGGGGGTTGGACCTCATGCATTATATATATGAGCTTGGTAGAGAGAGGGGCGGGGGTTTGGACATTTAGTTGCCCACTGTTGAGCTTTGAAGCCTATTGTTTGACTACCCTTAAACTAGCTCCCAAAAATCTTACCCAACTTGACCCGGTCTTTTGTGTTTAGCTTTGTGTTAGTAGTATTATTGAAGTGTTAAGTTTAGTATGTTTTAGTATGTTTATGTATTTCGTTTGAAAAAAAAAAAAAAAAGAGAAAAGAAAAAAAAAAAAAAAAAAAAAAAAAAAAGAAAAAAATGATGAAAAAAAAAAAAAAAAAAAAAAAAAAAAAAGAGGAGAAAAAGAAAAGAAAAAAAGCAAGTAAAGTTATGTTATGTGTTTGTATATAGTGGTGTTTCTTTGTTCGTGTGTGTGTTTGTTTTGTAATAAAAAAGACCGGGTAAAGTTTGCGCTACTTATATATCCTATTCCCTACCTTCACACTTAGCCACATTACAACCCGACAAGCCCCTTTGATTTGCACTTATGTTTAGCATGTAAGAGGAGGGTTGATTCAAGTACAAGCTTATGGTTGCGCACTCATTCGTTTGCCTTTTTGTGTGTCTAGCTCATTTATGCTAGAGCTTACTTGTAGCCGAGAGGAGAGATATTGTGAGGGGTGTGTCGATTTGGGTGTTGAGGATAGGTTAATACAAGGACTGTGTGTGATGCTTGACTTTAAAATGATTTTTTTTTTAGAAATAGAGTGTTGGTGGATTGCTTGGGACAAGCAATGGGTAAGTGTGGGGATGTGACGGGTGGTTCATAGAACACCCTTTTATAGTGCTAAAACGCTTATTTTATCTACATTTGTCCATGTTATTGCTTGGAATGGGGTGACTACGGTTACTATGATTGCAGGGGCATTAAGGAGCTAAAAATGAAGAAAAACGCACTTGGAAGCGGACCGGAAACGAGTTGGAGCTTGAAAGAAACAAAAGAAGAAAAATTGGTTTTTTTTATCAGGACCACCGTATGGAACGGTCACCACCGTACCATACGGTGAAAGCTGACAAGAAATTCCAACCGTATCTCAGTTCTTGCCCACCGTTGGATTTGTTAATTCCGCCGTACCATACGGTGACCACCGTATGGTACGGTGGACTCTGCACATTTTGTAACTTCCCCTATTAAATGAGTGGTTATTGCAAGACTTTTGATCATCTTCGAATTGGGAACGTTCCTTAGCACTCTAGGGGCGATTTTGGGCAGAAAAGAAGGTTGAAGAACATTGCTAATCATTAGGTTATTATCTTTGATTCATATGAACAATATTTTGAAGATTATGATGACCCGTTTGACAATGCTTGGCTAAACCTTTAATGGTCATCCTTGGTGAAGTTTTCTTTGAACTATTTATGCTTTTGTCTTATGATTTCTAGAATAACAATTTGGTATGATTTGTTGAATTGTTATGGTATTTGAACATTTGATTGTAGTAGTTATTTAATTTATCAATTTCTCTTCTTGATTACATGTTCCTGGTGTTGCTAACAATCGGGATATTGTGGGAAGGATTTGGGTTGGATAATTAAGTAATTGGTCATCGGGAAACAACCTCGCATTGTTATAATCCGAGTACTTTGTTCCCTTTTATCACAACACTTGTTCAAATACGAGTTATGTCTATGTAACTCTGTCTAGTTAGACTCTTGGCATAAAAAAATTCAAGGGAAATGGATCCAGGGATGGTCATTGCTTTCTTAATTTGATAAACACAATCTTATTTCAATTCGGTAATTAGTTTAATTTTCTTAAGTCTAAATCCAAACCAACAAACAATCTTTGATCTTTATTTTTCTTAGTTGTTAAATAGTAGTGTAATTGCAAAACTTTAATTCTCACATTTTCCATAAACTCCCTGTGTTCGATACCCTTCTTACCACTATCTTTAGTTGTAATTGGGAAATTTTACGTGTACCACGACAAGCACGTCAGGCTACCAATATCACGAAGCAACAGTTTAACCATTTACTCAACAATTTTGAGATGTGGTTAATTACTTAAGGTTCTCTTAGTCCCAATCAAATGCAGTATTGTCAGTAGATAACAAAAATGGTTGAATTTTGTTTTCTTGAATGACATAGCAAGGTGTCTTTAAAAGCTTGCATTGTATTACGATGTTCATGTAGATGGCCATCTTGAATTGTATTACCATGGGTGTTAGGGCTGAGGTTTCTATTCCAGGAACATTAAGGCTTTCAACTGATAAAAGTGTAAGCGTTTCATTCGACTTTCATTTGATTTCTATGTTTTCTTTTAAGATAGATGGCCACCTATACATTCCACTTCCACTGTATTGTGTAATTGCTTGGTGATTGCAAAAACAAACAAGTAAACAGGACATATATGTTACAAGTTGAGCGGCCATTGATATTGGTATCAAGCATTTAGAAGGTTATATTATAAAAGCGGCTTGAATAGCCGCAACGCGGCGCCGGATTAGAACCCTAGTTTATTGAAAAGAAAACTATAAACTATTTTCCTTGGTTTTTTAGAGTTTTCAATAATGGAAGACCATTCACATCCCATCTTAATTTTTATTCTTTAAATTACGTTAAATTTCACTATATTTTTATCTCTTATTTTCAATTAGATAATACTTACTGTACTTTTATCATTATCTTTTTTTTCTTCTCCACTTACAACCAGTCAACCACTTTCAGAAAAATATTAAAAAATAAATAGGGGGAATAATGTCCCCCAAAATATACAGATGAATAATAATATATAGGGGATACATTCACAAAATTTTGATGGACGTGTTGTGAATGCTTTAACAGGCCATCAATTTTCTCCATTGTCGCGTTCGGGTGGACTAAATTATTATGTGCTAAGAAAAAGATCTATTGCACCACATTAATTAATTTGTTGCGCCAGGAGGATTTAATCTGTTGCGTCATTTTGAAGATGTTGTGCCGAATAGACTAAAATTTTTAATGACGTTAGTTGGTAACCAACATTTTTACGATATTAAACCATTGAGACCACCTAAATTATAAGTGTACAACCTTTAAGATCAAATGTGTGCTTTTTAAAGTGTAAGGACCAAACATGCAATATTTACAAACCACAGGTATAACCACACTTAACACTATATATTACAATATGTAATATTACCTTTCAACTAACAATGTGTGACATATCCGTCTCAAAATCCAAATTTTATTATTGTATTAAGAAAAAATGAAGTATAAAAGAATTCAAAATATTTAGTTATTTATACCGTGCTAGATGATTGTGTAAACCGTAAGGTTCAAGTAAATAAACAGTCAGACGATAAGAGAAGAAATACACAAGACAAGTAAAAAGTTGGCTGGTTGGACAGTTTGTAGTTTGTAATATTCGGTTTTATTGGTGATAATAAAAGTTTCGTTTGGTTTTTTTAAAAAAAAGTAAAAAGTTGAAAATATTAAGTGTTGAGGGACTAAAAGCGTGAAAGTCCGTAACTTTATATATATATCTTTCTCTAAATGTTTAAATTCTCAAATAAATAATGCTTGAACAACATATATTCAGTGCATTTTGGAGTGAACAAAAAATTGGGGAATTGTCTTCTAGATTGGGCTTTTTTAATATACTCTTTTTTTCTTTTTTTATAAAACTTGTTGCGTGATTTGTGCGATATATTTAAGTTAATTAATTCTACAATAGTAAATTACACATAACATTTGGAGTTTTAAAATTCACCTTTATCTTTTTTTTTAACGACCAACTAAATATCACATAAACTGCCAGTGGGTTAGCACTGGACAAATGGCTGCCCACTGGGCAGCCCAAGTCCACCAAGCCACCGATTCAGGGAAAAACCTGTCGCCCAAAGACCCACTACAGTAAAACCCCTTTGGATGAGATTCGAACTTGAGACCAAATGGCCTCAAACTCTTATCTTTATTTCCCCATACCACTCCACCAAATGGTGGGTGGTAATTCACCTTTATCCTAAGTTTGAGAAACTACGCATGTTGTTCTTACGGTTGACTACGCATGTTGTTCTTACGGTTGACTAGACCGTCACACATTTGGTATATGAGATCGATGTTCGACTGTTTTTTAAAAAGAACTTTTTAACTCCATTTAAAGTTAACATATACCCTTTACCTAAAGAAACTTATAATGATCGAAATCAGCTACTTGTTATTTTTAGTCGCATTTCCACCACCACTTTTAGTCTTATCGTAGTGTTTTTCATCTTCTTCCCAACTGATGATAAAATCGATGACCACCCCACCCAGATCTGGTTGGTTTTTGTGTCTAAACCAGAACTAGCGGCGAGGAAGATGAACTAAAGACGACGTATGCAAAACCATAATGGATTTGCTTATTTCTTATTATTATTATTATTATTATTATTATTATTATTAATTCATAAAATATCTAACAATAGTTTAGTTTTTTCTTTTCTATTTTGACCAGTAAATTTTATTTCTCCATATACACAAATTTTATTTCTAGATAAAAGACAAAGGACATGACTACAAGAGTTCGTATGGATAACAAAAAAAAAGAGTAAAGTCTAATATCTATACTCTTAATAAAACAAAGTCAATTAGGACACTTGGCACTCCCTCATTTCACCTCAGTTTCTCTCTCTTCCCATATTGTGCCATGTGTCCTAACCTTAGAATTTATAAAATTTTCTTTTTTTTTAAATTGAAAAATCTATACATTAAAAGAAATGGTCAACATCCGTCAACCATTAATCACTTTCCTAAACTCAATTTAAATTCAAATTAAATGAGGTCAAAGTTTGATCTTCTAATTCAAATTTCAAAGTAAGTATTAATATTTTTTTTAAATCATACGAAAATTATTAATTACTTTGGTCAAAATAGGTCAAGGTGTTTAATAACTTTCCTAAACAATATAATCCAGATTTTTAATTTTTTTAAATAAAAAACATTTAATGACTATTCTAATTAATCAAAGACTTCTTTTGTACGCTTCTCTTTCATTCTTCTATATCTATATTCTTTCTCATTCTCATTCACTGCCTCAAACATTCGTTCCACCACAACATAAACATTGCCACCGATTATTCTCCATCGTCTCCTCTCCTTCTTCTTCAAGGTATCATCTTTCCATTCTCCTAAAAATTTCTTTTACGAATTGTGTTGTTTGTTTCAATGATATTTTATGATTAATATATTCTCTTATGTTATTTAATCTTATACATGAAAATTCCATTTGAAAACTGACGCTGCAAAATCATGTAGAGTTTGAGGTTCTTTTTGTTTATTAGTTTTGATGCGTTGTATTATTTATAAGTATTTGGTTGTTGCATATAGACAATGTATTCGATTTTGTTCACAGGGAGAAAACTTACAAATTGAGGTTAGTTACAAACATGTAAAATGTATGGTTTTATTTTATAATATTCCTATTTTTATGTAATTTTTTTTTATCTTTTGCTACAAAATGTTATGGTTCTAGATCACTAATCTTCTATGGCATGGATAGGTGGCTCGATATTGATAACATATCATACGAGTTAACAATACTAATATTGTCTCATTTTAATCACAATACTAATACAGAATCCATACGCCTCAAGTTTCTCTTCTTGATTGGTTTTTTTTTTGGAGGTTTTTTTTTGATACGTAATCAGGTATGATTTATGGTTTTTGAAGTATTTTGATTCAATATTAGGGTTTACGAATCAGTTTATGAATGTTCTTTGTTTTTTCGATTCAATATAGTGTTATATTTGTGATTCGTTTTTTTGAAATCGAACTATAAACAGTAGGGTTTTGGAATCAATCTTCTATTGTTTGAAGCTGTTCGAAAAGATGGGCTGGAGAAACAATTCTCATTTCTTCAATTCCCTGCTCATTTAAAGGTTTGTATTATTATTGTATTTGAAATATAGTAGTCAACTTTTAAAACTGAGACTTTTTTTATACATATTCGCTTCACATTTATATAATTTGGTTATTATGTTTTTTTATTATCACTTATTAATAAAAAGTTAAATTTTCTCACACAGCCGTGTAGCTATAACTTATGATGGTTCTGATTTGTTGGTTTGATCTATAAAATGAGCAGCGAAGCACAAGTAATTTATGTTCATATGTTTTATATTTTATAAACCCTAGGTTTACAAAATAATAAGAAATGTTCATTGTTTTATTTTTAAAATAATTTGACTACAATTAGCTGTAATTTTAAAATATCCTTACAAAGTTTGACTACAATTATCTTTATTTTTTGAAAAAACGAGATTTGGAATGAAAAGACAAGTGTTATGATTTGTTTATTGATAAAATTAGTTGTAGTATTAAAAAAACTTGCCTTAAAAAAGTTTGACAATGATTTGAAATAAATTATTTTAAAAAAATCAAGATTTTGAAAATAAAGGAAAACTGTTAGGATTTTAAAATTTTGACTACAATTTGTTGTAGATTTATTCTAAATTAATATATTCCTAAATTACATTGGTTTCCAAAGAACAGCAAACCAAAGCATTAAAATCGTTACAAAAAAAATCCACACCTATATAAATCCAGTATTTATGATTCAAAACAATCCTAATTATCAAACTAGCTTAATTAGCGTAGAAACTCATTGTGTTTTTTTTTCTCTCATCATATTCACTGTTTTCGTATGATTTAATCTAAATACGGTTTTCAATATTATGTTATGCAGAAATAAGATTGTGAAACGGTTGGATAATAGGTTTTGATCTTCAATATCGGTTGATTAGACATGGATAGTGTTTGCGGGTTTGGATTGGTCTGGTTTGTGATTACTAAGTTTGTTGCCACATTTGGTGTAATAGATTGATTATTTAAATTTACTATATTTGAATTTTAAAAATCACGAGGTCAACTAAATTGATTAACAGTAATAATTAATAATCAGTTTTTTTTTTTGTATTTTGAATAAACGAGAATGAGAAAGGAAACTGACGTAAATTAGGAACTCATTAAATTTCCTTATTACATTCAAATTACTCATTTCCTAAATTTAGTGTAATTTATATTGGTAATCGATTAAATTTCGAATCTTGAATTTCAAAATTCAAATTTAATTTCAAAATATTTAAATTCGAATTATATAAAATTTCAAATTTTGAGTTTTGGTTAATAATGGTAAGAAATTACACATACTAATTATCCTTTTATTTACACAATTAATATGATTCAAAATTCCTACATAAGTTGTGTCAACTCTTATTAATACATCAATTGATCCTATTAATTGCCCTATATATCCTAATATTAGTTTAGCTTATATTCGTAATCAGTAAATTAATGAATTATCAATTTCGAATTAAAATTCGAAACATTTAAATCGAATTTTTAATGATTTGAGTAATTGTAACAAACAATCCTACTATTACCTTTAAAATAGAGATATACTAATTAGATATTTCCTAATATATTTAAAATTTAACAAATAATAGTTTTAGTTATAAATTTCTCAAATTAGTTACAAGTTAAAATTCAAATTTTGAATACAAGAATTTGAATTGATAAATTTCAGTCCCAAATAATTGTTAATTGTTGAACCGCGTGTTCACACGGGCAATATTTTTTTATGATATGGTTACATTTTTCTATAATCATTAACACTAACGAATTTATATGTTCATCAGGACTTAGGTAAAGCTTTCGTGAAGGTATGCCGCAATGAATTTTCCTGATGTTAGCAATATAGAGTTGTTTTTTAGTGTTTTTGGAACTACTTATCAAATTATTTATGAGCAAAATATATTTTCAATCAAACAACATTTTACATCTTTGCATGTTTTTATAGATGATATCAACATATATGGCCTAGAGGAGAAACCAAAAGGAAAAAATGTTATGGGAATACTTAACAAACAGAAGCTCACAAGTAATTTTAATGCGCTTAAAGTTTAGTTAAGATTATCTTAGACTTTATCAACATGTGCTATTAATATAAATGTGTGTTGTTTTGATAATAAATGTCTGTATTTGTAGGTAAACTGAAAGAGATGAATGTCAAAAAGGAGAAAGCGCGAGTGAAACCACTTGGCAAAATAGATGAATGTGGTGTATAAGGAAATTTTCAGCGATATTTGAATAAAATGTGTATTTGTTGCTTTTAAATTTTAATAAAATTTTTCTACTGTATTTTTCTTATACGTTATACTACTCTAAATAATCGTACATTGTTAAACTGCGTGTCAACGCGGGCAAATATCTAGTAAATATTAAATAAAAACAAAAATGTTAAATTAATGTCAAAATAATGCAATTTATTAAAAAAAAACTTGAGCTAAAAATTTGAAAATATAATATATATTAGTTTATTTAAAACTAATTATACTATATATTTGTAAACCCTGAAATGAATAGTAGGACCGACAACGCCGTTAGTACTAATGATTATGCCGTCATTAGTACTAAGGACCAAAACGTAACGGATAAGTAAACAGAATAGACGATGTGCAAATATTTGAAATTAGGGGTGTTTGTAAAATCTTCATATTTTTTAACGGCTTATAAATTTTTTACATGCTGATATTACTCATCAACTCTTTTTCGTGTCCGTTGAAACATAATAAAGGTCGATACTCATGGTGGACGCGTAAGGTTTTTTTTAATATGGGAATAATGACTAAAGAACAATGAGATCGAGTATCTGATTCTAAAAGGTGATTGATCTCATTCTATGCACAATCGATGTTTAGGTTTTTTTAATGTTTTCTTTATGTCGGTACAAGTACGTAGTGGTGGATATACCAATTCCTCTTTGTTTATTCTGTACTAGATTATACCCCGGGAGTGTCTCGGGGTTGAGAATCTAATATAACACATGAATTATACATATGAAATAGGCTGATGCGCTTTATAGATACATGCAGGAAAGCTTCGGGTAACACCTAACCTAAAACAATTATCAATGTATAACTCCAATGTTAACGCCTAACCGTAAACAATGTATAATTCTAATGTTAACATCTAACCTAAAACAGTGTATAATTCAAATATTAATACCTAACCTAAAAGAATGTACAACTCCAATGCTACTAACACCTAACCTAAAACAATGAATAGCTACAATGTAACTCTAATATTAACACATATCCTAAAGGCTAAAAAAATGTACTACTATAACATATTAATATTAATACATAACCTAAAACAATGTATAACTTCAGTATTAACACCTATCATAAAGGCTTAAATAATGCATAACTCTAATATCAATATTCAAAACCTAATTTAAAACAATGTATAACTATAATATTAACACTTATCATAAAGGCTAAAAAACTGCATTAACTCTAATATCAATATTCAATACCCAACCTAAAACAATCTATAAATCAAATGCTAACACCTAGTAATTCAACGTAAAGAAGCACTAAAAAACTTAATCATCAAAAAAAATCAAAACCAAAATTAGTTTATTTAACAATCTATAAATCAAATGCTAACACCTAGTAGTTCAACATAAAGAAGCACTAAAAACCTTAATCATCAAAAAAATCAAAACCAAAATTAGTTTATTTAAACTTATGACTGGATCGAATAATATTAATGGCTGCCACCACCAATAAATGTTGTGGTTGAGGTTTTATATTCTTGCTTCCAGACCATTGTAATTGATTTGGTCCGAGAGATATCCAATTTATAGTTTAGTGTTAGGGTTTTTTAATCTCCAAATTTGAAAATCCAATTTTGTTTTTAAATTCTTTTTTTTTCTAAAATATTTCAATGCCACATGGGATGACACATGGCACACTCAAAGAGGAGAATGTCTCTTTAAGTGTCGTGTCATTAAAATGGCTTTGGTTTATTATATGTATAAATAACCCTACTTATAAACTTCGATTCGGGTCGGGGTCGCGTTGTCAAAATGAAATTAATAAATAAAAAGTTACAAAATACTTTTAAACTAATTGAATTACAGTTTTGTGTCATTTATGTTTTTTCCTAATGGACGCCAACTGATTTTCCAATGATCTACCTTGGGATGGGAAATTGCATATTTTAATTTAACAACGTTGTTTATTACATAAACCAATGTGATTTACCCTTTGTTTAGCCATTTGGGACAAAAAAAAATGTGATATTTACAGCCTGTCTGGTATGCATGTCGATCATATTCTCGTACCATGAAATATGTATAAGCAAAAATATAGAACCTAATTGCCTGTTTTTGTGTATTTTGCGATAAGCAATATACAATCTGTGTTGGATCAGCTAAGCTAACCGAACTCACCAACTACAACTCTTATGTCTATCATCACAACCTCTTGAAACAATGCTAATAAAATTTTAACCCAGGCCTAAAGAGAATGATAATAACCAGTAGTGTGTTTCTAATAATAACGGTTGTTTCGAGGTTGATTCTCCCGCTGTGACACACGCTTGAGGAAAAGAAGGTGGTCGATATGCTTCTACTGCTTTGAGACAAGCAGCATCAACATCACTCGGTCCATACTTGTCGAGCTCATCGCTATCCTTGGCATCCTGAGTAACAATACAATTACCAAGAGTTATGTATACATATATTTAGTTTAAAACAATTAAGTTGATTTTTAATTTCATAACTGTAAAAAAAAAAACGGGTGTACAAACATAGTGTCCAGGAAAATAATTGCAAGACAATGAAGAAAAGAAAAAAGACCAAGTACTTGTAATAAACCAGAGCAAACCAGATGGTGGTTGGATGTTATTTTGTAGTTTGAAATTCTAATAATAAGATGTTGGTATATCTATAATTCTTAGTAATTTAAGACATTTGTATATAAAGTCATAAAGTGACCAAATACTAGGGGTGACAAATCCTAACACGACATTAGAAAAAATAGGTTTTGGGTCGGCTAACACGACCCATTTTATTATAGAGGTCAACCAGAATACGATCAATTTAATAGAGGTTTAACCCAAACACGATCCGTCTCGTATATGGGTTAATCTATCAACCCGTTAAGGGTTTTTTTGGATAATAGAAGTGTTAATAGGTTTGAATTTTAGTTTTTTTGCTAACTATTAAATTCTAAAAGTGTTCATTTTACCCTTTGAACCCTTTCATGAACTCTTCACTTTCAACATATACAGTTTATAAGTTAGCTACCCATTCTCCGATCATTTCGATTCGCTTCTTCTAATCTCAAGCCTAATATATAAACCCAAATTAGTATTTGGGTCCAAGTGTTTCTAGATTAGGGTTTATGTATTTGACACAAATAAGTATATGGGCCACCGGGCAGTGATCGGTTCATCAAATTAACCTAACACGATTTTTACCCCATTGTAATTAGGTTAAGCAAATCGACAAATAGTTAATTTTGATATACATTATAAAAAAATCAATTTTGTAGTTTGTTAAATTAACCAAAATGGGTTATTTCCTTGGTTAATCAGAAAAAAAATGTACTTATCCAAACATTAAAAAAGATCATAGCAACTTTATACCAAAAAAATCCAAACATGTAAATCAGGAATGCGAAGAATCGAGTATACCTGGACAGAGCAGTTATAAAATGTAGGAAGGAAGCGGAATTTGCAATACTCATTGTAAGTTATAGTGACAATAAGGAGTGGTATTGTAGCAATAGATGCAGAGGGTTTTGATTTCAGTCCAAAGAGCCCAATCATGGTGATTTGCATGACAATGATGGCTACAACAACATGATGATGGATGTAAGGCCAATACTGTCCACACGTCTCGTATGTTGTTTCATACACATCATGAAACTGTATGAATACACATATTATCAGGTTAGTATTATCTTATAAGCAAATGAGATGGATAATATCTACTTTTTTTTGTGACGAAGGATCAGGTAATACGCAGCTTGCACTAGAAGATGGCCTTCAAGGGGGTTAAAGCTAGAAAACTAGTGGAAGCTGGATTTGAACCAAAGACGTCTACTAGCGGATTCGGGTGCTTACCATTGTGCCATCCCCTTGAAGGTTTAAAATCCACTCATACAGAATTTACATAAAATTAGAACTTAACGTTTTGTATAATATTGAATCAAACCTGATTGACGTATACCACATAGCCTAGAAGGAAGTAGACGATGAGAAATGGAAGAAGTAATGGTGCAATGACGGCGTACACGATGCCAATAAGCACAAAAAGAGAAACAAATGGAATAACTCTATAGTAAGGAAATGAAAAAAGATAGTTCGATTTCTTTTTTCCTCGGCCCCACGTATGCAGTTTCACAGTATCCCATGTAAGTAATCCAGGTTGAAGCATCTCGATTGAAAATCCCGCCAACCCACTTGTCAAAATATATGTCATAAAGAAGTCTGCCTGTGCGGATATTATTATAAAAAATCAAGCAAAGAGAAAAAAAAAAAAGGATAGATAAGAATTTCATGCTACTTACTCGTGCAGAGACAGCCCTTGCAAGACGGCTTGGTACATCCCTTGGGTTAACAAAACTTTTCCCAATTTGATCAAGTAAAGATCCAGATAAAACACTCATGAAAAACACATTAGCCATTAAAAAGTAGAAAACCATGTTGCTAGCTTTTTGTTCTTGTTCACTTCTTGAGACATAACCGGCTACTCCCGCCATTCCTTTTACAACAAAAGGAACAACATAAAGAATCCCACTAAGAATAACACTAGGAAGATATCCTGTAATAACCGAGCTCAATCCTGGTCTGCGGAACAAATTATTTTACATTAATGGAAGAGAGTACGAATGGAACATTTTTTTTTATTAAATTCACCTAACGATCAATACAATTTTAGAGGTCATCCATAAATTATTTGGTTTCATTTGGGAGAAAGGGAAAATTGTTCTCACATATGCAAAATACAAAAATTTCCCCTAGATAGATTATCGAAAGCATATTTGAGTAAATTAAGAAGTATTTTGTCATTTCACAATTCTAGAAGTAAAAAAACAAAGTAAAAAACATCATAGATAAAATCTTCATTTTACTATTTCCTAACAATCTTTGTTTGCGGGGATCAGCATGAAAGAAACCAAATCATGTTGGGTGGACTCTAATGTCTAAACTTGTTTCATCAATGCTGAATAAAATCTTTTTGATACCTAGGTGACCTATTTATACATTATCACCCAAAAAGCATTACCAACTTACTTTTTATAACAAACGAGAAAATTGTATAATAATAACCAATTTTTTACCACAAAAAAACCATCAATGTGACTAAATTTTCGATTTATGGTAATCTTCTATGTTAACCAGTTTTTAGATACCATGTCAAAGAAAAAAAAGGTCAACATTGTCGAAGTTACCAACATGTCAGCTAGACATCATCATTTCACAAGGTACCCAACAACCTAATTAAATAGGAACTTTTTTTAATCTTACAATGCAACCGACCCTAAAAACATATGAAAACTTACATCAATTGGACTGCCATTGCTGGAGGAAACCACGTTTTTAGTTTTTCAAACTGTGCAATTCCTTGGACAGCCGTTACCGGGATTGCAAAGAATATAGTGAAAAGAACTTCTGTAGTATAAACCCCGGTTCTATACAGTACTAAATGCTTATAAGGGATGGATAAATTCTTCCATAATACATCTCTAGGTTCTGGGGCCATCTGAGTGATCCACATCAATGGATTTGGATGTTGTTGTGTTTGAGAAACAAGTGCAGCATCCCAACGAGACCTAAATGTAACAAAAGCAACCGGCAACTCCTACAAAGTGCAAATTAAATGGTGATTAACTATCCTTGGCATACATGTGTGTTTCAAATTTTATGTGTTTGGATGTATACAAATTATGCGTAGGTATCACAACGTTTAGGGTCAAATAATCAACTTTGTATGATTAATTTGATAATAGCTTCTATAAAACTCATTATCTAAGTGTAAAAAGTTATGTAACTTGTATTTCCTCTTAACAAAATGTCCTTTCGTGTTTGGTAATGTTCTGTATTAGTTTTATAAGTTTATTAAATAATCAGAGGTCGTTGAATACTCAAAACATCTACTTAGTGATGTTACCACTTCAATTCTTCAAATACCAAAAGCACATCCAAACACTATTTTCTATCACTCATTTTGTCATTAATTTCTTGATCATGCTATATGTCTCACATTACCTCTCGATGGTTCCCAAATATTTATCACATAGACCAACATGTATGGAAGACATATAGATGCATGTACATATATGATATTAGATCATGGTATATGTCAACATTACCTCAATATGGTTTCCACTATAAAAAATCTGAAAGGAATGATAAGCATTTGGATGATATCTAGAGAAGAAATGATGAACACTACAACTAAATGCCTTGTGTTCAGCACATAAAGGAACTCGCCGAACCAGAACAGTGCGTTGACTCGGTTGATGCCTCATGTTACGCAATTGTTGAACTCTTTTACCAAGAACAATTTTGTATTCCTAGAGATAAACCTCACCAAAATATACAAATGCAATAAGTAATTCACTTCACATGCAATGTAAAAAAAAAAAACAAACTTGGCTCTTTTGACCCGGATTTTTTTCTTCTAAAATTGGCTCTTTTAAGTTTTTGAGTTGTGTTATAGCCAATCACAAGGTACCACGTACCCCTTAGCCAACATTTAGCCGTCTGTAACCCGTCTTTTAGCTGTCCGGATTTGGCATTGAAACTTAGGATTGTCAAAGGTGTGGCCCACTGAAGTGGCCTTGTTTTAGCAACACGTGTCACTCCTTTAGCCATCCAGATTTGGCACTGGAAAAAAACACCCAACGGGTGACCCAAGCCATATCCAGGGACCGGCTAATAGTGTCGGTTAAGGTAACAACTGAAACCCTAAGAACCGGCTAAAGGAAAAAATGATATGTGTCGCTAAAACAAGGCTTCTTCCGTGGTCCCACCTCTGACAAAACTAAATTTCGGTGCCAAATCTGGACGGCTAACTCACGACTAGGGGTACGTTGCACCTTGTGATTGGCTGGAATTAAACTGGAAAACTCAAAAGAAGCCCCAAAAAATCGCAGTCAACAAAGCCTATTTTAGTAGTTTTCCCAAAATATAAACTACCTTGTGTAGCATATATATTCCCGAAAAAGATATGAAGCACAACGATGCGAAGTGGATCCAGAGCTTGTTTGATCCATTAGGAATATTGGAAATTGTGAGGAAATCCATGGAACGAGAGGTTGAAGATGACTGGCCATAGGAACCCGAACAGTTGAGTGGCAGAAGTATCATCAATCCCACGGCAGAACACACCACAAAAAACTTTATCCTGTCAAAATCATTATAGCAAAACTTTTATAATTTTTTTTTTTTTGAACGGCCAACGGTACACACCCATAACGAAGCCCCGCACCCTTCAGGTCCGGTCCCCGGCCCCCCCTAAGGTCCAGCCCCTCATTTCAGAATAACCCTACTATGAGTGGGATTCGAACCTGAGACCTCCCAGGGCAGGAACCCCACAAAGTGGATAAACCTTCCCACCTCCATTGCAACCACTAGGCTACAACTTCATTGGCAAAAACTTTTATAATTCTAACATCAATATTTCTCTAGTGATTTGTTTAATCTACTTTCAGTTATCTGGGATATTAAATAACTGTCTAAATCAACAATCACATACATAAATTCCACAAAAAAAAAAAAAAAATCAATAAGATTGGGTGGTGCAAGGACTATTTCCTCTGCACGAATGGGTGGTCAGGTGGGCCCTTTAAATCAACCAATCAATTTTTTTTTCTTTTTTTTTTCTAATTAATGGGGGCGTTATTCCATTTCCTAACAGTTATTGAACGGAGCCTGTTTAATTACGTGACGCTGAGGTGGCACAGGGGCTCAGTTCCACACCATCCAGCCTAGCAAAACAATAAAAAGAAAGAAATATAAATCTACTAACCCGAGTTTAAAGAAGCGGATGACAATGAGTGCATCAAGGCCACAGGTAGCAAGTATTTCATCCTCGGTAACCTTAACGGCGTCTCGAATCCAATCAACGGAGGGGAGGAAGCGTCGAAGAGTGAAGGAACGATGGAAGGAGATGGGATGGTTAAGAGAGAGACGACGAGAGTAGTATATGTTAGCATTGGAGTGTTGTTTACGGAAGATGGAGAAGAGACATAGGATGATGAATGCAAGGCCTAGGTTGATTGCAGCCGATGCTAATAAGCTTTCTGGTGTCATGGGTTGTTTGATTATCCGGTGAAAGGTGGAAGGATGGATGAGGATGATGTAGCTAGGGAGTTAAGTTTTGAAGGGTGAGAGTGTGGTGTATAGGGTGTTTGCTTGCCACCTTTGGTTGCACGTGGCGGTGCTTCAATGCAAAACACATCATAAAATAATAATAAAATGATCATGTTATGTTTTTTTTTTTTTTAAGATCGATTTCACACCAAACAACGAATTAAAAAAGAAATTATAGGTAAGTATTCATCAAGTTACGCCGCAACCTCTTTTTAATATTAAACTAGTTCTATTAAAGGCAAAGTTAATTATAGGACTTAGGGTTCGAGAAATTATTATGTCCTGGACATTGTTCAGGAATTCAATGGCCTCGGAAGCTAGAGTATCAAATGCATATATCAAAAGCAAAGGGGATAAACATATCTTGATAATTCTCTAAACAAGTTTTCTCGTGTTTAGCGATTTCACATGATTTCTCCTTCAATGTTGGCTAGCCAACAACAAACAGACTGTATTGAGCTCAACAAGATGGGACACTCGTGTAAGGTCCACAATCGTGTTTCACCATACCCACCAGAACACAAAAATATCAACTGGGCAAAGAGAAGACCTCCCATGAAATGGAATCTCCAAAAAGTTCATTAAAAGAAAAACCTAAATACGTGGTTGTGCTTAGTGTTCTTTCCTCAAAATTTGTATTCAATGCGGTAGTTTATTAGTATCGTAAACTATACGGAGTACCAGTATCATTACGAGATGAATCGATACAGACCGGCTATCGCCTCAGTATCGGTATTATAAAATCCACATCGATATTGTGTCCCGCGACAGCAAGTGGGTTCGGCTGTTCAAATAGCTTGTGGCTCGCAGCCTCGCTAAAAAAACTAGCTAAAAACTCGATTTGAAACGGCCAGAGCCGAACCGACTCATTTTGTATCTGAGCTCGAGCCTAGCTTGGCTTAGCTATTGGCTCGGCTCATTAGTGCATTTTTAGGCACGTTCAACTCTGAACTTGTGCTTGAGCCGAGCTGCTTCGTTTAATTTCGAGCTTGAGCTCAAACCCACCCTGTCTCGAAGTTTTTTAGATTAGATTGTACAAAAAAAGTTACTTAATGTTATGTTTAATGTGCACCAAACCCTGAACAAAATAACAACCCCCCCCCCCCCCCCCCACACACACACACACAAGCAAAGCGCAGGGAACATACTTTAGATTTAATTACACACGTAACCCCTTATATAAGCAAAAGTAGGATGAGTATACGGTCCGATCCTTATACCGAAAATACCAATATCGATTTTTGCTAAAATTAGGTATCAATACCGAAAATATACGGTACAGTATGGGATGGCCATCTGTCGTCAAGGTTCATACAAAACCTAAATAACCTAGGTCAGGGTAAGTAGGGAATATCGAATCCACGAAGAGCATGTGGTTAGCGTCAGAATGGTTGTTTATTTGTCTAAGCTAGTTACCAAAGTAAATATACAAAATACAATTATGAAGTTTTTATAATTATGAAGCTTGCTAGTTTTATCTTTTTGCTTGTTTTAAAGAAAGGTTGGAATGATAACAAAATAATCTAAATAAATAATAAAGATAAATGTAACTTCCACCCGGGATCCTATTCGTATAATCTTGCAACCTATTCGATTTAACCATAAGAACACCACAAAGACATGGCCTTGGGATTATTGGTTTGTAACTTTAATTAAAGACGATTTTCAAAAGTAACCAAACAACCTATTAACTAGGGATGATTTTCAAGAGTAACCGAGCAACCTAATTATCCTGTCACGATAACTAAGGACGATTTTCAAGCGTAACGGAACATTCTAGTTAAGCTATTACAACCTAATAACCTAGTTATCCTATCTTGTCACCATAACTATTTATATTGAAATAATAACTAGGGACATGTTTTCAACGTAAACCGTATGCCGAGCTATCCTTATACAAATGCCAATCATCATCCTAGTGATACTAGTCACGTCAACAGAACAAGTGATATCAAATATGAGCACATGTTTATTCAATCCAACACAAGTAGTAAAAATACTAGTTCATGCATAATTAAAACGAGTTCAGAATACAAAATCAATACAAAGATTTACCCGGGGATCACGAATGACTTAACCGCTCATGGTTATGGTAGAAGCCTCCATCCCCTTGTTTTTCTGTAGTCGTCTCCTGCTGCTGTCCTCTGCAGCCATCAAAACTTCGTCCTCCCTTGCGACACCAAATACCTCATTTCATTTTCGTAGCCCAAGCCCATTTTGATTTTTTTTATTTGCACCGATTGGCCCAACAAACTTTAACAGTGCCCCCATCAATAGTCCAATACTCCAATTCATGAACTGTATTGATATATGCAAGCCAACCATTCTTCTTTTTTTTCCTTTTATAATCTAGAACTCCTCTCAAACATGATCCAAACAGTGACCTTGACCTGTATATCAAAGTAAATTAATGCATTGAAAAAAATACTTTAGTTCTTTAAATACAATTAATTTAGTCCACTTTAAATAACTTCAAAACCCAACTTTTCGTTTCATGCATGTAATTCCACCATCAATTTATATTTAGCTACTAAATTAATTCAATTTTTATCACATCTAATTGCATTCATGAAGTTTTCATATGATTTAATCTCGATATCTTAACCACATTATTAACTCATTACATGTAAATCCTATAAAATATATAACTAACTTAAGAGTACCTTATATACACTAATATAAATGCACTTTTTGTTAAAATTGTGACGATATCAACTCAAATGGTTAAAGTCAAAGGACTAAATGAGTAAAATAATAATTAAGATTGTTTAATTATTATTTGAATTATCTATTAGTATTAGGTTTGAATCAATGTTTTAAAAACCGGTTTTTAGATCATACCGGATTTGACTTAAAAATGGTTTAACCGGTTGAACCGGGTTGTATCGGGTGGTTCAACAGGCTTGACTTGTTAATTCTACGAATCCATAAATTACAACATGAACTCAAATTATAATCTAAAAGTGAATGATTACATATTAAAAAATAATCCAAAATTTATTCCATATAAAAAAATAATCCAAAATATTCAATTTTCTAACAAAGTTCTTTTAAATGAAAGTTTACACTATGTCTAAGCCATTTGAGTATAAGTTCACAATTGCTTAAAAGATGAAATTCACCACCATCGTCTTCCTCAAAATCTAAAGTATAACTATTTTCATCTTCTACATTATTACATAAGAAGTTTTATTATGTAGAAATAACAATCATAATATAATTTACTTACCAAAGATAAGTAATGTATATAACAAGTAACAGTGTGTTTGAGGAACCGATTCGTGCTCTTCCTCACCAAACATGTTATGTATATCATTATTATGAAGTTCTCCTTCTTTCTTTTCTTGAACCACAAAAAAAATCAATACTTCAAAACCCAAAAATTTACCTTGTGCCGGTACCGGTATAAAGGTTCAAACCGGTATACCGTATTTTACCGGCGGTACGAACTTGATACCGTTTCGCCTTTATACCGGGGTGTTTCGTACCGGGCTCACCTCCGAAAAATGGTATTACCGGTATAACTGGCCGGTACGTACCGGTTTTTAAATCATTGGTTTGAATTATGTTTCCTATTGTTTGGATAATCTAAGAGGATTAAAATATTTAGTCTATATAAATTCTTGTTCTTTATGCTTTTATTTTAAAAGATTCCAAAGAAATAAACTTTCATAGTTTAATAGGAATTCAACAATTAATAAAGTTTTAGTTTCCTCAAAGTTTAACATTTTTATCATAGTTTATATTCTATATAAAGTGTACCTAAAATACATCGTTTAAACACTAACTATATACAAAAAACCTAAAATACATCGTTTAAACACTAAATATATACAAAAAGGACATATTAACATGACGCGTTCAACCGCGCATCACACCCCCACACTTATCTTTTTTCGTCTAAAAAATATTATATTTACTCTGCTTAACACATTATCACAGACTAGCACCCTAGTCGCCCCATCATACCCTAGCTAAGGTCCAATGTCATACCCCATTTACAGATCAACATTAGATGTGTTAATTTAGCAAGTTAAATTGACTTTCATTTAAAAACATAATTAACCCGACTAAATCTAACATGCTTCCGATTTTTATTCTCATACAACACACCCCTCACAATTTTTCACTTCACTCAGTTTAATGTCTGGAGTAGCATTTAATGAACTAGTATAATTCACTCAAAAATCAAGTATGCAACTTTGTTATCATAGGCTTGTATGCAATTTAATTAATAATAATATAAGTATGAAACAAGGGTAGGGATCCTAAAAGAACCAACCTCTATTCGAGAACCGAGAGAACCATTCTGGGCCACACATTTCATATAAAGGCAATTTTTTTTGCTTTAATCGCACATTTTTATGCAAGAATTTTTTTTTTTTTTGAATTTTTTTTCATTTATACATATGTGTATATAGCAATTATACATATGTGCATATAGCATTTTTTCAGCTATACATATGTGTATATTTCAGTTATACATATGTGTATATTGCGTTATACATATGTGTATAATGCAATTATACACATGTGTATATATTGAAAAAAAATACAAAAAAATACAAAAAATCCTACATTTAAAGCAGCGATTAAAACAAAAAAATTGCCTTAGAGAAATTTGTGGTTCAGAATAGTTCTCACAGTTCTCAATTTGAAAAAAAAAATTCTCATTTAAACCAAAACCTATGAAACAAAACAGCAAGTAAACATTAATATTCCAATTCCTCCCCACACATGCAATTTAATTAATTAATTAATTAATTAATAATAATGCTTTGTATTATTAATATATATAGATGGATATAGATACATATAAATTTGTGTGCCCCAGGATGAACGGGCAATGCCCACTCATTCATGCCTTCAATTTTTCATCATTAAATCATTTAGAAAAGTACCCAATTACCTTTATGTCTGTTAAATTTTATATACTTAAAAAGCGTTACTTAAGGCTAACGGGTATGGGGTCGTCCTCGGCTCGTGAGGATTGTCCCACACCGCCCCCACCTTTCGGTTCGTGCTTTTCGTTCAAAAGTAGACGTTTGAGACGTGGTGTGATTTTTCTAATGTGCACAGATTGTGAAATACTAGTACAAGTTATTACAATTTCGACCTAATAATCAGCACCGGCCCACAAGTTTGGACCTAACACAAAAAAGGCCCATTAAATCCCTAGTCTATGGGGGTGTTTGGGATTGATTATGATATACGTTAAAATATACATATTTAAATCCCCGATTAAACTCCCAAATGACGCGTTTTCGACCATAATTGCACGAATTCGGTACTTAACCGCTTCATATGTTTATTGCAGGTCCTAAACGACGTCCCACGAGCAAAGTCGAAGAAACCGGGCGAAAAGCGGACAAGACGGAAAGTTTCTGCAAAAATCAGCTAAGTCTGGAAATGGTGCACGGCCGTGCAACATAGCTGCACGCCCGTGCAGACTCACATGGCTCGAGCACAGAAGGCTGCACTGCCAGTGCACACCAGGTTCTCGAGCACCCTGATCAGCACGGCCGTGCAACAGCCCGTGCAACCTGGAATCCTCGAGTGCACTGCCAGTGCACCAGGCAGTGCACTCCAAGCACTCGGCCACCACAGACCTGCACGGCCGTGCACCCTAGGTGCACGGCCGTGCCAAAAATCAAGATATTTCCAGAAACGACCCAGCCACTTGCCCACTTGCACGTCAACTCAAAAAGTTAAAGTGCACGACCGTGCACCTTAGGTGCACGGCCGTGCCAAAAACCAAAATCTGTATAAAAACAGAGCATAACCCACTGATGTGGTATTGGGTAATTTTGAGGCGATTTTGGGCGATTTTCTGGACTGTCGGACTGCTGCAAAGCCGAAGAACAAGCTCGGGAACTCATCCGGATCATCTATCTTCATCCAATCCATCACATTCAAGTTTATTTGGTTTGATCCTTTAAGCTTTTATCGATTCAAATCTGTTATTTAGAACTTGTTTGTGTTGTTTATGTATTACATTAGCTTCTAGTATTCGTATTTAGTAATCTTTAGTCAAAAAAACGATCCTTAGTTTGTAATCATGTTTTGTAAGAATTTGGCGTTTTTCATGTTTAGATCTTGATGATCATAGTGCAACCTTGTTTCGTTGTTGTTGGATTGATAGTTGTGTTTGGATGACTTTTGCGATTATCGAATGTGTTAGGCGGATAAATGTTGAAAAACCGTCCGTTTAATCGTCCGGTAGTAGACTAGTTAACTTGTTAAATAGTTTACACCATGAAACTGTAACCGGGTATTGGTTTGGTTAAAGTCGCCTGAATAACGATTATGAATGTTTACCGGCACGTAAAAGAGTTTTAAAAGCTTAATGGTGTTGTTACCAATCTTTGACACGGTTGATTATCTTTGTTAGTTATTTTGGTGAAAATGGCGATCTTAGTAGATTTGTGTTCAAAGTTGGTAAAATGGAATAGGTTGTGAAATGCTCTACTTTATGCTAGTTTAGGTGGCTGTATTGTGTATTCGGTATTGCTTTCCCGAATTAGTGAGGTTAGAATACTCTTAACAGATGACTAACTTATCTTTAAAAGATCTACATGAGATAATATCAGCTGCTCGCTAATGAACGACTTGAAGTGGTTAACGGGTGTATTTGTGTTAGCTTTCTGTATAGTTGTCATGTTAGGATACCCGAAAGGGAAACTAACTGTCGGAAAATGGGAATGTTGATCACGCCTTTATTTCTATTTATATATATAGATGACATGCTAGGATTGGCGTATTATAGTTTATATAGTTATATTTTCTATTTGGAGTCTTAGTTACGTATTTACATATGTTAGAATTTAAACAAACTCACTTATCTTTTCCTACTGGTAAATCGGTGATAGAGTTTTAGTACAATTGCTCCGCGCGCGTCCATGGATCGATACTTGGTTCTTATCTGTTCTTATTACATATATGACAGGGTACACTTGCCCTATTGTGTGTGTTTTAATATTAAGGTCGAAACCATTTTTATAAATATTAAAGCAAAACGTGTGTTAAAATCCATTGTAAAATATGTATAGTTACGCACACGTCAGATTATTCAAAACAGAGTATGCGTTTTGGAAAAGCAGGGGTGGAACTGTTTATAGATTATTGTGTTTTGGTAGCCTAAAAAACTGATTATCTGCGTTTTCAATACGCAATCCCAAACACTAAAAACTGATTATCTGTGTTTTCAAAATGCAATAATCTAAAAATCATATTCAAATCGCAATCCAAACACCCTCTATATGCTCCATGTATAAGCGATGCTTCATATCATATCTATCATCTGTGGTAGTGATCTCCTCAGCTACCGTGACGATCCGAAGCACCATTCTGGTGATCCATGTAGCAACAAAAACTAAACCATAAAACCTTATTTGGTCTGTGTTAGGTGGCAAATAATTGAGCGACTAGAGTAGTAATTGTTAGTACAGTGGGTCATGGTAAACAAGTTCCATTGTACTTAAACAACTACTTGTGAACGAAAGGATCAATGATTGATTTTGGAATATTATTCTCCTTCTTCTTTGTATTTCTTCTTGTTCTCCTATCTTTCACTCCTGAGTTCTTGATTATCATTTCACTACGTATCAGTCTAGTCTCAAATAATAGAATGCACTTTGGCATAGAAAAAAAACAATTACCATGAATAATAATCACTTTATGTTATAAATATAGATATAAATGATATTGCAAAGGATGTGAATCATGGCCGGCCCTTGATAGATAGAGGTGGTGCGGGCGTTGGCTTCAGGCCTGAAAACCCAAGGGCCCGAAGTTTTTTTTAATTTTACATATATAGTTTTGGGTTGTTGGCTATTATGATTGTTTTTTTAACATCAACTCATCTAATAAGGCCATAAATCACTATATTTTTAAACCAATCAAAACAAACCCAACCAAAATGAATTTTAAACAACTTAAAAGAGAATTTTGTGGGCCTAATATGTGAAGGCGGGAGAACTTAGAAGGGAAGGCAAGGGACGAACGAGGGTTCAGAAGGCAGAAGGGTTACCGTTTACACAACAGATGTCGAACACTCCAGACTTCCAGCCATTAGCGTGATTTTTTATAGTGGTTTTTTATAGTGGTTTTTATATATGGTGATTGGGTTTAAATTATATAGGCCCGGTTTAATTCTTGTGGCCCTAGACGCAAGTGTTTTTTTTTACAGTTTTCGGTGAACGGATAATAAGACTAACCGGAGTGGGCTTGAAAAGGGGGGCGTGGAAGAGGTTCATGGGCGAGAACATCGCCCCTTGGTGGCGTGGAAGAGGGCGGGGAAAAATCCATGGGCATGGGGGAGTTTGAAGATGATGTGGGACTATTTGATTGGCCAGTTTTTTTTTTAATTCTAACACACACATCTATACATATAATAAACCAATGCCATTTTAATGACATGGCACTTAGAGATGCATTCTCTTCCTTGAGTGTGCCATGTGTCATCCCATGTGGCATTGAGATATTTTAGGAAAAAATAATTTAAAAACAAAATTGGATTTTTTACCCTTATGTTTCCTCCCATAATTTTTAAACGTTAATATCTTTAATATACGAGATTTTTTAAAGAAAAAAATTACACCAAATTAACGAGCGTCTTATTATCTTTCCAACGAGTACCATAGTGCTATATAAAAAACGGAGAAATTTTTTTGTGGGGTTTTGTTCATACAGGAAAAAAAACACAAAGTGTTCAGGTAAATCATTAATCATGTATAGACAAGTCACTAATTATGTTTAAATCAGTAAATATGAATTTTTTTTCAACCAGAGCCGAATAGGTTAATAGAGTTATACGTTGTTTTAAGTTAGGTATCAATATTAGTATGTTAGAGTTGTACATTTGTTTAGTTTTTAGGATAGGTGTTAATATTAGAGTTAATTAAAGTTCTACATTCTTTTAGGTTAGGTGTTAGCATTGGAGTTGTACATTGTTAATTTGTTTTAGGTCAGATATTAATATTAGAGTTATACATCAGTCTATTTCATATGTAAATTGATGTATCATATTAAATTTTCTTAACCCGGGACACTCCCGGGGTATAATCTAGTTAATAATATTCCTTCCCCACCCTCTTCTTCCCTCTTTCACTCTCCACAATTTTCACCTTTCACACGTAGGCCCCACAAGTGCCACCGCTTCATCCCCCTCTTCCTACCTCCACTCCATATAGTCTAAGGAAGACAAAGAAACCAATATATATTTTTCTTTTAACTCGTTGGTGATTCCTGGAATCAAACAACCAAAAAGACAATGGGGAGGGTCATATTACGACCATGTGAAGGTATTGGCAGGAAGCCTTTTCAGTCCTCAACTGCCTTAAGACAGAAAACATTAGTCACGGGTACGTTAAGGAAATATTCAAATATATTATATATATACATAAATACATACAAAATACACATATACATAAACCTTTTGGGGAGGGATCAAATGAGAAATACCGGGGGAATTTACAAGAAACCAAACAATTCATTATCATATATCATTTATAAAATAAATGTAATTTATTAAATGATTTATCTTTTTTGAAAGGTGTAGATCAATGGAAATCCTTGTACAACCCTAACCTATTGGTCCCAAGTTCGAATCCCTACCCACGCACCGGTGTCCTCCTTGCCTAAGCTCAAACCGTCACGGGGAATTTTTTTGTGGTGTGCATGAATCGAACCTGTGACCTCCCCCCAGGATGGGAACCCCTAAGGGAAAACCCACCCTACCTCAAACCAGCTGAGCTGGAGATCATTGACATTAAATGATTTATCTATCAAATTGATCAGATTAATTCTTCATTCTTATATCATCTCTAAACTACTCTTAACAATTTTTGTAAACATCTATAAATGGTAAAAACTTACATATATCTATTAGTTTTTATAATATACGAATACAAGTAAATAAATTTACACATATAAATTCATATACCAATATTGCATTTTAATATATTGCTACTTGATAAAACAATTAATATTGCATTGAATGAATTCTTAAATGATTTTTAAGCTAAAGTCAATATATATGATAAACTCCAGTTTTTCACTCTAAACAGGCGTGTAGATTTGTTTTACTTTGAGACCTATACACATGCACAAGATGCTATGTGTTCGGCACATAGAACAGTCTAACAATATTTCAACAAAAATACATCATTTATTCAATTACTAATTTTTTAAATAATTGTAGTAAGAAAATAAAAAAAAATGTAATGAGTATACTTAGAATTACGTATTTAAAAAAAAAAAAAAAGACAAGCAGGCATGACAAGTACAACACAAAATCTGATTGTTGGAAAGTACGTTTGTGAATCATAACTAAAAACAAAAAGGAATCTAATGTTGTCTAGTCTCACTACTCTCAAATAGCTCCAAATAATAATCATTTTTTAACTTCATTTTTTAGGGTGATATTATCTACACATCCTCTTATTTTTCCCATACATTCCCTACACGGGTTATAGAGGTATTCACGGGTCGTATAAGGTTAAAACTCAAACATCTAGGGTCTGTTTGGTATGAGGTAAAGGAAATAATGAATGAGGGAATGAAATGGATGAGGTAATGGAATGGACAAGGTAATGGAATGGATCATTACCATTCCATGTCTTGTTTGGTTGCCATGTGGGAATGAAACAAAACATTACTTTGTGTTGTTGGATAGGCAGGAAAAGACGAAGGAATAAAATCGATGGTGAGTGGCGGTAGCGACGGTGGTGGGTGGCGGCGGTGGCAACGGTGTAAGTGGAGGTGGATGGTCGTGATGGTGGGTGGGCGACGACGGTGAGTAGTGGCGGCGGTGGGTGGTGTTTGGTGCGGTGATGGTAGGTGGTTGGTGGTTGTGTGTGGCGGTGGTGGTAGGTAGCGACGACGGTGGTGGGTGGTGGAGATGGTGGGTGGAAGTGGATGGCGGTGATGTGGGTGGGTGAAGGTAGTGGGTGGCGGTGGTTGGTGGCGGCGATGGTGGTGGGTGGTGACGGCGGTAGTGGGTGGTAGTGGCATTGGTTGTACGCAACGAAGTTGGTGGTGGGAGACGGTGGTGAGTGGTGTTGGCGGTGGTGGTGGGTGGTGATGATGGTGGTGGGTGGTGACGGTGGTGGTGGTGGTGGGTGGTGACGATGGTGGTTGGTGGTTGGTGGTGGTGGCGGGTGGTGGCTTATGATGTTGTTAATGAAAGGTGAATAAGGGATGGAATGAAAAAAAAAACATGGGGGGTGGATGGAATGGTTTTGAGGGAATGAAATGCCTTTTGGAATGGGTGATTCCATTCATTTGACCAACCAAACACACTATTTTTCATTCCCTCGTAATGGTCCATTCCATTCCCTCTTCCATTCCATCATACCAAACGCTACCCTATAGCTCGTGGAGACCTTCACAGGCCGTAGATGGGTCCCAATGATTGACAACCATTAGGATGAGTTGGAGATCATTTACACATCCCTATACGGGTCGTGGAGGTCTCCGTGGCCCGTAGAGACTCCATCTGGACAATATCTTGCTAGACTCGAGGAATATGTATCAAGGCCTTACCCACACGTACGCATGCCTCGTCCAATTTCGTCCCATTAAATTATTATATATAAACTAATTTAAATAACCTCAAAAGTTGGAACTATCCTAGCACGATCGTTTACTTTTTCTAAAAGAAATAGGACCACATCAAAAACGAAAAATTTCACCTTGAGACCACCACCATTTTCGAATTAAATCTGAACAACATCTTGTTGGACTCGAGGAACATGTATCAAGGCCTTACCAGAGGCGGATCCAGCGCACAACCAGGGGGTACGGATGTTGCGGCTCAACTTCGCGCGCGTAGTGGAAAATTAGTGGAAAATTTGTTTTTTTTTTTACGAAATTTGAAAAACGTTGCTACTAAAATGAAAAAAAATGAAAAACGTTACTACTGAAAAATGTTTCTAGATCCGCCACTGGGCCTTACCCACGTGAACTAAGCATGCGACCCATAGAGATTCTAAGGTTTTCCATGCTCTTTCCCATTATAAATTGTCCTTCCACGACCCTTGTTTTGTTTTCTATATGGTTGCTTATATTTTTTAACAATATTTTTATGGTTTTTTATATATATATTTTTTTTACAATTCTTGTTCTTGAGGATTAACCATAATATGATTCTTCATATGTATTATTAATCGTTTGTGATGGGAGATCTATGATTTGCCTTGTGTTTGGATGGGTCATTGATTTAGGATATGGTAGGATCCAAGTGGTTTGCATTGTGTTTGGATGGGTCATAACCAATTATAGGGAGTGCAAATGATTGGCAATCATTGGGATGAGTTAGAGATCATTTGCACATCTTTATACGGGTTGTGGAGGTCTCCATGGGTCGTATGTAGATGGGGTCTCTACAGGCCATAGAGACATTCATGGCCTATATAGGGATGTGCAAATAAATTGAGGGGATGTGTACCTAATTGGTGCACATTTTTATTATATAAATGGTTTAGATTGAGATTTGGGTTACAATTTTTTAATACCTTGATCGGGGTTATACAGACATTTTCACTACACAACTATACGACTGGTTCCACGAAGTGGAAGAAGATCTTCTACGTGGTTTGTTTGACGACTTTGTGGAGCATTTGGGGCTGCAGGAATGAGTTAGTATTCAAACAGGTTCAGCCATCTTTACACAAGGTCATTGGCGATATAAAAACACTCAGCTTCACCTGGGTCAAGGCGAGAGCGAAACTTAATGGGTTGGAATGGGAGAAGTGGCGAGGATTTAACTTGTCGCATGTAGTTTAGTTTGTATGATAGCTTATGTTTATGGGTGATCTCTCTTTTTTATTTTTGTTGTATGCCGGTCGATTTTGCTAGTTCCCCGCTAGCTTGGTGTTTAATAATATTTGTTGGCTGTTAAAAAAAAAGACATATCATGATTGGATATTTAAATCAAATGGTATTTAACCGAGACACTTTAGTGTGGTTTGATTTTGTACTTTTATTAAACGGTGTTGTCATGATATGGTGAGGTCAAGGGGCGAAGGTGATATGAACCGACATGTGACGATCACTTTAATTTTCTTCCAATCTTCAAAAATCTAGGAGGTGGTGATGATGTGAGAGAGTTGCATGGAGAGTTTTTTTTAATTAAACAATCCAAAAACCAACTACAATCATCCATCTCACCCTTACATTTCGCTCCACGTGGTGGAAAACTCCACCCCACCTGTCCTACATTAGCTTCCATGTCATATGGGGGGTGGTGTTGATGGTATGGAGAGCCATCACATCCCTTTTACGACCCCACACCGTGTAGTTTCACGGAAGAAAATTTTAATTTGTCTTTGTTTGTGTTTGTAACTTTGTGGTAGTTGTTATTCTTGCTAATGTAACTGATACTGTATACATCATCACATGTGTGTGTACATATATTACTTTTAATTAATTAATCCATTAAAGAAAATACATATAAAGCTATAGTCAAAGTCAGAACAAAAACACATTGTTTAGTTTTCTACTTTTCTTGCGTATCACCACAAATAACTTATCTACCAAGTCTCAAGTTTCAGATACATGAGTGGAGAAGGGAAGGTGGTTTGTGTTACAGGAGCATCTGGGTACATAGCTTCATGGCTCGTTAAGCTCTTGCTTGATCGTGGTTACACTGTTAATGCCACCGTCCGATCACTCGGTCAGTGCTTTTAATTTAATCTGTTTCGATATATTTAAGCATACATCAGTTTGGATCAAATACTTCTACTAATTCTAGTAAAATATGCTGCAGATGATCCAAAAAAGACAGAACATCTTCTTGCTCTTGATGGAGCTAAGGAAAGACTATCTTTGTTTGAAGCTAACTTGACTGCAGAAGGATCTTTTGATGCTGCAGTTAATGGCTGTGTTTGTGTCTTTCACACAGCATCTCCTGTTCTACTTTCAGTTGATGACCCACAGGTTTGTCAACTTTTCATTCTTTTGCTCTAATTTTTTTAAAAGGAAAATAGACATGGAATTGTAGGCCTAACCAAACTAATCACCCTTCATTTCCTCCAAATAGAAGCTGTGACACCAGCTCCGCTGGCTGAAACAACTAGGACTTAGACAACACTTTTTGTAAAAAATGGTGTCTAAGCCTATAACTTTGGTGCTAAGCCGCCTCTTTGGGTGAAATTTGCCGGCTTAGCCCTCTCAGAATCTTGCCAGCTCAACTCAGCCTCTACTTTTACTACTTTTGGTGATTACTTTGGTAAACGCAAAATTTAAGTGAAAGAAAATAAACATTGACTGCGTCAAATAACCAAAATAAACATGTCTACGAGCAAAATTCTAGGGGTTGACACTTATCTAAAAGGCTGTCCTCTAGCCGTGATGCCCAACCAATTAAAAAGCTACATCTATCTGAACAACAACAACAACAACCTTACCCAGTAAATCCCACTTTTAGCAAAGCTAAGAGTAGGGTCTGGGGAGGGTGGGATGTAGGCAAAACCTTACCCTTATCCTATCGGATAAAGAGGCTGCTTCCAGAGAAACCCCCGGCTCGACAATACAAAATCGACAAGCAAACACCACTAAAAAGTAATAAAGAGCTACTGAATTTATAAAATCAGTGAACGTGTGACATAATAAAGTAAAGGTATATATACCATAAAAACAACATAACACATAAAAACACAAATACGAGTCACCCATACGGACCTCCTCCTAGTGAAAGACAAAGTCTAAGCTCCTAGAACCATGCTACGATAGAACCAAACCCTGCCTACTAATCCTTAACCTTAATCCTATGCCTCCACGAAGCCCTATCCTCGACCATGTCCTCAGAGAGGTGCATCTCTACTAAATCATGTCTAATCCGCTCCTCCCAAGTTAATTTGGGTCTACCTCTACACCTCTTTCCCTCTACTGTGAGGGTTTCTATTACTCTGACCGGGGCCGTCGTTTGCTTCCTCTTCACATGCCCATACCATCTTAATCTTCCCTCCTTTATCTTGTCAGATATACTAGCTACCCCTAACCGTTCCCTAATAACTTCATTTCTTATTCGATCTACCCTAGTATGCCCGCACATCCACCTTAGCATCCTCATTTCTGCTACCTCCATCTTGCGGGTTTGTGTCTTTTTGATGGCCCAACAATCAGTCCCATATAACATAGCAGGTCTCACCGCAACCCTATAGAATTTTCCCTTTAATTTAGTTGGGAATCTTTTGTCATATAAAACTCCACTAGCAGCCCTCCACCTACACCAACCAGCTTGAATGCGATGGGTGACATCACTATCTAGCTCCCCATCGCTTTGAACAAATGATCCTAAGTACTTGAACTTAGTCACATGCGGGACAACTTGACCTTCAATCGTAACTAGAGTATTTTCATCTTGACTAGCACCACTAAAACCACAATACATGTACTCAGTTTTAGAGCGGCTTATCCTTAAACCCTTGCCTTCTAAAGCTACACGCCAACCCTCTAGCTTCTCATTCAGACTATGTTTGGACTCTGCAACTAACACAATATCATCCGCAAAAAGCATGCACCACGGCACCGTCTCCTGGATCGACTTTGACAACTCATCTAAGACGACTGCAAAAAGGAATGGACTCAACGCAGATCCTTGGTGGAGTCCTACCCCAACAGGGAAGGAATCGGTAACTCCTACAGGCGCGCGAACACTAGTTTCAGACCTACCGTACATATCCTTAATTAGGTCTATATACCTCTCAGGGACCCCTCTACTCCCCAGACTGTCCCAAATCAGTTTACGTGGTACACTATCATACGCCTTTTCAAGATCTATAAAGGCCATATGCAGATCCCGCTTTTTCTCCCTATACTTTTCCATTAACCTCCTTAGGATGTGTATTGCTTCCGTGGTTGACCGCCCTGGCATGAAACCAAATTGGTTTACGGTAACCCGAGTTTCTTTTCTAATTCTAGCCTCAATAATCCTTTCCCATAATTTCATAGTATGACTTAACAACTTAATACCTCTGTAGTTCCCACAACACTGGGCGTCGCCTTTGTTCTTATACAGAGGCACTATGACACTGCTCCTCCACTGCTCTGGCATTTGTTTAGATTTGAAAATACAATTGAACAAATGAGTTAGCCATTGGACTCCTTCCTCTCCAAGACACTTCCACACCTCAATCGGTATGTTGTCTGGGCCAACTGCCCTAGCCCTTCCCATCTTCCTGAGTGCAGATCTCACTTCTCCTCGTGTAATATTTCGACAGTAGCACTTATTCGGTGTCAGCTTTTGGGGGATGGGGTTGTGATGATCTTGTTGGTAAGCTCTCCCGCCGTTGAAAAGATTACAAAAATATGTTTGCCATCTTAGCTTAATGTCACGTTGCTTTACTAGAATACGTCCATCTTCCCCCTTTATAAACTTCACCATCCCTAGATCTTGCCTCCTACGCTCCCTAGCTCTGGCAATCTTGAACATATCATGTTCCCCCTCTTTAGTCTCTATTCGATCATACATCTTCTTATAGGCCGTGTTTTTTGCCTCTGCCACTGCCTTCTTTGCCTCCCTCAAAAGATCTCTAAAACTATCATGCTTACCCCTAATTTTGATCTGCACCTCCTCAGTCCACCACCAAGACTCCTTATGTCCACTAGACGTTCCTGTAGTCACCCCTAGGGTCTCAGTTGCCACCTGATTAAGGATAGCCGCCATATCCTCCCACATCCGATCCGCGCCTCCACTCGGATTTGTCGTTGCGCTAGAGATGACCTTATCTTTGAACTCTGCAATTTTTTCGCCCTTCAAGTTTCCCCATCGAATCCTAGGTCGGATAATCCTCTTTCCTTGAGCCAACTTCTCTCTTAGACCTATATCTGCCACCAACAAACGATGTTGAGTCACCGTTGTCTCCCCGGGTATAACCTTACAGTCCTTCCACCAACGACGATCTTCGCGTCTCATCATGAGAAAGTCGATTTGCGAGCTCCACCCACCACTACTAAACGTAACCAAATGGGATTCCCTCTTCCTAAAGAACGAGTTTATAATACCCAACTCGTGAGCCACCGCAAACTCTAGAAGGTCCCTACCAGGTTCGTTCCTAACACCAAAACCAAAGCCCCCATGCACCAAGTGAAATCCATCGCTATCCTCGCCAATGTGACCGTTAAAATCACCTCCTATAATTATTTTCTCCTGTCTAGGTATTGCCCTCACTACTACATCCAAGCAATCCCAAAACTCTCTCTTCTCCTGATCTCCTAAACCTACTTGTGGTGCATAGGCACACACCACCGCCACTACAACCTCACCTACTACTAATCTTAACATCATAATTCTATCGCTATGTCTTATCACCTCAACCACATTCTTGTGCAATTCTGAAGCCACGAGAAAACCTACCCCATTATTAGTCCCATTCGACCCTGAATATAACAGCTTATACCCATTGTACTCTCCCCCTCTTTTGCCTTTCCACCTAGTCTCTTGCAGACACGCTAACTGAACCCTACGTCTCTTAAGTGCATCTACCACCTCTAACAATTTACCAGTTAGAGTTCCTACATTCCAAGAGGCCACACGAAAATTATAATCCCTATCCCTTCCTCTACAAGCACCCCCCGTCCTTGGACATGGACTCGAGGAAAAATCATGGCAGCTACTGGCTATGATTACGACTATACACGTAAAGTTAAAGAGCACAAAATTACACAATAAGTACACAATTAAAACGAAAGACTAAACTAGATAAGTATACTGAATGTTATTATTATGGTTTAGGAAAGAATTCACCTGGGTCCTGGTATGGTATAGTATGCCGTAAGGACGCACTCGGTAGATCAAGGCCACACCAAACAAATTGGTCAGAGCCTTTTGTCTTGTTTCTTCTGTATCCGATCAACCAACAAACAAGACAACCAACGTTTTTATTGCGTGTTTTGGTCAAAAAGGACAGATCCGAAACCCTTTATACCCTCACAAAACAATCAAACCCTTCTCCTGCTAAAACAAATGTTGGGTTTGCGTGTTTTGGAAAAAAAACGATCAAAACGATTTGCGTGTTTCGGAACAGATCTGAATTATGTAATTAATCTATAATTATAAATACTGAAATTGATGATTAAACAATAATAATAATAATAATTATATCTGTGATTGTAACCTAATTAATAAGAAGGATCTGGGTTAAAATGATGGATGGGGATGGGATTACTATGATGATGACTTGCAATGTAAATAACAATCACATATAATAAAATCGTAGTTAAATTTGCATGATCTACCCTCCCTGAGTCCCGATCCAATGATAATTAGCAAAAAACGAACTGATCGATCAGAAGAAATAATAAATGAAGATCCAGTTGAATGAAACCAAATTAAAATTCGAAAAAAAGAAAATTAATTTGAAAATCTAAAACTAATATTTAGCCGAGAGGCTAACTTGAAAACGACTAAATTTAGGGGTCAAACTGAAAACGACTAAATTTTAGGGGTTAGATTTATTTAGATTTTTATTGAATCGGCTAAACTTAAGGGTTTAAATTGAAAGATTGAAATGGCTAAAGTTTCGGGATTCAAATTGAAAACGGTTAAACTTTAAGGGTTAGATTTATTTTGGGTTATTTTTTATTGAAATGGCTAAACTTTAGAGAACTTTGGGGTTAAATTGAAAACGGCTATACACAACGTTAAACGGTTAAATTTAGGGGCTTTAAAATGAAAAGCATTTCAGACGTGTGTCTACATGCTAGCCGTCGGTGTTTTGTGACATGTGTAGATTTTTAATTGGTTTAAAGGATAGAGCCCGCCATTTTAAATGAATACAACTTAGCCATTTAAGACATGTGTTAGTTAGTGTTATTATTGTGTTGTGTGAAGCCCCTAAAATTTAGACCATTGGGTGTGGAGCGGGGTGGCATCTTCATGATGGGCCTCCACGTAGGCGCCACGTAGGAGTGGGGGGAGAGGCATCTTCATGATGGGCCTTCAAGGGGGTGGTGTGCACTATGATGACGGGCCTCCTCATTGGCCAGAATTATTAAAAATAATAAAAAATCTATTAAAAATAATAATATTTGGCCCGGCACAAAAGTCATGTGGTTGCCGCTCATGCCGATGCCAGAAGAGATGGACGGTGTACGCCGACCCGTCATCACCATGCCGGGGCTATGCCGGCTTCCACACCGATTGGTCTTAGAATATAACAATGTTTATTTTGGTAATTAGACGTCTTGAATGTTTGTGTTAATGATTTCCCCAAAATTTGATGTCCATTATGGAAAATTATGTTCAAAGATGACTAATTTTGTAAAAGTTAAAGCATGTTAGTGCATTCAAGAGTCAAGACTTATTATTATTATTATTATTATTATTATTATTATTATTATTATTATTATTATTATTATTGTTATTGTTATTATTATTATTATTATTATTATTATTATTTATTTATTTGTTTGTTTGTTTTTTTGCAACAGGTGGAATTACTAGATCCTGCAGTGAATGGAACACTTAATGTTCTTAAATCAGCTATGAAAGTTGAATCTGTCAAGAGAGTGGTGTTGACGTCTTCAATGGCTACGGTTATGTTTGGTGTCAAACTTCCAGAGTCTGGTGGTGTAGTCGATGAAACCTGGATTTCAGATCCGGTTGTTTGTGAGCAGCAAAAGGTATACTTTTTTTTTACTTGTTATAAGTTATGTCAAACTCATGTGTTACTTTAAAAAAAATCTTAGATTTTGTAGCACAAATCATTTAGAAATCCGCTAGACCGGACAACTGCCCCCCTTTGGTTCTGCGTCTGCTTCTGTATTGCTTGCTTTATATGAATGACTATCGTCAATCGGCTACAACTATTATAACATTATAATTTATAACTAGTGAAGGGTTTTGTATTCTTTGTAGTTGTGGTATCAACTTTCAAAGATCCAGGCTGAGGATGCTGCTGTCAAATTTTCAAACGAGAATGGTTTGGATTTGGTGGTAATAAATCCTGGCTATGTGATTGGTCCTCTCTTACAACCTTCTCTCAACACAACTTCTAAGGGATTTAAAAACTTTATAGAAACCGGTAATTGTTCAATATTATGGCTAAATATCATGTCACACAATGAAAATCAATTTGTATACTTTTTAAGTTGATGAAATAAATATATGCAGGACAGGAAGTATTTCCAGATGGAATCTACATACTTGCTGATGTTAGAGACACTGCTACCGCGCATATATTGGCATTTGAGAAACCGGAAGCTAATGGTAGATACTGCATGGTTGGGAATGTGGTTCGATCTGTGGAGTTGATGATGATTTTAGACAAAATCTACCCTGATCTTGGCTATTCTCTAAGGTAATTAGAGTATCGGATAAGGATAAAGATAATTAGCTCTTTCTCTTAATTGAATTTCAACGAAACTTGACCCAATCTTTTACTAAAAGGATTGAGCTAAATAAAAAGATATAGAAAGCTTCAAACAAGAACCTGAAGACTAAACAACTCAAAGTTTTCTAATGTTATGTGTTCTCATTCTGCACCTTCCACCTACTTTAGAGACATAGTTTTCGATGTTCTTTGTAATTAGTGATGGATTATTTTAGAGGAAGTACGGACTACCTGTTTTTTGTTCAAACTTGGGCAGGTATAAAGACAAGTGTGTCGAGATGATACCCTATAGTGTATCGAAGGCAAAGGCGAAAAGTCTAGGTGTTGAGTTTACTCCATTGGAGGTAACCATCAAGGATAGTGTTGAAAGCCTAAAAGAGAAGAAATTTTTGAACCTATGATTTCCTTAAATGTGTGTTTGAGAACAAGGGGAGAGTGGAAACTAGTAATCATGAACTGTGTATTGCTTATCATGGAATAATAAATAAAGGGTTGTTATTAAAAGTTTTTTGGTATAATATAATTACATGATAACGCAATGTTTTAAAAACCGGCATATACCCGCCGGTTATACCAACAATACCGGACACCGATTGGGAGCCTAGTATGAAACACCCCGGTATATAGGGGAAACGGTATTAAGTTCGTACCGCCGGTAAAATAAGATATACCAGTTTGAGCCGTTATATTGGTACCGGCCTAAGGTAATTTTTTTGGATTTTGAACTATGGATCTTTTACACCTATTAATCTTTCATCGGCCCATCCCATTTTTTAACCTACCGTCCTTTTCACTTCCTTTCCCCGTTTCAGAAATACGGGTGTTGGGTCTAGAATATTGAGACTGACGCTATCAAATAAATATTGGTGATCCGTATTAGTGTTTTACTATTTAGGACCGAGAACACTTGGGTTCTCGGTTATTTAAGGTGTTTAGGTCGAGAACTAATTAGTTCTCAGTTATTAGTTCTCAGTTAGTATGTTGGGCTTTATTCTTGTAGGTTGGGCTGTGGGACTGTTAAGGCTATGTGAGCCCAAGTCCTACGTATAAAAGGTGTTTTATTGGTTCATTTGTAACTAGCGGTTTCTATCAATAATTCAAATATCTCTAGTATCAGACGAATCCATTAGAGATCGTATGCTAGTTGAGATTAATCATTCAATCATTCATATTATCCGTTCCTTGATTGCTGTTTAGTTTGTTTCCGCCATCCTAAATAGTTACTTGATATCGTTATTATTAATTTGGGACTTACAATTGGTATCAGAGCCATTGAAGCTTGTTCAAGGCTCGGTTTTGATATCAAGGGATTCAAGAGGGTGTTTTGATTGAAAGAAATTTTTCATTGTTTGTTTGAAGAATTATTTTTAATTCGTGGTTTAAGAAAAAAAAATTACGTTTATGGTTTAGTTTTTTTTTTTTATTTTTTTGAAGTCAAAAGTTGGAGTTCGGATTTAGTAAAAGTCGTTTTATTCATATGGTTCTTTTTCATTTTGTTATTACTTGGCTGAATATATTAGTTGATGAATATATTATTTGATTAAAAAAAAAACTTACGAAACATATGTATGTTAGATTCCTGGGTTGATTTTGTTTTAATTTTGATTCAAATTTTAAACTTCTCATTTGTTTTCGGGTTTAAAGTTTATTTTTTAAGGTCTTGTGGTTCAATCAGCTTTGGTTTGATGTTTTTGAATGTTTTATTGTTTAGGGAAGAATTGTTCATAGAAGATTATTGATCAAAACTTTTAGTTCTGATTAAAAAGTATTGTGTTTGATCTTATTTTTGGTTGAGTCAAAGCAAATAGAGTGTTTTTAGGATATTTTGGTTATCAAAATCTTATCACAATTGTCAAAGATTTTTTTTAAACTCTCTATCTAGTTTCCGAATTTAACTTATCAGATTTCATATTAAGTGGTCCGAAGGGAGTTCTCGGAAATTTCAAAATTGTTCTCGAAATCAAAAGGTGTTCTCGGAAAATTTTCTAAATGGTTCTCGGAAATTTCTTAATTTAGTGGTTCTCGGGATTTTATTGTGTTCTCAAAAAGGAGTTGGTTCTCGGGTTTCTTGTTATTGGAGTTATTAGTTTTCTCGGGTTCCATAGGTACTCGAAAATTTAAAGTGTTCTCAGGTTTCAAGATTTGTTCTCGGATTTACAAGTGGTTCTCGAGTTTTTGCTTTGGTTCACGAATTTAGCTTGGTTCTCGGAGATTTGTTTCTGTTCTCGGAGTTCTATTGGGATTTCACACGGTTCTCGGACTGCTCAGTGTTGGATAATGTCCTAAATACGTTCTCTACTCATTCATAAAAGAAGTTCTCGGATTTTTGGTATTCGGGTTTCAAGACTTGTTCTCAGTTTGTTCTTGTTCTCGGATTAGAGTTCTCGAAGTTCGTTTGTGTTTCCTGATTGGTTCTCGGATTTAAAGGGTTTGTGGATCTTATCGATTTAAAATGTCTGCTCAACTTGATCTACTAAAAAATGAATTCAATGGATTTAGACATCTCTTAAATGAAACTGTTGAAGCACAAATCAACAGATTTACGAAACTCATGTCTAAAATGAAGTCTGTAGGAATTGAGGTGTCAAACAGTGAAGTTAACAAAACACTTCTGAATGCTCTGCCACGTTCACGTCATTGGGATACAAGTGTGTTTAAAATCAAGAACACGGAGAATTTACGTACAACAAAGCTTGAAGATTTGATCTCAATAATAAACAAGTATGATCAGGATGACAAACAGAAAGTTGAAAATGTTGCTGCCAGTCGGCCAAGTTACATATCTGCTACAACTTCTGCACCCACTCCCGTTGTTCCAGTACCTATTGACTATCAGGTTCCTGTGCTTGTACGATATATCAAACATGCTTCACATGAGGTATTTTCTGATCTATGCTCTAATTCTTGTGTTGAAAAGGCTAAATATTACAAAGGTTCTCTGAATTAGTAAGAGAGAATGACGAGCTTAAAGGAAAGATTTCTTGCCTTAATAGCCGAACCTCTGCCTACAAACTTAGAGTAGAAGCCTTAGAAAAGGATGTCGTTCAATATAATAATGATTTAAGCAATAAAAATTGTCTTGTCATGCATCAGAAGAAAGTTATTGATGAACTTAGTGCTGAGCTAGATTCTTTGAAATCAAAATTTGAAAATGCCGATTTTCATTTTAGAAAATTTGATTGTTCTAGTGAGCGTGTTGAGAAAATGATAAGTTCTAAACTTAAGTTTAGGGAAAACAAAGGAGCTGGTGTAGGTTTTGTAGAAATTGCACCTCCCTACAATCACAACTACACCGGATTGCCTCTTTCGGATGAGGAAATAGATAATGAGAAAAATATGGAATATGGGAAGGGGTTGGTGGTTGAACCCGCAAAGAGTGTTCCCATAAAGATAACAGAACCAAAGGGGTTAGTGGTAGAGCCAGTTAAGTCTGTGCCAATTATGATTGTTGAACCAGAAGGGCACAGGAAACAATCGAAGTATGTTGCTCAACTTAGTGATGTTCCAATTGCTAAGTTCGTTAAATCAGAAAGCAATGAAATGAGCAACCATGTTAAATCTGAAAATAACAACTCTAACAATGTCAATGATGACACATCTTCAATAAAATCTAATTTTTCAATTGGATCAATTGAATCGATGTTGTTTAAAAGCATTGCAAAATCTATCAACTTTGAAAGCACTTCAAGTCCGTCAACTGAGTCGGAAACATCAGATGAATCTGACTCAGAAAATGTGTTGGATTCAAAAACTGTCGGGACAGGAACAGTAAAAGAAGTAACTACTGAATTTAAATGTGTGAATAATTCTGATGCTTCTACTTCATGTACAGAAACAGTTTTAGTTGAAGAATGGATTGAAGAAGATGAAGAATATTTTAATTCTAATGACTCTAAACTAAAAACAATTTCTGATTCTTCTGTTAAAAGTGATGCCAGTGTAGGTTTCGTTCTTAAGAGCAATGAACCCACCTCGACTACTTTTGCTAAAACTGATGATGGTTGGTTGAAGACTTCAAAGTTGTCAAGTAATGCGTGTCCTTATATGCCAAAGTTTCTCTTGAAACCAGCAGTAAATGGCACAACTGAGAAATATGTGCCACCAAAACCTGTTTTACAAAATGAAAAATGTTTTCAGAAAATTGGAAAACATACTTGTTCTAACTGTCATAAACAGGTCCAGGTCACACAAAGAAGGGCACAGAAACAACCCGCTGCACAAGGAAGAACTTGTCCTCATAAATCATCAGAATCTGCAAGTGCTCACAGATCAAAGAGTGCTGCATATGTTAAACAAAGCAGAAAGTTTAAGGACAGTTGGAGAAAATTATCCAACAAATCGCATTTATCATCTTCTGTTGGATCAAATGAACCAGGATATGCTCCTTACGTGAAGAAGCAGACGTGTTACAATTGTGGAATTCCTGGTCACATTGCTCGAAATTGCACACATCGTCCTTATGTGCCATATTATAAACAGAATCAGAGGGTTATACCCGGATATAACAACTATTCCCAGTCAATGAAGGTTCCTCAACCTAAGACAAGGAAGAATGTGAATCCAAAGGTTAAACCATCAGATGGTGACTGGAATGCTGCTAAGAACAAACGAAAGGTTGTTGAAGAACAAAAACAGATTTTCAAATCTAAACAACCTGAAAAACCAAAAGTGTCTACTCCAAAAGTAGCTAAATCGTTTGTTAAGCCTAAACAACTTTGGAAACCAAAAGCAGCAGCAATTCCAAATTTAAAGGACATGTGTTTGAGGGAAGTATCTTATATCGATGCTTCTGGATTGCCCAGGACCGCTATGGCCTAGGTACCGATGTCTAATTAATCTCCTTACTTATGCAGGGACAGCCTAGGAGGATTATCGCCAGCCACTGGTATGTTGATAGTGGTTGTTCCAAGCATATGTTAGGTGACATCTCTCTGTTACATAATTCTACATCTTTTAACACAGAGTATGTTTCCTTCGAAGGAGATAAGGGAGGTAAGGTCAGCATGGCAGGTACATTTAAATTTGATGCATAAATTTTGAAAATGATTGATTGGTCGTTTATTTGAGAATGGTTATAGAAAAGAACAAAAAAAATTTTCTTATTTTTAGGTGAATTTTATACATAAATTTGTCTTTTCCCTTTATTTATGCACAAAATTTAGGGGGGAAGGGAGAATCAAGAAAAGAAACAAAAATAGTGTTTTATTTTATTTATGTACAAAATTTAGGGGGAGATAGGAGAAAAAAATAAGAAAATACAAAAACATGTGAAAAAGGAAAACTACAAAAAGAGTTTTTGTTGTATCACTTGTGATAAAGACTGACACACATAAGACCAGTATTGAAACGGTTAGGCTCGAGAGTGATATGTTGGTAGGCTTGGTCCTGACGACTGGAAAATTGGCTGATCTAGTGACACACTTAAAGAGAACGTATGGCCTCAGTAGGAAACGTCACTTGGATTTGGTACATTTTTTATTTGAATGCGTGCGTGACGTCCCGATACACACTGTGTTCTAGGTCTGAAATCTTTTTCTGAAAATTTCGTGTATCTCCTTTGTTTTGTGTAAGCAAAGACCTGGGGATGCTAGGCAATGTCAGCTTTTGCTGCATCTAGATATATGCTGACCTAGCTGTACATTGTCGCCTATAGATCAAAAACACCAGAAGAGGCCAATGAGTCCAAAACGATGCCAATGAGCACATCAAAAGAGGCCCTCTAGAGCCCAAAACACCAAAACCTATATCATTTGAGAAATCAAATTGATTTGTATATTATACCATTCTATCTCTATATGATCTATTCTTTTCTCTTCTCAACCAAGTCCTAGTCAAGGTTTTAGAATTCTAGAACAGACACTGTGAAAATATGTGGTAGGGAAACTGCTTGCATGATAGAGTGTACCACACATAATTCCAGGAATTGATTGTGACTTGCTTGAGTGTCCATAATTAATACACCAAAACATGATAAATTAGTCACGGACAGTCAAATAAGAAGGTCTAAGGAAATAAGTTTTAGTGGACAAATATACTGGCAATTGCCTGGACCGACTGGAGTAAATCCGTGTTGATAAGTGTGCATGAGTCTAAATCACAGTGATATTTTCCCCTAAGAATAACAAAGTTTAGTTATTTTTATTTCAATTTATTTTTCATCTATTTTGATTCTTATTGTTTTGCTTTTGTTTTTTTTTCTTTTTAGTTTTAATTTTTGTAAAATTAACCGTTCTTGAAGTTTTGACCGATCATTCAAAAGATTTGAAGAAATTCAAGTTTCTTTTGAAAATTTTAATCGGAAGTTCTTGGATTTCCTTGGTGTTCATGATACTGGATCCTCTGTTATATTTAAATGTTTGCTTACCAAGTTCTGAGAATGTGCAGAATTTGATTTGAAAAGGAAAACAGGGGTTGATGAAGAATGATTTTCAGTTGCTGACAAGCATGAAACATTGTGATGAAAAGATGTACCTGAGTCAAAAGAACTTGATGTGATGGTGTGTTCTGATAATGAAAGTACACATGAAGAAGTACCTGTGAAGTTGCTCGAAAGAAAAAGACTGAAAAAAAAGAGTTATGAGAATCATCCTCTCACTTCCTCTTTTAGCAAGAGTTCAAGCAAATGCTGATGATGATCCAAGTGTGGATCTTACTCACAGAATGAAGAAGTGGCCCGAGTTTGAGAGTGCGGAAAAGAAGACTTTCAACAAAAACAACACCAACACCCCAGCAACAATCTAGGGGGAGATCACAATGCTACATTCAAATTATGAAGACCATTTGATAGCATCAGTCTAGGGGGAGATTGTTGGGTCTAGAATATTGAGACTGACGCTATCAAATAAATATTGGTGATCCGTATTAGTGTTTTACTATTTAGGACCGAGAACACTTGGGTTCTCGGTTATTTAAGGTGTTTAGGTAGAGAACTAATTAGTTCTCAGTTATTAGTTCTCAGTTAGTATGTTGGGCTTTATTCTTGTAGGATGGGCTGTGGGACTGTTAAGGCTATGTGAGCCCAAGTCCTACGTATAAAAGGTGTTTTATTGGTTCATTTGTAACTAGCGGTTTCTATCAATAATTCAAAGCTCTCTAGTATCAGACGAATCCATTAGAGATCGTATGCTAGTTGAGATTAATCATTCAATCATTCATATTATCCGTTCCTTGATTGCTGTTTAGTTTGTTTCCGCCATCCTAAATAGTTACTTGATATCGTTATTATTAATTTGGGACTTACAACGGGTTTGGCAATCATTCAAAATAAAAAACCACATTGTTTTTCCTCATTGTTCATCACTGATTCACTTCAAAACCATCATCACGTTCCATCACTTCTAGAACCATCTTACATGTCATTTCGTCTTCATCACAGTTCATCACATCCAATGCCATCTTCCATTCTCATCTTCATTTGTAAGTTTACTTATTTCTTTGAATTTTTGTTATTTGTTAATAGTTAATCGCCAAGTGTATGTATTATAAGGGAATTGCAAACATTGTATTCAAATGTATGGATAGTATGTATAGATTATAAGAGACTTGAAAATTGCCAGGTGTTAAATCTAATAAGTTTTCATTTGACGGTACAAATTTGAGTTACTCTACATTTCGACCCCATCGCAATGCGGTATATGTAAAATTCAACCTTTAATTTGACTCGGTCTTTTTATTACATGTTTCAGTTTTCAGTTTTCCCGTTATACACATTTTATGCTTTTTATTGTACAATATATATTCAATAACTTTTAATTTTTTATCCAACCGCGATGCTATTGAGTTAAATCGGATATATATCTTAAATAGAAGTGCCTATGGATTTTACGCCTCCGGCACCTCTACTTACATAATTTATACTTTTGGTCCTTGCAGTATTAATTCACTTTACACCCGTTAAGTTTCATATTTTCTATTTCGTCATCACCTCTCAGCTTTTAAAGTTTGCATGTTTTTACCCCTAAAACTATTTTTTAATGTATGTGTTTTTATGTACATGCCGGTATATATTCGAGTTGGTCTACATGTCAAGTTGCGTCACATTTTCATTCAACAATATAAATTAGAGTTACTTTACGTTTCAACCCCGCCTCAACGCACTATAGGTAAAATACCCTTGATGTGACTGTGTCTTTTGATTATATATGTTAGTTTTCCCTTTATACATGTTTTATGCTTTTTTCTAGGAAAAATGGAAATAAATAATCACAACTATTGACTATTTGCCAATAACAGTCCCAACTACGAAAATCACCAATATTGGTCCCAACTTTCGACATATTGGAAACCAACGGACCCAAACTAACGGAGGCTAACTCCGTTAGTGTGATGCTGACGTGGCATGCTTAGGTGGCAAGATGATCCTACGTGGCATCCTACGTGGCATGCCACGTGGCAAAATGATCCTACGTGGCATCCTACATGGCATGCCACGTGGCAAAATGATCCTACGTGGCATGCCACGTCAGCATCACACTAACGGAGTTAGCCTCCGTTAGTTTGGGTCCGTTGGTTTCCAATATATCGAAAGTTGGGACCAATATTGGTGATTTTCGTAGTTGGGACTGTTATTGGCCAATAGTCAATAGTTGGGATTATTTATTTCCATTATTCCTTTTTTCTATACGTTTCATATGTATGAGTCATGTCACATACATATACAGATACGTTATGACTGTACCGTATAAATTTGATTACTTTAGGTTTTTATCCAACCGCAATACTGTTGAGTTAAATCGAATACGTTAAAATGCACGTTTTCGTATGGTTAACGCATCATATAACACTTGGACTAATCCATTCGGTTGCAATGTACCCGCGTTGCAATGCGCGTGGCTCCAATTACTAGTTATCTATCTTAAATGGGTGTGTCGTTGGCATTTCCACCAACACCCCCCTTAAGTTTTACATTTTGCTTTTTTACACCATTTAACTCTCAAATTTTACATTTTTCTTTTTAACCCCTCAACTTTTAAAGTTTTATTTTTTAACCCCTCAACTTTGAAAGTTTGCTTTTGTAACCCTCAAGTTTAAATTCTGCCACCCTATCAAGTTTTCAATAAAGCATTTTTCCCCTTCACTATTACTCCCTATTTTAAAAGTTGTGTTTTTACCTATTGCACTATTACTCCATTTTTACTACCACCACCCTTGTGTTATTACTCCCCGCGCTATTACTCCATTTTTACACCTCCACAATCTTAAACATTTCATATGGTGAACGCATCATATGGCGCATGGGTAAACCCATTCGATGTTGCAATGTACATGCGCCACATAGCGTGCAAGTCTAATCACTAGTTGTAAACTACAATTAAAGTCACTGTGGTTAGTGCTAGATTGATCCCTAAGTTTAGGTCTGACAATTTTAAACATGAACATGTTAACATGAGACAAACACGTTCTTAACATGTTTCATGTTTGGCCCTAGTAAGTTTTGTGTCTTAAACAGGGCGACACATTTAGGACACGATAAAATTCATGTCTAGATAGGTTAAGATCTGTCAACGTGTTAGCGACCTGTTAGTGACCTATTTATATTTATAATGGATGTTATGATATGAATTTTATGGATTTTAGTTTTAAATTTTCTAAGGATTAAAAGGTTAAAGACTATTATGTTAAGAGTCATGTATTAGTAAAGACTTCTATGAACTTTTGAAAATTTTTTGTTTCACTAAACAAGTTCCTAAATATGTAATATTTATCGTGTTCATAAACATGTTTTTTTAACATGTAGTTCCATGTTGACCTGTTTCTAAACACGTCTTGTTTGTGTTAGGAAAAAATAACAGGGGTGTCATGTTCGTGTCTAGTATCTTAAGTCATGATGACTTATTGCGTCCTGTTTGACCTGTTATACCAACCGTACCTAAGTCCTTAATTCCTAAAAATTCTTAGTTTTTAGATTATTGTCACAAACGTTCCCATGGCAAACGGATGTCAAACCATCGCTAGAACTGAGAGGTATCTTCGTCATTTTGCTTTGAACGATGGGATTATGATAGACTTTTTAAATTTATTATTTATTATTATTATTATTATTTTTATTATTATTATTATTATTATTATTATTATTATAGCTAATGCCCATTAACCCGCACTCGCTCCCTTTAAAGTCATGTGAAGCAATTGTTTAATGTTGGTCTAACGACCATGTTACATGGAAGTTAAACAATTACACCTGGTCTAATAGTTAAGATGTTAAACACGTACTATGATTGGGTATTTGTAATTTGTAAATTTATAAGCTTAACTAATGTTGGATGGATGGTGACCGATTAATATATAAGTATTCGGTGACCAAATTACTTGTACTACATTTAACAAAGGGAAAATCACAATACTGGTCATTGACCAAGTGATTTTACCAAAATGGCTACCTCCCATCTCTTGGGAGAGAGGCCTCACAGGTTTCAAGGCGTCTCTAAGAGGCTTCCCGTGAGGACCAAAACAGAACCGCCACGTGTCTCTCTCCCTGTTAGACGTCTTGGTAAGAGCGTCTCCGAGACGTCTCCGGCAGCACCACCACATGTTTCTCTCTCCTTCGTGACGTCTCCAGCACCACCACCTGTTTATCTCTCCTTCGTGACGTCTCCGGCGCCACCACCACATGTTTCTCTCTCATTCGTGACGTCTCCGGCACCACCACCACTTGTTTCTCTCTCCTTCGTGACGTCTCAGGCACCACCACCACCTGTTTCCCTCTCCTTCATGACGTCTCCGACACCACCATCACCTGTTTCTCTCTCCCTTCACTGTGTAAATCTTTCATATTTTCATGTGTCCTGAAAGACCAAAACGTATGAGATGGGACCGAAACATATTTTAAACGTATTGTGAGTTTGGAGTGAAGTGAGTTCTTGTAGTAGCTGAGGAAAGAGTGGGAGGGAAGTTTGGGTGTGGGTGGAGATGTCAGGAAGGAGAGAGAACCTGTGAGGCCTCAGCTAAGGAAACAACCATATCTTTTGTCACATCTATATTTAAAAATTAAGGATTAAAAAAATCATATTAAACATGTGTCACTCAGTTATTAGTCCTTTCTAGAAGCCTCTTAAAAATGTCTCGGAACCTATGAGGCCTCTCTCTCTCAAAAGACAGGAGGTGACCATTTTAGTAAAATCAGTTGGTCAATGACCATTATTATGATTTTCCCTTTAACAAATTTCTTTTGTGAGTATGAGGTACTGTTATGTACAAAGTTTGCATACGTTTTCATTGGGTACATGTGTTATTTGCACATGGTGCTGTCCTTCGGTTTCAAAACCCTTGCCTGTTTGTTGCCATAGCAGAGAGATTCTCTCTTGCTCTCTCAAAAGATGCTTTCTCTCTATCCCCTTCTGTTCAAACATTTTCTGGCGGATGTGTTGGTTTAGCCGATGACCAGCCTTTCGAATTATATATCAACAATAAAATTTAAAACATGTAAATTTAGTATATGATAAAAAAAATGTTATACCATTACGTCCATTAAATAAATATGTGGGATTTTGAGCGCACTAAGCACATATGTAGTGGGCGCTAATTTAGCGCCCATTCCTTTCATTTTATTGGTTGCCACGAATTTCAAGAAAACAATCCAAAATGCAGCGTTAAAAAATTAACGCCTAAAACTTGTTTTGGGATTTTAAGGCACAGGGGGTGGTGTAGAGGGCCTTAAGAGGCGGTAAAATGGGATTTAAAGTACCATTAACGCCCTACCACACTTGCTATAATAGCATTCACATTCCTATCCCCTATCTCCATCCATCAATTTACTCTAAAAATTCACTATATTTTCTCTCTCATTTTCAATTAAATAATGTTTTTCTATACATTTATAATAACTTTTTCTTTTTCTCCTTTCACATCTACTTTAAAAAATATTAAAAAATAACTGTTGGAGAACAGTGTCCGTCTAAATATATAGATGAAACATTTTTTCTCTCCTTCACTTACAACCCCTTAAAACAACTTTTTAAAATATGAAGGATTCACTTACACAAATTTAATGGATATGTTGTGAATGCTCTAATATATGTAGAGGGTGTTTGGGATTGAGTTTCAAAACTGCTTATTGACTTATTGGCTTTTTGAAAAAGCCAATAAGTCAATAAGCTGTTTGTGTAACCCAAAAGCACTTTCTGTTTTGACTTTTAAATTTTGGGTTTTAAGGGTGAAAAAGCTGTTTTTGAAAAGTTAGAAATCCTGGCTTTTAGCTTTTGGCTTTTGACTTTTGGAAAAAAAATTACAAATTTACCACTCATACAACCAATATTCACAATAAGTTAAGCGAAACACTTAAAAAAATAACAATTTATTGACTTTTTGACGTTTCTCATCTCAAAAGCTATTCCAAACACTTTTTTTAAAACTCCTTTTCAAAAAGTCATAAGCCAATAAGCACTTTTGACCAAAAGCACTTTTGCATCTCCAAACTCAATCCCAAACGCCCTCGTAATTGTTTTACTGCACAATTATAATTACATAGTTCGTTCATATGTCAAACCAAGCTGACTTAGACATATAGTTTTTTTTGAACGACCAATAAACGATGTCCCAACTATTCAGATACCTTCAATAATTTAGATGCACTATATTTATATGCACTATTATAGTTAGTGGTGCATATATAGATTTAACTTCTTTTTTTTTTGTTGTCCATTAATTACTAACTTTTGTTTGTACAATCTTGCAACCACCCAAAAATTGGATTTGTCACATCTTTTGAGAAATAATATACATAAAGAAATCATTTCTTTTTAATTTGTTAAGATTATGTTTCTATATTTATATCGTCAAATGGCCGGCTGTTTGTCTGCATGCATTAGTATCCATCACCAACAGTTCATCTACTAACGTACCGATGAGTGGAGAAGGGAAGGTGGTTTGCGTGACAGGGGCATCTGGGTACATAGCTTCATGGCTCGTTAAGCTCTTGCTTGATCGCGGCTACACCGTTCATGCTACTGTCCGATCTCTGGGTCAGTGCTTTTAATCTGTTTGGATATCAGTGTGGATCAAGTATTTCTACTAATTCTAGTAAAATATGTTGCAGATGATCCAATAAAGACAGATCATTTGCTTGCTCTTGATGGAGCTAAGGAAAGACTATGTTTGTTTGAAGCTAACTTAAGTGTTGAAGGGTCTTTTGATGCTGCAGTTAATGGCTGTGTTTGTGTTTTTCACACAGCATCTCCTGTAATTCTATCTCCAGTTGATGACCCACAGGTCACTTTTTATTCTTTTGCTTTCAAGTTTTCAAAATTAGTTTAAGTTTTAATTAAACCATGTTTGGTGTCAGACGAAATTGGTAGATCCTGCACTGAAGGGGACATTGAATGTGCTTAAATCAGCTGCAAAAGTTGAATGTATGAAGAGAGTGGTGTTGACGTCTTCAATAGCTACAGTTATGTTTGGTGTCGAACTTCCAACTTCTGGTGGTGTAGTGGATGAAACATGGTTTTCGGATCGAGTCATTTGTGAGCAGACAGAGGTATACACTACACAGTGTTAGAAAATTGTTGGTAATCTGTTGGTGAAACAAACTGACAACAGAAAATCGTTGGTAATCTGTCGATAGTCCGTTGGTGAAGTTGGCGTTGTTGATCCTTTAGGGACACGTCAATGATCCGTCACTCGGCTACCGATGTTATAAGTAAATGGCTATTTTCGGGAAAAAAAATCAAATAATTGATTTGGTGGAATAAGTTTATGATACATTGGCTTGTTAACGTATAAAGTATGAAAAAGATTTTTATAACATGTTACATGTGTAATTTTGATTTCCTTCATCATAATTTTCATTTGTTATTTTCTTCATGCATAGTTTTTTGTTAGAACATCACGCCCTAAACGAAACACAAAAAAAACTTTTATTATTGAGCACACAAAATACAATAACCTAACCATCTATTTATACTCCCAAACCCACTATGACTCTAACACCAATTAACTAATTATTAAAGCAAACTAGATAAACATAATTATTATTATTTTTTTTGGATCGGCTATAGCGGAGTGGCCTGAATCCCACTCACATCTCCCATCGGCCCGGGTAGGAATCCCGTGGTTGGCATTGAAGCCAGGATTGAGCCGGTGCCACAACTCGCCCCCCAACGGGATTCGACCCTGAGACCTCTCCCGAGCGGGAACCCACCTGTATATGGTGGTAAACCCTCCCACCTTAATCACTGGGCTGTGGCTTCATTGGCAATTAATTAACTGATAATTCAAATAAATGAACTAAACTATATTTATCTAGAATCCACTAGAATTATCCGTAACCCATTTAAACTTTATGCTTAATCCACCAAATCGTAATTATTCTTCATTTTTATGCGTAACTATGATTTTCCTTTATATGTAATTTTCAGTTGATATATCCTTCATTCGTAACTCTTTTTTACACTTGTATGTTAAGAGCCTTTGTACGCTAACCTACCCGGATTTGGTGATTCTCTTTATAATTAAGGGTATTGTGTTCTTTTAGTGGTGGTATCACGTTTCAAAGATTCTTGCTGAGAATGCAGCTGTAGAATTTGCAAAAGAGAATGGTCTGGATTTGGTGATCATAAATCCTGGCTATGTGATTGGTCCTCTCTTACAATCTTCACTCAACTTCACCTCAGAGGGATTTATTAGCTTTGTAGAAACTGGTAATTGTTCATTGTAGCTATAGTTCATTTCAAACAATGACATCCTGCATTAAAGTTGTTGTTGAATATCTATATGCAGGAAAGGAAATATTTGAGGATGGAATCTACCTACTTGTTGATGTTAGAGATACTGCTACCGCGCATATATTAGCATTTGAGAAACCCGAAGCTAATGGTAGATATTGTGTGGTCGGAGATGTGATTCGATCATCTGAGATCATGATGATCTTAGACAAACTCTACCCTGATCATGGCTATTCTCAAAGGTAATTATTAATTAGTACAGTTGACCTTTATATATTGTTTTTTTTTTGTAGCTAGTGATTGAGTACCTAAAAGAAGGTTGGGATTACTTGTTTTTTGTTTAATTTTGGATAGGTATAAAGACAAGGGTGCCGAGACGCTACCATATAATGTATCGAAAGCAAAGGCAGAAAGTCTAGGTCTTGAGTTTACTCCATTGGATGTCAGCCTCAAGGATACTATTGAAAGCCTAAAAGAGAAGAAATTTATGAACCTATAAGTTCTTGGGTTATTGTATGTTTGTTTCTATATTGTTGTTGATAAAAAAACTAATATAAATTGTGTTCAATTAAATAAGCTTTATGAACTTGAAGAAAAATCTTATTTTAAGACGTGTAAGATCCTTTAACAAGTAAACAAACACAATATTATCGATATGCATATTTAAAAATATGAAAATGACACGAAATATAAGAAAATAAAATGCATTTTGGCACGGAATAATACTCGCATAAGTAAGTTGTATTTTTAAAAATTGTGAGTTAAGTTCTTACTCTTTGTTTAATTATCCGTAACATAGATGTCTCTTCGCACTAAGGGCATCCATAATGGGCACATCCGAACTAGTCCACGGTAGCATTCGCCCGGATGATAAGGTGGAAGGGTTTAGTTCGTTTAAACGGACTAGTCTGCTTGGGTGAGAGAGGTGCCAACATTTTTTTTGAAGAGAAACAACTTTGATTAATAATGATACATATACGCAACTCTATGTTTGTCCAACATTATAAACCCGAAATAATTTATTTTTTATTTATTTTAATTATGTCTTATATATGATACATCCTTAAATTGTATAATTTTCTTTTTTTTCTTTTTTCTTTTTATTGGCACTGAAGCGTCATTTAGTACCCCAATACTCTTCCTCTTCTTCAAAGACGTGTCCTTAATACCTTTCAAATTCTTATGACTGGTCTTCATAATTTGCCAAAAGCTACACAATGGTTTTTAAGATTGGCATAAACTTTATTTGAGTTGTAATTTTTTTGGTAATTGGTTAATAGCTACCTGACAAGTTTTTGGTAGTGTTTATCTAACGAGTATGTTTAATAAGCTATATACCCAAAACCACTAACATACCTTATACTCAACAGAGGTAATCAATTGTAGAAATCCCACATGTTTTATGCCTGGTATGAAACAAGCTTATGAAATCGAATTTGAGGTTGAGATTACCTTAGGCCTTAGGGTATATATACTATAACGTCCTCATGTGTTAAAGATGTTATGAAGAGTTAAGGGCGTTAAATATCACTCCCACTAGGCGTTAAGATCATTAAAAAAGTAATTCATTAACTTGTTAACGAATGTGAAAGAATATTGAATGTTAAATACACAATCAATTTAACATTTATATTTGAGGGGCATTAATAAAAGGGGGACCATTTCATTAAAGGCGCGAAGGACGTTACGGGTGATAAAGATGCCTACATAAAATAAAGAATCGTGAAAGTATATCGAATACATTAAAGAGTACCAAACACGACCCGTTGTGATCCCTGTTTGTTCCGTTTAAAAGGGTGTTTGCGATTTAGTTTGGAAATGCAAAAGTGCTTTTGGTAAAAAATGCTTATTGGCTTATAACTTTTTGAAAAAGAGTTTTAAAAAAGTGTTTGAATTAGCTTTTGGGTGTCAAAAAGTCAATAGATTATTATTTTTTAAGTGTTTTGCTTAACTTATTATGAATATTGGCTGTATGGGTGGTAGATTTGTAATTTTTTTTCAAAAGTCAAAAGCCAAAAGCTAAAAGCCAGGATTTCTAACTTTCCAAAAACAGCTTTTACACCCTTAAAAGCTAAAAGTCAAAACAGAAAGTGTTTTTGAGTTACACAAAGAGCTTATTGACTTTATTGGCTTTACTTGTTTTGAAACTTTTAATCCCAAACACCCTCTAAATTTGACTCCACCCAATATTTTCCCTGCCAAAAATAATCTGCTTACCTCACTGCAACAACGAACCCCGAAGTTTTGAGAAAGATGAGTGGAGAAGGCAAGACGGTTTGCGTGACAGGGGCATCTGGGTACATAGCTTCATGGCTCGTTAAGCTCTTGCTTGATCGTGGTTACACTGTTCATGCTACTGTCCGATCCCTCGGTCTGTCTCTCCCTCTTTCTTATTTTGGATTTCATTTTGTTGAGATTTCTAGTTTTAGGGTCTAATCGACTGATTCCCAACTTGGAATTGATATGGGTTTGTTATAAATTTTATAATTACAGACCACACTAAACATTTTTAAATGTTTAAGCATCAACAACAGGGTAGACTTGAAAAGAAACGACTTTGATTTTAAAAGTCAAAGTTTACGCATTAAATCATTCAAGTATTTGATAATTTATAGTTATTAATCCAATCTGTATCTGATTAGTAAGTAAATGAAAATGTTTGTAAACAATAATTCGATTAATCCCTGTTAATCACTAGTCGATACCCACCGCCCTGACTAGTTGGATTGCGGGTCAAAACGGGTTATGATCAAAATAAGGTTTTATAGAAAGTATCTATTTTACTAACCTAAATTGTCATTGAAGAGACTAAAGTGAACTCATTTTGTTGACAATTGAATCTTAATTGTGGTGTGTGGTTAGAGGGCTGCATTGTAGGCTATATGATCAATCTAACTCCTGCATTTCCTTTTGTTAAAATACGAATGTTGCAGATGATCCGAAAAAGACAGAACATCTTCTTGCTCTTGATGGAGCTAAGGAAAGACTATGTTTGTTTGAAGCTAACTTAACTGCAGAAGGATCTTTTGATTCTGCAGTTAATGGCTGCGTCTGCGTCTTTCACACAGCATCTCCTGTTCTACTTTCAGTTGATGACCCACAGGTTTGTCAACTTAATCATTCTTTTTCACTTAAAGATCTCCAATAAAGTTATATGAAGCCTTAAAATCATTTACGGAAAGATAAGTTTTGTTTCATTTTCCACTAGGTACAATTGATAGATCCTGCAGTTAAGGGGACACTTAATGTTCTTAAATCAGCTGCAAAAGTTCAATCTCTTAAGAGAGTGGTCTTGACTTCTTCCATGTCTGCAGTAACGTTCGGCCCACGACTCGCGGAGTCTGGTGTTGTGGTAGATGAAACCTGGTTTTCAGATCCTTCATTTTGTGAGCAGAAGAAGGTATAGATAGATTTGTCTAAAGTCGGCTACAAAATGTTGTAACTAATTGATGTTTTTGTAAACTTCAGTTGTGGTATCAACTTTCAAAGACCCTGGCTGAGGATACTGCTGTTAAGTTTGCAAAAGAGAATGGTTTGGAGTTGGTGGTTATAAATCCTGGGTATGTGATCGGTCCTATCTTACAGCCGACTCTCAACCTTACTTCTGAGGGCATTATGAGCCTGATCAGGAATGGTAATTGTTGATTACAGCTAAAGTTCATATGCATGATTCATGAATTAAGTTTTAATGTTGTGTAAGATATTGATTTTCGTACATCCAGGAAAAGAAGTACTTCCAGATGGAATTTATAGACTTGTTGATGTGAGAGATGTTGCTACTGCGCATATTTTAGCCTTTGAGAACCCTGAAGCTAATGGTAGATACTGCTTAGTTGGCAAAGTGGTTCGGTCTTTAGAGATCATGAAGACTGTAAATAAACTATACCCGAGTCTTGGCAATTTTGAAAGGTAACACATAAACAACATGATCATAAAAATATAATTTTTTTTTTGTACCAGGTGACTCAAAATCTGAATTACTTACATGTTGGTAGGCAAAAAGACGGAGAGTGTGTTGAACCTCTACCTTATAGTGTATCAAGGGCAAAAGCGGAAAGTCTAGGGGTTAATTTTACTCCAATGGAGGTAAGCATCAAGGACACTGTTGAAAGCCTCAAGGAGATGAACTTGTTAAGCGTCTAAAACACCAAATGATGTGAATGTATGGATTTGTTTCAAGACAATGATGGGTTTCCTCAGAAGATTCATTTTTGTTGCTTTTCAGTTTTCCTTTTTTTTTTTTCTGTTATTATGACATTTGCTAAACTTGGCTATTTGAACCCATTTTTTAGCAATTCATTTTTGCTAAATATTTTAATCTATTTGTTTATCAACTCAATGAAAAGTTGGATGGTGAAATGTCACAACAAAATTGCATGATGGAAAAAAACATGGGTCAACATAAAAAAATCTGGAACGTCAACAAAAAATGTGAGGAAAGTTTTTTGATATGTGATCGGTCCCCTCATTTGTAAATGGCTGTCCATACATTAGTCAAATCGGAACGGTAAAACATTGTGTATATTTGATCAAATGGATTTCCTGGAGTCTACAGCCAACAACTTATCTATCAACTCCCAAGTTTAAGACTGGAGAAGGGAATGTGGTTTGCGTTACAGGGGCTCCATGGCTCATTAAGCTCTTGCTTGATTGTGGCTACACCGTTCATGCTACAGTTATCCCTTGGTCTGTGCTTTCAATCTGTTTTCATATATCCAAACCATACCTACATCAGTTTTGATCAATCCAACTTTTGAATTCCTTTAAAACCTATCTAATGATTACAATAAAATACGTTGCAGATGATCCAAAAAAGACAGAACATCTGCTTGCTCTTGATGGAGCCAAGGAGAGACTATCTTTGTTTGAAGCGAACTTGAGTGTAGAAGGGTCATATGATTCAGCAGTTAATGGCTGCGTTTGTGGAATTGTGTCTTCCACACAGCATCTCCTGTTCTACTTTCAGTTGACGGCCCACAGGTCAACATTTCATTCTTTTGCTCTCAAATTTTCAGAATTGGTATAAAATTTAAAACATGTTGGTGCATTGAAGATTTATTTGTTTATTTTTATTTTATATTATTTTTTGTATCAGGTGGAATTGCTAGATCCTGCAGTGAAGGGGACACTGAATGTTCTTAAATCAGCTGCAAAACTTCAACCTCACCTGTGAGGGATTTCTGAGAATCATAGAAATTGGTAAATGTCCTATATTATAACAAAAATTCATCACACAATGAAAACCTGCATTTAAGTTTTTAAATTTTAATTATGCAGGAAAGGAAGTATTTGCAGATGGTATATGCATAGTTGTTGATGTCAGAGATATTGCTACCGCACATATAATGGCATTTGAGAAACCAGAAGCTAATGGTAGATACTGTGTGGTCAGGAATGTGGTTCGATCTTTGGAGATGATAATGATCTTAGACAAACTCTACCCTGATCTTGGCTATTCTATAAGGTAATTAGTCTATTTGCTCTTATAATATTTTGCACAGTTGACAAACTTTGTAGACTTTGTTTTCTTGTTCTTGGTAATAAGTGATTATCTATTAGACCATGTGTAGTGGGGGGTGAAAAATATAACGCCCCCTTTCTGATTGGTCCACGTGGCAGCTGAGCTGAGTCAGCATGGGGCTTTAATTCAAAATGGGGGTGTAGTGGGGGGCGTGAATTTGTTTCTATTTTTTAAATAATAATAATAATAATAAAATAAGAAGATAAGAAAGTAGGAGAGAGAGGCTGAGGTGTCGAAAGATGATTGGGTGATGTTTGTGATGTCGGGCGCTAAAACGAAAACGCCTTGGCCACTTTTTAGCACATAGAGCCCCCATGTAGTGGTGTTGGGGGCGCTATGTTAGTTTTCACGCCCTGAATCGCGCTCCAGTACAAATGGTCTTAAAGAGGAAGTTGAAGTTGAAGTTGAATTTGTTCAAATTTGGATAGGTATAAAGATAAGAGTATCACTACGGTACCTTATAGCGTATCGAAGGCAAAGACGGAAAGTCTTGGTTTCACCTTTACTCCTACTGAGGTAAGCATCAAGGATGTTGTTGAAAGCCTGAAAGAGAAGAAACTTGTGAACATATAACTTCTTCATATGTATGATTGGGAACAAGTGGAGAATGGAAACTTCAATCCTTGAAGTGTGTTCTTTTATTATGCAATAATAAATTATGGAATGTTATAAATAGTTTTGCGTAATCTACTTCTCTATCCGCCAAGGTATGATCCTTCGAGCGTGATGTCATCTCAGTCGATCTCACCGGTCGGTGGCATAGATCTCGCTTCTCCGATCATGATTCCGGCAATGGGCATGGTGACCTTGTTCCTATACCATGTTCAACATTTTGGATAATAAAACAACAAATATACCAAGAGGCCCAACCGTAAGGTACACGTGGCCCAAGGAGAGGCGAGAAGTGTGCAATACGAGTCTTTTCAGGTTTTCCCTTTTAGTTACGATACAGAGTTCTAATAACGCAGTGATATCATAAGGAGGCCGAACCAATACCAACTTATTGCCGTTGCAACACGCCGTGGAATTACGCTAGTTATATATAATAATATGAAACATCGATCAAACAATAAAATGGTGTATATTTCTTCAATTTTGTTTTTTTTTTTTTTAAAAATATGTGTTCTAAAATGATCATGTGTGTGTATGGCATGGTTATATTGTAAACCACTGAGTGAAAACCCGGGAAATACCTATGTAACAAACTAACTTTTTTTTTATATAAAAAAACTACTCCCTCCGTCCCAATTTAAATGTCCTAGTTCAAAAAACACACATTTAAAGAAATATTTTGTTTGTATGTGGTAAAATGACAATGATATCCTTAAAAGTGGTGATTGTGTTTAGTCTTTTACGGGCAAAACTGGAAATTACATTTCCATTTTTGGAAAGTGACATTTAATTTAGGACAAACAAAAAAGGAAAGTAGGACATTTAAATTGGGACGGAGGGAGTATAATGTTAAAAACGACGGACGGTTAATCATGCATCATGTGGTGGCGTTGATAGCCAAAAGACAAAGGGGTACATGCACCGATCGGGTTTGTCCCGATTGCTAAGTGTTTTGTGCCTTATGTCCAAGGCTTGATACCAAACCACATCGAGCCGGGGGTCTCACTGGAAGCAACCTCTCTATTCTTACGGGTAGAGGTAAGGTTGTCTACATCTTACCCTCTCAGACCCTACCTTAGCTATGCTATAGGTGGGATTAACTAAGTATGATGATGATGATATAAAAAAACTATATATATAAAAAAAGTTTCTGTTTATAGTCGTATAACACTCAACAACAACGTTTTTACATCATGTAACATTTTCTAGCCCAAGAATATTTTCATGAAAGGAAATCAATTATGTGGTTTTACTGTTTTTAAAAGGGAAAATGGATTTAATTACTCCAAACTATCGCCTATTGGCGGATAATACTCCCAACTATCACTTTGGCCATTAGCACTCCAAACTTTCAACTTGTTGGATTTTATCACTCCCAAACTAACTGAGGTCTAACCCAGTTAGTGTTTGTGGCCAAAATGTAAAAACCTAAACTTAAGGGAAAGTTTACGTGGCCAAAATATAAAAAACGAAACTTAAAGGACTTTTTTGAAAATTTTATATTATTATTATTATAAATCCCCCCCCCCCCCCCCCCCTTCTTTTTCTTCTTCACACCACCCTTCACCCTCCACCACCACCATCACCCCCTCTTCTGTAACAGAAACCCCCCCCCCCCCCTCTTTCTTCTGCCATCCCCACCAACCACCGCCTCCACCACCATCCCTACTATTATTATTATTATTATTATTATTATTATTATTATTATTATTATTATTATTATTAGTATCACGTGCTACTGCTACTTGCCTACTTCTCCCATAGTCTTCATCACCATTTCCCCATTTCTTTTTTTTTATTTCGAACAGAACTCCCATTTCTTTTATACCTGTATACCCAAAAACCAATTGCAACCCACCATTTCTTCCACCACCTCATCTCACCACCCACCCCACCCACTAGAGAGAGAAAAACGGGGAGAAGGAGAGCAGGGGGAAGAGAAAGAGCAGGGGGAGACGGTGGAGGGGGGTGGTTGTAGGGGATGACTGTGGAGGCGTGGTTGTTGGGGATGATGGTGGTGGCGGTGGTTGGTGGGGATGGCTGTCTGTCACAAGAAGAAGAAGAAGAAGAAGAAAGAAGGGTGTGGGGGGGGGGGGGGGTTGATGGTGGTGGTGGTGGAGGGTGAAGGGTGGTGGTGGCTGGTGAAGGTTGTGGAGATGGGTGGTGTGAAGAAGAAGAAGAAGGGAGGGGGGGGGGGGGGGGGGGGTTGGGATTTATAATATAAAATTTTCAAAAAAGTCCTTTAAGTTTCGTTTTTTATATTTTGGCCACGTAAACTTTCCCTTAAGTTTAGGTTTTTACATTTTGGCCACAAACACTAACTGGGTTAGACCTCAGTTAGTTTGGGAGTGATAAAATCCAACAAGTTGAAAGTTTGGAGTGTTAATGGCCAAAGTGATAGTTGGGAGTATTATCCGCCAATAGGCGATAGTTTGGAGTAATTAAATCCATTTTCCCTTTTTAAAATCATTATAGAAAGAATGTAATCAATAGCATTCTTGATCAAAATCTATTAACTAACGAAACAAATGTTGTAATACTAAATTCACCTAGTTATAAATTATGATTCTAAACTTAAGTGACCATTGTGTGATTAGCTATGTATTACCGAATTTTGATGACTCAGACGCTTAAAAGTTATACTAGAAAACAAAATAACATAATATTTCTTGTATTTTTGCTATCAAATGATTGATTCACTGCTGCAACTGAAGCCACTAACAACAACTTATCCACAAACTCCAAAGTTTGAGACTGATGAGTATAGAAGGGATCAAGGGAAGGTGGTTTGCGTTACAGGAGCTTCGGGGTACATAGCGTCATGGCTCGTTAAGCTCTTGCTTGATCGTGGCTACACAGTTCATGCTACCATCATGTCCCTTGGTCACTCTCTGGACCCTCATTATTATTTTAGCTTTGATCAGTCTGTTTTAGCATCATTTTTAGATCAGTCCTAGTAAATGTAGTAAAATATGTTGCAGATGATCCAAAACAGACACAACATCTGCTTGCTTTTGATGGAGCTAAAGAAAGACTATCTTTGTTTGAAGCTAACTTGACTGCAGAAGAATCTTTTGACTCTGCAGTTAATGGTTGTGTTTGTGTCTTTCATACAGCATCTCCTGTAACTTTTGCTCCTGTTGATGACCCACAGGTGGCTTTTCGTTCCTTTGCTCTCGAGTTTTAAAACTGGGACTAGTTCTAAAGTATTGGTGCATTCATGTTTGATATTTTTTGTGTGTGTGTGTCAGATGGAATTGTTAGATCCTGCAGTTAAGGGGACACTTAATGTTCTTAAATCAGCTGCAAAAGTTCAATCTCTCAAGAGGGTGGTCTTGACGTCTTCGCTGGCTGCAGTTTTGTTTTGCGACAAAGTTCGAAGTGGTGTGGTGGATGAAACCTGGTTTTCAGATCCAGTTATCTGTGAGCAGAGAAAGGTAGTGTACGTTAGCTTTGGCCGGGTGGTAGAGGCTTTTGCAGTTTTGCATTTTTGGGAGAAGACTCTGGCATGGGTAGATTAGGATTAATCTGGTGTAATTCAGGATTAGAGGTAGAGTTACATTTACTGTTAAAAATTAAAAAAGGAAAAAAAAAACTAGAATATTTTCGATAATTTTTAAGTGAAACAAAGTAACGAAAAAGAAAATCGTAGGGATTTTTTGGGGGTCTGTCAGTGAAGTTGGTGTAGCTGATCCGCTAGTGAAACATCAGTTGAGGATAAATGTGTATGCGATCCGTTGGTGGTGATTGTTGATGACCCTTCGGTGAAGTATTTACCTACACCTGGTTTCCTCATCGATCTTCACCCATAGAGATCGCTGAAAATGATTATTACCATCGGTTCGGTGTGATACTTAAGGGCAAATCACCAAATTAGCCCTTTGATCAACCCCCTTAAATATAGTGAACCCCCTGGCAAGCAAAAGCCAATCTTTTGTTTCAAGTTTTTATGTTTAAAACTTTTGGGCGCCAGATAGGCATATTTTTGTGCTAACATGGCGCGAGATACCCATATTCTTGCGTTCATTTGACATAAATTTTCAATAAATTTAGAAGTCATTGCTATTTTCATAAAATGCATTGGTCAAATGATTGATTTGGTGATCTTCCTTGTAACTAATGAATAAATTTGTATTCATTTTAGCTGTGGTATCAGCTTTCAAAGACTCTAGCTGAGAATGCAGCTGTAAATTTTTCAAAAGAGAATGGCCTGGATTTAGTGGTCATAAATCCTGGCTTTGTGATTGGTCCTCTCTTACAACCTACTCTCAACTTCACTTCAGAGGCCTTTATGCGGTTTATAGAAACTGGTATTAATTTGTCCATTATAGCTAAAGTGCATTTCAAACATTGAGATCCTGCATTGAAGTTCTTGTATTTATATATGCAGGAAAGGAAGTATATGTGGATGGAATCTACATGCTTGTTGATGTGAGAGATGTCGCTACCGCGCATATATTGGCATTTGAGAAAGCAGAAGCTAATGGTAGATATTGCATTGTCGCGGATGTAGTTTGGTCATCTGATATCAAGATGATCTTAAACAAACTATACCCTGATCTTGGTTACTCTTTAGGGTAATTACTAATAGAGTTGATTATATGCTTGTTTTTCTTGTTCATGACTTCATGGTATTATCTAAGAGGAAGTTGGGGTTAGTTACTTTTTTTTGTTTAAATTTGGATAGGTATAAAGACAAGTGTGGCGAGACGCAACTATATAGTGTATCGAAGGCAAAGGCGGAAAGTCTAGGTGTTGAGTTTACTTCTTTTGAGGTAAGCGTCAAAGATACTGTTGAAAGCCTGAAAGAGAAGAAATTTATGAACATATAAGTTCTTCATATGTATGTTTGAGAAAAGTGGGAGGATGGAAACTTAAATCTTGAATTGTGTAGTGCTCAATAAGCAATAATGTGTACATAATAAATAAGTAATTAGTTGCTTGTAACAATTGTGTACGCCCATTCGCCCAATATTCTTTTTGCCGCTTCTTTTATTACAACAATTCGTATTCAATTTAGACATAATTTCAGTCATATGTTATCTTAAATTATCGTTTTATTACTAACTTTTTAATGTTTCCTTATTCAACCCCGATAATACACATGGCATGTTAAAAACAAAACATTTGGCCTAATGGTATCACGGTTTATAAAATGGTGCCCCTCTCCATGAGGTCGAGTGTTGAGTTTCACGGTAAATAATGTGTAGATTAGGAATGGGACTATATTGTTGTTCGAAAAATACAATCTAGTTTTGTATTTAGTGTATTCTCAATAATCAGAGCTTATCACAATAGGATGTATGTGTGTGTGCATGCTATTGGTCCTTATTTGAATCTACAACACTTGATGATTCTAGGTAATGATCTACACAGTGTGGAAATCCATGTATATCATGATTGTTCATTTAACATTTCATTCTAAATTTGGGCAGAGTAACGAGATGAATACAAGATTTCAAATCATAAAGTTATGTGCTTATACGTATGAGCCTGGTTTATATAGACCAGCATATACGTTTGTCACTTGCAAACGTATATGTTACATACGTTTCATAGACACGTACGATTGTGCCCACACATGTATAAGCATCCCAAAACCCTAAAACTACACCCATTACATCAAATAACATGCCGAACACATTCCGAAGCTTGTCACAATCATGCACCAACACGTGCGTGTGTGTGAAATGTGTTCATGTGCGTGCGTGTGTGTGAAAGTGTTATCTTAAGAACTCAACTATAAGAACTGTGTGAACTCGTGAAAATAAATTAAAATCCGTGATAACCAGTAACTCAATATAATACTTTTTTCTCTTTTTATATTACTTTTTCTATTTTTCCACTCACAAACATTTATTGATATGCATATAGACAATTTTTAAAAGGAAAAAAAGCATAACGATTACTTCTGAATGGCAGGTAAACGGGTAACAAGCTGCGCCACTACCCTCTGTTAAATCGCAAACCTTATCCTGCTAAACACTACCCTTAGTTCCTTGGGTTAGGAGATTATATTTGAATACTTGTCATTGGCCGATCTTGGCTAAAATCTTAGATGTATCATATTGTAATATTCTATGAATCAATAGAAAGAGGCAAGGATCCTAATACCAAAACACTCTTCTTCAACCACGTCTAGGGCTAAGAGACTTCACGAGATTCTAAGCCATTTAGAGAGTGACACTTGGGTGAAGAATCTTAAGTATAGATGCTTCATCTTATGTTGGACCCACGTAATAACCAATTAAAAGATAACACGTGGCTAAAGATGATGGTAGATGCTTGACATTTGTAGTGTCTTTAACCTAGATGCTAAACTCTTTGTAAGTGGCTAAAAAGGCTTCCCAATATGTCGAAAGTTGGGACCAATATTGGTGATTTTCGTAGTTGGGACTGTTATTGGCCAATAGTCAATAGTTGGGATTATTTATTTCCATTTTTCCTTGAAAAAAAAAAGTTTGGTCAATATTTATTTTTAAAATGTTCCCAAACTTCTTTTTGTGGTGTGCTGTGAATGTATGAAAAAGTGGTTTGTTTGTTAGTTCAGTTAGGAGTACTATTTTTGCTATAGAGAAAGTATAGGATACAAAGTATCATTAATGTACAAAGTGTAAGAAGCCATGAGAAATTGCCACTTGTCAACCTAACCAAACCATGATTAGCCTAATTAAACTATATTTAAACTCAATTGTAGTTAAACCAATGACAAATCAGTAACCTAGACTCCTGCAACACCACTACCAGATCCAAAGCCCTTAAACGCCCCAACACAGATCCAAATCGCAGACGACGTTTCTCCGACCATTCCTTCACTTCCGGTCATCTTCTCCGGTTGAGTTCTCCCCGCCGACACAATTCCGGTCATCACCTTCTCAAACCCAGAAAAGAATTGGTTCCAAGACCTTGAATAATTGTGCAAGCATGAAGCTGTTTCAAAGAATGAATATCCTGACAGTACTCAAATGAATGAGCCAATTTTTGTGGTGAAAAAGAAGGGTCTGAAGGTATTGTTTTTGCCCCGACACCACGACCACCCACGATCCTCACCTTCCTGTTTCATTACCAATTACGACGAGTTTCGGCTTATAAAGTGAATACTGTACAGTTCAACTTCATCCATGTCAAAACCGACTTCACACCCAAACCAGGCACATCTCCTTTAGTTTGCAAAGCACTGATAATGACAGGAAGAGGAAAGCTACTTGTAAGAGGTTTGAATAGGGGAAAAGGTGAGTTTTAATTATACTAAATGCGTTTTACAAAACCAAGTGCGTTTTACAAAAAAAACAAGTGCGTTTTACAAAAACCAAATGCGTTTTACAAAAACCAAGTGCGTTTTACAAAAACCAAATGCGTTTTACAAAAACCAAGTGCGTTTTACAAAAACCAAGTGCGTTTTATAAAAAACCAAGTGCGTTTTGTAAAAACTAGTTTAAATAGTGTTTAAAAAACCAAATGCGTTTTATGCTTTTCTGTTTAACAGTTTCTGATCTTCATTGTCTGAAACTTTCTTGAAAGCCATTTTTTTCTTTAATTCTTCTTCTATTATCAACATCGTTCGTTTATGTGAATAATACATGCGTTGATAGTGATTTTTGAATATGATTCGACTAATTTTATCAATTGAATTATCATACTCTATTTTTTTCTATTTTTTTGCAAATACGTTTTGATTTTGTTTGTAATCGAATTGTTTAATCATTCTGAACGTTTAATCGAGTTGAAAACGATGAAAAATCAGGTTCAATCGATGAAATTTTTTGCATCGATTATGTCTGTTATGATTTCACAGAAATTTAAACGTGTTTTTTCTAATTTACCCTTGGTTAGATTAACCCAAATATGATTAGGATTGTTAATTACCATCTTGCCACCGCCTAAATCTAATGGCTGAGAATGCTTCTTACACTTTGTATGTTAAGAAACTTTGTACGTTAGCCTCTCTCTTTGCTATAACTGGGTATTTCAGTCCATTTATTTATCAGTTTGTGTCAATGATCTCCAGCCCAGCTGGTTTGAGGTGGGAAGGTTTACCTCCTTGGAGGGTTCCTGCCCGGGTTTGGTCTCACGTTCGATTCCCACGTTCCACCGAAAAAATAACCGTTGGGTTTGAAAGGAGAAACTCGTGTGGTTCCTGCCTGGGCAGTGGTCGCTTTGCAACACGGGATTTACCGCTGAAACACTACTCTCCAAAAAAAAAAATTTATCAGTTTGTTTTTGCTAAATTTGGTATGTATATTTATAGGTTAGATTGTTACCTTGAGAATATTCCTCTTTATATCAGATATAAATACCAATACTACTACTTTACCTAAATTTAGCCATTTTAGTCCATTTATTTATCAATTCATGTTATATTCCTCTTTATTTATCAATTCATGTTAAATTTAGCCATTTTACGGCAATCGTTCGAGATGGCAGGGAAGGAGAAGTATAACGTTGATACATGGTATGATGCGCCGCAGAGGAGAGGGTCACGTAGGGAACAGGGAGAGTGCTCGAAAAAGATGGAAGTGCATGTGACAAAGTTCTTTGTCTCGAACTTGCCGCATGGTTGTTCCTCTAATGATCTGGGAGAAGTGTTGAAGGGCTTCGGAGTTATTCAGAATATCTACATTGCTCGGAAGTACGACAAGCTTGGTAAGCGGTTCGGGTTTGTGTCTTTTGGGAATGTTAGGGATCCGGTAGGGTTGGAAAACGATTTGAAAGATGTTTGGATTGGCTCGTATAAGTTGTATATTGCTTTGGCTCGGTTCGTAGACGGAGAGAAATTGAATTGGAAGGGGGATAAGCGATGGACTCCGATTAAAAAGAATGGTCCAGAGAAGGTGCAGGAGGTGAATGAAGTGGTTATGGAGCCTGTGGCGGATCAAACGCAGTCTGGAGTTAGGGTGGGAGACGGGAGGACTTTTAGGGAGACATTGTTGAATATTGAGCCTGAGATTAAGAAGAAGTCGGTGGAGGTGGTGGTAGAGGATGAGTTTAAGGGTGGTATTGGTTTGTTCTGGGAAGAGTGTGGAGCTATTGGTAGAGTGATTGATTTTGAGAGACTATCCAAGTTGAGAGGTTGGTTAGACTTGGTTGGTCAATCTAGGGTTGGGGTCCGATATGTTGGTGGGCTGTGGGTGGTTCTTGTTTTCGAGAATGAAGGTAGCATGGAGGACTTTGTGGCTACGCAGGCGGTGTGGAAGGTGTGTTTCGAGAGTTTAGAGAAGTGGGCATCGCAAATTATTCCGTTTGAACGTGTGGCTTGGCTGCGTATCCAGGGATTGCCACTACACTTGTTTGATAATGGGTTGATTGATGAAATTGGCAAAAGGTTTGGCTTGGTGGTTCGGCCAGCAGAAGTGGATGCGGAGGAGACGAATTTGACTGCGGCTACGGTAGGTGTTCTTTGTTATAACATAGGGCGTATTAATGAGGTTATAGATGTTAAATGGAGGGATAGGGTATTTGAGGTGTTAGTGGAAGAGGAGTTAGAGGAATGGGTTCCGGATTGTGTGGAGGACTTTGGTGTGGATGAGGATTTTGTTCAAGAGGACTCGGCCAATATGGTTATGGAGAATGGTGATGGGGATGGGATCCCATGCATGGGGAATGATTCGGGGTTAGTAGGGGAGGAAGGGAACCATGGCAATGAAGAAACACAGGTTTTGGGCAATGAGAGTGTAGTCAACAATGTGGGGGTGGATTTAGAGAATGGTGGTGACGGGGGTTTCAAACCAAAGAAATCAAAGGGGTATAGGAGAAAAACCAGGACTCAAAAGTCCCCGTCGCCTACGGGACATGAGAGGCCTAAGAAACGAGCTCGGGAGGGTGAAGATCTTTTTGATCTCGATAGGTTTATTTATGCGATTAATGGAGATGGAAATAGACAGGAAGAGCACCAAAGGGGACGGAATGTAGGTGATGGTTTCGTCACCCCGGATTTAAATAGTGGGAATGAAGCGGTAATGGTTGAGCCTGACGAAGCGATCCCGAATGAAGTGCGACTTGAGGCGGTTAACACTGTTAGGTTGGGAAGCACACTCGGGGTGGAAAATTTTGAGAATTATGGTGATGAGGTGGTCCAGGTGATTAGGCAAGAAGGTTTACAACGGGTGGATCAATGAATGCTATGTCTTGGAATATACGCGGACTGGGATCGGTTACAAAGAATACTTGGTGTAGGGATTTAAAGATAGCGAATGAAGTTCATTTCCTGATGATTCAAGAGACCCAATTTGTTTCGTTGGAGAATGTGGATGTTAGTAGGTTATGGGGTAGGGACGAGTTTGAGTTTGATTACGTTGAGGCTTCGGGTCGTTCGGGCGGCTTAATTTCGTTTTGGAATCCGAAGGTGTTTGTTAAAACTTCGGTTTTTAAAGATAGAAATGTTTTGGTGGTTACCGGGTATTTGAAGAATGATGGGCGGAAACTGACATGCATGAATGTGTATTGTCCTCAACGAACTAGTGACAAGCGTGCGGTGTGGGAGTTAATCAAGTCGAAGATAGAAGACGATGGTGGTTTCTTGATTGTTGGAGGGGATTTCAATAGTGTTCGTGATCGGGATGAGAGACGCAACTCTAACTTTAGTGTGGTTGACTCTTCTGAATTTAATGAGTTTGTGGATGATTCGGGTTTGTTCGAATATGCTTTGAAGGGTCGGAAATACACGTATATGGTGGGTGAAAAGCTTAGTAGAATTGACCGTATTTTTGTGGATTGGAGTTTTCGGAACGAGTGGCCAAATGCGGAGTATAGGGTCTTGGATCGTAATGGTTCGGATCATTGTCCGCTTTTGTTAAAGATTGTTACCCGGAATTTTGGTGCTAAGCCATTTAAATTCTTCAATTCTTGGCTTTATAGAGAAGGGCTCGATGACATTGTTAAAGGTGTTATGGTGTCTGCGAAGTATAATGGGGATCCCGATTTAAAAATCCTTCATAAACTCAAAGTTTTAAAAGCAAAAATAAAGGAGTGGAAGGAGGTCTGGTTGAAGGCCGAAAAAGAGGAAGTCCAGCTTCTGCAAGATGAAGTTCACAATTTTGAAGTGTTATTGGAAGATAGGAATTTGTTGGAAGAGGAGATATGGGCTTTAGAGGAGGGCAAACGAAGACTGCGGCAGTTGGAATGGTTAAAGAGTAAAGATCTAAAGCAACAATCTAGAATGAAGTGGGCTAAGGAGGGTGATGAGAATACGAGTTTTTTTCATGGGGCTATCAACAATCGCAAAGTGTCTAACTCTATACTCGGCCTCTCGGTTGATGGAGTGTGGGTTACCAAGCCGCAGGATATCAAGAAGGAGGTGTTTCGGTTTTTTAGTAAGAAGTTTGTGGAAGATATGCCTAATCGGCCAAAGCTGAATTGTTTTGGTTTGAAGCGGCTGAATGCGGATCAAGTTTCGTTGATTTCTGGACCATTTGTTGAAAAAGAAATTAAAGAAGCAGTGTTTCAATGTGGCAGTGATAAAGCTCCGGGTCCAGACGGCTTCAATTTTCGATTTATAAAACAGTATTGGGATTGTTTTTCGTCTGACTTTGTTGAATTGATGCAGTTTTTTGCGGAGACAGGTACTTTAAACCGTGGATTAGCTTCGTCTTTTATTACATTGGTGCCCAAGGTTAAAGACCCCGTTAATCTGGGGGAGTACCGCCCCATTAATTTAATAGGGGTAATTAGTAAAGTTATATCCAAGGTTTTGGCGAACAGGTTGAAGTTGGTTATGGATAGCTTGATTAACGAGACGCAATCAGCTTTTGTGGCGGGTAGATACATTCTGGATAGTCCGCTTCTGATTAATGAAATATTATCTTGGGCCAAAAAGAATGGGAAGAAGTTTTTCATGTTCAAAATTGATTTTGAGAAGGCTTATGATAATGTCAACTGGGCCTTCTTAATTTCAGTTATGGAGCAGATGAACTTCCCAAATGTGTGGTGTAAGTGGGTTTATGGTATTTTGAAGTCGGCTCGGTCTTCAGTTCTGGTTAACGGGTCTCCCACTTTTGAGTTTGATTGTGAGAAGGGTATTCGCGAAGGAGATCCTCTGTCGCCGTTTTTATTTATAATGGTCATGGAAGCTCTATCGGGGTTGATCAAAAAAGCGTGCTCCGTTGATGCTTTCAGGGGGGTGGCTCTTCCTAGAGATGGTCCTCTTATTTCTCACTTATTATATGCTGACGATGCCATGGTTATGGGTGAGTGGTTGATGTGTTGCCAAATGCATCACATTTATATATTAGTTTTGTATAGTTTTTAATCGTTTATCGTTCGTTTATAGTGAGTCTTAGATACTTATTTATGTCTTGGTGTTAAACAGGTGTTCGTGGGCTAAAATGAGTAGAAAAGAGCTTAGTTGGAGAGGAGACGAGCATTCGATGAAATTGGAAATCGAAAAAGAAACAAATCTGGAAGAACTGAAATTAGAGACCCTCTAATTTCAGTAAAGGTTATTCGCGGGTCTCCAGGAAGTAAAATAAAAGAAAATGACGATTTTACCCTTAATGAATTGTGGTAATTACTGAAGACACCCCCGCGACATTTTAGGTTGTTAGAGACCCTCTAATTCCAGAAATAGTTATTCATGGGTCTCTAATACCTTCCAGACCAACAAAAAGCCCATTTTCTTGGTAAAAACCTAATCAGCCGTTTGGGAAACAACATCTTCGACTTCCAGAGCAGAAAAGGGGCGATTTTGAAGAATTTTTACAGTTCCTTTCATTCCGGTTGATGCCAGAGCAATCCAGAACAAGTTTTGAAGCAGAAATCATGATTATGCACGGCTAAACATCCTGCGGTTTCTCCGGGTGAAAGATTCGGTTATTTTGTAAGGACTTTTCTGTTTTAAACTTTATGCCAGGATCAGGTTTTGTGAACATGTCTATGTGTTTTTGAATCTGGTTGTATGTTTGACTGATTTGAACAGTTTGACTGATTTTCACAATTACAATTCGTTATCGTTTCTTGGTTTTCTTGCACTAGGAATAATTTAACCTTGTGATTTGTGTTTTGATGTTGAATTGGGTTGAACAACTTAAACAGGATCATGTCTATGTGATTGCCTAGCTAGGTTAATTCAGATTGTCTTTACAGTTACCGAGTCAGAAACCCGGAGTGACCGTTTTTCCATATTATTGTCTTTTATAAAACTCTATTATCACTCGTTTTGCAGCACTGCAGCACTTTTACATTAAACTTCATAAAATTACTTTAGTTAATCTTAATTTAATTAGAAATTAGTAACTTAGCACTTTCCACAAACTCCCTGAGGTTCGACAACCCTACTTCCTACACTGCAGTCAGTTGTAGCTAAGGAGTAGTTTTTATTTAGTTTTTGATTAGCACTTCGACACGCGATCAAAATGGCGCCGTTGCCGGGGAGTTCGTGCGCTTAGTGTTTTTAGTTTTATTATTTTTTTTTTTTCAAATTAAAAAAAAAACAAAAAAAAAATATTTTTTTTTGTCTTGTATTTTTCTCTATTTTGTTCAGTATTACGCTGGGTATGTTAGTTTTGCAGGAAAATTGAATTTAGGATGAATTGGGTAGATTATGATGCATGTGGTTGTTGCGAGAGCCCATATCATGTGATGCATGATTGCCCAGTGGCCCGTCAAAGAGTTGAAGCATATAAGGCACGACAGGATCGTATTATATTTGGGCTAGAAAAACCTGAAAGCTCACACCTATCATCCTCTTGTTATTGGCCACAATATCAGAACTATCAGCAAAGATACTACAAGCCAACCTTCTACCAATCCAGGAAACAAACTACATGTTACTACACGAATCTTGATCCGATTGTTAATGGAGGCCAGAGTGTTAACTATGATTATCAACCGCAACAGAACAATGAAGAGGAAAGCAATGCCCAACTGAATGCGATCTTAGAGGCCATAAAGGCTGTTCAGGAAGATGTAAAGGTTGTTCAGGAAGATGTAAAGGCGATCCGGGAGGACTTTAAGAGAATTCGGAAAGATAATGAAGTTCGGGACAACACCGTTGAGGCATTGTTTAAGCAGGTTGGTCAACTGGTAGAAGAATTAGCACTTGAAGATGTGACAGTTGAACCGGATGTGGTTAATGTTGATGTGGCTGAAAAAGTTGTTGAAGAGTCACATGTGGACCTGGTTGTGATGGAGGAAGCCTTAGAAGGGGAAGCTATAAGCATTAAAGCAGACGTGACTTTTTGCGTACAACCACTTGTAGACATACCTGCTGAAGAACCAGTGAACCGAGTAACCATGGTGTACCCTAACCTTCTTTCCATATTTACGAGGAAAATAGAGAAAGTTGAAGATGATGGCTTGAGTGCGCAAAAGAGGAAGGTGAGCATTGAAGATATTGGACAAAGTATAGTGAAGTGGCCCATCAATGATCCTGCAGACATGTCAAAGATAAGAAAGAAGATGAAGACTCGACATGTCAATTACCGAACATACATTGGAAATTCGGTAGGCAAATGTTCTTTGAGGCCACCATGAATGAACATCAGGTATGATTTTTGTATATTTTGTATATTTATTTGTTTTTATTTTATTTTAGTTTATTTTTATTTTCAAGTGTGTTTGAGTTAGTTTTATTTTTGTTAGAGTCATGGGATTTTTTTATATGAATTGAATTACAAGAATAGATTGCCCCACCCCGTACTCAATCTCCATTCGACTGGGGACAATCTGGGAACTACTAATGTTTGCAGGTATCCCGATTTGTTTTTTTTTTTCCTTTTGTTTTAGGATTGTTTATCGGTCGCGAATGAAATGCTATACGACCAGATTTGGAGGAACCGAACAAGACTCATATGCGAGTACTACTTATCCAGGGGAGTCTCTTCCTTTATCTTTGTTGTACATTACTTTTATTTCTACTTTATTTTATTCCTTAGCTCACATTGAGGACAATGTGTCGTTCAAGTGTGGGGGTGGGGAAATTTCGTTTTTATTTATTTTGAGTCATTAAAAAAATTAAAAATTAAAAAATGTCCTAAAAGCGGTCTGATCGGGCATGAAAGCGACTGTTTCAATGCTTTCATTCTGTCTCTGCTTGTGGTGTATGGGTCCTTAATCATGGTCCAATTCTTTAGAACAGACATATGAATCGTTTTCAGCAGGTATTTTAGAGAAAATGTTTAGAATTTGCCCGATTAGGTGTAACGAGCTGTCGGTAATAAATGCATGCACACATCGGTAACCCATTTCCACACTTTGGTGAGATCTTGAACCTACTAGATGATAAATTGATACATATATATTTTCATTTGTTGAGTGTAGGCCAGATGTTTCTCTGTTGCAGAACTTGTGTGATTTGATACATGCCGAGGTTGTAGACTAGATATGCACGTAGATGATAAAGGCAATTTAGGTTTTCCCTTTTTCTGTTGATACCCATTTATTTGTTATGTGTTGACCCGTTTACCTAAAATCACCCTTAGTAGCCCATGTTGAGCCTATACCCTTTCATTTGGTTAAACCTATAACCCAACTGTTTACCTTCGTGTAATAAATTGATGACATCCATTGTGTTTGTGTTTTGTTCAAGTGATTGAGTTATGTTTAAGTTGTGAAAAAAAAAAGAAAAAAAAGTATATGTATAAAAAAAAAGAGAAAAAAAAAAGAAAAAATAGAAGTATATGTTATGGGTCAAATATGCCCAAAGTTGTGTGATTATTGTATTATTGTGCTTAGTGAATAAGGATGGTCATTCAAGCGTGTTGAAACCTTTGTTTTTAAACTAATTGTTAGTCAAATCTATCCTACCTTTACCCGAAGCCCAAAACCCGTTGGTCCTTTAGATATGTGCATTGTCTATAGCTAAGGTGTGATTGTCATACAAGTCTATGATAACAGAGTTACATGTTTGGTTTTGAGTGAATAATACTAGCACATCACATGCTAGTCCAGATATTAAACCGAGTGGAGTGAAAAATTGTGAGGGGTGTGTTGCATGAGAATAAAAAACCGAAAGCATGTTAGACTTAGTTGGGTGAGTTCTGTTTTTAAAATTGTGCATCATGGTTGCCTGTTGAATTAACACATCTATTGATGATCTATGAATGGGGTATGACTTTGGACCCTAACTAGTGCATGTCGGGGGCGTTTGAGGTATTTGTTACTTGTTCGTAGTAATGTTCTGAGCAGATTTGCTTGAGGGCAAGCAAAAGGTAAGTGTGGGGGTGTGATGTGTTGCCAAATGCATCACATTTATATATTAGTTTTGTATAGTTTTTAATCGTTTATCGTTCGTTTATAGTGAGTCTTAGATACTTATTTATGTCTTGGTGTTAAACAGGTGTTCGTGGGCTAAAATGAGTAGAAAAGAGCTTAGTTGGAGAGGAGACGAGCATTCGATGAAATTGGAAATCGAAAAAGAAACAAATCTGGAAGAACTGAAATTAGAGACCCTCTAATTTCAGTAAAGGTTATTCGCGGGTCTCTAGGAAGTAAAATAAAAGAAAATGACGATTTTACCCTTAATGAATTGTGGTAATTACAGAAGACACCCCCGCGACATTTTAGGTTGTTAGAGACCCTCTAATTCCAGAAATAGTTATTCATGGGTCTCTAATACCTTCCAGACCAACAAAAAGCCCATTTTCTTGGTAAAAACCTAATCAGCCGTTTGGGAAACAACATCTTCGACTTCCAGAGCAGAAAAGGGGCGATTTTGAAGAATTTTTACAGTTCCTTTCATTCCGGTTAATGCCAGAGCAATCCAGAACAAGTTTTGAAGCAGAAATCATGATTATGCACGGCTAAACATCCTGCGGTTTCTCCGGGTGAAAGATTCGGTTATTTTGTAAGGACTTTTCTGTTTTAAACTTTATGCCAGGATCAGGTTTTGTGAACATGTCTATGTGTTTTTGAATCTGGTTGTATGTTTGACTGATTTGAACAGTTTGACTGATTTTCACAATTACAATTCGTTATCGTTTCTTGGTTTTCTTGCACTAGGAATAATTTAACCTTGTGATTTGTGTTTTGATGTTGAATTGGGTTGAACAACTTAAACAGGATCATGTCTATGTGATTGCCTAGCTAGGTTAATTCAGATTGTCTTTACAGTTACCGAGTCAGAAACCCGGAGTGACCGTTTTTCCATATTATTGTCTTTTATAAAACTCTATTATCACTCGTTTTGCAGCACTGCAGCACTTTTACATTAAACTTCATAAAATTACTTTAGTTAATCTTAATTTAATTAGAAATTAGTAACTTAGCACTTTCCACAAACTCCCTGAGGTTCGACAACCCTACTTCCTACACTGCAGTCAGTTGTAGCTAAGGAGTAGTTTTTATTTAGTTTTTGATTAGCACTTCGACACGCGATCAGTGGTCAAACTCAAACTTTGTATGTTTACGTCGCATGCTTCGTATATTTCATATGTGTTCGGGGCTTAGTATTAACATCAATAAATCTAAGTTATATGGGGTGGGGATGGAAGAGGATGAAGTGGGGGACGTGGCTGTGGGGTTGGGTTGTCAATCGCGTAACACTCCATTTAAATATTTGGGGATTCAGGTGGGGGCGAATATGTCAAGGATCAGTAATTGGGAACCAGTTATAAAAGTTTTTAGCGACAGATTATCTAAGTGGAAAGCGAAGACCTTGTCCATAGGGGGTAGAGTGACTTTAATCAAGTCGGTTCTTGTGAGTATTCCCTCATATTATTTCTCCTTATTTAAGGCCCCGGTTGGGGTGATTAACGTTTTGGAAGGAATGGTAAAGAAATTTTTATGGGGTGGTAATGTGGATGTCAAGAAGGTGCATTGGGTGGCGTGGGAGGTGGTTTCTAAGCCTATTCAACAAGGTGGTCTGGGTATCCGGAAACTAGGTGATTGTAACAACGCCTTTTTGACTAAATGGTTGTGGAGATATCGTCAAGAAAGGAATGCGCTTTGGAGACGTGTGGTTGATAGTGTCCATGGTTCTAACAGGAAATGGGATACATATCCGGCTAGTTCTAAGTATTCGGCTACTTGGTACAAGCTGGTGAATAACGGGTTCAGGTTTAAAGTGGGGGATAGATGCAGTCTGAGTATGATTCGCGGACGGGTGGGAAACGGAAATACTCTTAAGTTCTGGGTGGACCCTTGGGTGTCCGATGTCACGTTAAAACAGTTGTTCCCTGACCTGTTTCGCTTGGAAGTTGATAAAGGTTGCAAAATTTCTGAAAGAATTTCAGCTGGGAACTCGCAGCAGTGGAGATGGAAGCGACCACCGGAGGCGGCAGTGGAGTTGAATCAGCTTGCAGACTTGCTGCAGTTGTTAGAGACTGTAGCCTTGAGTGAAGCGGCCGATAGTTGGTTTTGGGATGGCAACTCGAGCAATGGTTTTGCTGTTTCAGAGGTGGCTAAATGGATCCGTTCTTCAGAAGTTGCGAATGCAGGTCCGGTATATAAATGGTGTAAATGGATCCCGTTAAAATGTAATATCTTTATGTGGAGATTATTATTGGATAGATTGCCGACCAAGAAAGCGCTTATGCGAAGAAACATTCATTGTGGAGAGGGTGTTTGTAAGCTTTGTGGCGATCAAGATGAATGTGCAGATCACTTATTCACGGCTTGTATGTTAGCGCAGGGGGTTTGGAACGGGATCGCTAGCTGGGTGAAGCTTCCACAGTTGTTTCTCTTTTCGGTTAGTGATATCGCCAAAGTTTATGCGGACACTCGCCTGCCGTCGAATAAGAGGTTAGCATTGCATGGGGTTATGGTAACAACGTGTTGGCGGATATGGAAGGCGAGAAATGAGAAGATCTTCAGGGATGTTAACAGGAACGTGGTCGAGATTGTAGCGGACAAGAAAGCTTATAGTTTTCTTTGGTTTTCTAACAGGTGTAAAAAGGTCACGGTGTCTTGGTTGGACTGGCAATCTTTTTTTTTTGATGTAATGTAACTGGTTTTGGTTTTTGGGGTTCTCCTCCTTGGAGAGCCCTTGGTGGTGGTGTTTTTATAAAGTTAGCCTTTCAAAAAAAAAAAAAACTTAATTATTTGAATATTTGTATAGATTTAGAGATAATATTTGTTTCCTATTTTCATGTATCTTCTTCCCTATATAATGGGATTGTATTGTATCTCTTTATTCATTCAATAATAATCAATACCATAGACCACTTTTATGGTATCAGAGCTACGGCTCACTTAACCTAATTTTTTTTTTCGCCGGTTGCCTTCTTCTTTTTTTCGTAAACCATGACAAAACCCGATGAGCATCCTGAGCATTCTGGCTCGGCAGCCAAGCCTTTACCCCTACACCCGGCTTACTCTGTCACCAATATACAGAGTAAAGTCCGCACGTTAGATGGAAAAACCATCACGTATACCGCTTGGGTGAAGATGTTTCGCCTCCATGCCATCGCCTACAAGGTATTGTCTCACATTGACGGCACTGAACCACCCCCAGACACGTCTGCGGAGTATCTACAATGGGTCGAACTCGATGCCTTGGTCCTTCAATGGATCTTGAACACCGTGTCCGACTCCAATCTACCCAAACTGCTGGGACAGGTCTCGACGGCTCGTGCCGCTTGGCTCAAGCTGGAAAAGACCTTCCTCAGTAATAAGAAAGCTCGTGCCGCTGCCTTGGAAACCCAGTTTTGTAACCTGACACTCGCCGGCTGCTCGTCTATGGATGATTACTGCCAGAAACTCAGCGAGCTCGCAAATCAGTTAGAGGACGTCGATAGTCCTGTCACAGAATCAAGGCTTGTTCTTCAGCTTGTTCGAGGCCTTCCGCAAGAGTATGACACCACGGCGTCGCTCATCCACCAAAGTAATGCGGACTGGGATACCGCTTGCACGATGTTACAGGATGAAGTTATCAGGATGGCGGCTCGTCAGCCAACCACCTCCTCAGTCCTCGTCGCACAGCAGCAGCAGTTTTCTTCAACATCCGCCGCCCCTCAGTCCTCTCAGCAGCAGATGCCGCACGCTCCCTAGAACCCTTATCCTCCTTCCTACACTCCACGGGGACGAGGCAGGGGCCGTAACAGGTCTGGACGTGGCGGCAGGGGTCGCGGGTTTCAGCGATCACCATCCGGCTGGGCTACACAGATGCCGAACTACCCTACTTGGGCTTGGTGGAACACCCCACCTTGCCCTTACCCTACTCAACCAGCCTGGCCCAACCAACAGCCCAGAAACAATTCTGCCGCGGCCCAATATTCTGGTTATGGGTACCCGGGCCAGCCCACTGCTGCTCCTGAACAGCCTTCGGCCCAATACACCGGGTATGCTGCACTTCCTGCTCCATCGGCTCCACCATCCAGCTACGGCTATAACGCCTTGTGTCCATCCGATTTAAGTGCCGCCTTCTCCGCCATGAATATGCAGGCTCAGGACCCTACTTCTTACATGGACACTGGAGCCGAAGCCCATGTTACGCAGGATCAAGGTATGATCAAAATCCCTTCTTCATCTACTGCTTGTAATAAACTGTTAGTCGGTAATGGCGAATGTGTTCCAATTATCAAATCCGGAACCGGCTTTTACACTTTACCCAATCGAACCTATATTTTACCCAATGTCCTATATAGTCCCCAAATCATTAAAAACCTTATTTCCGTTAGACGTTTTTCACGTGATAATTGGGTTTCTTTAGAATTTGATCCATTTGGTTTTTCTTTGAAGGACCTTCGCAATGGAAGAATTCTCTCCCGCCACAATAGCTCTGGGGACTTATATCCATTCACCGCACCTGAACTACCAGCTCAAGCTTGTTTCCTGACCACCACTTCCGCACCATGGCATGACCGTCTCGGCCATCCAGGAGCCCAAGTTTTAGATGTTTTAAATCGTTCATTTAATTTTCCATGTAATAAAGACCATAGGTCTAATTTTTGCAATTCTTGTCAACTTTCTAATAGTAAACGTTTACCTTTTCATGCTTCTAATACATATACGTTTGCACCTTTTGACATTATTCATTGTGACCTATGGACCTCCCCCGTCCCCAGTAAAACGGGCTATAAATATTACATGGTTTTAATTGACAATTTTTCACATTTTGTTTGGGTCTATCCATTAAAATACAAGTCTGAGACGTTTCCTACCTTTGTCAAATTCCACCGCCTCATTCACACCCAATTTAATCGCCTCATTAAAACTTTTCAGTGCGATTTGGGCGGCGAATTTGACAATAATGCCTTTAAAACCTTTGCCCACCAACACGGATTACTTTTCCGTTTCTCTTGCCCTCAGACTTCCTCCCAAAATGGCCGGGCGGAGCGCATGATACGTCGCCTAAACGACATTATTCGTGCACTCCTCATTCATGCCAACCTTCCCCCGTCATTTTGGGTGGAGGCTCTCCACACCGCCACATACCTCCATAATATCCTTCCAACCAAACGCCTAAATTTTTTCACCCCCACTTTCGCCCTTTATCTCCGCCACCCGACATATGACCACTTACGAGTGTTCGGGTGTGCGTGTTACCCAAATACCTCGGCCACCCAACCCCATAAACTTCACACACGGGCTATTCGTTGCATCTTTCTCGGTTATCCACCGGACTTCCGGGGATACCGGTGCTTCGATCCCACCACGGGTAAAGTCCATATTTCTCGTCATGTTACTTTTGACGAGTCTACCTTCCCGTTTACCATCCACAATTCGGCCACCTCTTATACTTTTCTAGATGATCCTTTACCCGCTCCCTTTACCTTTTTACCGGCCCAACCCACTCCCATTCCACCACCGAATCATACCAGCCAACCCAATCCTCCTGTGAGCCCACCACGGCCCACTAACCCCTTGCCTAAAACACCTATTACCTACTCCCGTAGGTCCCGTACCCACCAACAGCCCCCACCATCCACACCAGGCCCAAGCTCTCGGCCCTCCTTTCCCACCGGCCCACCTGGCTTCCCATCTGCCCCTCCGCCCCGTCCCACTGCTGACCCGGCCCAAACTGTCCCTAACACAGCCGTAAACCACCCTGTCACCACTAACACTCATCCCATGTCCACCCGTTCTAAGACTGGCTCCCTAAAACCACCCCTTAACCTTCACACGTCCCCTATATCTCCTGTCCCTAATACCTATGCCAAAGCCTTTGCGGATCCTAATTGGACACATGCCATGCAGACTGAGTTTAATGCTTTGCAGGAAAATGAAACTTGGGATTTAGTTCCCCGTCCGACTGATAGCCCTGTTATTCGTTGTATGTGGCTTTTTCGCCATAAGTTTAAGTCGGACGGGTCACTGGAGAGATATAAAGCTCGTTTGGTGGTTAACGGTAAGTCTCAGACGGTTGGCATCGATTGTGAGGATACCTTTAGTCCCGTGGTTAAACCAGCGACTATACGGACTGTGTTATCTTTAGCCGTCTCGCGTTCTTGGCCAATCCATCAGCTGGACGTCAAGAATGCCTTTCTCCACGGCCACTTACAGGAAACGGTTTACATGCATCAGCCACCTGGGTTTGTAGACAAACGGTGTCCTAATTTTGTTTGTCGTTTAAAGAAGTCTTTGTATGGGTTGAAACAGGCTTCTCGAGCCTGGTATACACGGTTTGCCACTTATATTCTTGCGCAGGGTTTTCGGAGCAGTGTATGTGATACTTCGTTATTTATCTACAACAAGGGTACTCAAGTGGTTTATTTGCTTCTATACGTTGACGATATTGTACTCACTGCTTCTTCCGAGACTTTCTTACAGGAAATTATTCGGTCACTCTCACGAGAGTTTGCTATGACTGACTTGGGTCGCTTACACCATTTTCTGGGAATCAAGGTGACACACACCTCTCACGGGTTATTTCTTTCTCAATCACAGTACGCGAAGGACATCATTGATAGGGCTAAAATGTCTTCCTGCAAACCCTGTGTCACCCCGGTTGATCTATCTTGCAAGCTGAGTGCCACTGACGGGTCATTGTTTCATGATCCCACTTTATACAGGAGCCTGGCTGGCGTGTTACAGTACTTGACTTTTACCAGGCCCGACATCTCATATGCGGTTCAGCAAGTGTGTTTGTTTATGCATGAACCGCGTGACCCACATTTTAATTTCATGAAGCGTATTATACGTTACTTGCAGGGTACGCTCTCATATGGGATCCGGATTGTCAAATCCAATGTGCACTCTCTAGTTGCCTACTCTGATGCTGATTGGGGCGGGTGCCCTGATTCTCGTCGCTCAACCAGTGGCTATTGCGTCTTCTTGGGTGATAATCTGCTCTCGTGGTCATCCAAACGCCAGCCTATTGTTTCTCGCTCCAGTGCTGAAGCCGAGTATCGCGGGGTAGCAAATGCTGTTGCTGAAGCAACCTGGTTACGTAATCTGTTGCTCGAACTTCAGGTTCCCTTACAGCGTGCTACCGTGGTCTATTGTGATAATGTTTCCGCAGTTTACCTTTCGAATAATCCTGTTCAACATCAGCGGAGTAAACATGTTGAAATTGATATACATTTTGTGCGGGAAAAAGTTCGAGTTGGACATGTTCGTGTTTTACATGTTCCCTCAACCTCGCAATACGCTGATATTTTTACTAAGGGATTGTCTCGCGAGTTGTTTCAGACCTTCAGATCCAGTTTGACCGTCTGCTCTGCGCCCGATCAAACTGCGGGGGGATCTTAGCATTATCGGATATCACTTAATTATTATCGGATATCACTTAATTATTTGAATATTTGTATAGATTTAGAGATAATATTTGTTTCCTATTTTCATGTATCTTCTTCCCTATATAATGGGATTGTATTGTATCTCTTTATTCATTCAATAATAATCAATACCATAGACCACTTTTAGTTTCAAGAACAAATGACCTATGTTAGGTTCAAATTAAAATCATTAATTTTTTTAGCGAAAACCGCCATCCTTTTAAGACTAAAAAGGTCAAGTATAATAATTATCGTTTAAACTCACTTTACTTTTGTTACATAAAATATAAACATGCTATCATATCATTTCTGGTGTATAAAATTAAATCATGTGGTATTATAAAAACCATGAAAATTATACTAGAAGTCAAAATAACATAATATTATATAGTATGTTGTGAAACAAATGTAGTGATTCCCCTGTAACTGGAGTCCACCACCAACAACTTATCCACTAACTCCCAAGTTTGAGACAGATGGCTGGAGAAGGTAAGGTTGTTTGTGTTACAGGAGCTTCTGGCTACATCGCTTCATGGCTCGTTAAGCTCTTGCTTGATCGTGGCTACACCGTTCATGCTACTGTCCGATCCCTTGGTCTCTCTCTCCCTCTTTGTTATTTTGGATTTAGTTTGGATCTATCTTGTTTACTGATTATAGTAAATATGCTGCAGATGATCCAAAAAAGACTGAACATCTGCTTGCTCTTGATGGAGCTACAGAAAGACTGTCTTTGTTTGAAGCTAACTTGACTGCACAAGGATCTTTTGATTCTGCAGTTAATGGTTGTGTTTGTGTCTTTCACACAGCATCTCCTGTTATGTTTTCAGTTGATGATCCACAGGTCAACTTTTTACTTTTTTTTTTTTACTCTTCAGAAATCGGTATAAATTCTTAAACATGTTTCCAGAAACATGAATGTTATTTTCATTTTGTGTCAGACACAACTGATAGAACCTGCAGTTAAAGGAACACTTAATGTTCTCAAATCAGCTGCAAAAGTTCAATCTCTCAAGAGAGTGGTCTTGACTTCTTCAATGGCTGCAGTAATGGTTAACTCTAGGCTTGCAGAGCATGGTGTTGTAATGGATGAAACCTGGTTCTCAGATCCATCACTTTGTGAGCAAAAACAGGTAAAGTTTAATCTCAAATCGCCTTCAAAATGTAATAACTAATCCAAGTTTTTGTAAACTTCAGTTGTGGTATCATCTTTCAAAGACCCTGGCCGAGGAAGCTGCGGTTAAGTTTGCAAAAGATAATGGTTTGGAGTTGGTGGCTATTAATCCTGGATTTGTGATCGGTCCCATTCTACAGCCAACTCTCAACCTTACTTCTGAGGGCATTATGGACTTAATAAAAAGCAGTAATTGTTGATTACAGTTAATGTTCATATGTGCATGAATTAGGTTTTATATTGTGTGAGATGTTAATTTTTATATATCCAGGAAAAGAAGTGTTTTCAGATGGAATTTATAGACTTGTTGATGTGAGAGATGTTGCTGCCGCGCATATTTTAGCTTTCGAGAATCCAGAAGCTAATGGTAGATACTGCTTAGTTGGCAAAGTGGTACGATCTTTAGAGATCATGAAGATTGTAGATAAACTACACCCGGGTCTTGGCCTTTCTGAAAGGTAAACACAATAGACAACTCACACGCAATGAAGAAGACGGTTGATGGTGGTTATTTTTGGCGAGAATAACTATCTTGACGGTTAAAGTTTAGTTTATCATATCTAATAAAAATCTGGATTACTTTATTGTTGATAGGTACAAAGATGGTGAGTTTGTAGAACCTCTACCTTACAATGTATCAAAGGCAAAGGCGGAAAGTCTAGGCGTTAATTTTACTCCGGTGGAGGTAAGCATCAAGGATATTGTTGAAAGCCTCAAAGAGAAGAACTTACTAAGCTTCTAAACACCAGATGAAAGCATGCATGGGGGCTTGTTTGAAGACAACGATGGGTTTGATTCGGTTATGGTAAAATAAGTATAGTTTGATAACAGCGTCTGCCAGTTTATAGTACTTGTAAATTTTATCAAGTTTTTTCTTGTCTAATTCTAAAACACTAAATGATGTTGATGAGCTTGATTGAAAATAATGGTTTGGATTCTTTATATTACTGAATTGTAAAGTTAGAGCATCTCTAATGATGGTCAAAGTCCGGTTACTAAACAACCTATTCTAATAAACCAAATTAAACCTCCACATCAGAACTCACTTTTACATAATATATACATGTTATTGAATGTGAGTGTGTGGTTCCCACTCAACCGAACTGGATGTGTCCGGTGGGCCAAACTGGATGCCAAAAGTCCACTCCATCCAATGGTGGTCCAAGTCCGTTTGATGAGTTTGCGCTACCAAACTCCTCCAAACTCCACCATTGGAGATGTTCTTAATTCAAATTGTAGTTGAGCTGAATGTTACTAGGTCAATAAGGTAGCGAGATATTAACGTTGTTGATCGTGTGGATGTGGACCGAGTTTAGAGGACTCTTATTTGCTTTATGTTAGTTGTATTCTGTTCCGTTTTATTTAGTTTTTTTTTTTACTTTGTAAATCAATAAAGATGAAATACAGGTAGATAAAATGTAGTCTTTAATGTGTTTTGTCTCTCAACAGCATTAGATCACGTGGTACAAGAAAAACCATGAAAGATATACTAAAAGTCAAAACAACATTATATTACAATAATTTCTTGTATTTTTACTATCAAAGCTACTGAAGTCCACCACCAACTCATCCACAAACTCCCAAGGTTTGAGACAGATGACTGTACAAGGGAAGGTTGTTTGTGTTACCGGGGCTTCTGGGTACATTGCTTCATGGCTCGTTAAGCTCTTGCTTGATCGTGGCTACACCGTTCATGCTACTGTCCGCTCCCTCGGTCTCTCTTCCCCTCTTTCTTATTTTGGATTTACTTTGGATCTATCTTGTTTACTGATTCTAGTAAATATGCTGCAGATGATCCAAAAAAGACGGAACATCTACTTGCTCTAGATGGAGCTAAAGAAAGACTGTCTTTGTTTGAAGCTAACTTGACTGCAGAAGGATCTTTTGATGCTGCAGTTAGTGGCTGTGTTTGTGTCTTTCATACAGCATCTCCTGTTCTATTTTCAGCTGATGACCCACAGGTTTGTCAACCTTTCATTCTTTTTCTCTTGAAAATCTCAAAAAAAAAATGTATAAATTCTTAAAATCATTTGCAGAAAGATGAGTTTTATTTCGTTTTCCATCAGGCACAATTGTTAGATCCTGCAGTTAAGGGAACACTTAATGTTCTTAAATCAGCTGCAAAAGTTCAATCTCTCAAGAGAGTGGTGTTCACTTCTTCAATGGCTGCAGTAGTGGTTAACTCTAGGCTTGCAGAGCATGGTGTTGTGATGGATGAAACCTGGTTTTCAGATCCATCACTTTGTGAGCAAAAACAGGTAAAGTTTAATCTCAAATCGGCTTCAAAATGTAATAACTAATCCAAGTTTTTGTAAACTTCAGTTGTGGTATCATCTTTCAAAGACCCTGGCTGAGGATGCTGCGGTTAAGTTTGCAAAAGATAATGGCTTGGATTTAGTGGCTATTAATCCTGGACTTGTGATCGGTCCGATTCTACAGCCAACTCTCAACCTTACTTCTGAGGGCATTATGGACTTGATAAAAAGCGGTAACTGTTGATTACAGTTAATGTTATATGCATTAATCGAGTTTTATGTTGTGTAAGTGGTAAGATTTTGTTATACCCAGGAAAAGAAGTGTTTCCGGATGGAATTAATAGACTCGTTGATGTGAGAGATGTTGCGGCTGCACATATTTTAGCTTTTGAGAACCCGGAAGCTAATGGTAGATACATCATGGTTAGCAAAGTGATTCGATCTTCAGAGATCATGAAGATTGTAGATAAACTATACCCGGGTCTTGGCTTTTCTGAAAGGTAAACACATGGACAAAATGATCCACATAGACGACGCGCTTTACATGACCATTTTATCTAGATTACTTTAATGTTGATAGGTATAAAGATGACGAGAGTGTAGAACCTCTACCTTACAATGTATCAAGGGCAAAGGCGGAAAGTCTAGGCGTTAACTTTACTCCGGTGGAGGTAACCATCAAGGATACTGTTGAAAGCCTCAAGGAGAAGAACTTGCTAAGCTTCTAGAACACCAGATGAAATGCATGCTTGGGTTTGTTTGACAACAGTTATTGGCAAATTAATAAAGTTTGATAACGGGTCATTGACTACTTGACCCGTTTGTAGTACCTTTGTAAACTTACCAAGTTCTTTCTCAACTTCTTGTAAAACACTAAATAATGTTCATGAATTTGTATGAAAACAATGGTTTGGATTCATTGCTTATAGTGTGAAATTGTAATATTACAGACAACGGAAACATGAAAGTGAAAATTGTATAGTGTTGATGCTTACTTACGAAAACCAACCCATAGGCGGGCAGCAGAAGATTCATGTACACCTTGATATACATAAAGCTTTCTTTACTTTTTATCCCATCCATAGCTTCAGAACTCTATCCCGACCACCTGATGCTACTTTCTCACCATCTGGACTCCAATCGACAGCAAAAACCTTAACAAATTGGAAGAAAAAAAAAATGATAGCAATTACTATCTTGTTGAAATGACCTTTATTCTTGTTAACATATCTTTAAGTAAAACAAAATAATTTTCTTAAAAAAAAAAAAAAAAACACCTCATCTGCATGACCGGGAAGGTCTTGCTTCAATTTCTGTGTCCTCACATCCCAAACCTAGAAAAGAATAACATGTTTAAGATCATAACAACTTAAAACAGTACTTAATTACAAACAGAATTAGTTTTACCTTCAAAGTAGAGTCCTTGCTACCACTCAACAGAAGCCTGCTGTCAGCAGACCAGCTGCACAAAACCATACGACGCTTGAGAAATAGAAGCAATATTAATATTAATATATTATTTCTGTACATATGCCCAAAAAATCAAACCTTATCTGATAAACAGGCCCCACATGACCACGAAAGGCGGCAACAAACTTCCCAGTAATTCCATTCCATAACTTGACAGATTTGTCAAACGAAGCACTTGCAATCCATTGTCCATCAGGTGAAAAGTAAACATGATTTACCAGCTGTAAAAAGCATAAGAGTCAAGAGGCCATGTAAACTAATAAACTTCAAAATAGATTTTAATGTGAATTGAAGTACTACCTGTTGATGACCTGTCATTCGGGTTTTTGGGTGCTTGCTGACAGAAGGTTCCCAGAGAAACATGGTGAAATCATCACTACCTGAAACTAACCTTTCAGGAGCATTACCCTTCATTTTGTTGTATCTTTCTAAAGCCGCCTGATGTAATAACGAAATAGAACCTTATATCTACGTTTTGCCTTTCAAAGAAAATTGATATTTACAATATGAAAAACTACCGTCTTCATTTCTTCTGGAGATGAATATTGTTTACGTGTATGATCAAAAGCACCGGTCCGAAGAACATACTCTGTGCTTAATGCTAGAGAATTCACCCAATGCCCATGACCCTGTATTTCAAATATGAAATAATATGGATTATTGTCATCATAATCACCAACTATAAGCTAGTTAAATATATTGGAGAAATAATATGATATCCATATTAGTGTGTATGTAGGTACTAAAAGATAGAAACGAATATACCTTCAACTCACGAATCAACTTTCCTTGAGTAGTTTCCCATACTTTAATCGTACAATCTTGAGATCTGTAGTTTACATGTATTGTACATATTATAGTATGGATATTATTATTAATTCATTATGGGACCAAACACATGGAAGTAACGAACAATATAACTATAGCTTTCAATAAAATATACCCTGTATATATGAATCCATCTCCACCCCATTTTACACAAGTTACTGCAAGAGTGTGGCCACTTAGACATATAACACTTTTCCTTAACGTAACATCCCATATCCGTGCATCACCGTCTTTGCTAGAGGTAACAAAGCGACGACATGGTGAGCTAAGGTGTACCGGTTCCCAGGATATACCGGTTATCCATTTTTTGTGACCCTGAAATTTGTAAATTTTACAAATCAGTCCCCAGGTATTTTCCAATGGACAAAAAGACACAAGGATTAATGTCAGATAAACAAAAAGTCAAGTACGACAAAACAAACTTTAAAACTAATCCGGATTCTTTTCAAACTAGTTATAGATAGCTACAAGTATCTTACAGTGAGCGGATTGCCGGATGGTTTCCCGGTCAGTGGGTTCCAGCATTGAAGTTCTCCGGACTTGCTTCCACTAACGAGATGCTTACCATCTGGTGACCATGCAATACAGAGAACCCAATTCTTGTGCCCTAAATATATATAAAATACGAGAGTTATTTTATTTTATACATGAATCAAAGTACAACAAGAATTACGACTAAGTTTCAAAAATTATGTTTTTATATCTTTTGAGCAAACTAAACATATTTATGAATTATGATGGTCCCTAACCTGTACAAGTGAACAGGGGTGTTTGGGTATGCAAGTCCCATAGCCGGACAGTTGTGTCACCTGAACCGCTAGCCAACTGTTGTCCATCAGGACTAAAAGCAACTGAAAGTACCGCCTCTTCGTGACCTACAAAAACAATATTACAACAAACATATTTTTAATTACATAAGACAAAAACATACTAAAGAAATCCATAAAATATAACAAGTATACCAGCAATGGTAGAAGAACAACGATTAACTGGACGGATACGGAACACTGCCTGCGGTTGATACACTATCGTAACCACCTTCTCCACAGAAACTGAAACAACGTCGAAATGATCATTAAATAATTTACCAACAATTTAATATAACAAACAAAATGCATGACAAAAACTATACTTTAAAGTTTAAACCTTTATGCTTCTGTAAATAATCTCCCAATTGTAAAACAAGCTCGTGATCGGATATATAAAAGGTGTAAGGTAGCTTTTCCTCCTGAAAGAACCAAACTTTAACAGTCTTTATTGATCATATTGGAAGTCAAAATAATATAATCTACAGGAAATCACAATTAACTATCATTTAACTAATCTTTAATCACAATTAACTAGCTTGCTGCCAATTGCAATGACCCAATACATTAATAAAACAAACTATTAAATAAAAATCCAATCTTTTTATCCAAGATTATTTATCAAGATTCATCCTTCATCCTAAAACACAAATAAAAATCCAATCTTTATTAACCAAGATTATTGATCACGATTTTCCCTTGACCCTAAAAACATAAAGGGAAGGTGGGTGGAGTTTATTACATTATTGAGGAGCTTGTTGACCATTTGTTGAAGCTCCTTAGGGCCAACTGTTTGAGGGAGATACATGGAAGCACCAAGTGGGGTTCCTTCAGGGTCTGATAACTGACACATGACATTGTTATTCACCTCTCTTGATCCTTCCACCTCCATTTTTGTGGGTTTTGGAAGCTGATTGAGATGGAGGAGGTGAGGGAGAAGAAGGGGTCTGTTTTTAGGGTTTTGACCAGGGTTTAATTGTTAGTGTTGTTTTCAAAAGTTTGGCAGTTGTGTAGCTTTGTAAACAAACTAAACGTTTGGTGAACAATTTGTAAATTGTTTGTTGAGAAGTTTTTTTTTGTTCGTTTGTTTTATAAATGAATGAATACGAACAAAAAAATTTTGTTTGATTAACTAAACAAACAACAACGAACAAAGGTCTCGTTCGTTTAATTGCGTTCGTGAACGTTCGGCAATGTGTTTGTTTACGTTCGTTTATTTATATACGTTCATGTATGTTTGTTTATTTTCACTAGTTAAAACTTTAACTAAACCCCCCCCCCCCCAATACATTAAATATCTAAGTAAATATTTTGATCAATCTCGCATTCTAAAAACATTAATCATTTTTTAGTTGTTGGTCATATTAAACTAATGGAAAACCTTAACCTTTGGTTATGATTCCTTACTAGACAATTGAAGATGCTACTACTTTTGAATACATAGTTATAATGCAAGTTTATGTATCCTTGTCTAATTAATATTTGTTTTTAAATGGTCATAAGAAATCGAAGAATGTGTAGAATTTAGGAAAGTTGGATATTGAAGAATCTAGAATTTTTTTAGATGTTTATGATGAACTTATGAATTAGGAATATCATGTATTCATGTCTAAGTTATTTTGGATAATTATGTCTAAGTTAATACAATTTGACTTATTGTTTTGCGGATGTACTTTGTCTAATGGTTATTATTAACAATGTTTTTTTAGTTAGTTTCATATTAAATGTTTGTTTGTGTTCAAGACCTGTGTTCATGAATAGTTCACAAACAACTGAATTTCTTAACAAACAAACACAAACATAGAATTTCATTCGTTCGTTAGTGTGTTCATGAATGGTTTGTTAATCCAAGAAACCATAACAAATGAACATGAACAACGCCTTGTTCGTGTTTGTTTGGTTTGTTTACAGCCCTAGGTGTGTGTATTACACAAGCTTTGAGCTAATATGTTTTGTAAATATCTATTTTAGGACCATTTGTTCAGAGGAAGGGGGAGCTAGATAGTGATGTCACCCATCGCATACAAGCTGGTTGGTGTAGATAGAGGGCCGCCAGTTGGGTTTTATGTGACAAAAGGTTCCCAACAATTAAAGGGAAAATTCTATAGGGTTGCAATGAGACCTGCGTTGTTATATGGGACAGATTGTTGGGCCATAAAAAAGACACAAACTCGTAAGATGGAGGTAGCAGAAATGAGGATGCTAAGATGGATGTGCAGGCACACTAGGGTAGACCGAATAAGAAATAGGGTTATTAGGGAAAGGTTAGGGGTAGCTAGTATATCAGACAAGATAAAGGGGGAAGATTAAGATGGTATGGGCATGTGAAGAGGAGGCAAATGACGTCCCCAATCAGAGTAGTGGAAACCCTCACTATATTGGGAAATTAGGGGTGTAGAGGAAGACCCAAATTGGCTTGGGATGAGCGGATTAGACAGATTTAGTATAGATGCACCTCTATGAGGACATGGTCAAGAATAGGGGTTCGTGGAGGCACAAGATTAAAGTTAAGGATTATTAGGGGGAGTTTGGTTGTTTCGTAGCGCGGGTCTAGGAAGTCTATAAGGGTGAATTGTTTTTGGGTGTTTATGGGTTATGTTGTTTTCTTGAAGGCATATATACTTTTGTCTTACTATGTGACGCTTTCATTGTTTCTCTAAATCCAGTAGTTGTAGCTCTTTATTAGTTTTTAGTATTATTTGTTTGTCGATTGTGTGTTGTCGAGCCGGGGGTCACTCTGGAAGCAGCCTCTCTATCCGCAAGGGTAGGGGTAAGGTTTGCCTACATTTCACCCTCCCCAGACCCTACTCTTAGCTTTGCTAATTGTGGGATTTACTGGGTAAGGTTGTTGTATCGTGCGTACCAATTGTGCGTGGCCAGTTGTATTATACCGGCTAAGCTAATATGTTTTGTAAACATCTATTTTTGAAAAAAAAAACTAGTATTTTTCCTTTTGTGTGTACCGACAGCGCGTGGCTAGTTGAAATGTACAGTAAAACACAATATGTAAAAGACAACGCGTAACACACAATTCATAAAACATAATGCATAATAGACAATTACAAAATGGTGTAAAACATAATGCTAGGCATGAAGTATAAAACACAATGCCTAAGACATAATCCGCTACACAAAACTCGTAAAACATAATGCATTGGCAATTGAAAAAGTAGGAGTAGTAGTCTATGTTGGTGATCTCACATTTTAACATATTGGCCACCAACGAAATACGACTAAAAAAATATGTTCCATTTATATAATCAATTAGTATTCTGTTAGTCACGATCTGTTGGTGGTCAATATGTTAAAAGGTAGAATAGTCAGCACAAATTTCATTAACTAAGGCTGGTGACGGCCAATTGATGATAGACTGATAGTTGAGATTATTTAAATCTAATACTCGTAACTTTTTGTAGTAAATTAAAAGTTTTAGTGGGGAATTTAAGCATCATAATAACATGCTAGTAAAATCTTTACTTTTTTAGGCTATGGGGTGTGGTTACTAATGAAGTGGCTATCATCGACCTCGACCTCAGTGCTACGTCAGGACCCCTTCTATCATCTTCCTCTTCCCACAAACATGTGGTGTGATCACCTCCTTTCATTATCCCCACTTTTTTAAATTTTTTCTTCTAATTCGTTTGATTAAATCAAAAATAAACTTTCATTAATATTAATTTTTTTTACATAACTTAAATGCAAAATAAATAAATTTCCGTTATTGTTGTTGCATTTGCAACTGAAACGCATTTGTAGGTTGACTAAAACCTGCCTACAAATAAATAGACGTATCTAAGTTTGGTCTTGGTGGTTGGTTTGGATCCTTTGTAAAGCTTATTTATAAATTTGTATTAGAAAGGGTTGTAAAAATATAAAGTTGGATGAGAAATGGTAATTTTGAAAATGAAAAAGAGGTAGGTTTAAATAAATTGGAAAATGCAAATTTATTTTTAAATTACTGCCACTTAAATTGTATCGGTAAACCCCCCCCCCCCCCCCCCCTTTCAATTCGTGGAGATTGTGGAGGTTTCCATACCTTTAACGAAGACAATCAACTGGGTTGGTATTCCCCTCGTGACCACGAAGGCCACATCAACCCATGATTCTTCCATGATTTCCACACCAAATAGCCTTATCTTTATCCTTTTTTTAGTATTTGCTTCGGTAACTTCTACATTTCAAATTGTTAAATTTGATTTAATTTTTCAAAATGTCGAACATGAACAAGATAAAGTTACACTATTGATCACAATTTATTAACTAACATTCTCTAATCTCTCAAAATTTTCATTCAAAATTCAAATCATCATCCATTCATTCAACCATAATACAAGTAAACCACTACGTGATTACTGCCATAAACCCTACTTCCATTTCGATATTTCTAAATTACAATGGAGAATACGACTATTCTATTGTTATCTCTCCTTTTCTTTTCAAGCTTTTCATGTCCAAGCCATGCATACCACAAACAAACACAGGCTCTTGACAATCTTTACCGGGCCAAACGGTCCGGTGATTCCACCATTGACACTAACCATTTCAAGGCCCCTGAAGATGTGAAAATAGATTGTGTTGTTCTTCCTCAAGAAGGTCTCAAAGAGAAAGATAAAATATTCAGATTGCCTGGTCAACCGTTTGTTAGGTTCGATCAGTATGGTGGGTATGTTACGGTGAGCGAATCCGAGGGTCGGGCTTTTTATTATTACTTTGTTGAGGCTGAGAAGTCGAAAGAATCTTTACCACTCCTTCTTTGGCTCAATGGAGGTACATAACCCTAATCCGTTATAGTCATTTATATATTTTGTAGTGTTGGTTGTAACTTAATTTACTTCATGTAAACCTTAGTAATAGCATATGTTTCTTATTGTAACCTCTTGAAGATCACTTGATAAGCACTGGCTGCTATCTTCTATGTATATGTCTCGTTCCTATGAGTTTTCTGGTACCAGGTTCACATCGTTAAAAAAACTTTAGTGAAATAAAGCAATGGTTTGGAGCCCATGCAGTGGCGGATCTAGAAAATAAAACAAGGGGCAACATTTTATAAAAATTATTTTAAGGGGTAACATTTTATAAAAAACCCATTTTTTTTCCACTTCGCCAGGATAGTCGAGGGGTAAACAAACGTACCCCCTGAGTATACACTGTATCTGCCCCTGAGCCCATGCCACTTCCTATAGACCAAATTTTTAAAAAAATAATTATATGCAGGTAAGTTAGGCTTTAGTAATGTTGCGGTGAGATTTGTGCTTTACAAATGATAGGAATCATAGGATCATAAGGGCCCTAATTTTATTATCCGCTTTGTTCCCTTAAAAGGTTGAGTCAGTCTTGTTCTTATATGGTTTTGGATGAACTAATTGTTTTATAGGCCCGGGTTGTTCTTCACTTGCTTATGGAGCCATGCAGGAGCTTGGGCCATTCCGAGTCAACAGTGATGGGAAAACTCTTCACATAAATAAATTTGCATGGAACCATGGTATTACATTCAAAAAATCAAAGCTTTGTTTTCATAGATGCATTATTTTTAACTTTGAAACATTGATCCAGCGGCAAATGTTTTGTTTGTGGAGTCACCTGCCGGCGTAGGGTTTTCTTATTCGAACATATCCTCTTACTACAATAATTCATGTGGTGACAAATCAACCGCGGAAGATAATTATGTGTTCTTGTTGAATTGGCTGGAGCGATTTCCAGAGTATAAAGAAAGAGACTTTTATATCTCTGGAGAAAGCTATGCAGGACATTATGTGCCTCAGCTTGCACACACCATTCTACATCACAACAAGATGGCTAACAAGACTCTAATCAATCTTAAAGGGATCCTTGTAAGTTGAACTATATACATTTTAACAATTTAATGTTGTTCATGTTAGATGGTGGATTCAAATTTTTTGGTGAGTGGGGCAAAAAACAATGGGTCAAAATAGGTCGGATCAAAATGGGTCAGATAGTTTATACTCATTTGCATATGTATGTTGTTATTTTCTTACTAATGTTGAAAAACTATTGATCATACTTATATTTATTCATATGATGGTTGTGTAAAAGTATTTGTACTTATTTACTTTTTTCATATGATGAAATACATGTATAGATAATGAGTATGAATTTTTTTTTTTTTACAACTTAAGCTAATCTATGAAATTAAAAACAATTAAACAAATACATTTCACTAATTTCACCGTTGTTTTACTAATTCATAAAAATAACGTCAAAAACGAGTAAACGACAAACGGAAACATCCTATTCGGTACAGCTTCTAGCCATACCCATAGCATACAACCATACTGTTTGGTATCTAAAATTTATAACTCTAAAACCCTACTTTTGGCTTCTATGATTATAGGAGAGTTCATTTGTTTTATAGCTTAAGTTTTCTTGTATTGATTAACTTGATAGTTTGGCATGCATTTGATATATACAGATTGGGAATGCAGTGATCAATGATGCGACTGATACCTTAGGGATGTATGATTATTTTCATACGCATGCTTTAATATCGGATGAAACGAGTGACCAGATTCATAAACTTTGTGATTTTAATGCTACCGAACTGACAGATGAGTGCAAGAAAGTGACTGATGTGGCGGATCGTGTGTTTGATTATAAGATTGATATCTACAACATCTACGCCCCTATATGCTTGAACAATAATCTAACTTTCTGGCCCAAGAGGATGGTATGTCTTTTTAAACACATATGTAATGCTAAATACATAATAATGTGAAAAGCTAAGTACATAATTTGTTTTTGTTTTGGTGCAAATAGTCGGATGTCATCGATCCATGCAGTGAATCCTACACACATGCGTATATGAATCGTGAAGATGTGCAAGTGGCTATGCATGCTAATGTTACAAAACTTGATCATGATTGGCAACCATGCAGGTAAATTAAATTTGCAATTTATTTATGAATTTGCAAGTATGTATCTTATTATATCTATTGGCATGAGGCTATAATATTGAAAAACATATGCAGTGATATCATCAAACATTGGCACGACAGTGCTTCGACGATTCTCCCTCTCCTCAGGGAATTTATGGAGAATAACCTACGCGTTTGGGTATTTAGGTAAGTTCATAGAACTTTAAACTTGGATAGATCATAAATAAGATGACTGCATTCAAGCGATTTAGCATAATCATAAATTTTTTGTAATTGTGTTTTTTTTTTTTGGTACGGCAGTGGTGATACTGATGGACGAGTACCAGTCACGTCGACTAGGTACTCAATTAATTTGATGAATCTGCCTATAAAGGCTCAATGGCATCCATGGCTGTATCAAGGGGAGGTATATATATATAACTTATGCATTTTGTTAAAGTTGTCTTATTTAATATACGTTACACTCTACTATAAAGTACAAATTAGATCAATTCAAAAGGTTGTGACTGAATTTAAAAAAAAACTTCATTAAAACTTTAGATGTGTGGATTTGAACAAGTGTATGAAGGAGATCTAACATTCGCCACAGTTCTTGGTGCGGGTCATATGGTGCCAAGCAACAAAGCCAAGATATCACTTGCACTCGTTACACATTTCTTGACTGGGGAACGTCTTGACGATTCGAGCAATTGATTATAGGTTCATTCAGAATTGTATTGTTTCTTTTTTTCTTAATTTACTTCACGTTCTAGGTGTTGATGTAGGTTATTTTTAGGTTTGTTTATTATTTCCCATTGAATTGTTGATTTGATTCTGATTGTGAAACTGGTTACATGAACTATCCTGATTTCCATCAATTCTGCATTCTCACAACAATTTATTGATTCACTTCATAACTTTAGAGGCAACACTACATTAAAATGTATTTTTCCCTTTTTTGTTTAATTAAATAAACATTAATTAAATGTAGCTTTGCTGTATTTTGGGTTGTCAACATGCCTTTTTGTAGGGGCGTAAAACTCTTTCAAAACCAACCGTCTATGGCCTCTTTGAACCATTCGAAGTTTGCTTCAACATTTGGCTACAAATTTTAAAAATAGACGTTTCGACATACGATACCTTAGTTTAAACGTAGCTTCGCTATATTTTGGGTTGTCGACAAAATAATCTTCCATGAAAACAATATTGCCTCTCTCACGATCACGTGGCACACATCTTTTTTTAAATGTTGTTGTGTCTTCTTGTTCAGATTGGTTGTCAATATCCGTTAAAAAATCAAGGCTACTATCAGTTGATTGTAAAATCGGATTCAATACTAGCGCGGGAATGCATATATGATTTTCTTCAACATCTCTCATTTTTTTTAAAAAAAAAAGTAGAGAGAAATATGGTGTGTATTTTGAAGGTATTATAGTGTGGTAAGTTGTTTTAGTGAAATTTGAGGGTGGGGGGGGGGGGGGGGGGGGGGGTTGTTATTTTTTATTTTTATTTTTAATTTTGACTACCAATGGTATTATGACTCTTGGCACAATGGTCGACACAACTTCCGTTGGGAAATACCAGCATTAAGTCCGTGGGCCTGTTACCCGTATCACCGGTAGCGGTGTTGCCGTGTAGGTAGTGAGGTACCCGTAAACTTCATAAACTTTATAAGTGACACCCCATCCTCCCTGATATATATCGTTAATGGATCGAACCTGATCCAAAGTTTAAATAACGGGCCTTGGTTTGGAGGGTGATGGATCCCTGTATCCTTTTTTTCTTCTTTTTTATGAAATAGGAATGTGGGTACTAAAAAAATAATTAAGGAACACATGTTGAACTCCAATACTCAACCACAACCGTTTTATAATTTTGTTTGTTCCGTGTTGCAATCAAGGATGGAGTAGAAGAGTAAAAGACATTATTTGTTATGAGCCATAATCAAAATAAAAAAAAAAATTGTAAAAAACAAAACAACCATTTGATTTATAACTTTGCCAAAAAAATGCAACAAATTCCAACTATAGTCACCTAAGTTTAGCAAATGTTTATTCCAGCCACCTAACTTCGAGTATCATTATCTCATTTATCCATCTTAGCTTTGGGTCACGATTTGGTTCGTTGTCACTTGTGAAGACTAAACTAGTCTTTAAAGTACTTAATCTTGTACTCTATCAACTCTAAAGACTTGAAATGGTTTAGGATTATTCTCTTGGACGATAACAATTCTAATTTAGGCGGTGCCCACATAATATTTTGCTTTAACCCAAATTGAAGTATAAGGTCATATAGTTTTAACTCACACCAATGCCCTTTCTCTTAATAGAATAGTGTTGTATTTTGAGTACCCATATGAAGTAAAACTTTTTTTTAATAAATTTAAATTTTATTAAAACGAAATACGAAAGTTACATCACAATAGAAGGTAGACGGGCAACAAGTTGCGCCGCCACCCCTTTCTGAATTGCGAATCTTAGTCTACTAAAGACAAATCCTTGCCCCCTGGAGATCAACTATTGTTGTGGACGACCCGTTGGACCCTGGTCAAGAAACGAATAGCTTCTAGCGCTAGGGAGCCAAAGGTAAAGGCCAAGGGGATAAAGACATGTTGATTCTCTGCACAAGCTTTAGCATGCTTCTCTACTTTCTTCGATTATGCCTTTCTCGATGCTTGCCAGCTACAAACCCTGTTTCCCTTAACCCAACCAAAGGAGATACCCCTGTGAGTTCCACACAAGCATGTTTCCCCCTCTCCTAACCAAAGACAAGCAGATCCGCTGGTCGCAGGGAGGATCTCCCTTCCGCATGGTCTGTGAGAAAATTTACAAGGGCCTCCTTTCTGGCAGAAATCCCAGCTCCTCTCAGGATGTCCCACAAAACGTCTCTCACCCAGTCATGTCGGTATTTGAAACTAGAGAGCTCTTTGCAATCACTTACGTGTTCCCCATATTTATCCATGCAAGCTTTACGGCAGATGGGACATGTTTCATCTTCCGGCTACATAGGGATCATCAACCGGTACTTGAGTATAGCCCTGTACTCCACTGCGGACATGCATTGACCCAAACCCTTAATCGGGATAACAGTCAAAAAATCCTGAGCATGAGGACCCTTCAGGCATTCAATCACCGCCATTTGGCGGGTAGACAACTCAAAAACTTCTCCCAGGCTCTGAGCAATTTTGTTAAACAGAGCATTCGCCAAAGTCTTTTGTGGCTTTGAGAGGGCGGTGTCCTTATTATAAAAACCGCCAATATCAAAGTCTGGGAGATAGACATTTAAGCATTCGAGCGCCTGTTGATAGTCCGGGTCTAGCCCGATGACCCCACTGTTTCGGAGGATATGATCCTGAAGTTTCTAATATACATTAATTTATACATATAAAAGCCCCAATTTAACTCCCGTTTATATACGTTTTTGGCCTTATACACGATGAATTGGTACTTATTTGGGTATTTTTATGATTACAGGTCTTAAACGGTGTCCAGGAAGAAACCGGATAAAAAATGAAGGGTTCTGCGCGAAAACGGAAGAGCTCACTTAGAGTGAGCGGCCGCTCACCCTTCTCAGACACTATAAAATAGAGCATAACGTCATTTTTAGGGTATTGGGTGATTTTTAGGCGATTTTGGGAGATTTTCTGGGCATGTAAGCTGCTGTGAAGCCGATTATCAAGCTTGAGAAGCAATCCAAGTCCATTATCATCATCCAATCCATCATAACCTTGCTTGTTTATGGTTTGATTCTTGACCTATTATTTATATCAAATCTGATTTTGAAGCTTTGTTATGTTGTTATGATTAGTATTTGTAAACCTACCGGTAAAAACAATAGTATTTAGTAGTTTTAACAATCATTTATATGTTAATCATATTATGTATGAATTTGGTGTTCTTCATGTTTAGATCTTAATGAACATATTTGCAAGCATGTTTTGTTATTGTTAGATTCGTGGTTATGTTTGCGGGGTTGTAATGATTATTGTGTTGTGTAGTCGGATACATGTTGAAAAACCGTTCGATTAATCAATCAGTAGTGAACTAGTTAACTTGTTGATGTGTTCAAACCATGAAACTGTAACCGGGTATTGGTTTGGTTATAGTCTGGCGAATAATAATCATGAATGTTTATCGGCACGTAAAAAGGTCTTAATCGGCTTAATGGTGTTGTTACTAATCTTTGACGCGGTTGATAATCTTTGTTAGTAGTTTTGGTAGAAATGGCGACCATTGTAGATTTGTGTTCAAAGTTAGTGAAATAGAATAGCTTGTGTTATGTTCTACTTTATGCTAGTCTCGGTGGTTGTATTGTGCATTCGGTATTGCTTTCCCTGATTAGTGAGGTTAGAAAACTCCTAACGGATGACTAACTTATCTTTAAAGATTTGCACGAGATTATATCAATAGCTCGCTAACGAACAATTTTAGGTGGTCAACGTGTGTTATCGTGTTAGCTTTCCGAATAATTGTCATGTTAGGATTCCCGAAAGGGATACTAATTGTCTAGAAATGGGATTGTTGATCTTGCGCCTTTATTTCATATGTTATGTAGTTGACATGTTCAGGTTGTTATTATAGTATGTATATATATATATATATATATATATATTTGATATGCTTTAGTTTAAATTAGTTAAAACAAACATTGACTATCTGTTCTTACCAGTAAATAGTAACAACGGTTCAGTACAATTGCTCTGCGCGCATCCATGGATCGATACTTGATTCTTATCTATGCTTTACTACATATGTGACAGGGTGCGCTTGCCCTTTAATGTGTGTTCTATTGTTAAGATTAAAATCATTTCTATAAATTTAAAACTCAATTTGCGCGAGTGTACATATTTATATGTACACTCGCAGCACACCAGTTTCTAAGACTGTGCTATAGACGCCACAAAGGCATAGACCCTAACATTTCGAGCTGAAAGAAGGTCCAAACCACCTAAACGCATAGGCAAGTTAAACTTATATTAAAAAAAGCGTTTCTTATATCCACGACTTAATGGACATCCTACCAACTTCTTTACTTAACCATATCATGTGGTTTAGTTGGACATCATCGTTAGTAAAAGTTCAATGATTTCATTTGTGGCACTGATTGTGACTTTTTATTGCATTTTATGCTTCTCAAAATAAATCAAAGCTATTGGTGTGATATGGTGATACGGATTCGTATTAGTGGAAGCTAGAAATCCTAGCTTGAATACCTGCCCTTCGGGTTGACCGAACAGAACAGAACAGAAGAAATAAACGAAACTTTATTGATTAAAAACTCTACCATCCAACCTTTGATTACAATAGTTTATATAGGAAACTAGAAAAGACAAAAGATAAACAAACTGGGAAAAGATAAACATAATTCAACTTTAAATGAGATAAACATAAATTAAAATGGTTGGATGGGCTATCATAAATCTGAATTCCCTTGGCCACTTTTGGATGTAGCAGGCTTGTGAATATTGTCGGGTGGCTCTTTTAATGGGCCTCGTGGATCTTCAAGTGGGTCGGGATCCGTTTCATCCTCCCCCTCTAAAAAAGGACTCGTCCTCGAGTCATCGTCTACTTCGGGCTTATAAGGAGTTAAATCCGCACCATTAAAAGTGGCCGAGACTTTGTAATGACCCGGAAGATCAATCTTGTACGCATTGTCATTGATACGTTTAAGAACACGAAACGGGCCATCGGCTCGTGGTTGGAGCTTCCCATACCAGCCCTGTGGAAACCTATCACGTCTCAAATAGACCCACACGAGATCACCTTCATTAAAAACAACTTTCCTCCGATGTTTGTTTACCCTCGCCTGATATTGCAAGTTATGTTTAATGATTTGGTCCCTGACTTGTTCGTGTAGAAGCTTTATTTGTGCAGCCTGCTCATCTCCTACAACACTGTAATGTTCAAGTTCAGGAAAAGGTGCCAAATCGAGTGGTGTGAAAGGATTGCGCCCATAAACAACAAAGAATGGACTTCTGCCCGAGGGAACTATAATTAGACTGATTATAGGCGAATTCTGCTTGAGGAAGAACAAGGGTCCCACTTCTTAGGATTATCACCAGCTAAACTTCTAAGTAGATTGCCCAAACTACGATTTGTGACCTCGGTTTGACCGTCGGTTTGTGGATGGTGAGAACTACTGAATTGTAACTTTGCACCCAAATGTTTCCATAAAGTTCGCCAAAAAGGACTAATGAATTTGACATCCCGATCAGAAGTGATGGTTTTAGGTACACCATGTAAACGGACCACTTCGGCAAAATAAAGACGGGCAACTTGTGATGCATCATAAGTTTTTACACTCGGAATAAAATGGGCATACTTTGAGAACCGATCAACGACCACCATAATGGAATATTTCTTGCATTGGGTCAAGGGTATCCCCAAAACGAAGTCGATGCTAACATCCTCCCAAGGCCGTACAGGAGCCGGAAATGGAGTGTATAAGCCTTGAATGGTATGGTGAGTTTTTGCAATGTGGCAAGTTCGGCACCGATTTAAAACTTTAGACACCTCCTTAGAAATTTTTGGCCAATAAAAGCGATCTTGAACTAAAGAGGTTGTTTTCGCCCGGCCAAAATGACCCGCCAACGCTCCCTGATGACATTCGAGTTTAATTGCTTCGCGAATCGAGGAAACTGGAACACACAAGCGACACACCATGTAAAGTAACCCATCCTTGCGAATGCACTTTTTAAATGGACCGGTTTGTGTTTTCTGCCATACATAAAAAAAATCGGGGTCCTCCTGATACAAGTTAGAAAATGACCGAAAACCAACCACCTCAAAAGCCATGGAAGTCATCAAAGCGGGGCAACGACTCAACGCATCAGCGACTGAATTACCAGATCTCGCCTTATGGCGAATAACAAAACTGAACTCCTGCAGTGTTTCGACCCATTTAGCGTGGTGAGGATTAAGCTTAGCTTGACCTTGAATGAATTTTAGAGCTTGGTGGTCGGAGTAAAGAATGAATTTTGCCGGTAGGAGGTAATGTCGCCAATACTCAAGGCTACGAACGATAGCATAAAATTCCTAATCATACGTACTATATCGTCGCCTCGTATCGCTCAACTTCTCAATAAAAAACGCAATGGGACGGTGATGTTGGCTCAAAACGCCACCAATCCCCAACCCGGAGGCGTCACGTTCAACTTGAAAGACATGCTCAAAGTTTGGCAAGGCTAGGACAAGAGCATTTGTGACGGCTTGTTTAGTTGTTTCAAAAGATTGTTGTGCAGCAGAAGACCAAACAAACTTGTTGCTCTTTAGACATTCAGTAATAGGAGCTACTAAGGTACTAAAATTTCGGATGAACCTTCGGTAAAAAGATGCAAGACTATGAAAACTTCAAACATCATGCAAAGACTTAGGTGTGGGCCACGTAGTAATCGCCGATACTTTGGACTCATCCATGTGAATGTCGTTTCCCGAAACCAAATACCCCAAAAATATTACATCTGAAGTTAAGAAGTGGCATTTTTTTCATTCGCATATAACTTTTGTTCTCGAAAGACAAGAAAAATGTTGCGAAGGTGGAGCAAGTGTTGTTTGACACTTTTACTGAAAATCAAAATATCGTCAAAGTAGACGACAACACAACGACCAATACAAGGCTTAAAAATATGGTTCATGAGACACATGAATGTGCTAGGCGCATTGGACAATCCGAATGGCATAACCATCCATTCGTACAACCCATCACGCGTTTCAAATGCCGTTTTCCACTCATCACCGGGTCGCATGCGAATTTGGTGGTGCCCGTTACGTAGATCTATTTTTGAAAAAACAGTGGCTCCATGTAAATGATCAAGCAAGTGATCAAACCTTGGAATAGGAAACTTGTACTTAATGGTGATCTTGTTAACGGCTCGACTATCAATGCACATCTGGAATGCACCCCTCGGTTTGGGAACCAAGAGGGCAAGGACAGCGCACGGACTCATACTCTCGCGAATAAGACCTTTGTTTAGAAGCCTGGTCACTTGTCGGTGCAATTCAGAAAATTCCTTCGGATTCATTCGATAAGCCGGTTTGTTGGGGATGCTTGCGCCTGGTAAAAAAATCAATGCAGTGTTGAATTTCCCTAACAAGTGGAAGACCGGCTGCAATCTCGGTGGGAAAACATCTTGAAATTCGACTAGAAGCGGCAGTACTTTGGGTGGAACAATCGGCACAACCGGATTTGCTTCGTCAATGACTAGACTAAAAAGAATATTAGTCGGGGCTGTTTTTGTGAGTCCCGTGAATTCATCAAATGTAAGAAGCGTAGATTTAGCGTCGTCGGTCCGTGGATCTAACGGAGGTAAAGTAATATTAATACCCTCCTTTTTGAAGGAGTACGTGTTTTGAAAACCATCGTGTTTGACGCGACGATCATATTGCCACGGTCTTCCCAACAGAATGTGACACGCATCCATCGGTAGTACTTCACACAAAAGTTCGTCGGTGTATTTATTACCAATCGAAAATTGAACCAAACAATGATGGGTCACTTTGATGAGGTTTCCTTTTTTTAACCATGTAAGTTGGTATGGTTCAGGGTGAGGCTGTAATGGCAAATTGAGTTTTTTCTACCATTGAAGTGGCTACAATATTTTCACAGCTCCCACCGTCAATGATGACCGCACAAACTTTGCCCTTAGAAGTGCATTTGGTGCGGAATATATTGGTGCGCAACCATGTTGTATCATCCACTGGATCTGCAATGGACGTGTTAAGAATACGTTGAATGACAAGAGATTCACCTCGATCCGGATAAATGATTTCAGCCTTTTCAGTGTCATTGACGTCATTCTCGGTGTCATATGTGGGTATCGGATCATCGACAAAGGCGACACGTTGTTTATTAGGACAGTCGCGTTTGAGGTGACCAAGGCCCTGACACTTGTAACAACGAAGTGCATTCTGGCCCAAAGTGGAATGAGCGACTGGTGGAGGGGTTGGTGTGGGCTTTGGTTTGACTTGGCCAGTTCTGGTGTTGTTGAGAAAACCCTGATTGCGAGCTGAGTAACGTGAAGGACCTGTTTTGGATTTTGTAGCCAACTGTTTCTCCACACGCTAAGCTAACCTACAAACGTCAGTAAAAGACCAATACTGCTGCAAAGAAACAATATCAGATATGTCGGGTTTAAGAATACCCAAGAAACGGGCGATTATTTGTTCCTCACTTTCCTCGATACCACATCATAACCGAAGCTGTTCAAACTCAATGATTAGTTTTTCGACTGAAAGTGAATTTTGTTTCAAGTTGTGATAATCCAAAAAAGCATCTTGATTGTGGTTGACTGGTAAAACTTGGAGCGTAACAACCGTTTCATCTTGTCCTGCGTTTCAACCCGTGATTTACCCTCCCGATTACGCTTGTTTTGAACATGTTCCCACCATAAAGAAGCATACTTGCGTAAGCAAATGGCGACAAGTTTTACTTTTAAGTTTTCCGGAATATGGTGAAGGTCAAAGACTCGCTCAACGTTTTTTAGCCAGCCAATGAAGTCTTCTGGCTGCATATGACCTTCGAATTCTTGGATTTCTGTGCGGATACCCAGCGAGCGGATAGGGTCAGCATGTGGTGGTGGTGGTGTGCGACGACGCTGATGCCTGCCAAGAACTTCATAGTCAGCGTCACGATCTTCCCAAACATCCGACTCAGTAGCCGAGTCTGTAGGAGCATGGTGTTGGTGATGGAACTCGAGTTCACGAATCCGTTGTTGGAGTCTCTGAATCTCAATGTCACGCAGGTCACGCTGATCCTGACCGTTGCCTCCGGCGGCGAATCTACGGTGTTGTCGATGGTCTCCCTCACGGTCTGACATCCTGAATAATCATGGTGCTGCTGATACCACTTGATACGGATTTGTATTAGTGGAAGCTAGAAATCCTAGCTTGAATGCCTGCCCTTCGGTCGACCGGACAAAACATAAGAAATAAACGAAACTTTATTGATTAAAAACTCTACCATCCAACCTTTGATTACAATAGTTTATATAGGAAACTAGAAAAGACAAAAGATAAACATAATTCAACTTTAAATGAGATAAACATAAATTAAAATGGTTGGATGGGCTATCATAAATTTGAATTCCCTTAGCTACTTTTGGATGGAGCAGGCTTGTGAATATTGTCGGGTGGCTCTTTTAATGGGCCTAGTGGATCTTCAAGTGGGTTGGGATCCGTATCATATGGAGAGGATGAGATATAAGCAAACTTTAACTCAATACTAAAAATCTGAAACGGTTTCATCATTTTTACACATAATTTCATCATGGGGTTATTGAACATTAGTTTGAAAGGATTTTGTTTGCTTGTTGAGAGCTCCACCCACAAAATCGAGTGATTCGAGAACTTTATCATAACATTAACAAATCAGATTGGTATGTTCCAACATACTTGAGCAAAACCTAAGCAAAATTCTTTTAATACTTCACCAAACCATTTCATATGCAAGGCATCTTTCATATCTATAGTTTAAACAAAATGTAGTTTAAGCAACCAACTCTTTATATGATATGCATATGAAGTCAACTTATGCCTTGACTACCATATTAAATTACAATCCAAGGAGTAATTACAAGACTTTAACTTACTTTTCTTCAAAGTTGAAACCCAAGATTGAATTTATGATTAAATTTTTTTACCAACGTCATATTTTAGTGTTAAGAGTACAACAATCCACAAGATAAGTCTTAAGCTAAATATACAAGTTACAAAACAAAACCAATTATAGTAATTTCTATATAGCTAAATCACACATTTGACTTTTAACAAATATAAAAAAAGTTTTGATACAACTGATGTATACACTTTATTTCATATGCATCAACATATCTCCAAAATCTATCACCCACTCGTGCTCGTGAGACCAGATCAACACACTTCAACAGAATCGCCACCACCAACACTACCTCATCCACACGGCCACCACCACCATCACCACTACAACACAACCATCTAGCCATTTCTCTCTCTACTTAACTCGACTATGGCTATCATCATTGTTGGTAAGCCCTTTTGCTTCTTCCCACCATTGCCTCCATCACGCTCCCTACCTTCTCTTTCTATGTCGCTCAGTTTCGTTAAAGATGGGTGTCGCTTCGTCTCTGGCAAAATCCACCACAACAATCTGCATGGATCTGCGATGGTCTAGAGAGAGGGGGAGGGGGATGGGGAGAACTTGGATCAACAATTGAAACCCATCAACCGATGGTGGCTATAGTGGTGCTAGGTGTGGTTTTAGTGGTGTTTGTGGTGCTATTTCAGAAAAGGGGGTTTGAGTATATTTTATAGAAAAAAACCCTTTATTGCCACATGGCCCAATAAAACACTAATACTCTTCGTAAAGTTGGTTTTCTAATAAGGTTAAACTTTCTATATTATCTACATGACATTAATTCACAACTTTTTTGTGCGTAGAGTTGTTATCCTTCATGTTCAGAGTGTTATTCAAAATAATTGATTTTTTACTTGTAACACAAAAAATTTCCATCTTTTGCAATTTAACCTCACAAATTTTCTACTCTCAAATTTAGTCTCTTATACCTTTCATAATTCGCAAATTTTTCATTTTACATTTTATTTTAACTTTTACGAGTTAACACGACTCAACCCGCATATCTGGACCAACATATTTACATTTGGTTCCAAATCCCTAATTTTATAGAAATAAAATGAATCATAGAACCTAAATGTAGGCATGTTTGGCTCTCATTTTTTATTTCTACTTATAACTTCTCAAATATAAAAAGTAACTTAATCTCATAAGTAACAATTTGTTACTTATGACTTATCCTCCAAAATCTTTTTTTTGAAGCCTAAAATTCTCATAAGTTACTTTTCATTCCATCCATCCAAACACTTTTGATTCAACTTATAACTTAATGATTAAGTTATAACTCATAAGGAGGCTTGTAAAAGGAGAGCCGAACATGCCCGTAGTAGAGTACCAATAACATTTCAGTCTTGCTCAAAACCGTACACCTCTTTATCAACCCTGTCATGAACACCATCAACAACAACTGAAACAAGTAACAGAAGAGAAACAAGAGAGAGAAGACACACACACAAACAACACCTGAACAACAACCCAGATTTGTTTCTCTCTCATCACCTTCTTCCAGATCTCTCATTCCCAACAACAATGGATATTAATAATAATAATAATAATAATAATACATCTGCCTGCATCAAAGAGGTGAACAGATCAGCTTCCGTTGCCTTCGCCCCCGATGCTCCTTTCCTCGCCGCCGGCACCATGGCCGGTGCCGTCGACATGTCCTTCAGCTCTTCCGCCAATCTCGAGATCTTCCACCTCGATTTCCAATCGGACGATCGTACCCTTTCCTTATCTGGCTCTGTACCTTGTTCTGAACCCTTTAATCGCTTGTCTTGGGGCAGATCACCCACATCTGGCTCTCAAGAGTTTTCTTTCGGTCTTGTTGCTGGTGGCCTTGTTGATGGCAATATTGGTATCTGGAATCCAAAAATTCTTATTGGGTATTCTAAAGTTTCCATTTTTATTCATTTCTTTGAATCTTGGATAATGTTTTGATTGGATCGGTTGTTATAGGATGTAAAATTGAGGTCTGATTGGTAATGTGTACTGTTTCTGTTAAGGAGGGTTTTTTTTTTTTTTTTTTTAATTTGGAATTGGAATTCAAGAATACTTATTGCGTATAGTAAAGTTTTAATTTTTTATTTGAATTTGTTTTTTTTTCTTGTTTTATGTTATGAAGGTTGGGGATTGGATTGGATTGTTTATGATAGGCTGCATAATTGTTGTGTAATTGGTAATGTGGTTTTGTTAGAGATTTTTTTTATTGGATCTGTTTTTTTAAGGAATTTTAATATGAGGTTTGTTTGTATTCGGTTAACTAGCTAGTAGACTAGTAGTGGTAATTTGGATGCTTTAAGATCAATGCGCTCTCACTTAAGCTTTGTAAGGATGATCTCTATGTCTATGTTGGGATACAAGTGATATTAGCATTGAGAATTCGATCCGCCTTTAACTGCGGGAAAAAGAAAATGAAATAATAAAATTGGAAATGGTGCTTGTATGATTAAGATAGAGAGACGCCTTCTTTTGTTGCTAAAGATTGTTCTTTGCGTAATGTCTAATGTTTTTCCTTTGTGAAGATGGCAAAAATATAAGATACATTGGTTTTCTTGCTGACGATCCGTAGTTCGAGACTTTAAAACGGTGTTCTATTAGCTTGAAATGATAAGATATTGATGGTTACTTAGTTAGACAAATTAGGATTGAGATTCATAAAAGATGAAAATGAAAAAAAAATCGAATCTTGTTGTTCGTGTCACCTGTATTGTAGTTAGTGATGGGAAAAGCTTTTCTTTCACTCTATTTGAATTTTGTTTTGCTTGTGCTTTGTAGTGTTGTGCGTCTCTAAAATCTGTTATGACACCAAGGCAAGTCGTGATCTTTAAAATATCATTTTTATTATCATGAAAGGCTTATTGTTATTATCTTAACTGCCTACAGTTCTGAAGAAAATGAAGGCGCTCTTATTCAACAACTATCGAGGCATAAAGGGCCTGTAAGCTTTAAATTTTGTTTCTATGATGTTACAGTGCTACACTTGAGATTCTCTTGGCATATAAGATAAACCGCCATGGTTGTACTCTGCATCATATCCCTTACTTTTTCTTTTCTCCCTTTAGGTTCGTGGTCTTGAGTTTAGTAGTCTGTCACCAAACCATCTTGCTTCCGGTGCTGAAGAAGGGGAAATCTGTATATGGGATATCGCAAAACCAACAGAACCGACTCATTTTCCTCCTCTCAAGGTAAAAATACTACTATTCTGACACCATTGATTTTCATTATGCATTAAAATAGTGGGGCACATTTCTGGTTAGGCACTTAGGTTAGCATAATGGCAGATAATAAAAATGTTGTAACATACGAGAGAGAGAATGTATTCTTTTAATATTTGTGCAATTAGTAAAACTGTCAGGAATAAATTGTTCAAAAGCCAACCATATCTTAGGCATCTAATAAGCGTGTACATGCAGGGAAGTGCATCGGCTAAACAGGGTGAGATCTCTTTCTTATCCTGGAACAGGAAAGTTCAACCCATATTGGCATCCACTTCTCTTAACGGGACAACTGGTATGAGCATAAACGACAATATTTATCAAGATAATATATGTTTTGAGATATTTACGTTATATTGTTTGTTGTTTTGTTTCAGTGGTTTGGGACCTTAGGAAGCAAAAACCGATTATAAGGTAAACATATAGACTTGGATGCAAAAACAAATAATTATTTATATGTTAGGCATCTGAACTGTTAAAGAATAATGTATGAACAACCAATATACAGTTTTTCAGATTCTGTTAGAAGACGATGCTCTGTTTTACAGTGGCATCCTGATTTTGCCACTCAACTGATTGTTGCTTCAGATGATGACAGTTCACCTGCTTTGAGGGTAACGAGTTAGGCCTTGTGTTTTGTATTTCAAATGATACCCCAAGTTAATATATTATTGTGATGATATAACCTTTGTTTTGGCAATGCAGATATGGGATATGCGTAACACAATGTCGCCACTGCGAGAGTTGGAAGGTCACAGTAAAGGTATGCTGTTTCTCAATTAGTTGGGAATGTTTTTAGCAATATGGTGTTACTTTTAACATTTACGTCTCGCTTGTCAACAATATGGTGTAACAGGTGTGGTTGCAATGTCATGGTGTCCCACCGACAGCACCTATTTGCTTACATGTGCCAAAGATAACCGCACTATTTGCTGGGACACCAACTCTGCTCAGGTCTGTAAATCTTTCTGTTAGTTTAAATCTATAATGGTTTTACTTGGTAAATATCTTATGGTAATTTTTGGTTCTTTTAGCGTCTAACCTACTTAAATGTCTTGATGTAGATCGTATCTGAACTTCCAGCTGGCACCAACTGGAATTTTGACGTTCACTGGTATCCAAAGATACCAGGAATCATATCGGCATCTTCTTTTGACGGGAAAATTGGCATTTATAATATTGAGGTACTTATCTCTGTCTTTTTATATCATTATTTCTTCTGTAATACCATCATATTTCCATTCATAATTTAAACAAATATATTTGCTTCTGACCATGTTGAAATCATGAGGTTTATCTATTAAACTTTTTATAAGCTTACGCCTTTTTCCTCCTTTTTATAGGCCTGTGCTCGATATGGTGCTGGTGAGAATTACTATGGTTCAGGTAATGCGGCTCTATATAAAGTGAAAGTGTTACGTTTTATGTCTCTGTAAACATCCCTTTGTTACCAAAATCAATGATAACTATTTTAGATAATCCTAAACCATTGTCTATATCTGGTTCCTGTTATGCAGCGCCATTAAAAGCGCCGAAATGGTATCAACGTAAAGCTGGAGTTTCTTTCGGTTTTGGTGGAAAGCTTGTTTCGTTTCACTCAACTGGTTCTTCTGGACCATCAGAGGTATACGTATATCCACTGCTTGTCTACTTAGTTATGTAACTGCCTTCTAGTTATCTAACTGTCTTTTTCTATAGGTTAACGTACACGACTTGGTTACGGAACACAGTTTAGTGACTACTTCATCTGAATTTGAAGCTGCAATGCGAAGCGGAGATAGATCTACTTTAAGGCTTCTTTGTGACAAAAAGTCTCAAGAGTCTGAGTAAGTTCCCATAAGACTTTGACTAGTTGACGTATGTATAAAAAATAAAAAAATGGACAAAAAGGCGTCTACAGGTGGACGAATATGGCCCGTTTCTACCTGGATTGTAAATAGCTATTTTTTACCGGTTACCAACCCTTGAATGTGTTTTGTTGTGTGAGCAGATCTGAGGAGGAAAAAGAAACATGGGGATTCTTGAAAGTGATGTTTGAAGACGATGGAACAGCAAGAACAAAGCTTTTGAACCACCTTGGCTTTACGTTACCTGTAGAAGTGAACGAGGACGTACAAGAATTATCTCAAGAAATAAGCTCTCTAAATTTTGAAGAACAAGAAGCAAGTAAAGACACATTTGTAGGTGGCAACCAAACACCAATTGATAACGGGGAAGATTTCTTCAACAATCTTCCAAGTCCTAAATGTGATACGCCTGTCTCAACTCCTGGGAAAAACGCTGAAGAATATGTTCCCAATTTTGAAGAGTCACCAAAGGAAAGTGATTCGCATTTGGGGACCGGTGACCCTTCATTTAACGATGCTGTACAACGGGCTTTGGTTGTTGGGGATTATAAGGGAGCTGTTGCACAGTGCATAGCCGCAGATAAGATGGCCGATGCTTTAGTTATTGCACAGGTTGGCGGTGCTTCCCTTTGGGAGACCACACGTGATCAATACCTAAAGAAGAACCGTTCTCCTTACCTAAAGGTTATTTCCCCTTTTCATGGTCTCTCTGCCATAGATGTTATAATAAATTACATAAATACCAGCGTGCATGCGGGTCGTTAAAAGTTAGTTTCTTGTTCCTCTCACATCATTCAGTAACCTGTTGACTGGTTGACACACTGACATGGCAGCTACTGAATGACCCAATTCTCACAAAAAGTAAAAAAGTGCCATGTCATCCGGCTACTGATAAGTGTCTGAATATATTAACATCTCAATCTGTCATCACGCATCAGATGGTAACCAGTTGAACTAAGTGGAACAAAAACTTCTCTTCTAATGACCCATGTGGATATGTCTTGAGAATAATGATTAAAGCGGGACAAATGCTAAACACACATTTGTATTTTATGTGATTTGTCCTTAGTTATATAAAAATATTTTTGAGCTTATTGATCTCTGTGGTTCAACCGTTCAATTAAGTATCTGTATATTATTCTTCAACAGGTTGTTGCCGCAATGGTAAATAATGACCTAGTTAGTCTGGTAAATACCAGGCCCCTGAAATCCTGGAAGGAAACACTGGCTCTCCTATGCACTGTAAGTTTCCTAGAGTTACGATTAGTCAATTGCTCTTCTAGTTATGCCTGTTATAGTTACTGTCAATTAATTATGCATGTGCATTAACAGTTTGCACAAAGGGAGGAATGGACTTTACTTTGCGACACCCTTGCAGCTAGGCTTGTAGCTGCTGGTAATACACTAGCCGCAACTCTTTGTTACATATGTGCTGGCAACATTGATAAAACAGTTGAAATCTGGTCAAAGAATGTCACCGGTGAACACAAGGGTGAATCCTATGTTGAGCTTCTTCAGGTAATCATACTACCTTACGCTTGAAGTTTTAAATTTTTTGTTTTTGTTTTCATGTGGAAAGTAATAACAAACGGTTAATAATATCTTTTCTATATTAGGATTTAATGGAGAAGACTGTGGTTCTTGCTTTAGCAACTGGTCAGAAGAGATTTAGCGCTTCTTTATGCAAACTTGTTGAAAAATATGCTGAAATATTAGCAAGTCAAGGACTTTTGACCACAGCTATGGAATATTTGAAACTAATGGGCACCGAAGACTTGTCTCCTGAACTTGTTATTTTAAGAGATCGTATAGCACTCTCATCTGAACCAGGTATATGTGTATTACATTTACATTTATATTTTAAGTCTCAAGTAATTTATTTTTAATTTTTCTCACGTTTCTTTAAATTTTTTGCATGTTTTCTTATACAGAGAAAGAGATAACACGGTCGGCCGATTTTGTTCACAGTCAACCACAAATGGGAGCTGTATATGGTACAAACCAGCAAACAAACTCTGTTGTCGAACCTTCTAGAAACTATTATCAGGTTTTTTTTTATTTTTTATTATTATTATTTTTTTTCGTAAACTCTCATCAAAGAAAGATATTATACAATTAGAAAACCCATATATTCAATTAAAGAAAATTATGCAGGATAATAGCTCTTATCAACAACCATCCGAGCCTTTATACAATCCTCAATATCAACAGCCACAACAACCTTCTCTGTTTGTTCCAACTCCTGCCGCTCATGTTCCACCTGTACGTAAATAATCGAAAACTTCATATGTGTATATGTAATGCAAAGTTGGATTAGTAAAATATTATTTGTGATTTATGTTTTTTAGGCGGGATTTAATCCACCTCCAGTTACAACTCAGCCTGCACCCAAAGTCTTTGTTCCTACAACACCTCCTGTTATGCGAAATGCTGACCAATACCAGCAGCCTCCTACTTTGGGTTCCCAGTTATATCCCGTATGTATATATGACTTTCTTTTGTTTGTTATTTTATTATTATTATTTACTAGATTGTATAATATCTGCTAATAAATTAGTCTCAGGGGAATGCTAATCCTGTTTACCAACCTGGACCACCGGGGCCTGTTTCACTTGGGCCTGTTCCATCTCCAATGGTTGCAACCACTGGGCCAAAGATATCACACGGCGTGACACCACCGGTCAGGGGTTTTATGCCTGTTAATAATCCAGGATTACAAAGAACTTCCTCAGCTCAAATGCAACCGTCTGCTGCTCCTCCACCGCCTGCCGCACCTCCTGCAGCTCCTCCAACTGTACAGACTGCCGATGTGTCAAATGTACCTGGTAATTTCATTATTTCTCTCTCTCTTTTTTTTTTTTTTAATTATATAGTTTTTCACATTCCATGTATATTATGTATTTTGACCGTTTATGTTTTCAGCCCAGCAAAAGGGAGTTATTGGAACTCTGACACGACTTTTCAATGAGACATCGGAAGCATTGGGAGGGTCAAACGCTGTTCCAGCTAAGCGGCGGGAAATTGATGATAACTCCAAGAAAATTGGTGCTTTGTTTGCGAAGCTAAATAGTGGTGATATATCAAAAAATGCTGCCGAAAAGCTTGTGCAGCTTTGCCAGTCGTTGGATCGTGGTGATTTTGCCACTGCTCTCAAAATCCAGGTATCGTTTTTGACTCTACGCTAGATATTTTATTTCAACCCAAAAAATACTTTATGAATAGGCTCAAATGGGTAAAATCAATAAGTTTAGCTAAAAAGGAAACATTGATAGTTGCCAAATGTGTATTATGCATACAACCATTCAATTATTCAGATTTTTATTTATAACAATGTTTTTTTATTTATAATTTTGTTTTTGTGAAAGGTGGATCTCACGACAAGTGACTGGGACGAGTGCAGCTTCTGGTTAGCAACTCTGAAACGAATGATCAAGACCAGGCAAAATGTGAGATAAACTATGCTCACAGTCGAAGGCATGTTATTCTTCCACAATCATGGTTGAACATGCTTTAAATTTGTTGCCTTCTTGTACACAAGAACTTGATCGTATAACCGTCTAGCGGATTTTACTTGTCATTTCATCTTCCTTACCCGAGGACATTTCTCGGCTTCATTAATTATTTCTTCCTGTTTTGTTTGATTTTCTTAAAGCAGTCAAGGATGTTGAATGATTTATGGTGTATGGAGGCTAGAATTGGTTGGTTTTCTCAATTAATAGATACTACAAGTTTTGAGATTTTAGCTTTTGTTCAGTCATCTATATGATGTTTCGTTTGCAAAGATTATGTTGAAAACTTACATGTTTGACATGTCAAACAAGTAAATCATAGATATATGACCAATTTTGGTACTCTTTTAGTTGAATTATGCTACATGTCTTTTTAGTATTATGTAGGCAGTAGCAAACCATTTCCTAACAAATCTCCCAAGTCTGCTGATAAACCTTGACGTGCAGCCAATAAACCTTGACGTTTTCTTGTCTCCTAAGTCTACTGCTTTGTATTCTAGTGGGGCAGGGCCTTGCACCAAGTTGTGTGGCCGTGCATGGTCGATCCGATGTTGCTTTTGCCGTCTATACTTGGGACTGCCTTCCACGCATATTTTACTATGCATTTTGTCTTGGATTTTCAGGAATCTCTATTTTGCTTCGTTTTTGCCCTATAATTTCTTTTAAGGTTGGAGCTCCAATTTCCTGAGAATCACAAATAAGAACGATTATGTATTATTTATAAGCAGTTTTAGCTCAAATAAGCCCTATTATTATACTAAATATATATGTAAAGTATGTGTAAATGATGGCACATCAGTTACTTACACGCAACCAACATCGTCTCCATCCTTGCAGTTTATCTCCACCACAACCACAACCATCACCGTATAATTCCGTCATCACCAACAATACAACCACCACAAAGTAGTTTATCAATCCCATAGAAAAAATGTAACACAACCACCACTATCAACTTACTAACTAATGTAGCAACTGCATCGAAACTACCAGGATCATGAGTATCACCCATAGTTAACAAATCAGACTATTACAGTAAAACTATTCAAGAACAGACAACTACATACAGACACACAATCACGGTGAAGCTGTGTCAGGGACCGGATTCCTGGTTCATTACTCAAGGTGCCAGGAAAAGTCTTAACACAGGAGCCTTATCTTATTCTAATCACTCAATCAAGCACACAAGAAGTAAAGTAAACACGAACAAACCGGTTTATCAATCATCACAGAACACTAAACCAATCAAATAATCGACAATCCATAAACTAAACTTAACCACCGGCACCCCTGACCTGCCCAGGCGCTTTTAGACACAAAAAAAAAGTTGAAACAATCTCACCAACTTAACCAAGTTAGGGTTTCTCCAACACTGTTATCCTTTGATTGGGGATAATAGTATGTAGGCCAGGGTTTTTACGACCCCTAGCACATCGCCTTCAATCTGCCAAAAGATCCGTTATTATCATCATCGTCAAACCACGACTCAAAGCCGCTATGATTGCAACTGATGTTGCCATATTAGGTAGCAGAGTATCATCATCGTCGATTCGCAAGATAGACAAAGAGACCCACAACAATTCTAAAAAAGAAAACGCTATAGATTCAAGGGAGAAGCAACCACAAATAACATCCAAGACCAACCATCATCAACAACTAGTCTTATTTGATGAGTGGGTGTTTTACTATGTGTAAATGTGGTTAAATATGTGTTTTTATGTGATTTATTGCATGGAACATAGTTACTTTGCGAATGTTTGTGATTTGCAGGTGCACGGTGGTGAAAAGCATTAAGTGGAGCATATTTGAGGGTTCCGGGACAAGTTAAGAAGGATTGGAAGTCACCCGAGAGCACCGGGGATGAAAACACGAAGAATAGCCAAGTTTTACACAGGGGCGCAACCTATCAGCAGATAGGGGCGCAACCTACCAAATCAGGGCGCAACCTTCTGATGCCAAGGATTTTTGCCTGATTTGCGCCCCTAAAGGGCGCAACCTGCTTCACCAGGGGCGCAAGCTTGCGCCCCTATCTGATTATTGACGCGAAATTCCGGATTTTGGCCATATTTAAAGGTTCTTAACCCCACAAACAAAGGAGACTTTAACCCTAGCCGTTTTAGACGATCTTAGGACGATTTTCACCATTCCTAAACACATTTTAATCATTCTTTTCATGCATCTATCATCAAAATCATCCATGGAAGCATACATAATCATGATGAGCGGCTAGTTTCTTTATGTAACCACCTCCGGGTGTATGGTTAGTTTGTGAAACCCTTTAACTTGTTTAATTTGGTACTTGAGATAGTTTTTCATTTGTTTGAAGAATATTTGTGGTTTAAATCATTTAAATAATTCATCTGTGTTGCAATTGCTTATCCTTTTATCATTCGCATTCGGTTTTCTTGCATCGTGAGCAGTTTGATAAGTGGGAGGGTAATTGATACTTGTGGGTTGGTAATCGAATTGTACAGGTTATTATTAAAAACTTGTGTTCGGTTATCACTTGATTTGAATCGTTTAACAAAACCATGTCTATGTGGTATCCTATCATTTAACCAGGTTTGGGTGAATCATAGAACCAGAAGCTCGGAGGGGGTTACTTCTTTCTCATTACTGTTTACAACTTTTCAAATTCGTTTTCTAAATTTCAAAGCAAAAACAAAATAATTAGGTTTTAGTTTAATAGTTAAAGTTACAAAACTACTCTTTCCACCAATTCCCTGTGGAGACGACTCAACTTGCATTATACTACTTATTTTTATATTTTTTGACCGACCCAACGACATCGACATCATAGGGAGAGAAGCTTGAATCTTGAAGATGAGTATCTAAATCCTTTATTGTAGCTTTCCCCCGGGTGAACCTTTGTATTGATTTTGTTTTCTGAACTCGATTTGATTATGTATGAACTAGTATTTTTACTACTTGTGTTGGATTGAATAAACCTTGCTTATATTTGAACCAATTTATCTATTAAATGTGATTTCTGGCATCATAGGGAGGTTGGTTGATATTTGTATAGGGATAATTAGGCGTACGGTTTACGTTGAAAACATGTCCCTAGTTATTATTTCAATCTAAATAGTTATGGTGACAAGATAGGATAACTAGATTATTGGGTTGTAATAGCTTAACTAGATTGTTCGGTTACGCTGGAAAATCGTCCTTAGTTATCGTGACAGGATAATTAGGTTGTTCGGTTACTCTTGAAAATCATCCCTAGTTAATAGGTTGTTTGGTTACTTTTGAAAATCGTCTTTAGTTAAAGTTACAAACCAATAATTCCAAGGCCATGTCTATGTGGTGTTCTTATGGTTAAATCGAATAGGTTGCAAGATTATACGAATAGGATCCCGGGTGGAAGTTACATTTATCTTTATTATTTTTTTAGATTATTTTATTATCTTTATTATAACAAACTTCATAATTGTATTTTTTTATATTTACTTTGGTAACTAGCTTAGACAAATAAACAACCATTGTGACACTAACCACATGCTCCTCGTGGATTCGATATTCCCTACTTACCCTGGCTACCTAGGTTATTTAGGTTTTGTATGACCCTTGACGACAGGTCATCATTATTCACTGAGCAAAACACAGGCGTTGGTGGCGGGTCCAAAAACCTAAAAAAACAAAACATCTAAAAACCCCTCTCTCTATATCTCTTTGTTCCCTCACTAGGGCTGTTCAAAACGCTCGGCGCTCGCCGATCGCTTGCCGCTCGTTCGAAATTTGCTCGGAAATTGCTCGTTCGATTTTCCGCTCGGTTGTAAATGAGCCGATCGGCTCGATTCGGTTTGTAAACAAGCCAAGCACGAGCAAAGGTCCGCTCGGTTCGGCTCGATATAATTTTTATTAATTTATTATATATATAATTATATGTATAAACATTAATTACAATTATATTTATAGTTTTATACATGCCACTCTATTGGGTTTAGATCAATATATGCATATATAGAGTTATATTTATAGTTATTGGCTCAGTCAACTCAATGATAAATTAACCATAAGTTTAATTGTAAAACCCTAAGTCGTGAAAAAACATGCTTGACTTCCTATTCCCATTAGTTGTCCACCATCACTCATCTCCCGCTATCAACCCACGCCACAACAAGACAATCGTTCTCTGTAGTATGCTCAACTAGAGCCTCATTCTCAAACGGTCGAACCTCAGACATCACTAGGCAGCGAGAATATTAAAGGAAACATCCCAAATTTATGGTTGTCCGAAAACATTCACCGCTCGTCACTCGCTCGAAAAAATGTGCGCTCGAACACTACTCGCTCAGTTTCTAGATCGATTGTAAATGAGCCGATCGGCTCGGTTCGGTTTGTAAATGAGCCAAGCACGAGCAAAGGTCCGCTCAGTTGGGCTTGGCTCGTGAACAGCCCTATCCCTCACTAGCCGCCATAAACAACCGAAACAAAACCAAGACAACCATCGGGGTTGCTATCGAGAGAGAGAAGAGAGAAACGTGGCTCAAATCCCACCAAACGTACAACCTTCAATGCACGGGGTACAAACACGTTAAAGCCAACAAATGGTCTCATTCACTAGAGCAAAACACAGGAACCTACGGCGGGGTCCAAAACCTCTTAAACATAAAACAACTTAACCAAACCCTAAAAACGCCTCTCTATGTCTTTCTGTTCCTATCACCAACCACCATTGATGACCGGAACAAAACCGAGACAACCACCAGGTGTTGCCTCTAAGAGAGCAAAAGAAGGCGGTGTCTTTTTTAGAGAAAGAAACAAACTCTCTCTCTCTCTCCAACCCCCTATATCTGTCTTTCTCGGTGCCTTTTTTAAAGAGAGAAACAAAGAAAACAATGGATGGGAGGCGACAAGAGAGAGAAATGGGGAGGTGACAGAAGAAAGAAAGCTCAAATACCCACCAACCGTACAACCCTCAATGCACATTGTACAACCAACCAATGCATAGAACACCTTTAAAGCACCAAATACAACAAAGCATTCACATTTGCGTTGCTAATTAGTATATTTTCTTGTAAAATCGTATGTATAAGTACTCTCAAGTTTCAACTCCAAGGAAATTATACATTCTCTGATTGTCGTGCTATACATGATGCACGTTGAAGATTGTTACATTGAAGATATTAAGAAAGCGTTTGGTATGCTAGAATGAAATGGACTATTATGTGCTAGTGAAAGATTGTGTGTTTGGTTAGTCAATGGATTAGAAACACCCATTCCACAAACCAGTCCATTTCCTCAAAACCATTCCATCAACCCCTATGTTTTTTTTCATTCCATCCTATCTTTCACCTCTTCATTAACAACACCAAAACTCACCACCATTGTCGCCACCCACCTTTCACCGCCACCACTCATCACTGTCACCCACCCAGCATCGGCGCCATCCACCGCCAACTACCACCATTACCACCCACCATCACCGCCACTAAGCACCACCCACCACCGTCGCCATCCCATCACCACCGTCGCAACCACCCACCACCGTCACCCACCCACCATCGTCACAATCCACCGCCGCCGCTACCTATCACCGTCGCCACCATCACCTCCACCCATCACCACCGCCACATATCACCATCCACTATCACCACCACTATCCACCATTGCCACTAACCATCGATTTTATTCCTTCATTTTTTCCTTCCTACCAAACAACATAAAGTAATACTTTGTTTCATTCCCACATGACAACCAAACAAGACATGGAATTGTAATGATCTATTCTATTACCTTGTCCATTCCATCGCCCTCCATTCCATTCCATTCCCTTATCCATTTCATTACCCGCATACCAAACAAACCCCAATAAAGAATTAAATCTTTTCACGAATATGAGTTTAATGTTAATGTATTTTAAATCACATCCTGTTAATTGCGTTTGTATATTAAAAAAGTTTGTAGAACTACAAGACCAAGTTCATAAATGTGTTTATGATATTATATGTTGCTACAACAACGATAATGGCCGGAATTAGGTTTTAGAGAAACGTCCTAGCTTGTTGCCTCTTGGATCCTGCTAAGAAGAAGACCACCGTTAGTTTCACCGTAGGAGGGATTCTCATGCGATCAGCCTCTGACATGAGACTAAGTATGGATTTCTCGAGAATGTGATAGGAATGAATGGAGAGAATACAAGTATAAAGTATAAGAGTGAGAGTTGGAATGAGGAATGAGGAAATAGCTGACCAGGATAGTTATTTATAGGCTGGAAGTTCCCGCCTACGAGCTTACCCGAGTCAGTTCTCCTTCCATACCTGGTAATTGATTTTCTCTTTTCCTTGCTTGTGTAGGAAGTCCTTGCCCTTTTGGTGTAAGTACCTTTTTACCTTTTCTAAGTTGAATCTACTATATGTAATAAACGTAGACACGCAACAAAAACCTGGATGGATGCAACGAAAAATAATTCAAGCAAACAAGTGTTCATATAGTGCAGGTTTATCGTTGTAGAGTACAACTATAACGTAAACGGTAAGAACTTCAATCAACTTCGATTGAACGAAGAATGAAAGATCAACAAACTACGATTAGATGATGATTGAAACTTCTCTTAAGTACTTCACACCGTAGTCCCTACTCCCTAGTAAAATGAAAAAGTAAAAAATTGGGCTGGATATGATAATAAACTTCTATGGAACTATAATAATAAACTTTTGTGGGCCAGACAATGGGCCTCAATTTTTTAGGTCTAAAGCTTCAACTCTTTTGGGCCAAGCAAAACAGAATTCTGCAGACGATCCATTGTGCGGGCTCGGTCATGGTGGAAGGTTGGGTTTTAATTTTTTTTATATCATTTTATCCATCTAACCACCAAGCCATTGCCAACATATCTGAAAACAATCCATAAACACTAATACTTATTCAATTAAGAGGATAAAAAAATAAAAACGCCCGCAATCCAAATCACTGTTCAAAGTGATAGGATTATTAATATATTCTAATTCTTCATTTTCTTTTTTCTTTGGGGTTCCTTTTGAGAGTTGGGATAACTTTCATGTATTTTTATTGATAATTCATCAATGCTCAATGGTGGATGTCGATAGGGGTGTTTAACGAATCGAATAACGAATTTATCAATTTTTTCGATTTTTTTACCAGAAAACGTATTCAATTCATATGAAACTCGAATTCAAATAAAATGATTTAATACACATTTACCCTAAATAAAATTTTATTTTACTTTTATTTTTAAAACTATTACAAACTAATTACTTTTAACATCAAAAATATTAATTCCCAAAATTAATTAAAAATTATCAATATGGCAAAAGACCAAAATCATAACTATAACACTTAAAAAAATATTTAAAGTATCCGCAATGCAACATTATAAAACTTCAAATAAAATACGAATAGTCTAATATCAAATTCAAATAAAATACAAATAGCCTAACATCAAAACCTTTAAGAATGGGAACGTCCACATTACAAATTAATAAATTACAATACAAATTAACAAAGTGCAAATAGTCTAACATTAAAAAGGAAACTTTCAAACTTAACGAATTCAATGCTCCATTCCAAACAACAACCAACAATTTCTGATGTTGGAGCAGGTGGCGGTGATGGTGGGTGAAGGTTGATGGTGGCGATGATGTTGGAGGTTGATGGTGGCAGTGATGGTGGAGGGGTGACAGTAGAGATGATGAAAGAGAAACAAATGGATGGTTATGGCAAAAAAAGAAATATGTCCTCATATGACTTGCATATGAGGGGACTTAACAGGATTTGTGCTAAATGTTGAAACTTGCAACGAAAAATATGGTGATAGATTGATTTGCATGCTTTTTAAACCTAAAGGTTGGAACTTGCAATTTTGATGAAACATAAATGTTGTTTTCTATAACTTTGTATTTGGTGGCATTTTTAGACTTCACTTAAATTTTTAAATCATTAAGATTAGATATATCCATGGCTTAGTCAAAATAAAATTGCTAAAGAGATCAATCATTATTTAAACAAAAAGGAACATGAAAACAAACACTTATTAGTTTCAGCTCCTGAAGCAAGCTAGCTCTAAATTTTAACTCTAAGTTATTTAATAACTGCTTGAATCAGTTTGTGAAGCAAACAACCTCTTAATCATATCCATAGATTCCTTAGGTTTATCCTCTTCTGCTGAATGTCCCGCGCCCTGCATGCATCACAATATCACTTGCCCGATTACTTGAAACCACTTTTATACTTGTTTGCCTAATCAAAGCCGAACATTTTAATACATTATAGAATCTTAAAAAAATATATATTAAATAGTACTCTAAAGGTGTTAAAAGTACCTAAGGTTAAATATTGTCAAAAATGCAGTCTTTGATATGATCAGACCCATGAATAAAAAAATAGGATTTGTTCTTACTTTAACCGTAGCAAATGTCAATGAGAAATCATTTTCTGCATATGTCATTTGAAATCTGCAAGACAAAAATAAGAAACATAGGCTTAATACACGTAAAATTAACATATGTACCAAGCGTGTATATTAATCCTTGATCGTTATGTTATGGATCAACTTTTTTGTTTCGAAAATATAAATGAAAATGCCACTTATTTTTTAATAGGTTGATTAATTGATCAATGGAGCCAAGTTATACCCTCCAACTTGACCATCAATGTAGTATGGCTCCCATGGTTCTTCAACACTAATATTAAGAGAAGTTATCCACTCCTCAGTACCAACATATGGAAATGTCATATCATGATCGCCACTGCCAAATAATAAAACAAAATTATGTCTATGCGAAGTTTAATTCGTAACAACACAAAAGTAGGCTATCTAGGGAGGGAGTATCATATTATCATGGCATGTTACCTAAATACCAAAGCACGACACTTTTTGCTTTTAAGCTTCTTATGATAATCAAAGCTACTAAAGATATCATAAGAGTAACAAAATGTGTCGTTTTTTCCATCAGCGTAATGTATGGTTGTGTTGAATATCTCCCACTTTCCGATTGTACCCTAAACAAAAGTTATAGAATATGGTTGAACAATAATATTAGTCCAGTATACAACATAGGCAACGTTAACCACACACCTGAGAAATGTTCAAAGCATGTTGTGTGGTTTCGTCGTTCGCCCAAATTTGTATAGCGTCAAAAGAGGGATCCTAAAGAGTGAAAAAGTATGTGAATTTCGTTAGTTTTCAAATCATGCAAACATACCGATAACTTGGAGATAGAGAGAGAGAGAGATTGTACTTGACAATATGGCGTCTTGTGATATGTTTCATTACAAAATGGTTCCAATATGTTGGTGATGGTAATCTGATTTGTACACTGTAACTCAGGATATTTGACAACATTGTGTCATGTTCACAAAGTGCATTTGTTTTTACTAAAAGAATTCCAAACTCACTTGTTTGTATCTTTGAAGACTATGTGCACATAATGCGTTTGTTGTATCAATGTTTACATAATTACCATCACAATTTTCCACAGCTGACTGAAAAAAAAAAATCCTAAAACCTTAATATACTAAGGTAGTGGTAGTTTGTTTAGCTTGAATTATGAAATACCTCATAAATATCATCTGAAATTAGTGCCACACGGTGAGCGTACTTAAGCCTTGAATTGTAGTCCATGAATTTATCAGTGAGAGGATTGCCAAGTATAAACCCCTATATATTGACTAGGTTAATTACATGGGTTGAGTAAAGAAACTATTAAAATTGGATAACAATTCTATTCAATAAATTAATATATTTATATGTTTTATGTTTATTTATTAGGTATATTGATAGAGATTAGAGAAATTTTAGTCAAATATATAGGTTTAAAGAATTTCAAAAATTAGTCCTTTGGAGTTTAGTATGACGATACCTAAATCTAATTTGATTGCATTTCAAAGTTTATATGGTTTGATCGTTCAATTACTTGAATGTTTAGTGTCGGTTGGTCCCCGTGTTCATTGCCTGTAAATACAACAATTAATGATCAACACACAAATTTACTCATCATCTGATGAAAGTTTAAGGTAATCAAGTTATAAAACTAATACTATACCTTCGTATACTTTCATGGTGATGATGGGAGCGATAAGGCCAGAGTAAGAGACCCCTTTTATGTAAAGTGGATTCTTCAAAAATTTAGGATGGTCCATGAGAAACTATTCATCAAACAAAATAAATCAAATGTACATGTTCTAAAACAAATTAAACTATTCAAAACAAATTAAATTAATATGAAAGCAAGGATCCAATGTACATGTTCTACACCCAAAACAAATGTATGTCTTCACAGGCAGACAACTTAATTAGGTGGTTGAAATTTGAAAACCAAAGTTTGAGCACTAGTTGAAGACTTAATCTTGTACCGGTTTGTTAAAAAGGAGCAAACTTGGAGGGTGTTTTGAGAAAGTTTTACATCCTAGTTAGAGTCTAATAAGGTTTCTTGTTTAGATAGTTATCAAAAGGAATAAGATAATTATTATGTATCCTAGTTTACTAAGGATAGGTAGATTATATATAGAAGGAAGTTTATGTAATCTTAATTCATCCAATAATAATAACAAGAACAAGTTTAGACTCAATATTCAGTCTTTGATATCTAATTTCCAACAAGTGGTATCAGAGCTCAAGGAAAAACGATCAAGGAGGAGACCGAGGTTGAGTGCAGCGATTAAGATCACCGGTAACAGGAGTCCGGCAAGACATCGATTGGCGAAGGACGTTCAAACCGATTCTTGCAGACGGGTTCAAGGTAGACCAGTGATCAAAGGGTAACGGCTGCAATCGCAGGTTTGATCGGGACAGAAGAAGGAAGACAAGGTTGTTGCGATCAAGAGTGCTTGTGACAGGTTCTTGTGATCACAGAAGGCGGCGACAGAAGAAGATTTGGCGCTCAAGTCTGTGAAGAATTGATCTATGAAGAAAGGTGTGCAATAACGGAGAAGGGCTGTTGGTAGGACTCGAGACAGAAGAGGGAAATACAAAGCTGTTACGATCAAGAGCTTGTGACGTGATCGTTCAATCACAGAAGGCGCGGCAGACGATACTTGACGCACAAGCTTGTGAAGAATTTGATCAGGTTCGTTCGGCTTCGTTGTTTGGTTTCTTTAGAGGTGCAAACCGGCTGTCAAAAGGAGTGGAAAGGTTTGTGTTTTATTTTTGAAGCGACTGAAATATAAAAGGGAATTATAAAACAGGGATCATATTCTACTGTTATATTCTTTCTTTTGGTCAAAGGGATCGATCAAACAAAAGAAAAAAGGGATAGTGTTTCTTTTTCTTTGAGAAGGTACGAAGAAAGAAAAAGACAAATAGTATCATTCCAAAGTTTTTAGAGGTTTGTAAAAAAAAAAATAAAAAAAAATAAAAAAAAAAAAGAAGAAGTATACAAAAGACAAGGTGATTTATTATTAAGGAAGGATGGGTGATGTGGTGAAACAACCCGTTATAACAAAGGATAACAACCCGATATCTCTTCAAGTACCGTTGTTGAAACCCACGAACTACACTGTGTGGGCAATGAAGATGAAGGTAATCTTGAGTGTCAACAGCGTTTGGGAGATGATCGAACCCGGGACCACAACCGATGCTAGAAAGGATAACATAGCAACCGCGTTGATTTTTCAAGCTATACCCGAAGAATTAGTTCTCCAAATCGGGAACTTAAATTCGGCTAAGGAGATGTGGGATGCAGTGAAAGTTCGACACCAAGGAGCCGAAAGGGTGAAGGAAGCAAGACTTCAAACGCTAATGTCCGAGTTCGAAAACTTGCGTATGAAGGAAAACGGTACGGTAGATGATTTTTCAAGCAAGATTGCAAGTATTGCATCTAAGTCGGCCTCGCTTGGAGAGAAGATTGAAGAATCCAAGCTTGTGAAAAAATTCTTGAACGGTTTACCCAAGAAGTTCATTCACATGGTGGCATCCCTTGAACAAGTCATTGACCTAAAGACCGTGGCATACGATGATATAGTAGGACGTTTGAAAGCCTATGAAGAAAGGATAGGTCCCGAAGAAAACTCTACAGGTTCTAGTTCAAAAAACGACCAACTCTTTTTGACTTATGAGGAGTGGGAAGCCAAGAAAAAGGAAGAGTATGATCGAGGCAAAGGAACGACCGAGTCTAGTCAAAGAGGCCGTGGTCGCGGTCGAGGAAAATTCGGGCGTCAAGATAGAGACAAGGAACCGGATCAAAAACCAAAGAAGGACCGTTCAAAGATAAGATGTTTTCGATGTGATGAATTAGGGCATTTTTCATCAGATTGTCCTACACGTAGGAAGGATGAGGATGATGAAAACAATCTTATTCAAGATGATGAACCAGTTCTTTACTAGCAAATGCATGTTAAAGTTTAACGAGATGAAAGGACTCGTTGGTGTTACAAGATTAGAGGGGTGAATGAAGACTTAATCTTGTACCGGTTTGTTAAAAAGGAGCAAACTTGGAGGGTGTTTTGAGAAAGTTTTACATCCTAGTTAGAGTCTAATAAGGTTTCTTGTTTAGATAGTTATCAAAAGGAATAAGATAATTATTATGTATCCTAGTTTACTAAGGATAGGTAGATTATATATAGAAGGAAGTTTATGTAATCTTAATTCATCCAATAATAATAACAAGAACAAGTTTAGACTCAATATTCAGTCTTTGATATCTAATTTCCAACACTAGTTACTCGTGTATATTACTTTTTGATATAATTTTTGCCGTTCAAAAAAACTATTCCTATATTTGTAGTCATGTCTTCTAAAAATAATCTTCAATGTAATGTTATGTGGTATAATGAGGAGATAGTGAAAGAAAAGCAATTGTAGACAGCATGTCATGAGATGGATGGTTTCATCTTTCAGCTATCACTAGTGTGTGTTATAGTAACGTGAAATGCATAAATGTGGTGTGGGAGGGGATCGGGGTAGTAAAATAATAACAATAAAGAAAGCTGAGCAGGAGCTACATGATTGGTTGATTTGTATATTAACTAAGGTTTTGGGTGTGAGAAGGGGGAAGAGGTCGGGGAGGCCATGTGGCATCCATCCCCGTCGAGGAACCCCCCCCCCCCCCCCCGGGTCCCAATTGAGGTGAGCACGGGGAAATCTCCCCTCCTTCCCCGAAGAAACTTATTCAAATTTCAAAAAATATATATATACGAGGTTTGATCTATGGCGCAGGAGATGGGACAAGTGTGTAGAGAGTAGGGATGAGCATATTGCACTGAATACCAAACCGATACCGATCCCCATACCGAACTGAGGGTGTTCGGTATCGGTACGGAGGCCGGGGCACCCCCGGGCCTCCACTATGCTTCGCCCCTGCACTGCGCCCCTTTCAGCTTCCATAAAACATGTTGTAACGTTTGACATAAATTTAGGATTAGTGTAAGCTTACTTCTACTACTGTACCTTTTTCACAAATTCATGACCTTGTGCAGCCATAATACTATCGCTGCTAACCCATGCCTCTTTTGTTTTAGCATAGGAAAATCCACTGCCAGCAAGCATGTCCACAAATATGATACTGGCCATCTACACTTTTCAATAATTAATTTACAACTACAAAATAAAGTCTAAAGTCTATATAATATAGAAATATGATTATGAAAAGTAAGAAGATTATACTAACCTTTGTCCATGAGTATTCGTTCAATGATAAGGAGGTGGTTGTTGTGTCACTATCAACGTTAATGCTAAGCGGGCCTAGGTACACATTGCCCATAATAATTGAATTATTAGTTTACTGTTTAAAAAACTAATAAAACATTATTCATCGGAAAATAAAATTTTGCCGGTTGATAGTGGTTCTCTCGATTTTCAAGTATCTTTCTAGTTCTCTTATGATCCGCACCCTTCATCGGCTAAAGTTAGAAAAAATGAGAAAATAATTGAACGTTACATACCTGTTCCATGTAACAAGGCAAGTAACGCCGAAGTTCCAGGGCCACCAGGAAGATAAAATATAAGAGGGTCTTCTATAGGATTGTTTTCTGACTCGACAAAATAATAAAATAACTGAACTTCTTCCTTCTCCCCTACTCCAACATAACTTCCATCGATTCCGATCCATGTAAAACACATACGCACTAATTAGAAAAAATATATGAACAAATTGATATCAAATGCAGTTGTAGCCAATTGAGATAGTTGGTTCCTTGTTTTTTTAACGAAATACAATCGATGGATGGTAGAATACAATCGATGTATAATTATACATACCCGGTTTCAAGTTTAAAAGGAAGATCACCAGAATATCCGGGAAGGTTTTTGACAATTGATCCTGAATGAGATAAGGTTATGAAGTAGGATTGAAGTGTTAGAAGAAGAATAAAATGAGTGAACATCAACAAGCTTTGTTGACTCCACTTCATGATGGTATTCGCATGATTGATATCCTTGGCCTTTCTTTCATATTTAAAAGCTGTGAAATGCTTATTATATGTGTATTTGTCCACGTGTGGAAATAAATATATTGTGATTTGTGACAATTACCTAAACATCATGTGGAAAACTTTTATAAATTCCTAAATACTCAAAAGAGGCTTCAAATTGCTTAAATGTGCATACTTTCATGTGTGAAAATGGGCAGGACGCACGGCGGAGCCAGGCCACTATAGAGGGTTCCTGTAGCGGGTTTCTAGGAACATGTTTAGTTTGGAAAAAATTAGTGAGATCCTTGTATAATTTAGAAAAAAAATTACCAAAAGAAACCCTCTGAAATTCAAAAATCATGGGTTCCTAAATCCGCTACTGGCGGACTCTGCGTTTGTTGAATCTACTGCTATAAAATTGGGCATCCACGACAAACATGTCGCAAATTTTGAGACTGTTTTATGACCAAAATCAAATCTGTCGCAAAAAAATATAAAAAAAGAAAATACATAAAAATTAAAATAAATCCAGAGTGCAAAACAAATGGAAGTATTAATAAAAATAAAAATAAATTGGGGTCACAAATTAGTCGTAATATTTGCAACCGTTAAAATTTATCAACAAAAGTATTTTTACAGGATCTCACCCTATTTGTATATAATAGAATCAGATGATTATATGTTTTAATAATTATGCATTTATCACAGGCTTGTATAGTTGTATGGCAAGGTCGTGTAAGAGTTGAGAGCTTAGCGACAAAGTTGAATCAGTATTCCTCAAGAATCCTAGTTCGTAATCTTGAGCTTCCTAGAAGTGATGTTCTAAAGTTTGGGCTAGCAGTGTGATCGAGCAACATATTCAGCGGATTAATTATCATGGATGTTTTATGCAAAAAATTATTATTAGATATACAATTATAAGGTGTACATCAAGTGAGTAAAAATAGCTTAAACAAATTAGAAAATTCAACATGCTGCCAAGAGAAATATATATATTTTTAAAACCATAATATAAAAAAAGTCATCTATGCATTATTGAAGTTACTATTAATGATATAAAATATATGTAATAAACAATAACTAGTAGGAAAGTCGCGCGTTGTCAACACAAATACCCTCCGCCTTCTTTCTTTCTTTCTTTTTCTTCTTTTTTTTTTTTTTTGTGTGTACTCAAGTGCAACTCCTCCAACTCGATCAGCCACGATTCAAGTAGCAGCGCCAAGGTTTAATTTAATTTTATTTTTATTATTATCAGCCAACGTGTTATAATGAAGCCCAATTATGTTTAGCCGGGTAGCCCACATAGTTTATAAACTTCGATCCCTTCATGAGTTCATGGCCCACGAGAAATTTAGGCTTTAGCTGTATGTGGTGAAGGTAACGAATTGGTAGAACATCTGGCATTCGGGAATTAGTGGCAAATTGGTGCAAATTATCTTCCTTCTATTTCTTTGACAGAAAAGACATGGTGAATTTCCATTATTATGTATTGGTTCAAAAAAGTGGCATTTCATTTTGCAAACAAACATTTGGTGCATTTAGCGGACCCGAAATGACATTATTTTAACCAGAGAGTCCTTAGCTTCTTATGGCTGAAAAATCGACTTGTCTAGTATGGATGTATAATATTGTTACATGTATTGTCTTAGGCATTCACATCCATCATCATCATCATCATCATCATACTCAGTTAATCCCACCTATAGCAAAGCTAAGGTAGGGTCTGAGGAGGGTAAGATGTAGACAGCCTTACCTCTACCCCTAAGAATAGAGAGGCTGCTTCCAGTGAGACCCCCGGCTCGATGTGGTTTGGTATCAAGCCTTGGACATAAGGCACAGAACACTTAGCAATCGGGACAAACCCGATCAGTGCATGTACCCCTTTGTCTTTTGGCTATCCACGCCACCACATGATGCATGATTAACCGTCCGTCGTTTTTAACGTTATTTTCACGAAATTAGGCATTCACATCCCCTCCGTCATTTTTTACCCTATAATATAATTAAAAATCATACTTTCAAAATTTATCTCTTATTTTAAAAAACCTTCAACATCACATCCCCTGTATTTATCTTTATCTTACTCACAATAATTTGATGTACGGTGAATAGTAGGTTTTCATATACAAAAAGTTAAGATAATAATTTTTCATAATATAGAGATGGGGTATAAAATAGTGAGTGGGTTGTGAATGCTCTTAGTGGTTAGTTGGTGACTTGGTGTATGTTTTTTTGTTTTTTTTTTGTTTTATTCTGGTTGTATTTTTGGTGGAGCAACGCCTTGTTAATCGGTTGTAATATAGTGGTGTTTTTGTTGAAAACTCCAAACTAAACAAGTTACCACTTTTAACATATTGACATTGATTGCAATAATTATGTCTAGTATTTTTTTTTTTTTTTTTTCTTCTTTGTTTACTCGTAAATCCACACTGCAATTCAATCGATAATTGCAATTAACATTTATAATTTGATTTTCCAAATTGAAACCTTGCATATTTCAATGATGTTGGGTTGTGATAGGTTAAATCCGTAAGCTTTAAGTTTTTCATAAAAAAAAAAATCACATGTAAGCTCTAATTTTATTCAATTGCAGTTCTTCTACTCCAAAATATGCTCAAAGGTCCATCCACAATTCAGTTCTTTGAATCTTTGAGGCCTAATTTCACCGGTTAGGTGTTGCTAGTCAGAAATCGGCCAACTCATTTGTATTGATTAGGAAGTCGAAGAGAAGGGCAATGGTTGGGCGACTGTGGTGGTGGTGGTTCTTCAATGGTGGTGCGCATGTGGTGGGGTGAGTTCAGGGATATTTGTGATCTTTGTTGGTCGTGAAACGAGAGACTTGGCTAGTTATGAAAGGTGGGTGAAGATAGGGTAATGTTGTGGGGTTCGGGTGCTGATCACCCCATCCTCCACATCATCTCCACCTCTCCATCCCTATCAAGGGAGATGGTGTTCGCCTTCACCGGCCTAACAACCACCAATTTGTAGAAAAGAGAGGGAGAGGGAAAGAGAAAGATGTAATAAAGAGCTCGAGGAGGTGGGTGGAATCCCACCGAGTTCACCAACAGGAGAAGGGGCTGGTGTTCCACGTTGACTGTTGCCGACCCCCACACCCCACAATTTAATGGATGGTTCAGTGGTGGTGGGCCCAATCTATTTAATAATATTATTTGTTTCAAATTATTGGGTCAAGGTTTATGATATTTCAATAGTTAAAGCTCATTGCTTACGTAGTGCTAATGTGGTGGGATATTATGTAAAACTGCACCATCCAGCCTTACTGCTAATAAATAATACATTTAATCAATATAAGACTTCAACTATTAGGAGTTGTTTGGCAACCTCTGTACCATTAAGTGTTGAACCATTAAGATGTCAGATTAGGTAAGGGACTCTAACCAGTACAAGGTCAGACTTGGCTCAAGGACTGTCTGGTAGCCTCTGATTGGTCATTAAGAGGCTGCATCTGAATGGTTCATAGTATCTTAATAGTTAAGATGTAATTTTAAATATGAATGATTAAGAGGTAACATTTTAATGGTTACCTCTTAATCATTCAGAGGTTATGGACCATTAAAAGGTAGCCTCTGAATGGTCATTAAGATGCTACCAAACAGTAGCCTGACTAATTGGTAGCGGTGACGTTGGTGGTGGGTTGAGGAGGTTATGCGTGAGTGGCTAGCGGAGGTTTATGAACATTGATGACTGAATAAGGATCAAATCTTTATTCAATAGCATTTTGAAACTTAATGGGTAAGAGACTTAATGATTGATTTAGACGTGTCCTGTCACACTTAACAATGACTAATTCTAAGATAGTCTCTTAATAAATAAAAGACTACCAAAGAGCCCTTTAACCTCATAAGTAAAGACACTTTCAAGATACTTCAGCACCCAACACCCCTGGACTAACGATGTGTTCCCGAGTTTCATTTAACGAATGAAAAGAAAGGATTTGGAAGGATTTCTAGAAAAAAACATGTTCTACCATTTTTAAGGAGAGAAATGGAAGGAAAATTATGGTTTATTTCCTTCATTTCTCATTCTTTCAAATTGGAGAGATTTGGATGGAAATGATTCTTTGAACATAAAATATTTAATTTTGTTTTCATTTCTTTCGAATTTGGGAACACGATATAGTCAATTAAAATTTTCCTTTCCACTCCCCTTTTTTTATTTCCTCAATTCTCTTTCTATTTTTTTTCTTTCATTTATTAAACTCGGGAACACATCGTAGAAGTCATTTAGTACCATAATATTTATTTATGTTCAATATTCCATAGTAAATAACTAAGGCAAAATGGAATTTATTAATCCCAACTTTTTGCAGTTGGCTGATAATAATCCCAACTGGGTTTATTCTTCCCACCAGTCCCAACTTTCACACATTTTACTCTCACTGCACCCACCGTTAACTCGCACTAACCCCGTTAGCTGAAATCCATGATTCTAGGCGATTACTCACCGGACTTGAAAGAGGGAATCGAGACGAAGATATTGGTATGTTCAATTGCAGAAATAAGCACGGTTCGATAGTTTAATCGTCGGTTCCGGTCATCCCATCCGAGGAGAACATTAACCTACGACCGATGAACCGTGCTTATTTCTGCAATTGAACATACCAATATCTTCGTCTCGATTCCTTCTTTCAAGTCCGGTGAGTAATCGCCTAGAATCGTGGATTTTAGCTAACGGGGTTAGTGTGAGTTAACGGTGGGTGCAGTGAGAGTAAAATGTGTGAAAGTTGGGACTGGTGGGAAGAATAAACCCAGTTGGGATTATTATCGGCCAACTGCAAAAAGTTGGGATTAATAAATTCCATTTTGCCAATAACTAAATATATCATTTCTAATAAGAGTTCCCATTATTCGTGATTTTGGTACTTTGTGCCGCCGGTTGAAGTCTTGAATTTGCTTACATTTCATCTTCTTTTTCCAAAAAAAGTATAATAATAATCTTGTCGATCATCCAAACTTTATCCCAAACACATTCACTCTCTTCTTTTAAACAAAAAAAGTCTACTTTCTTATCAGACACAAAACAATAACATGCTCAATTTCAAGTTTTCTTTCATAATTTCACTTCTTCTCCTACCCCTATCATCATCATCATCCTCATCATCACTTGAAGCAATAGAAGGTGTAATCAACCGTCTAGATGCACACAAACCATCTTCATTGTCACAAGAATCTGCAGTTAAAGCTCTTCTTAACAGATTGCTTCCTACCCATTTATCCAGTTTCGAGTTCAAGATAATCTCCAAGGTTCAATTTTTATCTTCTTTTTTCTTTTTTAATTCGACCCTTTATTAATTTATGTATCTTGCTTGATGGGTACTCGTTAATTTTGTGTTTAATTGAGAAAAAATCGTTCTTGGATGATTATTTGTAGAAAACATATCAAATGATCTTTAATATGTTTTGTGACATAAAAGTTAAAAATATTTAATAAATGGAGCTTGTTTGATGATTGACATAATTTAAAATGTGTTGGGATCATGAAGTTGAATTAGATGTTTGTGTTGCTTGTATGAATGATTTAGATTTTTAAAAGTTTTAGGTCTTTAAATATTTATAGGAACTTTTATGAACTATACTCAAATATTAGTAAAATATATAATTTAATTAAGTTTGGACTCAAATATTAGGATGCTTGTGGTGGAAACAGCTGCTTTTGGATAACAAATTACAAGAATTCAAGCAACAAATCACCAGAGATTCTGTATGTGTAGTCTACCTATTATCTATGCAGTTAATGCGGTAAAAAATGGAATATCAGTCAAGGGCCGATATTTGAGATATGGGTTATTGCGGTGTGATATCAGTAACTTGCATCTTGCAAAACACTAACAATTGTAGCAACTAGGAATTGATTAAGAGTTAACACTAACATTTAACAGTTCAGACTTAAAACACTAATAGCAGCAATAAGAAGAAACACAAATGAAAGAACTAAGAAGAAAGATATTGATATTGGGAAAATCGGTGATATATCAGTCAAATATCGGTGATGTATCAGTCAATATCGCCGAAAGTATTGGTACCGATATTATGAACGATATTTGACATGGCGGCAGATCACCGATATATCACGGATATTAACTGCATAGCCTATTACATCCAATTCTCTGTATGAATATAGCTACCCTTTCTATTTACAGTTGGTTCTTATGTTTTTATTGTATCAGCATAAAAGGCACTACAGCAGTTGAAATCGCATCGGGCCTCCATTGGTACATTAAGTACTTATGTGGTGCTCACGTGTCGTGGGACAAGACAGGTGGCGTTCAGATAGCTTCTATCCCTCCTCCAGGGAACTTGCCACCTGTTGTGAAAGAGGGAATTATGATTCAGCGTCCAGTTCCGTGGAATTATTATCAGAATGTAGTCACATCTAGTTGTAAGTATGAACCAATATTGTTGTTCTTTTAAGATACTATAAAAGAAGATTCTAATTTACATTCTTAAATTAACAGATTCTTATGTTTGGTGGGACTGGGAAAGATGGGAGAAGGAGATTGATTGGATGGCACTTCAAGGAATTAACCTGCCTCTTGCGTTTACCGGGCAAGAAACCATCTGGCAGAAAGTTTTTATGGTGAATAAAAACTATTTTTTATTAAGTATGTTGCAAAATAGCCTGTTTTTCTAATCACTATTATCTTGAATATGTAGTCAATATATCAAATCCTGAAAATGCAATTGACTTCATTGTCACTTATAGCTGTTTCACTCTTGGTTTTAAAAAAGCGCTAGGCGCACAAAAGCGACGAGGTCTAAGCGCATCGCACAAAGCGCAAAAAGCGTGGGATTTTCGTACCCGAAGCGCACACTAATTATATAATTTTTTTTATATATCCCATATATATTCCATGAGTTTTTAGCTTCATTTACCCAGAATATAGCTATAAATAAGGTTTTTATGTGATTTTACATGTATGTACAAGCCAAAAACACCAAGGTACAACATTTTTATGAATAAAAAATAACCTGTGTACTTGAGGTGCGCGCCTCAGGTGAAAAGCGACTGAAATTTTGACAAAAAAGCGCCTCAGGCGCGCTTTTTAAAACCCAGGTTTCACTTGTGGATTGAGTTGTTATACCAATATGATGCAATACAATATACATCGATTTCATTGCAGGATTTTAACATTAGTGCTCAAGATTTAGACAACTTTTTTGGTGGACCTGCTTTTCTTGCATGGGCTCGGATGGGAAACTTACACGCGTGAGTGTGTTTAATTCATCAATCATTATTTCTTTAACCTTTTTTATCGTATTTTGGAGAACGAAAATCATTATTGAATCATTTAATAAACATGAGATGAATTTTGTTTATTAATGAATGAATGTATTAGATGGGGTGGGCCGTTATCTCAGAACTGGCTTGATCAACAATTAATCTTGCAAAATATGATATTATCCAGGATGATCGAGTTAGGCATGACTCCCGGTAATCGTTTCGTAATATTAATGTAGTTAATGTGTTTTTTAATAGTTTTGGTCATAAAAGGAAATTTATATATTGTTTACAGTGCTCCCTTCATTTTCTGGAAATGTTCCGGCTGCACTTCGAGACATATTCCCATCTGCAAACATCACCAGGCTTGGAGATTGGTACATAACATCATCTTTTAAAATGTGTTAATCTCGTGCTAACTGAGCTCACTAATCTTATTATTTTAGGAATACTGTTAATGGTAATCCTCGGTGGTGCTGTACTTACCTTCTTGATCCTTCTGATCCATTATTTATACAAATTGGGGAAGCATTTATCAAAAAACAAATTAAAGGTGAACACATTTATTTGATTAACCGTTTCCTCTGTTTGAGACTTTGAGTCATGTATCCTTTATTTACATAAATTATTTGTTTGTATAATTATCGCAGAATATGGAGATGTGACAGATATTTATAACTGGTAGCTTCAGTAACCATCACATAATTTTATTTCATCAGTCATCACTAGGGCTGCAAACGAACTGAACTTTCAGCGAACCGTTCATGAACCGTTCGGCAGGAAGTTCGTTTGTGTTCGTTCGTTTAATAAATGAACGAACATGAACAAAGGCCGCATTCGTTCGTTTATGTTCGTGAACGTTCGGTAACATGTTCGTTTATGTTCATTTGTGTTCGATAGTTTAATAAGGTTTTTAATTTCTATCATTTTTTTATATTCTTTTATTTTTATTTATTTACCCAAATAACTGACTAAATAAATAATTTATGTGAGGTAAATATATGGCTATATGATATCAATGACCCTACTTTTAGTATCCACGCCCACTGCTTAGTATATGTTTCCATGTTCCAGCGCTGACACCCTCCACATGTTTGGATATTTAGGGTTTACTTTGAGTGGATCTAGTTAATGTCTTAATGTATGTGAATTCGATCTTATTCGAAAGTTAATATATGTCCGTTTGTGTTCGTGTGCGTTCATGAACAAAATTAACAAACGAACACGAACACGAAAACGAACACGAGTGTTTCCTTAACAAACGAACACGAACAAATAATTTCGTTCGGTAAGTGTTCATGAACTGTTCGTGAACAAATAATTTCCTTAACGAAACGAACAAGGCCTTGTTCGTGTTCATTCGGTTCGTTTGCAGGCTTGCAGCCCTAGTCATCACCTAACACTAACACATAACTCTTGTATCTTAAAAGGATTAATATGTTTTATACAGTGATACGTTCAATGAGAATTCACCTCCAACAAGTGATCCAACATATATTTCAACTCTTGGTTCGGCTGTTTATGAAGCAATGTCCAAAGCAAATAAGGATGCAGTCTGGCTTATGCAGGTTTTTAATTTTAAATTTTTACTCTTTTTTTATTATTTAGCATTGTAGGACTTTTAAATTTGTAAATCATTATGTAATTTCATTATCTTTTGTACAGGGATGGCTGTTCTATTCAGACTCATCATTTTGGAAACCGCCACAAATGAAAGTAAGTTTTTCATGTTTTTTTAGTATTTTTTATTTTTCCGTTGGAAGAAAAGATTGAATCTTGATTGATAATCTACCAAGATAATTTTAAACATTACAGGCTCTCTTGCATTCCGTTCCATTTGGGAAAATGATAGTTCTTGATCTTTTTGCTGATGTAAAACCCGTATGGGAATCATCATCTCAATTCTACGGCACCCCTTATGTGTGGTAACATTATCATTTCCGTAAATTTTTTCAATATTTGAATTTGTCAATTTTTTATTCAATTATAATATTATATCCTATTTTGCAGGTGTATGTTACATAATTTTGGAGGGAACATTGAGATGTATGGCGTATTGGATACACTTGCATCAGGCCCTATTGTCGCACGTGTCAGTGAAAATTCAACCATGGTATGTAATATGTTTATAACTTTTTAGGTAGACAAGTATATGATTTGTAGATAATAACAAGATTTAAATTTAGAGTAATTGCAATAACAGAATCACTGGACAGAGACGGTTTTATATTTTTTGACGATGTGTTTTCTTCTTTTGTTTAATACAGGTTGGTGTTGGGATGTGCATGGAAGGAATAGAACATAATCCCGTTGTCTATGAATTAATGCCTGAAATGGCATTTCGAAAGGATAAAGTTCATGTTGAGGTGATTAGTGCTTAAACATCTTTTATTTTTTTTAACCTTTGTTTACAAATTTTTTCATGACAATTAAAAGATATTAACTGCTGACGTCGGTATTCATTAATCTGTTATTTACTAATGCAGGAATGGTTGAAAATTTATTCTCGTAGACGTTATGGTAAAACAGTGAAACAAGCGGAGTCAGCATGGGAAATTCTTCATCGATCAATTTATAACTGTACTGACGGGATCGCTGTACGTTTAACTTTTAAATGGGTCGATTTGGGTTGTGCTTCTTCTCAAAACAGGTCTTAACAAAAAATCAATGAACAGGATGGGTCGAATGGGTTGAAAGTGGCCAAAGTTATTTTCTTGCATACTTTACAACCTTTTAAGGCGTTATTAAAAAAATGAAAAAAAAAAATTGTTTGCAGATCTACCTGGCCAGCTGGCCCATCCCCTATCCACCAAGGCCTGTTTTTACCGTTTAATCCGCTCTAGTGCTCTACCCACCCATATTTCTACATATGTTTAGTTAACATGTTCTAATGCAGTATTCTTCATCTTTTCAGGACCACAACACGGATTACATAGTTAAATTTCCAGATTGGGACCCGTACTTAAGCATCTATTCTAGCTTCCCAAAACAAGATATCATCACAATGTATAGTAACCGAAGATTTATGTTGACCGAGTCTGACTCAACATTGCCTCAACCACATATGTGGTACTCAGCTAATGATGCCATCGTTGCATTAAAACTATTCATTGATGCAGGTGAGGATCTTGCCGGGAGTCTTACTTACAGGTATTCAGTTTCAACATTTTCACAATTTCAATGCTTGTTTTTTAAATCATTTATCGTTTTTTGATGAAAGAAATTGTGGTTTTCATCTTTTTTTATAGGTATGACTTGGTTGATCTAACACGGCAAGTGTTATCAAAGTTAGCAAATCAAGTCTATTTAGATGTTTTATCTGCTTTCCAACGCAAAGACCTGAAGGCCGTAGAATCTCATAGCCAAAAATTTGAGCAAATCATTACCGACATTGATGAACTTCTTGCATCAGATGATAATTTCCTTCTTGGAACATGGCTCGAGAGTGCGAAAAGATTAGCGTTAACCCCTTCTGAGAAACGTCAGGTGAGAATCGATTTATTTAAACCTTTATATGTATAGTTGAGCGTTCAATACATAATCATAAATAATTCAAGAACAAGAACCAATCTAAACAATTTATTTCTTATTATAAGTTAAAAGGAAAATGGTTTAATTGTTTTATATAAAATGATCTCTCTCTACTTAATTTTGATACTATCTATCCTCTCTGCCTTTCTCGTTTAAAGTTTCGTACACATGTATAGATCAGATAATTATAGTCAATGTACATGTTTATAACATACGACTATACATATATTTATCGTTGCAGTACGAGTGGAATGCAAGAACACAAGTAACAATGTGGTACGATACAACAAAAACGAATCAAAGCCAACTTCATGATTATGGTAAGTTCTTGCACAAGCAACGACTATCTAACTTCATTTGATTGTTTACGGGGTTTTAATCATTTTCTTTCTTGGCCTTTTTACGAGCAGCAAATAAGTTTTGGAGCGGATTATTAATGGACTACTATTTACCACGAGCTTCGATGTATTTTAACCGTTTATCCGAAAGCTTGAGAGAGAACAAGAGGTTTGACATTGTTGAATGGAGGAAGGAATGGATATCATACTCTAATAAATGGCAACAAGATACAAAAGTCTACCCTGTGAAAGCTCAAGGGGATGCCCTAGCCATTTCGAAGTCGCTTTTCCAGAAATATTTCGAAAAGAAGTGATCTTGGCTATATCAGTCCCTGTACTTTTCAACTAGTTTCTGGTTAGCCCCTGAGTTTCATAATACTTGGTAATGCATTGGGTGTTGTCTTTATGTCAAAGTGACTGTTTTTTGCAATAAAAGTTTAATATGATGATTCTAAAAGTTAAGATATCAATCTTGAAATGATCTTCATTTTGTAGTAAGATATCAAACCAGACCTTGTAGTCTATTGAACCCTCATATGAAAGAACAAGGCTGAAAGCAAAAATTAATCAAGCTATGGAAACATATGAACAAAGCCCAATGATGAACAATCCCATAGTGATAAAACCAAAGCCCAATCTGGCTAAGGCCGTCCAGTAAAGAAGCGATAGAGAGGGCCCGCAGCCTGTAGGATCCCATGTGGTCGAGTGGAGTTACGGGGAACACCTCCCTGCCCCTCCGGCTTCTTCGTAGTTTCTGTCCCAAGCATCCCACACCCAAAACTCTGACGGTGATGTATTTTCATAGGTTTTTTAATTGTTAAATTAATATAAATAGGATTAATGATGTGTACCACATGGGTTCAGAATAGGAGGAGATGATGTGGCGATGAACTGACAGTGTAGGATGAGTATAACGAGTGGCCTAAAACCCTGAAAAGCTAGAAAAATAGGTTGTGAGACTCATAGGAATGGGAGGAGATAATGTGGCGCTGAGTTGGTAGTCTATGATGAGTATAACGAATGGCCTAAAACTCTGGAAGGCTAGAAAAAAATGTTATGTAAGGCCTAAAATATCAAAAACACCACCATTAATGACCATATCCATATTTGGATGCCAATATCATACAATAGTCATAATTTGATCTTTCAAGAAAACAACAAAAAGGAAAATCAGTGGTTTGACAGACTAATTTGCTAGAATGATATGTCTCTAAATCATGGATGGACCAGGACCTAGCATCTAGCATATAGGGTGACTCGTATTTTTTTTCTTTTTTTATTTTGTAGGTAACGTATATTATGGTTTTTTAACCGATCCAACATAGCTTTTTAACGTCAACGGCAAGATCCTCGAGCTTACTTAGAAAAGATCAATTTATACGTAACGCATTTTAAAAACAAAGTGAACAGTATAAAAGAAGAAAAAAAATGGGTATCAAATTCGATAAGTAATTCTGGCATTCTTCATAAATGGTTATTAAATGGTGGATTAACTTTTTGTGGTCATGACTAATTATAATTGTTACTTTTACCAGTGGTAACGAAAAGATATCATTATTTATATGACCCTGGTGGAATAAAAGCCTAGGATCCGGCACTGCCCTTCGTCGTAATAACAACAATCTCCATCTTCAATGTTGTGAGCTTCACGGTAAAAGTAAAATGGACAGTTGATGTAACCAAATAGAATATGGAACAAGCAGTTCCTGAACCATTCGGGTGGAAGTTGAATTATGTTGGTTTAGGAAATAAATGGCCGAATATCAACAAGGTTAATCAAGTGTTCGTTCATATATTTTTTTATATCTATATGTGTATGTATGTCATGATGCCAGTGACGCTACAACCTTTTTTTAGACCTTGAGACAAAAAGTGAGAGCATTTTTCCATATTTCAATATTATAAACCCTAATATTTAATCCGAGCTGGGATCAACAATAATAAACTTAAAAGTTTCTGATGTGATATACAAATGTTAGTAAAAATAAATAAACAATTAACTCTATATGCGTGTGTTTCACTTAAACTATTATCTAATTCAAGTTCAAACAGCCATAAATTCCACTTACTCAACAACTTTGACGAAGTGAAAATGCACTTATACACTAATAACTTAAGTCTTAAGAAGTAACTTAAACAAGTAAATAAATGGCAACAACTTATTCACTTGAACAAATAAACAACTTTTGGTAGGGTGGGTTTTCCCTTAGGGGTTCCCATCCTGGGGGTAGGTCACAGGTTCGATCCATGCACACCACAAAAAAATTCCCCATGACGGTTTGAGCTTAGGCAAGGAGGACACCGGTGTGTGGGTAGAGATTCGAACTTGAGACCACTAGGTTAGGGTTGTACAAGGATTTCCACTGAACTAAACCTTTCAAAAAAAAAATAAACAACTTTTGAGTAGCAATGTGACTTTGAATAATTAAACAACTAGACACCAAATTGAAAAAGTGAAACACAAAATCGATTGCACTTAGTTTCAATCAAGTTAGCATAATAGAAACACGCAAAAACGAGTTTTGTTTAATACATGTTGATTGAATACTTGAATAGAATGATTGACTGAAGTCACTGAACCGATTACTTGAATACGTGACTTTGTTAGTAAGATTAAGTAATTGGGTCTATTGGAACCCTCTTTGCTGGGTCCTAGACACAGCCAACTCATGCACCAAATCCTTCTCCCGGGCAACAAACCTTGCCAATTCCTCCTTCGCCTTCACCAACTCAACCTCATGCTCTTCATAAACTTTCTCCACTTGTTCTCTTCTCAGCATCAACTCTCCCCACCTTGCCATACCGTCGGGGAACAAAGACAGAAATTGACCAAAATGATAGTACATTTTCTTCATCATATCCTTATCCATCCACTCTTTGTGAAGCTCCCCCTCGGCATCAGGGACACAATGGTCAATTAGATCACGACAAACAGAGGCTTTCTTCAACACATCAGAAGCTTTAATATCCCAGTCTGGCACAAATACCCCTTCACTACGCTCCTTCTGGGCAGGAGTGTCAGAAACCTCCTTAACAATAGCCTTCGAACTCTCACCCCCTTCGGTCGGCAACAACTTTGGACTAGTACCCTTGATCACCACATCCTTCGGCTTCTTGAAAACAGTATCATCCTTCTTTGGGGAAGACAATGTAAGCTTACCCTTCCCTGGGGCAGGAGAATACCCCAAGGCAGAAGCTATAAGAGAAGAATCTTGGTCTTCATCTTCAAGGACCAAGGGAATAGCAGAAGAGCTCCCCTGACCTGAGGAAGCAGTCTGAAGTCGCTTACTGGAGCGACGGACAGTAACAGACTTCTTCCCCGATGGTTCCACAGCAGCAACAGAAGAAGTAACCACACTCGTATATTCCCCCTGAAAACGGACATGCTCGGTTTTCACCACCACATTCTGGCCCTCAGCAACTGTAACAACCGGCAAAAATAAGGTAATTCCATACTAATTAATTAAACGCGATTAACGTAATTAAATACAATTATGTGTTGATTATTTAACTGAGGCCTTAGAAAGATAGCAATTCCCAAATAATGCATAGGAATGCATATGTTTAATGACAAAACATGATGGAATCATGTGCAAATAAATCTATCCGGTATGGACACTGGCGATTACCCGGTAAAAATTAAATAAGCGAAACAGACCCCAGACACCCGGGATATAAAATAAAGAGTAATTTCACAAAATATAATGAGTTTTGGAACTCCAAAGCCATACACGAAAGCTTGTTATACAAATCTCCCGGTAACGAATAAAGTGCGCGTACCGCACCCGATACGCGCATAACTCATAATTTCACCCGGCAAAAGCCTAAATAATTTATCAACGCTTAAACCAGACTATGTTAAAGGTTATTAAAGGTATTTTTAATATCCGGATGACACGCGATAAAAACCCGAAAAATACCCGGACGGGACCCGAACAAGAAGAAATTAAACATAATAATTATAGGTAATATTTAGCAAAGTGGACCCCACCTAAAACCCCCAAGGGGCCGGCCTAATGGCCCTCCCAAATGATTAATATCTTTTTTGTTTTAGCTAATTAACCCATTAAGATACTAGTAATCAGGAGGATTTGCATGCATGGATTTCTATTGGATAAAACTTGACTAATCCCCTCCTCTCTCTCTCTCCAACTCACGGCCAAACACCCTCTTTATTTTACCTTCTAAAGTTTTCCATAATCTCACAAAATCCATTAAATCTTCCATAATCTAAGAAGGATATTGGGTAATCTTGAAAAGATTTGAAAGGGGATAATATAAACAAGCTAATAAGCATACTTGAACCAACAAAGAAAAACTTCTTCTTCTTCTTCCCTTGTGGCCGTCGCATATACCCCCCCCCATATACATTTTCTTTTCAAAATCTACACTCTTAAATCATCTCTAGATCATCATCTTCCAAAACCCCATTGTGTGTTTCAAGAGCTTGGAGCTTAACCCTTTGGAAGAACACACTAAACCCCATTCAATCCAAGGTTTTTGTCTTCCCTAGCCTTGAGCTAGTAGTAAGTTTTAACCTTGCTTTGATTATTAATGTTCATGTTATGTGTTCTTATGAGCAAGTTGTACATTAATGGGTAAAACGTGGTTTTGAAACATGAAGTATTAATATATTAAAATGGAAGAATAATAATATGGATAAATCATGGATTTGATATTAGTAATGTGATATTTCAAGAAAATATGGAAATATGTACATGCACTTAAGTTGGATGATGATTTGGGCATGATTTTTGAAAGAGACTTGAATGTGTTAAAAGATGATTTTAATCATCATAAAATGACTAACTAATGTCAAAAATAAGTTAGAATGTGTTAGATGATCATGCATGTAAAAGTTACATGTTCAAAGTCTACTCACTTGGATGAGTGAAATTTGGATATGTTGGATAAAAACATAAAACACACATGTTAATAGCATCAATAATGGAATAGAAGACTAATAGAAGTGGAATAATGTAAAAATAACCAAACATGAAAAAAATGGTTCTTTAAAGTCCACTAGTTGGAGGAAAAATGCTAACTTTGGAAGTTAGGATGGAAAAAGTAACATTTATAAGCTAAGGGACTAATATTGTAAATCTAAAAGTTGAGGGACTAAAACAGGTATTATAGAAACTTTGGTCCAAAAATGTATTAACGGAAAGTTTGGTGTCAAAAATGCAAATAATGATTTTTCCAAGTATAGTTTTGGTGAACACTAGTAACCTACAAGTGTATTTTATGAAAAGTGTATTTTTATAAAAATGGAGGTTTATAAAAATATGGACTTGTATTAACAAAGGATTTTATAAAAATAGAGATTTTTATAAAATGTCGGACAAAAGTAGAAACTTGAGAAAACTTGTACAAAAATGGATACTTTTATATAAATGGGAATATAAAAGTGTCGGGAACATTTTTGGAATATAAGTTAGCAAGTTGGACTAAAAATACTAAAGTATATCTTTCCAAGTAATATGTGTTGGGAAATTAGAAGTATAAACAATATTCATATAGAACACATATTGGAAGAAGCTTGGAAAAACTTAAACTAACGGACTTAGTAACATAAACTAACTATGGCGTATAAACGGACAAACTAGAGAAAAATGCCATTGCGGCAAAACGTGAAAATATATATATTTTAAGAAGTAAAATATATATATATAACATGGGTGAAAATTGTATGACACTTTCCTAAGTGTTAGAGAGAATATTCGTGGGAGAAAGCATAACGTAAAGAATTAAAAACGTTAAACAACGTATGGACTTAACAAGGAAAATTCACACGTTGATATATGGATACATGCTCGTCTCGACGAAATTCTAGTATATCTATTTGAATGGGAAAGTAGATATGCGAGAAGGAAAACCGAGACAAGTAGGCAAAGTATATCTACGAGCATGTGATTACCGACAAGATCCTAGTATATTTATTTAAATGGGAAAATAAATGTACGGCATGGTAAGTTGAGTCGGGCGTTAAGAATATACTACCGAACGACAAAACCTTAGCATATTTATTTAAATGGGAGAAATAAATATGCAGCAAAGTGAGTCGGGTCGGGAAATAAGAATACATTACATCGAACGATACGATCCTAAGTATAATTATTTAAATGGGAAAATAATTATACGTTGGGTAGAGTCGTGTCGAGAATAATAGTATACAAGTTACAAAGAGTATTAATAAGAATAATATATAACTTGTAAGAAAAGGGTAATCCATCGCCAATGGACCTAGGATGCGCGTCTAATTAAACGGGAATTGGGATAACACGTGGTCGGGGAGTTGGATGTACAACTTGCCAAGACACATGCACTATAGGTGTAGTGACTTATACGCCTAGAACGTTTGTAGGTGCGAGACCACAAAATTTGCTATTTTCTTCTTTGAGCCAAGCACAGTTTCAGGTGAGTCTCACGGCCCCATTTTTAAACTATTTTATGTTTTCGGGGGAAAGATATGTTAGGGAAATGTTTGACGGGTTGGATACTTGAGTTATGATCGCCACTCGGGGTTGAGACCTCTCTACTATAATCATTAATTCAGGAAAGTGAAACCGAAGGAATATTTGAATAGTATTATTGGTGCCTGACAAGGCCCACCCCTAATCGATAGCGTCGATTATGCATCGGCGTATGCCTGGGGTGCACGTATTCTGAAATCAAGTCGTAGGAATACCGAGTAACGACTTGGAGCGGGGCATTATTATTATTTGTCTTGGTTTGGTTATAGGCTCAAGTAGAATTGTAGGAACTTGCAACTCCTATAAATTGTCGTAACATAGAAATTCCCAAGAGATAAAGTTTTGATAAACTAAAACCTGTGAACTCACCAATATTTATATATTGACGAATTTTTAAACATATCTTTCAGGTAATTGATAGATGATGGACAACATGGCAAGCTGGGTCAGGGGAATCTCTTAACGGGGCGTCGGGTGTTTTGAAGGGGTTTCGTCTCTTTATCCCAAGGAATCGGGATATATTTGAGAAGCCTCCTTATTTGTATTAAAAACAAATTTTCGTTTATGTGTGAACAATCAAACATGGTTTTCGACGTCTTAATAAGTGGCCCATTTCTTTAATTACTTGTGATTTGCATTAATCTTGGCTTTATCCGCTTGAACCGTCGCGCCACGTGTTTCTGCCGTAGTCGTGGTGTGACAGAAAGTGGTATCAGAGCCAAGGTTATAGCGAATTAGTATTTTAAAAATCTAAACTATAACCGGATTTGGTTCAAAAAGATAAGGCTTTCAAAATATATATGCAAAAAGCAATGAAGTAATTTTTTTCGAAGAACGTTGGGTATGAGGAGATTCCGACCAAGCTAGCCATGAGTATTGATACGTGTTATTCTAGTATTAGAAGTTAGGAAGATTACTGTAAATGTACGCCTTAACCTTCTAATAAAGAATACATAAATAATAGTACGGTTCTTTTGCCAGGGATGTCGAACGCTGAGAGTGACGCACCGAGCTACGATAGCAACATTCAGATATTGTCGCCCCCACCGATCGAGGTGGTAGTGCTCGACCCAGAGGATGACGACATGGAGGTAGACGTCGCCGTTGGAGGCGTAGACGACGGCAGCTCCGACGAGACTGACCCCAGCGAGGACCCATAGTGGTCCCCCGCTGGAGACGACGTGGCCGCAGTGGCAGACCTACCGATGGCAGAGGCACCACAGGCCGACTTACCGCTCGTGCCATTACCTACCGCACCACTGCCAGCACGCCCTATCCGAGCCGTCAGGGATTTCCCTGTAGGCTGTGCAGGTCCGTCGAGACCCGCCCCCACCCAGTCAGAGACCGTGGAGTCTCCATTCGGTCGACGTGCCCACGTCGATCATGAGCCACTACCCACCCCTCACATTCCCGTTCCCCCATGTATGAGGCTTGTGCCTGTTGCCCGAGGACGGAACGGGTGGATATCAGACGATTCTGACGACGAGTCAGTAGCGTCTGTGGACCATGTAGCCATACCCTTACCCCCAGCTGTTCCGGAGGAGCCCGTTGCTCCGATGATAGAGTCCGCCCCCACTGCCCCGACAGCCCTACTCGCCCTACCAGAGCCCGTACCACAGGATGGGCCAGCCTCTGCAGGGCACATCCTAGAGGGTAGCTCAGCCCGTAGCTCTGAGTTACACAGAGCGGGTTTGACGGCGTTCGCTACTGCGAGCCCCCTACCCCCACCGTTGTGATGTCCACCCCGGAGTGGACCACTGTTACACAGCCCCTCATGGTCCCACTGGCCGAGCTCATAGCACTTTCCTCAGCAACCATGACACTACCCGTTACCACCTTTCCCATACTGCCACCCCTCCCAGAGATGCTTACAGTACCCCCACCCGCACCTTACACCTTGGGTGCCGGGACCCCCTTCATGATGACACCGCCTGCACAGTACACTTTGGGTGCAGGAGACCCGTACCAGATGCCACCCCACTTCACACCTCTACCGATACCCTTCACACCTCTACCGATACCAGACCTTGTCGGCCCATCCCAGCCGACGTACACTGACATACCCGGGCCGTCACAACCCCATGGGATGACCCCACTGTCCGGACCGGCATGGTCCAGACCCTCACCGACACGGTGCAGCGCACCGTGAACCAGATGGAGCAGCAGGCCCGACTCATGTGGGCCAGGATCATTGACGCCAGAGATGCACTGGCACATTACGCCGAGGAGCTACTGCGCATGGACGCGCATTGCGGGATTACAGGCGACGCACATTTCGCTCACCGCCAGTTCTTGTATGATCGCATTATGGCGATCAGTATGTCCATCAGTATGTACGCCCCCCAGTATCAGTATCCACCGCCACCACCACAGTAGAGACATTCCAGAGACACTTGAAGAATCACCTGCAAACATGGGTAGTAGTAGTAGTATGATAGCATAGCACGGGTTATAGCACTCGTCTGCATTTTTGCCTAGCCGTGCGGGTTATGCCGGTATATGACATTATATTTCTATTGTATTTCAAAGGAACGATGTATGAGGGATGTATCCCCTATTTTGTTATTGCAAACAATCATTGTACTCGTGGTATTGAAATTAATAAAAATCTTGTTATGGTGAAATATGTTGTTATGATTGTCTACGATTATTATTACCTACTCTGTTTATATTGTGATTTGTGTGATGGTATGGTGACGTTGTGTTGACTATTGTGATCATGTTTTGGGTTGTTATTTATGCTTTATGTATGACGATGTTGTATGAATGATCGTCAAATTAACCTTTGATAATTATTATTGAAGAAAAATGGCACCAGCCACCCGAAGCAACAGTGGAAATGGAGGACTGCCCACAACACCCGAGGAGCTTGAAGCACTAGTCTCGGAGCGTATAGCCCGAGCCCTCGCGGAACACAATGCCACCCGCACTGAACGATCGCGGGACAGAACTGGGAGCGACCGACGCGAGACCTCCCCTACTGGTAAGTGGGTTACGAATAAATACAATGGGAGATTATCATGAACTCTTAATCCGTAATAACATGCTACCTTATTATTGCAGAAACGGCCTCGCGAGAGCGCGGCTGCACGTTTAAAGCCTTTCTGGACTGCAAGCTACTCAACTTCAGTGGCACTGAGGGATCTGTCGGACTAGTCAAATGGTTCGAGAAAACTGAGGCGGTGATCTGCATCAGTAGCTGTACCCCACGACAAGCTGTTATGTACTCCACTAACCTATTCCTAGACCAAGCACTAACTTGGTGGAACAACCAAGTACAATCACTAGGAGACGATGCTGCTTACTCCTTGTCCTGGTTGGAGTTAAAGGAACTTATGATCGCCGAATACTGCCCGGCGAGTGAAGTGCAAAAGCTGGAAACCGGGTTCTGGAACCTCACCATGGTTGTAGCGGACGTAACTGGGTACACGTCCAGATTCCATGACCTCTCTCGACTAGTACCTCGCTTGATTACCCCGGAAAGCAAGAAAGTGGAACGGTACCTATTCGGGCTGGCGCCACAGATACGCGGCATGGTCACTGCTTCCAAACCCACGACCATGCGCGAGGCTATCGACCTCGCTCTGAGCCTCACTGAAGACGCCATCCGAATGGGCACCCTAATCCAGAAAGTGTCAGGATTGAAGCTTACTGAGTCCAGCAACGTAGAGGGTAAGAATTTGGGTACAAGTTCAGCAATTGGGTCCAGTGATCAGGGGAATAAACCAAGGTTTGGGAAACGTAAGCGCAATGAAGGGAAAAGGGATGGATCATCGGGTGGAACGAACAAGAAGAGAGAAGGGTACGTAGCCACAGGACGTGGAAATGGCGGGAAGCCGGGTTACCAGGGAAAGAATGGGATAATTTGTGGGAAGTGCCAGCGCACGGGGCACAAGACAGAAGATTGCAGGTCAGGAGCACCAAAGAATGGAGGAGCGAGGCCCTGCTTCGCGTGTGGATCGCTTGACCATTGGAAGAGGGATTGCCCCAAGCTCAACAACCAAGCCCGTGGGCGGGCATTTGTGATCGGTGCCGGTGATGCACGACAGGACCCCAACGTGGTCACTGGTACGTTCCCTCTTAATGGTCATTATGCTTGTGTATTATTTGATACTGGCGCCGATTTTAGCTTCGTATCTGTCGAGTTTAAAAGATTACTTGGGCTAAAAACTAGTAAACTAGACACACCGTATTCCATAGAACTGGCTAATGGTAAAACTATAGAAACACGAGAGGTAGCGAAAGATTGTAAGTTGGACCTCTGTGGTCACGAATTTAGTATTGATCTCTTGCCGGTAGTACTGGGTAGTTTTGACATAGTCGTTGGCATGGATTGGTTATCTGCACATTGTGCTATCGTTGTTTGCAACGATAAAATAATTCAAGTTCCCCTCGCAAGCGGTGAAACTCTATCGATTCAAGGGGAAAGGCGTGGGACGCCATTAAGAATTATTACCAGCATGAAGGCCCGAAAGTGTTTGAGGAAAGGTCTTGTTGCATTCTTGGCACACGTGGCAGATAAGAAGGCCGACGAGCGAAAGTTAGAAGACATTTCGGTAGCCAGGGATTTTCCAGATGTGTTCCCAGAAGATTTGCCGGGGTTGCCACCACCTCGACAAGTCGAGTTCCACATCGACCTTGTTCCTGGAGCTGCACCCGTAGCGCGATCGCCATATCGCTTAGCTCCATCCGAGATGCAGGAACTATCCGGTCAACTGCAGGAGTTGTTAGACAAAGGCTTCATAAGACCAAGCTTCTCACCCTGGGGAGCTCCCGTCTTATTCGTAAAGAAGAAGGATGGCACTTTTCGAATGTGCATTGACTATCGGGAACTAAACAAGTTGACCATCAAAAATCGCTATCCACTTCCCAGGATCGACGATTTATTTGATCAACTTCAAGGATCCAGTTTCTACTCCAAGATTGATCTAAGGTCCGGCTATCACCATTTGCGTATCCAAGAAGAAGATGTACCAAAAACGGCATTCAGAACTCGTTATGGGCACTATGAATTTTTGGTAATGCCGTTCGGTTTAACCAACGCACCGACAGTTTTCATGGACTTGATGAATCGCGTGTGTAAGCCGTACTTGGACAAATTCGTCATTGTTTTTATTGACGACATTTTGATCTATTCGCGCACTAAAGAAGACCATGAGAATCACCTTCGGTTAATCCTAGAGGTACTACGCAAAGAGAAGCTCTATGCTAAGTTTTCAAAGTGTGACTTTTGGATTCGAGAAGTTCACTTCCTAGGCCACGTGGTGAATGAAAAGGGTATACATGTCGATCCCGCCAAGATCGAGGCAATTAAGAATTGGGATGCCCCTAGAACTCCTACTGAAGTGCGACAATTTCTTGGCCTTGCGGGTTACTACAGAAGGTTCATCGAGGACTTTTCAAAGATAGCACAGTCTTTAACCATGCTAACCCAAAAGGATAAGAAGTTCGAATTGACGGAAAAGCAAGAAGCGGCATTTCAACTGCTAAAAGATAAGTTATGTGGCGCTCCGATATTATCACTCCCCGATGGTACGGAAGACTTTGTGGTTTACAGTGACGCCTCTCACCAAGGATTGGGTTGCGTACTAATGCAACGAGAAAAGGTGATAGCGTATGCTTCTAGACAACTAAAAATCCATGAGAAGAACTACACTACACACGATTTGGAATTGGGTGCCGTAGTGTTCGCACTCAAGATATGGAGGCATTATTTATATGGAACCAAGTGCACAATCTTCACTGATCATAAGAGTTTGCAACACATCTTCGACCAAAAGGAATTGAACATGCGACAACGGCGATGGGTTGAATTATTAAACGATTACGATTGTGAGATAAAGTACCATCCCGGTAAGGCGAACGTTGTGGCCGACGCCTTAAGTCGCAAGGAACGGGTTAAGCCGTTGCGTGTCCGAGCTTTGGGTTTGACTATCCACACGAATCTGACTGACCGAATTCGTGAAGCTCAAATTAACGCTCTTAAACCCGAGAATGTCAAAGGTGAAAGACTGCGGAAAATGGTTGATTCACTGGAACCAAAGGCGGACCAAACCTTGTATTTCATGAATAGAATTTGGGTTCCAGTGTATGGTGGGTTGCGAGAACTAGTATTGGCCGAAGCTCACAGTTCTCGATATTCGGTTCACCCTGGTGCAGACAAAATGTTCCACGATTTGAAAGGATTCTATTGGTGGCCAAACTTCAAGAGAGATATAGCAGCTTACGTTGCGCGTTGTTTAACTTGCGCAAAGGTCAAAGCCGAGCACCAGAGACCATCCGGCTTGCTCCAACAACCGGAAATACCTGAATGGAAATGGGAACGAATTACCATGGATTTCATTTCTGAGTTGCCTAGGACAACGAGCGGCCATAATAAGATTTGGGTAATTGTTGATCGGCTGACGAAATCCGCACACTTCCTTCCGATCCGCGAAACAGATGGAATGGAAAAATTGACCCGTTTGTATATCAAGGAAATAGTGTCTAAGCATGGTGTACCTACATCTATCATCTCCGATCGAGATGGTCGTTTCACCTCAAGATTTTGGGGAAGTTTGAATGATGCCCTTGGTACTCGCCTTGACATGAGTACCGCATATCATCCCCAAACCGATGGTCAAAGTGAACGAACCATCCAGACCTTGGAAGATATGTTACGGGCATGTGCAATCGATTTCAGCGGTAATTGGGATACACACTTACCATTGGTGGAATTTTCATATAACAACAGTTACCATACGAGCATTCAAGCTGCACCTTTTGAAGCTCTATATGGACGTAAGTGTAGATCTCCACTATGTTGGGCTGAAGTTGGAGAAAAGCAACTTACCGGGCCCGAAATTGTTCAAGAGACAACGGACAAGATCTTCTTGATAAAAGAACGTCTCAAAGCGGCCCGTGACCGGCAGAAAAGCTATGCTGATATGAGGCGAAAGCCTTTGGAATTTCAAGTCGGAGACCGGGTCCTACTAAAGGTGTCACCTTGGAAAGGTGTCGCGCGTTTTGGGAAGCGCGGAAAGCTGAACCCACGGTATGTTGGACCGTTCGAAATCTTGTCCAGAGTAGGCCCCGTGGCATACAAGCTCAAGTTACCACAAGAGCTTAACGGTGTACATGACACGTTCCACGTGTCGAATTTGAAGAAGTGCCTATCCGACGAAACTCTCATCATCCCTGCGGACGAAATCCACGTTGACGATAAGTTACATTTTATCAAGGAACCAATCGAGGTGACTGATTGGAAGGTCCAAAAACTAAGGCGCAGCAAGATCAGGTTGGTCAAAGTGCGCTGGAATGCCAAGCGTGGACCGGAGTTCACGTGGGAGAGGCTGGACCGGATGAAGCAAAAATATCCCGCCCTATTCGAGAAAACCCCTATACCGGAGGACTCGAAGTGAATTCCGGGACGGAATTCTTTTAACGGGGGGAGAATGTAACAACCGGCAAAAATAAGGTAATTCCGTACTAATTAATTAAACGCGATTAACGTAATTAAATACAATTATGTGTTGATTATTTAACTGAGGCCTTAGAAAGATAGCAATTCCCAAATAATGCATAGGAATGCATATGTTTAATGACAAAACATGATGGAATCATGTGCAAATAAATCTATCCGGTATGGACACTGGCGATTACCCGGTAAAAATTAAATAAGCGAAACAGACCCCGGAAACCCGGGATATAAAATAAAGAGTAATTTCACCAAATATAATGAGTTTTGGAACTCCAAAGCCATACACGAAAGCTTGTTATACAAATCTCCCGGTAACGAATAAAGTGCGCGTACCGCACCCGATACGCGCATAACTCATAATTTCACCTCGCAAAAGCCTAAATAATTTATCAACGCTTAAACCAGACTATGTTAAAGGTTATTAAAGGTATTTTTAATATCCGGATGACACGCGATAAAAACCCGAAAAATACCCGGACGGGACCCGAACAAGAAGAAATTAAACATAATAATTATAGGTAATATTTAGCAAAGTGGACCCCACCTAAAACCCCCAAGGGGCCGGCCTAATGGCCCTCCCAAATGATTAATATCTTTTTTGTTTTAGCTAATTAACCCATTAAGATACTAGTAATCATGAGGATTTGCATGCATGGATTTCTATTGGATAAAACTTGACTAATCCCCTCCTCTCTCTCTCTCTCCAACTCACGGCCAAACACCCTCTTTATTTTACCTTCTAAAGTTTTCCATAATCTCACAAAATCCATTAAATCTTCCATAATCTAAGAAGGATATTGGGTAATCTTGAAAAGATTTGAAAGGGGATAATATAAACAAGCTAATAAGCATACTTGAACCAACAAAGAAAAACTTCTTCTTCTTCTTCCCTTGTGGCCGTCGCATATACCCCCCCCCCCCCCATATACATTTTCTTTTCAAAATCTACACTCTCAAATCATCTCTAGATCATCATCTTACAAAACCCCATTGTGTGTTTCAAGAGCTTGGAGCTTAACCCTTTGGAAGAACACACTAAACCCCATTCAATCCAAGGTTTTTGTCTTCCCTAGCCTTGAGCTAGTAGTAAGTTTTAACCTTGCTTTGATTATTAATGTTCATGTTATGTGTTCTTATGAGCAAGTTGTACATTAATGGGTAAAACGTGGTTTTGAAACATGAAGTATTAATATATTAAAATGGAAGAATAATAATATGGATAAATCATGGATTTGATATTAGTAATGTGATATTTCAAGAAAATATGGAAATATGTACATGCACTTAAGTTGGATGATGATTTGGGCATGATTTTTGAAAGAAACTTGAATGTGATAAAAGATGATTTTAATCATCATAAAATGACTAACTAATGTCAAAAATAAGTTAGAATGTGTTAGATGATCATGCATGTAAAAGTTACATGTTCAAAATCTACTCACTTGGATGAGTGAAATTTGGATATGTTGGATAAAAACATAAAACACACATGTTAATAGCATCAATAATGGAATAGAAGACTAATAGAAGTGGAATAATGTTAAAATAACCAAACATGAAAAAAATGGTTCTTTAAAGTCCACTAGTTGGAGGAAAAATGCTAACTTTGGAAGTTAGGATGGAAAAAGTAACATTTATAAGCTAAGGGACTAATATTGTAAATCTAAAAGTTGAGGGACTAAAACAGGTATTATAGAAACTTTGGTCCAAAAATGTATTAACGGAAAGTTTGGTGTCAAAAATGCAAATAATGATTTTTCCAAGTATAGTTTTGGTGAACACTAGTAACCTACAAGTGTATTTTATGAAAAGTGTATTTTTATAAAAATGGAGGTTTATAAAAATATGGACTTGTATTAACAAAGGATTTTATAAAAATAGAGATTTTTATAAAATGTCGGACAAAAGTAGAAACTTGAGAAAACTTGTACAAAAATGGATACTTTTATATAAATGGGAATATAAAAGTGTCGGGAACATTTTTGGAATATAAGTTAGCAAGTTGGACTAAAAATACTAAAGTATATCTTTCCAAGTAATATGTGTTGGGAAATTAGAAGTATAAACAATATTCATATAGAACACATATTGGAAGAAGCTTGGAAAAACTTAAACTAACGGACTTAGTAACATAAACTAACTATAGCGTATAAACGGACAAACTAGAGAAAAATGCCATTGCGGCAAAACGTGAAAATATATATATTTTAAGAAGTAAAATATATATATAACATGGGTGAAAATTGTATGACACTTTCCTAAGTGTTAGAGAGAATATTCGTGGGAGAAAGCATAACGTAAAGAATTAAAAACGTTAAACAACGTATGGACTTAACAAGGAAAATTCACACGTTGATATATGGATACATGCTCGTCTCGACGAAATTCTAGTATATCTATTTGAATGGGAAAGTAGATATGCGAGAAGGAAAACCGAGACAAGTAGGCAAAGTATATCTACGAGCATGTGATTACCGACAAGATCCTAGTATATTTATTTAAATGGGAAAATAAATGTACGGCATGGTAAGTTGAGTCGGGCGTTAAGAATATACTACCGAACGACAAAACCTTAGCATATTTATTTAAATGGGAGAAATAAATATGCGGCAAAGTGAGTCGGGTCGGGAAATAAGAATACATTACATCGAACGATACGATCCTAAGTATAATTATTTAAATGGGAAAATAATTATACGTTGGGTAGAGTCGTGTCGAGAATAATAGTATACAAGTTACAAAGAGTATTAATAAGAATAATATATAACTTGTAAGAAAAGGGTAATCCATCGCCAATGGACATAGGATGCGCGTCTAATTAAACGGGAATTGGGATAACACGTGGTCGGGGAGTTGGGTGTACAACTTGCCAAGACACATGCACTATAGGTGTAGTGACTTATACGCCTAGAACGTTTGTAGGTGCGAGACCACAAAATTTGCTATTTTCTTCTTTGAGCCAAGCACAGTTTCAGGTGAGTCTCACGGCCCCATTTTTAAACTATTTTATGTTTTCGGGGGAAAGATATGTTAGGGAAATGTTTGACGGGTTGGATACTTGAGTTATGATCGCCACTCGGGGTTGAGACCTCTCTACTATAATCATTAATTCAGGAAAGTGAAACCGAAGGAATATTTGAATAGTATTATTGGTGCCTGACAAGGCCCACCCCTAATCGATAGCGTCGATTATGCATCGGCGTATGCCTGGGGTGCACGTATTCTGAAATCAAGTCGTAGGAATACCGAGTAACGACTTGGAGCGGGGCATTATTATTATTTGTCTTGGTTTGGTTATAGGCTCAAGTAGAATTGTAGGAACTTGCAACTCCTATAAATTGTCGTAACATAGAAATTCCCAAGAGATAAAGTTTTGATAAACTAAAACCTGTGAACTCACCAATATTTATATATTGACGAATTTTTAAACATATCTTTCAGGTAATTGATAGATGATGGACAACATGGCAAGCTGGGTCAGGGGAATCTCTTAACGGGGCGTCGGGTGTTTTGAAGGGGTTTCGTCTCTTTATCCCAAGGAATCGGGATATATTTGAGAAGCCTCCTTATTTGTATTAAAAACAAATTTTCGTTTATGTGTGAACAATCAAACATGGTTTTCGACGTCTTAATAAATGGTCCATTTCTTTAATTACTTGTGATTTGCATTAATCTTGGCTTTATCCGCTTGAACCGTCGCGCCACGTGTTTCCGCCGTAGTCGTGGTGTGACAGCAACATTCCGAACTTTGAACTTCACATCAGTGATGTCATCTAGAGCCAGGAAGTCCAGAGTACTCATTTCTGCAAAAAGGAAAAAAGTGGTTAGATAATACAATAACAAGAAGGATGCCAAAGAGGAGCCAGGGAGACACATACCCTCCCCACCATGATAGATCACCGGGTCAGTCTCAGGATCATCCCAGTTAACACTTAGCCCCATCATCACCAAGAAATCCTCAGGAAAGGTTCGGAGACGGGTAGGAAAACTACGAAGTTTCTCCAACAATTCCTGGTCAAGAGTGTCAGGATCGGGTTCCTTCTCGTTTAGAGGAGCATCCGAAGACCTCCGAGGAGCCTTAAAGGGTAGGAAATCAGCATTCAAGAAAAAGAACTTGTCTTTCCACGGAGAGACAAGTCCAATCACACTAGAAATGAGGGCTGGTTCACATTGAGTCTTCTCAATAGTGAACCAGTTCCCATTTTTGGCTAACCTAAAGAACCGCCGGTACATAGCCACAGAAGGCTCATAACCAAGGCAACGACATACTATTTCGAAGTGCAAAACCCTAGCAACTCCGGAGGGACATAGTTGATCAAGAGAAAGTTAATGATACTCTAGAACATTCAGAAAAAATTTCAAAAAAAGGATACCTAAGGTTACCCTGGTCAAACTGACGTGTATACACGGCCACCTTGCCAGGGGGAACAGAGGTCACAGGGGTTTTCCCCTTCGGAACAGAAGGATCAAAAGATAAGGGAATACCGATCTCGGTACAGAACCGTTTGGCATCGGATTTGGACAAACGTGTGAACTGGGATGCAAGATCAGTTTTCGACATAATGAAAAACAAGTGTGAGGAAGGAAAAGTGTGCTTACCAGGATTTATAGGAAAAGGAAGGGTTCGCCGGTTAGGGAAGGATCGTGGGTGAGAGAAGACGGTTTTCCAATTGTGGAAGTAAATGAAGGGTAAAAGAAGGGGTTATCCCCTTTATAAAGGATTTAAAATTTGAATTAATTGATCTTGGGCGGTTACCAAGGAAAACCGTCCCTCAGCTATCCCATAGGATGACGTCAGCCTGGCTCCTTGTCAAATCAGCAGTCATTGTGAGCAGCTGATGGGACAAGCGCCTGCTCCCAAGGAAGCAATGATGGCTAGTAATATTATTTAAAAATATGACTATCATGACAAATGCAAGGCCAGGAACTTGCACGAAATTTGATGAAGGAAGAGGCATGATACCAACGCTCCCATAGGGGAGCTCGGGGTCTAACAAATTACCCGGTACCAACATGAGTTTGCCACCGGGGAAAACGAAAATTTACAAGTCACAAGCACTTCTAACTTCTTTACAAATGCTTATGACTGGGGGGCTGATGATGTGTGTCCTAAAACGACAGCGTTTAAGCCCCTCGTCGAAAAGATAAGCAAAATTAAGTTGATTAGGAGGTTGCCTGACTTGCTGGAGCTGATATAGGGCAGCTTACCTGCCATGCGGAAGCCTCAGGGCAGAAAGCAAACAGTAAAAATCTGAAAATATCCTAAAAGGGCAAAGTCTCACTGCAGGGAACCAAAAGAGGGTCAAACACAACCAGGTATGGAAAGGAGGCTACCCTGAGGGAGCTCCTGGGCAGAATTTCGTTGCCTATATAAGGGGACCCTTGGGTAGACATTCCACAGACACTTCTCACTTATTCTCTCTACTCTAATACTCTCTACTTCATTATTTCCCAACTCCAAAAGAATACATACTTATTCTCACGCCGGAGTCCAAACGCAGGAGGCTCCCTCCTGCGTTAAGGCTAACGGTGTCTGCTACCCTTGTGCAGGTCCTTCCAGGAGCTTGAAGACCCCTGATCCTATAACCAAATCCGAACCTAAAGCTAAACCTTAACTTAAAACCTAAATCTCAAGATAATATACCATTAACCTATAATCCTAAGCATCTCCTAACCTAATACCGGTCATTTTCCTTGTTGTAGCAACATTTATAATTTAAAATTTCTAAGTTTTAATAATATTAATAGATAATTCTATATATTAAAAAATATAGTTGACCTTGTCAAATATAAATAGCGCATGGTGGCAATGGTGGTTGAGATGAGAGTTGACGTGGTGCTTGATGATAGATGCAAATTAGGCCTATCGGCGGTGGTAATATGGATAAAAGTATTGTTTTATAAAAAAATATTAAAACGTGTAGAGTATAATTATTTAATTTAGTATATTATTAAAATTTTAAAATTTTAAATTCAATAATATTAATAAATAATTCTAATTTCAATAAATTGCAAAAGGTGTATCTTTGTAAATCAAATAGAGTTATTTACAAAAATGACTGATCTAGTTATTATTGGGCATTTTAGTCATTTTATCAAAACTTAACTAGAAAAACTTACAGAGTTAGTCCTAATACCCTAACATCTTACAAAACTAAAACCATAAACCATTAACATGTTAAAAAATAAAGTTAATACCCTAATATGTTACTTTGGATAAACCATAGAGGCTATTCGTGTAGTTCTCTCTAAACATTGGCTAATTTTCTAGAACGATAAAGTCACATATCCACAACAAAACTAGAACCCTCACCATTAACCATTAAGAGAGGACACCCTACTAAACTCTTTGGCATTGCAACACCAGCACATGTTTTCTATATATTTTAATTTTAAAAACTTTATGTACGCCCAATATGGGTAGGGATCCTAAGAGAACCAACCCCTATTTGAGAACTGAGAGAACCATTCTGGGCCACACATTTCATATAAAGGCAAAAAAAAATTTTTTTTTTTTTTTTTTTTTTTTTTTTGCTTTAATCGCACATTTTTATGCAAGGAAATTTTTTTTTTTGAATTTTTTTTTCATTTATACATATGTGTATATGTCAATTATACATATGTGTATATAGCAATTATACATATGTGTATATAGCATTTTTCAGCTATACATATGTGTATATTTCAGTTATACATATGTGTATATTGCATTATACATATGTGTATAATGCAATTATACACATGTGTATACTGAAAAAAAAATACAAAAAAAATAAAAAAAAAATTTCTTACATATAAAGCAGCGATTTTTGCAAAAAAAAAAAATTGCCTTAAAGAAATGTGTGGCCCAGAATGGTTCTCTCAGTTCTCAATTTGGGGAAAGGTTCTCATTTGAACCAAATCCCCCCAATATTACGATCATACATACCGAATTTCCTAGCATTTACAATCTCCCACAATATTGGTGGGGAAATCTTTAGATTTGTAAGCGGAGGAGTGGAGGACAAGGATTGAAAATGAAAAGACAAGGATTGGAAATGAAAAGACAATGTCCACACCCACAGTGGCGAAGCTTGACCCGAAGGTTCGGGGGGTCGGAAGTCACCGGGGTTCGGAAGTCACTAGTTTCGGGGGGTCGAAAACCAGTTTCGTGTGGTCGAAACCCTATATTTTCAAAATTTTTTATACGGCTACTATATAATCGGAACTTCTGCGCGAAAATCCGGGGGGGGGGGGGGGGGGGGTTGGCCGCCCCTCCCCGCCCCAAGTAAGCTGCGCCAGTGCACACCCATGTGCCCAACACTTGTATGGAATATAAACATGACCCACCTAGTAAATGTGTAACCAAACATTTAAGTGTTTTACCTGACATGACCTTTTAACGTGTCTATTTTCTTTAATGGCAAACTAAATACCATCTGAAGTGTAAGTGGATTAGCATCTGACCCGGATTTGACCCGACCTGTGACCTAAACTATCGACACGTAACCAACCCAGGTTAGAGGTTCGGGTTGTGTTTGACAGTAGCGATCCCGATTGGGTTGGGGTCAGCAGTCCACCGTCGTAGTCATTCACCATCGTTGCCTTGACCCGGACTGCCGACTATGATCTGACCCCATACCGGACCCCAAACTCGTTGTGAATCGAACCAACTGTGATCTGGACCGCTGGCCCCAACCTGACACCGACTTGACCCGACCTGTGACCTGAACTGTCAACCCATAACTAGCCCAAGTCAGCGGTCCAGGTCGGGTTTGACGATAGCGATCTCGATTGGGTTGGGGTTGGCCGTCCACGTCTCAGCCGGGTTGATGCGGTAACGGGTAAAGACCCGGGTCAGTTCAGGTCGACAATCGGATTTGGGTAAGGGCAACAGTCGAGTTGACAGTTGGGCCTAGTCAGCGGTCTGAGTCGGGTTAGATCAGGTGGAGTGGTCAGGTGGTCAGGATTCAAGAGTGAAATTGAGATTTCAATTTATATGAGAATGTTTAAACCCCAAACCAATTTATTAAAAAAACAATTTCTTTAAAGGATTTCAATTACTTAAAAAAATTCACACACCAAACACAACCTTAGATAATTAGTTGTAAGCGGACTACTAGGATGGGACAAGAGAGCCCTCAAGTCAAGTTTCCAACTAACATTTGTATTGAAGGGTTATGATCAAATATACAGTAAAAGAAAAATAGGAAGTCGTAAGAAGGGTATCAAACTGACTTCGCTTGAACTCATTCAAGCGGTATTAGAACTGTCTCATCGAACCCTACGATCTTAGTTTTTAAGTTTAGTTTTTTTGGATTTTTAGCTTGTACCTTTTAAAATTTACGTTCTAACATTGTGTTTTTTTTATGTAGCAGTGTCTTTTTCTTATTTTCATCAGTGTGTTATTTTTTGTGATTCATTGTGTCTTTTTTTAGCATTGTGTTATATTTTGTTGCTCATTGTGTCATATCTCGTGATTTATTGTGTTTTTTGTTTCCTTCTCACCCTTCTCATTTTTGTTATATTGTGTAGGATAACTTGTCCCTTATATTTAATATAGATACAAATAGCAACTTAACTTGCAATTTAACGGCATCCCTTCTTAGGGATGGCAATCAAACCCGAACCCGATGGGTAAACCCGAAACCCGATACATTTGGGACGGGTTTGGAGTTGGGTAATCGGGTATGGGTCCGGGTATGGGATTAGTTTTTATTTTTTTCGCGGGTTTGGGACGGGTTTGGGATTTGATGATATACCCGTTTACCCGACCCGATTACCTGTTTACCCGATTAGATACCCAATATAATTTCTAATATATCTTTTTAAATATGTATGCATAATATATCTAATTGTCCATCTACATTGTCACCTTGTGCTAAAATTACCAAAAAAGTTAGTGTATACTATTTGTTATCTATGTCTTTGATTGTTTTTATATGATTTAAGTTTTTTATATTTATACATTGTAATCATTTACATATATATTTAATAATGGTAAATGTAATTGTTTAATAGTTACCTAATAGATGCCAGTCGGGTTTTTGGTCGGATATACTCAATAAGTTTTAAAAATTAATGGGTTTACCCGAAACCCGCGTGTATACCCGATACCCGATGGGTAATTACCCGACACAAACCCGACGTGTTTTGGGCCGGGTTTGGGACAAGCATACCTAATCGGGTATGGGGTTGGGATTACCTAAACCCGTCCTAAACCCGACCCATTGCCATCCCTATCCCTTCTGGTCAACGGTAAAACGGTTATTTAACGGTAACTGTTTTTATTACCAGTTACGGTTATTTTCCTGATAACCGCCTCTTTCTTTCCCTTACAGTCAAACGCCTCTTCCCTTACCTTCACCAAAGAGATACAAAGGGAGAGGAGGTGGAAAGGAGGGATGTCCGAAGAGATATAAAGGGAGAGAAAATTTCCCTTTTTGAGTAAGTAGTTTTGCTTTTTGCATATGAAAATAAGATTTGAAATCATTTTGTCTTCACGGTAAATAAATGTTGTCATTAATTAGTAAAAGACATTAAAAACTAAAAAAAAGATTAATACATACAAATTGAAAAGAAATTTCAGATATCAAAGAGTTAAATGCCATTTTCGTCCCTGAGGTTTGACACTTTTTGCTAGTTTCATCCAAAAGTTTATTTTTTCTCATCTAGATCCAAAGGTTTTCAAATTGTTGCTCGTTTCATCCAACTCGTTAACACCGTTAGTCAAAGTCAGTTAAGTGAAGGGCATTTTTGTCAATTCATCTCTTTTTAATCCCAACCCTATTTAAACCACCCCCAAGTCAATAAATCACCCCCAATTCAATAAATCACCCCCAATTCATCTCCCTTTATAATGTTCAGGTCAAATCAATAAAACTAACAAAAACTGTGTTTACAAAATACAATCTTTTAATTAGCTTTATTTTATTAAAGAGTAATTACTGTTAAATAACATACTTTATGTAAAGCCTTTTCAATCATATATCAAGGTGCTTATATATTGAATTGTTTGTATTATTAGGAGGCCAGATTTCAGTTTCGTTCATGCTGCAACGATGGCAGTTTATGATTATTTGCTGTAGGCATCTAGAATTATATTGGCAACAGATGGTGATGGACCTGATCAAGCCTTGGCTGAAGAACTTTCATGTCGCCTTGGGAAAAAAAATCCCCCCTCAATTGCTGTATCATAAATCTAGATTATTTTGTTAATATTATGTATGTACAGTATAATATTTGAGGCACTAATATATATATTATAAAGGTTTGGACAAATGGGTCATAACGTGCCTGAGTTATTATAATTATTTTATTTTTCTGATGTTAGTGTTGTATGGTATGTCAAGAGTAAGTTTTTTACATAACAATTGTTGTTTGATTTGTGTGTTGAATGATACGTGTGTATGATGGTAAATGACCTTTCTAGGGTTTTGATTGATTAGGTTTTCTTGACATTAAAAAGGAAGAAGATGAATTGGGGGTGATTTAGTGACTTAGGGGTGGTTTAAATAGGGTTGGGATTAAAAAGAGACGAATTGACAAAAATGCCTTTCACTTAACTGACTTTGACTAACGGTGTTAACGAGTTGGATGAAACGAGCAACAATTTGAAAACCTTTGGATCCAGATAAGAAAAAATAAACTTCTGGATGAAACTAGCAAAAAGTGTTAAACCTCAGGGACGAAAATGGCATTTAACTCGATATCAAATTATATTAAAAAAAGTTAAATGGATAGAGATGATGGATTCTTGCTATCAAACCATATCAATGCCTACCGGATCTCCTCATCAAATTGAGATTTCTTATTTTTTGTTATTGTTAAAAGTTTATTAATATAATTATTTTATTATTTTTACAAACTATTTATATTTCTTAATTTTTGTTATAAACTTAATAATTTACACTAACTCCTAAGTGATATTAAAAGCATTCATAATTAACATCCCGTTGCAGCGTGCGAGTTAACGTTAACTTGTTGAATATAAATATAAACAAAGTTAAATTATGACCAAACTATAAAATTGCGTAACTAACAATATTTGAAAACACGTGTTGGTTAAGTCGCATTTCTGTGAATAATGTTTTGTCGTTTGACTTCTATATTGTTTTAATAAAAACTTGAGTGGAATATGTGGTGTAATTTCATTTCGAGAAAATGTGGTGTAATTTCATTTGTAGAAAATGTGGTGTAATGTCAACTTTAGTTTCTTTCAAGCCTTCTAATCGACTGAAGGCTTGGAATCGTAAGGGAAAGTTATGACTTAGGTATTGACCAATGTTCTAGGAGAAAGGTAGTTAACATTAAAATACGTATTACCAACCACCTTATGGTGGAGTGACATTGAGGCTTAATGATAGAAGACCCATTGCTAAAAGGTCATGGGTTCGATTCTTGAGAGCGTCGGGTTTTACCAATTATTCCATTGTCGTGCTTTTACGCGGGTGGATACTGGATAGTCAGGTTTTCCCCAAAACTGGTGAACTTGGTGGAACCAGGAGTTCTTGGTGAATTTCGTTGGCCGTCCAAAAAAACATTAAAATACGTATTACATTATATAAAAAGTGAATGTTTATTCGTTACCATGATGTATATAGATACGATAGATAAAAGTGCAACACAATCATAAATTAATATTAGTGTTTGGCAACGAAGTGGGAGATCGCCTGGATCATTTTCTGTGTTTGGTGGGAGGTGACTGGGTCGATATCAATGGCGATTTTGTTGAGATAAAAGCTATGTCCAACTCCTTCACTCACCAATAACTCAATCTTTTTTCCATCTTTCTTCATCCCTTCATAGAACTCCATTTCTGTATCAATCACGAGGTCCTCCTCTGCCACACACAGCAGATACGGTGGCAGATCCACCCCCTCCATCGCCTCCCCCATCGGAGACGTTATCAGGTGGTCTTTCGTGCTTCCTTCGGGCAATCCCATGTTCAAAAACTTGTCCAACATGTCCAGAGTTAGCATTGGAGATTGCGGTTTTTCCAATTCTGACTTGCTTCTCACTGAGCGGAGAAATCCCGGGTGGATGGGGATTGCTCCAGCGAGTCTAAGCGGCTGGAGGTTTTCTCCAGCCGCTTTTTTTGCTATCTCGTGGACTATGTTCCCACCAGAGCTGTCTCCAATAAGGAAGACACGGTTGAAGTCTCCCTTAGTGGACAGCAGTGAATCGTATGTTTTATCATTTGCCACGTCCCTGAGCCAGAGAAGGGTTGAATACCCGTCCTCAATGGCTGCAGGGAGACGGTGCTCAGGGGCAAGACGGAGGTAGGGGCTAACGACTATAGCGCCAGCTTCACGGGCGACACGTGTGTATATATTATAATACATGAACCAGTCTGGCTGGCTAATGCAAAATCCTCCTCCATGGAAATGGAGGATGATGGGCAGCTTTTCGGTCTCCAATACCTCGGGCAGATAGACCCGGGCACGGAGACCGGACTCAACATTAATCAACAAGTCATGGGTGGCAACTCCATCAATGAAATGATGGTGTGGTGGGACGGGATCGGACATGAACTTGAACTCTGGCGGCCCGGTCCATGCACGATCGACAAAACCGTCATCGTAGACCGTGAGCCAACCAGAGACTTGGTCGATGATCTTTCTATCGGCAACCATTTTGTTTTTTTTTTTTTTTTTTGGGCTTGAGAATTGATGAATTAATGTGAGTTGTGTAGGAGTGTTTGGTGCATTATATAGAGATTATATAAGAGGTGAGTGGTGGAGGCTGCAATGTGGAAATAAATGGAAAGTGTTAGGAAAACGTATCGAAAAGATGGGGCCAATGGCTGCATTTCATATTTGAATGTCTAAAAGGTTTCATAACTTTATATACAATGTGGAGAACGGTCTTTATTTACATAGCAGTCATTTAGTGTCATACACATACGACATGATGCGTCATCTTCTCAACTATACACAAGAATAATTATTCATGTTGTAATGCTTTTTTTTTTATTATTGATTTCAGACTTTGTTAAATTCCATCTTTATCAAATATATTATATTATATCTAATATGGTAAAATAAAAAAACTTATAATTATAATAAATTTATTATTGATTTCAGACTTTGTTAAACCCGTCCTTCACGGGTAGCTCAGTTGGTGAATGGACCAGGGATCTCTCTTGGAGGTTTCAGGTTCGATTCCCACGAAGGACATAATGAGAAATGATGGATGACTCATGGTCTATGGTCATGAGTTCGAGTCCTGATCTCGCCAGGTTTTACCGGTTCACTACTGTCATGCCTTCGGGCGGGTATGTGGGTCGGGTTTCCCCTGGAAGCGGTCTGTCGGACGGGCTAGGGGCTTCGTGCGTCCGGGATGGGCCGGGCTGTGCCCCTGTCTTTGCCACTGGGGGGCCGCGTACGAAGTACCCGGTGTTGTTTAGTTGACCGTTCAAAAAAAATTATAACAAATATATCATATTTTATATTGACAGTTTAGTGAAAATCAACGTGTCTTAGAATGTTTTCTTCTCTAAGTTTGGTCGTGTATATTCTGTACTAGGTTAGACTCCCGTGGGGACCCACGGTTCACCCGAAAGTAAAATGAAAAAAAGTAGGAAAATAAGAATTGTATTATGCAATTTGTTTTGGTTACTAAATGTTCGATAATGCAATATGTATGAATTTTGATGTTAAATGCAAATGTCATCTAACAGTTTAATGTAACGAAATGATGGATATATCGAGTAAGTTAAGTTTAATTTGACAACTGCAAACTACATAGCATACTATCACAATATCACACATTACATCATTTGGGTAATATCTATATTCTAATCATAATTAAGCTTAAGCATAGAACACTTATCATTTAATTGGGGCTTAACGAACTTCAACCAATATCACACATTACATCATTTGGGTAAGGGTAATATCTATATTATAATCATAACTAAGCTTAAGCATAAAACACTTATCATTTATTTGGGGCTTAACGAACTTCAACCAATGGTCCATTTTCATTACTTCAATCAAAATCTTCCAACTCTTGCTCATTGATAGCTGATTTTTCACCTTCGTAGTTGTTATCATTGTCATCACGATCCTCGGAGTGCAGCTCATTTTCAATAATTTATGAAAACCTCCACTATTGTATTCCATATTTGTGTTCTACATAAAATATAGTTGTTGTAAAGATATGGATACGGTGATAAGTAAATCAAGAAACAATCCTTAACCCACTTACTTGAATGGGTAGCTTAAATTTTCATGTTATCTCTCCAATGGTTCAAACCGATTACATAGCTAAAAAACAACTAATAAGAAAATGGGTCAAATGTCACATGCTGTAATATAAATTTCCTGTATTTTATTAAAAAATAGACACCAAAAGGATCAACCTAGACCCATTTCAACATGTAGCCAAAAGGACCCATTGTACACACACTTTAGGCAACTTTTGACATATTACAAAAAGCCGCAAAAAAATGTCATTATTTAAACTGTGTAAATATAGTACTTAACAATTAAAAATCTTAATAAATAACATCAAAATCATAATCAATCATTCAAATCAATGACATTAAAATAATCCGTGTCTGAAATTGACTTACCCATTATATACAAATTATTATTAACATCTTAATATTAGTAATAGCAATGAAAATTATCTTGAATACATTATATATTTTAGGAAACTGTTAAATAGATTTAAATTATATTTATTATTAAAAGAATAATAAAAGTGTAGGAAAATAAATGTACACTCCCATCTTCGGATTATATTTAAATTATAAACTGTTAAATAGATTTAACATTGTTAAATAGATTTAAATAAATGTTTAAAGGAAAGTCGTATATGTTTAAAATAATATCGTTTCTTGAAAATTGATTAAAGGAAAGTCTTTGAATTATAAAAAAGGGAAGGATTGGTCATTGACGTGAATTGGTCAACAATGCTTAAAATTAGCACAATCAAATTCAAAAACATATACTCAAAGAATTGACCTCCATCAATTTAACAAAAACGTAAAATTAAAAATCGTAATATTAGTTTTAGTATTAGTAATATATTCCTAATTTAATTCGGTCAATAATAAATAAATCAGATTAAAATTAAAAATTGTAATATTAGTATTTGTATTAGTAATATATTCGTAAATTAATTCGGTCAATAATAAATAAATTTTTTTTTTTTTTTTATTTTAATTATTATTTTATTTAAAACGAAAAACGAAAGTTACATCACAATAGAAGGTAGACGGGCAACAAGCTGCGCCGCCACCCCTTTCTGAATTGCGAACCCTAGTCTACTAAAGACAAATCCGTGTCCCCCTGGAGATGAACTATTGCTGTGGACGACTCGTTGGACCCTGGTCAAGAAACGAATAGCTTCTGGCGCTAGGGAGCCAAAGGTATCAAAGGCCAAGGGAATAAAGACATGTTGGTTCTCTGCACAAGCTTTAGCATGCTTCTCTACTTTCTTCGATTCCGCCTTTCTCGATGCTTGCCCAGCGACAAATCCTGTTTCCCTTAACCCAACCAAAGGAGATACCCCTGTGAGGTCCACGCAAGCATGTTTCCCCCTCTCCCAACCAAAGACAAGCAGATCCGCTGGTCTCAGGGTGGATCTCCCTTCCGCAGGGTCTGTGAGAAAATTTACAGGGGCCTCCTTTTTGGCAGAAATCCCAGCTCTTCTCAAGATGTCCCACAAAACGTCCCTCACCCAGTCATGCCGGTATTTGAAACCAGGGAGCTCTTTGCAATGAATTGCGTGCTCCCCATATTTATCCATGCAAGCTTTACGACAGATGGGACATGTTTCATCTTCTGGGTATATAGGGATCATCAACCGGTACTTGAGTATAGCCCTGTACTCCACTGCGGACATGCATTGACCCAAACCCTCAATCGGGATAACGGTCAAAAAATCCTGAGCATGAGGACCCTTCAGGCATTCAATCACCGCCATCTGGCGGGAGGACAACTCAAAAACTTCTCCCAGGCTCTGAGCAGTTTTGCTAAACAGAGCATTCGCCAAAGTTTTTTGTGGCTTTGAGGGGGCGGTGTCCTTATTAGAAAAACCGCCAATATCAAAGTCCGGGAGATGGATATTTAAGCGTTCGAGCGCCTGTTGATAGTCCGGGTCTAGCCCGATGACCCCACTGTTTCGAAGGATATGATCCTGAAGTTTCCAAGACTGTGCTCTAGATGCCACAAAGGCATAGACCCCAACATCTCGAGCTGAAAGGAGGCCCAAACCACCTAAACGCATCGGCAAGGATGCCAATCGCCACTGGAGGTCCCCGAAGAAGGGGCCCCCACACACAACTATATCTTCAATAGCCTCCCGGAGGCCATCATCGAAAAGGGAGACCGCATCCACCATCAAGTGGGGTTGACAAGTTCGCAACCCAAAAAGTAACTTAGCGACCCCCATGCATGACCTGAGTAGGAGGAGTTCACTTTGGGGATCCCTAAGGCGGGGCAGGAGTTTCATAAGGTCAACCGCAACTGTGGCCCGTCGCCCTGCCAACTCCCCAATAAAGACAGGATCTCGACTAACAGCCCCACCAAGGAGCTTAACCCCCCTATCTGGTCTACCAATCCCCCTCGGAAAAAGCCCGTCCTGAACTTTCAGCCCGTCACACGTCGGCCAAAAGACCTCTGTCTTCTTAATATTGAGGTGAAGCCCAAGAGATGGCCCATACACGTTGATAATGTCTAAAGCCTTAGCAACCTCAGCTGCGTTGCCTATAATCGTCCCATCATCTAAATACCAAGCATGAAACGGAAGGTTACAGTGTTCCTGAACCCTCATGATAAGGGGGTGTAAGGCAAGAGCAAAGAGAAGGGGCCCCAAAGGATCTCCTTGCTGCACTCCGGTAGTAGCCCCAATACAATCACTACCCACATACAGCCTAGCAGGCTGGGCGTAAAGGAACTGGACCCACGGATAAATAGACGGGCACCGCTGGTGAACCTCTCGGAGAAAGGCTGTGCGGTCGACCATGTTGAAGGCATTGGAGAAGTCTACTGTAAGCAGAGCCAAGGAACCATCCGCATGAAAAGAGTTGAGGAACCTATTGGCACTGTGAAGCACCGCCTCTGCCCCATTTGGTACCCCTACTCCAAATTGAAAGTCCCCCAGGTATTGGGCAATGTCTTTCCCGACCTTCTTCATTGCCACCTTAGAAACCAACCTTCGCCAAATTCCCCCCACAGCAATGGGCCGAATTCCATTATCGGGCTTCAATAAGGGAGTGAGGGGAGCCGAGGCAACAAACTCGGCAAGTGTCTTAGGGCAGGCGCCCCTAAGCAATAAGTTGACGACTTCAGTAATGGCCGTGAGTAAACCCGAGGAAGTCACCGAGCCTTCGCCCCCAATAGCATCCAACAGGTGTTGGGCCCGTATCCCGTCCCTGCCGCAAGACGTCCCTTTAGGGAAAGATCGGATACATCTGAGCACACAATCCCCATCTACAAATAGAGCGGGTTGGGCGATAGGGTTAGAAGGCAAGGATGGAGGCGGCACCACTGGGTGCTTATCAATGAGGGCTTTCATGGTCGATTCACATATAGGGGCAACCCCACTGGAGCACAAAACCTTAACCGCCGCCGTGAAATGCCCATCCCTGACTTTTCGAAGGCATTGCTTAATATTAGGGTCCCTTTCATTGTCCTCATCCCTTCTGACTTCTCCCCTAGGTACCACAACCTCCCTCACGCTATCCAAGAGGGAAGAGACCAAGACTGCAAACCCAGACCCATCTTTCCATTCTGCTAGTGCTTGCATGATGCTACTACACTGCAGGGATTTCCTGTTCCCTGATCTTCGCTCTTGCCTGGAGGACGGTCTGACCACCCTCAGGGTTAACCGCGGAAGCAATAACAATTGGACCCAATTGTCAACTGAGCCTGGCGACATCATCACTTTGCGTAAGGCACCTGTTAACACTTGAGCGAACATCAAACGACAACTGGGGGGAATGCTTTTAACAGTTTGAATAGGGAGGGAAAAAACACGTTCGAGGAGGGCAACATCCCCAACCATCCCAGTTGGGTGACATGGGTTTGCGTCGGCTACCCCTTGACATGGTTTCCGTATCCCAACAATGAAATCTTCGACATCTCCCGAGACCATGGCGAACGATACAACCTCATCATCATGCTTGCACCCCCTACTGAGAGCATGCATCACCATACACCTCCCACATAACCATTTATCTCCTGCCCTTAGAACTTCCCCAACATCTAAAAAAATGTCCAAATCCTTCGAGATAGCCTCCTTCATAGATAGCCTTCGGTTTTCTGTTTTTAGGTGAGTGCTTTGCATGTGTTCAAGAAGGCGGAAAAATCCGCCAAACCCCGGTTTGCCATCTTTACAATCGTGAAAATGTTTAAAGGGGCATGCCCTTAAACCACTAACAGAGCCCTGCGCAGAACCTCCCGACTTAACATTCCGGGCTTTCCTGGCAGGAGCCATGTGCGAATGTTAACCTCCGAACTCGAGATGGGTTGGGAGAGAAAGAAACCAGCAAACAAAAACCTTTTACTAGACGATGAGGGTAGCAACCACGGGTTGCCCACCCTCTAAGCGAAACCCCACACAACCCCCTACTCCATATATTATTATTATTATTAATATTATATTTATTATTACTCTAATAATATCATGTGAAATAACAAAAGGAATGAAAGAAAAGAGGGAAGCAAATGACAAAAGGTGAGCCAAAGAAAGATACACTATAATAATTAAAATGAACGCACAGTTATTTAGAAAGGGTCGAATGAAACTGTAAATGGGCGAATGAAAAAATAAAAGGCCGAATGAGATTGAGAAAGGGCGAGAGGGATCCTATTAAGTATGAGATAGGTCGAATGGAAAACAAAGGAAAGGGTCGAAGGAGTTTGAACAGGGGACGAAAGGGGATTCAAAAATTGAAAAAGGACCGTTGGAAGGGATGAAGTAAAATCGAAGTGGGTATTAGTGTGTTACTGTAAATGAACAAACAGATGAAGTACCAGGATGTTTATCTTGATGATTCATGGTGGTCACGAACAAAACAAAACCCAAACCAAGAAATAAAATAAAACAAAAAATAGAGTTTTGAGTTCAGAGAGAATTAAAAAATTCTTGATTTTATAGGGAGTGTGGAAGTTCAAAAACGACAGCGTTATGTGAGAGATTTAACGGAGGATTTTATTAGGTTTGAAGATTGAAGATGGTAAATTCAACGGCGACAGGAAAACAGAAGATGGTAATCTTTCAAAGACTGAAAAAAAAAATCAGAATAAAGCGAAACAGATCAGAATCAAAAAAATAAATGAGCTTAAAAATCGTAATATATAACATTAAATTCGGTCAATTATTATTAATGTCATTAAAACTCATAATAAATATCATTAAAAAATAAATAAATCCTATTAATTGCAGGCAAGACCAATAATAATTCGAATGAATAGTAATATAAATAATATTAAACATAATTTCATAAAGATAGAATAAACATAATTTCGTAGTAATATTAATATAAATAAACGAGATTAAAAAATCATAATAAATAACATTCAACTCGGTCAATTATTATTAATGTCATAAAATAACATTAATTCTAACATACTAAAAATACATTAAAAATAATTAAATCTAATTAAACATAATTTTGAAAAAAGTAATATAGATAAATGAGATTAATAATTTTAATAAATAACATTAAATTGGGTCAATTATTATTAATGTCAATAAATAATATTAAACATTTTAATAAATAACAGTAAAAATGAATAAATCTTATTAATTGCAATCAAGACTAATCGTAATTCATAAACATTGTAATATAAATAAATGAGATTATAAATCTTAATAAATAAACTCAAAATCGTAATCATTAATTCAAATAAATTACATTACAAACATAAAAAATCGTAATTTTAATTTGAAAATCAATGACTTCTTGTGGTGGAACCTTTGTAACAAACAACCTGTGCTGGATTGAACACCATTTAAAGACACAATATTCGCCAATGGAAATATCTTCTAATTGAAGCAAACTAAAATCATAATATTAGTATTAGTATTAGTTAGTATTAGTAATTAGTAATATATTCGTAAAAATAGTAATAGAAAATTTTAATTCGGTCAATAAGATATAAATGAGATTAAAATTAAAAATCGTAATATTAGTTTTGGTATTAGTAATATATTCATAATTTAATTCGGTCAATAATAAATCAATCAGATTAAAATTAAAAATCGTAATATTAGTATTAGTATTAGTAATATATTCGTAAATTAATTCGGTCAATAATAAATAAATGAGCTTAGAAATCGTAATATATAACATTAAATTCGGTCAACTATTATTAATGTCATTAAAACTCATAATAAATATCATTAAAAAATAAATAAATCCTATTAATTGCAGGCAAGACCAATAATAATTCGAATGAATAGTAATATAAATAATATTAAACATAATTTCATAAAGATGGATTAAACATAATTTCGTAGTAATATTAATATAAATAAATGAGATTAAAAATCTAATAAATAACATTCAACTCGGTCAATTATTATTAATGTCAATAAATAACATTAATTCTAACATACTAAAAATACATTAAAAATAATTAAATCTTATTAAACATAAATTCGAAAAAAGTAATATAAATAACTGAGATTAATAATTTTAATAAATAACATTAAATTCTGTCAATTATTATTAATGTCAATAAATAATATTAAACATCTTAATAAATAACAGTAAAAATGAATAAATCTTATTAATTGCAATCAAGACTAATCATAATTTGTAAACATAGTAATATAAATAAATGAGATTATAAATCTTAATAAATAAACTCAAAATCGTAATCAATAATTCAAATAAATTACATTACAAACATAAAAAATCGTAATTTTAATTTGAAAATCAATTACTTCTTGTGGTGGAACCTTTGTAACAAACAGCCTGTGCTGGATTGAACACCATTCAAAGGCACAATATGCGCCAATGGAAATATTTTCTAATTGAAGCAAAATAAAATCGTAATATTAGTATTAGTAATATATTCGTAAAAATAGTAATAGAAAATTTTATTTCGGTCAATAAGATATAAATGAGATTAAAATTAAAAATCGTAATTTTAGTTTTAGTATTAGTAATATATTAAAATTTTAATTCGGTCAATAATAAATAAATCAGATTAAAATTAAAAAACGTAATATTAGTATTAGTATTAGTAATATATTCATAAACTAATTCGGTCAATAATAAATAAATCAGATTAAAATTAAAAATCGTAATATTAGTATTAGTATTAGTAATAAACAAATGAGCTTAAAAATCGTAATATATAACACTAAATTCGGTCAATTATTATTAATGTCATTAAAACTCATACTGAATAACATTAAAAAATGAATAAATTCTATTAATTGCAGCCAAGACCAATAATAATTCGTAATATTAGTTTTAGTATTAGTAGTATATTCGTAATTTAATTCGGTCAATAATAAATAAATGAGCTTAAGAATCATAACATATAACACTAAATTTGGTCAATTATTATTAATGTCATTAAAATTCATAGTAAATAACATTAAAAAATAAAATAAATCCTATTAATTGCAGGCAAGACCAATAATAATTCATAAAGATGGTTTAAACATAATTTCGTAGTAATATTAATATAAATAAATGTGATTAAAAAATCGTAATAAATAACATTTTAATTCGGTCAATTATTATTAATGTCAATTAGTATTAGTAATATATTCGGTCAACAATACTATTTTTACGAATAGTAAAACTAAAATCGTAATATTAAAAATAAATGAGTGTTATTTCGTTCATAAATAAATGTTAAATTGATTAATAATCAATCATCCATAATAAAAAATAAATGAGGCTTATTATGGTAAACTGAAATTCATATTAATATTAATATAAATTCGGTCAATTATCAAAAGATAGTAATAAATAACATTAAATTCAGTCAATTATTATTAATGTAAATAAATAACAATAATTCAGATTCAAATTTCAGATTATATGACATTAAATTCGGTCAATTATTATTAATGTAAATAAATAACAATAATTCAGAATTAATGATATTAAATTCGGTCTAATATTACAATAATATTATACATAATTTCGAAAAACAGTAATATAAATAAATGTGATTAACTGTATCGTTCCTGTTGTGTATGTTTTTAGACAACAGAAATTTGTTCATGGCCTTCAGCACATTCTGAATTGACACGTTCAAAAACAACATTAAAACATAAAGAATCATTTTTGAAAATTAAATAGGCATATGTACATGAAAATAACAAATATACCAAAACTGTTGCCGAAGGGTCATGCAATACCTTGAAGAATTGAGAACCATTATGATAACACATAATAGCGTTTGTGTCTTCGGATCAAATCCTGTTTTTCAAATGTTAAAACATAGCATTACTAAATCCGATCGAATAGTAAACCCGATTCAATTTATGTCTAAAAAAACCGTGATGACAATAATAAAATTAACATAAATCTGATTGAGCGCAATCCTTATTATCCCTTTATCACAAATCCGATTGAATATGTGTTTATCACAAATACGTTCATCACAAATCCATTTCATTAGAACATGTGATAAACACAAGAATGATTTCAAATGGTAATTAGATTATGAAATATTAAAAAGAATAAAAAAAAGTAACAATAGGAATCGATAGTATCTTTGTTATCCCTTTATCACAAATTCGATTGAATATTTTGTTTATCACAAATCCGTTTCATTAGAACATGTGATAAACACCAGACTGATTTCAAATGGTTATTAGATTAGGAAATCTTAAAAAGAATAAAAAAAATAACAATAGGAATTGATAGTATCTTTGTTATCACTTTATAATAAATCCGATTGAATATGTGTTTATCACAAATCCGTTTATCACAAATCCATTTATCAAAAATCCGTTTCATTAGAACATGTGTTTAAGAAGAATGATTTCCACGTAAAAGAATAAGAAATTTCATTCGGTTTGATTTGTTCTTAATAATGTTAACAATAAAAAAAAAGTCAAAATAATAATAGGAATCAACATTAGAAGAGTAGTTTGGATGTTTACCTTTAAACAGTTGTGGATAATCAACAAATGATGCAAGGTGAAGAAGAAAGATTGAAAGATTTGTTAGGAATTAGGAAGAATATGAGAGTTTTGATATGGAGAATGAAAAAAAAGGTTTTTATAGTCATAATTTGGAGCTCCATATTAGTTGTTGGATACCTCAAACCCTCTCTAAAACCTTGATTCAACCCAAGTGACCTCAATTATTATATAGATAGATTGGATGTGGTCATATATTAATTAGTATCTTTGAGTGGAGTTGATGCAAAGTTTATTTATAATTATTTGGTTGACTTCTATATTTCATTAAAAACGACCAACTCACAAAAAAGGCAGCACAACGACCAACAACGGACTACACATTTACAAAGTTACACCAATCACTGCAAGATAAATTTACAATTTTCGTTTTATTTTTAGCCCATAAAAAACCAATCGCCTTCGCTTCCCCAATAATGCCTTCCAACCGCACCGGGTTATTCTCGAATTTCAACTTGTTTCTCGCACGCCATAGACACCAACAGCCCATAATAATCAACCCAAACAAGATCTCCTTTTGGCGCCCCGATAACCCCGCGTGATGATGCACCTCCAATAGGTCTTTAAAAGAGAAAACAAAGAATTGATTAATCTTAGTCCACGAGCATATATGCTGCCACAGGACCGTGGCAAAAATGCACCCCGTAAAGAGATGGTCAACCGATTCATCCTGTTCGCCACAAAGAGGACAAGAGACGTCGACCACAGGAATGCTTCTGTTCTTTAGTGCCAGAGCTGTAGGAATTCTCCCAATTTCGGCCCTCCACGCAAATATGTTACACTTCAAGGGAATCCACTTGCACCAATAAAAAACATAGATACTACTATAATCGAAGCTCTTCATCCAGCTCTTCCTCATAGCCGCCACACTAAAGGAGCCATCCCTGCTAGCACGTCAAATCCACCCATCACAATGGTCCGATATATCAACATTCCCCAGCAAAGTCGTGAGCTGATTCAAAGCGGCCAGCTCCACAACAGAAAGAAGCCGCTTCCAATTCCCCAGGAGTTCAACCTCGTCACCAACCTTAATCATTCTCGCCGCCACTTTGCATTTTTTGTCGGATTCAATTTGAAACAAACTCAGGAACACTTCCAGCAATGGGTTGTCCAATAGCCAAGGGTCCATCCAAAAAGAAATGCGCTCACCATTCCCCACCGTTCCTTTAAAAAATCTTCTCAGAGGAGTCCCCGATATCACTGTTCGAGCCATAACCTTGACAATGGAGTTCCAAGCACCACAAATAGATTTCTTGGTAGGAAGAAAATCCCACCCACGAGTACCCAAATGAATGGCCTCAACAACTTTCACCCAAAGGCTGCTATTATCCGCTTTGTATCTCCATCCCCATTTGGTAAGAAGCGTCGTATTTATCACATTTAGTTTGCATAACCCAAGACCTCCAAACTTTTTCGGAGTGGCGACCCGGTCCCATGCCACCCAATGCATCTTTCTCTCAACACCCGACCCACCCCATAGGAACTTTCTTATCAACGATTCCAATTGGTTGATGATTTTACACGGCACCTTATACAAAGAAAAGTAGTAGATATGCAAGCTTTTGAGAACCGATTTTATAAGGATCACCCTACCCCAATTGAGAGAAATGAGGCTTTCCATTTAGATAATCTAGATTCGAACGCCTCCACTATCGGTTACCAATTGGCAATCCGGTTCATGTTGGCCCCGACAGTAATGCCCAAGTACTTAAGAGGAAGACGATCCGCCCCACATCCAATAACATGCGCCATCTCAACCACTTCCCCATCCGTAACCCCAATACCAATTAGGCTAGACTTCGATAGGTTGATTTTAAGATTGGAACACATGTAAAAGCACCGGAGAACTCTAACCACATTCCTAATACTTGGCTCGGACCACACCCCTATAATAATAGCGTTTATGTTTTGTTTCATCAATCAACACGTAGGGGGCAAAACTCAAACCAACCAACTTTCAACCTATATGCCTTACTTTACAACTCATCATCACCATCATATTCCGTAAATCCCACCAATATCAAACCTAAGATAAAGTTCAAAGATTGTAAGATTAGACAACCTTAGAACTAATTAATTAATTAACTAACTTAATTCAAATTCAAATTCACATAATCACATGTGATTTTTCATCCGGCCGTTTGCCTTCACAAGTTGATGTAATCCTTTTGTTAAAGCTCTAAATGGTTTTTTCAGATTTAGCATTTGACATAATCTAACAAATTGGTTCATTGGGTCTTTTATGTGTTGGCAGTGGCGGATCTAGAAATGAATTTCAGTAGTAACGTTTTTTATTTTTTTCATTTTAGTAGCAACGTTTTCCAAATTTCGTAAAAAAAAAAAAAAAAAACTAAATTTTCCACTACGCGCGCGAAGTTGAGCAGCAACGGACGCGGCACATAGTTATACACTAGGTCCGCCCCTGAGTGTTGGTAAAAAAATGATTTTTTATAGATTGGCAGCTTTGATTCTGTTATTTCAAAGAAAACGAAAAAGAATTATCTGGCTCAATATGAGTATTACAGTGATTAAATTCGGCTATAAAATAGCTAGGTCTGTTATGATCTATTCGGTTGTTTGGTAATTTAAAACCCACAACCAAAATCGAACCAGACAAATCATTTGTCTGGGGAAAAAAAACCATATCTGATCATAGGTTTTTCAATATTTTTGGTTGTGTTAGGTTTGTGTTTTTATTCTTTGATGATTTGGGTATTCTTTGGTTACACAAATTAATGATAGCATGACGCTAGAAGCAAAATACAAGGCATCTACATTAGAAACTAATTTTACACCAATTACCCAAGAAACTAATCTAAACTAGGAATATAATTCTTCATCCACATAAAAGCATCCGATTTTATGTCTTCCATAGTCTTTTTTTTTCACCAGGACTGTCTTCTTAGAGAAGACTTTTTCTTCCCTTGTCCTTCAAATATTTCAACATTCCACTATGATAATTAATTCCATATATTACTTTTCTTTTGGCTCCTGACAAAGCATATATTTGTGGTATTCCACACCACGAACTGATTTGATTCCAGATTTCTAAAGCAGCATAACATGCAATTAGAAGGTGGCTTGCATGTTAAACATTAACTTTCTTTGGGACCTAGTTATTCCAAGGCATAACATACCCAATATTCTTAGACATGGAGTAGTGCAGAATTGTTTTCATCGATAAGACAGAAAAAATTACCTGAATGATCTGTTGGAAATTTTTTAATTAAATATTGTATTAAATGTAATATAATGATATTTAATTATATGGCTAGATGAATGAGAGATCTAAGCTTTAAGTGTGTGGTGGAACTTTAGTGTTGTGGGAATTTGTGCTTGTCCCACATTGGTGGAGATATAAATCATGTGTTGGTTTATATGTAGAATTCTGGAGAGGAATGTATTCCTATACAACAGGACACACCCAGTGGCAGCCAGGAGGGTGCGGAGCACCCGACACGCCCGCGCCCGGGCACGGGCTCGGGACCGGGACCGGGACGAGGGCGTAATGTGGCGTTTTGATGGCGCACTTTGCACTTCGCACGCTCGCATCGCCGCTTGAGAGCCGCCTTTATGTTTTTAACCAAGCTTGGACTGGTGTGGCTCGAGCCCATGGCTCAGGTTTGGTGAACTGGTGTGGTCAAGTCTGTTCAGATTCTTAACCTGTCAAGCATTATTAATTCTAGTGATTAATTACAAGACTTAAATTGTGATTAAGTGTAGTGATTAATTACAATTGAATTCGGCATTGAATATGAACTCTTGGCATGCTTCCTGCTATCTTGATAAATACAGAGTTGTGAGCTCTGTTGAGATACACAGAAAATTCTCTCATGTTCTCGAACCACCACTGCCTTTCAGAAAATTTTCCTAACTTTTCAGACTTGCAGGCTCTTGTTTCAGGTACTATTTCAGGTGCTTGGGTAACTCCGGCAGTGCAATCTGCTTAGGCTGTTGTACCCTGGGAAACAGACGGGTTCACCTGGGTGGCCCGCAATCTGTTTTAAGGGAAGCGTGTTTTACACGTGCCTCAGTCACCTCGAGTTTCCTTTGTCTTTTCGTACTTTCGTTTCATTTAGTAATTTTACTTTCTGTTAGTGTATTCTGTTTATTTCTTTTATTGTATTGTAATCCGAATTTTGTTAATAAAATTTGAATTTCTTTATTTTTGTGAACGGTGTTCCTACAAGATCTTCAACCCACAGTCATTTTTCACAAGAATTCGAGATTGAAATGCTTTACGGGAGGTTTGAACAATCTTGAAACTCTTGCAACTCCACAATTTGAAACTCTTGTAACTCCACAATCTTGAAACTCTTGTAACTCCACAATGCTCTCTAGTTTTAAAATAGTTTTCCAATTCCATACCCATGTAATATTAATTTGGATTTTGTCTATCAACAAAATCACTCACCAATCTATTTATACAAAACTCTAACATTTAGAAAAAGCATCGTATATGGTTGGTTAAAGATCCGAGTTTTATATTCGATTTAGACAAATGATTCTCAAGCCTTGTGACACCCGGCAAACTCAGGTTAGTAACGTTGACTAAAACTAGTAAGTCTACCCTAGCGAGTCATACTTATTTCATAATTAACTGAATCAGTCGGGTCGTTATGATGATTCTAGGGAGTCATCGGGAGTCGTTACGATGATCCGCGGGATCATCGGGAGTCGGTCCATAACCATAAATACTAGAATTGGTGATTCGTGGAATCACCGGGTTTAGCACACACACGCAAGTCTCGAGTCCCGGGAATTGGTGAACGAATGTAAACGTGTTAGTTATCATGCATTACGTGTTTATAATCATTACGTGACTTGTTGGTATGTTAATACGTGTTTATATGTGTTAAAATAGCGTTTAACGCGCCGAAAACCCAACTTGGAGGGTAGCAGGCGATTAGGATCAGGGGAGGGACCCTAATCGCCTATATATAGGCGACTGAGAGAGAAATAGCAGGCGATTGGGACCTAATCGCCTGGTGTAGCATGCGATTAGGCCCCCAATCGCATGCTATGAGCTGCTAATCGCCTATACTGCAGAGTCCGGGTCAAAACACCTATAAATAGAACCCTTAACTCCCCAAACACCCTTAGAACAACCCTAGCTGATCCCAAGCCACCCACACACCTTGAAACACCTCTGGAACTCATTTTGCTACAAAAATCACCATCTCCAAGCCTACACACCTTTCTTTAACAAAACCCAAGGTGTGTTCTTCATCCCTAACCTTTGTAAAGTTGTTATTTTGGTTCCCCAAAGGTCCAGACCTTGTTTTACTAAGTTTGTGTCTTTAAAAACCTTTCAAAAGAGTTCTAAACCAAGTCTACACCTTAATGTTGGTTATATGTGAAGTTTACATGCTTATGTTGGTCTTCTTGATGTTTATAACATGATTGTTTCCATGATATGCTTGTACTTCTGTTATGTAGGGATTAGTAGGATGATTATCTTAGAGTTTGAGCCATTGTTGTGTTTTGATGAAAATGTGTATTTTGACCCATTTGGGTGTTCTTGAAGATTTAGGATGATTATGGTATGATTGTTGATGCATTGTTGTTAGAATTCGTGCTAGGAAGATGTTAGATCAGAGGGTTGATGATTTGCAAGTTTGTAGGGATTGAAATCTGATTGTTTCCATTTAAGGAAAGATAAGGTTGGTTGGTGAAATCTAGTACTTTGCCATTTTAGGAAATAATTGCTTAGAACATGTTAGATCAGTGTTATGTTGGGGGTTTTTGCTTGTAATGGGTTGGTAAATGATTTAGGTTTGATATTGGGTGTTGTTGCATGTTTCGGATCTGATTTGGAGGGTTAAACGCGCAAAAATCCGGCACACAGCAGCAGCAGGCGATTAGGAATCCTAATCGCCTGATGCTGAAGGCGATTATGCATGCTTGAGGGCGATTAGGACCCTAATCGCCTGATACATCAGGCGATTAGGCCCCCTAATCGCCAATAGGCTACAGCTACTCACGTGTTGACTTTCCTAATCGTGTGTACTGCTGTTTTAAGCGTATTTTGGCATCCCGAAGCATGATTTGACCCTTAGGAACATGATAGGAACCCCGGGACATGCCATATGACTTGGTAACATGTGTTCGGACCCAACTGTACACTAAACATACATTATACTAGACTAGGTGAACTTATGTGCATACTAAGTGTTTAACTCCATATGTTGCATGATACTTTGCATTTAGCTAACACATGAAATGTTGGGTCACCAATGGGATGTCGAGTCTTGTCTGGCACGGTCAGTTATTCAGTCAAAAGTGTTTTCAAGCGTCTATGGTTATGGTCTGGACATTCGGGGACTAGCTAACCTGCGGGTTATTAGTCCGGATACTTATACATATCTTATGATAGGTCGCCGCTATTTGGGGCTATCATAACTTAATTACTTAACTGTTTCAAGTAACGCAACCTAAGGTGAGTGTCACAGCCCCGCTTTTACAATTTTGCTTTCGGGGGGGGGGGGGGGAGAAACATGCTACGAACTTACTTATTAAAGATCATGTTATACTGTGGTTACTTTACATTTACTATACGGCTTTTTCGGAAAGTCCCAGGGGGAAACCATGAATGTGCGGGAAGCACAACGAGGGAAATGTGGATAGATCTATTGGGCCTCACAACCCCCACCCGTCGGCGGGGATGCCGGGCGGGTGCATATTGTCTCTACCTACCGGGTTACCGAGGCATCGGTAACCCAAACAGTCTGGGCTGAACTTATTTATTGGACACGTTTAGTAATGGGTTCCCAACCGTAGTAGTAAAACAACTTAACGTCTAGCTAACGTTCTTATAACCTAGTAGTAACGGATATGATCTTTGGAGCTTTTAAAACTTATTTATAAAAGAAAACCTGTGAACTCACCAGCATTATATGTTGACATCTTTTTGGCATGTTTTCTCAGGTCGCTAAGGTAGCAGTCAAAGGAATAGGCGCACGGAGTCATGCACAGCGTCTAATATTTTGAAACGTATAAACAATGTTTTGTAAACTTTAAATATGTCTTTTGGTTGTAAACAAGAAATGCTTCCGCTGCTGGTTTACGGCTCAAAGCATGATATTTTGGTTTATATTTATATATATGAATGCATGTTTGTTGAATGTTTGTTGTGATCGTTGACTGAGATCCTGGTGTGTCACGCGCCTCGCGGTAAAACCCCGCGCGTGGAATTTGAGGGTGTGACAGATTGGTATCAGAGCCAACGGTTATAGTGAACTGAGACCACATGTAGAGTCTAGTCTATAACTGAGTCGCACACACTAGACGGTCACAAATAGTCGAGTCTTAACTTATGGGTAATGTTATAACTTGTCCAGGTGTCGGTGTCATCATCCTCTTTGCCACATCATCTGTTTGACTTTCCTTGCCCTACTCCTTGTTCCATCTTATTTGATTCGTCGGTGGACGATCTACCTTTGTACCTTCTTGGCGGCGACGGACATTGGGGTGACTTCTTTTTTTTTTTACTCTCGAGATCTGTCCAAGGATTCGGACATCTCCCTTCTATGCCCCAATGGACGCGCTCGCCCTTGCGTCTATTGTCTTATACTTGTAATAATATCATGATTGCGTGTTAGCGCTAGGTGACTTGAACTTCGAACAGAAAGTACACCGGGAGGACCATGCGGAACAGTTTATCATGTCGGGTGCACACGAGATCATAAACTGGAATGCATGGAAGTCCTGGTGGACCTTGTGTTTGGACGAATGGACCCGAGCCGGACCCGGTCTAGTTATTAAATTCTTAATGGGTTATACCACGGGCAAACCTAAGTCTTTTGTTTCTTGTTGTGACAGAAGATGTCGGGAGCTCGTGGGGGACGCCGAGGCGGCCGTGCTGGCGGCCGTGGCGGCGGCGGTGGCCGAGGGAACATTAACATGACCCAGGAAGAGTTGAACAATCTGATGCAGCAGCAAACGAATGTAGCTCTGGCTGCATTCCAGGCTGCACTTGCTGCTATGGGTGGTGAGTTGATCTCCGCCTATTCTATCTTGTTTTGAGTGTCGTGTCATTCTTGCCTTACCTGTGTGTTTGTTCTAGGTGGGGGTGCTGGGGGTGCTGTCAATCCCCCTCCAGTTCAGTGCTCCTACAAGAGGTTCATGGATTGCAAACCTCACAGCTTCGCTGGGACTGAAGGGGCAGTGGGATTGCTCCGATGGTTGGAGAAAGTTGAGTCTGTGTTTTCCATGAGCAATTGCTCGGCAGGCGACCGGGTAAAGTATGCTGCTGCGACCTTTGAGGATCAAGCTTTGTCTTGGTGGAACTCCATCAAACAGACCAGGGGCATCGAGGAAGCCCATGCGATGCCTTGGACAGAATTCGTGCAACTTTTGAAAAACCAGTACTGCCCAAGGGATGAGATCCAGAAGCTTGAGCACGAGGTCTGGACTCATAAGATGGTGGGGTCGGAGATTGAAGCCTATACAGCTAGGCACAATGAGCTGGCGGTGCTGTGCCCAGATTTGCACACACCGGAGTACCGGAGGATTGAGCACTATATTGCTGGGTTAGTGCCGGAAGTTGCTGGGTTGGTGGCTGCGGGCAGCCTTACTGTGTTTTCTGAAGTGGTTCGGTCAGCTCACAGGTTGACCAACATGAAGGTGACAGAAGGAGTCTTGCCTCCCCGAGGCGCTGCTGTGAAGGCTCCCGAAAACAACAAGAGGAAGTGGGAAGGTGCGAGTAAGGGCTCGAGCTCAGCTCCACCTCAGCAGGTGAAGAGGTTTGATGTTGGGGGATCGTCGACTGAGCAAAAGCTGGGGAGTTATTTGGGGAAACATCCAAAATGTGACCGGTGTGGTTTTCACCATAATGGTCGCTGTGAGGACAGGAACCGTTGTCATCGGTGCCATAAGACGGGGCATCAGGCGAAGGATTGTAAGGCTAATCTTCAAGGCAATCGTAATACGCCTGCTACACCTACCCCAACTCCTCAGACTACCACTCCCCAGGGAAACCAGGGAAAGCAGGGGTGCTATAACTGTGGTGAACTGGGTCACTACAAGCGGGACTGCCCCAAGATGAAGCAGGGCGAAGGAGGGAAGACTGGGGCGGGTAATGGGAACAATGGAGGCGGGGGCAGGAATGCTCGTGCCTTTGTGATTGGTTCGAGCGGGGCTCGACAGGATCCTGACACTGTTACCGGTACGTTCCTTCTTGATAATCGCTATGCTACAGTTTTATTCGACTCTGGTGCCGATAAGAGTTTTATATCCCTTGGATTTAGTCAGTTGCTTGATAGGGTACCTACACCTTTAGAGGCTAAGTACCTGATAGAATTGGCTGATGGTAAGAAAGTCGAAGCGACACATGTCCTTAGGGGGTGTCACCTTGAGTTGTCGGGTTATTCTTTCCCTATTGATCTTATGCCGGTATCTTTGGGTAGCTTTGATGTCGTTGTGGGTATGGATTGGTTGTCCTTGCATCATGCCGAGATCGTCTGTTTCGATAAAGTTGTTCGACTCCCCCTTCCGGATGGAGAATTTCTGTTGGTACACGGTGAGAAGAGCGGGATCCCTCTGAGCATCATTTCGTGCATGAAGGCTTATAAGTATCTACGTAAGGGGTATTCTGCCATTCTGGCACTTGTTTCAGTCTCGTCCGAGGAAGAGAAGAAGATTGAAGACATTCCTGTTGTTTGCGATTTTCCAGACGTATTCCCTGAAGAACTACCAGGCCTCCCGCCTTATCGCCAGGTCGAATTCAGTATTGAACTTACGCCGGGTGCGGCCCCAGTTGCCCGAGCCCCGTACCGACTTGCACCTCCAGAGATGCAGGAATTGTCTAACCAGTTGCAGGAGTTGTTGGAGAAAGGTTTTATCCGACCTAGTTCGTCCCCGTGGGGAGCCCCTGTTTTGTTTGTCAAGAATAAGGACGGAAGCCTACGTATGTGTATCGACTACCGTGAGCTGAACAAGGTTACCATCAAGAACCGTTACCCTCTCCCTCGCATCGATGATTTATTTGACCAGCTTCAGGGTTCTAGTTTCTACTCGAAGATTGACTTGAGATCGGGATACCATCAGTTGAGAGTCCAAGAAGCCGATATCCCGAAGACTGCTTTTCGAACTCGTTATGGCCACTTTGAATTCTTGGTCATGCCTTTTGGTCTCACCAACGCGCCCGCCATCTTTATGGATTTGATGAACCGTGTTTGCAAGCCGTATCTTGACAAATTCGTGATTGTTTTCATCGATGATATTCTAGTCTATTCCAAGAACGAGGTGGACCACCGGGAACACTTGCGTCTTGTCTTGGAACTCCTGAGGCAAGAACAATTGTATGCCAAGTTCTCTAAGTGCAGCTTTTGGTTGCGTGAGGTTCAATTTCTTGGCCATGTGGTTAATGCTGAGGGGATACATGTTGATCCGGCCAAGATAGAAGCTATCAAAGACTGGGAAGCACCAAAGACGCCAACTGAGGTGCGGCAATTCCTAGGTCTCGCAGGTTACTATCGCCGTTTCATCGGGGGATTTTCGAAGATCGCACAACCCCTCACTTCGCTCACCCAGAAGGATAAGAAGTTCAACTGGGGTGATTCGCAAGAGTCAGCTTTCCAGCTGCTAAAGACTAAACTCTGTTCTGCACCTATCTTATCCTTACCTGAAGGCACGGACGATTTTGAAGTTTACTGTGATGCCTCCATCCAGGGCCTTGGGTGCGTGTTGATGCAGCGCAAGAAAGTCATTGCCTATGCTTCTCGTCAGCTTAAGGTACATGAGAAGAACTACCCCACCCATGACTTAGAGCTGGGTGCAGTGGTCTTTGCTTTGAAGATCTGGAGGCACTACTTGTACGGTACCCAGTGCACCATTTACACCGATCACAAGAGCCTCCAGCATATCTTTGACCAGAAGGTATTGAACACCCGGCAGCGTCGTTGGGTTGAGCTTCTTAACGACTACGAGTGCGCCATTAAATACCATCCTGGCAAGGCGAATGTTGTCGCAGACGCCTTGAGCAGGAAGGAATCCGCCAAACCTCGTCGTGTTCGAGCTCTTCAGCTCACCATCCACTCCGGCTTACCTGACCAAATTCGTTCGGCGCAGCAACAAGCCTTGAAGGAGGAAAACCTTAAGGCTGAAACCATGCATGGTGCGGATAGGCATCTTGAGCTCAGGGCCGATGGCCTGCACTACTTCGCTGAACGCGTTTGGGTTCCACTATTCGGGGGCTTGCGGGAACTCGTTCTTGACGAGGCACACAAGTCTCGGTACTCTATTCACCCTGGCTCCGACAAGATGTATCAAGACTTAAAGATACTCTATTGGTGGCCAAACATGAAGGCGGACGTGGCTTCCTACGTAAGCAAGTGCTTGACCTGTGCTAAGGTCAAGGTTGAATATCAGAAGCCGTCTGGCCTTCTGCAACAGCCTGAGATTCCCGAGTGGAAGTGGGAACGGATTACAATGGACTTTGTGACCAAACTCCCGACGTCGCCCAGTGGTTGTAACATGATCTGGGTGATCGTAGACAGGTTGACAAAGTCTGCGCACTTCCTTGCAATCAAGGATACTGACAGCCTCGAGCGTCTAGCTCGCTTATACCTTAAGGAAGTGGTTTCTCGGCACGGGGTGCCCGTCTCCATCATTTCTGACCGTGACACTCGATTCGCCTCCAATTTCTGGAGGAAATTGCAGAAGGCTCTGGGTACGCAACTTGATATGAGCACGGCTTATCATCCGCAAACTGACGGTCAGAGCGAGCGGACGATTCAAACGCTAGAGGACATGCTTCGGGCATGTGTGATGGACTTTGGCAAGGGGTGGGAGAATCATTTACCACTAGTGGAATTCTCCTACAACAATAGCTACCACTCTAGCATCAAGGCGGCTCCGTTCGAGGCTCTTTACGGACGGAAATGCCGATCTCCTCTTTGCTGGGCTGAGGTGGGCGAGAGCCAACTCACCGGCCCGGAACTTGTGTACGAGACTTCCGAAAAGATCGTACAGATTCGCAACCGTATGGCAGCAGCTCGAGATCGTCAAAAGAGCTATGCCGACCGTCGTCGCAAACCTTTGGAGTTTGAGGTTGGCGACAGGGTTCTATTGAAGGTATCTCCGTGGAAGGGCGTTATACGTTTTGGGAAATGTGGCAAACTAAATCCTCGTTATGTGGGACCGTTCGCAATTCTGGAACGGATTGGACCGGTAGCATATAGGCTTGATCTGCCAGCCGAACTCAGTAACGTTCATGACGTCTTCCATGTTTCTAACCTTAAGAAGTGTCTGACGGATGAATCTTTAGTTGTTCCACTCGAAGAGATCAAGGTGGATGATCGTCTGCGTATTGTGGAAGAACCGGTTGAGATTCTGGACTATAAGATCCGTAGCCTTCGTCGCAGTAAGATCCGCATCGTGAAAGTTCGCTGGAACTCTAATCGTGGACCTGAGTTCACATGGGAACGAGAGGATCAGATGAAAGCTAAATATCCTCATTTATTCCCTAAGCGCGCTTTCGAATCCAGACATGTCTCTGCTGGAACTGCATGAATCTCGGGTCGAGATTCCTTTCAACAGGGGGATGCTGTGGCAACCGGAAAAATTTTTCTCCTCTTTCGTCTCTTCCTTTTGGCCTTGAGCAATTTTCGGGACGAAAATTCATTCAACAGGGGGATGATGTGACACCCGGCAAACTCAGGTTAGTAACGTTGACTAAAACTAGTAAGTCTACCCTAGCGAGTCATACTTATTTCATAATTAACTGAATCAGTCGGGTCGTTATGATGATTCTAGGGAGTCATCGGGAGTCGTTACGATGATCCGCGGGATCATCGGGAGTCGGTCCATAACCATAAATACTAGAATTGGTGATTCGTGGAATCACCGGGTTTAGCACACACACGCAAGTCTCGAGTCCCGGGAATTGGTGAACGAATGTAAACGTGTTAGTTATCATGCATTACGTGTTTATAATCATTACGTGACTTGTTGGTATGTTAATACGTGTTTATATGTGTTAAAATAGCGTTTAACGCGCCGAAAACCCAACTTGGAGGGTAGCAGGCGATTAGGATCAGGGGAGGGACCCTAATCGCCTATATATAGGCGACTGAGAGAGTAATAGCAGGCGATTGGGACCTAATCGCCTGGTGTAGCATGCGATTAGGCCCCCAATCGCATGCTATGAGCTGCTAATCGCCTATACTGCAGAGTCCGGGTCAAAACACCTATAAATAGAACCCTTAACTCCCCAAACACCCTTAGAACAACCCTAGCTGATCCCAAGCCACCCACACACCTTGAAACACCTCTGGAACTCATTTTGCTACAAAAATCACCATCTCCAAGCCTACACACCTTTCTTTAACAAAACCCAAGGTGTGTTCTTCATCCCTAACCTTTGTAAAGTTGTTATTTTGGTTCCCCAAAGGTCCAGACCTTGTTTTACTAAGTTTGTGTCTTTAAAAACCTTTCAAAAGAGTTCTAAACCAAGTCTACACCTTAATGTTGGTTATATGTGAAGTTTACATGCTTATGTTGGTCTTCTTGATGTTTATAACATGATTGTTTCCATGATATGCTTGTACTTCTGTTATGTAGGGATTAGTAGGATGATTATCTTAGAGTTTGAGCCATTGTTGTTGTGTTTTGATGAAAATGTGTATTTTGACCCATTTGGGTGTTCTTGAAGATTTAGGATGATTATGGTATGATTGTTGATGCATTGTTGTTAGAATTCGTGCTAGGAAGATGTTAGATCAGAGGGTTGATGATTTGCAAGTTTGTAGGGATTGAAATCTGATTGTTTCCATTTAAGGAAAGATAAGGTTGGTTGGTGAAATCTAGTACTTTGCCATTTTAGGAAATAATTGCTTAGAACATGTTAGATCAGTGTTATGTTGGGGGTTTTTGCTTGTAATGGGTTGGTAAATGATTTAGGTTTGATATTGGGTGTTGTTGCATGTTTCGGATCTGATTTGGAGGGTTAAACGCGCAAAAATCCGGCACACAGCAGCAGCAGGCGATTAGGAATCCTAATCGCCTGATGCTGAAGGCGATTATGCATGCTTGAGGGCGATTAGGACCCTAATCGCCTGATACATCAGGCGATTAGGCCCCCTAATCGCCAATAGGCTACAGCTACTCACGTGTTGACTTTCCTAATCGTGTGTACTGCTGTTTTAAGCGTATTTTGGCATCCCGAAGCATGATTTGACCCTTAGGAACATGATAGGAACCCCGGGACATGCCATATGACTTGGTAACACGTGTTCGGACCCAACTGTACACTAAACATACATTATACTAGACTAGGTGAACTTATGTGCATACTAAGTGTTTAACTCCATATGTTGCATGATACTTTGCATTTAGCTAACACATGAAATGTTGGGTCACCAATGGGATGTCGAGTCTTGTCTGGCACGGTCAGTTATTCAGTCAAAAGTGTTTTCAAGCGTCTATGGTTATGGTCTGGACATTCGGGGACTAGCTAACCTGCGGGTTATTAGTCCGGATACTTATACATATCTTATGATAGGTCGCCGCTATTTGGGGCTATCATAACTTAATTACTTAACTGTTTCAAGTAACGCAACCTAAGGTGAGTGTCACAGCCCCGCTTTTACAATTTTGCTTTCGGGGGGGGGGGGGAGAAACATGCTACGAACTTACTTATTAAAGATCATGTTATACTGTGGTTACTTTACATTTACTATACGGCTTTTTCGGAAAGTCCCAGGGGGAAACCATGAATGTGCGGGAAGCACAACGAGGGAAATGTGGATAGATCTATTGGGCCTCACAACCCCCACCCGTCGGCGGGGATGCCGGGCGGGTGCATATTGTCTCTACCTACCGGGTTACCGAGGCATCGGTAACCCAAACAGTCTGGGCTGAACTTATTTATTGGACACGTTTAGTAATGGGTTCCCAACCGTAGTAGTAAAACAACTTAACGTCTAGCTAACGTTCTTATAACCTAGTAGTAACGGATATGATCTTTGGAGCTTTTAAAACTTATTTATAAAAGAAAACCTGTGAACTCACCAGCATTATATGTTGACATCTTTTTGGCATGTTTTCTCAGGTCGCTAAGGTAGCAGTCAAAGGAATAGGCGCACGGAGTCATGCACAGCGTCTAATATTTTGAAACGTATAAACAATGTTTTGTAAACTTTAAATATGTCTTTTGGTTGTAAACAAGAAATGCTTCCGCTGCTGGTTTACGGCTCAAAGCATGATATTTTGGTTTATATTTATATATATGAATGCATGTTTGTTGAATGTTTGTTGTGATCGTTGACTGAGATCCTGGTGTGTCACGCGCCTCGCGGTAAAACCCCGCGCGTGGAATTTGAGGGTGTGACAGATTGGTATCAGAGCCAACGGTTATAGTGAACTGAGACCACATGTAGAGTCTAGTCTATAACTGAGTCGCACACACTAGACGGTCACAAATAGTCGAGTCTTAACTTATGGGTAATGTTATAACTTGTCCAGGTGTCGGTGTCATCATCCTCTTTGCCACATCATCTGTTTGACTTTCCTTGCCCTACTCCTTGTTCCATCTTATTTGATTCGTCGGTGGACGATCTACCTTTGTACCTTCTTGGCGGCGACGGACATTGGGGTGACTTCTTTTTTTTTTTACTCTCGAGATCTGTCCAAGGATTCGGACATCTCCCTTCTATGCCCCAATGGACGCGCTCGCCCTTGCGTCTATTGTCTTATACTTGTAATAATATCATGATTGCGTGTTAGCGCTAGGTGACTTGAACTTCGAACAGAAAGTACACCGGGAGGACCATGCGGAACAGTTTATCATGTCGGGTGCACACGAGATCATAAACTGGAATGCATGGAAGTCCTGGTGGACCTTGTGTTTGGACGAATGGACCCGAGCCGGACCCGGTCTAGTTATTAAATTCTTAATGGGTTATACCACGGGCAAACCTAAGTCTTTTGTTTCTTGTTGTGACAGAAGATGTCGGGAGCTCGTGGGGGACGCCGAGGCGGCCGTGCTGGCGGCCGTGGCGGCGGCGGTGGCCGAGGGAACATTAACATGACCCAGGAAGAGTTGAACAATCTGATGCAGCAGCAAACGAATGTAGCTCTGGCTGCATTCCAGGCTGCACTTGCTGCTATGGGTGGTGAGTTGATCTCCGCCTATTCTATCTTGTTTTGAGTGCCGTGTCATTCTTGCCTTACCTGTGTGTTTGTTCTAGGTGGGGGTGCTGGGGGTGCTGTCAATCCCCCTCCAGTTCAGTGCTCCTACAAGAGGTTCATGGATTGCAAACCTCACAGCTTCGCTGGGACTGAAGGGGGCAGTGGGATTGCTCCGATGGTTGGAGAAAGTTGAGTCTGTGTTTTCCATGAGCAATTGCTCGGCAGGCGACCGGGTAAAGTATGCTGCTGCGACCTTTGAGGATCAAGCTTTGTCTTGGTGGAACTCCATCAAACAGACCAGGGGCATCGAGGAAGCCCATGCGATGCCTTGGACAGAATTCGTGCAACTTTTGAAAAACCAGTACTGCCCAAGGGATGAGATCCAGAAGCTTGAGCACGAGGTCTGGACTCATAAGATGGTGGGGTCGGAGATTGAAGCCTATACAGCTAGGCACAATGAGCTGGCGGTGCTGTGCCCAGATTTGCACACACCGGAGTACCGGAGGATTGAGCACTATATTGCTGGGTTAGTGCCGGAAGTTGCTGGGTTGGTGGCTGCGGGCAGCCTTACTGTGTTTTCTGAAGTGGTTCGGTCAGCTCACAGGTTGACCAACATGAAGGTGACAGAAGGAGTCTTGCCTCCCCGAGGCGCTGCTGTGAAGGCTCCCGAAAACAACAAGAGGAAGTGGGAAGGTGCGAGTAAGGGCTCGAGCTCAGCTCCACCTCAGCAGGTGAAGAGGTTTGATGTTGGGGGATCGTCGACTGAGCAAAAGCTGGGGAGTTATTTGGGGAAACATCCAAAATGTGACCGGTGTGGTTTTCACCATAATGGTCGCTGTGAGGACAGGAACCGTTGTCATCGGTGCCATAAGACGGGGCATCAGGCGAAGGATTGTAAGGCTAATCTTCAAGGCAATCGTAATACGCCTGCTACACCTACCCCAACTCCTCAGACTACCACTCCCCAGGGAAACCAGGGAAAGCAGGGGTGCTATAACTGTGGTGAACTGGGTCACTACAAGCGGGACTGCCCCAAGATGAAGCAGGGCGAAGGAGGGAAGACTGGGGCGGGTAATGGGAACAATGGAGGCGGGGGCAGGAATGCTCGTGCCTTTGTGATTGGTTCGAGCGGGGCTCGACAGGATCCTGACACTGTTACCGGTACGTTCCTTCTTGATAATCGCTATGCTACAGTTTTATTCGACTCTGGTGCCGATAAGAGTTTTATATCCCTTGGATTTAGTCAGTTGCTTGATAGGGTACCTACACCTTTAGAGGCTAAGTACCTGATAGAATTGGCTGATGGTAAGAAAGTCGAAGCGACACATGTCCTTAGGGGGTGTCACCTTGAGTTGTCGGGTTATTCTTTCCCTATTGATCTTATGCCGGTATCTTTGGGTAGCTTTGATGTCGTTGTGGGTATGGATTGGTTGTCCTTGCATCATGCCGAGATCGTCTGTTTCGATAAAGTTGTTCGACTCCCCCTTCCGGATGGAGAATTTCTGTTGGTACACGGTGAGAAGAGCGGGATCCCTCTGAGCATCATTTCGTGCATGAAGGCTTATAAGTATCTACGTAAGGGGTATTCTGCCATTCTGGCACTTGTTTCAGTCTCGTCCGAGGAAGAGAAGAAGATTGAAGACATTCCTGTTGTTTGCGATTTTCCAGACGTATTCCCTGAAGAACTACCAGGCCTCCCGCCTTATCGCCAGGTCGAATTCAGTATTGAACTTACGCCGGGTGCGGCCCCAGTTGCCCGAGCCCCGTACCGACTTGCACCTCCAGAGATGCAGGAATTGTCTAACCAGTTGCAGGAGTTGTTGGAGAAAGGTTTTATCCGACCTAGTTCGTCCCCGTGGGGAGCCCCTGTTTTGTTTGTCAAGAAGAAGGACGGAAGCCTACGTATGTGTATCGACTACCGTGAGCTGAACAAGGTTACCATCAAGAACCGTTACCCTCTCCCTCGCATCGATGATTTATTTGACCAGCTTCAGGGTTCTAGTTTCTACTCGAAGATTGACTTGAGATCGGGATACCATCAGTTGAGAGTCCAAGAAGCCGATATCCCGAAGACTGCTTTTCGAACTCGTTATGGCCACTTTGAATTCTTGGTCATGCCTTTTGGTCTCACCAACGCGCCCGCCATCTTTATGGATTTGATGAACCGTGTTTGCAAGCCGTATCTTGACAAATTCGTGATTGTTTTCATCGATGATATTCTAGTCTATTCCAAGAACGAGGTGGACCACCGGGAACACTTGCGTCTTGTCTTGGAACTCCTGAGGCAAGAACAATTGTATGCCAAGTTCTCTAAGTGCAGCTTTTGGTTGCGTGAGGTTCAATTTCTTGGCCATGTGGTTAATGCTGAGGGGATACATGTTGATCCGGCCAAGATAGAAGCTATCAAAGACTGGGAAGCACCAAAGACGCCAACTGAGGTGCGGCAATTCCTAGGTCTCGCAGGTTACTATCGCCGTTTCATCGGGGGATTTTCGAAGATCGCACAACCCCTCACTTCGCTCACCCAGAAGGATAAGAAGTTCAACTGGGGTGATTCGCAAGAGTCAGCTTTCCAGCTGCTAAAGACTAAACTCTGTTCTGCACCTATCTTATCCTTACCTGAAGGCACGGACGATTTTGAAGTTTACTGTGATGCCTCCATCCAGGGCCTTGGGTGCGTGTTGATGCAGCGCAAGAAAGTCATTGCCTATGCTTCTCGTCAGCTTAAGGTACATGAGAAGAACTACCCCACCCATGACTTAGAGCTGGGTGCAGTGGTCTTTGCTTTGAAGATCTGGAGGCACTACTTGTACGGTACCCAGTGCACCATTTACACCGATCACAAGAGCCTCCAGCATATCTTTGACCAGAAGGTATTGAACACCCGGCAGCGTCGTTGGGTTGAGCTTCTTAACGACTACGAGTGCGCCATTAAATACCATCCTGGCAAGGCGAATGTTGTCGCAGACGCCTTGAGCAGGAAGGAATCCGCCAAACCTCGTCGTGTTCGAGCTCTTCAGCTCACCATCCACTCCGGCTTACCTGACCAAATTCGTTCGGCGCAGCAACAAGCCTTGAAGGAGGAAAACCTTAAGGCTGAAACCATGCATGGTGCGGATAGGCATCTTGAGCTCAGGGCCGATGGCCTGCACTACTTCGCTGAACGCGTTTGGGTTCCACTATTCGGGGGCTTGCGGGAACTCGTTCTTGACGAGGCACACAAGTCTCGGTACTCTATTCACCCTGGCTCCGACAAGATGTATCAAGACTTAAAGATACTCTATTGGTGGCCAAACATGAAGGCGGACGTGGCTTCCTACGTAAGCAAGTGCTTGACCTGTGCTAAGGTCAAGGTTGAATATCAGAAGCCGTCTGGCCTTCTGCAACAGCCTGAGATTCCCGAGTGGAAGTGGGAACGGATTACAATGGACTTTGTGACCAAACTCCCGACGTCGCCCAGTGGTTGTAACATGATCTGGGTGATCGTAGACAGGTTGACAAAGTCTGCGCACTTCCTTGCAATCAAGGATACTGACAGCCTCGAGCGTCTAGCTCGCTTATACCTTAAGGAAGTGGTTTCTCGGCACGGGGTGCCCGTCTCCATCATTTCTGACCGTGACACTCGATTCGCCTCCAATTTCTGGAGGAAATTGCAGAAGGCTCTGGGTACGTAACTTGATATGAGCACGGCTTATCATCCGCAAACTGACGGTCAGAGCGAGCGGACGATTCAAACGCTAGAGGACATGCTTCGGGCATGTGTGATGGACTTTGGCAAGGGGTGGGAGAATCATTTACCACTAGTGGAATTCTCCTACAACAATAGCTACCACTCTAGCATCAAGGCGGCTCCGTTCGAGGCTCTTTACGGACGGAAATGCCGATCTCCTCTTTGCTGGGCTGAGGTGGGCGAGAGCCAACTCACCGGCCCGGAACTTGTGTACGAGACTTCCGAAAAGATCGTACAGATTCGCAACCGTATGGCAGCAGCTCGAGATCGTCAAAAGAGCTATGCCGACCGTCGTCGCAAACCTTTGGAGTTTGAGGTTGGCGACAGGGTTCTATTGAAGGTATCTCCGTGGAAGGGCGTTATACGTTTTGGGAAACGTGGCAAACTAAATCCTCGTTATGTGGGACCGTTCGCAATTCTGGAACGGATTGGACCGGTAGCATATAGGCTTGATCTGCCAGCCGAACTCAGTAACGTTCATGACGTCTTCCATGTTTCTAACCTTAAGAAGTGTCTGACGGATGAATCTTTAGTTGTTCCACTCGAAGAGATCAAGGTGGATGATCGTCTGCGTATTGTGGAAGAACCGGTTGAGATTCTGGACTATAAGATCCGTAGCCTTCGTCGCAGTAAGATCCGCATCGTGAAAGTTCGCTGGAACTCTAATCGTGGACCTGAGTTCACATGGGAACGAGAGGATCAGATGAAAGCTAAATATCCTCATTTATTCCCTAAGCGCGCTTTCGAATCCAGACATGTCTCTGCTGGAACTGCATGAATCTCGGGTCGAGATTCCTTTCAACAGGGGGATGCTGTGGCAACCGGAAAAATTTTTCTCCTCTTTCGTCTCTTCCTTTTGGCCTTGAGCAATTTTCGGGACGAAAATTCATTCAACAGGGGGATGATGTGACACCCGGCAAACTCAGGTTAGTAACGTTGACTAAAACTAGTAAGTCTACCCTAGCGAGTCATACTTATTTCATAATTAACTGAATCAGTCGGGTCGTTATGATGATTCTAGGGAGTCATCGGGAGTCGTTACGATGATCCGCGGGATCATCGGGAGTCGGTCCATAACCATAAATACTAGAATTGGTGATTCGTGGAATCACCGGGTTTAGCACACACACGCAAGTCTCGAGTCCCGGGAATTGGTGAACGAATGTAAACGTGTTAGTTATCATGCATTACGTGTTTATAATCATTACGTGACTTGTTGGTATGTTAATACGTGTTTATATGTGTTAAAATAGCGTTTAACGCGCCGAAAACCCAACTTGGAGGGTAGCAGGCGATTAGGATCAGGGGAGGGACCCTAATCGCCTATATATAGGCGACTGAGAGAGTAATAGCAGGCGATTGGGACCTAATCGCCTGGTGTAGCATGCGATTAGGCCCCCAATCGCATGCTATGAGCTGCTAATCGCCTATACTGCAGAGTCCGGGTCAAAACACCTATAAATAGAACCCTTAACTCCCCAAACACCCTTAGAACAACCCTAGCTGATCCCAAGCCACCCACACACCTTGAAACACCTCTGGAACTCATTTTGCTACAAAAATCACCATCTCCAAGCCTACACACCTTTCTTTAACAAAACCCAAGGTGTGTTCTTCATCCCTAACCTTTGTAAAGTTGTTATTTTGGTTCCCCAAAGGTCCAGACCTTGTTTTACTAAGTTTGTGTCTTTAAAAACCTTTCAAAAGAGTTCTAAACCAAGTCTACACCTTAATGTTGGTTATATGTGAAGTTTACATGCTTATGTTGGTCTTCTTGATGTTTATAACATGATTGTTTCCATGATATGCTTGTACTTCTGTTATGTAGGGATTAGTAGGATGATTATCTTAGAGTTTGAGCCATTGTTGTTGTGTTTTGATGAAAATGTGTATTTTGACCCATTTGGGTGTTCTTGAAGATTTAGGATGATTATGGTATGATTGTTGATGCATTGTTGTTAGAATTCGTGCTAGGAAGATGTTAGATCAGAGGGTTGATGATTTGCAAGTTTGTAGGGATTGAAATCTGATTGTTTCCATTTAAGGAAAGATAAGGTTGGTTGGTGAAATCTAGTACTTTGCCATTTTAGGAAATAATTGCTTAGAACATGTTAGATCAGTGTTATGTTGGGGGTTTTTGCTTGTAATGGGTTGGTAAATGATTTAGGTTTGATATTGGGTGTTGTTGCATGTTTCGGATCTGATTTGGAGGGTTAAACGCGCAAAAATCCGGCACACAGCAGCAGCAGGCGATTAGGAATCCTAATCGCCTGATGCTGAAGGCGATTATGCATGCTTGAGGGCGATTAGGACCCTAATCGCCTGATACATCAGGCGATTAGGCCCCCTAATCGCCAATAGGCTACAGCTACTCACGTGTTGACTTTCCTAATCGTGTGTACTGCTGTTTTAAGCGTATTTTGGCATCCCGAAGCATGATTTGACCCTTAGGAACATGATAGGAACCCCGGGACATGCCATATGACTTGGTAACACGTGTTCGGACCCAACTGTACACTAAACATACATTATACTAGACTAGGTGAACTTATGTGCATACTAAGTGTTTAACTCCATATGTTGCATGATACTTTGCATTTAGCTAACACATGAAATGTTGGGTCACCAATGGGATGTCGAGTCTTGTCTGGCACGGTCAGTTATTCAGTCAAAAGTGTTTTCAAGCGTCTATGGTTATGGTCTGGACATTCGGGGACTAGCTAACCTGCGGGTTATTAGTCCGGATACTTATACATATCTTATGATAGGTCGCCGCTATTTGGGGCTATCATAACTTAATTACTTAACTGTTTCAAGTAACGCAACCTAAGGTGAGTGTCACAGCCCCGCTTTTACAATTTTGCTTTCGGGGGGGGGGGGGGAGAAACATGCTACGAACTTACTTATTAAAGATCATGTTATACTGTGGTTACTTTACATTTACTATACGGCTTTTTCGGAAAGTCCCAGGGGGAAACCATGAATGTGCGGGAAGCACAACGAGGGAAATGTGGATAGATCTATTGGGCCTCACAACCCCCACCCGTCGGCGGGGATGCCGGGCGGGTGCATATTGTCTCTACCTACCGGGTTACCGAGGCATCGGTAACCCAAACAGTCTGGGCTGAACTTATTTATTGGACACGTTTAGTAATGGGTTCCCAACCGTAGTAGTAAAACAACTTAACGTCTAGCTAACGTTCTTATAACCTAGTAGTAACGGATATGATCTTTGGAGCTTTTAAAACTTATTTATAAAAGAAAACCTGTGAACTCACCAGCATTATATGTTGACATCTTTTTGGCATGTTTTCTCAGGTCGCTAAGGTAGCAGTCAAAGGAATAGGCGCACGGAGTCATGCACAGCGTCTAATATTTTGAAACGTATAAACAATGTTTTGTAAACTTTAAATATGTCTTTTGGTTGTAAACAAGAAATGCTTCCGCTGCTGGTTTACGGCTCAAAGCATGATATTTTGGTTTATATTTATATATATGAATGCATGTTTGTTGAATGTTTGTTGTGATCGTTGACTGAGATCCTGGTGTGTCACGCGCCTCGCGGTAAAACCCCGCGCGTGGAATTTGAGGGTGTGACAGATTGGTATCAGAGCCAACGGTTATAGTGAACTGAGACCACATGTAGAGTCTAGTCTATAACTGAGTCGCACACACTAGACGGTCACAAATAGTCGAGTCTTAACTTATGGGTAATGTTATAACTTGTCCAGGTGTCGGTGTCATCATCCTCTTTGCCACATCATCTGTTTGACTTTCCTTGCCCTACTCCTTGTTCCATCTTATTTGATTCGTCGGTGGACGATCTACCTTTGTACCTTCTTGGCGGCGACGGACATTGGGGTGACTTCTTTTTTTTTTTACTCTCGAGATCTGTCCAAGGATTCGGACATCTCCCTTCTATGCCCCAATGGACGCGCTCGCCCTTGCGTCTATTGTCTTATACTTGTAATAATATCATGATTGCGTGTTAGCGCTAGGTGACTTGAACTTCGAACAGAAAGTACACCGGGAGGACCATGCGGAACAGTTTATCATGTCGGGTGCACACGAGATCATAAACTGGAATGCATGGAAGTCCTGGTGGACCTTGTGTTTGGACGAATGGACCCGAGCCGGACCCGGTCTAGTTATTAAATTCTTAATGGGTTATACCACGGGCAAACCTAAGTCTTTTGTTTCTTGTTGTGACAGAAGATGTCGGGAGCTCGTGGGGGACGCCGAGGCGGCCGTGCTGGCGGCCGTGGCGGCGGCGGTGGCCGAGGGAACATTAACATGACCCAGGAAGAGTTGAACAATCTGATGCAGCAGCAAACGAATGTAGCTCTGGCTGCATTCCAGGCTGCACTTGCTGCTATGGGTGGTGAGTTGATCTCCGCCTATTCTATCTTGTTTTGAGTGTCGTGTCATTCTTGCCTTACCTGTGTGTTTGTTCTAGGTGGGGGTGCTGGGGGTGCTGTCAATCCCCCTCCAGTTCAGTGCTCCTACAAGAGGTTCATGGATTGCAAACCTCACAGCTTCGCTGGGACTGAAGGGGGCAGTGGGATTGCTCCGATGGTTGGAGAAAGTTGAGTCTGTGTTTTCCATGAGCAATTGCTCGGCAGGCGACCGGGTAAAGTATGCTGCTGCGACCTTTGAGGATCAAGCTTTGTCTTGGTGGAACTCCATCAAACAGACCAGGGGCATCGAGGAAGCCCATGCGATGCCTTGGACAGAATTCGTGCAACTTTTGAAAAACCAGTACTGCCCAAGGGATGAGATCCAGAAGCTTGAGCACGAGGTCTGGACTCATAAGATGGTGGGGTCGGAGATTGAAGCCTATACAGCTAGGCACAATGAGCTGGCGGTGCTGTGCCCAGATTTGCACACACCGGAGTACCGGAGGATTGAGCACTATATTGCTGGGTTAGTGCCGGAAGTTGCTGGGTTGGTGGCTGCGGGCAGCCTTACTGTGTTTTCTGAAGTGGTTCGGTCAGCTCACAGGTTGACCAACATGAAGGTGACAGAAGGAGTCTTGCCTCCCCGAGGCGCTGCTGTGAAGGCTCCCGAAAACAACAAGAGGAAGTGGGAAGGTGCGAGTAAGGGCTCGAGCTCAGCTCCACCTCAGCAGGTGAAGAGGTTTGATGTTGGGGGATCGTCGACTGAGCAAAAGCTGGGGAGTTATTTGGGGAAACATCCAAAATGTGACCGGTGTGGTTTTCACCATAATGGTCGCTGTGAGGACAGGAACCGTTGTCATCGGTGCCATAAGACGGGGCATCAGGCGAAGGATTGTAAGGCTAATCTTCAAGGCAATCGTAATACGCCTGCTACACCTACCCCAACTCCTCAGACTACCACTCCCCAGGGAAACCAGGGAAAGCAGGGGTGCTATAACTGTGGTGAACTGGGTCACTACAAGCGGGACTGCCCCAAGATGAAGCAGGGCGAAGGAGGGAAGACTGGGGCGGGTAATGGGAACAATGGAGGCGGGGGCAGGAATGCTCGTGCCTTTGTGATTGGTTCGAGCGGGGCTCGACAGGATCCTGACACTGTTACCGGTACGTTCCTTCTTGATAATCGCTATGCTACAGTTTTATTCGACTCTGGTGCCGATAAGAGTTTTATATCCCTTGGATTTAGTCAGTTGCTTGATAGGGTACCTACACCTTTAGAGGCTAAGTACCTGATAGAATTGGCTGATGGTAAGAAAGTCGAAGCGACACATGTCCTTAGGGGGTGTCACCTTGAGTTGTCGGGTTATTCTTTCCCTATTGATCTTATGCCGGTATCTTTGGGTAGCTTTGATGTCGTTGTGGGTATGGATTGGTTGTCCTTGCATCATGCCGAGATCGTCTGTTTCGATAAAGTTGTTCGACTCCCCCTTCCGGATGGAGAATTTCTGTTGGTACACGGTGAGAAGAGCGGGATCCCTCTGAGCATCATTTCGTGCATGAAGGCTTATAAGTATCTACGTAAGGGGTATTCTGCCATTCTGGCACTTGTTTCAGTCTCGTCCGAGGAAGAGAAGAAGATTGAAGACATTCCTGTTGTTTGCGATTTTCCAGACGTATTCCCTGAAGAACTACCAGGCCTCCCGCCTTATCGCCAGGTCGAATTCAGTATTGAACTTACGCCGGGTGCGGCCCCAGTTGCCCGAGCCCCGTACCGACTTGCACCTCCAGAGATGCAGGAATTGTCTAACCAGTTGCAGGAGTTGTTGGAGAAAGGTTTTATCCGACCTAGTTCGTCCCCGTGGGGAGCCCCTGTTTTGTTTGTCAAGAAGAAGGACGGAAGCCTACGTATGTGTATCGACTACCGTGAGCTGAACAAGGTTACCATCAAGAACCGTTACCCTCTCCCTCGCATCGATGATTTATTTGACCAGCTTCAGGGTTCTAGTTTCTACTCGAAGATTGACTTGAGATCGGGATACCATCAGTTGAGAGTCCAAGAAGCCGATATCCCGAAGACTGCTTTTCGAACTCGTTATGGCCACTTTGAATTCTTGGTCATGCCTTTTGGTCTCACCAACGCGCCCGCCATCTTTATGGATTTGATGAACCGTGTTTGCAAGCCGTATCTTGACAAATTCGTGATTGTTTTCATCGATGATATTCTAGTCTATTCCAAGAACGAGGTGGACCACCGGGAACACTTGCGTCTTGTCTTGGAACTCCTGAGGCAAGAACAATTGTATGCCAAGTTCTCTAAGTGCAGCTTTTGGTTGCGTGAGGTTCAATTTCTTGGCCATGTGGTTAATGCTGAGGGGATACATGTTGATCCGGCCAAGATAGAAGCTATCAAAGACTGGGAAGCACCAAAGACGCCAACTGAGGTGCGGCAATTCCTAGGTCTCGCAGGTTACTATCGCCGTTTCATCGGGGGATTTTCGAAGATCGCACAACCCCTCACTTCGCTCACCCAGAAGGATAAGAAGTTCAACTGGGGTGATTCGCAAGAGTCAGCTTTCCAGCTGCTAAAGACTAAACTCTGTTCTGCACCTATCTTATCCTTACCTGAAGGCACGGACGATTTTGAAGTTTACTGTGATGCCTCCATCCAGGGCCTTGGGTGCGTGTTGATGCAGCGCAAGAAAGTCATTGCCTATGCTTCTCGTCAGCTTAAGGTACATGAGAAGAACTACCCCACCCATGACTTAGAGCTGGGTGCAGTGGTCTTTGCTTTGAAGATCTGGAGGCACTACTTGTACGGTACCCAGTGCACCATTTACACCGATCACAAGAGCCTCCAGCATATCTTTGACCAGAAGGTATTGAACACCCGGCAGCGTCGTTGGGTTGAGCTTCTTAACGACTACGAGTGCGCCATTAAATACCATCCTGGCAAGGCGAATGTTGTCGCAGACGCCTTGAGCAGGAAGGAATCCGCCAAACCTCGTCGTGTTCGAGCTCTTCAGCTCACCATCCACTCCGGCTTACCTGACCAAATTCGTTCGGCGCAGCAACAAGCCTTGAAGGAGGAAAACCTTAAGGCTGAAACCATGCATGGTGCGGATAGGCATCTTGAGCTCAGGGCCGATGGCCTGCACTACTTCGCTGAACGCGTTTGGGTTCCACTATTCGGGGGCTTGCGGGAACTCGTTCTTGACGAGGCACACAAGTCTCGGTACTCTATTCACCCTGGCTCCGACAAGATGTATCAAGACTTAAAGATACTCTATTGGTGGCCAAACATGAAGGCGGACGTGGCTTCCTACGTAAGCAAGTGCTTGACCTGTGCTAAGGTCAAGGTTGAATATCAGAAGCCGTCTGGCCTTCTGCAACAGCCTGAGATTCCCGAGTGGAAGTGGGAACGGATTACAATGGACTTTGTGACCAAACTCCCGACGTCGCCCAGTGGTTGTAACATGATCTGGGTGATCGTAGACAGGTTGACAAAGTCTGCGCACTTCCTTGCAATCAAGGATACTGACAGCCTCGAGCGTCTAGCTCGCTTATACCTTAAGGAAGTGGTTTCTCGGCACGGGGTGCCCGTCTCCATCATTTCTGACCGTGACACTCGATTCGCCTCCAATTTCTGGAGGAAATTGCAGAAGGCTCTGGGTACGCAACTTGATATGAGCACGGCTTATCATCCGCAAACTGACGGTCAGAGCGAGCGGACGATTCAAACGCTAGAGGACATGCTTCGGGCATGTGTGATGGACTTTGGCAAGGGGTGGGAGAATCATTTACCACTAGTGGAATTCTCCTACAACAATAGCTACCACTCTAGCATCAAGGCGGCTCCGTTCGAGGCTCTTTACGGACGGAAATGCCGATCTCCTCTTTGCTGGGCTGAGGTGGGCGAGAGCCAACTCACCGGCCCGGAACTTGTGTACGAGACTTCCGAAAAGATCGTACAGATTCGCAACCGTATGGCAGCAGCTCGAGATCGTCAAAAGAGCTATGCCGACCGTCGTCGCAAACCTTTGGAGTTTGAGGTTGGCGACAGGGTTCTATTGAAGGTATCTCCGTGGAAGGGCGTTATACGTTTTGGGAAACGTGGCAAACTAAATCCTCGTTATGTGGGACCGTTCGCAATTCTGGAACGGATTGGACCGGTAGCATATAGGCTTGATCTGCCAGCCGAACTCAGTAACGTTCATGACGTCTTCCATGTTTCTAACCTTAAGAAGTGTCTGACGGATGAATCTTTAGTTGTTCCACTCGAAGAGATCAAGGTGGATGATCGTCTGCGTATTGTGGAAGAACCGGTTGAGATTCTGGACTATAAGATCCGTAGCCTTCGTCGCAGTAAGATCCGCATCGTGAAAGTTCGCTGGAACTCTAATCGTGGACCTGAGTTCACATGGGAACGAGAGGATCAGATGAAAGCTAAATATCCTCATTTATTCCCTAAGCGCGCTTTCGAATCCAGACATGTCTCTGCTGGAACTGCATGAATCTCGGGTCGAGATTCCTTTCAACAGGGGGATGCTGTGGCAACCGGAAAAATTTTTCTCCTCTTTCGTCTCTTCCTTTTGGCCTTGAGCAATTTTCGGGACGAAAATTCATTCAACAGGGGGATGATGTGACACCCGGCAAACTCAGGTTAGTAACGTTGACTAAAACTAGTAAGTCTACCCTAGCGAGTCATACTTATTTCATAATTAACTGAATCAGTCGGGTCGTTATGATGATTCTAGGGAGTCATCGGGAGTCGTTACGATGATCCGCGGGATCATCGGGAGTCGGTCCATAACCATAAATACTAGAATTGGTGATTCGTGGAATCACCGGGTTTAGCACACACACGCAAGTCTCGAGTCCCGGGAATTGGTGAACGAATGTAAACGTGTTAGTTATCATGCATTACGTGTTTATAATCATTACGTGACTTGTTGGTATGTTAATACGTGTTTATATGTGTTAAAATAGCGTTTAACGCGCCGAAAACCCAACTTGGAGGGTAGCAGGCGATTAGGATCAGGGGAGGGACCCTAATCGCCTATATATAGGCGACTGAGAGAGTAATAGCAGGCGATTGGGACCTAATCGCCTGGTGTAGCATGCGATTAGGCCCCCAATCGCATGCTATGAGCTGCTAATCGCCTATACTGCAGAGTCCGGGTCAAAACACCTATAAATAGAACCCTTAACTCCCCAAACACCCTTAGAACAACCCTAGCTGATCCCAAGCCACCCACACACCTTGAAACACCTCTGGAACTCATTTTGCTACAAAAATCACCATCTCCAAGCCTACACACCTTTCTTTAACAAAACCCAAGGTGTGTTCTTCATCCCTAACCTTTGTAAAGTTGTTATTTTGGTTCCCCAAAGGTCCAGACCTTGTTTTACTAAGTTTGTGTCTTTAAAAACCTTTCAAAAGAGTTCTAAACCAAGTCTACACCTTAATGTTGGTTATATGTGAAGTTTACATGCTTATGTTGGTCTTCTTGATGTTTATAACATGATTGTTTCCATGATATGCTTGTACTTCTGTTATGTAGGGATTAGTAGGATGATTATCTTAGAGTTTGAGCCATTGTTGTTGTGTTTTGATGAAAATGTGTATTTTGACCCATTTGGGTGTTCTTGAAGATTTAGGATGATTATGGTATGATTGTTGATGCATTGTTGTTAGAATTCGTGCTAGGAAGATGTTAGATCAGAGGGTTGATGATTTGCAAGTTTGTAGGGATTGAAATCTGATTGTTTCCATTTAAGGAAAGATAAGGTTGGTTGGTGAAATCTAGTACTTTGCCATTTTAGGAAATAATTGCTTAGAACATGTTAGATCAGTGTTATGTTGGGGGTTTTTGCTTGTAATGGGTTGGTAAATGATTTAGGTTTGATATTGGGTGTTGTTGCATGTTTCGGATCTGATTTGGAGGGTTAAACGCGCAAAAATCCGGCACACAGCAGCAGCAGGCGATTAGGAATCCTAATCGCCTGATGCTGAAGGCGATTATGCATGCTTGAGGGCGATTAGGACCCTAATCGCCTGATACATCAGGCGATTAGGCCCCCTAATCGCCAATAGGCTACAGCTACTCACGTGTTGACTTTCCTAATCGTGTGTACTGCTGTTTTAAGCGTATTTTGGCATCCCGAAGCATGATTTGACCCTTAGGAACATGATAGGAACCCCGGGACATGCCATATGACTTGGTAACACGTGTTCGGACCCAACTGTACACTAAACATACATTATACTAGACTAGGTGAACTTATGTGCATACTAAGTGTTTAACTCCATATGTTGCATGATACTTTGCATTTAGCTAACACATGAAATGTTGGGTCACCAATGGGATGTCGAGTCTTGTCTGGCACGGTCAGTTATTCAGTCAAAAGTGTTTTCAAGCGTCTATGGTTATGGTCTGGACATTCGGGGACTAGCTAACCTGCGGGTTATTAGTCCGGATACTTATACATATCTTATGATAGGTCGCCGCTATTTGGGGCTATCATAACTTAATTACTTAACTGTTTCAAGTAACGCAACCTAAGGTGAGTGTCACAGCCCCGCTTTTACAATTTTGCTTTCGGGGGGGGAGAAACATGCTACGAACTTACTTATTAAAGATCATGTTATACTGTGGTTACTTTACATTTACTATACGGCTTTTTCGGAAAGTCCCAGGGGGAAACCATGAATGTGCGGGAAGCACAACGAGGGAAATGTGGATAGATCTATTGGGCCTCACAACCCCCACCCGTCGGCGGGGATGCCGGGCGGGTGCATATTGTCTCTACCTACCGGGTTACCGAGGCATCGGTAACCCAAACAGTCTGGGCTGAACTTATTTATTGGACACGTTTAGTAATGGGTTCCCAACCGTAGTAGTAAAACAACTTAACGTCTAGCTAACGTTCTTATAACCTAGTAGTAACGGATATGATCTTTGGAGCTTTTAAAACTTATTTATAAAAGAAAACCTGTGAACTCACCAGCATTATATGTTGACATCTTTTTGGCATGTTTTCTCAGGTCGCTAAGGTAGCAGTCAAAGGAATAGGCGCACGGAGTCATGCACAGCGTCTAATATTTTGAAACGTATAAACAATGTTTTGTAAACTTTAAATATGTCTTTTGGTTGTAAACAAGAAATGCTTCCGCTGCTGGTTTATGGCTCAAAGCATGATATTTTGGTTTATATTTATATATATGAATGCATGTTTGTTGAATGTTTGTTGTGATCGTTGACTGAGATCCTGGTGTGTCACGCGCCTCGCGGTAAAACCCCGCGCGTGGAATTTGAGGGTGTGACAAGCCTAGTTGTGGTAAGATTAGCCAAGACCGGTTTGAATTATGAATCGAGACCATCAACCTTTGCCAAAGTGCATTAGGCTCCACTTTGAAATGCCACCACGGCACCACCACTTTTTTGAAAGGGCAATATTCGCACCTCTGAGTGGAGTAAGACCCAAACCACCAAACATGTTTTCTTATTGCTATCGGAACTTCCTCCCCAAAAGAAAGCACTTCTCTTTGCTTCAAGCATTTCAATGACTTTAATCGGGGCTTTGAACAAAGAGAAATAGTACATTGGAAGAGTTTTAAAATAGTTTTAGCCAGGTTAGTCTTCCTCAAGTAGAAAAGACTTTAGCCTTCCATATTGAGTGTCGGGCCTCAAATAACTCTATATACCGAAGACATGTTTGCAATTCTATTCATATTTGCACCGGCTAACAACCCATGATACATGAAAGGAAGCTGACATGTTTTACATCCTAGGATTGAAGCCATATCCTTGAGCTCCCCGTCACAAACCCCAATGCCCAAAAAAGGACTTGTAAAAATTAATCTGTAGTCCAGATACTATATAGAATATAAAAGAGACGAATAAGTCTAGCCATATTCTCCATACTTAATGTTAACCATTCACCCAATAGTAGAGCATCATTTGCATATAACAAAGGCGAAATAATATAGGACCATTATTTGGAGATTCAAAAGAGTGAAGCATACCCGAGTCTGTGGCCTTGTTCATCATGCACATAAAAGTTTCCATGCATAATATGAATAAGAATGGCAAAAATGGTGCCCCCTTCCTTACACCTCTTTGTTATTGAAATTCGAAAGTTGGTAAGCCTTTAAGTAGCACCAATGATCTTGCCGAAGTGAGAACACCCATCACCCACCGACACCATTTATCTGGGAACTTCATTTGTTTTTGTATTGAATCTAAAAAAAATCTGGTAAATATGATCAATTGCCTTCTCAAAATCAATCTTGAACAAGAATGCTATGGATTATGTTTTCTTGATCCAGGACAATATTTTGTTGATTAATTATCAATTGGCTGTCAATGATGCTCATGTCCTTTAAGAAGGTTGTTTGGTTGGCTTTTCTATCTGGACTAACAAATGATTTTCAATTTGCGTTTGAAGTATTACAACAATTATTATTAAGTTATACGGATACTCATTTTTACGGGTTCATTGGTGCAAAAAAATTAGGTATGGATACAGTAAGTCTCCTCAAGTTAGTTAACTGATCAATTTGGATCAACTTAAATTTTTAAATGGTTCAATTTAGGTTTACAAAAGTTAGTCTAACATGTTAAAACGGACTACTATTATATAACTTGTTTACTTATTAAGAGTCCAAATACGTTAGTATCATAGATGACCATTGCTTGGGTCCATCATTTACTCGTCTCCGACAACACCAAGGGCACTGCCGCCTGCACCACCACTGCCACTCCACCAGCGTGGTTGCCAACACCTTTTCGATTATTCTCTTTGTCTTTGTACAAATATTAATATTGAATTTATAACATATATGTACTACATGGCAAATCAAATCCTCAAAACAAAATTAGATGTAAATATCAGTAAATGAATGAATTAATTATAAATCGTCCTATTAAATTATAAAATTTAATACGACATTTGTCAACAAAAAGAGAGAGCGAGTGAAAGAACCAGGAAAAAGAAATATTTAGCAGCAAACCACCACCAAATTGAAACTAAAAATATCATTGTGTATTGATAATTGTTGTGTGTTTATTGTTTGTATTATATATAATGTAAAAGAAGGAACACTCAGTGTACTGTTTTGTTAACATGCACTGCCCTACTATGCTATGTACACCGCTTCTATTTTGCTAACATGCACCGCCCCAAATTTCTAACATGTATCAGTGTGAGGAGCCTACAACACAAGTTCATCTATTTAAAAGATTTTTTTTTATAATATTCGTGTTTTATCTCCTCTTCTACTAACACACACCATCAATTTTTTAATAACAATTACATATTACTGTAGTTCATAATTCAATCACTTTTGTTACATCATTAATCACGGTTTTATAATCTTTTTTTCAACCTTTACATATACAAACCAAACTAAACCTAAATTATAAGATTTTATAATATTTCATTTATTAAATCAACTTATTATATTAAAAATGCCATTTTTCAAAATTCACCGGTAAATAAAAAAAGAACATATGGTCATTAAAAATTTTTGGTTCAATAATAGAGACAACCATCAATTTATTTTGGAATTATATGTATACATTCCTAGCAAATACAAGGAAAAACACCAAGTCAAGCATGTGGAAAAAATGAGTTAACTTGAAATCAATTATATAAAAAGAAAAGCTGACTTATTGAAACCTTTGGAAAAGCATGAAAAATCCGTTCTAAAGAATGTTATACTTAAGATACGATTAAGTTTTCTAATCAGAATTAAATTTCTGGTTTATATGAGTTGGAATTTGATTTTCTAGGCTTGTATTTCACGTAAGGGTGTTAAAAAAATCCGAATCCGAAATATCCATATCCGTATTATCCGAATTTTTGGATAATTCGATTTTCGGATACCCGAAAATCGGATAATCTGAAATTTTGGATTCGGAACCTATTTTTAAAAATTTTAAGATAACCGGATTATCCGAATCCGAAATATTAAAAAATATTCTATACACTATATATTTAACGCATTCCAAGTTACTCTCTCCACAGTCCACAGTCCATATACACTCATTTCTCCAATCTCCTCACCTCCACTAATCGAGTATCCCCGTCCATCCTCCACACATTTCCACCGATCAGAGCCACAACCCCTTCACCACTGCTCCAGCCTCCACACGTCACCCACAACTCTATCTCCCTCATCCCCGTCTCCCTGTTGCCCGTCTCCCACAACCCCGTCTCCTTTTAGCATAAAAGAAAGGGATTTTTATTAAGTTTTGGATTATCCGTTGAATTATCCAAAAATTGGATAATATGATTTTGAACACCCCTAATTTCACATCAGTTTTTCAATAGCATTATATATTTCTAAAATCTAGGGGTGTAAATGATGCACAACGGCTCAAGAGCTACTCGGGATCGGATCGGTAAAAAGCTCGAATGAGTCGAGCCTTAACGAGCCCGAGCCTGAGCTTGAAACATGACTCGTTTTGTTATCGAGATTGAGCTTTTCATACAAAGACCGTTTAGGGTCGCGAGCCTAAACGAGCCCATAAAAATTTTATATTATTATTATTTTATATATAGTATACCTACTATTTAACATTGGCGAGCTGAGCTATGGCTCGTTTAAGCTATCAAAGCGAGCTCGAGCCGAGCTTTTACTCCTTTTAAATTGTTCTATAATTATTTAGAGCCGAGCTCGAGCCCTTGGGTTTTACTTTCGAGCCGAGTTCGAGCTCAAAGTATTAGGCTTGAACCGATCCGAGCTCTAGCTTCATAAAACCATGATGAGCCGAGCTCGAGCCCAATCAGGCTTGGGCCCGGCTTGGCTCGTTTACACCCCTACTAAAATCTAACATATCTATTTTTTGTTAGATACCGGTATTTTGGTTGATTTACCTTCAAATGCCATATGAATCGATACCGGTACCCATATTTGGCGATTTTCGATGCTAGTATTGGTTCGATACTATATGGTGTCGTGCTCATCTCTATTATACCAACTAAAATTGTATGTTTTCCCCACTAGGAGGCAGTTAGTTTTTTTTTTATCCAGGTGAAAACTTCAAAAAGGCCACCTGTCATTAGACTAATGTCATCATAAGAATATAGAGAGTGGGGCGGGAAGAGGGGCGTGAAAGTGCCTTCAAGCCCCCAAACACCACCCCTCCCCTGGCATTATTTGAGCGTGCCCCTTGGGCGGGGAAGTCTTCACCATCGTGGGGCGGGTGGGTGGGACGATGTGATTGGTTGATTTTGTTTTTCTTTAAATAAATAACCTTTAAATATTTAAAACTCAAGACCTCTTTAAAGCCCCTTCACTCCCCCTACCTTTTAAACACTTGATTTATAGACCTCACATGTGTCATGTGGCAACTTAGGCCCCCTCTCCAAACCCTCCACTCCCCATAGTCTAAAGCTGTAACAATACTTCCTTAATATTTATATGACAAAGTAGGCATATATGCGTTTATGGGTGATTATTAATTAGGAGGTGTTTGGGATTGATTTGGAAAATGGCTTATCGATTTATTAGTTTCTTGAAAAAAAAGCCAATAAGCCATTTGGAAAAGTACTAAATCCTAGCTTTTGGGAATGACTTATTGACTTTTTTAAAAAGTCAATAAGTCAATAAGGAGTTTTCCACCACAATCCCAAACACTTTCGACGCACTTATATGTGTGTGTGAACTTATTCCCACATATGGCAAAATGCCCATAAAGTTTATAATCATAATGGGCCTAAGCTTGTCTTGTATCAATGAAATCGGCGTGTAAATTGTTGTGAGCCGTATCTTTTTTTCACACTACAACACGTGAGTTTGGTTAGCGACGAATATATCATCTTTTTTCATGTTTTAACCACCCATTCTAGATATTTCCATTTTATTTTAGACGAATGGGAAAATCTAGTGATCCTTGGCAAACATATTATATCGGGAAATAATAAAAGGGGCCTATAAGCCGCAAAATTCAGTGAAAACGAACGAACACTCACACCTCTTTTGGACTGTATACATATGAAGGAAACATTTCAGTATCAAAATCAATGGACCATAGCCACATTTGAAACAAATTAGTGGACTCGTTTTTATGTATACTCTATGTAACACCCTAACTCGGCTACGCTAGGCTGATACAGTGACATGTAGCGTATACAAGTTATAAGAAATCAATGCTCAATCCAATATATTTAACTAGCTTTTATCCCGGGAGTGTCCCGGGGTTGAAATATCTAATACAACATAATAAAATATTTAATATAACAACATAATTAATGATTTGTCAATACATGATTAATGAATATTATTATTATTATTTATTTATTTTAAGTAAATTTCTACCATAAGTAATCATATTCAAATATAAAAAAAAGGAATATCTGCCTATGAAGTTATGTTTATCGTTTGTGATTTAGTAGTAGAGTAAAATATATTTGAAAACAAAACCCCACAAAAATAGTTGTTTTTTTTCTCCGTTTTTTATATAGCACTATGGTACTCGTTGGAAAGATAATAAAACGCTCGTTAATTTGGTGTAATTTTTTTTCTTTAAAAAATCTCGTATATAAAAGATATTAACGTTTAAAAGTTATGGAAGGAAACATTAGAGAGAAAATTTAATTTTGTTTTTAAATTCTTATCTTTTCCTAAAATAATTATAATATATATAGATTTATTAAAAAAACTCAAAAATTAAAAAATCCTACATGATGCCACGTGGCACATTCAAGGAGTGGTTAAGGCCCCCATTAAATGCCACATCATCAAAGTTCAATTCTTTTATTATAAGTTATTGATTAGAGGAAGGTTCTTGTACAAATGGGTCTTATTTTACAAATAGCCCTTAACGTGACAAGTGACGGAGGATTTTTTTTATTTTTTTATTACTATTTTTTTTCAATCTTGTTAAACATGTATTTTAATACTGAAATCTAAAAAAATAGTGTAGAGTAATTACATAATTACACTAGTATAAACTACTATAATTACTATAATGACGTAATTATGCTAAAAATATTTTTTTTTATTTTTTTAATTATTAATCTAGAAAACATTTTTAAGCAGATGGAAAAAAAATTTCAAAAAAAAAATATTTCTCCATTCACTTCTCGTGTTTAATAGGTAAACCCAATTGTATTTGATATATACTCTTTTTAAGGGGGTGTTTGTTTTTCTCTAGAAGCAATTCTGACCTCTTTTTTTTGCGCCGCGCAGACGTTTGGGTGTAGCAAACTGTTTGTTTTTTTTAATAGATAACCCTAAAAAAAGTCTGTCCTTCCTCTTCTTGGGGCAGAGGACTTCATTTCTTTCATCTTCTTCTTACCTCTTCTCCTTCATTTCTTTCATACCGCTTCTTACCTCTTCTCCTTCATTTCTTTCATCTTCTTCTTCTTTCATGTCTCTTAACTCTCTATGCAACCATAGTTCATCCTCCCTCCTCACCACCTCTACAGCCCACCTCCGGTCCCCACTGGTCGTCGCCGTCCTTCGCCCCCACAACCACCATCCTCCTCATCCCCCCTCTTTCAATGTGCAGCCCACAACAACCCCTTCCTCCAGCAGCCTCGCCTCCCCTCACCTCTCCAGAGCCGCTGTCTTCCTCCGCCTCCACAGCTGCCCTCCTCCTCCCTTCTCTCTCCATGCGCCGCTAACCCCTTCCTCCAACAGCCTCACCTCCCTTCACCTCTCCAGCGCACATAGACCCATGATGATGTATGGATAGATGGATTAATCAAGAACGTTTTGAAAGAAGTGTCGAAAGAAAGACATAAATGGTGTTGTTTGTAGAGAGAGAGAGAATATATTTGTTCTTGGGTTCTAATTTCTGTTGATTGCTTTTGTTTTCTTTCTAGGTTCACGTGTACATAATGAGATAAATAAATTTATTTAAATTTTAGTTTTTTTTCAGCCGCATGCAAATGTTAAAAAACAAATAGTCTTCTTCTTGCAGACTGCAGACATTTGGTTCACCTCTTCCTCTGCAGATGTGATCCGCAGACTACAGACCTTCTGGCTCAGAAAAAACAAACAACACCTAATTAAATAGTTGGAATGTATAAAAGGAATTACAAAATCAACCATATGAATAATTTATCAAATTCCGATGTCATCTAGAACTCTCGAGCACCCTTTCATGTCTTCCTAAATTATATATATCTCTTAAACAGCATGGTCGGTGACCATGTCTCTTCCAATCAGATCTCATCACGTGTCATTACTTTATTAGACAATAACTTTCTCTCTCACACACACATACTTGATACTTCTCATTTTGTCTTCTTTCATTTCAAGACAAAGGGACAAAGAGACACATAAACTAGAGAGAGAAGGAGAAAGCAGAAGAGAGAAAGCTTAGAAATCTGAGATGGAAGCCGGGAGGCCATGGCCTCCGGCCATTCGTCTTCCCGGAGACGAAGACATGCGCTGGATTTTTTAGACAGAGAAAGTGGTTCTGTTGGAGGGTGATGGTGTTTTGTGGTCTGAATGAGAGAGAGAGAGAGAGAAAGAGCATACCAGATAGAGAGTCGTCGGTTTTTGAATTGTACAACCGACGCACGAACGGTTACGCAGCCGTCGGAGGACAGCCACCAACATAACCGCTCGATGATTTGTGGTTATGTAGTATTGATCCTCTCGATGATTTGCCATGAACCAGATGTTAAAGAATGTTGATAGTTAAAGATTTTTCCAGCATGGAGTGGTGGACGGCGGTTCTATGATTCCGTTAAAGAATGGTGATGGTTTAAAGATTTTTCCACCAACATAACTTCAAATGTACTGCTAAATAATATTTTATTGTTTTTATCTTTTCTACCTACCTACTCAATGTTACTAGCTTACTGCCAGGGTGTCATCTATTTCAAAATGAAAGTTGTTTCTTTTATATTGTTTTTATATTATCGTTTATTTGTACATGATTTATAGTTTTTATTTTATGTCATATTATTGGAATATTAACTTATTTATCATCTAAATTAATTAAGGATTTGTTATTTTTGATAATTGTATAGCATAAACTTTCCTTTTATTATCACATACGTAATATCCATACTATATATATACACACACAATCGGTTTTTAAATTTGGTACTATCGAGTCGAAGTCCGACCAATAAAGACACCCTTACTTTCGAATTTATTTTTAACCCTCAAATTTTTTACATGTAACAAATTATATCCTCAAACTTCTCTATAAACAATATAAATTTACGTTTCGACATAGGGTTTTTTTTCTGAAATAAGTTTGGTCAAATATAAAACGTTTTCATTCTTATTTTTATGTATGATATCGGCTGGTCTACGATGTTGATATATTTTTTGTTTGGAAATGAGTCGGATCAAATATAAACGTATTAATTCGACAATAAAATTTTTAGTTATCTACGATTCTAAAGTAAAATGTTTTCTTGGAAACAAATGAGTCGGCTCAATATAAAATGTTTTCATTTGATGGTATAAATCGAGTTATTATACATTTTCATACAGTTAACACGTCACATGCTCACATGGCGTACCGCAATCGATAAACAATTTAGACGTCGCCGCCGCAACGCGCGGCCTACGGCAACCATCTAGTTGTAACCTATAATACATGAAAAGAAATTTACACCCGATCAATTTACGATTGTTATCAAATAAAATCCAGATTTTTACACTCTTAAGACTTACTAACTTTTATTTTTCATTTGCATTTGGAAAATTAAGGGTGATAAACGTGAGGACATATATATTAGAAGAAAAAAAGATGTAATAGTTGATTAAAAAAAATGCATTTAGTATGTGTCATTTATTTTGAGACAGAATCAACATAACATTGCAAAGGTTGAAATACTCAGAAAAAAATACAACATATTCTTGCTTAATATCCATCTGGCTTAGATGCAATGAAACTGATACACTGGACTTGACGAACGTTGTCAAATCCAATGATACGGACCCATGCGTTTGGGTACTCCTTCTTGCACTCATTTAGCTCCTTTATCACCTGGGCGGAATCAGTGCACCCAAACATGGGCAACTTCCACATTGTCCAATATCTGCCATCATAGTATCCTGGTGACCTGGCATTCTCACGGTAGACAAACCCATGTTCCAATTCAAATTCCAAACAAGGAACCCACTTGTTGCGGAGAAGGTAGTCGACTTCCTTAGCCAGTTGGGCCTCAGATAGAGGTGGAAGGTATGAAAGAGTCTCGTATTTCTTCAATCCGAGTGGTGGCCACACCTTCATGCATTGCACTCTTCCGCCATTACTGGGGAGGGTAGAGAAGTCGTTTTTTGCCTTTTTGGTGGCGGGAAAAGCGGCGTTAGACCTTAGTCCAGTGAAGGGAGCCACCATGGTGGCTTGAGTTGGGACGGCTGCAGTGGTCATGGTGGATGAGGAAAGTGAAGCCATTTCACTATTTGGGTTTGAGTTGCTTTGATTAATTGGTTTGTTGTAGCTATATATAAGGGTGTGAGGTATACAGCCATTTGCATCCAAGGGACCATATTCAATCCATCAGATAAGTGTTGGTGCAATTGTGACCGATGGATGATATAATACATGCATAGTGACCACAGAAGAGTCAAGAGTATGGATAGATATAGATAATACAAAATTTTATGGAAGGCCATATGTGACTAACAGAGACTCGTCCCCATCTCTTTTAACCGTTTTTGTTTTCTTACTTTTTGTTCTTTGTTTTGTTATGGTAGGAGATATCATATTGAACAATTGTTTTCAAATATAAGATTTGATATTGTTGGACGTGCTTTATTCGATGATAAATATGGGAGTTTATTTGCATGTCCAGTTTTAGAAGTAGGGTACTAAAGTAAACACATGAACAAATAGTTAATAGCTCGTTGATTAGTTAAAAAGTTAATCACTAATTAGTTTCTTAATCCATTAACTAAAATAAAATAACTTATTTTTTATACGAAAAACTAATAAACTCTTAAATACTCCAATGCTTGCATATCGCATAATCGCAAGATTTGAGTCCTCTACATTAGGGTGGATGGAGTCATCCCATATTCCTCGTATTTTCCCGTGTACCAGCTAGGGATTCTAAAAGGGTCTTGTCCACATGTTGGCGAGTCCAACCCACGACCCGAATCTGAAAATTTTATGTGAATCCGAACCCGAAATTCGTCATCATTTTGTTTTAATATATAGATAATTTCAGTTTGAGATAATAAGTCTAACTATCTTTACCTAGTTAAAAGAGCTTAATTATAAGATAAATATATTGATATAACACTATAACATTAAGTAATCGACCTATGGAACTTACAATGAAGTATGCATAACATGACCATATCTTGATGAAGCATGTTGAAAGTTTCACTGTAATTGGGTATTTCAATAAAAAATTTGGACACCAATAATTTTGTAATTCATAGGTTTGAGCTTTAGGTTGTGAGAGCATCATTATGAACCAAAGTAGGTCAAACATAGAGCTAAGACGAATGAGAATCGATCGATGCTCGAAGTTGTAGAGTTATTGAGATGAAAAAACTTGAAGTGGTATATAGGGAGTCACACTCCTTGATAAATCATTCCTTAAGGCAAACACTAGTGGGGACCAGCGGGGACCCGTGTGGCGTGGACGATGCGCACAATGTAGAGTTTTGATAGCGCACTTTGCACACTAGCATCACCACAAGCCACCTTTGTATTTAATTTTGAAGGATGGTTCGAACAGTTCGGTCCAGGTTCAACTGGCGATGGTTCAAGTTAGTTGCATGTGGTGCAAGTCCAACGAGTCAGTTTTGGAAACAACTAGTGAAGTCATCGGTACGTAACACCCACTTACATTAGCAATTGATGTTAAAGGTTCTAGCCAAGTTGTTGGTTCGAGCCATTAGTTATGCATTGGCAGTTGTTTTGAGCCATCGTTTTTTACAATTTCAACTCGTGTCTTAGAAGAAAAAAAATAGTATTGATAACCTCTTATTCCATAGAATTAGAAATTTAAAAACCTGTTAATTATAAAATTAATTGTCTATTTTATGAAAAAATAATGAAGGGGTTAAATAAGTCTCACATTGGTGTGTGTGTGAGAACTAAACTAGATGGTTCTAAAAATTGAAGAAAAACACACACAACATAAATTTTAGAGGAGCACTCTCTAATTGTTTTATAACACAACTTTATTTTTTTTCACAATTTGCTAAACAACAAATAACACTGTGACATCTTGGGCGTGAGAGCTATCTCCGGTAGTACATTGTTTTAGTTGTAGAAATAGATGCATTGGTCGGTCTTAAGAAGAGGCGCAAAATCTGTTTTGAGAGTCCCGTGTTCAACATGATTCTCAACAAAAAAAAAATCAACGTTTTAGTGTGCTAATTGTTGAAGTAAAGAAGTAAGGTTTAAGACTAAATGTGGTGCATACTCAAATTAAGGATACTACAAGAATGCTTGTTGAAGTACCAGTTGAAGACACGTTTAAATCAGGTTTGGTACATTTATTTCTAGTTATATTCATTTTTATACTGTTTTGTAACAAGTATTGTAATATTATATTTTTTTTACGAATAACTAGAGTACCCCTATTATATCTATTTTATTACAAAGGTTGAACCCGCTTCCTTACAAAGTACACATAAATTTTCAAATTTTCCATTAAGTTGTCTTCTTTCAAAAAAATATCTTATGTAAAATGTGAATTGAAAAAGTAGATGTTTCTTCATTAGTATCCATCTGGCTTTGAAGAGATGAAACTAATACACTGGACTTGACGGACATTATCAAAACCAATTATACTGATCTATCCATTTTGGTACTCTTTCTTGCACTTATTTAGCTCATTCAACACCTGGGTAGAGTCGGTGCACCCAACATCGGCAACTTCCACATTATCCAGTATCTACCATCATAATACCCTGGCGACTTGACGTTCTCACGGTAAACAAAGTCGTGTTCCAATTCAAATTCCAAACAAGGAACCCAATTGTTGCAGAGAAGGTAGTCGACTTCCTAAGCCAATTGGGCCTTAGATATAGGTGGAAGGTATGAAAGAGTCTAGTATTTCTCAGTCCGAGCGACAGCCACACCTTCATGCATTGTATTTTTCCACCGTTACTAGGGAGGGAAGAGAAGTCGTTTTCCACCTTTTTGGTGCTTGGAAAATAGGGATGGCAATGGGTCGGGTTTGGGACGGGTTTAGGTAATCCCAACCCCATACCCGATTAGGTATGCTTGTCCCAAACCCGGCCCAAAACCCGTCGGGTTTGTGTCTGGTAATTACCCATCGGGTATCGGGTATACCCGCGGGTTTTGGGTAAACCCATTAATTTTTAAAACTTACTCATTGAGTATATCCGACCAAAAACCCGACTGACATCTATTAAGTAACTATTAACCAATTACATTTACATTTACCATTATTAAATATATATGTAAATGATTACCATGTATAAATATAAAATACTCAAATCATATAAAAACAATCAAACACATAGATAACAAATAGTATACACTAACATTTTGGTAATTTTAGCACAAGATGACAATGTAGATGGATAATTAGATATATTATGCATACATATTTAAAACGATATATTAAAAATTATATTGGGTATCTAATCGGGTAAACGGGTATACTTTATCGGGTAATCGGGTCGGGTAAACGGGTATATCATCAAATCCCAAACCCGTCCCAAACCCACGAAAAAAATAAAAACTAATCCCATACCCGGACCCATACCCGATTAGCCGACCCAAACCCGTCCCAAATGTGTCGGGTTTCGGGTTTACCCATCGGGTTCGGGTTTGATTGCCATCCCTATTGGAAAAGCAGTGGTGCACTTGAGTGCGATGAAGGGAGCCACCATGGTGGCTTGAGTTCAGACAACTGTGGTGGCCATGGTGAATGAGGAAAGTGATGCCATTTTAGTATTTAGGTTTGAACTAAATGGAGCTGCACTACGTTAAAAAGGGGCTTTAGCCACACTAGAAAACTGTGATCGTATGTCTTTTGTCACACTTTTTTTTCAGGTCATGTGTGACCAAAGGTCGAGTCATCGTAGGTATCATACGGCCACATTCACGTTTAGTCTCCATAACTACTAAATGGTGTGGCTAAAGGATGCCAAGATTTCTGGTTGGAATCAAGAATTACCTCGATTAAGTGTGGATAAAGTGTATCAACGGCCACATGAATTACTTTAAGTGTGACGGTTTGTGTCATACAGTGACATGAATTTACTAAAAAGTTAGTTTAGCCACATCAATTTATAAAAAGTGTGGAAGAAAGGGTTAATGTAGTCAAACATTATGTCCATTATGTGTGGCTATATGATAGTAACAGCCACATGATTTTTTTGTAACTATGGCTTGTTCTTCTATGTAGTCACATGAATTAGCTGTAAGTGTGGTTAAAAAATATTTCTAGACATACAAAGAAATTTGTTAATTTTAAGTGTGGTCTTTGGCCACATGTAATTTTCTTTTCTCATAACGTTTGTTATCATTCCGTCGTACAACAAAAACAATTGAAGGTGATGTGGCTAAATACTAACCTTTGGCCACACATAATTTGATATTCTAATGACGTTTTCCATCATTATGTCACAAAAACAAAATAAAATGACAATGTTGTGGCTAACGGGTATTTAAAGTCAAATGAAATTTTGTAATGTTAAGTGTGACTATTGTCTAACCTTTAGTTACACATAATTTTTGTTTCAATGACGTTTCTTATCATTCCGTCACACAAACAAAAAAAAATGACGATGCTGTAACTAATGGGTATGTAAAGCCACGTAAAATTTGTTATTTTTTCGTGTGGCTATTGGATATTGAATTTTTTTTAAACTCAAAACAACAATAAGCATTCGAAAACCTAAAAACCAAATATTATTAAACTATATTAATAAACCAACTGCTTTGAACAGTAATTTCTATTTTTCCCGATTTTTATATTTCGATATATATAATATATATATAAATATATTAATAAACCAACTGCTTTGAACAGTAATTTCTATTTTTCCCGATTTTTATATTTCGATATATATAATATATATATATAAATATATTAATAAACCAACTGCTTTGAACAGTAATTTCTATTTTTCCCGATTTTTATATTTCGATAAATATGTTTAGTTTGAAGATTATTAAGATGTTATTGGAGTGGTGTGGTGGTAATATGATATGTGTTATAAAGAACCCACCCGGGTTCGAAGCCTGGTGATGGCCAAATTTTTTTTTCTTCCCCACTTTTTATGAGTCGAACAGTAAAGGTAGATGTGGTGATTTGGGATTGGGCATTTTGACGGTGGTTGCCTCATCATAATACACGCGTCAGTTTTTGCCCTACCTTCTTATATTCGCCTTCTTTCTCCTTTTACTGTCTCTTTCTTATTCCTTCTTCATTTATCGCCAGACTACCACCGCCCCACCACCACCGTTATAGACACCATCATCACCACTGCCCAGTAACCACCACGTCACCCCCGGTAACCATCAACGCCCCGTCCAACCTCCAACGGCTCTGCCGCAACGATGACAGACCGGTCTCAGCCGCCGGCCATGGCAGCATGTTAATGACCAGGGTTGTCATAATCCGTGGAGAGCTTTCATTCATTATTATATAGATATGGGTGTACATGGTACCACCAGCAGATGCATTCATAACAGGGTGCCAATGAGATTTAGGTTGATTGATTGATTCATTTATTTTGTGCATATTTACATTCTGAGATTTTCTTCTTCCTATTTAATTTTTTCTTAAATTTCTGTCTATTTTTTGAGGATTATGATTCATCATGGTTGTGAGCTCTTTTTTTTCTGTCTATATTTTTTGAGGTACACATATAGTTTTTCAGCCCCATAGATTAGTTTTCAACATTCTACTCAACAGATTTATGCAGGTATGCTATCTTTATTTCTTTAGCTTTTCTATATTTGGCTCAGGGAATCTTCATATATTCCTTTTCACATTATTATTGATCCGGTCTTTAACAGGTAGCTGAAATAAGTCGAATTCTTCGACCTGGAGGAGTTTTTGTTGCCACCACGTACGTAGTAGATGGCCCTTATTCATTTATCGCCTTTACGCCAGGTAGGCATTCGTTTATCCCCTTTGTTATCGCCTTTACGCCAAAAGTCTATTGTGTTTCTTCGACGCTTGCCCAATATTTATTCACCTGTTTCAAAACACACCAAAGGATTATGTATTGATCAATTACCCGACCCGCCTATCTTGTCAACTCTGCTTTGCAGAACCAACAAGTTTTTTAATGGACTTGAGTTATTAATTGTAGGCTTTTTAATATTGTGATTTTAGAATATCAGGGAGCCATATTTGCCTATCTGACCGTGAATTAAAAGACCTGTGCTCAAGTTGTGGACTGGTGGATTACACATGTGTTAGAAACAGACGATTTGTTATGATATCTGCCCGAAAGCCCAACTGAACATGCCCGATTGAATCTTCATAAAAAAAAATGTATACCATGTTGTAAATTGCAAGAAAACTCACTTGTGTATAGTTAAAGCAGTTTGTATGTTGGACGGAGTCCATCATGTTATTCGGTGGATCCAACGTCATTGTACTTTCACCCTGTTCAGCTGTTTTTTGTTTGTTTATAAATGATTAAGTTGATATGTACATGATCTATGGGTTTACTACTGACTATGATTTATACTGTTATGTTTTATTGTTTAGGTACGCCAGAGGTTAAGGTTGCGCGTTGTGGCGGGAAACTCTCGTATTCGTGAGCATGTTGATATTTATTTTAGGCTTGTGTATGAACACACCAACTTGAATTCGGGTGATAAACATACATAACACCATACACTGCAGTCTATTTGATAAAATATGTAATAATGATCGGTCATTACGTTACTAATTTCATTCTTACATAAAATATATACATGGGGCAATAATATTACTACTCACTTGTACATGTGAAATCGGTGGTTGTAGGTGGGCGCCGCACAGGCGAGCGACCGTGTTCTTGAACAGATGCAGATGAACTATGTGGTTGTGGTGATGAAACAAACGCGAACCCAAATGAATTACAAGACCACCTTGCCGTCCGATTAGATGATAGTGCCGTTTCAGGTGTTGTATATAGTTATATACTTTTGTTGACGTACCAAAAGTACAAAATTTTCCATTACACTTTAATTAGAACAATTATATGTGGGTTTGAATTAATAGGTTAATCAAGAAACAAGCCTTGACTCTACTGTTGGAATAAAAAGAAACAAAGGCCATCACTTAATGGGAAACAAATAGACACGGGTATATAATTAGTTCATAATTTTTTATGTTGAAAAATATTATAGTGACGCCATTTGGTTTCTTAATTGTTTATGCAGCTGTTTCGGGGTGCTTGATGGGGGCAAATTGGCAGTGCATATGGATGTTTTCAGGAGGGGCAAAACGCGAGCCAGAGCTTTGTACGCGACCGAATACGATCGAACCATTGTATGGCAGTTACTGACCTTTAACATGCATAAGAAATTGGACATAGAGTTTGTTATATGATTCGTTAATTCGGTTATCTTAATTGTGATGTGTAACGAAGGTTCATATGTGTTCAATTGAGTTTTTGTTTATCAAGTTTTAGGTATAGAGTTTCTTTGCTGCCACTTTTTGGTGTCTGTTTATCATCCTTTAGTAACCTTTTATTGTTGTCAAGATTTGATTTTATGGCTGTTATCATTCTCTTAAGTAATGTTGCTTAATTAAGTTATTTTTCAACATTGAGCTATAAAGACGCCTTTTTTATTCTTGAAAGGTTAGTCATCAAGTTACTCAAGTAAATTACATGATTCTTCATAGGTTATTATTTGGGAAAGCATTTAGATAACTACAAAATGCCATTGTCTACTTTTAGAATTACATCTACATTCCATAATATACTTATGTAATAAGTCACGAGTGATGATTTTGTTTATAATTTTATTTCAGGTTAAGGAGAGCCGGTACAGTAGTCCTTACCTATGCATGTGATCGATCTTCAACTCTTGATTTGATAAGCAGATAAGTGTATTAATAATGTATAGCTTCCCTTTCTTTTAATATATTTGCATTATTTAGTAGTCATTTTTAACTTGGCCATAACCGGTTATGCATTATTTACTAGATTTGATTATGAATATATAGTTCAGCGTTTTATAGAAAAATGTGCGCCTTCACTCAAACTTAAAGGAAGTATTGCCCATATAATTGCTGGCAAAACTATGCAGGAATGCGTCGATTTAAATGAACTTTGTAACAATTTGTAGATGTGTAAGAATGTGTAAAACTGCCAATAAAATTCAGTTAACAAATTTTTTAAATACCTGCACTACCTCCAACTAACGTTCATTCGGTTTTTTTGTGGATGACTTTATACCAATAGGTATCACATGAGGCTGTGATTAATGTGTAGACGCAACTCAGAATTGGGGTGACGTTTAAACCTTGGCGTGGCAAATTTGAAGGATGGCAAGTGCTTTGCAACCTCAATTACAGCCACGGTGAGCTGACCTTATTACATGCTAATACTAACTGACGATTTGCGCACCTCTAAATTGCACATAGCGAATACTTAATGCCTATGTAACGTTTTACGTCTTGCAAGCTTTTTCAAACAAATAAGTATATAATTTTGTTATGCGTAGGCAACACGACAATTTAATGACCATTATAGAGGTGTTGAATAACGTTAATACATGTTTATTTGGAATAATGCATTATGTTCGTAAGTTTAAAACCAATGTAACTGATCTTTGTTTGTCCTTTAATTGTTATTAGCATAGTTGTTGCTCAATGCAGGTTTTGATGCCTATAATTTTTTTTGTTAGGTGTAACATACTTATTGGATTATACAATAATAAAGACTCTGATATGAAGTTAAATCACATCTTGATATCAAAGCCAAAAGGCTGATATTAGCACATGTGTTTCAAGGGGTTTCAATTTATTGGGGCTGGGAATGGTTGAACAACCCGGGATCGTCTTCTGAATGGGAGCAAGTTGGAAGGCTGATGAATATGCTTCACGGTGTTTTGTTTATGGAAGGTAAAGATGTCCGGTCTTAGGATAACAATGCTGGGAAGAGGTTCTTGGTGAAAAGTCTTAGGCGGGATATTGCTGAGGCTCGGCTTCAAGGTATGGAGGTCATGGTTTTTGATTGGAACAATTGGGCCATTTCGAAGGTGGGCTTCCTATCATGGAGGGTTGTTTTGGGTAGAGTGGCGTCCAAGGTGGAACTTACAAAGCGTCATGTTCAGCTGAATAATGATTGCTGCGATCGTTGCGGGTATGCCGTGGAGTCCACCGATCATGTCTTTGCAAGTTATTGATTAAATTTTATTTTTCTTTTGTAACTTTTGCAATACAATGTAGCATAGTTGATTAGCATTTGAATGTCAATCGATTTGGGTTCAGTATGTGATTACTTATATTCAAAATCGGATTGATACAGCCGCAACGCGCGGTCTGATAAAAACCTAGTTAGTAATAATAATCCAAGATCCATACATAATTTTTCAACCAAAATACTAAGACATAAACTTCTAACCAAAAGCTATTTACAAAAGTTGCAAAGGGAAATGAATGTAAACATAAACTAAGAGCTACTTCTAGGCTTTTTCTTCAAGTTTTTGGACTTGAAAGTGCTGCAAACTACTCCTGAATTGACGCAAACTTCTATTGGCCCATTTGAACAATCTTCCCAACCAACTCTTGAACTACTGAACAGTCATGTGGCTTTCCATGTTCCAATACATGTTGCATCAAGAAAACTAACCAAAAATAAGCATTTACCGAAAATAAATCAATATAAGACCAATGGATACAAACCTGAACGATCTTTCCAGCCAATTCTCTTCCTTGAGATGGTAAAACGTATAAAACTACTGGATACGAACCTAAATGAGCTTTTTGTTGATATGCTTTCCAGCTAATTCTCTTCGTTAACAAACACTATTATATAATTTTCTAGTAGTTATGAAATCAAAACTTACAAAGTTGTCAATTTCTCAAAGTTACTCACATCAAAGGTCGACCTCTTTAAGGAGTTCCCATTTAACCACCTGATAAAAATAAACAAGTAGTTCAGGGTTAAAAGGGGAAATAAAGACTCTAATTTTGAATGTTAGTCCATTAACATTTACAACTCTGTCAACTCCTCCAAGTCTTTGGTCCATGATGAAATTTCACCTTCCAAATTATAGCACATGCTTGCTTACAAGACGAGATAGAATCTCCATAATAAAATCAACCTATAATATATATTCCCACTGTCTGAGATTTTGTTACAGCAGTAGAACAATAATCTTTGATCAAGACAACGCCGCAAGACTAAAAATACTTATAATATTACTAGATTTCATTACACCCTATTTGTTTAGATGTAATTATTTAATAACACAAACATTCTCTGAAAACAAGCCTACACACCCTCATAATAGTATGCATAGAGTTGAATCTATCTTAAAAATCAATTGCTTAAAGAGTATTACGGGGAGGAAAATACACCAATTGCCTGGATTAATGTCGGCATGAACATTAGAAGATGTATCTGCTCAACCTGAACTGTTAGAAGTTTGTATAAAGTCTCAATTAAGGTTGAGGGGCTAAACTGTCATTTCCTGAAAGTTTATTATAAAGGATTAGGTATGATTGATAGTTTGGTGCTGATGTGAATACATTTGGAAAGTATGAGGGCCAGAAGTGTCAAGATGAAAGGTTGTTTGTTAATGACCGTTAACCAGCTATAAATTGGGGAATTAGGGCTTTGGATTGATCAGATACAATCATTCACATATTCTTTCAATTCTGTTTACATTCTTTCTTGTGGTGCAATTCGTTTTGTTTCTGATTTCATTCATTCATAATAATAAGAATTCATGGTGTGTTTTCTTTGATTGATTGTGTTAATATTTGGTTTGTTTAACAACAATTGGTATTAGATCCTCGTTGCTCGATTTCAAAGATTATTTTCAATCAGTTGATCAATAATTGACGGCCAAGGTTGATTATTGAAATGTTGATAGCACAATAGTAAACTGAACCAACACATATAACAAAAATGGAGATCTTAAGTTGTTACATTGGAACTTGTTAACAAAAAAAATGTATATGTGATGTATTGATAATTCTGTTTACACAAAAAACTACTATCACATTATTGTAAGCAACATTTTATTTGAAAAGTGTATCGTGTTGTACAAAGCATGTTCTTTTAGTGTAACAGCACACAAGTGTGATAATAAAGATACTAATGGTACAACAGTGCAAAAAGTTGCATCAACACATTGACATTGATGTAGTGGACATTTTATAACTCCTTGCTTCGTTCTTGTCGTTTTTCGCTTTGTTTTGTATTTCCTCCGATTTTTTGCTGGCCCTATTTATTTATATAAATAGAGTGTTGCCGTTTAATAAAAACAAAAAAACCACACACATTAACAAAAATAATAAACTCGATACATAATTAGATAACAAGATAATGTTTAATTATTAACTTTTAATAGCACAATAATCACGGCCGTTGATCTAATAAGTGATCAAACGGCTAGGGTTTAATCGTACAATGGGCAATGGCGGCGACATGTCGCCTTGAACACGCATTAACCGGGGTTCGTGGCGAACTTCAGGCTAAAACCTGTAAATTCAGGCAATTAATCCTATCTACTTCAAAAGATGGGTAGAAGAAGATGTTAAAACATGTTCACTTAAAAACATTATATATAAAACTCAATCCGGTTAATTGCTACCCCACTACATGATTAGCGCTAAACGATTCAACAAGATTCGTTCTCATGAATCGAAGTATTGGAAACGAATCATTTTAAAGAAAAGTAGTCAAAGCCTGTTACATAATTATAGGAGTTTGCTAAAATTAATTTTCAACAAATGTACAAAAGTACCTCCGTCTTGCTTCTTACCTTTTTTTTTCATAAAAAAAGTTGTGTATCGCTCTCACTGTCGAATCTACCAAAATCATATTAGAGAGGTAAATAGTTTAATAATAATCGTTTGCTGTAGAACGGTGTTATGTGATACATATTTGAGATTTTAGGTTCAATAAAAATATTATACTATGTATTAATTATAAGATAGATGAATAGTGTTTTTTGCTGATTTTGTTATGATATATTAACATATCTGTTGGTGTAAAATGCGTATTGCTCTTATGGTTCGGTGGTAGTGACGATGATGATTTTGAATACCCACTCAGGTTCGAGTCCATTTAAGAATCTCTTATTATATATTTTTTTTGTCTCTCTGTCTTGCGTCTCCTAATGACACGTTTCATCTGCCGCGTGTCTTCCTCACTACACGCGTCCGCATAAGGTTTATACACCTTTTCTTTTATCTCCATCATCTGGCTTCTTCTTTTCTTCACACTACCATGCTTCACTTGGTGTATTTTAATTGAGTATAAACTAGGGCTAGAAATTTTGGGATTAAGTTTTTACATTCCAACCTTTTTCCAGGTGTTTGGAAGTAAAGCGAAAATGGCAGGAGCCAAACAACCCAAAGTTGCTACTAAGAAAGCTAAGAGCTTTCTGAAGATGACGTGATCGACTTCGAAATCGATGACAGGTAATGTATTGTCCCTATCTTAGATAAAAAGGTTTTGTTTTCTAAACAACGTTTTGTTTATGACTATGTATTTGGATGAGATTCTGATGGTGAGTCTTGATGTTGCTGATAAGACCAACCATTTTGTAAAAGCTCAAGCTCGGGGAGATTGTATCAAACACCATCAAAACCTAATTTAGAATGTCGATACATATAGCTAAATTCTACCCAGATTATCAACACCCTGTTGCCAAAAGACCCTGCATAGTTCTAAAGTTTTATTAAATGGGTCAAACATGCCGGCTTTATAGATCAAGTCATCGATTTGTTTTCTAAATGGCTCAAGCAAGTCAGTTTTATTAAACAGGTGTCAAATGGGTTATTTCCTCTCAAATGGACAGTTTTCTTACATGGGTCAAATGTTTCAGTTTTAATAAGTTGATGCGATAGAATACATGAAAGTTTTTTTAACACGATTCGAACCATATTAAACGGGTCAACTTTAAGAAGCTGGTACCTTTTTATAAATGATCATTTACAATTTTGATTTAGTGAGTTTCTTGGAGTTAGTTTTGGTGTGATTATGTGAAAGTATGATTACTTAGTGTGTACAAGCTGTTTCGAAACAAGTAAGGTGTAATAATGTGAAAGTATGTTGCCTTGGAAAACCATTAGGGAAAATAATTGGTAGAGGAGGAAACTGTGTTAAGAAGATTAGAGATGATAGTAAAGTGAGTATTAATATTGTTGACGACATTGTGGTTTGTTAATTGATGATTATGCGAATGAAATTAGGCGACTTCATTGTGGATGAAATTATTTGTGTGATAAATTTAGATTATAATTTGTATATAGTTATGATTATTTATGTGTATTTAAGCTATTTAGAATCAAGTTGGTGAATTTCGTTGCGGTTGAAATGCAGGTGTCATCTATTCTTTAGGAATAGACTGATGGTAGCATATTCTGAGGTCCCAAAATGTGAGGCTTTGTGTGATCACACACCCTCAACTATGGATTGGTATTTTTCGTAAGAACGATAACTAAGACGCATTAATCATTTAATTGTGGATTGGTATGTTCAATAAATTAGTTTTTTTTTGCTTGATCTCTTTCTTGCCCGTTCAAGATCCGACCTATCAATCTCTGCAGCTTTTGTGTGTTCTTCAACAATTGCCATAATGGCTGCACACAATAACAATCTTCACTAGGTATTCTGTATTAGATATTGCCCATGTGAATAGGCATTTTATTGATGTGCATTGGATTATTCCATGTAAAAGATATTGTACAATGCATGTTTTAGTTTTTAGGCAAAGTTGTACTGTAATTTAATTATTACCGTGTTTATAGGTTTAGCCCTGACCGTCATACTGATTATAAATATCGGTTGTCTTCGTGTTTGGTGCTATGCGTACAATATAGGACAACTATCGGCCTTTGAGTTCTCAAGAGTAAGCTACTGCACATTTGTTTCAGCTCCCACTCTCCCAAGGTAAAGCTAGAAACTATTTTGCATTTTAGTAGTCAACATGTGAATTAGATTTTATCTTAATCTATAATAGGGATAACATAATACATAAACAGTATTATAATTATAATTCTAGAAACGATATTAAACCAATATGATATCTTACTCTACCAAATAAAAATAATAATTCAATAGTTATCGATTATACAAACTGATATATAATATACACTGATGATTATATTGATAGAACACCATCTTAAAGAATAGTAAACCTAGGTTGACGAGAACTTTGCAACAATTCTCTTGCCTAAGGTCGTGGATTGGTGGTTTGTGAAGTGCATTTATTTGCATTCCCCTAAGGGGAGGTCACAAGTTCGAGACCTGGTTGGGCAATTGTTTCTCCAGGTAGTTTTTTTGTTGTTGCCTAGGCTATCACTGTCGCATCAGAACCTTGATAAGCCAAAACGATGATGACAACCACCATCAGCGCGCCGCAACGCGCGCGGGAAGAAATTCTAGTTATAACAATATATGAATAACTTGATAACAAAAACAAAAAAAGAACATATAATCCAGCTTTATATTACCAATTTGTGTGTTTCTCTCTCTCTCTCTCCTTACCCCCATTCACCATTCTTCTGTTTATTCAAATTGTGAAAAATCAAGACTCTTAAACTCTCAAATTGCCGGCCTTTTTATGTATATACCGACGTTCTACGGCAATCGGTGGTGAAGACGACGGTTTACCAAGAACGAGTCGTTTGGTTTATTTTACAAAACCAAAATCAAATATTCTAACCCAAATATGTTTACATTCTGTACCCTAACTATACTAACTGAGATACTTTAACCAAGTTCAATTAAACAAACGAGATCGAAAGTGCATCAAATGAATATTAAAGGTAGAAATGACTTACAGTTATATTAAAGCTCGCCTATCGGCGTTTTCATCTGTCATTTTTTATCTCTCTCAGCGATGTTGCGGCTTTCGATGCTGCTGATTACCCTTTGGATATAGGGTTGACGTTCATGCTCTGGCAGACGAAGAAGCGTCAACCTTACGTGACGAACATTCATTTCCTCTTCAATTTTAAGAAACGCGTCGATTCCCTCTTTCCCGGAGGGTAAGACTTTCCTGAACGGACAATCTTTATAGCATCCTTCGTTTAATATAATGCAGGCGGCGCATCGGTTACAACCGGACAACGCCGAAGTCGACATTTTTTTTTTCTTTTCTTTTTAATGAATACAGGTTACTTTTTATATTTATGAAGAAGGATATGTAGCCAGCTATTTTATAGAGTTAGGGGTTTCTTTTGTCTTGTTGTGCCAGGTGGCGTTGAGTGGAATAGGACCACAAAACGGGATAACGGTTTCCTTTTAAATTGCGATAAACAATGACCAAGTCTAACAAATACTGTATCAAATTAGACCAAACTTATAAAATACCTATTTCAACACAAATTGAATATATCTCCTTCTTATAAACAAGCTAGGTTTTTACCAGTCACGTGCTACGGCGGCGTTCACTACTCCATTCGAAGTCTAATGCGCGAATGCCATATAAATCAAAATCATGGTGATATAAATTTTAAAAACTGGCTTAGTCAAGAGGATTACCGAATGAATCAATCTGCAGATTTTAAAATGTCGTATTTCGTGAAAAGTGTGAGAATTATTAAAAATTGTTATGTAGGCGTCATTTTTTTAAACTTAGTCATGATGTTTTAAATTGTTTTGCCTAGAAAAATACCAAACATAACAATTAAAAACCAAAAACAATATATTTTAAGCTTAAGCTTAAAACACCATGCTTAAAATATTAAGCAGTGTGTTTTAGCTATTTTTTAAATTTAATGTCTATAATACATTGCATTGTGTTTTAGATTGTTGTGTTTTGTGTTTTTCATGTTAAAACAACCTAAAACATCAATCCTAAATCTAAAACATGATGCCTACATGTCAATTCTTAATCATTCTCACACTTCTTACGAAATATGTCCTTTGTATAGGAACCTAAACCTATATATATAACATGATGCCTACATTTCAATTCTTAATTCTTCTCACACTTCTCACGAAATATGTCCTTTGTACAGGAACCTAAACATATATATATATATAGGGGAAGGATAAATTGAAAACCCTCTTGAGTTGAGAAAACCTTGGAAACCCACGTAAAAAATCATTATTTTTTTTTTTTGAAAAAAATAACCAATGTAAAAAACATGTTTTTAAGCATCTTGGGCCAAAAAAATATAAAAAGCGTCGAAGGGATTTTTTAAAAAAAAATAAACAAAGTTGCTAAAAAACATATGTTTTCAGCTATTTGCTGTTATAAAAGCTGTTGTAAACATGTGTTTTCGCAGCTTTGTTTATTTTTTAAATAAAATCCTTTCGACGTTTTTTTTATTTTTTTGGCCAAAAACACTTAAAAACATGTATTTTACATTGGTTATTTTTTTCAAAAGAAAAAAATCATTTTTTACATGGGTTTCCAAGGTTTTCTCAACTCAAAAGAAAACCTTGGAAACCCACGTAAAAAATCATTATTTTTTTTTTTGAAAAAAATAACCAATGTAAAAAACATGTTTTTAAGCATCTTGGGCCAAAAAAATATAAAAAGCGTCGAAGGGATTTTTTAAAAAAAAAATAAACAAAGTTGCTAAAAAACATATGTTTTCAGCTATTTGCTGTTATAAAAGCTGTTGTAAACATGTGTTTTCGCAGCTTTGTTTATTTTTTAAATAAAATCCTTTCGACGTTTTTTTTTATTTTTTTGGCCAAAAACACTTAAAAACATGTATTTTACATTGGTTATTTTTTTCAAAAGAAAAAAATCATTTTTTACATGGGTTTCCAAGGTTTTCTCAACTCAAGTGGTTTTCATTTTATACTTGACCTATATATATATATATATATATAGGGGGATCATTTGAGAAGAATTTTAATTTGACAAGAAAAAGAAGAAATAACATTAAATATTTTAACTCATTTCACATTAATTATCCAATTAATTAGTTTTAAATATTTTATCTTACACACATTAAATCTTGTCCTACACATATCAATATTCATCCTACACACATCGAAATTATGTTATTTTTATCCTACACATATGGAAATTATCATTAGGTTTATCCTACACATGTAGAAATTCATCCTACATTAATCTTGCACATACCAAAATTTATCTTTCACTATAAATTATCTTCGCTTTAAAGATATATATTTGAAAGAGAATTATGATTTAATTTATTTAACTAGTTTAGGGGAGTTACTAAAACTTAAGAATTTATTTAACATTAAATACAACTATTAAATGCAAGATTTCTATTGGTTTAAATTTCTTCTTTTTCTTCTTTCAAGAAAAAATTTATTATCATTTGAACTCTCCACTATATATCTATACTATATTAATAAGCATATAGCAAGGGCAGAATGGTCATTTGACAAAAACTCTTAATTACAAGCATTAAGGCATAATGTACAACAACACATTGCATCCCATGTTGAAAATTATAATTACAACAATTAAAGCATAATGTACAATAACATAATGCACCCCATTATCTACCAACTCCAAACCCAAACCCACACAAGATAACAAAGATCTAACCCAAAAAGAAAACTTCTCTGCTCGTAGTTGACTGTAGGTCCTTTTCCTGTATACCCTGTTCAGTCCAAGAGAAGAAAAGTTCTCACATGCTTTCTTTGGTTTCTGAACAACATATACACCAAGGAAGATAAGATCTATAATCCGTGTGAGAAGTAAGTTAATCCAATGGCTGAGGTAGGTTTTTGTTCGATCCGTGTGTGAAGTGCAGGTAATCGACGGCTGAAGATGGGTACTCTTGTCCCCTGTTCAATTAGTGCCAAATCTCTATTTTCCTCTATAAAATCAAGCCTTAATATCATTGAGTTCATCCATGTTCTGTTCTCTGTCCGTATATAGGTAATTTTCTTAATGTTTAGATGTTTCAATTTCTGTTTTGAATTGTTTCAAATTGTAAATTGTTTTAGTTTTATATTGGTTAGGTTGTAGAAAGGAATTTTTGAGTTGTATATTAGGATGGGGATTGAGTGTTTAAATTGGGGATGGGTTGTCTAAGTTGTATATTGGATAGGTTGTAAAGATGGAGATAGACTGTTTAAATTAGGAAGCCATTTGTTGTAATTTGGGATAAGTATTATAATGTTTGCTAATTATCTATGATGTTTTTATGTGTATTACTGTTACCCAACTTTGAGATTGCTAAGGATAATATGGCATTGCCTTAACACATTTAGACACAAAGGTAAATTTCTAAAACCTGTTTAGTCAAGTAAGCATTGTAGATTCCTGTAACATGTTAGGACTTGGCTTGAAAAATTACGGACTTGGCTGCAATAATGGGTTCAATAGCGCATCGTGCTACATTCTGTTTCAAAATTTGATCACTGTAAAGCAGTTTTATGTAGGATTTTCATAGTAAATACTTAGTTGTCAACTTGTTGCAGCAAACATATAGCTTCAGGGGCTTCTTTCATCTTTGCAACTCTGAAACTGATTATTCCATGTTAAGACTTATGTGTAAAGTTGAAGTCAACAAGTTAGTTTTTTTTACAACTGTATCAAACACTTTAAACTATTTCAAACTCTAAATAAAGCCCTTAATATTGATCAAATACTGTGAAAGCTATGGTTTTTTTTAACATTTATTTGAAATATATAAAAAATATGTAACTTTATCATTTATTTCAGATTTTGTGAAAGCTAAGGATTTAATCACTTGTTTCTTCTAATTTTGACAATGGAAGTGATTTGTATATATATAATTCAAGCTAATCTTATTTCGAGACTGTTAAATTGATGTATAAGTATTTATTTTTTTACTAATCTTATTTCATCCTCTAGAGAAGTGATAAGCTATTGGTCTGTACCTTTGCTTCTCTATATATACTCTTATCTTCTTATTCACACATTAATAAACATAGATTTGTAGATTGGGTACTTTTTTTTTTATTTTAAGTTTCAATTTACCCGTTCTGCTATTAATAATATACAAAGTTAATTTGAACAGTTCTCTCCTGCTTTGATTGGAAATCAAAGGCCAAAAAATGTGTTTCCACCTTTTATGCCGTTATCCTAATCTTTTTATGCAAATACGAAGAGTATTATTTGAATACTTTATTTTTCATAGTTATATTTGGCATGCCAGTTGATCAAACGGGTATTGGGTTGGATCAGCTTAGAAGGAAGCAGGTTAAACAGGTTAAAGTTACCCCATATTGTAATTATGATGCATAAAGACCTGTTTAAATCATTTTATACAAGACCTGTTTAAAATACTTTTGTAATCATACTTATTTACAGAAAGATGTGAAAGTTTAGACAAGTATTATAGCTTTTTTAACTCATAATTGTACCTGCTTCGACATTTTGAACCTGATACCCAACCATCGAATCATTCAACCTCTCCTCGAGGCGTTTTCCCTCCGACTCACGAGGCGCGCCTCAGAGTCGTTTTCTTGGTGTTTCGCCTTGAGGCGCACGCCTCAAACGTTTTTTTTTAACCATGACCTTAGCTGCTTTTTTAAGTGTTTGCCTTACATAGGTGCAGACATGATTTACTTATTTTAGCGAATGGCATTTATGAAAATGAAGCGTGCAAACATGATTTATTTATTTTAAACCATGACCTTAGCTGTGTTTTTTTAAACCATGACCTTAGCTGTGTTTTAACCGTGCCTTTGTCTAATTGTCTCTTGCCTTGCGCCTCGGCTTCAAGACCTATCGCCTCATTGTGTCTCCCGCTTTATAAACCCAAGCATATATATGCCTCACAACAGAAATAAAAATAGTTATATGCCCCATTGTGCCTCCCGCTTTAAACCATGACCTTAGCTGCGTTTTTTTTATTGCGCCTTTGCCTTTTCCCTTGCGCCTTGGCTTCGAGATCCATCGCCTCATTGTCTCTTGGTAAAAAAAATGAGTTCCTTAGGTTTGAATATGTTAGCTTGCAGTTTGTTGTATATGGCTTTTAATTTTTATGAGCTGCAGAGTGTAAAAACATTTGACAAGTCAATACTCAACATGCATAACTTAATAAAAAGGTAACGTCATATAACTTATTAAGTAATGTAGATGCAGCTTTAAGTTTCAACAACAATCAATTCTAATCTCAGTTTCTTTGTGAAATTTGGTTGAGCATGTGGTATGCAACTCAATCTTCTTGTTGAATGTAAATTATAACTAATGCTATTATTTTTTTCATCTGAATTTTTTAGTCCAACATTGGTCTTAAGTTTGACTTTCTTAGTCAACAATGCTCTTTGGACCTTAAAATTTAGAAGCCCCTTTATCATTCATTTATGTCAAAAGACTATGCTATTATGTTTCTTCTATGTGCTTTAACCATTTTAGTTTGTATATGATATTTTAATTTCACAGTTTCATGATTAAAAGAAAGGAACTTAGACATTTGAGGTCAAACATATTACTATTCAACTTCAGTATTTACTTGTATAAACCTTTCTTCATGGTACATTTTCCACCAACGTAATATTGATGAAAACATACTTTCCCGTTTCGATTTGAACATTTGTTTCTAACAACAAAACTTTTAATAATTTCACATAGAGAAAGTAGCAGGTTTGACTTCAAAGAGTCAAAATAAAGCTCTTTCTTGGAACAATAGAAACTTTTTTAAGCATCTTAGATTTTTAGGAGCAATTTTTAATACCCTAAACTGAAATCGCTTTTATGTTTTGAAATTGCTTTTGTTAAATTATTCTTTATTTATTAACCAACTTTAAGGATCCATGGCCACATGTAAGCAGGCAGAACTCATACCATATGTTTACCTGAAGTAGAAAAAAAAAGCACTTTAGGCTGGATCATTCTTCAACTACTACATGTTTGGTTTACTTATGCTTTTATTTTTGTAACAGTAAAAATGTTCATACTATAACATGACAATTTGACTATCACTTTGAAAGTACATTTTAATATATAACTAGGTTTTAGGCGCTCACGCGCATTGCGGCGCGCTACATCGGTTAAAACATCTTACCGTCTGCTGCACAATGACCAGTGGCGAAGCTTGAACTTTTGGATGGTGATGACCGAAAGTCACAGGACCCTTTTTTTCCCAAATTATAGATCGACAAAAAAAACCTTACGTAAATAAACATAAAGATAACATGAGGCCTAAAAAAACAAAACAAAACAAAACAAATAGCTAAACTAAGATATATATATATATAATGTGTAAATAGATTGATGAATACGTGTTGTTTTCGCCTATTATAATGGATTATTGTGTATACGTTTTAATCTAAACAATATGTAGTACTATACTGACAATGGTTTAATTGGTATGTTATTATTTGGCTTTAAAACAAAAGTCGGTTGGCCGAGATAAAAGCAAAATAACTAACAATGGTTTAATTGGTATATTTTTATTTGGCTTTAGTTAGTATATATGTACCGAATCAAAAGAAGAAAAAAAAGCTAGACAGAGGAGTACGTGAGTCAAACTCAAGACCTGCTATCACAAAGAAAGAGGCCCCTACCACCAAGCCCGCAAATGTCTTTGCTCTGAAAGTTAGATAAAAACCTATAAATTAAAAGACTAAATATATAAAAAAGAAAAATTAGTATGCAGCTACGTGGCATCACGCCGTTGGTCGAAATGGGTGGCACCGATGTTTCTTTTTAAAGATATATATAATTTCTTACGCTTGTAACAAATTTGAACTAATCTTTACTGTTTATAACATAATAGATAAATTTGAACTAATGTATTTCTTTGATTGCATTACATATAATGATCTTAAATGCCATTGAATAAAATCATTGTTTTGCAGATTTTTAGGTGTTGTCAAATCATAAATACAAACGTCCAGATTTGCTGTTTAAGAGAGGGTCAGAAATGAATTGACCCTCAATATGAAAAAATAAAATAAGACTTTAAAGCTGAAAAGTAGGTGATGCTTTTCATTGTTTAACTATTGTGGGAATGATTTCTATTGTTTAGCTTTTGTTGGTTACATTGATAAGTAGGGAATGATTTTGGTCATTTGACAAGTTGGAAATACCTTTATGGGTTACAAAATCATTGCTTTTGGTTGTTTGTAAAACTACTAATGGCGTACGAATTTATTGTCACATCTTATATTTCTTTGCGTTTCATGTCTATTGTGGGTTATTTTTATCAATGAATCATCATCACCATACTCAGTTAATCCCACTAATAGCAAAAACTAAGGTAGGGTCTGAGGAGGGTAAGATGTAGACAACCTTACCTCTACCCGTGGGAATAGAGAGGTTGCTTCCAGTGAGACCCCCGGCTCGATAGTGGTTTTGTATCAAGCCTTGGACATAAGGCACATAACACTTGGCAATTAGGACAAACCCGATTGGTGCATGTACCCCCTTGTCTTTTGGCTATCAACGCCACCACATGATGCATGATTAACCGTTCGTCATTTATAACATTATTTTCATGAAATTAGTAAATAACGTTAAAATTAGTGCAACTTTACTTTTGCCCCATGAGGGCCACGCATATATACATTATATGCGCAAAACCGTAAGTGGGGCTATTTTTATCAATGAATGTAAACTTTTAATCACTTTGGATTTACACGTGCAGATTGACAAATTAACTTATTAACTTAGTTGAGTTGTAACACATTATGCAAACAAGAAAACAGACTTATGTTATATTCATTATATAACGAGATGATTGATAGATAGCAGAAAACGAATACCATGTTGTATATTATCATCACCCCTCCATTTCGCGTGCTGTAAATTATCGCAGCGGCATCGCGCGGGCACCCTACTAGTATATATATATATATATATATATATATATATATATATATATATATGTATATATATATATATATGTGGGGTGGATAATATGGAAACCCTATCTATTGGAAAAACCCTACAAACCCTATGGTGACTATTGATCAAGTTTGATCAATGGTCCATGATTATTTGTATATAATAATCAAAAAGCAAATGGGTCACCTTAATAAAAAAAATATGATTAAGGGCATTAAGGTAATCTTACATTAATTTTTTATAATTTAATTTTCTGAATCCTAGGTTTAAAAGGGTTGATTTGACACTTGTCAAGTCACCCCTCTCCTACTTGATGGCACTTTTTCCAGTACGACTATTAACGTACGTCAGTATTGTGATACAAAATTCTGACCTCATGTGAGGCATTGCTAACATGTGTTAACAGACATATACTAAAAGAACACTTAAAATGTATATTTATTTAATAAATGTTAAAAATGATCAATACAATCAACGCTAAAAATGTCACACCACGACTACGGCGGAAACACGTGGCGCGACGGTTCAAATGGATAAAGCCAAGATTAATGCAAATCATAAGTAATTAAAGAAACGGGTCATTTATTAAGACGTCAAATCATGTCATATTATTCATACATAAACGAAAATTGTTTTTAATTGGAATAAGGAGGCTTCTCATATATATATCCCAATTCCTTGGGATAAAGAGGTGAAGCCTCTACATAACACCCGACGTCCCATTAAGAGATTCCCCCGACCACGCTCGCCATGCTTTCCATTATTCATCAATTACCTGAAAGATATGTTTAAAATCGTCAATATATAAATATTGGTGAGTTCACAGGTTTTAGTTATCAAAACATAAACTTTTGGGAATTTTCCATGTTATGACAATTTATAGGAGTTGCAAATTCCTACAATTCTACTTGAGCCTATAATCAAACCAAGACAACAATAATGCCCCGCCTCAAGTCGTTACTCGGTATTCTTACGACTTATTTTCAGAATACGTGCACCCCAGGCATACGCCGATGCATAATCGACGCTATCGATTAGGGGTGGGCCTTGTCAGGCACCAATAGTACTATTCAAATATTCCTTCGGTTTCACTTTCCTGAATTAATGATTATAGTAGTGAGGTCTCAACCCCGAGTGGCGATCATAACTCAAGTACCAACCCGTCATACATTTCCCTAACATATCTTTCCCCCGAAAACGTTAAAATAGTTTAAAGATGGGGCCGTGAAACTCACCTGAAACTGTGCTCGGCTCAAAGAAGTAAATAGCAAATTTGGTGGTCTCGCACCTACAAATGTTTCTAGGCGTATAAGTCACTACACCTATAGTGCGAGTGCCTTGGCAAGTTGTACACCCAACTCCCCGACCATGTGTTATCCCAATTCTCGTTTAATTAGACGCGCATCCTAGGTCCATTGGCGATGGGTTACCCTTTTCTTTATATATTAATCTTGTTAATATTACTTGTAACGTGTACACTATTATTCTCGACACAACTCTACCTAACGTATAATTATTTTCCCATTTAAATAATTATACTTAGGATCGTATCGTTCAGTATAATGTATTCTTATCTCCCGACCCGACTCACTTTGCCACATATTTATTTTCCCATTTAAATAAATATGCTAAGTTCTTGTCGTTCGACTCTTTATTTTTAAACGCCCGACTCAACTCACCATGCCGTACGTTTATTTTCCCACTTAAATAAACATACTAGGATTTGTTGGGAGTTACACGTTCGTAGATATACTTCACCTACTTGTCTCGGTTTTCCTTCTCGCGTATCTATTTTCCCATTCAAATAGATATACTAAAATTTCGTCGAGACAAGTATGTATCTATATATCGATGTGTGCGTTTTCCTTGTTGAGTCCATACGTTGTCTAACGTTTTAATTCATTAATCTTTCTCCCACGAATATTTGTTCCAACACTTAGGAAAGTGTTGCATAAGTTTCACCCATGTTATATATATTTTACTTCCAAAAATATATATTTTCACGTTTTGCCGCAATGGCATTTTTCTCTAGTTTGTCCGTTTATACGTCGTCGTTAGTTTACGTTACTAAGTCCATTAGTTAACTTTTTCCACATTTTCTTCCACTATCCGTTCTATGGTATATTATTCATACTTCCAATTCCGAACGTATATTTCTTGAAGAAAAATATACTTTTATATTTTTAGTACAACTAGTTACTTGTATCCCAAAAATGTTTCCGATACTTTTATATTCCCATTTATATAAAAGTATCCATTTTTGTACAAGTTTTCCTTAAGTTGTTACTTTTGTCCAATGTTTTACAAAACCTTTATTTATGTCAAAAACCTTAACTTATCCACTTATTTTTATAAAACACTTACTTTTATAAAAATGCATCTTTAAAATGCCTTTAAGTAGTTTGTCCAAGTTTATACAAACTATACTTGGAAAACTATTCTTTACGTTTTTGACACTAAACTTCCATAAACACATTCTTGGACCAAAGTTTCTAAAATACTTTATTTTAGTCCATCAACTTCCAAAGTTACAATATTAGTCTTTTAACTTATACTTGTTGCATTTTTCATCCAACCTTTTTAAGTTAGCATTTTCATCCAACTTAGTAAACTTTAAAAATCCATATTTCACATGTTTGATCCTTTTTACATTTTTCCACTTCCATTAGTCTTATAATCCATCCTAGATGCTATTAACATGTTTGTTTCACAGTTTTATCCAAAATACCAACTTTTCACTCATCTAAGTGAGTAGACTTTAATCATGAAGTTTTTACATGCAAGATCATCCAACCTATTTTCCTACATTCTTGACATTAGCTAGTCATCTTATGATGATCAAAACCATATTTTATCACTTATCAATCTCTTTCAAAAATAATGTCTTGATCGTCATTCTCTTTACATGCATGTTAATATTTTCGTATTTCATTAGCCATTTTATTAACAATAAAAATTTTAAGGTTCATCCATATCATCATTCATCCATTTTGTTCTTGTATGTTTATAAAATACACTTTTATATCTTAACCCATCAATGTACAACTTGCTCAAATAACACAATATATATGAACATTTAAATCAAAATAAGGTGAATACTTACAACTAGCTCAAGGCTAGGGAAGATGACAACCTTAGATTTGGATGGGGTTTAGTGTGTTTTTCCAAGTGGTTAAGCTCCAAGCTCTTGAACACACAAAGGGGTATTGGATGGATGAAGATTTAGAAGTAATTTGTTATTGTAAAAATTGAAAGAAAAGCTTGTGGGGATGGGGGTAAACTCACGGCCAAGGGAAAAAAAGAAGAAGAAGTTTTGTGATTTTGTTTCAAGTGGGTTATGTGTTATATTTAAATAAAAACCTCCAAATCTTTTATTATCTCTAGCTCCCACATGATTGGTTGATAATATATTGTTTGAGTATAAATCTTGGGGGAGTTATGCTAGTGGCCGAAAATTATAGAGAGAGAGAGGAGGAGATTGGTTAATTTCTAATGACCAATACTTTCTCATGCAAGCTTATGATTGATATCTTTCTAATGATTTTATTTAGTTAACTCAAGTAATCTTCATCTTGTATGGCCATGGGCCGGCCCCCAAGGGTGTCTTGTGGGACCCACTTTGCTAATTTATACCCATTATTAGTTAAGTTTTAACCTCTTCTCGTTCGGGTCTCGTCCGGGTATTTTTCGAGCTTTTATCGCGCGTCCACCGGATATTAAAAGTATCATTAGTAATATTTAATTATGGTCCGGGTTAAGCGTTGATAAATTATTTGGGCTCTTGCCGGGTGAATTTATTAGTTAGGCGCGTATCGGGTGCGGTACGCGCGCTTTATTCGTTACCGGGAGATTTGTGTAATAAGCTTTCGCGTATGGCTTTGGAGTTCCAAAACTCATTATATTTTGTGAAATTACGTTTTATTTTATATTCCGGCTGTCCGGGATTCGTTTCGCTTATTTAATTTTACCGGGTAATCGCCAGTGTCCATACCGGATAGATTTATTCGCACATGACTCCGTCATGTTTTGTCATTAAACACATGCATTCCTATGCATTATTTGGGAATTGCTATTATTCTAAGGCCTCAATTAAATAATCAACACATAATTATATTTAATTACGTTAATTACGTTAATTAATTAGTACGGAATTACCTTATTTTTGCCGGTTGTTACATTCTCCCCCCGTTAAGAGAATTCCGTCCCGGAATTCACTTTGATTCCTCCGGTATAGGGGTCTTCTCGAATAGGGCGGGATACTTTTGCTTCATCTGGTCCAGCCTTTCCCACGTGAACTCTGGTCCACGTTTGGCGTTCCAGCGCACTTTGACCAACCTGATCTTACTGCGCCTTAGTTTTTGGACCTTCCAATCAGTCACCTCGATTGGTTCTTCGACAAAATGTAACTTATCGTCGACGTGGATTTCGTCTGCAGGGATGATGAGGGTTTCGTCGGATAGGCACTTCTTCAAATTCGACACATGGAACGTGTCATGCACACCGTTCATTTCTTGAGGTAACTTGAGCTTGTAAGCTACGGGGCCTACTCTGGACAAGATTTCGAACGGTCCAACATATCGTGGGTTCAACTTCCCGCGCTTCCCAAAGCGCGCGACACCTTTCCAAGGTGACACCTTTAGTAGGACTCGATCTCCGACTTGAAATTCTAAAGGCTTTCGCCTCATGTCAGCATAGCTTTTCTGTCGGTCACGGGCCGCCTTGAGGCGTTCCTTTATCAAGAAGATCTTGTCCGTTGTTTCTTGAACAATTTCGGGCCCGGTTAGTTGCTTTTCTCCAACTTCAGCCCAGCATAGTGGAGATCTACACTTACGTCCATATAGAGCTTCAAAAGGTGCAGCTTGAATGCTCGTATGGTAACTGTTGTTATATGAGAATTCCACCAGTGGTAAGTGTGTATCCCAACTACCGCTGAAATCGATTGCACATGCTCGTAACATATCCTCTAAGGTCTGGATGGTTCGTTCACTTTGCCCGTCGGTTTGGGGATGATATGCGGTACTCATGTCAAGGCGAGTACCAAGGGCATCGTTCAAACTTCCCCAAAATCTTGAGGTGAAGCGACCATCTCGATCGGAGATAATAGATGTAGGCACACCATGCTTAGATACTATCTCCTTGATGTACAAACGGGTCAACTTTTCCAGTCCATCCGTTTCGCGGATCGGAAGGAAGTGTGCGGACTTTGTCAATCGATCGACAATTACCCAAATCTTATTATAGCCGCTCGCTGTCCTGGGTAACTCGGAAATGAAATCCATGGTAATCCGTTCCCACTTCCATTCCGGTATTTCCGGTTGCTGGAGTAAACCGGACGGTCTTTGATGCTCGGCTTTGACCTTTGCACAAGTCAAACACCGCGCAACATAAGCTGCTATATCTCTCTTGAAGTTCGGCCACCAATAAAATCCTTTCAAATCATGGAACATCTTGTCTGCTCCAGGGTGAACCGAATATCGAGAACTGTGAGCTTCAGCCAATACTAGTTCTCGTAAACCTCCATACATTGGAACCCAAATCCGATTCATAAAGTACAAGGTTTGGTCCGCCTTCGGTTCCAGTGAATCAACCATTTTCCGTAGTCTTTCACCTTTGACATTCTCGGGCTTAAGAGCGTTAATTTGAGCTTCGCGAATTCGGTCAGTCAGATTCGTCTGAATAGTTAGACCTAAAGCTCGGACACGCAACGGCTTAATCCGTTCCTTGCGACTTAAGGCATCGGCCACAACGTTCGCCTTACCGGGATGGTACTTTATCTCACAATCGTAATCGTTTAATAATTCGACCCATCGCCGTTGTCGCATGTTCAGTTCCTTCTGATCGAAAATGTGTCGCAAACTCTTATGATCTGTGAAGACTGTGCACTTGGTTCCATACAAATAATGCCTCCATATCTTGAGTGCGAACACTACTGCACCCAATTCCAAATCGTGCGTAGTGTAGTTCTTCTCATGGATTTTCAGTTGTCTGGAAGCATATGCTATCACTTTCTCTCGTTGCATCAGTACGCAACCCAATCCTTGGTGAGAGGCGTCACAGTAAACTACGAAGTCCTCCGTACCATCGGGGAGTGATAGTATCGGAGCGCCACATAGCTTGTCCTTTAGTAGTTGAAATGCCTCTTCTTGCTTTTCCGTCCATTCGAACTTCCTGTCCTTTTGGGTTAGCATGGTCAAAGACTGTGCTATCTTTGAAAAGTTCTTGATGAACCTTCTGTAGTAACCCGCGAGGCCAAGAAACTGTCGCACTTCAGTAGGGGTTCGAGGGGCTTCCCAGTTCTTAATAGCCTCGATCTTGGCGGGATCGACATGTATTCCCTTTTCATTTACCACGTGGCCTAGGAAGTGAACTTCTCGAATCCAAAAGTCACACTTTGAAAATTTTGCATAGAGCTTCTCTTTGCGTAGTACCTCTAGGATCAACCGAAGGTGATTCTCATGGTCTTCCTTAGTGCGTGAATAGATCAAAATGTCATCAATAAAGACAATGACAAATTTGTCCAAGTATGGCTTACACACACGATTCATCAAGTCCATGAAAACTGCTGGTGCGTTGGTCAATCCGAATGGCATTACTAAGAATTCGTAGTGTCCGTAACGAGTTCTGAATGCCGTTTTTGGTACATCTTCTTCCTGGATACGTAACTGGTGATAGCCGGATCTCAGATCAATCTTGGAGTAGAAACTGGATCCTTGAAGTTGGTCGAATAAATCGTCGATCCTGGGGAGAGGATAGCGATTCTTGATGGTCAACTTGTTTAGTTCCCGATAGTCAATGCACATTCGAAAGGTGCCGTCCTTCTTCTTCACGAATAAGACAGGAGCTCCCCAAGGTGAGAAGCTTGGTCTTATGAAGCCTTTGTCCAACAACTCTTGCAGTTGACCGGATAGTTCCTGCATTTCGGATGGAGCTAAGCGATATGGCGATCGCGCTACGGGTGCAGCTCCAGGAACAAGGTCAATGCGGAACTCGACTTGTCGAGGTGGTGGTAACCCCGGCAAATCTTCTGGGAACACGTCTGGAAAATCTCTAGCTATCGGAATGTCCTCTAACTTTCGCTCGTCGGCCTTCTTATCTACCACGTGCGCCAAGAATGCAATAAGGCCTTTTCTCAAACACTTTCGAGCCTTCATGCTGGTAATAATTCGTAATGGCGTCCCACGCCTTTCCCCTTGAATTGACAGAGTTTCACCGCTCGGGAGGGGAACTTGAATTATTTTATCGTTGCAGACAACGATCGCACGTTGTGCGGATAACCAATCCATGCCAACGACTATGTCAAAACTACCCAGTACTACCGGCAAGAGATCAATATCAAATTCACGACCACAGAGATCCAATTTACAACCTTTTGCTACTTCTCGGGTTTCTATAGTTTTACCATTAGCCAATTCTATAGAATACGGTGTGTCTAGTTTACTAGTTTTAAGCCCAAGCAATCTTTTAAACTCGACAGATACGAAGCTAAAATCAGCGCCGGTATCAAATAATACAGAAGCATAATGACCATTAAGAGGGAACGTACCAGTGACCACATTAGGGTCCTGTCGTGCATCACCGGCACCAATTACAAACGCCCGCCCACGGGCTTGGTTGTTGAGCTTGGGGCAATCCCTCTTCCAATGGTCGAGCGATCCACATGAGAAACAGGGCCTCGCTCCCCCATTCTTCTGTGCACCTGACCTGCACTCCTCTGTCTTGTGTCCTGTGCGCTGGCACTTTCCACAAATTATCCCACTCTTTCCCTGATAACCTGGCTTTCCGCCATTTCCACGTCCCGTGGCTACATACCCTTTTCCCTTTTTGTTCGGTCCACCCGATGACCCTTCCTTTTTCCCGTCATTACGCTTGCGTTTCCCGAACCTTGGCTTATTTCCCTGATCACTAAACCCAACCGCTGAACTTGCACCCACATTCTTGCCTTCTACACTGCTGGACTCAGTAAGCTTCAGTCCTGACACCTTCCGGATTAGAGTGCCTACTCGAATGGCGTCTTCAGTGAGGCTCATAGCAAGATCGATAGCCTCACGCATGGTCGTAGGTTTGGAAGCAGTGACCATGCCGCGAATTTGTGGCGCCAACCCGAATAGGTATCGCTCTACCTTCTTGCTCTCCGGAGTAATCAGACGAGGTACCAGTCGGGATAGATCATGGAACCTGGATGTGTACCCAGTCACGTCTGATCCAATCATAGCGTGGTTCCAGAATTCAGTCTCCAGCTTTTGTACTTCGCTTGCAGGACAGTACTCAGCGATCATGTGCTCTTTCAACTCCAACCAGGACATGGAGTAGGCAGCATCGTCTCCTAACGATTGTACCTGGTCGTTCCACCAGGTTAGTGCCTGGTCCAGGAACAGGTTAGTGGCATACATAACCGCTTGACGGGGAGTGCAGCTACTGATGCGGATCACCGCCTCAGTTTTCTCGAACCATTTAATTAGTCCGACGGATCCCTCGGTGCCACCGAAGTTGAATGGCTTGCAGTCCAGGAAAGCCTTGAAGGTGCAGCCACGCTCTCGCGAGGCCATTTCTGCAATAATAAGGTAGTATGTTATTATGAATTAGGAGTTTCTTAAAAAAAATCTCCCGTTACATTTATTTATAACCCTCTTACCATTGGGGGGGTTTCGCGTCGGTCACTCCCGGACCTATCCCGCGATCGCTCAGTGCGCGCGGCATCGTGTGCTGCGATTGCTTGAGCTATGCGCTCAGAGACTAGTGCCTCAAGCTCTTCGGGTGTTGCAGGTAGTCCTCCGTTTCCGCTGTTGCTACGAGTGGATGGTGCCATTTTTCTTCAATAATAAATTATTAAAGGTTAATTTGACGATCATGCATACAACATCGTCATATATATATAGCACAACCAACAACTCAGAACATAAACACAATAATCAACACAACATCACCATACCATCACAAATCACAATATATACAAGACAAGTAATAATAATCGTAGATAATCATAACAACACATTTCACCATAACATAATTCTCATTAATTTCAATTACCACGAGTACATGATTGTTTGTAATAACAAAATTTGGGGATACATCCCTCATACATCGTTACTTGAAATACCATAGAAACATAATGTCAAATACCGGCATAACCCGCTCGGCTAGGTAAAAATGTAGACGGGTGCTATAACCCGTGCTATGCTATCATTACTACTACTACTACCATGTCTTCAAAAGATTCTTCGGGTGCCTCTCTACTGTGGTGGTGGTGGTGGTGGTGGGTACTGGTACTGAGGGGCATACATGCTGATGGACATGCTGATCGCCATGATGCGATCGTACAAGAACTGGCGATGAGCAAAATGCGCATCACCCGTAATCCCACAATGTGCGTCCATGCGTAGTAACTCCTCGGCGTAGTATGCTAGTGCGTCTCTGGAGTCGATGATCCTGGCCCACATCAGTCGTGTCTGCTGCTCCATCTGGTTCACAGTGCGCTGCACTGTGTCTGTGAGGGTCTGGAAGTCCCTCTCTAAGGAGATCACAGTGGACCATGCTGGTCCAGACAGTGGGGTCATCACATGAGGCTGTGACGGCCCAGGTATGTCAGGGTAAGTCGGCTGGGATGGGCCGACTATGTCTGGTATCGGTAGTGATGGAAAGGGTTGGGCAAAGCCCGGTGGTCCAGTGGTAAAGTGGGGTGGTATCTGGTATGGGTCTCCTGCACCCAAAGGGTATGGTGCAGGTGGTGTCATCATGAAGGGAAACTCTGCACCCATGGTGAATGGTGCAGGTGGGGGTACTGTCAGTAGCTCAGTGAAGGATGGCATCATGGGAAAGGTGGTAATGGGTAACGTCATGGTGGCTGAGGTGGGTGATATAAGATCGGCCATCGAGACCATGAGTGGCTGTGTCACAGTGGTCCACTCCGGGGTGGATGCCACGACGGTGGGGGTAGGTGGGCTCGCAGTAGTGTATGCCGTCATACCGGCTCGGTGTAACTCAGAGCTACGGGCTGAGCTACCCTCAAGTATGTGCCCTGCGGAGGCTGGCCCCTCCTCTGGTACGGGCTCTGGTAGGGCGAGCAAGGCTGTCGGGTCAGAGGGGGCGTGCTCTATCACTGGAGCAATGGGCTCCTCCTGAGCAGCTGGGGGTATGGGTAGGGCTATGTGGTCCACAGGCGCCACTGACTCATCGTCAGAGTCGTCCGATATCCACCCGTTTCGTCCCCGGGAGATAGGCACAAGCATCATGCCTGGGGGAACGGGAATGTGAGGGGCGGGTAGTGGCTCACGCTCAGCGCGGGTACGCCATCTGTAGGGAGACTCCACGGTCTCTGATCCAGTAGGGGCTGGTTGCGACGGACCTGCGCAACCTACAGGGAAATCCCTGACAGCTCGGATGGGGCGTATCGGCAGTGGTGCCGTCGGTATCGGCACTAGTGGCAAGTCGGCCTGCGGTGCCTCCTCCATCGGTAGGTCAGCTGCTGCGACCACGTCATCTCCAGCGGGGGCCCAGTTCGGGTCCTCACTGGGGTCAGTCTCGTCCTCCATGCCTCCAATGGCAGCGTCTACCTCCATGTCCTCACTCTCAAGGTCAAGCACTACCACCTCGATCGGTGGGGGCGACAAGATCTGGATGCTGCTATCGAAACTCGGTGCGCCATTCTCAGCGTTCGACATCCCTGGCAAAAGAACCGTACTATTATTTATATATTCATTATTAGAAGGTTAGGGAGTACGTTTTCAGTAAACTTCCTACTTCTAATATTTAAGTAACATACATCAATACCCATGGCTAGCTTGGTCGGAATCTCTTCATACCCAATGTTCTTTGAAAATATACTTATTTGTATTTTGCATTTATATTTTGAAAGCCTTATCTTTTTGAACCAAATCCGGTTATAGTTTAGATTTTGAAAAACTAGTTCGCTATAACCTTGGCTCTGATACCACTTTCTGTCACACCACGACTACGGCGGAAACACGTGGCGCGACGGTTCAAATGGATAAAGCCAAGATTAATGCAAATCATAAGTAATTAAAGAAACGGGTCATTTATTAAGACGTCAAATCATGTCATATTATTCATACATAAACGAAAATTGTTTTTAATTGGAATAAGGAGGCTTCTCATATATATATCCCAATTCCTTGGGATAAAGAGGTGAAGCCTCTACATAACACCCGACGTCCCATTAAGAGATTCCCCCGACCACGCTCGCCATGCTTTCCATTATTCATCAATTACCTGAAAGATATGTTTAAAATCGTCAATATATAAATATTGGTGAGTTCACAGGTTTTAGTTATCAAAACATAAACTTTTGGGAATTTTCCATGTTATGACAATTTATAGGAGTTGCAAATTCCTACAATTCTACTTGAGCCTATAATCAAACCAAGACAACAATAATGCCCCGCCTCAAGTCGTTACTCGGTATTCTTACGACTTATTTTCAGAATACGTGCACCCCAGGCATACGCCGATGCATAATCGACGCTATCGATTAGGGGTGGGCCTTGTCAGGCACCAATAGTACTATTCAAATATTCCTTCGGTTTCACTTTCCTGAATTAATGATTATAGTAGTGAGGTCTCAACCCCGAGTGGCGATCATAACTCAAGTACCAACCCGTCATACATTTCCCTAACATATCTTTCCCCCGAAAACGTTAAAATAGTTTAAAGATGGGGCCGTGAAACTCACCTGAAACTGTGCTCGGCTCAAAGAAGTAAATAGCAAATTTGGTGGTCTCGCACCTACAAATGTTTCTAGGCGTATAAGTCACTACACCTATAGTGCGAGTGCCTTGGCAAGTTGTACACCCAACTCCCCGACCATGTGTTATCCCAATTCTCGTTTAATTAGACGCGCATCCTAGGTCCATTGGCGATGGGTTACCCTTTTCTTTATATATTAATCTTGTTAATATTACTTGTAACGTGTACACTATTATTCTCGACACAACTCTACCTAACGTATAATTATTTTCCCATTTAAATAATTATACTTAGGATCGTATCGTTCAGTATAATGTATTCTTATCTCCCGACCCGACTCACTTTGCCACATATTTATTTTCCCATTTAAATAAATATGCTAAGTTCTTGTCGTTCGACTCTTTATTTTTAAACGCCCGACTCAACTCACCATGCCGTACGTTTATTTTCCCACTTAAATAAACATACTAGGATTTGTTGGGAGTTACACGTTCGTAGATATACTTCACCTACTTGTCTCGGTTTTCCTTCTCGCGTATCTATTTTCCCATTCAAATAGATATACTAAAATTTCGTCGAGACAAGTATGTATCTATATATCGATGTGTGCGTTTTCCTTGTTGAGTCCATACGTTGTCTAACGTTTTAATTCATTAATCTTTCTCCCACGAATATTTGTTCCAACACTTAGGAAAGTGTTGCATAAGTTTCACCCATGTTATATATATTTTACTTCCAAAAATATATATTTTCACGTTTTGCCGCAATGGCATTTTTCTCTAGTTTGTCCGTTTATACGTCGTCGTTAGTTTACGTTACTAAGTCCATTAGTTAACTTTTTCCACATTTTCTTCCACTATCCGTTCTATGGTATATTATTCATACTTCCAATTCCGAACGTATATTTCTTGAAGAAAAATATACTTTTATATTTTTAGTACAACTAGTTACTTGTATCCCAAAAATGTTTCCGATACTTTTATATTCCCATTTATATAAAAGTATCCATTTTTGTACAAGTTTTCCTTAAGTTGTTACTTTTGTCCAATGTTTTACAAAACCTTTATTTATGTCAAAAACCTTAACTTATCCACTTATTTTTATAAAACACTTACTTTTATAAAAATGCATCTTTAAAATGCCTTTAAGTAGTTTGTCCAAGTTTATACAAACTATACTTGGAAAACTATTCTTTACGTTTTTGACACTAAACTTCCATAAACACATTCTTGGACCAAAGTTTCTAAAATACTTTATTTTAGTCCATCAACTTCCAAAGTTACAATATTAGTCTTTTAACTTATACTTGTTGCATTTTTCATCCAACCTTTTTAAGTTAGCATTTTCATCCAACTTAGTAAACTTTAAAAATCCATATTTCACATGTTTGATCCTTTTTACATTTTTCCACTTCCATTAGTCTTATAATCCATCCTAGATGCTATTAACATGTTTGTTTCACAGTTTTATCCAAAATACCAACTTTTCACTCATCTAAGTGAGTAGACTTTAATCATGAAGTTTTTACATGCAAGATCATCCAACCTATTTTCCTACATTCTTGACATTAGCTAGTCATCTTATGATGATCAAAACCATATTTTATCACTTATCAATCTCTTTCAAAAATAATGTCTTGATCGTCATTCTCTTTACATGCATGTTAATATTTTCGTATTTCATTAGCCATTTTATTAACAATAAAAATTTTAAGGTTCATCCATATCATCATTCATCCATTTTGTTCTTGTATGTTTATAAAATACACTTTTATATCTTAACCCATCAATGTACAACTTGCTCAAATAACACAATATATATGAACATTTAAATCAAAATAAGGTGAATACTTACAACTAGCTCAAGGCTAGGGAAGATGACAACCTTAGATTTGGATGGGGTTTAGTGTGTTTTTCCAAGTGGTTAAGCTCCAAGCTCTTGAACACACAAAGGGGTATTGGATGGATGAAGATTTAGAAGTAATTTGTTATTGTAAAAATTGAAAGAAAAGCTTGTGGGGATGGGGGTAAACTCACGGCCAAGGGAAAAAAAGAAGAAGAAGTTTTGTGATTTTGTTTCAAGTGGGTTATGTGTTATATTTAAATAAAAACCTCCAAATCTTTTATTATCTCTAGCTCCCACATGATTGGTTGATAATATATTGTTTGAGTATAAATCTTGGGGGAGTTATGCTAGTGGCCGAAAATTATAGAGAGAGAGAGGAGGAGATTGGTTAATTTCTAATGACCAATACTTTCTCATGCAAGCTTATGATTGATATCTTTCTAATGATTTTATTTAGTTAACTCAAGTAATCTTCATCTTGTATGGCCATGGGCCGGCCCCCAAGGGTGTCTTGTGGGACCCACTTTGCTAATTTATACCCATTATTAGTTAAGTTTTAACCTCTTCTCGTTCGGGTCTCGTCCGGGTATTTTTCGAGCTTTTATCGCGCGTCCACCGGATATTAAAAGTATCATTAGTAATATTTAATTATGGTCCGGGTTAAGCGTTGATAAATTATTTGGGCTCTTGCCGGGTGAATTTATTAGTTAGGCGCGTATCGGGTGCGGTACGCGCGCTTTATTCGTTACCGGGAGATTTGTGTAATAAGCTTTCGCGTATGGCTTTGGAGTTCCAAAACTCATTATATTTTGTGAAATTACGTTTTATTTTATATTCCGGCTGTCCGGGATTCGTTTCGCTTATTTAATTTTACCGGGTAATCGCCAGTGTCCATACCGGATAGATTTATTCGCACATGACTCCGTCATGTTTTGTCATTAAACACATGCATTCCTATGCATTATTTGGGAATTGCTATTATTCTAAGGCCTCAATTAAATAATCAACACATAATTATATTTAATTACGTTAATTACGTTAATTAATTAGTACGGAATTACCTTATTTTTGCCGGTTGTTACAAAAAACATATTTAAGAATGATTAATACAAACATAATTATTTGTGAATGACAAAAAAAAACTATCATAACAACATAAAAAAGATCTAGCTATGTTTCGTTCTTGATACCCATCTTCATCTTTAACACAAAACATCTCTTCACCTATAAAAAAAATAACACGTGTTAGTTGGGCTCTCCAAAACACATAATGAGACATCACTGACATGTGTAGTGTATTCTAAAACATATGTTTTACTGAAAATAACGTATGTCATATGAACCCTAACACATGTTAGTTGGGCATATACTAACGTATGTCATATGAACCCTAACACCTGTTAGTTAGGCACATACTAGCATGTGTTAGCATCACTAACATATGTATAAACAACAACAAATCTGCAGTGCCAAGTGTATCATACTCAATTTAAACACCCTATTCACCAAAAGATTAAAAATTCATAATCTTTAAAAAAAACATCACTTACCACAGCCACATCAGCAATGTCGCCTTCTTCCTATAGCTCACTCGTGAAAACCAACACTGGAACAGATACGCATGTTAGTTGGGATCCTCAAACACATAATGGGACATCACTAACATGTGTTGGGGCGTATACTAACATATGTTTTACTTAAAAAACCTATGTCATATGAACCCTAACACATGTTAGTTGGTCTCTTTCAAACAATTAACTCTAAACAAATAAAGTATAAACAGGTATAATATTATTTATTATGTTGGAGTAAACTAGCATACATTAAAAGGAAAATTCAACAATAAGTTATTTTTCGATGGAATAAAATTAATAAAGCAAAAGACATTAATAAAAATTTAATGAAACTTGATAGTGTAATAAAAAGTAAATAAACAATTATACACCTTTTGTTTTTGTCAATTACGATTTGAAAGTGTAGGATTTTGATGGATTTAAAACTAATTTATTATTCTTTTAACGAAATACTAATAATAATGATTCCGTAAATTAACCCAAATCACAATCAAAACTTAACGGACCTCTCTAAATCTAAATCAACCAATAGAAATGGACTAGAAGAAACCTTAATAGAGCAAAACCCAAGTCTGCCAACCCTGGGCCCACAATCTGACCCACTAACAAGCCCATTTCAGCAGCCCAACATCATCAAAACCCACCTAATCCTTTGATGCATCACAGAGTTTGGCATCTGCATTACAGCCGTCTGACTCACACCAAAACCTCACCTAGTCTTCTGCCATTTTGACTCGCACACATCACCAAACAAACATAAAATTATTATAACAAAGGCATAAACAATAATACAAATAGTGAAAGAAATAATACACAGTAAGTCGGGGCTTTGACCAGCAGCATCAATCGGAGATCTGACCAGCAGCATCAGTCGGAGATCTGAAACAGAGCATTAGTCGGAGATCTGAACAGATGGATCTTTTTCATGTCGGATATGGTGAAGATTCCATGTTATCTACCTGTATAAAGCATCATCGAAGGTGGATCCAGGTTATCGTCTTGTTGCCCTGTTTTCTTGAACGAGTATGTTCATCGTCATGTTGCTCTGTTTTCTTAAACGAGATGGAAGGTGGATCCAGGTCCTTGTTTTCGAATGCTTAAAGCAGATGCAGAGTGTTGTGAGGTTCGATGGTCTTTAGAGATAGAAAGAGAGGGATGTGAGGTTCGGAGCTCTGACCAGTAGCATCAATCGGACGATTGGTAGCAGTGGTGATGTTGAGGGCGGTGGTGTTGGTGGTGATTCTAGGTGGAGGTTGTGGTGTTTTCCAGATCTAATTCTTGTTCTTTAGAGATAGAAAGAGAGGGATAAGAGAGTATGATTTTGAAAAATAAAGTGAAAGAGAGAGGGAAGATATATATATATATATATATATAGGGGATGGATTAAGGGGAAACCCCTTCTTCATAAAAAACCCCTTAAACTCTATCATGACCATTGATCAAGTTTGATCAATGGTCCATGATTAATTTCAATTTAATAATCAAAAAGCAAGTGGGCCACTATAATATAAAATAGAATTAAGGGCAATATGGTAATCTTACTAAAGCAATTGGGCCACTTTAATTTTCTGAATCCTAGGTTTAAAAAGCTTGATTTGACCCTTGTCAAGTCACCTCTCTCCTACTTTCCAGCACCAATATTAACGTACGTTAGTGTTGTGATAGAAAATTCTGACCTCGTGTAAGACATTGCTAACATGTGTTAACAGGCATATACTAAAAAGTACAAAAATAAAAGAACGCATAAATTGTATATTTATTTAATAAATGATAAAAACGATCATTACAATCAATACTAAAAATGTATCAAAAAAGTTTTCATACATACATAATTATTTGTGAAATGATAAAAAAACTATCATAACATAAAAAAGATCTAGCTATGCTTCATTCGTGATACCCATCTTCATCTTTAACACGAAAACATCTCTTCACCTACAAAAAAGATAACACGTGTTAGTTGGACTCTCCGAAACATATAACGAGACATCACTAACATGTGTAGTGTAATTCTAAAACATATGTTTTACTGAATTAACGTATGTCATATGAACCCTAACACACGTTAGTTGGGCATATACTACGTATTTCATATGAACCCTAACATCTGTTAGTTAGGTATGTACTAGCATGTGTTAGCATCACTAACATGTGTATAAAGCAACACCATATATGCAGTGCCAAGTATATCATACTCAATTTTACAACTATGTTAATAGAACTACTCAAATACGATTAATAGGATTTGAAATCCAACAATAATAAATTTAAAAAATCAAATCAGAACCCTAGCACCTGTTAGTTGGGCATATACTAGCATGTGTTAGCATATTCTAAAATCAAAACACTAGCACACGAAATATATAATATAATAAAAAAACATCAGTAGCATGTGTTAGCATATTCTAAAATACATGTGTTACTAAAAATAACGTATGTCATATGGGTCCTAGCACCTATTAGTTGGGCATATACTAGCATGTGTTAGCATCACTAACGTGTGTGAGCATGTGTTAGCATCACAAACGTGTGTGAGCATCACTAACTGTTAGTTGGGTATATACTAGCATGTGTTAGTTGGGTATATACTAGCATGTGAAAACCAACACTATAACAGATACATATGTTAATGGGCATGACTAATATGTGCTAGCATATAGTAACATAAAAAGATTACACATTTATTCATCAATTACATCATTTACCACAGCCACATCACCAACGCCGCCTTGTTCAAAAAAAGCCTAACATGTGTTAGCATCACTAACGTGTGTGAACATACAGATTAAAAATATATCAATTTCTCTGCAAAAAATAGACCTAACAGATTAAAAAACATGGTGAAATATAAAAATATGTCCTCCTTTGATTTCATTCACACTAAAGACTTAAAACAATTCAAAAAAAATTCTTATAAAAAAAAAACAAAATTGTAAAATAAAAACATGGTGAAAATATAAAATGAAAGCGATAGATAAAATGGAGTAAAAAAAAAATAAAAACAAAATCATAAAATAGTAAAAACAAAGGTTGCCACGTAGCCACTGTATTCAATAGCTTCTTTCATTCAAAAATAATAAAAACAAATTGTATTCAGTAGCTTCTTTCATTAAAATAATACCTCCATCTTATCTTTGCATTCAAAACTAATAAAAACAAAATCATAAAATAATAAAGCAATCACCACCCATCTTATCTTTGCATTCAATAGCTTCTTTCATAATACCTCCAAAGTGACACTTAAAAAACAGATTCATAATATTCATGTTAAGAAACGTGTTCATAGCATTTTCAGATACACAAACATCCCCAAATCGACACCCCCAAAACTGAACACATAACGTTTTACAAAAATTATCGAGGGGTTTTGATACAAAAACCCAAATCCCAAATAGATCAAAACAACGATAACGATTGTATTAAACCATACCAGGAGTCTAGGACACGGAGAAAGATTGAATAATGGACCGGATGAAACACGATCAGGTTCTTCCCCGGTTTTCCTCCCCGGCCGGTGTCTCCTGCGGCAACCGGTGTCTTCTTCCCCGGTTGTCCTCACAACCAGTAAGTACCAAAATATCCAGATCCAGAGAGAGAGAGTACCAGCGATGTTTTTGTGTGTTGTGCCGATGAAGACAAACAATAGGGAAAACAGGGGTCATGGTGGTGGTTCTAGAGAGAGACAGAGAGAGGGTAGAGAGATGAGCTATAATCTGTGTTCAGACGGTGGCGGTGACGTTGGTTGTGGTGGTGGTGGTGGTGGTAGTGGTGGTGGTTCTAGAGAGAGAGAGAGAAGGGGGAGGGTAGAGAGAGAAGGCAGAGAAAGATTCTTGAAATTGAATTTGAAAAAAATGAAGAGAGAGAGGGGGGAAATCAGTTTATATAGGGAGAGAGAGAAAGGGGGTGATGAAAATGTCCAAATTACCCTTCCTAATATAATATTATCAAATATTGGCTTGGTTGATGTGGATCAATATGGTCCACTCAATGAGTTTCTTGGAGTTTTTCATCTTAGAAGGGTTTCTTCCCTATACTTCCCCTATATATATATATATATATATATATATATATATATATATATATATATAGGCTAAAGGGATACTAGAAACCCTCCAAAATGAAAAAACTCCCGCAAACCCATCTTGTGGCCTTCATTGTTCCATATCACCCATTAGTAGAAATATTATTTTATTGTCTTAAGGGGTATATTAGACATTTCCCTCTTCCCCCCATTTAATAATTTGAATTTTTTATTCCCCCTCCTATATAAAGGGACTTCTCTCTCACATATACACACACTCTCTCTCTCTCTCTCTCTCTGTTAACAATATTGTTGAAGATAGATCTGGATTTGTTGAAGATGAAACCGATCTTGTTGAAGATCAAATCTTTGTATCTCCTTCCATATTGTTTTAATCAATCCGATGACGCCATGGACGCCGTCCAACTGTAAGTATCATTTTTATTTTTGTTTTTGTTTTTTTATCAACTATAAGTATCACAGTGGAAACAAATAACAATAAATTCATTACAAGAATTTCCCTTTATCCAACCATTCTTCTTCTTATTAAAGTATTATTATTCATTTGATTATTATTATTATTGTTTCGCCTGTTGCTTTTTATTATTCATTTGATTATTGTTTAATGACCCCTGTTTTGACGAATCAACGTCTGTTGCTTTTATGTTTGATTTTTTTACTAAGTTGGAATCAAATCTATGTTCAAGTAATACTAGTCTCCATAAACCCACTTGTTCCCTTTTCTTTTTCCTAACTGATCTCTATATTTTTTGTTTGTTTAATGACCCCTGTTTTTGATAAAAACACAAATGTGAACAGAACAGACGCACGTTTAGATAATAATCAAGTTTATTCAAGTTTAGATAATAATCAAGTTTAGATATTTTAGTGATTCTAAATGATCCCTGTTTGTTAAATTCTATTTTTGATAAATGAACCCTGTTTGTTAAATTCTATTTTTGATAAATTATAATAATCAAGTTTAGACTTTTATTAATCTTTTTTTGTAATTCAAATAAGTAAATATATAAAACAATATGTTGAAGTTGAATGTTAATTTGAACAAAGATTTTGATTTTTAATATGATTTTGAAAGGGGTTAGAAAATATTTAATGGTTAGAGTTTGAATTTGAGCTAATTAGTGTTTGGTAATAAGAAGTTGTTTGTGATGGTTTTGAAAATGTATGTTTGCATCGGTTTCGCATGTAACACCATAACTAATCATGTTTACACATAGGTAGCATACGTTAACACGTAGGTTTACATATTAATTAACCTTTTTTATATGTTATTATTATTAATATGTTTTTTTAATCAAAATTGGTGAATTTTAATGTCTCTTAACATATGCAACAATATGTCTGATTTGTTTTTTGCCAGTATGTGCATGTTTGTATGAGTATTATAATGTGTGAAATGTATGTTTGCATCTGTTTCCTATATTGCGTCTGTTTCGTATGTAACAACAGAACTAAGTTGGTATATATTAGTTACCGATTAGTTACCGAGTTCAGTAAAAGTGTTAACTTGAAAATGTTCACATAAAATGTTGTTAATGATTTAGTGGATCAGGTTCTATTTGTTGTTTTGGATGGTTGGTTTCATGTAGAACCACTCAAAGGAAAAAGTTCAGTTTCATGTATATACTCTTTCGTGTTAATGGGTTTGATAACCGGTTTGTTAGTATCAAAGTATAATTTTGATATACACACCTCTTGATTTAGATTACCAATATAAATACAATATAATATACCATGAGAGGGTTGTAAACTAGCACAAAATGAGCATCAGGTACTACATTATCGTAACCGCTGCATTGCGTAGGTTTCCGACATTATGTGCTTCAATATATGTCACCCTGCTGCAACGCGTGGGCACCCCTCTAGTATAGATAATGCATGAGACAATGGTAGTTTAAGATACCCAAAAGTTAAGAACTTTATTTTCATAAACAACCCTAAAATGAGGGTAAAATAGTCCTTTAAACACTTTTGCACTTTAATACATCATCTTAGTTACATTTTAATCACTTAAACTTTGCTCAACTTTTCCTTATTTAAATTGTAGTTAAACTCCTTTTTCTTGTTTTAAGCAAACCATCGACCAAGATTTTTAAAAAGTTATTTTTTTCTTAGGTTAATACTTTTTGCAAAAAAAAAATAAAAATACATCATAATAATGAGCATTTTTTAATATGGTGTTGTTAATTATTTTTTAATTTAAATTTTTTTATGTGCTACGTGATTAACAATATCTGAGAGTGAACAACAACTAAACCCTTCACTGAAGCTAAACAAAAGAAAGATAAAACTAAACCAAAATCAATTGAAAACTGAATTAACTAGCATCCGATTTAACTTAAAATTGGTTATCGTTTTCTTTTGTAACCTTAGTTAACAAAAATCTGTCAAACTGAAATAGAACCATTCATATATTTATAACAACGTGCTAGCGCGATGTAGTAGGGAGCACAAACACTTCTAATGGTGCACGATTGTGATAGGTTCAGTTACTAGCCTCAACCGAAACAAAAATCAACATTATCAGTTTATCGATCTTATTAACCAAACGATTAATTGGTTTAGTCAATTTGGTTAGATTGTTAGTTTTTATTTCATTTTAGTTAATTTTGGTTAGTAACCAAAACCAAACTTTGGTTAAAATTTTTGCTTAGAAGTACATGAAATGGAGATATAAATACATGAAATGGATGTATAAAAGATATATAGGCAAAAAACTTAACCAAAGTTTGGTTTTTGTTGTTAACCAAAATTAATTATACCAGACTAAAAACCGATAATCTAACCATATAAATTGAACCAAATAATCGTTTGTTTAATAAGATCGATTAACTGATGAGTTTGCTTTTTGTTTTGATTGAGGCTAATATTAAACTAAACCAAATCATACAAACCCTTAGAAATGCCTGTATTCTCCGCTACCTCATGCAAACACCCTACTAGCCCATCTTTTTTTTTTGAAAGGCAAAAGACTTTATTACCAAACCCAAAAGATTACAACATGTCTAAACTAGCAAGGTGCTAGATAGATAATTTACAACAAACCAAGCCTGACAATAAAATTAGACATTTAAATCAAAAGAAATCCATTTGTTCCAATCCTTGGGGATGTGCTTTCCTCTGTTTGTGATCCAATTATATGACACGGATTGAATTTCTCCCAGGCTTTGTTCTAAACACGGCCTCTTTCCTGAAAATATCTTCTTGTTTCTAGTTGTCCAGATGACCCAAATAGACGATAAAATTACAGCTTTGATAATCTTGCGTCTGGTAGGTCCGATTCCGCTGATCTTGTGCGCCCTTAAAATGTCCCGGAATTCGAAGGTGAAGATTGGAGGGATACGACACCATTCACTGACCTTGCTCCAAAGTTGAGTAGCAAAATAACATGAAATGAACAAGTGCTCGGCTGTTTCTGTGCAGTCGTTGCAGAGGCTGCAGATGTCCGAAGAGCTGATGATTCTTCTACGTGTTAGTCCATCCAGTGTTGGTATGCGTTCCTGCTCGCTTCTCCAGACTAGGAGGTTAACTTTCTTAGGCACCAGGCTGCACCATTCGAAGGGGTAAAATGGTACAACAGAGGCGGAAAGCGAATGACGACATGAAGCGATTGAGAAGGCCCCATCTTTCTCGAGTTTCCAGTTCCAGCCGTCCGAGTTGTCTGATAAGTTGCAGCTTTGTAGCATGATTATGCAATCGTTTAGCTCCTGAGCTTCCAGTTCCTGCGAAGGTTCACGGCACCAATCCCAACCCAAAACCCAACTATTGCCCTGATGTGAAATACGGGCTGCCACGTTGTAGCTTTTGTTAGATTCTAATAAAAATAAATTTGGAAATGTGTACCTTAGTGGTTGTTCGCCGCACCAGCAATCTAACCAGAACCGGATCCCCGAGCCATTTCCTAACACACCCTTAAACAGATCATCAACCCGGATGTTAACGTCATCAAAGTCTTTACCCACCTTTATGATAGAATTCCAGACTCCGGCAATAGAGGTTTTAATAGGCAAGTATGACCAGGCGCGCGCATTGTGATGAATTGAGTCGATAACTTTTCGCCAAAGCCTCGTTGGTTCAGTTTTATAGCGCCACCACCATTTAAGTATTAAACTCATGTTCATGTGTTTCAAAGAACCCAACCCGATGCCCCCTTTATCCTTCGGATTGATTACTCTTTCCCAGGCAACCCAAGCCGTTTTGGTTTTTTCGTCATTCCCACCCCAAAAGAAACGCCTCCTCAATTTTTCAAGTTGATCAATGACAGCTTTCGGTGCTCGGAAAAGAGAGAAGTTGTATAACGGGAGACTGTCTAGGACCGCTTTAAGGAGGACGACTCGGCCTCCCATGGATAACGATTTTGCTTTCCATTTGGATAGTCGCCCGTTGCAAACGTCTATAACTTCTTTCCAGTGGCGTGGCTGATTCATGTTGGCACCGATGTTTACTCCTAGGTACACACAAGGTAAGGCTCCCTGATTTACATGGATGGAGTTGGCAGCCTCCAGTAAAGAAGCGCTATTAACCCCAACACCAAAAAGCTTCGTTTTGTGGTGGTTCATCCGTAACCCGGATATTAGATGGAAGCATCTAAAGATCCGGTTAATGTTGCCAATGTAGTGATTATCCCAATTCCCCAATAACATAACATCGTCAGCGTACATGAGGTGGGAAAGGGATAGATCGGATGAGGGCAGTTTAATACCTTCAATGACACCCAGGGCTTCGGCCTTTTCTAAAAGACAAGAGAGGGCTTCCATAGCTAAGATGAAAATGAAGGGGGAGAGCGGGTCACCTTGTCGGACACCCCGATAGCATTGAAACTCCCATGAAGGAGAGCCATTAATGAGAATGGACGCTCGAGCCGAATGAAGTATACCCCGGATCCACATCCTCCACCTATCCTTGAAACCCATTTGCTGAAATACTGAGTCGATGAAATTCCAATTAATGCTATCGAAGGCCTTTTCAAGATCCACTTTGAGCAAGAAAATAGGCTTTTTGTATTTTTTGGCCCAGGCGATGATTTCATTTAGGATCAAGGGACCGTCGAGGATGTTCCTGCACGAAAGAAAACCGGACTGGAATTCGGAAATGAGGCAGTCCATTACCGTTTTTATCCTATTTGCCAAGACCTTTGAGATGATTTTCGAGATGCATCCTATTAGACTGATGGGTCTGTACTCGCTAAGTGACACCGGGTCGATGTTCTTAGGAATAAGAACTATGAAGGAGGATGCACAGCCCCGATTAATGGTTCCATTTTCATAGAATTCTGCCATAACCCGGATGATATCATCCTTGAGAAGGTCCCAAAAATGTTTGAGAAAGGCGAAGTTGAAGCCGTCCGGGCCCGGCGCCTTGTCACTACCACAATCCCAAACCGCTTGCTTGACTTCTTGAGGTGAAAACGGATCCACCAGCTTGTTTGCGATCTGGTCTGGGAGTTTTTTAATGTTTGGGCACGTAAAGGATGGACGTTGCTGCATCGGTTCAGCGAATTTAGTGGCAAAAAATTTTCGGGCTTCCCTTTTCATATTGTCCGGATTATTACACCATTCCCCGTTGACCATAAAGCCACTAATGCGCTTGCTGTTGTTATTAAAATTGACCATCCCGTGAAAGAAACTAGTGTTCTCGTCCCCTTCAATAGCCCACTTCATACGCGAACGCTGCATTAAATCACGTGCCATTTCTGATTTCAAAGCTTCCCGGTCCTTCTTGGCGTCTGCCCATTTGGTGGATTCTTCATCGGTTAATGGACGTGTCTCGAGTAGGCTATCCAAAGAATCAATAGTCTGCTCCAGTTCCTTTTCTCTAGAGATTCTCCTTTCTTTTTCGGTTGTGAGCCAGGCCCGAATGGCCTCCTTGATGGACTTAAGTTTGCTTGCTAAAATGATGTCGGCGCTGCCTGAAAACGTAGTGCCTTCAACAGCCCCTTTAACCACGTCTTCAAAGCCGGGAGATGACAACCATGTGTTGAAAAAATGGAATGGCGAGGGACCGTAGTTGATCGAGTCTGTTGAAAGAACGAGTGGGCTGTGATCCGAATCCCTACGCGGTAGTGCTAGAAGCGTTGAATCAGGCCACTTATCCCAGAAGCTGTGATTAACCAATACCCGGTCGATTTTGCTTAGTTTGGTACCCCCATCTGAGATTCTTGTGAATTTCCTTCCACCCATCGGGTATTCGAGCAACCCGTTGTCAACAATGAATTGGTTAAAAGCGTCCGCGCATGATGGATTGAAAGTGGTGTTCATTCTTTCTTCAGCGGCCCTTACTGCGTTAAAGTCGCCCATAAGAATCCAAGTCCCACCCATATTATCCATGTGTTCCGAGATTAAATCCCACAGAATTTTCTTGGCAGGGACGCCTTGAGGGGCATAGACATTGGCTATGTGGACCGGTTCATTAGATTGCAAGAGAGTCCCAGAAAGAATTAGTACCGACCTGTGTTGGATGGCTTGTGAACATTTGAAAGTTCCAGGGTCCCATATGCAAAGTAGACCCCCAGAAGTTCCTTCCGCATTGACCCATTCCGTTGCCATGGGGCGCCTACCCCAAATCTTGTGTGCCTGAATTTTAGACCCATCGGATCTCATCGTTTCCTGTATTGCAAGAAAATTAACCTTCTGACTTCTAATCAGTTCACCTGTGGAGAGCATTTTGGGATCCTCTCCAATCCCACGTATATTGTATGTCATAAAAATCATTGGGCAACAACATTGTCTCCTTCCTCCCGGATGTTACTTTCCAACTGTTCTTCGAACCCATTCAGGTTGATGCCGATTGCTTCACCAAGGATGGTTGTAGCAACCGCTTCCTGATGGACCTGGTCTGGTTGGGTGATAATGGGTGGAACGGTTAGGGATTGGGGGGCAGTGGGGGGAGGGGTGGGGTGTGGGGGAGGAGCGGTGGGTAAGGTAGCAGAGAAGGAAAAGGGAAGGTTAGGGTCAGAGGGGGAAGGGGTGCATGAGGGGTGTAAGGAGACCGGAGGGGGAGGAGGGGGTGGCAGGGGGGCGGATCTGGCAGGTGTACCGATAAGAAAGTTAAGGTTGTCAAGGTGGGTGATAGGGGGAAGAGGTGGAGGTGGGTCTTGATTGGGAAAGGCTTGGAGAAACAGGTCCACGGTTTGAAAAGAGGGCCCAGGGGACGGTAGTGGGTCAACATTTGAGTCCAGCCTGGGTCTCTTCCTTGAGACAGGCCCACAATTGCTCGTAAAAACAGGCCCAATAGGATGGTGAACAGGAGGTGGGGTAGTGACTGTGTTCAAGGTTGAGTCTGAGGAATCAAAATTGTTTTCGAGGGACCCACTCGCATTTAATACCTTGGATGAAACATTCCCATTCACGTAATCATTATCTTGGTTATTGTGAATTGCATTAATGTTGTTGGTTTTTTCATGCATTAACTCATCCGAGTGCACCAAGCCCGAGTGACTCTTCGCCTGTCCTTCATTCTCTTTCTGACCGTTCGTTTCTTCAACTGGATTTTTACCGGAGACAGCTTCCGGCGCCATTTCCGGCTCCACCGTGTTGTAAGAATTCTCATGCTCCAGGTGGATGGTTTGCAACTGATCATTAGGAATTTCCCCTTCTTCGACCTCAACGTCATTCATATCAATTTCCATTGTGTTGTTAGTTTGAAGGGTAAGTTTACCGGTGTCGACGTTGGTTGTCATGACCCATGACTTGGATGTTTCGCCTTTAGCTAAGGTGAAGTCAGGGCTCCAGTTCTCTTCAACCTCAACGACCCAAACCCGGAATGATTGATTGTGACACTTAACCGTGAACTGACCCTCTATCTTGTTACCATGATTCACCAGCAAACCAACCTGCTCAGAAGCAAGGTTACCATCCATAACCGAAGCTACCGATTCATGGACGACTTTACCAAACCTTTCACCAATGGTGGTGAAAACTTTGCCGTCCCAGTAGTGGATAGGTACCCCCATGATTTTGATCCAGGCTATACGCTCAAATGGAAGTGTTTGGTTCGACCATTCCACGAGGGAGGTGAACCATTTTGACCATGTCTCCTTTTTATCCGAAAGGAAGGATCTAGCCAAGTTGACGTTCAGAAAGGTAAGAAGGACGTTCATTCCTCCAACATATCTCAAGGTGACTCGGTCCGTGTCCGCTTGAGATAGGAACTCTTCCATGCATGCAAGTCTATTCAAATCAATGGCTTTCCCAATCAAGGAGCATTTTGACCAGGAAAGAGCTTCGAGAGGGGGTCTGTTTGGGATATGTATCTCTATGACATTTTCGACATTGTCTCTAACACCTGTGGTTATCTCCCGGTATGATAGGTCACCCAAGGGTCTCCAGGTTTTTGTTGGGGGGTGGTTGGAGGTTTGCGGTGGTGGGGGAGGGGGGGTGGTGGTGGTCGGTGTGGGGGTGGAGGTGGATGATGGGGGAGACGAACAGTCCTCCGATGAGTGTGGTTGGGCGGTGGAGGGAGTCTATCATACTTACCAAACTTTGCAATATTAACAACTGTGCGATTGGATCCGATGGATACTTGGCTGAGGGTTTTGGCAGCTTCCGACCCGTCCCCGATATCGTCAAACCTGATGAATGCAAAATAATATTGGACTAGCATATCTCAGGTTTGACGAAAAATTGTAACGTTGCCGGAGCCGACTAAAGACGTCAAAAAAGACGTCACCTCTCCTTTCTTCCGATCTTTGATTTGGAATGGTGTACGCGCCGGGAAACGAAGACGCGCCGCCGCGTGCGGCGGTGCTCCATCGGAGCTCTGCTCCTCTCCGCATCTCTCTCTCTCTCTGTCAGACATTTCAGAGATGGTTTACATGGCTATTGTGGTTGCGTTTAACATGGTTTACATGGCTATTGTGGTTGTGTTTAACATGGTTTACATGGCTATTGTGGTTGCGTTTAACATGGTTTACATGGCTACTGTGGTTGCGTTTAACATGGTTTACATGGCTACTGTGGTTACGTTTAACATGGTTTACATGACTACTGTGGTTGCGTTTAACATGGTTTACATGGCTATTGTGGTTGCGTTTAACAAACTGTTTGGTAAAAAACCACAACAACGTTACAAATGGGAGCCATTTCAAGATGATGTTAAGCTGGGAAGCTCTGTTTATCCTCTGGTTCTTGTTCAAGTTCCAATGTACAATGAGAAAGAGGTTGGTTTTTTTTACATAATTGCTCTGTTTTTGTTTTTGTTTCATGTTTTGGATTTTAGTGTTTTTTAAATAATTTATGTAAACAGTTTTATAAGCTTTCCATTGGAGCAACATGTGTGTTTCTATCGGAAAAAAAAAAATTATCACTGTCACCCGACTCTCCACTGTATAATTAGTTGATCGAAGCTTTAGACAAGTAATCGGTTTTTATAGTGAAATGAGAAAAAAAAATGTTACTTCTTTTCAGTAAATAAATTAAATATTTAAATATCACTCATCCGTTCGAAATATATTCATTTCGTCAACCAATATACACTTTTTTATTATATAAAAAAGATTGAAAGTTCTAATTCTATATATTATATATATATATATATATAACTAGCTGATTACCCCGGGAGGGTCCCGGGGTTGATAAATCTAATTTTATGTGATAACCTATTACAAACGGCACAAGTTAACTAACCACAAAATCTTCCAATCATTGCATGTTCACAGTATTCTAATCAGTAATAACTCATATTCCCCACAAAATCTAATTTTACGTGATAACATGAACACTTTGTGTGTTTTTTTCCTGTATGAACGAAACCCCACAAAAAATAGTCGATTTTTTCTCCGTTTTTTATATAGCACTATGGTACTCGTTGGAAAGATAATAAAACGCTCGTTAATTTGGTGTAATTTTTTTCTTTAAAAAATCCCGTATATAAAAGATATAAACGTTTAAAAGTTATAGGAGGAAAAATGAGAGATAAAATTTTAAATTTATTTTTAAATTCTTTTTCCTAAAATAACTCAATTTAATTAAAAAAGGAAACAATTTAAAAACACCAAAAACTCTCCATTATGATGCCACGTGACACAAGGTTGAAGTCTCCATTGCACGCCACGTCAGCAAAAGTCTTTTCTTTTATATATATATATAGATTAAAGATTGAATGGTCTTAGGAACAGTAAAATAATTAGACAAAAAACGTGTATTATTTACGATGCTGCCATGGAAGGCTTTTTTGTAATTTTATGGTTTACATATTATCTATCTATATCCTAATCGGTGGAAATTACATGTCCTTTCTTTCTATTTTTTGTTCATTTACATTTCCTCTCTTTGCATCTATTTTTCCTTTCACTTTTTGTATTATTACTTTTTAGTTGTTTTGCTATGGCAAATATACTTTTTAAACATAAGAATGTTTTGGTTTTTTCTTTCTTTTAATTTCTTTGTATATATATGTGAGTATATTGCACCCACAGTTTAAAGTATATTTCGTGTTTATTTTTAATGTACGTTTTAATGTCGATTTCGTTCAGAAATGAGCCAGATCAAATATATTACATTATATTTTGATTCAACGGCATAAATTGAGTCCATCTAAGTTTCAACGTAATTTTTTTTGAAAATGATATGTAAAGTTTCGAGCTGGTGTATGTTATGACGTAAAATGTCGATAATAATCTATACATAATTACTCCGCATAATCAGTACAAACTCGAGTTTGTCTACATTTCGACGTAAAATTGGTATACTCTTTCGTGTGAATTTGCGTTTGTCTACGTCAATTGTGTGTAACACATTGTATCTTACGCACTGTGTTTTCGACTTCGTGTGTTACTGCACCATTTGACCCGCCGTGCGCCCCCGCAACGCGCGGCGGGCAAAATACTAGTTATCATTAATGCATGAATTGTATCTTCTTCGGTGGAAATTTTTTCCGATGAGAGAGTGAGTAGAGAGAGGAGAGAGAAAGTGAGGAGAGAGAGAAGAGAGAAAGTGAGGAGAGAGAGAGACCGATGAGAAGTGATGGAGGTTAATTAATATTAATAATTCTGCACGTCTTCCTGGGTAAATAGACACGTGTCGCATAGTTATTGGTCCTCCACTGAAGTCTCACGAAGACGCCTCGAGATCTGTGATCCGACTCTCCCAAGAGACGGGAGGTGGCTAGTTTGGTAAAAAAAAGTTGATCAATGGCTAAAATGGTGATTTTCCCATAAATTATTCTTTCCTCTTTCTCTGCCCTACTTATATAACTTGCATTTTTTTACCCATTATTTTGTAATTTACGTTTTTAGCCTATATGGCTTTTTTTATCCCCTACTTTTGTAATTTATATTTTTTGCCCTTGCTTTTGTAATTTACATTTTTGCTCATATGTTTTATAACTCCTCGTGCCGCTTAAGTTTTAACCTTCGCGTTTTTATCCCTTGCACTGTTACTTCATTTTTACCGCCATAGCTCATTCATGTTTTAAACCGTGCATTTTTACACTATAAATCTATTTTTGCACCTCCTCAACTTTAAAATTTTCATATCGCTAAAGCATTAGACTGTCCGTTGTGGCCCGCGAGCAGCCTGCCGCGAGCCACAAATCAATCCACGTGGATTGCGTGAACCACAACATACCTGAATGAACACTGCCGCGAGCGAGCTGAGGCGACCCAGCTCGCGTGTAATAGCGAGGAGAATTTGAATGCTGGGCGATTTTTGTTTTTTTTTTTTTGTTGTTTCTTTGTTTGTGTATTTGGTATTTGATGAAGGTGATGAAAAATGAAGAATGATGAAGATGATAAAGAATGATGAAGAATGAAGAGTGAGTTGCAGAGAGAGAGGAAGAAGATGAAGTGATTTTGTTTTTTTGTTTAGTTAGTTTGTTTCTGCATTATGTTTTTTTTACACAATTTCAGATTTTATTATTATTATTATTATTATTATTATTATTATTATTATTAATCTTTTTATTATTATTTATTTATGTTTGTTAATGTTTTATATTTTGTTTATTAATGTTTAAAATAATAAAGTTTAAAAAATAGTAATGTAAAAAAAATTGATAAAGCTGCTACTCACCTCTAGCCACAACAGCATCAAGTGAGCGACTAGCAACTTTATCAAGCTACCAACTAGGCGCTGACATGGCGCAATATGAGAGGATAGAGCCATGGCTCACCTCTGGCCACAACGGATAGTCTTATATAACGCTTCAGTAATCCATCTGATGCTTGCAATATACCTGCGCGCACGGGTCTAATTGCTAGAAATTCGAAAATGATATGATTAGCTATAAATACGAGTTGGTCAACGTTTCAACTTAAACATTTTTTTTTATTTTTGAAAATTTTGAGTTTATCCTTTTCATACATTTACTTGAAAACAAAAACTATTTTTTTACGTACAAATATTTATATATGTGTCGGTATAAATACGAATTTATCTATGTTTTGTCATAAACTTTTTTCTCTTTTGGAAAATGAATGACGTCACATATAATACGTTTTCATGCTTATTTTATGTGCGCTTCCAGTTAGTTCATGTTTTGATTTAAATTTTGTTCCGAACCGAGTTAAAAGCATTGTGTTTTACACTTTTAGTAATTGTCTTTTACGTATTGTGTTTTACAAATTGTATATGCGTATTGTGTTTTACACTTCGTGTATTCGTGTATTATAGTATGGTTCGACCCGCAACTGGCTCTAGACAAAATGCTAGTTTGAACTAAAAATTGAAAGAAAGTGAGTGGAGTCTCCACTCTCCAGCCGGCCGAACCACACATCAGTCTCACGTGCATTTGCTGACTTGTCGATTCGTTTTCAGAATACGACACTTTCGTCTTTGCTGTTGGATTCATATTATCTTTGTCTACTCTTATTATTCAAATCATCCCAGATCTTGCCTTTTAATTTGTAAGTTATAAATAAACTCTCTCCACATCTTTTTATAAAAAAAAAAAAATAACCCTTTTCATCATCTGTTTATTCGATCGGATCTAAGGCATTGTAGACATGTCGAAGGCTGGAGCATTTGATCTTGCATCTGGGCTTGGTGGCAAAATCGAAAAAAACGATGTTCTTTCTGCTGTTGATAAGTAAGTAGTTCCTGTGTGTTTGATTGTATTAAGATCTGTAATGTTTAGAAGTGTGTTGAGTTTTGAAATTGGTTTTATTAATTTGTTACAAAGTTATATATGCATCTTGCATGTGATGTGAGTGTATGGATATGTGATTAAAATGTTGGAAATATAGATTTGTTGTAATAGTGTTTTATTATGAAAATGACTTGTATTTGATGTCATGATGTTTTGGACTCGATTAATCTTCGGCGCTTTTGAGATGATTATTATGATTTCTAGGATTAAAATGATTTTTGTTTGAGTGCGAAAGGAATCATATCGAAAACATCTTTATATAGGACTACAATAGTTATGGTTGTTTTGCTTGATGTGAGCATGTGCACATATTTATTGTATGTGACTATGTGGTTTCTATTCATTAAAAGAATGTTTAATGAATGTGTTCTCTTTGTATTGTGTTGCTTTAACTTTAAGGTAAAACAAACAAATACCAACTTTTTATGTAATTTAGATAATGTATTTACTCTTTACGCGAATCGATAATTACCTCAAAATGTGGTGAAAGTAGTACAAGTAACAATGGTGCTTGAAATACAACAACAACAACAACTGTATCTAGTAAATCCCACAAACAGCGAAACTGTTGGTAGGGTATAGGGAGAGTGAGATGTCAGATGTAGGCAAACTCTAACTCTATCCCTAAGAATAGAGTTGAGACTGCTTCCAGAGAGACCCTCGATTAAAAAAAGTAGTGAAAGAGTAACAAGGTAAAAATAGAAGTAGATATAACATCGTAAAACAATATATATTGAAACGTATAACAGTAAATCATTGCTATAATATTGGTAATTACTAGTTTGATGTATGATGTCAAAGTAGAATAATTGACGGAGAACCAAGTTAGTTGCATTTATTTTTTAGGATAGAAATATTACTATGTTAGCTTGGAAAGTTTCATGTGTCATTTTGTGGTCTTTGCTACAGGTATGAGAAGTATCATTCCGATTTTGGAGGTGCAGAGGAAGACAGAAAGGCTAACTACACCGACATGGTAAGTAGCATTTCCTGGTTTTACGGAATAGTTCCGTTTATTCAAGTACATATATTCTTTGGTTATCTATGTCAATAAACTGTGGAAGCAATACTGTTTTGTTATAGGTTAACAAATATTATGATCTTGTAACAAGCTTCTATGAGTATGGTTGGGGAGAATCATTCCACTTTGCTCCAAGGTTGACACCCTATTGGTTACAGACATTATGATCATTACTGTAGTTTGGTTCTTTGGTTAGTGCTAAAGATTGTATTCGTTTTAATTTACAGATGGAAAGGGGAATCACTTCGAGAGAGCATTAAGCGACATGAACATTTTCTTGCTTTACAGCTAGGTTTGAAGCCTGGACATAAGGTCTTATATTAGTATATTATAGTCATTTCCTACTTATCATTAATGTTATAATTGATACCAACTGTTAAATGTTTGTATTAAGATATTAAAATTCTGTTTTCAAAAGGTGTTGGATGTAGGATGTGGAATTGGTGGACCACTGAGAGAGATTGCTCGATTTAGGTAATTGATTCGTTCTAGTGGCTAACTGAATTCTGTATAAATAAAGTTGAATGGTATTTGTCAATCATTAACAAGTATAAGTATCTTTTTTAAGTAATTGACTCGGGTCAACTTGTGGCAGTTCTACATCTGTGATGGGCATAAACAATAACGAATATCAGATTACAAGAGGAAAGGTAAAATTATCTTGTGATACTAATTACTTAGCAAGATGGATTCCTGAAATTTTATATGTCTAAATTTGCTTCAGGCACTCAACCGAGTTGCAGGGGTTGACCGGACCTGTGACTTTACAAAGGTTAGTTTCTGTCGAACATTAAATAAATATATTAAGCATATGCATAGGTTTGGTTAAAGAGACCTGATTGTAATTTTGTGATCCAAAAATGTTACAGGCTGATTTCATGAAGATGCCATTTGCTGATAACAGTTTTGATGCAGTGTATGCAATTGAGGCTACATGCCATGCTCCAGATGCGGTATATATTTTTCGAAGTTTATGGTTTTAATTTATCTTTGGCATTTCCTGTCTCGTATATTTTGGTTTTATATACTATATTACTGACCGAAGGTTGGATGCTACAAAGAGATATTTAGAGTACTGAAGCCTGGTCAGTCATTTGCTGCATATGAATGGTGCATGACTGATGCGTTTGACCCCAATAACCAAGAGCACCAAAAAATCAAGGTATACAGTGCTACTTTTCAGACACCTTAAGTCTTATGCAACTTAAGTTTGACCTCAACTAATATGTAATTCAAAAGCACCAATATTTGAATTCATGCATCTACAAGTCTATGTAGCCCATTAAATCTGTTAGTAAACATGAGCGAGGTCCGGCAGGATGGGTAAGTGGCCAAACAGGTTTAGGTTGATATGGGTCGTTTTTAGTACAAATGGAAATGGGTCAGGTTGGATTGACCTGCAAAAACCTTTTTGTCCATTAAAAAAAAGTTACAAACTTTTAACGCGTTATCAATGATCTATTAAAAGTTTAAAACAAAATTATTACAACATTAATCGAAATGTTTTGAATAATGCAATTTAGGAGGTTGTATTTACTGAATTTTTAGCAGGCAGAAAGTTATGTATATTTTCTTGATAAATAACAGGCAGAAATTGAGATTGGTGATGGCCTTCCAGACATAAGATCGACTAGACAATGTCTTGCAGCTCTAAAAGAAGCTGGCTTTGAGGTGAGTAGAACATAGCGACATCTTTTACTCATTTTGTTTTTGCAAATAAAGTGACAATTTTTTTTTTTTGGGTATAAAAGGTTATTTGGGAAAATGATATTGCAAAAGATTCACCACTTCCATGGTACCTGCCTTTGGATACAAGTCATTTCTCTCTTAGCAGTTTCCGTCTCACAGCTGTCGGACGCTTTATTACTAAAAATATGGTATGTGTTTCATATAAAAATGTAAAAAAAAAAATTGTTTAAACGAAAAAAGATTAGTGCGTTGATATGTTTTTCTATTACAGGTCATGGGTCTAGAATATGTGGGACTTGCCCCGAAAGGAAGCCAAAGGGTTCAATCCTTCTTAGAGAAAGCTGCAGAAGGGCTTGTTGCTGGTGGAAAGTGAGAACTTATTATCATCTTTAAAACAAAACCGAAAACGTTTATTGATATTTTATATTTATGATGTAAACTTGTGTGGCAGGAAAGAGATATTCACACCAATGTATTTCTTCTTGGCGCGAAAGCCACAATAAGGAAGGAGAGTTATGGTTGATTCGGTTGCTGGTAGAAATTGTGGTGGAAGGATGGTTGTTATCGACGGTGATAGGTGGTTTGACTTTTTCATAAATTTGTTGTTTGACCGTTGATCTTTGCAATTATGTAGTAAGTGGCGATTTTTCTTGGTTTTTAATTTATTGGTTGAGTTTTTCTTTAGTTTATTTTTTTACTATTGACCTTTTTTTTCAAATATGGAAAAAAAAACCCAAAACCATCCCCTTTTGAAAATCCAAATACATTTGAAAAAGATAGAACCCCTAGTCAAAATAACACACCATCCAGGCATCTGCCTCATCCCAAAACACAAATCTACTTTTTTTTTGTGTGTGTGTGTGGGGGGGGGGGGGGGGGGATCTGTGGGGATTGGGGCGACGTTGAGGCAACAGTTTTGCTCCAAATCAACGATGGTTGTGAGAGATTGATGTGAAGATTGTGTATGTTGTCTGTGACGTATTAGGGTGTCTTAGATATATTAGATATAGTTATAAAGATGACATTATTTTTATAAAATGAAAGTATAAAATAAAAATGTTGGAAAAATCTCTCATAAGATGGTTTCAAACATATGGTAGAATTTTGAAACTTGACATATTTACACTAAGAATTTTCTAACTAGTTTTCATTCTAAACAAGTGATTAAGTTTAGTGTTTTCTAAGATGCTTCTTGAGCATTATTAAAGTTCATTATTGGATACTATTTAAGCAAACATTCATTCTGCCCTACCTCTTGCACACTTAAAACTTTAACTTTTCATGTAGTTTGGTAATTGATCTCATACTCCTTAAACACATTCTTATTGTAATGTTCTTTCAAATACTTATGTGTATTGATTTGGGAGAAACCAATGGTGATCTCTACCAGTACCATCCTTAGTAGCGAAAGTTAATAAGATAGTTATTAGTTATTACCTAGATCAATAAGAAGTATTTAGTGATTCCTTTTAAAATAAGACTTGAGGTAAGATTGGTGATCCCTATCGTATTAGAGAGAAGCATTGTGAAAGGTAATCTCTACCCACCTAGAGTGAAGATTGTTGTAATGAACATCAAGTTGCTAGAAACCAAATAGTAACTGTAACATGTGTTAGTTAATACTAGGGGTGCAAACTAGCCGAGCAGCTCGCAATCTATTCAACACCGGCTCGATAAAAAGCTCGAAACAACCCGAGCCTTATCGAACCTAACAAAGCTCGTTTATTTATCGAGCTTTATTATGATATAATATTAGTTTTATTAATATTTAGTATTATTTACCCCACATTTAAAGTTGTTTAGTAATCGAGCCGAGCCGAGCCGAGCTGAGCTTTTCACTTATTGAGCTTGCGTTCCTAAAAGAGCCTATTATTTTTATAATTTATATTTAATATATTACTAATAAACACTAAATGAGTCGAGCCTCGGCTCAGCTAGACCACACAAATATTATGTACAAGTACTGATTTTTCTTTCATTTCAAGCAAACCATTAGTTAATAAACCAGTAAAAAGTTTTTAAACGTGACCGTTAATATAAAAACGGTATATCAAAACACTAAGGTAACGTTCGTTTCACAGAATGGAATTGAATGGAATCTAAATGGAATTGGAATGCATATTTCATTTCTTATATAGTTCGTTTTAGGGGTGAGCAAATGTCGGTTCGGTTCGGTTTTTACATGTAACTGAAACCGATAACCGAAGTTCGGTTTTAGGAAAAACCATAACCGAAACCGATCGGTTACGTCGGTTCGGTTACTTCGGTTAATATGTCGGTTATCGGTTCGGTTTCGGTTATGTTCGGTTAATAACCAAACATAAAATTTGTGCAAAATTATAAACTTAAAATAGATAGTAAAATGTTTGCGCAAGAAAAATATATGGATATGCATAAAAAAGTACATGGGTTACATAAGAAATATATTTCAAATGCGTAGATATACATGAAAGATACCGGAAATATATGAAAATATGTTCCAAAAAATGGATATATGTATGAAAAATACCTAGGTATATAACTATCGGTTCGGTTTCGGTTATTTCGGTTACGAAATAAGGGATAACCGAAACCGTAAGCGAATGGTTCGGTTTTGGCCATATGTTAACCGTAAACGATCGATTAATTCGGTTTCGGTTATTTTCGGTTCGGTTATCGGTTCGGTTTCGGGTTTTTCGGTTATCGGTTTTCATATGCTCACCCCTAGTTCGTTTCAACAAAAAAAATTGTAATTGAACAACAACATACGAAAGAGAATCTATATTCCAATTCTATTAAGATTTCATTCCATTAGGTGAAACCAACACACTTAAATTTTAAATCAAGTTTCATTTTCCGTGCGAATTTCAATTCCAATTCCATTTCATATGAAATGAATGCTAAATGTCCATAAATTAACAGACTAAAAAGTCGAAGGGAGTAAAACGAACATTTCCAAAAGCATAACGTGCACATAAACAAAGTGATACCCTAATCGCCGCGGCTTGTATACACACACATATATATATATATAAACAGCCCCAACATATTATACATTGCCTGCATCTCTCTCCTTTCTCTTCTCCCAAATTTTATGGGCTCCTCCTGTAACGTTTGGCCAGTTTTCTAGTATCCCTTGTTCTGTCTTGTGTTGTTTTTTAACTTCTTTCTCTCTCTAGATTTTCATCTTATTATTATTGTTCAAGAGAGAGAGAGAGAAAAAGACATTAAGGATGGGAAAATATACTGAGATATTGGATGCCTTTAGAATCGCTTGCAGGTTCCATTCGCACTGTCCACAGACTGCTCGTATGTACTACCATCCACCGGCGGATAACCACCATTCTCACGGCGGAGATGTCAAGTCCACCGCCGGTAACGGTGGTGCTGCGGCGGTTTCCGGCAAGATGGGTTTTAATAACCCTACTGATGATATTCTTTATTGTGTTTTCTGAGGGAGGAAAAAATATAAAAAATATGAGATTGTTTTGTCTTTGTTGCGGATATGTTTGAATATTTATGAATGAATTTCTATTGCGTTTTTTTTTTAATTTTATTCTTGTGTTGGTTTATTTTGCTTGTGATTTACGTTGGAATTGAATGGCTCTTATTTATTTATGGGAAAATGACCGATATAGCCCGTTGACCGGGCCATTTGCACAAATAACCCTTGCACCCCCCTTAGGAGAGACGGGACACGGCTCCCAATGAGCCTGAACCGGCTCCCAAGGGGGCTTACCGTTTCAGCCAACAGACGACCGCCACGTGGCGTTGTTGATCCCGAGGCTGTCCCTGCCGTCTGAAGCCGTCTTGGGAACCGTCTGAACCGGCTGAACCGTCTGAAAATTGTATATAAATACCGGATTTCATTTAAGAAAACTTGCACCGTCCAAACCTTTCATCTTCCAAAATGTTTTTTGGTTTGCCAACCGAAGCCTACCGGCTTACGAAAATAATGGCCGGGATTACTTGGATTGTTGTTTCATCTGCGTACGACTACTTGGATTGTTGTTGCATCTGCGCGTGGGTTAACCCGTGTAATTTGCATTGACAATGTGGTAGTCTATTTTATTTGCAAGAAGAGTTCTTTGTCTATGTGGCGCACATACACCATTCAAACAAAGTTCTTAGTTCTTAGCAAGTAAATTTAGGAAGTTTGTTGTAATAGTATAGTTTGGGAAGTTTGTTGTAATAGTATAGTTTGTTTATTGTTTTTGTAATAATATTGTTATTGTAATATTAACGAAATATTTACTTTTATATAAAAAAACACTAAAAAAAACATTAATAAACATAAATAAACACTAAAAAAACATAAATAAACATTAATAAACATTAAATAAAATTCGATTACAAACTAATTAAGATAATCCCTCATCATTTGCCAGGCGGACAAATGTTTAAATTCTTTGCCCTGCCCGTTTTTATATTGTCTTAGGGAGTGTCGGATTGACGTGTCTTCGGGAAAGCCACGGGGTACATCCTGAAGTGTCGCGTTGTGGTACGAGTTGAAGATTTGACATTTCGTTGTCAAATCATTCAATTTCCGGCTAAGTGAGTCCGTTGTCCGGTCAGACCCACCAACCAGCCGGTTATACTCGTGCTGGATACGAAACCATTTGTTCGTTTGGTGGGTGCTCTCTTCAACGTGGCGCCAAGCCGATACAAGTGCAATCTCTTGTTCTTCGGTCCATCTTTGTGGTGCCATTTCTGTGAGACGGTGGTGGTAGACGGTGTGGTTGTGTGGTGGTGCTGTTACTGTTAGACGGTGGTGGTGGTGGTTTGGATGCTGCTACTGTTAGACGGTGGTGGTGGTTTGGATGTTCTGACGGGAGACGGGAGACGGTATTTATAGGTGGTGACCTGGACACCGAAGCGTCGGTCGAACCATCGGGACTCACCGGAGACGACGTCTCGGGAGACGGCGAGTCACCATTGTAAAATGTGACCCGGCTGAAAAAGCCGGTTCCCGAAAGACCCGAAAGCCGGTTCCCGAAACACTTGAGCCGGTTCAGACGGTTCCCAAGACGGCTTTAGACGGCAGGGACAGCCTCGGGATCAACAACGCCACGTGGCGGTCGTCCGTTGGCTGAAACGGTAAGCCCCCTTGGGAGCCGGTTCAGGCTCATTGGGAGCCGTGTCCCGTCTCTCCTAAGAGGGGTGCAAGGGTTATTTGTGCAAATGGCCCGGTCAACGGGCTATATCGGTCATTTTCCCTTTATTTATTTATTTATTTTGTTACAAAATATCACAATTTTCATTAACAAGTAAGGCGATATAGATACATAGATTGTAGTTATGTACAACAACCGCATCGCCACCTTTTTTTTTAATAGAAAAGCATAATCTATCGAAAACAAAGTCTAATAAAAAAGTTGTTATGTACTACCCATTTGAACTCCTATCAAGAACCGAATTGCCTCTGGTTTCAAGGAGCCAAAAGTGTCAAACGCCAGTGCAACAAAGACATCATAATTATCCTCACAAGCTTTAGCGGGCTTTTCTATCTTTATGTTTTGTTTTTTTAGTTTTTATATATTAATCATTAATTTTGCAGCATTTATTAGAACCTACTGGCTTTAAGTCAGACAGCTATTTTCAACACAAAAACAGCTTTGAAGGCATCGAGTAGTTTCAATCTAGTGTTTAATGTAAAACATATTGTTTAACAAATAGTTTTAAAAGCTGATTTATAACCATAGCAAAATAATTAATCTCAAAAACATTGTTTTATTATATACCTTTTGTTTTTAACTTGCTAAATATTAACTTTAAATATATTTTAAACCTTGACTTTATGTCAGGTTTCATTGGAAATTTTGTAAAGGTATTGCTATATTTTTTTAAAGAATAAATTAATGTTTTTTTTAAATTTTGATTACAGCTTTGCATTCAAAAATAGTTACAATCATAGTATGGTGCAATTAACAAATTATGTGATTATTATGTTGCGTCTAAAGCCACGTTTTATTATAATAGACACGTATTTTTTCCAAAAAAAATATACCTATCACGTCTCGTACACTTTATCTAATTTAAACGGAAATATATGATTAATACTGCAGAAACAACCTTTCGGTAAACATATATAACGCTAAAAATCTAGTGGCTTGAATTTTGCTTAATTTGCAATCATGTATGTTTTGATTTAAAAATACAGTATATATGAAGGAATAAACCAAAGAACATGGAAGGAAGTTCACACGTTATCGCTTATATATTATCGCCTGTTTGCTTACCTTTTAAAAAAGATTTATTATTTTCGGTGCCTTGGTCAATGAGGATATTCCATCAAATAGGATGGGAAATGGTTGGTGACCAAGTAACATAATACATCATCCCTTCAACATATAAGAAATAGAGGTTAGTTTAACGATAAAAAATGAGAAATTTATCTATGTATTTTAAGTTAACATGTTAGGAGCACAAGGTACCACCAGAATTGATCACGGGTACCTCATTACTAGCACGGTAATACCGTCGCTAGTGGTGCTGGTAGTGGATCCGTAAACCGTTAACAGACTAGTAGTGGATTTGACAATTTTAAGGCTTTCTTTTTAATGTTTTAATCTCTTCCTTATCTCTCTCTATTATTTAGTTGCAGGTCATTTTTTTTACATCTGTTGAAAAGCATGAAGATGGTGATACATATAAATTGTGTATGCATAGGTACGTGTATTGTGTGTGGAGTATATAGAGAGAGAGAAAGAAAAGAACTAAAATATTTTCTATTTCTTTTTTTTTTTCGTTATTACATCTATTGAAAGGCATTAAAATATTTCTTATTTCTCTTTTTTTTTTTCTTTTTTTTACATCTTGTTGAAAAGCATTAAAATATTTTTTATTTCTCTTTTTTTAATTAGATTATTTTTATTTTAACTTAATATGTCAAATATATTTAGAAAAAAATGAGACTAGATATGTTTAATAATGTTTATTTAAAAAAATAAAAAAAAACATTTCAGTAAAGTGAATCAATGAAGTGCTACCTCCAAAAAACTGTTTTAGTGAAGGAAATCAGTAAAATAATGTGGTAGTGTATGATTGGTTGAACCCCCCTCCTAGCAAATATAGTTGGTATTAGTGGCTATTAATAGTCATTATTCATTAACATGCTTTAGATGTAACATTAAGATGCTATAAATCATTAAGAGGCTACCAAACAACCACAAAATGTTATGTAGCGTTCCATTTGTAAAAGAACTAAAAGGAGCATGTGTTCGAAAAATAATAATTAAGAATATATGATAGTTAGAAAACTATTGGTTCTATTTAATTAATGTTTTTAAAAATCGGATTGGTACTTGACGCAACAAAGACAATTAGATAACGGTCATAAATCTGTTGAAGGGACCGTTGTGGGTAAAAAAAGAAAGTTCATTTAAAATTAAATAACCTATATGTACAACCTTTTTCAAACCTCATGATCATTTTCATAGTCAGATAAGGGAAATTGTTATAGAACGTAAACGTGAAATGGCAGAACCGTATGGTTGACAAACAGATGAACTAGATGAAAGAATTTTTTTTATTAAGTTTTTGTTTTTTGTTTATTTTTTTAGTATGAGTTATGTATTATTATTATTATTATTATTATTATGTTTAATGAAAGTGTAATTTAGTTATTTAATTTATTTTTACTTAAAAAAACAAAACATTTGAAAATGAGTGTTGTCAGTGATTTTGTGGTGTTGGGGTAGTTTAGTGTAAAAGCAACGTGGCATTGCAATAATCGGAGGGGGGTTGGTAGATGGAAGGAGTGCCCCATCCGTCTTCCACCCCTTAATTAACCGAACAATTTATATATTTTTAGATTTTATACCTCCATTTCATGTATTTATACCACAATTTCATAGAATTCTAATTAAGTTAAAGTTTAGTTTTGGTTATAATCAAAATTAACCAAATCGAACTGAAAATCTAACCAAATAAAAGAAATCAATTAACAGACTGGCTAATAAGAACGATTAACCGATGATTTTTTTAACGGCCAACGAATACCATTTTAACAACACCAAAAAATGTCAACGGGATACTAGCAACCGCCAATTACAACCACCAAACATTACACTAAGGGTATGTTTGGCAAGGAGCTTTTAAGAGCTTTTAGGAGCTTCAAGCTTCAAGCTTTTAAGAAAAAACTCATACTTAATAAAAAGCCTTGTTTGGTTGAAGGAGCTAGAAGCTTTTAGATTGGAGAAAAAGCTCTATAGTGAAAAGCTACTAGTAGTAGCTTTTAAGAAAAAGCTCTACTAGCTATAAGCTTTTAATTATTAAATGACATAAATACCCATTCTATTTTAAAAATAAAATAAAAACCTACTTTACAAGTTTTTAATTATGTCCATTTTGGTCATTTTATACATTTTATTAAAAAGCTCCAGCTACTCTGCCAAACACCAAAATATATTTAAAAAGCTTCCAGCTACCAGCTTCCAGCTTGCAGCTACCAGCTAACAGCTTACAGCTACCAGCTAGTTTTGCCAAACATACCCTAAAAGAAACAAAACCAACAAGTTACCAACCTACTTTGTACAATTTAAAACCACCCCAAACATCCCAATCCAAACCTTCACACTTGGACCTAGACTTAACCCACAAAAGGCTCTTGGATTTGATCTCACCAACGATGTTCAGTACGCCTCTCCGGTTTTCAAACAGAAGCTGATTAACTTCCAGATTGTCGTTAACCAAACCGCATGTGCTGCTTTCCTATGATTAACCGATGAATTTAGTTTTAGTTTCAAATACTTCTAGTTAGGGGTGGCAAAGTGGGTAAGTTGGGTTGGTTTGGGTGTTGGGTTAGGATGGGTTTAGGTTAGGATGGGTTTGGGTCAAGATGGGTAGATTAAAAAAAAGGGTTAGGATGGGTTGGGTCAGGATGGGTTTGGGTCTGGATGGTTTGGATTAGGATAGGATCACATCAAAATAGATTAAAAATTTTTTAAAAGACTAAAATAACAATAAAAAATAAAAAATTTAAAAAGTAAAAAAGAATTTTGACATGATTGACCCGTTATCAATCCGGATCGGGGCCGGTAACGACCCGGAGTATTTGGACCCGACCGGGCCCGTTAGTGACCCGAACCGTTTCGACCTGTCCGGATCCGTTAGCCACCAGGATCTTTTCGACCCGGCTGGGCCCGTTTGTCACACCCCAACCGATGGCGGAATACATCGAGGCGCGACTTGTGATAGATTGTTCAAAGACTTCATAACACTAAATTGTGACAATAGATTAAAATAGATTTCATTCGCATCTAAGATTCAACGAGTATACAATTTGTTCATAAGAAGAATACATTAACTTGAACATGAATTAAATAAAGATTGTTTCGTTTGTTTCTAAGGCCGAATCCTAAGTGATGTTTCTTGTATCGTCTCATCAAGCTTTTCCTGCAACATGTATAAAATATCCGTCAACACATAAAGTATTGGTGAGCATACTAGTTTTGGTTTACATACGTAGTAATTAGAATGATTTACTCAAATCTCATACTATAGCATTGCACATACAAACCATACAAAGAACATAACTCAAACCCGCGAGTACCACAGCGTATACCTAGCATATTCATGCTAGGCCGTTTAAATCTTAACAATGACCCATAAAGGGGGCGGTGTGCTAGTCCTATAGCGCTATACATGTTAAGTGGGCTAATAATAGTTAATGATTTATGTCTAAGTATCTAAGAATCGTAAGCATGGCAACTAGCATATAAGTATGTTTAATAGATTGAGCATGATAGATTAAGAGTATGAAATCGTTTAAGTTTTGATAGTGATACATGTTGAGCCCCAAAGAATGAAGAATAAAAAGGGGGACAAGTATGAACTCACCTTTGGGTGCATTATGAAAGAACAACAAACAATGTCTGAAGCTGGATTGACTGAATCTCTTGTGTCCTATTACAAGTAAAGGATGCCTTAATTTCTAATGCAAATGAACTTATTTTGTTTCTTAGTTTTAAAGATAGTTTATCCAACTACCTAGACTCGTATTGTAAACAATACGTGTCTTAATGTGTATAACTTAACGAACCGATGATAACTTGGTTTGGTTTATTGAAAATATGCGTACGTGTAAAGTTATTTAAAATATATACTTTAATATATTATTTTCAGGGTCGCGTCATGAAGTAATTGTTAAAGACACACTTTGTATTAAGAAAATAATATTTATATAACTTGACTCGAATGTTAACTTGTTTCGTAGGTTGGATAGTGTATATATTAGGTTTATATATATAAGTATATATATTTCTAGCATGATAGAGTAAGGTTTGCTAATAAAATTTACTTGGTAATACGTAGCTTTAATTGTACAAAATAATAGATTTGACCATCCGATATGTTGCTCATATTTTATAAACATTTGGGCAGAGTCTCCTCTGTTTTTGTAAGAAACCAGACAACTGAAGTTATCTATATTTTCCAAAATCAACCGTCCAAGCTCACCAAACGCAATACAAATTAACTAAATCTTTATAAGCGATAAATGGCTCAAGTTATTAAAGCCCTAACAAGCGAGAAAACTGTATTTTTGACAAGTAATATATATTCAAGTTAATAAGGTAATTTTTAGTCGCAAGTCGGTTCGCTTTGTTTTACACTTTTAAATATAATATATATCAACACATATACGAATTTACTCAAAATAAGTAAAAGAAATAATACGGCGCGCGCTTATACCTTCCCGATATTTGAGCTCGCGAACCAACACGTAACTCGTCCCGTACCGCGTGTCGACTGGTTTGACTGTTTATGACCGGAACTGAATCTGATTGGTGTTGACCAGGTCGGGTTCGTTTGACTTCTTTGACCAACAGTTTGACCTGGTCAACTAGAGTTGACCGAGACCTTCAAAGCTCACCCGAGCACTACGACTGGCCCCCTTATCGTCGTGACCATTGCCAGCCACAGCATCAGAATCGAACCAACAACGAATCTACTTGACCTGAACCTGACCGAGCTGCAGTCCAAAACAATACCCAACAAAACTTGGTCTGAGTTGTAACCAAACCCAACCCAGACTCACCTTCCTTGCTGCACAATACCCGAATCAGAAGAACAAAGGCAAGACCCAAAAGGAAAACCATCTCCAGTAGCTCCATCGAAACAAAACGAGAACCACACCACTCGACCGGAAACCACTATTCCCGTCACTGTACCACCACCATAGATACGAACAAGAAATCCTGAATCGGACCATAAGGAGGCGTATTCGGGTCATGGGTACAGTGCCGATGTATGTGTGCGTGTGTGGAGGAAGGCAGGAAAGGAAGAGACGAGGAAAGAGGGAGTTATGGAGGTTATAGGATGCTGCCGTGAACCACCAGGGGGTGGCGGCCGCTGGTGATTATGAGAAAGAGGAAGGGGTTGGAGCTTGAGGGGTTAGGCATGAGATGAAAAGATGATGGGTTATGTGATGGTGGCTAGGGTTTTGAGGAGGAAGAAAGTGATGGGAAGAAGAAGATTAAGGTGATTAAATAGGTAGGGTTTTTGTTAGGTGGGTTAGGTGAAGAGTTATTGCTCAAACGAACTAGTTACCGGCTCGGTTCACGTTTATGGGTTCTACTCGTTTAAATGCTTGATGGTTATTTTACGAGTTACATTTGTTTTGATCACATTAAAATGAGTATTTAAACTACGTTTTTGTTATATATGCTTTTAGTCGCATTTAGAAATCTACAAGGACAAATGTCGGTTTACCGGTATGTTATTACTTACAAAGCGTTGTTATTATTCTAAACGTTTAGTTAGCGGAAAGACTAATTATAGTCACTCCCGAATAATAATTTATTCTATCGCTAACGCTATATTATTGTCAATGAATTACAACCGTTTTGTGAATTAAGTATTATTATTATATTATTCGAGAAAAGCGGGGCGTTACACCGTTAGTGAACGGAATCGTTTCGACCCAGCCGAGCCCGTTAGCGATCCAGAATGTTTCGACCCGATCGGACTCGTCAACGACCGGGCCATTCGAACCGACCGGGCCCAGTAGCGACTCGGACTGTTTCGACCCGACTGGGCCCGGTAATGACCCAGACCATTTCAACATGACCCGTCCCGTAGCGACCCGGACTGTTTCAAACCAGCCGGGCCCGGTAGCGACCTGGACCGTTTCGACCCGATCGGGCCTAGTAACGATCCAGGCCATTTCAACCTGACCCGTCCCGTAGCGACCCGGACTGTTTCGACCCAGCCAGGCCCAGTAGCGACACAGACCGTTTCAACCTGACACGTCCCGTAGCGACCCGGACCGATCGTTTCGACCCGACCGGGCCGGTAACGACCCAGACCGTTTCAACCTGACTAGTAACGTAGTGACCCGGACCGTTTTGACCTGACGGGCCGGTAATGACCCAAACCATTTCAAACTGACTCGTCCTTTAGCGACCCAGACTGTTTCGACCCAGCCAGGCCCAGTAGCGACCCGGATCGTTTTGACCCGATCCGGCCCGGTAACGACCTAAACCGTTTCAACCTGACTCGTTCCGTAGTGACCCGGACTGTTTCGACCCGACCGGGCCCGGTAGCGACCCGGACCGTTTCTACCCGACCGGGCCCGATAACGACCCAGACCGTTTCAACCTGACTCGTCCCGTAGTGACCCGGACTGTTTCGACCCGACCGGGCCCGGTAGCGACCCGGACCGTTTCTACCCGACCGTAACCGGTAACGACCCAGACCGTTTCAACCTGACCCGTCTCGTAGGGACCCGGACCGTTTCGACCCGAACGGGCCCGGTAGCGACCCGGACCGTTTCTACCCGACCGGGCCCGTTAACGACCCAGACCGTTTCAACCTGACCCGTCCCGTAGGGAGCCGGACCGTTTCGACCCGAACGGGCCCGGTAGCGACCCGGACTGTTCCGACCCGACCGGGCCCGGTAGTGACTCGGACCGTTTCTACCCGACCGGGCCCGGTGACGACCAGACCGTTTCAACCTGACCCGTCCTGTAGCGACCCGCACTGTTTCGACCCGACCGGACCCGGTAACGACCCGAACCGTTTTGGCCTGACTGATCCCGTTAGCAACCTTGACCGTTCCGACCCGACCGGGCCCGTCAACGACCAGACCATTTCGACCCGAATAGGCCGGTAAACAACCCAGGCCGTTTCGACTCATTCAAGCCCGCTAACGAATTGAACCGTTTCGATGAGATCGGTCTCGTTAACGACCCATGTTGTTTCGACCTAGTCGTCCGTTAACGACCCGAACGGTTTCGAACCCACCGGGGTTATCAACAATTGGAAATGATATAAATTTTTGTTTTTAGTGATTTTTAGTTCCATGAGGCATTCACGCTTTTGGTGTTGGGTGATATGGTGAGTTTTGATTCAAATTTGTATGGTTATCTAAAAATACCCATCCTGACCCATTTGTTTTTTTTGACATACCCATCCTAACCCACTTACTTATTTCTTACAATTAAAATTACCCATCCTAACCCCCTTGAAAATTATACTAAACCCATTTCAACCCACAAGGTCAAATTTTAAACCCAAAATAACCCAAACTCAACTAGATGGGTTGAAATTGCCGGGTCTACTTCTAGTATTCATTGGTGTTTGAAATCCATATTTAAAATTAGAAAACATAATAAATAAAAAAAGCTAGAGAAAGAAAGTTTCAACGCCAAGATTAGTGGCCGACATGTGCGTGTAAGGTAATTTAAGGTGCACGACCATCGGAGACAAAAGGTTTGGGGATAATTAATACGCTAAATTTTTTTTGAACGTCAAAGAATTTTTTGAACGGCAAATGATACGCTATTTACAATTTGTTTCTTTAGTTTCTAAAATTTATTTAGAATCACTTTAGAGTTAATCCATGAACTTTATAATCCTGGCAACCGCACATATCCTTTACCAAATTATTTGGCAAAGTTATTATTCCAATATTCGTGTAAACAAACCAAACTACTATGGTCGAGATCAATTTCTTAAAATCTTGAATTGAACCTAGTTTAAATAACTCGAGCTTAATTAGGTGATCACTTAATAAATGAGCTTGAGTTCGAGCTCGAGCTTCATCATCTAGTTTAACCGGGCTTGAAAAATTGGTCAACATTGTTATTTGTAGATATCATAAATTTTATTTACTATATACAACTATAGCTATATACTGTAGCAAATACAATTATTATTATATATTAAATTATGAATAAATAATTAGATGTCACACGCAATTACATATTATGTGTATGTATACACACGAGTTGAGATTAGGTTTGAATAATAACTCACAAGTGAGATCGAGCTGTTGAAATAGAGCATGAAATGAACCAAACTTAAGCTTATGCAAAACAAGTTTGACTCGGGTCGTTTACATCCTACTTTAAGAAATTTTTTTGTCAATTTCTAAAGTTGGATTGAGGATATTAAGGTAACTATGCTTTTATCCGGCCGCGCGTTGCGGCGGCGTCAATCTGATTTTCCCGATTGGGACCATGTGGCACATAGTTTTCACGTGCCCTTGGCCCACGTGTCACATTCTCTATTGCTAGGTGTTTACATGCTAGGTGTTACAAGTCGCGCGTTGTATGTAAACTGAAAACAAAAGCGAGCAATCAGTCTATGAGAACACGACCCAAATAGATTTATATAATAATATCAAAGCTAAAATATATTGCTCTTGTTATAGTACAAGATGAATACTAATACTTATACAGACTACATCTTTGCGGCGCGCTAAACCGATACTAACACGTCTCGACTCAGCAACCAAACCAACCACCTATGCATTACTATGACCCCTTCGCTGCAGAAACACAACTTGATGATACTTGATGAGTCGACCTGTTAATGAACATATTGGCGAACATTATAATATAAGAGAAATAAGAGATGAGAACACGATTAGAAAATACAGTTAGAAAATCATTAGGATATGCAAAATGCAAGATTAGAAAGATGCAATAATTCGTTTGGTTTCAGAGAATACCGTAGCTTGTTCTGAAGAATCACCCATCTTGACCCGTTACTAACCTGTCCATTTTCCCATCCCAATATATGAAATATATGTTTCCCAAAATGTATTAAAAGAGTTAGATATTTATATTTTCATTGGCCAGAAGGGGTGCGTTCTAAACCTGTGTCTTGTTCATGAGAGCATTTAAAGTTATCCAAGTTTATTAGCCCAAAGCTGGAGCTGGTTTGTCTTATGCTTTAGCTGCATCACGTTCCTACAAATCCAATAAAAAAAATTAAAAATTCCTTCATAACAAAAACACTCACATATTTACATATAGAACTTAATACTTTATACAATAGTCAACCTTTATAAGGTTGAAAACCAATAAATGCATAGAGCTTACATGATGACGATATGAACATCTTCAGTAGTAAGAACAGGCTTACTATTAGCATCCCACTTTGGCAATTGAGGGCGCCAAAATTATCAAGGACGCCACTGCTATTGCGAATTCTTGTCTTAATGCATTTGAGTGCTTAAAAGTCAAACAACATCAAGTTGAACCATCATTTACTTGTAAAATTAATTTGAAAAGAAAAATGAGTTATAAACATGCTTGCCTAAAAGGAATTTTATTCAGATAAAAACTTCTTCAATAAACCTTTAAAAAAAGAACAGTTCAAAGAAACTGAAAAAAATACTACTCAGATAAGACAAACAAAAGGCTACCATACTTTTGACCAATAGTTTTAAGAGATCATCATCCACTACTTCAATTATTTAATGCCTATCTGCAAAAACAAACAAAATACATCAATCTCAAGTTGCAAACAAATTCCTTTCAAACATTCTCACAAACACTTGGTAGGCACTTGAAAGAGGTATCACATTCTGACCACCCACCATAATTTCTCAGCCTAAACAATTTCACAAAGATGGGCTTCGTATAACACTCCACCATAGAACATTAGAAGTAACAGGGGTATACTTTGTGCTTGAAAACTAATACGGATGTAAAATTTGTTGTGAACCGAAGTAAGAAGAATGTTATGATGAGCATGAATAAGCAATCTTACCGTTCGTAGCCAAGGATGTTTTTAAATCTTGGTGGCCGGAAACGTTGACATCGCCTCTGAGTCAAACCACCTCCATCATCACCCTCGCCTATCACCAAAGTGCCTACGAACAATATCTGACTATGGATTCACACCTGAGAAATATGACGAAGTGACTAAACTTCTTTTGTACGTGATTTAATAGTTCATTTATGTTGAAATGTATCAACCTACTTAAAAGAAAAAACAGAACCTGCTCAGAACAGAACATATCTATATATTCTTTCAATGAAGTAACCTGAACATCAAGTCAAATTCCCCACAGTTGACAAATTTAGTCAAAATCAACGAAAAACACTATCAACAAAAGAAATCCAGTACCTGCTTGCTTCCTGGATACAGCAGCAAGTTGCACATGTTTGCGAACAAAACACTGCTAAAAAATCACAAAAAATGCAAAAATATGTTCCTTACACAATATTATAAAGATAAACACGAACTTATTATAAGTATTAATAACCTCTTAAATTTATCAAATGATAAAATTTGTTGCTCTAGTCTTCTATGATTAAAAAAAATGGGATATATCTTCTAGTATCTTAATCTATTTTGACTGAATTCGCAACATGAGGTTATAATAAAACCATGAGTTTAATACTTTAACAAACCATAGATAGAATTTGAGTAAAATTTCTATAAAAATTGTTTTTTTATTAGTTTGAACGCAAACATAAAAGATAGAAAATAGTATCTTACTGTATCGTTTAACATATTCTGTCACTTGTCACTGGCTCCATCACAATTGCCGCCTTGATTAGTCATCAGCAATCGATTTCCTTAGCAGGAAAACCGGAATCACCAAAAGGCACAACCAACTAATAATTTTGACTAAAAATCTCAAGCAATTGGGAAAAAACATCATTCACTTGCCTTAACTACCATTCACTGCCACCAATCTACCCGCAATAATCATCTACAACATCCAATAGGTTTGTTTGGCGCTTGCCAGAGGCGTTTGTGGTTATCGTTGAGACCGCCAATGATCTGTGTTCATATACAACAAAGTAATCTATACATTATTAAAGTTACTATTAAGAGTATGGAGTATATGATATAGATAATGATAACAAAACGATAACCTCAAGCCTCGAAGAGTCGTTGACGGCGATGGGAGTTGGCGGCGGTGGTGGGAGGCGGTGCAATAGGCTTTTGCAAGATGTGCTCTCAGTCCCCCTTCGGAACACTAAATTTATACAGCCAAAGCTGTGCATTATGATTCAAAACACCAACACAAATGTCGGAATAATTTGAAGACCAAATGGGAACAAAATCGCTAATCTACAACAAAAAAAAAATCAGTCATTTTGTAAAGAATACGGCCTAAATCCACTCTACTGTTCAATAAGTTTCATTTCTAATATATAGGTGAAAATCAGATAAAACAATACAAAATCCATACCATGGCTGAGGCTGTTCAAATGTTCTCTCCAGCAATGAATGTTTGTGTGTAGAGTATCCATACCTATTCCAAAAATCTGCATAAAACGAAACCAAAGACAATAAAACATATAATCCCTCTCCAACACACAAACTACAATAAGTATAACATTTTTAGAAACAACATGAATAATTTATAATTCAAAGGATAAACAAACCAGAGAATTTATGTACTGATTAATAAACAAATACGAAAATAATCAGAAGAGTGATTAGGATTATAATTTCGATTACAGGTATATAATCAACAGGTAAAACAACACCACAAAGATCCAGAGTCAGGTTTTAAATTACTTGTGGGAATGATGATGATGAAGACGAAGACGTAAGGGAACCACCACCGTTAAAAATGATGATGGGGTTGTCATCTTATTGATCGCCTTTGAAACCTGATGTAGCCTAGAATCCACAAGACAAAGGAGCAGAGATAGCAGAGAAGATTAAAGTGTGTTGAGAGAGAGAGAAAGGGGGAAGATGAAGGTTTGAATACAGATAGAAAGGGGTAATACGTGTTTAACGATTAGAGTATGACCGCCAAATACCCCCAATCAAAGCCAAACACCTACAAAATAGTTGTTGTATCATAACACGTGAAAAATAAAAAGAAAAGACCCGGGGATCAAACCCGGGTCAACAGTTATAACACAAACCTTTACACCACTATACAACCACTCATCCAGCACCAGATGTTAATACTATCAAAAGAAAACGTATTTATCAGCATTCAGATTTAAGGCAGGAAAAAAAATACTGTTCAAAATGAGGTGCTTATTAATATAGTCTAATTAGCTTCGTGTGAATTAGAAATAGAGTTAGTGCTCATTGTCTAAAGTTAGGTCCATCTATATTTCTTGCTAGAGTAACAGTACGGACGGTTCTTGTGGTTTGCCTAAATTTAAAGCATGCTTCCCAGCTTTTCAAAATAACCCCAATGGGGTTTGTGGTTTGGATTTTATTGCATCGGTGTTCCCTGACTTGGATGGAGGTTAAGTTTATCCGTTAAGTCCATGTGAAATTACTAGATTACCCTCTTTAAAAAATATAAAAAATAATTATTACAAACTCTCTCTCTATATCTATATATATATATAGGGGGGAGGATAAATTGAAAACCCCCTTGAGTTAAGAAAACTAAAAAAACTCTTGTAAAAACCATCTAATTTTTTTTTTTGAAAAAAATACACAAGGTAACATACATGTATTAAAGCGTTTTATGCCAAAAAAATTAAAAAAGCGCTGATTGGATATTTTTTTAAAAAATAAACAAAATTTGCGCTGTTATATATGTAACAAGTGATGTTACATATGTAACAGAGCTGTTACAATGTAACAGCACAAACTTTGTTTATTTTTTTTTAAATATTTTATTTTTTTGGCCCAAAACGCTTTAATACATGTATGTTACCTTGTGTGTTTTTTCAAAAATAAAAAATAAAAAATTTTAGATGGTTTTTACAAGGGTTTTCGTAGTTTTCTTAACTCAATGGGGTTTTCAGTTTATACTTTCCATATATATATATATATATATATATATATATATATATATATATATATATATAAACCACCACCACACCCATTTACCACAACCAAACACACCACCACTACCACCAACCATGTACCACCATCAACTATCTACCACCACCATTCATCTCGCCGAAACCCACGAGACCCGATAGCATCTCCATCTAACCACCCCGAAAAACAACCATCACCGGTCACCATTACCACAAAACCAACCACCTTCTCCATCACCTACAGCAACACAACCACCATATAAATTATTTCAATCTCCAAATTACAACTCAAACCAGAGTCCTGGCCTCTCTCTGTTCATAACCAGATCCAACCAAACCCATCCCCATTCATAACCAGATCCGACTATACTTAGCCCTATCACAATCAACTCACTCCCTCCGACCAAAGCCCCGTCATCGTCAACTCTCCCTCTAACCAAAACCCAACCTGAAACCAACTCTCGTCACCTCACCCTCACCATGTCCGGCTTGAAAGTCTCACCTCACTCTATAACTCTCGTCATCGGACGTTAAAACCGTCACCCACACCCTCTCTGACCAAACCCAACACTTCCTCAAACCAAAAAACGTTATAGTGAGAGGGGGGGGGGGACTACTGAAAGTTTCTTGTGGAATATTGTTAATTATTTATTTTTTATATGGTGAGGGTATTTTAGTCATTTTACATGACTTAACTGAGAAATTTAACAACATTAGCTGTTAAGGACCGTAAAGTTTATGAAATGTCAACGTTGTGGACCATTGAAGATAAACGAGGGCATCTTTGCAATTCGTGTAAAACACAGGGACCATCCGTGCAGTTTACTCTTTTTACTATAATCATAACGGGAATCAGTTTTTTTTTTAACGGCCAACGGTACATACCCATAACGAAGCCCCGCACCCTTCAGGTCCGGTCCTCGGGCCCCCCCTAAGGTCCAGCCCCTCATTTCAGAATAACCCTACTCTGGGTGGGATTCGAACCTGTGACCTCCCAGGGCAGGAACCCCACAAAATAGAACCTTCCCACCTCCATTGCAACCACTAGGCTACAACATCATTGGCACAATGGGAATCAGTTAGTTGATATATTCCCCACTCCCTTTTATATTGCAATTTTGAAAGTAGTGGCAATGGCAATAACTCAATTTGAGCTATACAAAAGCCACAAGTCTACGATTGAGTTCAAGGACACCAAAGTTTTGGAAAGTAATCACTCAACCAATATGGGTAATCAAAGATGTGTCAGATGCGCCTATACGGAAGAAATGGTAGATCATGTTTTGGTTAGTTGTATTGCAGCAAAGGCAATATGGTGGGCAATGGGAGTGTGGACGGAGGATCCTAATATCTCCCAGTCTGTGAAATACTTATTTTTAGCTATAGACGAGCTACATGTTCAACCCAAAAGAAAGAGATCCATGATCATGATTATCATGATGAGCTTATGGATGATATGGGGTGACTAAAATAAGAGGATATTTGATAGAAAATCCAATTCAGTTGTGGGTTTGGTAGAAGAAATAGAGAACACTTATCTTTGTTTGAAGATCCGGGCAAGGTGGAAGAATTAATCTTTAGATAGGTGGCTTAAATTTGATGTAAACTTATTTTGATAAACTAAAGATGTATTCATTGGTTGTAAGTTCCTTTTCCCTCTTTCTAGTAACTAGTTAAAAAGGGGTTCGTGATAAATATACAGTCTGCTGGTTTGGTTTGCTAAAAAAACTACTCATATTGGTTTAATTGCTATATTTTATTGTTGAGGGTTTATATATTCAACTTCGAGGTCCTTTTATTTGTTATCTTGTTCAAACTTCAAGTTCATTTATACCTTATCGAGTTTCGATTCAAGTTCAGGTATCTAGTTCAACCATCATCAAAATTGTAAAGTTCTATTCGCATTCAGTAATCAAATTCAAACCCAATTTCAAAAATCGAAAAATTCAATTTGATTAATTTGAGTATTCAAAATTCAGAAAGTTAAAAATATTGTTTTATATATAAGTATATCACTATTAAATATAACCAGTGTATGTGACGCGTGAGCATTGCAAGCCTTGCCATTTTGTTGCCCCCATACGCAAAGCCATTATATCCCATCAAATCCACTATCAATCTCTCTAAACTCATTATTTCCCACAACTTTTCTACCAAAGTAATCAATTTAGCCAAGAATCATCCCATGAGACTTAGAGATTCAAAATTCTACTTGACAAACAAAGACTCATAAATACACTCTAATAATAACGGGCTTTTTAAAGTAAATAGTCGACTTAGATCTTGCATATCCTTATCGTATAAACAAGGACGGCTCAGTTTTTTTAACGGGAACTAAAAAGGGAGATTGAGATTGTGACTTTTAAAGGAAACTACAAATTGAAAATACCCCTGGAAATTTTGAATATTACGAATATACCACAGGCTACTTTTCAATTACTTCATCGTTAATTGTTAAAGAAATTTGAATTTGAATCTATATATAATAAAGCGATTACGGTGGGGACACATGTGACTTAGTGAGGTCATCCCACCCTTGAATTCCAGTCAAAAGTTTTAGGTTATAAATAACCTAATTAACCCAACATTTATTAATTTTTAATCTTTATCTTTATCTTTATTATTACTTTACTATATAATAAATAAAAAGTTTATAATTATCAATTCTCTCTCATATGAATAATATTATTAAATTATAATTTAACGTTTATGTCTTATTTATTTAATATATATTTTCTTAACTAATTCGTTTTATATTTTTCGCTTATTAAAAAAATATTTATTGATTTAACCTCATGTAGTATTAAATTTTCCAACCTAATGATAAATAAAAGACAAAAAAAAAAGTTATAACCCGTGTGATACACAAGTTACTAATTAATTTTTATACTAAGTAACTGTAAATGAGAGTTATGTTTTTCATTTAGAGCGGAATATGTTACAACCAATCCTTTTAAAAAGGCTACATCTTCAAGACCACCGCCAGCATGCCTTGCATTGGTTGTTTCAGCTTCTGTTCCTCATCTAAACGTACATTTTCTCTTTAATTATACATTTTCATTTTTATTCACATGATTACGATTTTTGCTTTCTAATATTGTAGTACATTAATTTCTTTGCTACACCATAACACATACTTTGTTACTTCATATTAATATTAAATTTGCTTGTCTTGAAAATCTCTCAGGAAGACGGACACTACGCTAAAAAAAGAAATAAATTGTGGCTAAGACGGGGAAAAAACTTAAATAAAAAGTTGGTGGTCAAAACGGGGAAAATAAAACGTAACAAAAAAGTTGGTGGGGAAAATGAGGAGAAAAGAACATAAAGATAGGAAAAATAAATAAAATGTGGCAAAAATAGGAAAAAAAAACTTAACCAAAAAGTTGGTGGCAAAAACGTAAAAAAAAAACTTAATAAAGAAAACAAAAAAAAATGGTGGAAATGAAAAAAGTGTAAAGGTAACTATTTCTTACACCTTGACGTTTAATATATATACAATACGGGTTAGGATACTTTGAGAACTCGACGAGTTGTGAGAACTCGTAGGAACTCGATATAAAATGCGAAAATTTTTTTTTTATTTTACACTCGTGTAACACGTAAACCCTGCTGTAAATTTTTTTTTTTAAAAAAAATACTCCCTCCGTCCCATTAGAAGTGTCCATATTCCCTTTTTTATTTGTCCCATTTCATGTGTCCACTTTAAAAAATTAATAGCCAATTTCCAAATTTACCCTTAAAAACACAACTAAAATAAACAAATCTTATGATGGACCCACCTATGACAAGGGTATTATTGTCATATGGCAAACAAAAAAGGCAATCATTTAATATTCCTAAAACTTTGTGTTTTTCAAACCAAGACACTTTTAATGGGACGGAGGGAGTACATTAGTTTACGTCAAAATACACCGGTGTAAGGGATTTTTATCCCCGTGTAACTATATTAATATTTTATTCATTATTTTATTGTTGATTAAATATGGACCACATATTCATTTTTTATTAAAAAAAGTATGTGGTTATAAAGTGAGTTCCTATGGTTCTCACAACTCACCTTGGTTCTCAAAATATCCGGATCCTATACAATACAACGTAAATATAAATATAAATAAAATATCCAGTCCCCTGATTGGGGTTCCGGAAAAATGAGTTTGCTGTTGCAATTTCCCACCACACCTACATTTTTCCGACCATTTCCATCAACCTTAAACCGATTCCGATGCGCCGCCACTACCCTTACAACACCACCTCAACAGGTACTCAACTATCCTTTTATTTACTACTTGTTACCCGTCTACCTGCCTGCCTCTGTTACAACACTAGTATCCTTATTTTACAACTTTATTATTATTATTATTATGAATCCAGAGGAACGAAGTTGAACTGGAAAACAAGAAATACGACTTATTAAAAGTTATTCAAGACACTCAACGTGGACTCGTCACTACTCCTAACCAACGCTCTGAAATTGAGGAATCTTTGGTGGCTTTCTTCTTTCCTTTTGTTTTATAGCAGAAAAAAATAATCATATAATTATTAAAGATATTGTTTTTTTTTTTTGTAGGTGGATTTGGAGAGTTATGCAGTGGGTGATGAAGCTATTGATTTGGGAGTTTTAGATGGGACATGGCGGTTGCAGTATACTTCTGCTTCTGATGTTCTTGTTCTTCTTGATTCTTCCTCCAAGCTTCCTTTTTTTCAGGTTTTTTTTTGGTTCAATGATCTTTTATTTATTAATCTGAGAGATTTAGTGTATGTTAGACTAGTTTTATGTAGGATGGTGTGTTTTTTTGGCTTGGGTGGTGTTATAGATACACTAGTGATGTATAGATATCAGCCGGCATTATCATACGGCCTGTACGACAAGGAGGAAATGGTCATACGGGCCATACGACTTTATGATTGGCCACGTCTGTCATTTATGTGTCAGTCTAACACATCATATGGGTTGTATAAGGGGGGACAGGGCACAACCAGAAATGTTCACGGGTACCCCACTACCAGCACGGTAACCCCGCCGCCGGTGGTGCTGGTAGCGGATCCATGGAGGGTTTCCAGTGGAGTGCTGCCTCCAAAAAAAATTGTTTCAGTGAATAGAATCAGTGAAGTGATGTGGCAGTATAGGATTGGTAGAAATCAGTGAAGTTGAAAAAAACCAGGTGGAGCGCCCCGTCCCTCCTAAGAGTGCATAATAAGGTCGTACGGGTCGTATTACTTTGTCAGTGGTCACATAAGTCATTTTCTTTGTCAGAAATCATAATGTCAGTCAAACACATTACGGGCCGTGTGATTTGCGGCTTTGCCACTCATATGACCCATATGACAATTTTTACTTGACTACACGCGCTTTGTATCCCAATTGATCAGCTTTCACCCTATCATATTGCCCGTATGACAAATCTGTGGTGTCTGGATGGTGTCAATGGTGTTTGTATAGCTCTGTCTTTTGGCTATAAACTTGTAACATTTGAGTTGAAAGACATAATAAATGGAAATTGTTTGACAGTATTTTGAATATCTATAATAACTTCAGTAACAGTAATAGAAGAATCTTGTGAACTAAAATCTGTAGAAACTAGTTATCCTTAATTGTTACATTATAGTTTTTAAGGATGTGATCAGTTGACATGTGCCACTTTGTGATATGAATAGGTTGGCCAAATATTTCAGAAGTTTGAATGTAAGGATCAAGAGGACGGAGGCTATGTCCGCAATGTTGTTCGTTGGAGTATTCCCAGCTTGTTGGAGGTTAGTTTTGCCCATACATGTATACTTAATAATAATATAAAATCTGCTTTTAGTTAATCTTGAAGTAGAAGATAACTGATGCTCACATACACAACTTTAGCAGCTGTATCACCATCACTTCCTTTTACTCCTGCCAGCATAAATAACATTATTAATTGAAGTATTGACATTTAAGATTGGACTTCACTGGACATCAGTATTTGTAGAGATCCAAAATATCAAGATTTGCATCATTTTATGAACCAATGCAAGAATAATACTAGTTTATATCTAACAAAAGAAACAAATTTGCAATTTTAGTCCTGTGAGGCGAAATAAACTATAAAGAAAGTTTTCTGTCGTCATTGAACATTTTTTTCTTAAGAAAAACGTAATTTGAACATGTTTTCTGTTTTTCATGTTTTCCTCGAATTTTTTTGGAAAACGTTCATTACTTTTCCATGACCAAACACACTGGTAAGGCCATAGATTATTCAATAAGGAAGCTAATAAAGTTGTAAGAGAAGATAACTTGAAGCTAGGAAGATACATCTAATGAATAGAAGGCTCATGAGCTACTCGAGATGGGCTTGCTAAAATCTCGAATTGATCCAAGTTTAATGAGCTTGAGCTTAAAATGAAGGTCATTTAATAGACGAGCATGATCCCAAGCTTCATACCCAGGCTTGATTAGACTCGCGATCCTATATGACCCTATTATTCTATTCATATAAGTATTATATTATTTATATAACAATACAACTTACATAACAATATTGTTACTATTATTATATATACATGACAAATACGATAAAAAATCTAAATAATATACATATGTATCACTATAGCTATGTATAAAATATAATTGAATAACTAAATAATAAATGAGCCGAGCCTGAGATCTCTAAAGCTAAACGAACTGAGCTCGGGGTAGGCTCAACTCGCTTACACCCTGATATAGAACAATGGTCAATGGAGGACATTTCTCCATATTGATCAATGGTAAATGTATGATACCTACCAACTATACCATCAATGAAAGATGTAACTTCCTAACTACAAAATTGACCAAGTTGGTTTTGCTCATAATTATATTCTTCTAACATGTACTTTTTACTCAGGAGAATGAAGGCGCCACCCTCTTAGTTTCTGCAAAATTTTCTGTTGTGTCCCGCCGTAACATCTACCTTGAATTTGAAGAGGTGGGTTGGTTGGTTAATTTTGTCGTCAAACAACCACAGAAATAGCTAAATTTAAAGCATTACTTATAATTTATTCTTTTTTTTTTTTAATTATTTCATTGACAGATAGCTCTTCAAAATATAATCATCAGTGAAGAGGTGCAAGCTCTAATAGCCCCTGCGTTGTTGCCCCGCTCTTTCTTGAGCCTACAGGTAACCTTCTCACAAGTTTCTAATATAATTGTTAATGTTTTTCTTATATTTTTTACGTGAAACAGAAAGAAATGCGCTTATTGTTTCATTTTTAGATCTTGCAAGCAATTCGTACCTTTAAAGCTCAAGTTCCAGTGAATAACACAAGCCCGGGAAGGTAAGTTCACAAATTATTATTAACTCGTGTGTATGTTCATTGTATATTTAAGTTATAATACAGATTGTTTATAAAAAGATGACATTAAATGGCAGGCGATCGGTGGGAGGGTTGTACTACCTTTCGTATCTGGACAGAAATATGCTTGTGGGTCGAGCTGTTGGAGGTGGTGGCGTGTTCATATTTTCTCGAGCTCAAAATATCCTGTAAATTATCCGCGACTGATTGTATAATTGTTTTATAAGTATTCATTCAGCCAAAAACTGTATAATTAGAATAATATCAATTAAAATGTCGGGTTAATGAAGCGTTTTGGTAATTCGTTATAAAAATCCATATGTTTTGCTAAACAAGCCGTGTTCTATTTTGGTCATAGCTTAAATCGATTGAATATTTAGAAGCAAGAGTAAATTCTAAATGTTCATTCGACGTTTAGTTTAAACGCAATTATTTTATATGCATTTATATATTTTTTATCATAAATTTTATGCCATACGTCATTCGTGTAGTATTCAGCTCAACATGTCAAGTTCATATACATACCAAAAGAATATGATCCTAGAGACATAGATAAATCAAAAAGAATGAAGTGATAACAAGCAAGTGACATGTCAATTCAGTAAGTAAAGAATAATCCTCCTCCATATAATCTATCCCCTCACTTGACAAACCAAAACCCATTGTCACCATCACCACCACCACCACCACCTAATGTCATCTCTGGTGACGCTAGCTGCCATGACGCTGCCCAATCTCCACCCTTTCATAACCAACGGCCGCCCAATTCCACGCTTGTTACACACTCGTTCATGTAATCCAATTCTCACAGTTTTTAATCCCAACAGCAGATCAAACCAGGTTTCATTGATCCGATCAGCTGCAATCGTGGACAACCCATCTGCGGCATCAGAAGAAGAAGAAATTCGGGTGAAAGTCGGAGCTAGAGTTAGAGTTACAGTTCCGTTGAAGGTTGATCATATACCAAAAGTGGCAGAAGTAGAATTGAACGGAATGGAAGATAAAGTGAAAGAATATGTTGCAGTTTAGAAAGGGAAGCACATTTCGGCTAACTTGCCGTACAAGATTGAGTTTGTTGAGATACTTGAAGGACACGGTGACACGCCTGTGAAGTTCTTTGCTCATCTTAAGGATGATGAGTTTGAGTATATTATTGACTGATTAATACTTTGTTTGTGTTACAGTTGTAACTAGTAACATGTTCTGGTGTGGTGAATGTACATACTTGAGGTTTGTCCCATTGTTGGTTCACCGATTAGTCTACAACTACATGTCCATTGTTATGAGACTGATAATAATTTTTCGCAATGTTTTTCTTTGAATAGCAACCCAAGATTTTCTAGGATAATTCAATCCTAGAATTTCTAATCAAATCTATAACTTATAATAAAAGAATTGAACTTTGATGATGTGGCATTCAATGGAGGCCTCAACCTCTCATTGAATGTGCCATGTTGCATCATGTAGGATTTTTTAATTTTTGAGTTTTTTTAATAAATCTATATATATTATAATTATTTTAGGAAAAGATAAGAATTTAAAAACAAAATTAAATTCTCTCTAATGTTTCCTCCCATAACTTTTAAACGTTAATATCTTTTATATACGAGATTTTTTAAAGAAAAAAATTACACCAAATTAACTAGCGTTTTATTATCTTTCCAACGAGTACCATAGTAGTATATAAAAAACGGAGAAAAAAAACAACTATTTTTGTCGGGTTTTGTTTTCAAATATATTTTACTCTACTAATAAATCACAAACGATAAACATAACTTCATAGGCAGGTATTTCTTTTTTTTATATTTGAATATGATAACTTATGGCATAAATTTGTTTAAAATAAATAATAATAATGATAATAATAATATTATTATTATTCATTAATCATGTATTGGCAAATCATTAATTATGTTGTCATATTAGATATTTTATTATGTTATATTAAATATTTCAACCCCGGGACACTCCCGGGATAAAAGCTAGTATTACATATATATTTTAAAAGTGGCCGGTTTCAACAGTAACTGACCACCACTCTTCATACAGCAATCTGTTCCGAATTTAGAGACATCTTGCTGTGGCAATTGTATCAAGGTGTTCAAATGAGAAGCACTACTAGAAAAGATGTTTCGTTTAATCACCATAATGTATAACGTAATCATGACAATATTCATACTTTGTAATAACGTGTGTACGCCTGCATATTGTTCTTCCTGGCTATTGAAGTGAACCAACTTTCATTTGATTAACTGATAATAACATCTAACACAGAAGGGCAGTCTCTGTACAGGCTGTCTTTAAAAGCATAATTGTTATCGAAAGATAAAACTACCTTCACAATTAAAAAAAAGGCGCAACCTACAATAATTGCCAGAAAGAAAAAAAAGAAAACCAAGTGTGTGCTAATTGCTAAACTTGCAATCTTGAAAAATAATAATCTACCTGGCAATCACGACGAACTGAAGTTACGTTTAGTGGCTTCCATCTTCAAAAGTAAATCTTTAATCTCTCTTTCCATCCTTACTTTCATATTGAAATACTCCTGATGAGCATTTTCCAAAGCTTGTAATTCTTCTAACTTTTGTCTTCTCGTTTCCTCTGCTTCTGATAAATGCAACTTCCTCACCCGGTTTCCATACTCTTCATCAATTTTCTTGCTTTTTGCTTGCGCAATTCGGTTCAGACCTTCAGCTTCTCTTCTTGCATCATCAGCACGGTTTTGAAACATCTGAGCCTCTGCCAGCTTGATCCTGACTATGCCGTCCAGCTCATCAAAAACAGGTACCCCTGGTATTGTTGGAGTGGCCCGTTGTAATTGTATGTCTGAGCTGGTGGTTTTTAACTGGGTCGACCTGTCTGCGTAAATGGATTTCATCCACATGGCAGCTTCTTGGCTAGTTTTTGGAATATCTCCGTGATTTTGTTTCGCTAATTCTTTTTCTTGTGAGATTTGAATGTTGTCTGATTTGAAAGCATCATCATCTGCAACCAATGAAACACGGAAGGTTATAATTAGATCTTCAGACATGATTAACAGTATTTAATTAGCAAAAAAGATACTTGAATGAAAAAGAAAGAAAAATGTACCATTGAGAAAACTCATTATATAACTTCTAACTTGTTGAAGATCTGATTTATTTGACAATCTAGTCAGCAACTGAAGTGAGATCTCATGAAGACGTTTTCCTCGAATATCTTCGCTGCCAGAAAATATTCTTCTAACATATTCAAGTTCGTTTGCCATTGTTTCAGCACTCCACCCTTTAGCAAAATTTTGATAAACCTCCCGCACAAAACCAAACATTTCAGAAGGGTGATCACAAGCAACACAAAAAAACTGCATCTCGGTTTGACTTTGACCTAAAGCCCCGGTTGCGCTACGACCATTTCTGATAAAAGATTCCCTTAAACCACAATCAGTGTGACACCAATGCAAACATACATCACATCCTACCCAACTACATGTATTTGAAGCCATATCAAACTTTGAACAAACTAAACACATGCAAGCACTGCAAAAACCTTTTTTCTGCGCACAAACTTTGCAATCACATTCATCAACAGGTAAGTAACTCCGACATGCGAGGTTTCTGCATCTTAAGTTTAGATATATTTCTGCTAACTCGGAAGATGGCATATCAGCTTTTGTTTGGAGAAAATCTTGAATACCTGTTTTTAATGCCACCAGTATCTCTATTTGAACACTATGGGTTTTCGATAGAATATCTGTAGTAATATCAGACCTTTTTTCGAGTGTTTTACGGAAGGCAGAAAACTGTCTTCGTTTGCTCGGGTTCAAAATAACATCACGGGCTAAATCTTTTAAACTTGCTAAAGAAGGTGGGCTCATTTCACTTAATACCTGCGCCACAATGTGTACTGGATCGGAAACCACCATTGCAAGAATGCGCTCAACCAAGTCGGCTGGATTAGTACCAATAGCCTCCCTCATAGCGCGCCTTTTGTCTCTATGAAACTCTGAACCGGTTTCATGAGATCCAACGCTTTGAGTTGGTGATCTTATCTCATTCATATGCCTTGAGTGAGACCCTGATGGCTGTTTATTGTTATTACTACTGCTTAGCTGTCTCTCCAATCCAAGAGGTGCTTTATAACTTCCTTCTGCTGATCTGGAATTATGCAACTGTAAAGATTGAACATTTGAAACGCCAACATTTCCATTTGAAATGCTTCTTTGAAGAGTGGGCGGTTCTGTGTTCTTTATATCATCTAATGACTGGACCTGCTGCCAGTTCACACCTTGAAACAATGGACGGCTTTTAACAGATTGTTCAAAATCAAACGAATTCTCCGTTAGTGAGCAGCTAGGGTTGTGAGTGAAGTGCTGAGAGCCAGAAAAAGATCTCGAAAACCCATCAGAACTTGTTTGGAATGAGCTGGCATGCGACTGAATGCTCATTTCTTGACTCGGAGAATCTGGACCTTGAACCGGGTTCTGGCAACCAATAGGGAGAAGAACAGATGGTAAACGAAGCGAAAGTTCAAGCGGTTCTAAAGACTGTGACTCGTCTTTTGGTTTAGCAGCTCCTTTTTGTTCAGAACTTTCTTGCTTTTTAACGGGATCCATGAAGAACAAATCAAAACCCCTCGTGCTTGGTCCTTCCATGTCAATCTCTTTACTAGCCATAAAATCTCTCGGTTCATCACTGCCATCGGAAGCTGAAACAATCACACTTTTTCCCTTGTCCTTGAAATTTTGGGTCAGTTCTTTCGTAACAAGAGAACGATTAACATCTCCAGATTCGTCATGTGCTTCATGTCGTTCTGCAGTTTCCGTTACCTCAACATGCATATCCGTATTAAAATTCTCACCCTTGACTTCATCATTTGTATTGTTATCTTGTTGCATATCTGTATTAAAATTCTCCCCTTTGACCTCATCGTTTGTATCGTTATCTTGTTTTGGAGTTACTTCCAATGGTGTACTACTTCCAGAAATATCGCTAGCTTCCACTTTATGAGCATCCTTCTTTTGATTATCCAACAATGAACCTGCACTTCCATTTTCAACCGTTTTCCGGGTTGAAGAATCCCCGGAAGAAGATGAATGATTACCCGTTTCCATTACCTTTTGACTAGTTTCGGGTTCTTTAACATCAGCTTTCTTTGAAACATTACCCGTTTGTTCAGACCTGATCTCTTCTTTTGACATTACCTTCGTACTATCTTCCAAACGCTTTTTATCAACACGAACTTCTTTTTGCGCCTCCGGGCTGGCATTTAAAGCCATAGAAGATGGTTCGCTAGCTTTGCCCTCAACTTCAGAAGCCGATTCAGGACGAGTATCATGATCATGATCATGATCAGGTTCAAGCTCCCCTTCTTCTCTTTCACTATTATTTCCACTCCTTGCAGGAACACTTCCACTCTTTTTAACTTCAACGCTCTTCGACTGCTCACTTCCAGAGTCCTTCGACCAAGCAGGCGATTTCGCATCTCTCCCACCCTGCGGCGATCTCACATTACTAATTTCTTCCGAAGCCGCCTTACTTCCTCTCGCAGAATCACCCCCTTCCTCCACATCTTTACCCCCACCAAACCGCCTCCACGACGAAACACTACCTTCTCGCCTCGACCGATCCCTCTCCGATCTAAACCCCTTCGGAAAATCCCTCCTAGGCCCCGAAAAACTCTCCGATCTATGTATCCTATCTCTATCACTACCATAGCCACCACGAGGCGACGAGCTAAGAATCCCTCTTTCACTCCTTTCACTACCATCCCTATACCTATCATAACCCTTCCTCCTATCATAACTATCAACATCATAATCAGACCTCTTCCTAATCAACCTCGACCCCTTTCGATCATCGTCGACACGGTCATACCGCGATAACGACGAAGAAGACGATAATCCCTTCTTCCCACTTTCAGACTTGTAATGAAAACTCCTATAAGACGAACCCGAACCCGAACCCGAATCCTTATTAAAAACACCCTTTTCCCCTCCATATGAATTCAAATCATCACTAGACTTTAATCTCTTCATAGTTTATACAACACACAGAAACAATATAACACAATAATAACAGATTAAACTATAAACAAAAGCTTAATTCAAACAGTTTCATAACAAATCATAACAACAAACATCAATCAACAACACCTTCAAGATTTCTTCAAACACTATCAAGCACCAAACTTTCGTTTCAAAACCCTAGATTCTTCTTCATAATAAAATCAAGCCCTACACTGTCACAGATCTTAACCAATCATTTAACGGATACAGATTTACAAGCAACAATAATAATCTCAATTAGGGATAAAAAAACCCTAATTTCTAAAATAGGTAGAAGCAAATTTGTAGAGAGAGAGAGAGAGAGAGAGAGAGGGTAATTATTATTGCAGTCAACGAGTAGCTTTAACAAATGAGGAGAGAGAAAGAAAAAGAAGAGAGAGATAGACTTGGATACGCAAGGTGCGTAGTGCGCATAGTTGGACCTTTTGTTACAGAGTGGGGGGTGTAGTGCGCATATACGGCGTAGGATAGAGGAGAAAATAGAGTCAACGAAAGTTGAAACGACAAGGGTCACGAATATCCATGTCAGCTGTGATTTCGAGTCACACTACGAATAACGACGAATATTATTATTAAAAAAATCTCGTCTACAGAAGACCAAAATCGCCTAAAGGTAAAGTATGACACGTCTCATTTTTTTTTATTTAAATAAGATGTGTTACATTTTTTTTTTTTTGAATGGCTGAGGAATTTATCTAATCTTGTGTTATTTGTAATCGTGTAACTTGAATTTATGACCTTAAAATTTTGGGTATTTTTAGCGTTTCATTAAACCACTAACCCTAATGGTAAATATTTCGTGTGAGTTTTGATGATAGAATCTTGACTTAAGAACATATTCGTATCAGGTTTTAATTTCTAAAATCGGTCAAAGATGTATGAGTTTGAGTCTTGCAAACTATGCATTAGATTAAAGGAATAATAAATTTAAACAATCCCAACTATTATTATTTGCCTATAATAATTCCAACTACGAAAATAATCACTAGTGGTCCCAACTTTAAGTATTTTGCTCTCAATGGACCCCCGTTAACTCACACTAACGTCGTTAGCAGAAACTCACAATTGTAGACAATTCACAGGATTTGAAAGAGCGAATCGAGACGATGATATATTGATATTGGTATGTTCAATTGCATAAATAAGCATGGTTCGTCGGCTATAGGTTGGTGTTCTCCTCGGATGGATGACCGGAACCGACGATTAAACCATCAAACCATGCTCATTTCTACAATTGAACATACCAATATCATCGTCTCGATACCCTATTTTAAACCCGATGAAAAATCGCCTAGAAATGTGAGTTTCAGCTAACGGCGTAAGTGTGAGTTAACGGGTGGTCCATTAAGAGCAAAATGTCTAAAAGTTGGAACCATTAGTGGTTATTTTCGTAGTTGAGATTGTTATTGGCTAATAGTCAATAGTTAGGAATATTTAAGTCCATTACTCCTAGATTAAATATACTAGTGTGAATGCCCACACGTTGCAGCGGGTGCATCTATTTTGTCGCCTTCTAGTTGTTGGGGTTTGTGGCACGTGTGTGGGGTTTGTGGGTGAATTCTAAACATAACCACATTCCAAAAAGAATATGTATAAAAATAAACGGGCGTTACACTTTACACAACCTCGATCCAGGTTATAAACTGTTGATTGACCGAACATTGAAATTGCCAAATCCGTACCGTTATCTCAAAGTCTCAAACCATATAGAAAGTCGGCTTACCATGAATGAATCATAATAAGTGAAAACATGTGGCATGGAAATAAGCCAATACCTTAATTCACTTAAATGAATTTAGCTAGCAAGCCTAGTGGTATGAAATCATAAAATTTATGTCAAGAGAAACAATAGAGGAAAAAAAAAACATGTTACAAGTACATTAGGTGGAATAAAATTTCATGGACGTCTTTTTAGGTAAACACCACTCTTCTTCACTATCATTGGCAAACCCTTCCAATAGAACCTTCACCAATCAATACATTTGATCCAAAATTCTTGTTTTCTCTTTCGGTTAATCAAGCAAAAGTGCGGGCACTTCAATTATTAGTACTTCCTTTTGCCTATCAAAATTTTCTACTGGTTATACTTTGTTCTTTTGTTGTTTTACATTACATGCAGAAAAAAAAAACATTATAACTATTCCAATGTTCAAACTTCAAACCATGATAGTCATTAATTACCATATCTGAAAACAGTATTTGTAAAGTGGTCATGATACATGTAGATGCACAATTTTTACAAAGTGATTAATCTTAGGAATGACAAAGATGTTCCAAAATATTGTTCTCCCGCTACATTTCTTACTTCTTTTTATAGTGGCTAGTTGCAACAACGATGTGTAAGTGGTGAGGTCATGGTCGTGTCGGTGGCAATGGGTAGGTGGTGGTGATGGGTGGCAATAACACAAATCTAGTAATTTAAACTGGTATTCACACAAAATCCACTAATTTAAATTTGTAAATTTAAGTGAACCAACCAACACATAATACAAATTAGGGATGTTATACAATGTATAGATCAATGTTTCATTGCTTCCGAACATAAGTAATGTAACAAGCAGCGTTGTTACAACTTGAACTAAAAGAATATATACAAGAAATTGTTAGGATATTCCAACAACAAAATAATAAAAAAAATGTTCAAGTCAGACCATGAATACTTGATGTATTCTTCTTTTTGTGACATGCATTAGTAGGGGTGTAAATGATACGCAGCGGCTCGAGAGCTACTCGAGATCGGCTCGGTAAAAAGCTCAAATGAGCCGAGCCTTAACGAGCCCGAGCCCAAGTTCGAACCTGAAATATGACTCGTTTAGTTATCGAGCCCGAGCTTAAGCCTTACATAAAAAGCTCGTTTAGGCTCGCGAGCCTAAACGAGCCTGTGACACTAGTCACCCTCACCTGTTAGCAAATTGTCATTTGAAGTCCTTATAGTTTCTAATGTTCCAAATTTAATAAAGGATGAGTTTCGTTTGATCATTTTATTGGAAATGTCTACATCTTAACCGAACGTATATATGAATACATGATTTAATCATGATATATTTTGACATGTATAAAGAAAATAATAGTTATTTAGTGGGATTTATACAAGAAATTTCTTTTAATATTTATAAGGTTTAAAAACATCATAGTTAACTTAGTTTAACTAAGTTGCAATAATATTAACTAAGTTAGTCAAGGAGGGACCATTTCTGCCAATGGTCAAAAGTTTAAAATGAAACCCCTCCCTTCTCCCTCTTCTAATTCCGATCGCAAATTCCGGTCACCGGAATCAATCCGGCGACTTCTAATCATCAATATTTAGGGCCTTTAGTTCGTTTTTATGATTGCAAGACGTTTCCCCAATCATATCGTTCGAATTCCCATCATTATACCAAGTTTTAAGACGCAATTAATCGACTTTAAACCCCATATTATGTAACCGATCGGAGTAAAGAAGAAAAGCAAATGAAACGTTTGTTTAATCAAACCAAAATATAAATTGACCCTGCCACATCCTTCCTGCACCTTTAAACACTTCGAACCCACATCAAACGAACCAAAAACGTGACGGAAGGACGTGAAATCTTCGACCAAAGCTCGAACCTGCACATCTTTTTTTTTCGACCCTTAAACCAACAAGTAAGTTCAAATTCTTTCTTGATTTATATTAATCGTCCCTAGCATGATAAAAGCCCTATGATTTCAAGTCTTGTTAATCACGAATTGAATGGATTAGAAAATCTAGGGTTAGGGTTCTTGATTTGGGGAAGAAGATGACATTTTGCTATTAAATAAAATCATTTCTTTTATTTTTCGATTTTATTTATTATAAAATACATATAATAGGTTAAATCGTTAATAATTCATAATAAATTCATTTTGGCTCCAAAAATTATAAAAATTTAGGAGTAGCATCTTGACACCATAAATGAAATTATCACATTAAAATTTTCTGGAAAATAAATTATTTTCATATTTTTATTAATTTAAATAGTTTTAATCATAAATAATTGATTAAAAATTCATTTTGAATGATTTAAATCTAAAATTTTCTGGAAAATTATTTTTAAGTATCATGAACCTAAATAAAAATTATTGGTTCAGAAAACATTTATTTTTATTAATTTTCCTATTTTTAATCATTTAAACATGATTTAAACCCATTAAATTCATTGTTAATATAAATAAATGGAGAAAAATTATGGAAAAATTATTTCACCTTTATACATCAGAAAATAATTATTTTTCATAAAAAAATATCATTTTTGAATCATATCTTGTATTTTTAGTTTATTTACATTTAATTAGATATTATTAATTAATTCGTTAAATGTAAATTATTAAACCATGATTTATGAATATTTTTCTATAAAATAGAAATATTCCTATGTTTGAAAGTCTTAATTATCGATCGTTGAATCATTGTGTCATTCATAATTATTTATTGCAATATATATGATTATTGTATTTATTTACAATAACTAGTTAAAGTAATTATTTGTTTTAATTATTCAAACATATTTTGATCTCAATATTCAATTGGTAATAATTATATTACCTAAACCACATTTACAAACTTTGGTGTATTATACAACTTTTATATAAATTCGATTTATCATAAAATCCTAATTCCCAAATCAACTTAGCAAACCCTAATGCCTTAGAACCCTAAACACTGTAGATTTTTTAAGTCATTTTCCTCATTAGTATTCTTAAACATATAGGTTGAGTTCTTCGGAATTGTTAAGCCTTTTGCGACGAACTTTGTTGGATTTATCGCTTAGCAAAACAGTGAGTATATCTTTCCCCTTTTTCATGTTTTACTCTTTTGGGGCTATACATGTACACTATTATCAAATGTTATTTTATCATTAATGGCACTTCTCATGTGTGTTTGCGTTATGTTATTTTGTGTGTCTATGACTGTCAAAACCATTAACCTTTGAGGGCCTGGCATTTCAATGAATAGTACTATGGTATATACCCCTTGTGACTCTGTTGAGAGACCTTGGTCATTGTTGTGTGAATCATTATCAACTGTGGGAATCATTGAATCATTATCAACTGTGGGAATCATTGAATCATTTATCATTATGGTTGGCTTTGACTGATACTACTTAATACATAGTTGCAAACGGTATACAACACATGAATTGCTAAACACTTTTTCTACTATATGTATTCAAACAGGGTATGCTCACCAATACATTTTTGTATTGACCAAATTATTTTCGTACATGTTTCTGGTTATTTATGAGGCGACTTTCTAGCTTTTGGAAATTTTTACTTAGATGTTGAGCTTATTGTATTTCATTTAGTTGGCATTTAGACTCGTTGTACTTTATTTCATTGTAATAAATGTAATAAACTATTTAATCAATGTATCTATATTTACACTTTTAGTCCATGAGCTATTGAACAATCGTCACTACGTGACACCTCGATGTTTCCGCCATCGGTTGGGTTGTTACAGAGCCCAAACAAATGTTGTATTATTTTTTATGTATGCGATTTTGACTTTTGAACATGTACAATTTTAATTAATAATATTGGTGAGCCGAGCTCGAGCCGAGCTTTTGCTCGTTTAAGTTATTGAAGCGAGCTCAAGCCAAGCTTTTAGGTCCTTTAAATTTATTTTTAAATTACCACGAGCCGAGCCGAGCTCGAGCTCTTAGGTTTTACTTTCGAGCCGAGCTCGAGCTCGAGCTCTTACGTTTAAGTTATTGAAGCGAGCTCAAACCGAGCTGAGCTCGAGCCTCAAAAGAGCATTACGAGCCGAGCTCGAGCTTAGTCAAGCTCGGGCTTGGCTCGGCTCGTTTACACCCTTATGCATTAGCACAAAGCGCCACCATTTTACCAAATAATCATATATTATATTTTTAACCACTTTTATAAAAAAAAAATAACATAGTGAAGGTGAAAAGCACTGTGGGATTCCAAGAATTACAACATTCAATTAGGTGTTTATGGTGTTTATAAAGGGGTCACATCTTCATGTGGATACAAAGAGTGCATAAGAAATATATACAATTAGTATTAAAGATTGTACATAAGGGCATAAAAGGAAGAAAATGACAAAAAATTAGAGATTTGTAAAGGACATTTGGTATACCATCTTAACTTTGGACAATTTAGACATATTTGTCCATGCCTCCTCCTTTATAATGTAGTATAGATAAGCAGATCTTACGCTATGTTCCCGAGTTCACCAATGGGTGAAAAAGAAAAGAAACTTCCCTTTCTTTTCTTTTCTTTTCCTCTATTTTTTCTTCCTTTCTTTTCCTTTCATTTCCTCCCAATTTGGAAGGATTAGATTTAGTCTAGTTTTCCTCTCTTTTCCTTTCCTTTCCTCCCAGAATTAAACTCTGGAACACACATTTCACACTTTCCTTCCATTTCCCTCCTTTAAAAAAACTCGGAAACACACCTCTCTTTTTTCTTTTCTTCCCTTTCCTTTCTTTTCGTCTCTTAAATTAACTCGGGAACACAACATTAAAGTGGTGTGTGTTTGTCATTAAGGAAGAAAAAGTAATTATATGATTTTGTTATTAGTAAGGGTTAGTTTTTATTAACAAAGACATTTGAATTCTAACTGGAATTGACCCTGCGCTAGCAATGAGACAAACCAATTTTGAAAGAATGTTAGATGAAAATTTAGACGAAATAGTAATAATAATACTAATAAAAAAACCTAAAACTAAAATATTTAAAAATAAAAAATGCTAACGCGAGTCGGTTCTAGGAGGTTTTGTTTATTTTTAGAAATAGATAACTTTAAGTCTGTTTATTTACTCCTTAGTTGTATAAAATAATATAGTACTATTACTTATTATTTAATTACAAAAATTCCTTTTATTGTTAATTAAATAATAAAACGGATTGAAATAATAAAGATTTTACAAAAAAAATCTTTTTATTGATTTATTTTATTAATTTCTCTTTAATATTTAATTAACACATATTTCAATTAATTGATAAACAATCATCAATTCCCAAATAGAAACCCTAGAATGCTTTAGATTTAGACAATATAGAAGCAAGTAGGTCCCAAACGAAATTGTCCATTATTGAATAAAATAATACCTCATGGATTTTGCTTACTTTTCTTTGCAACATTTTAGCTTATTCAAGACTAGCAAACAAGGTGAGTTTAGATAGCCCCATTTTATATTTTTGCGCATTTCAGGGTGAAACATGTTTACATTTATATATGCAATTCAATATACGTGTCTTTGTGTGATTTCTATGTTACATTATGTCTTAAACAATACTTAGGTATACACAATTAGACTCGTGTAATCATTAACACTGCGCAAGCCGACGATACACAATGATAGATTAGATCTATTAGACTGACAATCCCACCCGGATACGTGGACCATTGGTATAGGGGAAACATGGATGATTGTTATCAATAAACACAAACTCAAACACAAATTGGTGAACCATATGCGTATGGGATGAACCACATTAAACATGTCACGAGGTTTGATTATGCAAACATTTTGCCTAGTATTTGTTTTCACATATGAACTGAAATTGCCATGATACTAGAATTGTACAAATTTTATACTCATGAAACACTACACAAACCTATGTATTTCTCACCAACTTTTAGTTGACCTAAACCATTTTCCAACTTAACATGTTTTAGGGAACAATAAAGCTTGAAGTATTAAGTTTTTGCTTGGAGAGTTATTTAAAGTTTTATTTGAGTTATTTTCATGATGATGTATTTGACACCCCAGGAAAATCCCACATCGGCCGTGGCCAGGAGAGATCATTGGTTCATATGTAATCCAATGCCTCTTAAATCACCAACGCGTTTTGGGGCTTAATGTTAGTGGATGAGAGGAGAACTCCACAGTTAAGCGTGCTCAGGTGGGAGTAGTACCAGGATGGGTGGTGACCTCCTGGGAAGTCTTCACTAGGGCACCTAAAAACAAATCCGTGAGCTCTGGATGGACGACCCATCGGGGCAAAGCGGACAATATTGGTGATGAGAGGGGCCGAATGTTACAATGTATTCGTATGTTTAATTAATTACGATGAGCTACTGAACAATCGTCACTATGTGGCACCTCGATGTTTCCGCCATCGGTTGGGGTGTTACAAACTCGTCTTTCCAAAATTTCCTCACTACCAACGGTATTCTTTACCGCCTCTCTTGTCCTTACACATCATCCCAGAACGTGAAGGCTAAGCGTAAAATCCGCACCATAAACGACATGATTCGGACCTTACTTGCTCACACCTCCCTTCCTCATAATTTTTGGCATTTTGCTCTTGAAACAGCTACATACCTCTTAAACATTCTCCCAAACACCACCACTAAAAACAAAACACCCACTGAAATCTTCTACCATTCAACACCCTCATATGACCACCTTCGGGTTTTCAGGTGCCTTTGCTATCCCATCCATCACCATCAACAAACTTGACCATTGTTCACCCATGTGCGTATTCCTCAGCTATCCTACTACACATAGAGGGTACTGATGCCTCGGCCTCCACTCTAAACAAATCCTCATATCCCGATATGTGGCCTTTGATGAAACTACATTTCCTTTTGCCTAGACCATCACTCCACCACCATCATATGAATTTTTGACCAATTCCTTTCCCCACCATTTATGTCATTTATGTCCGCACATTCACAACCCAAACCATCCAACCTCCACACCACTCGTAGACCCAATTCCACCAAACGACCCCACTAGCCCAACTACTCATCCTCCTAACCTAAATCAGGCTCTCACCCTCCCAGCCCAAACTGTCATAACTCCCGGCCCAAACATCCCACTCGACACCCTGGTCCAACATTCTACTCCTAACCCGACACCAAACTAAACCAAACCAACCTATCGGCTGCCCCAAAACCACCACCACTGTCCACTCGCACCATCCACACATGCTCCATGAGCGGGATATTCAAACCCAAACAATCCTTCAACCTTCACACCTCCAATGTCGTACCAAAACTCATCTCGATTGCCAAAAACCCCCATTGATGCCTTGCACATTCCGGAATGATACTCCGCTATGACTACTGAGTACAATGCATTAATTAGAAACAGCACACGAGAGTTAATACCTAGGCTACCTAATATGAATGTTATATGGAGCATGGGGTTATTCAACCATAAATTTAGGTCGGATGGTACTTTGGAACGATACAAAGCCAGGTTAGTTTGTGATGGTAGATTACATTAGGTTGGAGTAGACTTTGGCGAGACTTTTAGTTCCGTCTTTAAACCTGCCACGATACGGATAGTTTTATCAATTGCTCTATCAAAACGTTGGGTAGTTCATCAGTTGGATGTCACTAATGCTTTTTTCCACGCTAATCTCAATAAGACTGTTTACACGTATCAACCTAAGGGGTTTCGCAACAAACAGTTTCCAGATCATGTATGTCTTCTTATGAAATCTCTCTACGGCTTCAAGCGGGCTCCCCGGGCATGGTACCAAAGATTTACTAATTACGTGCTTAATCTGGGGTTTCAACACAACAGATGTGATGCCTCTCTTCACTCTCCACCAAAGTCACGACACTGCTTATCTTATTCTTTATGTCGTTGACCTCCTCCTAGTCACCTCATCTGACAGTCTTCGATATAGACTTATGGCAAAACTTGATAGTGAATTTGTGATAAAGGACTTGGGTCCTCTCAGCTACTTTCTGGGTATTTCTGTATCTCACAGTGCAAACACCATGGTTCTTTCTTAACAGTCTTATGCCACTGATATAATCGCCCGTGTTGGTATGCAGTCTTGTAACCTCGTGTCCATGCTGGTTGACACACACGCAAAACTTAGTGCCACTTCCAACGATCATTTCCATGACCCCACTTTATATCGTACTCTTGCTAGTGCACTTCATTATCTCACCTTCACCTGAACGGATATTACATATGTTGTTAAGCAGATTTGCATACACATGCGTTCACCTTGCATCAATCACTGGAATGCTCTTAAGAGGGTTATTCGGTACATCAAGGGAACTTCTTCTTTTGGTTTGGCGTTGGGTCATTATTCGAACCTTCACTGATTTCCTACACAGATGCGGATTGGGCTGGGTGTCCTGTTACTCAGTGCTCCACTAGTGGTTGCTGCATATATTTTGGAGATAATCCGATTTCTTGGTCGTCTAAACGCCAAAGCACAGTTTCTCGTTCAAGTGCTGAGGCAGAATACCATGGAGTTGCAAATGTTGTCGTCGAGATATGCTGGTTACGTAATCTTCTTCTTGAGCTATCTCTTCCTTTATCTCAGGCTACTCTTGTCTATTGCGACAATGTTAGTGCCATTACTTGTTAGGAAACCTAGTACAACACCAGCATACGCATACACTTTGTTCGTGAACAGGTGCAACAGGGTTAGGTGTGAGTTCTTCACGTTCCGTCTCGGTATCAAATTGCTGACATTTTCACTAAAGGGTTGCCTCGTATTCTCTTTTGAAGATTTTCGATCCAGTCTCAGCATCTGATCTCCTCCCGCTTCGACTGCAAGGGTGTAATAGTGATGTATAATAGGCAATGATTGTAATTTGTATAAATCAATTATTCTGCATTTATCTTTATCCTAAATTAGAGGATCTCATTGAAGGAGAGAATAGACAAATGAGTCATAACATCTATATCTATATATATAATAAAGGAATAAGGGTGGGGAAACATGGTACTTGGTGAGGCCATCCCCTTTGATTTTCCTCAAAAACTATTAAAGTTGTCATTTTCTCTCGTGCATTTCACATGTATTTTTCCTACGATTTTTAAACGTTAAATAACTTTTATATACGACATTTTCAAAAAACAAAAAAAAGTCACACCAAATGTGTTCATTTTCTCTCGAGTACCATAGCATTATACAGAAAACGAAAAAAACAACTACTTTTAGTGGGTTTTTACTCATTGAAGAAACAATAGGTATCACGGAGATTACGTATAATCTACGTGGGGTTAATACCTAAGTCCGTCAGGGTTAATCCTTTACCCAAACCACAAGGTCAAACCCGTTTGATAATGATGCAAGTGTGTGTGTGGTGAAAGTAAGTGAGAACACAAGATATAAGTGGTTCGGTCAAGTATTGACCTACGTCCACTATGAATAGCCGATTAGTATTATTGATGATCGAATGCAAAGATTACAAGTGAGTATACTAGGCTAGCAATGACTATTTTCGGATCCTTTGGCAAGGAGAGGTATCCTTGTATTTATAGGAGAACTCGTGGGCTTGATCGAAAGGCCCACGAGTAACCATTCTTTATTGGGCTTGGTCTGGGCCCAAGTCCAATGTTCCCTCTGGAATTGGCGGGAGAACAGGTGTACTGTTCATGACGTCATTGGGGCAGCATGGTTGTTGCTCGAGGCAGACACGTGGCGATCTGTGGTTGGCAGACGGCGCCCCTGTCAGTCGTTGACCATGCTCCTGACAGCAGCAAGGTATGTCTGCTGTTTACTGTAGACGCTGGTATGGTGGAAGCATGGCTGCAGCCATGCTGCTGTCCTTGTCTCGTAGTTGTTGGACCACCTTGCCACCTGTAGCTTTCCTATTGGCGCGTACCCTGTCAGTGATCTTTGTGAATCTTCCTTTTGTTGTCTTCTGTACTCTGTACGATGATTGTCAAGGGAAGATTCCGCGTGTGATGGTACGCGCTTATCAGGTGATGCTATTGCTTATCAGTTGTTGTTCTTGCGCGCCTCCCTGCATGTGCTACTCGTTGCGCGCCGTTGGTTCCTCGCGCCACTGATTGGCGCTGGGAAGCTGAGTTATGGGGATAGGGATGCCTCTTCCGCCTGGATTAGGCTCCCTATCCCTTCAAGTCCCCCCAGTCTAGGGTTTCTCCTATTCTTTGTGAAGAGTAGGTGGAGCGCTAGACTCAAAGTATGAGGTCGCGGATGAGAGCTCATCTGCTGGTGTGCCTTGAAATTCGTTCCTCTGCAAATTTTGGCGGAGAACGTCTTTTTTGGTTTTACGTCAAATTTGCGCCATGAAAGAAGTTTGCCGCCATGACCTGTTAAGGCGCTGGGCGGAGAACGTCTTTTTTGGTTTTACGTCAAATTTGCGCCATGAAAGAAGTTTGCCGCCATGACCTGTTAAGGCGTTGGGCGGAGAACGTCTTTTTTGGTTTTACGTCAAATTTGCGCCATGAAAGAAGTTTGCCGCCATGACCTGTTAAGGCGCTGGGCGGAGAACGTCTTTTTTGGTTTTACGTCAAATTTGCGCCATGAAAGAAGTTTGCCGCCATGACCTGTTAAGGCGCTGGGCGGAGAACGTCTTTTTTGGTTTTACGTCAAATTTGCGCCATGAAAGAAGTTTGCCGCCATGACCTGTTAAGGCGCTGGGCGGAGAACGTCTTTTTTGGTTTTACGTCAAATTTGCGTCATGTTGTGGTTCTCCAGCAGTTGTAATAAATCTTGAATCATTGGCATTTAATTTGTCTCTCATAAATGGGAGTTAAGGCGCCTGGAATTCGAATGATCAGTTGCTTCTGATGGAAGTTTGAGGGTTGCTGACGAGTCAGCCTCGGCTGTTGTGCTGACTGTTGGCTGTCCCCTCATTATGGTGCAGTTACCAACATTTCGTCTGTGTCAGGCGCGTGTGTTGGCACGCGCCCCACTTGTTGCTTGTGCGGTTGTGCTTGTGCCACGTGTCGAGTGGCACGTGAAGTTCGTCAGACGCGTGATGCTTCACGCGCCTGGTCAGTTTACATTGGTGAGATCTAGTGACACGTGTCAGCCATCCGTCGAGTGACGGTTGGATTGTTTATCCTTGCTTGATCTTAGCCGTTCACTCACGCATGAGGACACGTGTCGTCATCTGCTTCTCCAAATTTTGAAAAAGTGTGACGACGGTTGCTTCTTCTTGGGCCCCACTGTCATTAATGCAGTGGGTATATATATGAGTTGGGATGCATGTTAGACGGTTACTTGTTCATTTGTTCATCCCTTCTTCTTACTTGCACTCTCTCATTTTCAAAAACAATCCAGATCATTTGAAGTTTTCTTTGAATCTTCAGAGATTGTTTGATCAATCTTTAAAGATTTATCGTGAAACTTCTTCTTGATCTTCATCGTTTTCTTTGTTCTTCTTTGAAGATTCCGACCAATCTTCAAAGTTTTCGTTGAGTCTGTTGAGTTTTCCGGTGAACCTTTTGAGTTTCCCGGCGAGTCTTCAACCATTTCCAGTTAGTTTTCCAGATTTTCTTTTCTTTTCTTTCATCCCTTTGTAAAAATGTCAGAAGCCTCCAACGTTGGTTCTCCCTCCGGCGATGTTACCGGTAAGGAACCAGTGATGGATGACGTGGAGGAGGAGGTGCAGGTGGAGCATGGAAAGATTAAGGAGCGAAAGCTCATGACGAACACTTTTTGTGTTTGGACTGAAGAGGCTTTCGACAACTTTTGCAGGGGTTATGGTATATTGCCGGAGTGGGAGCCAACTCTGCCATCTCCGACGGAGAATGTTCTTTCTGCTGGGCCTGGGCAACTTGCCCTTTATGAAGCCCATTTCACCAAGTGTGGCTTTCGGCTACCCTGCACACGCTTCCAGATCGATACTCTGGTAGCCTATGGTGTTGGGCCAACCCAACTTACCGCCTTTGGGATGCTAAGGCTGGTACACTTTGAGGCGTCTTGCCGCGCCTTGGACATTGAGCCAACTGTGGAGATGCTCAATGTCTTCTATTTTCTTGCGCGCGACGAGATGTGGTTCTCGTTTAAGCCGCGCCCCAAGGTGCCTCCAATGGCCACTCACACCCCCAAGTCCCTTCATTGGGCTAAAGAGAAGTTCTTCTTTGTGAAGAGGGGGGTCATACCCATTAGTCTGCCTTGGAAGGTGATTGCAGACGGTCAGCGGGTGGCTGATATACCGGTGATGAAGGATTATAAGAAGCAGGCTTGGTTTACCACCCTCACCGCCAACGCCACCAAGCTGGAGTTTAAGAATCTCACAGATGGTATCTTTTGCCTTCTGGGGATGAGCCGCCTATCTCAGTGCCCAGGAAAGGAACCTTACATCGCTGAGGAGGGTAAGTACAGTTTCTAAGTTCACTTCTTTGTGTTGTATTTCATATTGTTCTAACTGTTTCTTGCGCAGGTGTGAGCAAGTTCCAATTTTATGCTGCTCGTCAAGAGAAGGGCATAAAGTGGAGGCGTTTGGCGGAGGGAGAGGTGTCTTGCCTTGAGGCGTTTGTGGACAGGTTTTATCATCCTGACATGACCATCGCGCCCAAGCCTTATTACACCACAGGTGAGTCAAGCCAACTTTTGTTTTCTAGCCTTTTTGGCGATGATGCCTCTGACTCCTCAGTGGAGATTGTGGAGGTTCAGAAGGCGCCCGCGGGGCGTGGCCGTTGGAAACACGCTCCGCGGAGACGTAAACGTAGCCAACGCCCTTTAACAAGTTCTGATTCGGACTCTTCCGTTTCAGTAGGCGAAGCTGTAAAGGGGCGGCGCCGGAGGAAGGACGGGCCTGTCTCTGAGGATGAGGAGGAGGACGAACCCTCCAAGTTGGAGAGGAAGAAGAAGAGGCGCACCACCGGTGCCACCTCTAGCAGCGCAGCTGCTAATTTGGAGAAAGCTGCTGCTACTACCGGCGGGGAGGGTGGTGGGGTTGAAACTCCTGTTACAGAGACCACTTCCTCCCCCTTGTCGCCAGCGCGAGGGGTGGTGTTAGAGAAAAGCTCCGGCTTTGGAGGGGTTACTGCCCCCACCTTTAGTGTGGGTATAGGTGCTGCGCCTACACGTCAGCCTCTTTTCCAGAAGCTGATAAAGAAGAAGGCCCCTGGTAAGTTTTTCTTTTTGCTTTTTTCCTTAAGTCTTTTCATTTGTTCCCTTCCTTATATTTTTATCTCTGTTGCAGTTGCGCCCAAAATTATACCAACTCCTTCTTCCCCTTCTCCATCTGCGGAGGCTGCCAGGACAGAAGTAGATGTGCTCTTTCAAGAGCAAGAGGCAGCGCAGCGGGAGGAGGCCCGTCTGAAGGCTGAGGCCGATGAAGCCCTTCGAAGGGCGGAGGCCGAGAAGAAGGCAGCGGCCGATGAGGCGCTGCGAAGGGCTGAGGCCCAAAGGAAGGCTGCCGCCGATGAAGCTAGGCAAAAGGCTGAGGCGGCCAAACATGCTGAGGCGGAACGTCTTCGTCTCCAAGAGCAACAGTTCTTGGAGGAGAAGGCTCGCCGGTTGAAGGAGCAAGAGGAGCGCGCCAATGCCAGCGCCGAGGGGTTCCAGGAGATGGACGGTTTTGAAAGGGCCCTTTTGGCGTCAGGCATTGGCGGTAGTGCGGAGGGCTCGCGTCAGTCGCGGCGCGAGTTTTCTAGGGTTGATGATAGGGAGCCATCAGGGGGGTATGATGGCTCCAGCTGGTCAGGGGGTGATGCCATTTGGCGCCCTCGGTGGGCGGTCAGGGAGAATACTTTATTCTCTAACTCCTTGGCCGCCGAGGAGTTTGTGAGGGAGGTGGTGCCTCCCTACGAGCGCGCGCACCAAGATATGCTGAGTCGCGCAGACCTTATGGCTGCCTTGTGCGTCAATCAGGCGACTCAGCTATCTATGATTGACTCGCTGCGCCGCCGAGATGCGGCGGTGTGGCGAGACATCCAACGCTTGGAAGCGGAGAAGGCAGACCTTGCTGAGAAAGAGGCTGCCTTCAAAGCTGAAATATCCAAGTACCGTCGCCGCGCCCATGATGCAGAGGCCAAAGTTACCAAGTTGGAAGGGGACGCGGCGGCGGATAAGCGTCGATGGTCAGAGTCTTGCAAGAAGACTAATGCTGAAACAATGAAGTTGAGGCAGACTCTGGCCGAGGCGCAAGAGGAAAGCCGGGCGCTGACCCGGCAAGTAGAAGAGAAGAGCAAGGCCCTCTCTGAACGGACTGCGCAAGTCGTGGAGAAGCGCTTGGAGCTTGAGTCTAAAGATGCAGATCTTGTCAAAGCTACTGAGCGCGTCTCCTTCTTAGAGCAGGAGAGGGTCCAGATCCTTCATTCAAAGGAGGATCTGGAGCAAGACCTTGGCTCTGCCGAGGAAGCTCGCGCTGCGGCTGTCGAAGAGTGTGAGACAGCCCAGCGTCTCTTGGATGAGGCGATGGTCGCCCAGACGCAGACACAGGATGCCATCAAGTGGATGATGACTGATGGGATCACTGGGGTAAGTGTATATCTCTTTTAGCGCTTTTCTTGCAAACTTCTGAAGTTTTTTATGCTAACTTGTCAAGTCTGTTTGCAGGTCTTCAAGAGGTTTTGGCAAGAGCCTAAGCTGGGCGACCAAGTCGCTGCCATAGCCGCCACCGCCCATGCCTATGGGTATAGTGAAGGTTATGAAGATGGTTTTCTGGCAGCTCAAAATGGTGGGCGGATCGAGGATGCGGAGCATTATGGGAAGCCACTGAAGGATGAGTATGAGGCGGAGCTACTCAAATTTGAGAAGGTGGACTTCCCAATTCTTCAAGTGGTTGCAGATTGTAACAAAAATGCTGATCCTTTGTCTGCCCTCAAGTATTATATCGACAAATCTGACGAGCTGGCCAGGGAGGAGGAGCGCAAGCGCCTTGAAGAAGAGCGCCAACGAGCCAGTGGCGAGGGTACTTCAAATGTTTAAGTTTAATAGGCGCTTGTCTTCTCTTTTCTTTTTGTCTTTGTAAATAACTTGTAATTACCAAGGGTTTTTAAGTCCCTTATAATGAATGAAAATTTTGGTTTTTCCTTATATCTTGTGTTTCTCATCCTAACTTAACTTATCTAACCAAGTCGTCACCCGATTTAACAAGTTAAAATTAGGCGCGCGTCCTGCTAGATAGTCCGGCGTGTTAAGTATTTGCCTTGAAGACTATAGCGGGGCGCGACTTGTGCCATAAGGTCCGAGTTAAGCGCGTGTGCGCCTTGCCTAGAAGACCCACGACTGCGTGCCGAACTAGTTTGCTCTTTGTCCAACTTGTGTTACAAGTTTAGAAGACAAGGCTTTAAGTTTGTTCTAGCGGCGCGCGTCTTTAAGTCCGGCAAGTAAACTTGTCTTGAAGACCATCTTATGTGGCGTTGGTGTGTGATCTTTATAAGTCCGACGTGCGCGAAGCATGTCTAGAAGACTTTATCATGTTAACACCGCCTTATTTGTGGTCCGACGATAGTTTTGCTTAAGTCTTGAAGACCTTGGCGCGGAAAAACAAGTAGAATAACAGATATAGGGAATAGTTTTCATTGATAGACGCGGCATGTGTAGCCGTAATTACAAGTGTTTTACAAGTAGCAGCGACGCAGTTGTGCTGCGTTCCAACTGCAGCACGAGCTTTGCTTTGTCTTCCGGGTCTAGCTGTTGGAAGCATTGTTCGTACATGATATCGGTACTGCTGCCGCCATCTAGGAACATATATCGCGTGCGATAGTGTCCAAAAATAGCGGTGATGACAAGAGGAGCTGTGCATGAGGCGCCGCCTCTAATCTTTGGCATGAGGACGTCAGCCTCTTTCCATGAATCGCTTGGTGGTGGCGCTCGGGCGCGCTTTCCTTGGTAAGCGCTTTTGCCCTTCTTTGTCATGTTGCAGTGGTGACGAGGGATCAATGTGGCAGCGTGAGTATTCAGGTCGCGGATCTTTTTTCGTGACCCTTCATCTTGATTCTCGTCACCTGTTTGATTCTTGCCCGTGCGGTGCACGTTCTTGACCAGATGGCCGAGTTGTCCTGATTTCAGTGCGGTTTCGATTTCCATCTTCAGGGTGTAGCAATTATCTGTGAGGTGACCGTAGTCGTTGTGGTACTCACAATATTTGCTGCGGTCTACGTTCCTGCGCTTGGCCAGGGGAGGGGCGGCCTTCAACGTGACCTGTTCAGTCTTTAAGACCTGAGATGGTGTCTTTGTCAGCGGGGTCCAGTCATAGTTTTTCTTTGAGTGACCGCGCTGGTCCCGCGTTTGTTTGGGACTGATCATCTGCCTGGCGTCCCCGGCTGGGGAATATTTTCCCTCATCCGCGGCGCCGGAGATGCGGCTCCAGACTGATTTGTTTTTATTTTTATTATTATTATGGTGGTGTTGGAAATTGTGTGTCTGATTGAAGGACTTCTCAGACGAGGCATATATCTTGGCGGAGTGGATGAGTTCATCCCAGGACTCCGGTATGCCATCTTTGCCTGTGAGGCATTTCATTAACTCTGGGCTGCGTACGTTATGCACGAATGCTGCCCTTGTGAGTTCTTCCCCGCACCCTATTAGCAGGGCCTCTTTGTTGAATCGAACAATAAAGTCCTCAATGGATTCATTGTCGTTTCGGCGGCACAGCAGGATGTGCGCCTTGTCTCTCTTATGCTTGCGCAAATGCGAGAAATGATTGATGAACTTGTCGGTGAGGTCGTCAAAGTCTTTAACACTCCCCGCGGGGAGGTTATCGAACCAGACCCTGGCTGCGCCCGTCAGGGTTTGCGCGAATAAATGGCACCAAACCTGCACAGGCCAGTCTACCGACATTCCCGCGCACTCAAAGTCGTGCACGTGGTCATCTGGATCACGCAGGCCATCGTATCTGCCGATGCTGCTAGGAAGTTTTGCTTTTCTCGGTATTGTTGCGGTCGCTATACGAGCGACAAATTTTGACTTTTCGGCGAAAGCCTTTGGTCTGAATGGTTTGACCAAGTCATCATCCTCATTGTTCTGACGTGAGCGATGATGACTTTTCTTCCCTTTGTAGCCCGAGTCGCTACTAGAGGATTCGTAGCCATCGGGCTCTGTCCGTTGCTTTGCGTAGCCCCGAACTCTGGCGTCTCCGCCGAGTTCCCCGCTACGACCAGCACCCGGAACAGCTGGGTCTTTCCCCTTTTTGGATGGGGTGTCATAAGTAAGGGCTTTGCCCTTTTTCTTTGCTTGTTGCAAGAGCTTACGCTGGTAAATTGCAGCGTTCTTCGTATTCTGACGGAGGAGCCATTGGTCAAGGTCCTCCTCAGAGCTAGCACTGCTGTCGTCGTCAGAGTTAGCGTCCCGAACCTCAACTTCTTGGCTTTGAAGCCTGGAAGTGGGTTTCTTGACGACTGTGGGTGGTGTTATTTGGTTTTCCGGGGGCTGGGTGTCCCCTTCCCCGGAACGATTTACGGCAGCAGTATTAGGGTTGGGTTCAGCCATGGGTGGGTTGAAAAGATGAGTAAAAGAGCGGTTCTAACCGTTGGATGGCGCCAATGAAGAAACAATAGGTATCACGGAGATTACGTATAATCTACGTGGGGTTAATACCTAAGTCCGTCAGGGTTAATCCTTTACCCAAACCACAAGGTCAAACCCGTTTGATAATGATGCAAGTGTGTGTGTGGTGAAAGTAAGTGAGAACACAAGATATAAGTGGTTCGGTCAAGTATTGACCTACGTCCACTATGAATAGCCGATTAGTATTATTGATGATCGAATGCAAAGATTACAAGTGAGTATACTAGGCTAGCAATGACTATTTTCGGATCCTTTGGCAAGGAGAGGTATCCTTGTATTTATAGGAGAACTCGTGGGCTTGATCGAAAGGCCCACGAGTAACCATTCTTTATTGGGCTTGGTCTGGGCCCAAGTCCAATGTTCCCTCTGGAATTGGCGGGAGAACAGGTGTACTGTTCATGACGTCATTGGGGCAGCATGGTTGTTGCTCGAGGCAGACACGTGGCGATCTGTGGTTGGCAGACGGCGCCCCTGTCAGTCGTTGACCATGCTCCTGACAGCAGCAAGGTATGTCTGCTGTTTACTGTAGACGCTGGTATGGTGGAAGCATGGCTGCAGCCATGCTGCTGTCCTTGTCTCGTAGTTGTTGGACCACCTTGCCACCTGTAGCTTTCCTATTGGCGCGTACCCTGTCAGTGATCTTTGTGAATCTTCCTTTTGTTGTCTTCTGTACTCTGTACGATGATTGTCAAGGGAAGATTCCGCGTGTGATGGTACGCGCTTATCAGGTGATGCTATTGCTTATCAGTTGTTGTTCTTGCGCGCCTCCCTGCATGTGCTACTCGTTGCGCGCCGTTGGTTCCTCGCGCCACTGATTGGCGCTGGGAAGCTGAGTTATGGGGATAGGGATGCCTCTTCCGCCTGGATTAGGCTCCCTATCCCTTCACTCATGCAGAATAAAAACAATGTGTTCAGCTAATTTACTAATCATGTCTAAGCAAGTTAGTTATCATGTTAAGACAATACATATGGTTTTGAACCAACTATGACATATAAGAACCCGCTAACTACATATATATTCACAGATGTAGTCAGATTGGTAATAATATATTTTTTTGTATTTTGATCGGTTGTGCTAGGAACATTGATTACAAAGGTTGCTAAGTCAGTTAGATGTAGCCTATGATTTTTAGACACCAGGTAAATGTCTAGCTGATAAGTGATACATAATCATCCCACCATGCACATCTCTTAAATCTTTTTAATGTATGTACTTTGAAATCGACTGACATGTGGTGAATTGAAATAGATACTTAAATTATGTATGAGTAGAGGAAATAGTCAGAAGGCATGAAAGTTACCATCCTACAATCTTTTTAATCGATAGCAGTTAGATTATTTTTGTTTATCTTCAAAATGAATGTTCACTGCTTACCTATTGATTGTTTTATTCGATGTCACCCAAGGTAAATCGATTGTATGTCCATAATAAATATTGAACATGTATGCCATTCTTTCACATATACTCACTTTACACATCATAATCGCTTATCATCATTATCACCATCATCATCATCATGTCATATCATTTGATACCAGTTTGGTTGTTTTTTTTTTCCAGGTTCACATCACAACTTTAAAGTGTCTTGAGGAAGTGCAAAGTTGTACATAGACTTCACTCGAGCAAGAGGTGTACACGTAGAATTAGAAGTATGTTTTATGAGTTATCAAGTATTGATCCTTTATAAAAAAAATTCTGAAAAATGACATTTTTTTATGGTACACACATTTTGTCACTTCATATTAGATTTGTGTATCCCGAGAAGCTAATAAATTGGTTATACTCGGTTTCTAATTAATTTATAGCGAAACATAGGGCAATATAAGTAGAGTGTGTTGCTGATTTAATTTTGTGGACCCTATAGTTAACTACAAGGCTTTTTTAGATCAATGAGTGACCCCTACAATTTTGGTCCATTGCAAAATAATTCCATTCCTATTTTGACCAGTACACATCATTTTTGAGTTAATTGAATGCTTGCAGGATTGTTAAAAAAAGAAATATGTAGCAGAGGGTTCGTTTCAACACCACATAATATAGCGAGAGAACAAATTTGAAGACTATATATCACTTAGAAAATACACATCCAAACATGAAACACCTCCTTACATTAAAAGATGAAGTTTATGTGAAATCAGGTCTCAACTCCTATAAAGTCATAAACCCTTGCCAGTTGCCACCTTAGCCTGTAAAACTGAATCTATTACTAGTCAAATAATTAATTGTCATATTCCTTGAAATTCCATGCAAGAATATAGTAGTGCACTTATGTAGTTATGTGATGTCTAAAACACAAAATTAGGAAGGCATGATGCACACCCCAAATGCAACCTTAAGATGGTTAAGTTCTTTATCCAAATCGATGATTGGATGGCTATCAGCCTGAGCCAACCTGCATTGTTGACGACTGGCTAGCTGTGTGAACCTGAAAAATAGCACTATGCTAATTAATAAAATTTAGGTGGGCAAAATAGACAGGTTAGGTACATGTAAAATTGGGTTTGGGGGCAAAATCTCAAAATAAAAGGTTTTTAAGAGTTAAGGCTGTTGGTAAAATCAATTGTCAAATACAATAACAAAAGTTATATTATTTCAGTTATCATCTAGTTTTTTTTAATAAAATGTTTCAGGAGGTTTGATAAATCAAGAACACATTTTACGCGACCATCGGCCCATTTGGGCTTTCCTTTTTGTTAATATTTATTTATTTTACATGTTCGAAAAAAACATGAACCAAATCAGCCGTTATTATGTAAGCCGGTAAAACTTGTCACCTCTAATAAAAATTTTGAAAAGAAAAAAAAAGTAACAAACACAATACACACCCCATTGCCTACCAAGTAACTCAAATGGCCATTTTTTGACACTAAATAGATATGAAAAAAAGAAAACAAAACAAAAACTTAATTGCAATTCACTGTGCTATATTCATTTCTGGAACAACATGGTCCTTAGCAATTATCATCTGGTCTAGTTATGATGCAAGGGTAGGGGGTCCATGACAGCCCCACACATAAAGGTAAAACTTTTGTTACACTAAAAAAGCATAACAAATCAGGATATCAATCTGAGTTATTTATCGGTTTATCCTTGTTAGAGGTTGAAAATAAATGGGCCGGGCCCAGGTGGTTTGGGCAATGAATTGAAATGGGCTGGATACGAAGTTAGGAACAGTTAGTTTTGAAAACCCATGAGCTTTTTTGTTTCATTTCTTTAAATGTTGCAAATCTTTAATGTATTATATATGATTACTGAAACTATAGTATAAAAATATAATAATCTAAATTTATAAAGCAATAGAACAGGCTGTAAACATGTAGAAAATAAGGACACTTTAGCCTGTTTGACCCGTCCATAATGCAACTTATTGGTTGTAACTGGAATTTTTTTTGTCACATTAAATAATCTTTCAAATTATTTGCATAAATACATGGTTAATATAATGCTAAATTTATGAACTATGAATCTATCATAATAGCAGAATTTAGTCCTTGTTGAAAGGCAAAGTTTTGTTTTGTGGTGAAAACTAAATAAACACACGGGTAAAAAGGGATTCAAACTCGCATGGGCGTGAAGCGTCATTAGACTAATGGGTATGGGGGGCGGCATCATCCATGGGGCGGCACCAAAGGCATTTGGTTGCCGTTCAAGCCGGGCCAATCTTCGAGGAGGAGAACGTTGTCCAACGGTAATTTTGACCGTTAAATTTTTTTTTTTTCTTTCAAACTATATAAACCCAAACACTCCATACCCTTTTTCACCACAACTTTTATAAAAACTCTCTCAAATACTCTCACTATATTTAAACCAATAATTATTTATAAAAAATCCAAACCCTCAAACAACCATGTCGTTATCATCTTCTTCGTCGTCTTCGTCTTCTTCGGGTTCATCATCTACAAACGAAGCCGTAAATTTTGTTATAAACATCGTGGCGCAAGCGGCGCAGATTATTGCCGAGGAGCAAGGAGATGAAGTCGATTCGGTACCTCGAACTAGGAATGCGGCTATAAATAGAGACCGAGAGGGTAAGTTTTATATTTTTTTTTATTATTTATGTGTATCATATTTTTTTTAACATTTTAGATTTTTATTGTGTTTACATTTTTGTAAATATATTGTAGATTTTTATTGTGTTTATATTTTTGTAAATATGTATAGGTGCCCATGATAGATTGGTGGCCGATTATTTTGCCGACGAACCCTTATACTCGGCGGAAGATTTTAGGCGTCGGTTTCGAATGAGTAGAAGATTGTTCTTACGTATAGCCGATGATGTGGCTAACTTCGACCCATTTTTTACCTTACGATACGATGCTAGAGGCAAAAGGGGGTTCACCACCCTACAAAAATGCACGGCGGCACTTCGGCAACTAGCGTACGGGACTACGGCGGATGCGTGGGACGAGTATTTAAAGATGTCGGAAAGAACTGCACGAGAAAGTCTGTACAAGTTTAGCAAGTGTGTGGTGAAGCTTTACAGCAAGAAATATTTGCGAAAACCAAACTCCAGTGAGGTCCAACAATTGTATCAGTTTCACCACCAACAACATGGTTTTCCAGGAATGCTCGGAAGCATTGATTGCTACCATTGGCATTGGAGAAACTGCTCGGTAGCATGGCGCGGAATGTTCAAACGAGGGGATCAAGAATATCCATCAATAATCTTGGAGGCGGTGTGTTTACAAGATCTATGGGTTTGGCATGCTTTCTTTGGCGTTCCCGGTTCGAACAACGACATTAATGTTATTAACCAGTCGGAGATTTTTGACGATGTCATAAAAGGAACCGGTCCGGATACCAGCTTTACAGTATCGGGGGTGGAGTATAGGCGCGGTTATTATCTTGCTGATGGAATCTACCCATCTTACTCGACGATCGTTAAAAGTATTCACCACCCGTTCGTTGAAAAAAGAAAGAAATTTGCCAAGTATCAAGAGGCGGCAAGAAAGGACATTGAACGATTATTTGGTGTTCTACAAGCAAGATGGCACATCATTGCAAACCCGGCACGTATGTTCACTCCTAAAAAATTGCGTTATTGTATGTATGCTTGTATCTTGTTACATAACATGATACTCGAAGACGAAGGCGCCGCCATCTGTGCGTATGACGAGAATGCCCCGCTGGAGAATACGGTGCCTGTCAACCCACATCAACAAGATTTAAACGAGTTCTCGTTACATAACGAGTTCACACATCGCAATCTTCAAGCAGACTTGGTTGAATATATTTGGAACAACAGGCAAGAGTAGCTTATTTGTAATTTTTTTTTATTTCGAGTAGCTTACTTTAATTTTACTTATTTTTTTTTAAAATTATTTGTAATGGTTTTAATGTAATATTTACTTTTTAATATTAATATTAGAATATCTACTTTTTTATTGTAACACTAAAAAAAACAAAAAAGAAAAAACATTAAATGAAGATGGGCCTCTCCACACCCCTAGAACCATCGTCCTGTTGATGCTTCTACCCCACGCTGACGTGGCAGCTGAGGTGGAGGAGCATCATCTATGATGGGCCTCCTCCACACCTAGTAGTCTTAAGAAGATGCAAATCCATCAAACCACCAACTTGGATGTTAGATTTCTCACATTATTAAAAACCACCGTCCCTCCCGTCAATCATATAGAATCACTATACAAGTCCTTTGATATTGTTATATACTAAATAGATTCTAGATCTATGCTTCCATGATATTTTTAAGTGTATTCCAAGTTTATCCATGCTCGTTGACTAGAAGAATATAGAGTTTATAGATGCCTAATGCCTTTCCATTATAAATTATGGATATATCCACAATATCTTTTTCAGCATATCGTTCCTTTCCAAGTGTATCCATACTCCTTGCCTAAAAGATTAATATAGAGTTTTACATGCCTTTCCAGGACTAGAAGATTAATATAGAGTTTGTATATACATGCCTTTCCATTATAAATTCTGGATCCACAATATCTTGTTCAGAATTTTGAGTGTGTTTATAGCTAGGCGTGACATTACATATTTACATGTACCTCTTTTCATAGTTTTCCCTGATCTTCGATGAACTATCAAGTTATACGCGACGTAGATCACACTTGTAATACATGAAAAGATATGTATAATTAATGTATGGTAAATTGTATTTAGAGTAGATTACTATTATCGACTTTTCATCTCAAAATTACTATTCTAGTCCAAACTGTCCAATAGTTTAGACCTTGCCAAAATATTTAGCTGAATTTTCAATAAGAGTCAAAATTTAAAAATTGTGAGTTCTTTAAGCAATATATATATAGATATATTTAAACTGTTTGTTATTCCATGAAACATGTTACATTTAGATGGTGGATAAGCTGCGCCTATCCCTCTTTAAATCGCAATATATGGAAATTAGAAAATACTGTTCGTCTATTAATAAATAGCACTGATACTGAAACAATATACATTTACAAGATTACGTGAAAGACTTATTATAAAGTTCATGTTTACTAATTAATATTATATTAATTACTACGTGTGACACAAGATTTAACCAACTGCTTCAAACCTTTCTTCTTCTTGTTTTTCATGACTGTCTTCTTCTCTTCTTCAACTCTTTTCTTCTCCTCATCTTCCAACTGAAACTGCATACACAACTAATAATAATATAATAAACAACATTAATCAGTACAAATCAATTTAACCTCATGAATTGTATATATACTAGCTTTCAAATGCTTAATTAATTACCTTTGCTACACGGTCTTCTACATCAACTAGCCTCTCTATTAATGTTCCTTTCATCTCCGTCTCCGCGATCACATCGTCGATCGGACGGCAGTGCTTCTCTAAGCTCCTTGGCGAGAAATCGACCGATGATGATACTTGACCGTCACTTGTAACGGTACAAGTGGAGGGTGTGGATGCACATGACCTCTTAGGTGTTTTGCTACCTCCTTTTATTTCTTCCAATTGCCTCATCTGTACACAAATTACTGAATTAGATAACGATATTAACAAACCACAAATCAGCCATATATATATATGAACTTTAGCTATTTTAGATAACTTCAATTTATTAGTGTTGCATTTAAAAAAGGAAAAATAAAGAAAATGAGCTAGTGTGAACTCCATTTAAGTACTTAATTTAATCTTTCTAAATTGTTAGTTTTTTATTTTGATAGCCAAGGAATAAAAGCCCAGCTATCGGGAGTAACCTAACGGCAAAAGGCGATATCCTTATACGCCATCGCCAGTGGCGAAGCTTGGTTCTCGAATCGGGAGGGCCGGACTCAATTTTTTTTCGATCGGTAGTGGCAAATCAGCGGGGGCCGGACTCAACCCGGACTCGATTTACCTACAAAAATAGCAAATTTATACCAATGCTCCAAAAAAACAGGGGGGCCAGGCCACCCTTGGCCCTCAATATCCTTCGCCCTTGGCCATCGCAAACACGCTAGCCCAAGCCACCATGTCTAGTTTTGGGGGAAAAAAGGCCCAATATGATTAAACCACTGATGAGATGGAATTCAAACTTGAGACCCATGGTCGATAACATAAGTAGTGATACTTTTCTTTCTTTTTTATTGGCCTTTCGCCTAAATAGTTATTGAACACTGCGTATTTATTCATTCTAAATAGTTGTTGTATAGTGGTTGTATGTAACCTTACATTACCTAAGCATTATAAACAAAAATCCTATCTATATATATGCATTGCATGCTCATACAAATCAAGTGGTTGATCATGTAATATTGTAATGGAACTCACAATTTTATCGAGACGATCGAGTCTAGAAAGGATGGGCTCTTCAACTGTAGTTACTGCCATTGTAATTGTATGCAAAATGATTTCTTCAAACTTTTTATATATGGTTCTCACACGCAATTATTGAAGGACACGTGCCTGAAGATATAGACAGGCGGTGGGATTGGATGACACGTTGCATGAGTACGTATCGTTTGGTATGGTTATTTAGATATGGTTGATTTATTATAAAAAAAGTTATTGGACCATCCTCTATCCACATACTAGCGATATCTACCGTTAAATTGATGGCGAATAGATTATATAAATTAACATATCCAGTTTTCTTTGATCGAGCCCCAATCACTTTGTATAACAAACCTTACTCACCATTTGATTTTTTTTTTTTTTTTAAATCTAAAAGCGACTATACACAAAACTACCCGTGACGACAAATATGTTAGGGTGGATAGGGTGGTGGGTGATAGAATAACACGATCACCTTATCACACCTAATAATACTATGCCACCCCATTCCATCATATTCCATCACATTTCATCACTAAATCGATGTAGTGGAATGATACAATCACACTTAATTTTTTTTTTTAAATAAAAATAAAAACATTACATTAAAACTTACATAAATAAGCAAGAAAAAAATAATAAAAAAAAACATAAAGAGAAAATTTATTAAATTTTTTAAATAATAATAAAAAATAATTAAAAAATAATAATAATATTCAAACGGCTAGTATTGTAACCCTATAAATACCGAGCAGAAAACCAATACCAGTCATACTTAACACTCACACTATTCAAACTACACAAAAAAAACAAAGATATGGGTGGTGGTTATCATAACGAAACAACCGGTCCATCCAACCTCAGGCGATACTCTCGTCGCAGACGTTCACAACCAATGTCGTCTCCTCCTCCGACAATGTACACTCCTCCTACAGTGTACACTCCTCCTCGTCAACCAGTGTACACTCCTCTACCCAGTCATGCAGCTATGCCACCAGATGCCACTGTTACAGATGAAGGACTTATCTGGGCCCATGACTACCAGTGGCGAAGCTTGAGAATTCCGACCGGGGGGTCGGAAGCAGTGACGGACTCAGTAAACTTTATTATGGGGGCGGAAATTTTTAGGGTTAACTTGTTTATCGCTATATAATATTTTTTGGGTCCGGTTCGGGTTGGATCCGGTTTTATCGGGCCGTATAAAATAATAAAACTAGTAGATTTTATATAATTAACAAAAATATGTCAGACGTTGTTACCAAGCATGATAAAAATCTAATATATCCAAAGTTGTTTTCTACCTGTTGTTATTATTTGATATTTGAAATATAATTATAACATTTTCTAGCGAGACGTTCCATTATGTGTCCAACAATTATTGTTTGAAACTATTTAGAGTTTTAGCCTGTTAAATATTGGACATTGGGTCTAATGGTAAAGTCCATATAAATTATGTTAGTAATTATTAGTGTTTAAATGAGAGTTATTATTTAAATTAAAGTAACAATTTTTAGTTTGGTTTTTCTTAATAATCGATTTCTAAACCTCATGGAATTAGTAACGAAACTAGAAAACTTCAGTTGTCGGTTCACATAGACTTTTTATATACTTTCTTATAACATTTATTTTATTGTTAGATGAGATGAATTCACCTACGCTTTATTTGAGTTTTTCTTTTCACCCAATTATCCTCTATCCTCTATAGTTACATCTTTTTGTTCTTAAAACAAAATCCCATCTAGTTATATATTTTTGTACAGAGATTGTATAAAGTGAAAATAATAAATCAATTAAATGATAAAATAAGTTAAAAATGGAAAAAAGTAATGAAATAATAATTAATAATAAAACTAAAAGTGATACACACATTTTGACGTTAAACTAAAAATTAAAGAAGAAAGAAAGTAAATAAATGAATGATTCGGTTGACCAGTCTATGAACATAGTATAGCTGTAGGTACAGGTACACACTCATTTTTCTACACCATAGAAAAGCCTTTTTAAATTAAAATAAAAAAACAAACTTTCTAGTTATCTTCTTCCTTCTATACTTCCTTTCTCAACAAAGTTGCAGAGTCATCGCAAGAATGCCAGAAAAGTTCAAAATACACTATTTTCATTCTTTTTTTTAGCTGTAACTGCTCTTCATGGTTGTCCTTGATGGGAGTCGGTTTTAAGGGGGGCGATTACAAAATTTCGGGGGGTCGAAACTTAATATACCAAAAAAATTCCTTACGGATGCTATATAATCGGAACTTCTGAGCGAAAATTTGGGGGGGTCGGCCGCCCCTCCCCGCCCCAAAGAAGCTGCGCCACTGATGACTACACCATGGTTGTGCTTGGATTAGGGTAGCTACAACTTGTGGAGACACAACCCAACCTCACCCCAAACCCTCCTGTTCCGGTTCCAAATGTCGAGGAAGGGTACGGAAGTGATATTGGCTCGGAGTATGTGAATATGGATGATGAACCGTATCATCTTCCGTATCGTCTTCCAAGCCCTGACTTCGGCTGCATCCGCACGGATGCTAGGTCGGACAGTCGTGATAGTGATCGCTCCGTGTCGTCGCCGGAGTAGTTTCTTGAGGATTGGGATAACTACTCTCCGTAGAAGTAATTTAGGATTATGTAATGTTTTAATTTAGATTAATGTTTAACTTTTATGTAAATTTTTAGGTTAATTAATGTTTTAATTATGTTTATGTTATTTTTATGTTTTATTTAAAAAAAATTAAACAAACATAGGACAGATGTGTGAGAGAGAATGAGAAAAGAAAAAGAGTGTGATAGCCATCACACTCTAATCCTATAGCGGCCGTGATTCAGCGCTCGGGCCGATGTATCACGTCATCATAGCGATCGCGGGGTGGCCATCACGGACCACCCCGTCCACCCTTACTCATAATCATTTACATGTATTATATGCAATTGATTAGTATTAGTTACTAGTGGGAATGCCCGCGCGTTGCGGCGGGTGTCTCGACTAACCCACGTGATGTTGCGAACGACAATTTCTAATGTGGCATTGTTTTTAAAAGTTTATTAATCATCTCATGATATATGGTACAACGACAATTTCTAATGTGGCATTGTTTTTGAAAGTTTATTAATCATCTCGTGATATATGGTACAGTGGATGCGCAACATGAACATGACATCAACTATGAGTTTTATGTTTTTAGTTGATTTCAACATATGCCATACAGTAGACTTCGTGACTCAAACTCGAAATGTGTATTGACCGTGCTAGTTGGGTGTCTTTCTTGTTTGGATCTCTCATGGTCGGCTATTCTAAAATATTTACATGCATTAATGTAGGAGTCAACAAATTGGGTTCATGTCATCTCTTAGTTTGCTGAAGAATATAGTTTTTTTCCAGTAATCTCCTGAATGCAAGTTATAAAAATTAAAGTCTATGTACACAATATGCCATTTTGTCATCATTCTTTCTTTACAAAGTTAACACTTATCACTTACCATGTTGTTCTCAACAAATCATTCAACAACATATTATGATTGGTCTGGACATGTTTATTATAGAAGCTATTTAAACAAGTAACATCACCTAAATCATTACAAGACCTTATACTTAGCATACACCTGTATGAGAAAAACAACATAGTGAATATTTATAAATAAGCAATTAAATGCCCACAAAATGTGGATGAATGAGCCATATGACACTGATAAACAGTATAGTTTATCACATCATGCCCTTTTATCTTAAAGTACAAGAGATGAGTTCAAGAAAATTACAAGTGGTTCCCCTGTTTCAGCAGATATATATCAAGTTCCGTTGAGTGAGTCAGCACAGAAAATCGAGCATCAGCAAGGTTTTATCTACGTTTACAATCACATAACCATATAAATATATTGAAGCATAAGCCACCAATGTGTACACCATTGCTTTTATCTACGTTTACAATCACATAACCATATAAATATATTGAAGCATAAGCCACCGATGTGTACACCATTGCATTGAATCAAAAAATAGTTCAGACCTAATTATGACAGCACGTTAAACCACAACCTAAACAACATTGAATATAGAAATAGCGACCAAAAAAGGGGGAAAACTCACCAATTTCCTGAGAGTTGTTTTCAACTCCTCGCTATAGAGATGTGTAAAAATGAAAGAAATGAAGTCAATTCTCCATTAATAGATGAAATGGAAACCGAAAATAGGTGAAAAGGTGACATTGAGTTGGGGAATTGAATGGCAGTTTCAATTGTTTTTAATAGGGTTTCAATGATGACTTGATGGTGATGATTATGAGGAGAAGAAAACGCCTAATGTTTCATTCAAGTTGTAATTGAATGTAGAAGATGGTTCGGGTGACCTAGATAGATATAGAAAATAGAAAAATATAAAGAGGGCGTAACTTATTTCTTTAGGTTACATGGTAAAAATTATAAGGTCATAATTTTCAAGATTACTTGCATATAGATTTATGTTCATTATTTGATTGGCTAATGTAAATGAAGTTTTGAGGGAAAAAATTATGTTACTATAGTGTAGTCGTTGTCATGTTGGTAGCTACAACTTGTGGAGACACAACCCAACCTCACCCCAAACCCTCCTGTTCCGGTTCCAAATGTCGAGGAAGGGTACGGAAGTGATATTGGCTCGGAGTATGTGAATATGGATGATGAACCGTATCATCTTCCGTATCGTCTTCCAAGCCCTGACTTCGGCTGCATCCGCACGGATGCTAGGTCGGACAGTCGTGATAGTGATCGCTCCGTGTCGTCGCCGGAGTAGTTTCTTGAGGATTGGGATAACTACTCTCCGTAGAAGTAATTTAGGATTATGTAATGTTTTAATTTAGATTAATGTTTAACTTTTATGTAAATTTTTAGGTTAATTAATGTTTTAATTATGTTTATGTTATTTTTATGTTTTATTTAAAAAAAATTAAACAAACATAGGACAGATGTGTGAGAGAGAATGAGAAAAGAAAAAGAGTGTGATAGCCATCACACTCTAATCCTATAGCGGCCGTGATTCAGCGCTCGGGCCGATGTATCACGTCATCATAGCGATCGCGGGGTGGCCATCACGGACCACCCCGTCCACCCTTACTCATAATCATTTACATGTATTATATGCAATTGATTAGTATTAGTTACTAGTGGGAATGCCCGCGCGTTGCGGCGGGTGTCTCGACTAACCCACGTGATGTTGCGAACGACAATTTCTAATGTGGCATTGTTTTTAAAAGTTTATTAATCATCTCATGATATATGGTACAACGACAATTTCTAATGTGGCATTGTTTTTGAAAGTTTATTAATCATCTCGTGATATATGGTACAGTGGATGCGCAACATGAACATGACATCAACTATGAGTTTTATGTTTTTAGTTGATTTCAACATATGCCATACAGTAGACTTCGTGACTCAAACTCGAAATGTGTATTGACCGTGCTAGTTGGGTGTCTTTCTTGTTTGGATCTCTCATGGTCGGCTATTCTAAAATATTTACATGCATTAATGTAGGAGTCAACAAATTGGGTTCATGTCATCTCTTAGTTTGCTGAAGAATATAGTTTTTTTCCAGTAATCTCCTGAATGCAAGTTATAAAAATTAAAGTCTATGTACACAATATGCCATTTTGTCATCATTCTTTCTTTACAAAGTTAACACTTATCACTTACCATGTTGTTCTCAACAAATCATTCAACAACATATTATGATTGGTCTGGACATGTTTATTATAGAAGCTATTTAAACAAGTAACATCACCTAAATCATTACAAGACCTTATACTTAGCATACACCTGTATGAGAAAAACAACATAGTGAATATTTATAAATAAGCAATTAAATGCCCACAAAATGTGGATGAATGAGCCATATGACACTGATAAACAGTATAGTTTATCACATCATGCCCTTTTATCTTAAAGTACAAGAGATGAGTTCAAGAAAATTACAAGTGGTTCCCCTGTTTCAGCAGATATATATCAAGTTCCGTTGAGTGAGTCAGCACAGAAAATCGAGCATCAGCAAGGTTTTATCTACGTTTACAATCACATAACCATATAAATATATTGAAGCATAAGCCACCAATGTGTACACCATTGCTTTTATCTACGTTTACAATCACATAACCATATAAATATATTGAAGCATAAGCCACCGATGTGTACACCATTGCATTGAATCAAAAAATAGTTCAGACCTAATTATGACAGCACGTTAAACCACAACCTAAACAACATTGAATATAGAAATAGCGACCAAAAAAGGGGGAAAACTCACCAATTTCCTGAGAGTTGTTTTCAACTCCTCGCTATAGAGATGTGTAAAAATGAAAGAAATGAAGTCAATTCTCCATTAATAGATGAAATGGAAACCGAAAATAGGTGAAAAGGTGACATTGAGTTGGGGAATTGAATGGCAGTTTCAATTGTTTTTAATAGGGTTTCAATGATGACTTGATGGTGATGATTATGAGGAGAAGAAAACGCCTAATGTTTCATTCAAGTTGTAATTGAATGTAGAAGATGGTTCGGGTGACCTAGATAGATATAGAAAATAGAAAAATATAAAGAGGGCGTAACTTATTTCTTTAGGTTACATGGTAAAAATTATAAGGTCATAATTTTCAAGATTACTTGCATATAGATTTATGTTCATTATTTGATTGGCTAATGTAAATGAAGTTTTGAGGGAAAAAATTATGTTACTATAGTGTAGTCGTTGTCATGTTGGTCATTATTGCTTTTCTTAAAGTTTCAATATAATTGTATATGATCAATACCTATGGTTAAATTTCTCTTGTAACACACAATGTGTCCTGTCTCAGGTACGTTCAAGTTGACATTTATCCAAATAGTACGATTTATTTCTAGGATGTTTCATCCAAATAGTAAGTTTTCAATGAAAACAACATTTTATCTTTTTAGTTTAGGAATGTGTGTGTCTAGAAACATGTTAAAATTGTTAAAGCACATGGTACAAGCATTTTAATGCATCACATGGTACAAGCATCTTAATGCATCACATAGTACAAGCATCTTAATGCATTGATAAGGGCATAAAAGGAAGAAAAGTAGTCAAGTTTAGACAATTGCACTTGAGACTCTTGGGATGCCACCTTAACTTTGACATTTTGGACATTTTTACCCATTGCTCCTCCTTTATAATGTAAAATATAGATTACTTATTACATGTTGGGTACATAGGATAGATGTGTGAAAGAGAATGAGAAAGAAAAAGAGTGTGATAGCCATTACACTCTAATCCTATAGCGGCCGTGATTCAGCGCTCGGGCCGATGTATCACGTCATCACAACGATCGCAGGGTGGCCATCACGGACCACCCCGTCCACCCTTACTCATAATCATTTACATGTATTATATGCAATTGATTAGTATTAATTTATTACTTATTACATGTTGGGTATGTAGGTTTGTGTGAATATCGGATATCTTATGATTAGGGGTGACCCAACTTTTTCGGGTCTAAACCGAAATCCAAGCTTAAGGATTTTTTAATTAAAATAAGGGTATAGCAAGCTTCGTTTTTCATTTTTTTTCTCTAATTCATGAAACGATTGGTGTCAATAGTGTTGGATTGATGGGTAACGAGTTGTGGGTTGGCAAGTTGATTGGTTGAATTGAGCAATCCGAATCAAACCCATATAATTATTCATATAAAAGATTTCAACCCTAACCCGCACACACACAAATTTGGGTCAACCCAACGTCGGCCCGTTTAACTCGTATTTTCAACTGAGGCATATTTGAGTAAACGGGTTATCAATAACATATTTAATGGTGAGTATGATTGTGACAAGTAAATAATATGATGTGCCAAAACTAAAATTATTATATATAATCATGTGAGACAGAAACGGAATAAACGAAAAAAAATATATATAAGTTTTATTTCTAAATACTTAATCGGGTTGATGGGTCATCCCATTTTTTATATGGGTCAACCAGAATCCAATTGTTTTTAATATGGATCAACCCAAATCCGACCCATTTTTAAACGAGTTGTGTTTGTCGACCTAAACCTAGCTTGAACATGGTGTTTTACTATTTTATACATAGTGTCCTACATTTGGGTGCCAGTTTACTCATCGTGATTTATCTGGGTGCCACATGGTGTTTTACAAACTTGGGTTTTCGAATTTTTTTTAAGTATAACAAGATCATGTTAACATAAAAGATAAAATCGCACGATTTGATGGTACATATATATATTGGGGAAAGATCCGGTACAAATAGCTTTTTTGGTAAGAACTGTGAGAATCAAAGGAGGGTATTTTTTTTTTAAATTTTTTCCCCCATATTGTTAAACATGTATTATAGTATTGAAAACTAAAAAAAACAAAATTTGGTGTAGAGTAATTACGTGTAGAGTAATTACATAATTACTCTAGTGTTAAACTAATGTATTTACCTTAATGACGTAATTACACTAAAAAAATTTTTTTTTTTAATTTTTTTTGTATTATTCATCTAGAAAGAATTTTAAGCATATGGGAAAAAAAAATTCTAAAAAAAAATAAATTTTTTTTACCCCCTTTGATTCTCACCGTTCTTACAAAAAAACTATATGTATTTGATCTTTACTCTATATATATTTTATAGACGTATAAAAAAGATGGAAAACTTGCATATGTTATGTAGCATGTGCAACTTCCTTCAGTTTTCTCAATACGCCTTTGCTCTTACCCTTTACACATGTTTAGCGTGTTGATTCCTTCCTACTCTTCCTTTCCTAGGATATTGGCTTTTTTTATTCTAATCCTGCCCTGTATCTATAAATGATAACAAAATGTATGATAAATTAAATATAAATAAAAGTTAACCAAATACATACAACTATACAAGGTAAAAATTTTGACCACCGACATAATTAGGCTATGGGGTGTGGGAGACCTCTCATCCTTCTTCCCCCAAGTTCACGTCAATGTCACGTCACTCTCTCATTCCCCTCCCCCAAACCAAGGAAATGGTTCCCTCTTTGATTTTTATGTTTTATTTTTTTAGGAGAAAAAGAACAAAAATGGATGAACAAATTAATCAGGGAGAAAGGGGAAATATCCCGGTGGCAACCGAATACAACGGGGGGGGGGGGGGGGGGGGGGGGGGGGGGTTGTTCCCCTTCGGGGGTCTATGCCACCTCAGCTCACCGAGCTCTTCACCGAAACATACCGTTCGGCAAATAACTGTTTGATTTCAGTATAATAATACAGGAATCATCTAATCTCATAATGCCCACTAATGTTTTGTGCTTTACAACTTACCAACTTCATTGTTAAGTTATAGGATCAAACAACGTGGGTCACGTTATCATCCTCCTTGAAGCATGTTAATTATATTATCTGTGCCCTGCTACAGATCTATATTTAGAACATGTTGCTATCCTTGGAAAGATAATGCATTTGATTCTTAACTATGTGAGTGAAGCAAACTAGTTATAGGACAAAATTACATAACTTGTACTTAATATTTATATTAATGAACTAGTTATAGGACTAAATTTTGCACGCTTTTTGTCCTTTTAGCTAACCAGTCTTAACCTTTTATTATAAAATCAAACTCTCTAGACGTGTTTGATCTTTTTAATACCGACTGTTTTAGTTATTTCAAGATTATTTATACACTACTCGAATTATTTACCGAAGGCCTTGTAGCACATGGTTATTAGGATTTAGTTGTAGGTTTAGTGGGCGTGTGTAGCCGCTCAAAAAAAAAAAAAAAAAAAAAAACCTTAATCCAAACGTCGTAATTTGTTGTGTGTTCTTCGACCATGTGTGGCAGATAACTAGATATCGCGCCAAGTAACTTTAGCGATGCACAAATTAACTTTTTCGAATGTTCTAAATTCCTCAATTTACACCTAAAGCTATTGACAGACCATAGAAAATATAGAAAGTTTCTAACTTGAGACCTATACGAACTCGTTTTCGGATCATGAGTAGCAGATATAGAAGAAACCGAACCGATATCTACTAGGTATTCTTGTCATCAGCAGGCCACACAATAGTTTCCAAGAGCCTTTCCCTCATCAGTTCCAGGTTTTCGTCAGATATTTCCTTGTACATTTCAGCATGATCACATTGCTACATCAACATCATTAACAACACAAATTATCCTTTTTTTTTAATAAGTCTCTAACAATAAAGAAAGCCCGATTGATCTAACGATTGATATTACCTTGATCCATTTTCCATAAAGGTGAAGTCGAGTGATCATCACTCTCTCAGCAAGCTCTTGATTGTCCTAGTAAGCAATTGTACCAAAACTAGAAATTAGTTGATTCAGATTGTGTTTTATCCTAAACGGGTCGGAGTAAAAAACAATAGTGAAGAAAGGGGCACAGTCAAATATGGATCAAATATGTGTTCTAAAATTTACCTTTACAAGATTTCGAAGAAATAGCTTCCCATCCGCAGGATCATTTTCAGCAATGAAACTGCAAATCAAGAATCCAGAATTTAAATAAAAAAAAAAAGTTGCAGCATTTGTAATTTCCATTTATTAGCAATGCAGGCTTTGAAAAGAAAATGCTGCAGAAAAGCTAGCAATGGTGGTTTCACTTACTTGTGTAGCCATATATACTGAGGGGGATTCATCTCATAAAGTTGATAAAGAACTGTTCTAACTGCTTTCTTTGTGAGGCAATTGCGTATTTCCTGCACGCATATGACTAAATTGCACAATTAAAAGTAATCTGTATAAGTAAAGGGAGAAAGAAAAATAAAAAAAGAACGTACCAATTTAACGTCGTTGAAAACCTCTTCATACTGTCCACCAAGCTCATTAACAATTGATTTGCTGAGTTTTTTCGGCTTTTGGTTTCTGACAGATGAACAAATAATCCTTGCATACCATCCAACATCCAAGAAAGAACTCATCAGATTTGAATTTGAATTCAAATGTATACACTTTAATTTTCTCTTTTTCGTTTTCAGACTACTTTTCGTAGCTGCAGGTAATCGAAAACCAGGGTATGAAATTGTATTTGCTGTCATGGCCATTGTCATAGCTCTAAATCATTTTTCATCTGTAAAGACTTAACTAGATAAAGGAGGTATCTTTATTGTCTTATCCTCGATTCCACACTCTATTTTCTAAGGTCCCAATTAATTCATATAAAATATCTTAAATCTACCCAAGCAAAGACCTCATTTGTCTTTTCAATGGGGTACCAAATGAAATGAGTATAACTGTAAAAAATGAAATACAGACGTATGCGGGTACCAAATGAGTATAACTGTAAAAAATAAAAATGAAATACAGACGTATGCGGGTACCAAATGAGTATAACTGTAAAAAATGAAATACAGACGTATGCGGGTACCAAATGAGTGTTACTGTAACAAAAAATAAAGACGTATATGAATTGAGTCGTTAGCAAGCCACTTGGATCGGTTCAATAAAAGCTCAAATCGCATCAAATTTAAACGAGCCAGGACCCGGCTCAAGTCTACATTAAAGACTCGAAGCTGATTTAATAAACAAGCCTAGCATTTACATAAGAGCTTGACCAGGTTCGCGGCCTATTCTTATATATAAATATAACAACTGGATGAAAATTACATGGTAGTTTATAGATATAGTCATAGGATACAAAACTGTAAGAAACAAAGAATAAAACAAAATACATATGTTTATAACTATGAAGTGACTTGAGAAAACAACAATGGAAATCTTGATATCACAAAGTAACTTTAATAATTATACATATAATTTAACAATTGATTCCACAAAACTTGACATCCGGGCCGGTAACTTTAGTGGTAAATGGGTCAATTCGGACCCATAACAGGGAGAAAATGGATGCAAGTAGGATGGACCACACGACGACAATGGTAGGAGTGCGGTTTTGCTTCCCCATCAAACCCTTCAGGAACGGGTAAAGATGAACAATCACCCAAAATGCGAAAAACAGCTTACCAAATAGGGGACCCCATGACTGGTAACCGCTGTTGATCGCATATGAAATTCCGGCTACCACTCCAACCAAATTTACTATAAGGAGAGTTGTTGGAGGGATGAGAAGAGTTGTCCATTTGAACATGTAAAGCTCAGCGAAATCACCGTCTTCATCTGACGCCTTTGATGTGACAGTAAAGTTGGTGTCGATACCAGCTAGCACTTTAAGTAAACCTTGGAAAACGGCAAATAAATGAGCTGACACACCACCAATGACCCAAAATTGTTCATTCCTCCACCATTCATCGATTCCGACACCACTCCATCTCATTTCAAGGATACCCGTGGCAAAAATCGAAAGAAAGAGGGATATAAACCATAAACTTGCAAGGTTACTGATCTGCAATCACGAATTATCAATCATCAGATCTATAGTTAATATACAACATTTATGCTATTTACATCTTCAACTTGATAGATTAAATAATCACCTGTGGTATGATAAATTTTCCGGTGAGAAGACAGACGGCGGGGAGAGTACAGTAGACAAGAAGTGGAACGGAGGTGATTGGGTAAATGGTTGTGTTAATGTAAGCAAATCTCTCGAGCCATTTTAGCCTGCCTGAATAACCGTACCAAATGGGACAATGCCGACTGAAAAGAATTTCTACGGAACCTAAAGCCCACCGAAGCACTTGGTTCAGACGATCTGAAAGATTGATTGGAGCAGAACCCTTGAAGGCTGGCCTAGGTGGCATGCAGTATATTGACCGCCATCCACGTGCATGCATCTTAAATCCAGTAAGAATATCTTCTGTGACTGAACCATAAATCCATCCGATCTGCAGATTTCAGAGTTGAAATTAGGATTTCCAGAAGTATGATTAAACATGTATAAGATGTTAAAATTTATAAATTTACTCACCTCATTTCCCCAATCTGTTTTATCTTCATAACCACAACTGATAACATGAATAGCTTCTTTGAGGAGGGTTTCTGGTGCTGCAGACTGGGGGACACCACCGTTCTCCATAAGTGTAGACGCAACAAAAACAGCAGATTGGCCGAATCGTTTCTCAAGTGACATTTGTGACATCATCAATGATTTTTCATCATCGAACCCGGCACCTTCAACGCCTTCTTCTATATCCTCCAGATTGAATACTGGCACAGTGGGATCAACATGTTTGCTTGACTTCTTTTTATCTGATCCCTTCTTACTTGATTTTGAACTTTTCTTTCGCGATCCACCGAAACAGGATGACAAGAACCCCTTTTCTCTCTTTTTCTTGGGTTTAAGTGGTGGTTCATAGCCATATAATGCTGTTCTGTTGAACACGCATCCAGTACCCACATAGACAGGACCTTGAATGCCATCCAAACCTCTCAAGTTAATCTGTTCAAGAAAGAGATTATGAATATGTCTGAGATATGAATACGCATTATACTTACAAATTAAGATGGATCAATAAATGAAAGAACTTACATCAAAGAACACTGTGTTTCTGTTAGCATATCGATCGTTTCTGTCAATACCATCAAATCTTTGTGGAAACTGGACATAACATACGTATTTTCCAAGATTTGGGTCCATCATAAAACACATAGCCTCTCTAAGCGCTTTACTATTGTTGATGTAATGATCACAATCAAGATTTAACAAGAATGGGCCATTGGTTAGGACTGCAGACACACGGACCTGCAAGTAACAAGATTTAAAGTTGTGGGTCATTTATGTCAAGAAGATAAACTTGAAGGGGCTTAATATGTCGAAATTTCTTACAAGTGCATTCATGGCACCGGCCTTTTTGTGATGTTGAAATCCTGGACGTTTTTCTCTTGAAACATACACTAATCTTGGCAACTCATTACCCTCGCTATCAAGCCCACCATTCTGACCCAAGAAAACCTGAAAAAATAATTTACTATGTTTAATTAACCCTACAAAGCCAAAATTATTTCCATGAACTATATAATTGGTCAGAAGCATGAAATAGAAACCAATTTTAATCTTTTCCAGATTTTAGTAACCAGTTTTAAATTAAGCTTCAAATAGAAAAGAATCCAACATATAACCACTTTCTTAGCAATTGTAAGTTGTAACTTGTAACAACAAATAAGCCGTTCAACTTAAGCTCAATTTTTGCTGATTTTAAAGTTAGCGACATAATATCTTATTTGTCAGTTTGGTGTATATGTATATGCCACATGGCACATGATGTGACATTTAAAGTGGCATCTAATGTGGTAGCTGACATGGCAACTACCAGTGTCACATCATTTATTACAAGTAAAACCAGTTGTTGGTAGCAAAAGCCAGTAAAAAATAAGGTGGTTGCTAAACTCCTCTAAATTTAATTTGGTTAACATCTGGAAAAAATATGCAAGCTTCATTTCTATTACTTGCCGTTTGCCCATCTAGATATTTACTATTACGGCAAATGATAATGAAATACTTATATTTTATATTATATTTTAAATGATGACCTGTATCATTCCAGGATGATCACGTGTATTATTCCCTGGCCATGGTGTACCATCTTGCATGATCCAACCTTCATCAGGGACCTTTTGAGCCTTTGCAACAAGACCATTTATACGAATTTTGAACTCTTCATACTCTCTCTGCATAATAAGAAAAAAGTAAGAAACAATCCACCAAAGAGATATGTAATGTAGAATGATTGGGAAAAAATCTTACCTTCATAGCTCTGCGATCTTTTACAAAGGTTGGCTGAATTTTATCTTTTAAGTAATCAATCTTCTGAGCAAAGTACCATTCAGGAGCCCTTGGCTCAATGTTATATTTCTTGCAAAAAGGAACCCATTTTCTTGCAAACTCAGAGGTTTCAGATAGTGACTCAAATGACAGCATGGCAGCTCCATCATCAGACACATAGCAAGAAACCTTGTCAACAGGGTAGTCAACCGCCAGGATTGATAGTACAGTGTTTGCTGTGACAAGTGGTGGTTCCTTTAAAGGATCCACGGTACTCACAAAGATATCAACTGCAGCTAGTTGTGAGGGCTCTCCTTCCCGTTCATACCTATTAAAGGTTATGTATTAGACTCCTAATTCTTTAATTTTCTTCTTCTTTGTGCGAACTTAATGATATATACAGGTTATAAACATTTTTTAGCAACAAACTTTAAATTAAGCTCGAATAGGTTAACAAACTATTAGTTACTAACTTCAGCAAACCAACTTCATTTTACATGATTTCACCTATACAGTGTTGACGTGGCACTCGTTGATGCCACATATACAAAAACGTTTATGTTGAAAAAAATAATTACAAGTTTGAAAAAACAATTCTTTTTTTTCTAGCGTATACTTGAAAATTTAATAAAATGCCACATCGGATGTCACATGGCATATACAAATACACTAAAACAACAAATAAGATGCCACATCATCAATTGAGTAGGTCCTAGGTTGCTACAATCAGTAACAAAGTGTAGATTGGTTTCTAAAACCAGTAAATTGGTTGCTATAATTAAAAAAGAACTGTACAGCTCACTTATACTTCATGCAGTTTGTCCTATCTTTTTTAATAAATAGTTCACGTAACACCATGCAACTTACATATAGATGATTATATTACCTTAGGGATAGCCGGTCTAGATAAGTCTCACGGTTTACTGGAAGCCATTTAGGGAACTGATCCAATATCCAAGATACCGCAAACCAGATCTCACAGATAACAGAGAGTAGCCATAATGGATATGCATTAGTCACAGGATTTGTTATTCGGTAATGCAAAAATATGCAAAGAATAACCAGCCGAAGAACAATAACCATTCTGTATGGATTTATCCTGGATGATGGAATCGATACTTTTCTTGAAAGTGGCTGACGAGCTTCATCATTCCTTCACAAGTACAACAGATTATATTAATCATTACTCATTAGTCATAAACTAGTTAAACAATAACACATATTTGTATTAATTCATTACAGAAAAAACTTACAGCAATGAATCATCAAGCACATCTGTGCTTGCATCAATATCTTGACCCCTTTCAGAAGCGGCACGGCTGGTTGTCATTGGAACAACATTCTTGTCTTGTTTCATTTTCCATCCATCGACTCTTTCTTTCCAGGCCAGATTTCCTAATCCTGTGGATCCGAATTCCCTCACAGGATCCACAACTCTAATATTAGCTGCAAACAATACACTTCATGTTAAAATAGGAATAACTTTGTATATATAACACACTTGTCTAATTACTGAAGCACAAAAGACATACGGGATTGGTTCACATATGCAGAATAAGGGAGAGAATGTGTGAGTCTTTCACCGCCAGGTGGAGGAGAGGACACCGAAAGGCGTTGAGGCGAAGCAGCAGATAACTCCCCAGAAACCTAACAAAAGAACAAGAAACAAAATAAAACACAACAGTAAACACAGTATATGATTTATCATTTTATCACATTGGAGAAATGCAACAAATTAATAATTTAACATTTAAAAGGATGTATACCTCATGTCCACCGGTGAGTAGAGGTATATGGTTATGAGAAACCTCTTTATCGTAATTTGGAGCACTATTATCATCCCCACGTCCATACGTCATGTGCCAGTTCAACATCCTCTCCGCAGTCTTTTGCTTCTCATTTTGAGTTTGTGAAGAAAACGGGAAATTGGTGGTTTCGTCATCACCATCAATATCTTCTTCTCTATCTCCAGGAATAGCAGGGCTTCCTATGTTCAATCAAATCAATCAACAATATGTTAAGTGAATGACAACCAAACACAATAAATACGCGATCTCAAGACATATGATGATCAAAACCTTTAAGCCTCTTGTATCGAGTCTTGCACTGAGGACAAGACTGGTTCCCATCCTTTCGCTCATACTCATAGCAAGGCCTACAAACCGGAAACGCACAGACATCACACGCGACAAACGGATCTCCTTTCGCTGTCGTACCGACAGTATCCCCACAGATCTGACACACCTGACCCCCAACATTCTTCATAGAAGTCCCCTACACAATCCAAATGTCAACTATAAATCACATCACCCCACCACTAACTATATCATACTCCAAATTCACTAACTTTCTAACCAGATCACAACAATTGTAATAAAAACAGTGAATTATCCTAATCACACATCTAACCTAACTTAAAAATTAATAAAATACATAAAAAAAACTTGCAGCATTTAACAAAAAAAGTACTAACCCCAGTCTCTCCTTCCGATTCCATATCTCCTCGCTTAGAAGAGCAATAAATCAACTAATCCTTCGATGAATCAATCGCCGTAAGCAAACATAACAACAGATCTGTATCCAATAACACCTGATAAACAAGATCAAAGGCTCAATTACCTATTTCATCAAACCTAATTACTAAAACCTCATAAATCTCAGTCAAACATACACATTAACGATCTGATAACCACGATCCAGTGAATTAACGTAAGATTAAGAAGTAATACGATTATATTAAGAACTGATACGAATAAGATTAGTGTAATTGATTAACATTAGATGAAATCAATGAAAAACATTCGTACCTTAGAAGATCTGTAAACAATGAATGGAGTTATGAGAGAAGATGAAGAGAGAATAAAAGTAGGGATCTGAAGTGGAGAAGAAGAAGTAATAATAATGTGTGTATAAATACTTAAATAAATACAGACAGTGTGTGTTTTGTGTAATGTAATTGGGCAATCATACAAGATGTTCCAGCTGTTAATATCGAGATCGATATTTGCTAACAGACACCAAAATAACACTTTTTTTTTTTATTAATTGTTAATTATATCTTTTCGTTAATTACATGGAACTTAGAATTTAGAACCTTTAGTCAAAACTCATTGTAAAATGGAGTATTTTTTTCACTCATTATAACTAGTGAGTCTAACTCATGTTTATAACTAGGGGCGTAAACGAGTTGAGTCCGAGCGTGACTGGGCTCGGACTCGGCTCGTCATGCTTTTATGAAGTTCGAGCTTGAGCTCGGCCCGGTTCGAGCCTAATACTTTGAGCTTGAGCTCGGCTTGAAAGTAAAACCCAAGAGCTCGAGCTCGACTCCGCTCGGCTTGAAAAAATTTTAGAACAATTTTAAAAGAACTAAAAGCTCGGCTCGAACTCGCTTCGATAGCTTAAATGAGCCAAGGCTCGGCTAGAACTCCGCTCGCCAATGTTAAGTAGTAGGTATGCTATAAATAAAATAATAATAATAATAATAATAATAATATAAAATTTGTTTAGGCTCGCGAACTTGAACGGTATTTGTTTGAAGAGTTTGGGCTCGTTTGAGCTTTTATAACTAGAGCTTAAACGGTATTTGTTTGAAGAGCTTGGGCTCGTTTTACTAATACGATCCCCAATAGCTCTCGAGTCATTGCGCATCATCTACACCCCCTATTTATAACTAGAAAACCTTATTTTTTAGTTAAAAAATAAAACAAATTTCGTCAACTAACCCTCTTGAGCTCCTTTTGATTCCGCCCCTGATTATCAATATGCAATATATTTTAATATTCTTTTTTATCACTAAATAGTTGAGTTAATTTTATGTATTTTTTTCATTGGATCATTTAATAGTTAATTTTATTTTTTATTCAATTTACTTTTTTTTATGTATAAAGAAAATTAGAAGTATGTCACGTTAATTAAATAAGTATTAGTTAAAAGGTGTTCTTTTAGTAATCAAAATAATAATGACGACTTAGGCCCACCACACAATATTTATAATGTTGAAAAAGAAAGTTGTTGAGTTATCAAAATGATCAAGCTTGTCTCTTTCTTGCATTTCAGATCAACTCACCGACAGAAATTTTAACACCGACAGCTTATAAAGTTATTGTTTTCGGGTGTTAATAAGTCGAAATCAATACATTTTTTATATGAATTTCAACATGAAAATAGCCTAAACGGCTAAAAGGCTAAAAATTAATTTTAGATATCACGGTTGTAACCATTGAGTTGATACAGATATAATTCGTTAGTTAGATTTTTTATTACACTCTTTTTTTAAAGACAAAATTGCAGAAAACGTCCTTTATGTTTACCCAAAATTGCAGGTTTAGTCCTTTAACTTTAAAAGTTGCAGGATACCTCCTTTATCGAACTTTTGGTTGCAGGAAACATCCTTTATGCTAACGCCGTTTGACATTGTCGTTAGATGCCCCTCACGTGCAATGCATGTGAGGGTATTTTTGTCATTTCAGATGCTAATTAAATTTTAAAAATAAATGCTAATAAATACCCAACCGTCTTCTTCCTTCTCTCATCCCCTGTACACACACTCATCCCCTGTACACACACTCAGTGAACAAACACGATGAAGGCAGATGAAATCAGGGAGTATATGAAACCCAACCGTCTTCCTCTTCGTCGCACTGTATATGGTAAGTTAAAACCCTAATTTTTTCTAAAATTTTTGAATGTTAAAACCCTAATTTTTTGTAATTAACCTGTTAAAGTTAAAACCCTAATTTTTTCTAAAATTTTTGAATGTAGAAACGTATGAATCGTTATTCAGTATTAATATGCATCATGGAGGGTTTTTCAGTTGATTTGAACGATTTAGGGTTTTTCAGTAGGATAAATTGTTGGATTGTGAACGATTTAGGGTTTTCAGTAGGATAAATTGTTGTTGTTGTTGATTATTGTTGTTATTATTATTATCCGAATAATAATAATATTATTATTGTTATTGTTGTTAGGAATGGCGATTGAAATTGAAGATGATGATGATCCACCGGATCCAGCAACCGAAGACTTGACTTTCTATTTTTAGCGGAAAACGGAGTGCAGGCAGGGGATCCTTTGTCCGTTGGGCTGTACCAACAGATGGACGCCATCAACACTGTTGCAGATGAATCAACACTGTTGCAGATGATGACGGTCGTCGGGGTGCAGGCCGGGGATCCTTTGTCTATTGGAGATGAACCTGGATGGGGTGCTCTTGTTAGTTAAACCAACACTAACAAGAACTCCGGATCAGGTTCAAATTTTGCAAATATGTGTTTGAAGATCAGGTTCATCAAGCACTACAGATGAACCTGGATGGTAATTTTGTATGTAGGAGGTTGGTCTTAGTAGGGTTTAGGGTTTATGTATGTAATCATATTTTGGGTCTTGGTGAATTAATGTAATGGTTTGTTTTATGTAAACTTTGTTTTATGATTAATGTAATGGTTGTTATGATTAATGTAATGGTTGTTATGATTATTGTAAACTTTTTGTTAGTATGGTGTATGATTATGGTTTGTTAGTGTTTGTTAATGGGTCAAAATGGGTAAGGTTGTTTTAACAGGTTTGTTATGGTAGCAGGTTATGTTAGCAGCTTTCTTAATGTTGTTAATGGGTCAAAATGGGTAAGGTTGTTTTAACAGGTTTGTTATGGTAGCAGGTTATGTTAGCAGCTTTCTTAATGTTGTTAATGGGTCAAAATGGGTGATGGGTCAAAAGGTTATTCAATGCAATCTATATGGGTCAAAATGGGTCATGAGGGTTTGTTTATGTAACAGGTTTGTGGTTATAGTTAGTATACAAAATGGGTCAAAATGCAGCCTTTTGTAACTGGTTTGTAACAGAGTCATCATCCAAATGGGTCCCAAACATGGTCATTACATTAACAACTTCCAAATTGCATTACAATAACCAAAACAGTCATTACATTAAGAGATTCCAAACCTAATTTCCTAATTTTCATTACAATAATAACTTACAAACAAAAACCATAACACTTATCCAAGAAAAAAACAAGTATTTCTTCAACTTTGCAACTTCAGTTTCAAGCTTCTTGTTCGAATCCTGAAGGTTCTTGTTTGCAGATCGTAGGTCATTGTTTGAAGCTATTAACTCGGTGTTTGAAGATCTTAGTTCATTGTTTGAAGCTATTAACTCAGTTTGCAGATCGTAGCTCATTGATTGATGAAAAACCTTAGCTTCAGCCCATCCAATGAAACCTTTACCACATTCAGATGCCTATGAACATTAAATTAAAACAAGTTAACTACCTTGTGCATAATACATATCAGATTTAGGGAAATACTTACGTTAACAGGACATGAGTAGAACCTTCGACCAGGGTTTTTTGATGTTCCAGAGGTCCTGATTACTGCAGCCCTACCACAAACACAGTAGACCGACGAATTAGGGTTTGATGTGTTTGATGATGTCTGTGAAGCCATCTTTGATCGATGAATATAATTAGGGTTTTTTTGATGAAACGAATTGGGGAATTGGGGGGCGGGAATGTTTTTAATTGTTAAATTGTTGATGTTGTTAATATTACAGAAAAGGTCCTTTTAGATGATGATTGACGAAAATACCCTCACATGCTTGGCACGTGAGGGTAACTTAACAGCAGAATCAAACGGCGTTAGTGGTAAACGATGTTTTATGTAACCAAAAGTTCATTAAAGGATGTTTCCTGCAACCAAAAGTTCGATAAAGGAGGTATCCTGCAACTTTTAAAGTTAAAGGACTAAACCTGCAATTTTGGGTAAACATAAAGGACGTTTTCTGCAATTTTGTCTTTTTTAAAACAGTTACAGTTTCTCTATACTTAGGCTACATGGTGAGATTATACTTTTGAAAGGGGTATGGACTGAACGTGGATCCACCTCACCTTATCCTCCAAAATACGTTTTGTACAAGGGTGGTGGAGTGAACGGTCAGTGGATGGCCTCCATATCATCGTGAATTAATTTCTTTTTTTAACTTAAAACAATAAACATGATATTAAACGTTATATTATAAATAAAAAAAATACATTATATAAACATAAAGAAACCTAAATTAAACATAAAATAACATAAATTAACCTAAACTAAAACCTAATATAAGTGCCCCGGATCATTTTCCAAGCCGATAAGTGAGGAAACTCACAGGGCCCCACAAAACTCGTACTCGATCTTGGTGAGATCAATTTCCTCATAATCACGACTATGGGGGGGGGGGGGGTTGGAGAGAGAGACCACCTCGAAGGGTCTACATTTGTTTTACAGGTCCCTCCGCTTCCGGTTCAATAGACGTGGGGCTAAATCGGCCCCTGACGTGGTGGGTTGGTTTGCACTTGGAACCACGCCGTGCAAAGAGAAATTTCTTCTTCTTATGTCTAACGAACCCTCTTCGAAAGGTGGGGTGTTCAGTGGGGTTAAAGGGAACGGTAACGTAGAAGGTTATTTTGTGAGGTGTGAGAACGGTGGGCCAAGGGTTCTTATAATTGAATTTGAAGATAATTATGGTACAAAAATATAAATGAAATTAATTGTAAATCTACCATTGTTAAACGGTCAAAGCACAGTAATACCAATTGTCCAATGAACAAATGCCATGTCAACTGTCAGGTGTTGCCCCACGTCGATGGAAATTTCTCCAGGATGTGCCCCACACCATGACCCACGCTTGGTACGGTGTGGTGGACTAGCGTGAAAGGGCTCCACGGGCCTTTTCCACGCCACCACATCGTGTAGCTTTACAAATAGAGGTAAGTTTTGTATATATTTTACCCTCCTCTAAACCTACCAATAGTTTTGTTATTTACTAGTTTGAGAGATATATTGGTTGTGATTATTGGTACTATTTTAAAGTTAAAAAATGAAAATGTTTATGATAGAATTATACATAGTTCTATTTAAACATTAACGAGTAAATACACCCTGCGTTACCCGACTAGAACACGATCAGTTGTATACATGTCATTATAATTTATTGTGAATGAATAGGGTCCCAAATCCTAGCGCGGATGAGGTTAACCCTAGCCCATAAAAACCAACACCTATGACTCACAACGCCCAAGGAGCACTCCATGCGCAAGAACGAACACTTGCGCAGCCCTTGTCTACGCATGACAACGTCAACGACTCAAGGAAGTTGACCCACATAGGCATTCGCGTGCGACAAACATGCAAGATCGTACACAAGGACACTTTGTACGACATAGGATATCTGAGCAGAACATGGGCGCATGCCCAACCAACCAAAAGGTGACACCCGGTAGGGTTAGACCAACCACCCTGAACAAGTACAGCGACGTGACAGCTCCCATGCTTGGGCCTTGCTGTGTACAATGCTGTCAGGGTATTGTGCACACATACATGTCGCCCTGGAAAACACCAGAGATCACGTCACCGCCTCCGCAGGTCAAAACCATTCCGCCCGTCAAAGGTCCCAGATGTACATCCACTCCCAAAGTGCCACCTAGCCATGAAAGACTCTCTCTCTCTCTCTCTCCAAGAGAGTCCCGCCACGTGTCTCCGTAAAAGGTGGTACACTCTCCTACCCTCCTATTGGCATTTATTACCATGATCCTAAAAATACTAACACATGGGTCGGAAGTGGATGCACCCCTTAACTTGGGCCTAGGCCCCCTATAGTGGGTTAAGGGTTAGTGATGTTTGGCTCATGCATGTCTTATATAAAGATGATTGCCCCTCCTTCATAGGACATGCCATGTTATTTCGAAAAAAGCCAACACCTTTTTTATGTCTGTAAACAAGAGCTCTCGAGCATCTTAGCAGCCGTCTCCTTTCGTATAACCACTGCTCACTTCTTGTAGGTTGTTCGAGGTGAAGACATTTAGCAAAGGATTATACCCTGCAGGACTACGAGCGTAATCTGTAAGCAATTATACTCGTTGTGTCTTCATATTGTCAAGACAAAAAGGTCGTGATATAACATAACAGATGTCAATAGAAACTTTAAAAATGAATAGACGTAAATTCTCAACGGAAACAATACCGGTAGTGGAGAGAATCTAGAGATAATTTTCAAAGGTTATGGACTTTTTTTTTGTTAGGCTAATAATAAAACTTTGATAGTATTTTGGGTTTTTAAAATAGAGGGGTAGCGTTATATAATTTCAGGGGTAACGTAATTTTAAAAAAACGTTAAAAAATATAAAATTGCGCTAAAGTTGAGGGGTAGCACCCCTCACGCTATCCTATGTCCGCCAATGGATACGGTACCTACAAGTACAAATTTTAAGTTAAGAAGACTCTGGTTTAAAAGAAAGAGGCCTGGTTCGATTTTTGCTTTTTGCGCCAAAAGAAGAAAATGAATAGCCGGTACCTATAATCACAAATTTGAAGTTAGTAATAAGACTTTAGTTTTATAAGAAAGATATTTGGGTTCGATTTTTGTGTTTTGCGGAGAAAATAAAAAAATGTCTGCACTTGAGTATTTCTAGCCATTTTTAATCCACTATAGAGCACTATCTTTCATACAATGATATAAAAAAATTGTGTGCTTAAACAAAATTAGTATCGTTTATAAACTAAAAACCATACATTTGGTGAAAGCTTACTTTTAAAGGTTTACCTAAGTCCGTAAGTTGTTTACTTATTTAACTTTTTTAACCACTGACCAGATTTTAGTGAAAGAAGTGTTGGAAATTTGGGTGAAAAGAGTATTTTCATAAATATAGGAAAATGAGTTTTTCTTAACTTTGGACTAAAATATATAATTGAAACTGAGGTTTAATTATGTATTTCTTTGTGAGTTTATGTTCTATTTTGTGAGAGCTTCGCAACAAACCCAACCACGTCCAAAACGAAGCTAGAATGAATGAAATATCGATGCTCAAAGGTTGGTGAATAAAACATTCAAATCTGGAAATTGGAAGTTAAAGTGGGCAAGCGGAACATGTCCAACATTGGTGGAGAGATAATGCTTGGAAGCACAAACTAGTGGATTCACAAAGGGTACCCTAACTCGAACTCGCACACGCGTGTGGCTTGGGCGATGGGCGCTTTGATGGTGCACTTCGCATCACCGCTTGAGAGCTGTCTTGGTATTTTTGAATGCCGCATCAACTCATAAATTCCAGAAGCTGTTGTTTTAGTTTGTGTGTTGCAACAGACGAGTCAAACAGTAACAGTTAGAAATTAAAAGGCATGGACGTTCAATACACTTTAATTTTCTTTTTCAATTCCTTGACCGATTTGACTCAATTCTCCTCTATAAAAGCAAGGAGTCCCTTGCTTTGGAGACACACCAGAATTAACAAACCATTCTCTGAAATCTCCATCAGTACTGTTCTTCTTTTCAAGGTACCATTCGGTTTTTAGAGCCAACTCTGGCAGTACTTCTGCTTCGGCTGTTGTACTCTGGGAAACAAAACGAGCTCTCGCAATAGACTCGGAATTTATTTTAAGGGCTCTAAGTTCAACACGTTTCTCAGCCACATCTTTCTTTTTCTACCCCTTTCTTGTATTTTCGTTTATTTCAGTTGTAATCTGTATTGTTATATTTGCTTTCATTTCTTTTGTAATCGTAATAAAATTATTTATTTTATTTTTATATAGGAACGTTGCTACAAAAAGTGGTCAACCCCCGTGACACCTTTTAAATTTACGAAGAAAAAAAAAGGTTTGATGATGATGAAAACAGAAATTAAATTGTTAATGGTTGAGTGATTATGCAAAGATGGATGCATCTAGTGTTGATCATCATTATTATTGTGGAGCTAATTAGTGGGGTGGTGAGAAGTTTGAGGGTCCATGTGCTTAAATCGAGTTGGTTAGTTCGTTTTTAAACCAAACTGGTTGGTGTCATGTAATTGGGTTCTTTATATTGAGATGAGTATGAAAATATCTATTGCTCCATTTTCATGGTTTCTAGAAAGTTTGAAGATCTTTATGACTTTAATAGTTTGTCAACGAGTGTTCATGCCCATTCGCGCTCCGGTGGAAATCGAAAGTATATAATAAATAAAATCAATTTTTTTAAGTAAATTAAGAGACTGTAAGAATATTTTACACACAAATTTAAGAATTTCAAGAAAAAAGGAAGTTACAATAAACATAATACTTAAAAAAAACATTGATGTTTTACGTTTGTGCTTCTATACCTTATCACGCACAACTTGGTCACTGAACTATGCGCCTATCTTCGCATTTCGATCAGCCGTTGCTCCCTAGCCTACGAAAAGTTACGTGTGTATATAAATATATATTACCAAATCAAGAGTCAATTATTTACTTATGCAATTCTAGATTAAGTTATGGGTTCACCCGAATTCGAGAAAGTCACCGATTCAAATTAAGCAACCGTAAATTTTACTAATCAAGTTGATAAAAAATGATAAACAAATATTCAAACTCGTAAATTTTTTACTCTAACTATGAATCAAGAAGGCAAAAAGCATGATAAACATATATTTAAATTGAGAGGTTGCAATTGAAGTTAAGGAATTAAACTGTTAGGTTTTACTCTGATTGCAAATCAAGATAAGGCAAAAAAAATGATAAACATATATAATATTCAAATTGAGCGATTGTGATTAAAGTTAAGCATTTAAACGGTAAGTTTTACTCTGATTGCAAATCAAGATGGGAAAAATGATTGAAGATGAAGGAGAATATATGGTGTAATCAGGAAGCCGACGGTTGAACGGGTAAACATATGTAGGGAAAAAAGCAGTTCAATAGTAGGGATTTGGCCGGTGATGTGCTTTTGGTTAAGGCAGTTAAGGAATAAGGCATGAAAGTTTAAAGTTATTATTATATTATATTTTAGTATTTAATAAATCAAGAGGTGCAATCCTTTGGGATCTGATGTGTCCTATGCGAAAACATTAATAAAGGGTTTTGGGTTTTATACATCCTATAACATTATATTCTGAAGGTGTGACATCACATTCTGGGGTATGTGGCAGCCTGCTATTGGTGCATGATGTAGGCCAGGGTGTATCATTCCTAATTAAGGGATGTATGATTCCTAAATTCCGGGTTTTGGGTTTTATACATCATATGACATCATATTATGAAGGTGTGACATCACATTCTAGGGTATGTGGCAGCCTGCTATTGGTGCATGATGTGGGCTGGTGTATCATTCCTAATTAAGGGGTGTACGATTCCTAAATTCCTTAAGGGGTGTATCATTCCTAATTAAGGAGTGTATCATTCCTAAATTCCTTAATAGGGAATGACAAATTAAATCAAGCGGTGCAATCCTTTGTGAGCCAACATGCCGATATCCAGTTTAAGTATGAAAACAATGTAACTAAAAAATAATTAGAAGGTGAGAGTGAGAAGGTGTGTCTTAGATTGTGAAAGGGTGGGAAATGGTGGTGATGATTAGAGGTGCCTTAAGTTACTAATTGTATATATATAGAATTTACGTTGATGCGTAGATAAAAATCAATGACGTCACAACAAGACTTTCAAAATTTAATTAAAAAACATAATGTATTTGGTTTTGTGTGCTGATAGCACGTTGCAGCGTGGTGAAAACGTAGGGTAACTCTAATGTATACCGTCGAATGAATACGTAATGTATTTGATCCCCCTCGATCCAGAATAAATTTATGGCGAAAAGTAGAAGAAATGGAAATGTATATACAATAAGCACACAAATGTTTAATTCAAAATGTATACCAATTCGAATTTATACCGACACGTACATAAAAATACACACATAAAAAATAGTTTTTTTTTAAGTAAAGGAATGAAAGTGACAAACACAAAATTGAGTTTCCAAAAAAAGTTTACTTCAAAACGTATACAACTCAAATTTATACCGACACGTAAAAAAAATATGCACGTAAAAATTGCTTTTTTTATTAAGTAAAGGAACGAAAGAGGAAAATTCACAAAATGGAGTCATAGTGCAGGCATTAAAAATGCACATTAAAAAGCTGTAAACTTCTAAATATGTAAATTCCAAAAGCTAAAGAAGTGTAAAAATGAAGTTAGAAGGTTAACAGTGTAAATTTTAAAAAGTTGGGGGTCGGTAGAAAATCCCATCAACATTACCTTTTAAGATTATAGATAATGCATTGATTGGCTTGTATTGTGTGTTTCAAAAGCTATCTTGAGAGAATACTAAAGCTCACTCTCACAACGTTGCAAAATAATAATATACTAGATCTTTGCCCGCGTTACACGCGGCTCACCAACGTACAATTATTTTGAGGGGTAAAACATATAAAAAAATGTAGCAGAAATATTTTATTAAGATTTAAAAGAAACCAATACACATTCTATTCAAATATCACTAAATATTTCTTTATACACCACATTTTTTGTTTTAGTCTTCACTTTCCCATCAGCATCAAACCATGTTACAACCCATCGAATACTGCATGAGGTTTTTTTTACAAACTATAACTTTTTTTGTTTATATCAAGTGTTTGTTATTAAACTATTTCTTTATGATAAATTTAATATTTATGTTAGATTCATTGGTCATGTTAATTTATTAGTTTTTATTATTGTTGTTTTTATCTAACCAATTTTGAGCGATCCTTTTAACGATCTATATTCTTAAGAGTCAAATTTTGACATTTGGGATTGAACATTTCTCTTCTTTAGTTTCCTTGATTCGTGCGACAATTTCCAACTGCACGAAAACAAAGAAGTAATTTAATATGTATGAATGTTCAATGAATAAATGAAGATTTGCACATATATACACATACCTATATATACACATACCTGTGTAATTTTTTAACATAGTTTGATGATATAGACAAAAGTTGCTACTCCACCACCAGCTGGTTGTAATGGCAACGAACAGTTATTTGCAATTTGGTTTTTCCTTCTTGTATCATTCATTCATTCTGCAGTGAAAACGGCCAAACAGGGATCTAAGAAAAATGAAAAAAAAAACAAAAACGATGTGCCTGTTAAAAGTCAACAGCTTGACTCAAGATTAAAGTAAATAACAACAGATCAATCTGTTTGACAATGATCACGCAGAGATATCACTTTACAATATAAAAAACAGAAGTCACATGCTGGAATTAGTGACCAAACTATTTCGAATTTTAACTAATGGAATAGCAAGCAGACTCAATAACCAAGCAATTCAATAATTTGGAATAACACATTTTAGATTGAAAGACAAACATCCGAATTAAGAGTTGAAACCATATGAAACATAAAAACATTGATAATTGAAACATCAGATTGGGATGAAAGGGGGTAACAACATATAAGGAAGACCCTAAATCAAAAACTATATTACAATAAAAAAATGCACCTGAAGGGATAGGGAGCCTAATCCAGGCGGAAGAGGCGTCCCTATCCCCACAAGTCAGCTTCCTCGCGCCAGTCAGCGGCGCGAGGAAGCAACGGCGCGCAACCAGCAGTGTATGCAGGAAGGCGCGCAAGGATAGCAACTGATAAGCAACAACATCACCTGATAAGCGCGTACCATCACACGCGGAACCTTCCCTTGACAACCATCGTACAAAGTACAGAAGACAACAAAAGGAAGATTCACAAAGATCACTGACAGTGTACGCGCCAATAGGAAAGCTACAGGTGGCAAAAGTGGTCCAACAACTACAAGACAAGGACAGCAGCATGGCTGCAGCCATGCTTCCACCATACCAGCGTCTACAGTGACAGCAGACATACCTTGCTGCTGTCAGGAGCATGGTCAACGACTGACAGGTGTGCCGTCTGCCAATCACAGAGCGCCACGTGTCTGCCTCGAGCAACAACCATGCTGCCCGAATGACGTCATGAACAGTACGCCTGTTCTCCCGCCAATTCCAGGGGAAACCTTGGGCTTGGGCCCGGACCAAGCCCAATAAAGAATGGTTACTCGTGGGCCTTTCGATCAAGCCCACAAGTTCTCCTATAAATACAAGGATACCTCTCCTTGCTAAGGCATCCGAAAATAGTTACTTGTAGCCTAGAGCATTCTCACTTGTACTCTTTCATTAATAATACTATCGGCTACTTACAGTGGACGTAGGTCATTATTCGACCGAACCACTTACATCTTGTGTTCTTATTCACTTTCACCACACACACACTTGTATTATTATCAAATGGGTTTGACCTTACGGTTTGGGTAAAGGATTAATCCTGACGGACTTAGGTATTAACCCCACGTAGATTATACGTAATCTCCGTGATACCTATTGTTTCTTCATTGGCGCCATCCAACGGTTAGAACCGCTCTTTTACTCATCTTTTCAACCCACCCATGGCTGAACCCAACCCTAATACTGCTGCCGTAAACCGTTCCGGAGAGGGGGACACCCAGCTCCCGGAAAATCAAATAACACCACCCACAGTCGTCAAGAAACCCACTTCCAGGCTCCAAAGCCAAGAAGTTGAGGTTCGGGACGCCAACTCTGACGACGACAGCAGTGCTAGCTCTGAGGAGGACCTTGACCAATGGCTCCTCCGTCAGAATACGAAAAATGCTGCAATTTACCAGCGTAAACTCCTGCAACAAGCAAAGAAAAAGGGCAAAGCCCTTACCTATGACACCCCATCCAAAAAGGGAAAAGACCCAGCTGTCTCGGGTGCTGGTCGTAGCGGGGAACTCGGCGGAGACGCCAGAGTTCGGGGCTACGCAAAGCAACGGACAGAGCCTGATGGCTACGAATCCTCCAGTAGCGACTCGGGCTACAAAGGGAAGAAAAGTCATCATCGCTCACGCCACAACAATGAGGATGATGACTTAGTCAAACCATTCAGACCAAAGGCTTTCGCCGAAAAGTCAAAATTTGTCGCTCGTATAGCGACAGCAACAATACCAAGAAAAGCAAAACTTCCTAGCAGCATCGGCAGATACGATGGCCTGCGTGATCCAGATGACCACGTGCACGACTTTGAGTGCGCGGGAATGTCGGTAGACTGGCCCGTACAGGTTTGGTGCCATTTATTCGCGCAAACTCTGACGGGCGCAGCCAGGGTCTGGTTCGATAACCTCCCTGCGGGGAGTGTTAAAGACTTTGACGACCTCACCGACAAATTCACCAATCACTTCTCGCATTTGCGCAAGCACAAGAAAGATAAAGCGCACATCCTGTTGTGCCGCCGAAACGACAATGAATCCATTGAGGACTTCATTGTTCGATTCAACAAAGAGGCCCTGCTAATAGGGTGCGGGGAAGAACTCACAAGGGCAGCGTTCGTGCATAACGTACGCAGCCCAGAGTTAATGAAGTGCCTCACAGGCAAAGATGGCATACCGGAGTCCTGGGATGAGCTCATCCACTCCGCCAAGATATATGCCTCGTCTGAGAAATCCTTCAATCAGACACACAATTTCCAACACCACCATAATAATAATAAAAATAAAAACAAATCAGTCTGGAGCCGAATCTCCGGCGCCGCAGATGAGGGAAAGTATTCCCCAGCCGGGGACGCCAGGCAGATGATCAGTCCCAAACAAACGCGGGACCAGCGCGGTCATTCAAAGAAAAACTATGACTGGACCCCGCTGACAAAGACACCATCTCAGGTCCTAAAGACTGAACAGGTCACGTTGAAAGCCGCCCCTCCCCTGGCCAAGCGCAGGAACGTAGACCGCAGCAAATTCTGTGAGTACCACAACGACTACGGTCACCTCACAGATAATTGCTACACCCTAAAGATGGAAATCGAAACCGCGCTGAAATCAGGACAACTCGGCCATTTGGTTAAGAATGTACACCGCACAGGCAAGAATCAAACAGGTGACGAGAATCAAGATGAAGGATCACGAAAAAGGATCCGCGACCTGAACACTCACGCTGCCACATTGATTCCTCGTCACCACTGCAATATGACAAAGAAGGGCAAAAGCGCCTACCAAGGAAAGCGCGCCCGAGCGCCACCACCAAGCGATTCATGGAAAGAGGCTGACGTCCTCATGCCAAAGATTACAGGCGGCGCCTCATGCACAGCCCCTCTTGTCATTACCGCTATCTTCGGACACTATCGCACGCGATATATGTTCCTAGATGGCGGCAGCAGTACTGATATCATGTACGAGCAATGCTTTCAACAACTAGACCCAGAAGACAAAGCAAAGCTCGTCCCAGTCAACGAGCCCATCTCCGGCTTCATCCACAAAACCATCATGCCGCGGGGTATGCTGTCCATGCCAGTAACATGGTCTGACGGCACCCACGAGCGCACGGAGATATGTGATTTTATGGTTCTACCGGCCAACTCCAATCATGACATTCTTCTTGGACGGGAAGGCATCGCACGCTTTAACGCCAATGCTTCAACGGCGCATGCGATGGTGGGGTTCCCAACCAAAACAGGTATTGCTTTCATCAGAGGCAACAAAGACTGCCACACCACAGAAACCGCCAAACCGCCAAAAATGGTGAAAACTGATACCCGCTCCGAGCCGGAAAAATGGGTCCTCAACCCTAAATTTCCGGAGCAAACGGTGATCATTGGCCATGAAATCTCCGAGGCCATTCGAAATCACTTAAAGCAGCTTCTAATCAGTAATATTGATGTATTCGCGTGGCAACCAGCCGACATGGTTGGGGTCCCGCGCGACATAGCGGAGCATAGACTCAATGTCTACCGCTCAGTGGAACCTATAGTACAAAAGAAGCGCAGCATGGGCCCGGAGAAAACAAAGGCCATGAACGAACAAGTCACCGAGCTGCTCAACGCGGGTATACTTCGCCCAATCAGGTACCAGACATGGGTAGCTAACCCAGTCATGGTAGCCAAAGCAAACGGCGGGTGGCGCATGTGTGTCGATTATAAGGATATCAACAAAGCATGTCCAAAGGATTGCTATCCTTTGCCAGAAATTGACCTAAAAGTGGATTCTTTAGCCCCATATCGCTTTAAGTGCTTCTTAGACGCGTATAAGGGCTATCATCAAATCCAAATGGCAAAGGAGGATGAAGACAAAACGGCATTCCGCACAGACGCTGGCATTTTCTGTTACACAAAAATGCCATTCGGCCTGAAAAATGCAGGCGCTACATACCAGCGCCTCATGGACACTGCCTTCATCAACGAAATCGGCGTACGGCTTGAAGTGTACGTCGACGATCTCGTAATCAAGAGCAAAGATGAAAGCGACATGCTTAAGGATATCCAGCAAACGTTCGCACAACTGCGCAAAGTGCGCATGAAGCTCAACCCAAGCAAGTGCTCTTTCGGGATGGAAGAAGGCAAATTTCTAGGGGTGATCGTAACGCGCGATGGGTTCCGCGCTAATCCAGAGAAAGTACAAGCCATAGAAAGAATGCCTTCACCCGCTTCCGTCAAGGAGGTGCAAACACTCATGGGCCGCCTCGTGGCCCTCAACCGATTTTTATCCAACTACGCTTCAAAGTCATTTCCGTTTGTGGACACTTTGAAGAATTGTTTAAAAAAGAGCAATTTCCGCTGGACACCAGAGGCGGAATCGGCATTCAAAGAAATGAAACAATGCTTGATGAATCTTCCGACGCTAACAGCGCCCCTCCCCAAAGAACCGTTGACACTGTACCTATCGGTCACGGACAGAGCAATAGGCGCGGTTCTCATGGTGGAGCGCAAGAGCGTGCAAACGCCGATATATTATATCAGCCGTACGCTCTTAGACGCGGAGACAAGATACACAATTATGGAAAAACTGGTTCTCGCTCTGGTGCACGCATCCCGAAGACTCCGCAGATACTTCCAAGGGCATCCGATAAACGTCCTCACGGACTACCGGATAAACGATATACTCGCCAAGCCCGAGTTGTCGGGGCGCCTGGCCAAATGGGCCATCGAACTAGGGGAACACACGATCCACTACAAACCCCGCCCCGCCATCAAGGGCCAAGTTCTTGCGGACTTCGCCACGGAAATCCCCGCAGATAAAGTATTTGAATGTCAAGCGGAAGAAACCCCCGCGTTAGCGCAAGACCCATCACAAAAATGGTCCTTATTTACGGATGGGGCCTCAAACGAGGATGGCGCTGGCGCGGGATTACGCCTTATCAGCCCAGATAAACAAGAGTTCACGTACGCCATCCGCCTCGACTTCAAAAGCACGAATAACGAGGCGGAATACGAAGCGCTGCTGGCAGGCCTCCGCATTGCGGAAAAAATGGGGGCCAGGCACGTGGAGGCACACGTGGACTCACTACTTGTAGCGCGGCAGATCAACGGGGCTTACGATGCGAAAGACGAAACCATGGCGTTATACCTGGAACAGGCCAAACAGCTGATGCGCCGATTCGACTCATGCAAAGTCGAGCACATCCGGCGCAGCGAAAATAAGCCCGCCGATGCGCTAAGCAAAATGGCATCAACGGTCTTTGAACATATGGCTAAAGAAGTCCGCATCGAAGTCCTGGATAAACCATCTGTTCCACCGCGACAAGTCAACATAATCCAAACAGGAAGCGCATCCTGGATGACTCCGATCAAGGCCTACCTATCATCCGGTACCCTGCCTGACGACAAGTCAGAGGCCCGGAAGATCAAGAACAAGGCCCTACAATACCAACTCATCGACGGTATTCTATATCGCCGCTCTTACCTGGGACCGCTATTGCGCTGCGTAGACTCCGCAGATGCTTCCTTTCTCCTGCGAGACATACATGAAGGGACATGCGGATTACACGCGGGCCCAAGAATGGTAGTGGCGAAGTTAATGAACGCGGGGTACTACTGGCCGGGCATGCACGTGGACGCGGTCAACGAGCTGCGCAAATGCGACAGTTGCCAGCGCCACGCCCCGAACACCTTGCGGCCCAAGAACAACCTGGTGCCAGTCACAGCGGCCTGGCCGTTCCAAAAATGGGCAATTGATTTGGTAGGCCCATTCCCAACGGCTCCAGGAAATGTAAAATACCTAGTCGTCGCCGTCGACTACTTCACAAAGTGGGTTGAGGCGAAACCACTAGCAAAAATTGACGGCGCGCACGTCAAAAAATTCATCTGGGAATTCATCATTTGCCGATTTGGCCTACCATTGCAATTGGTAAGCGACAACGGCACACAATTTGAAGACCAATCCTTACAAGAGTGGTTATCTCAAATGGGTGTCCAACAAATCTTCACATCTGTCGCGCACCCTCAAGGCAACGGTCAAGTTGAAAGGGCCAATCGTACGATTGTCGAAGGTATTAAGGCACGGCTGGGTACCAAAAGAACAGGGTGGGTGGACGAAATACCCCATGTCCTATGGGCATACCGCACCCTCACGAAAACCAGCAATGGCGAAACGCCATTCAGCTTGACATACGGAACGGAAGCGGTCATCCCCGCCGAAATCGGTTGCCCTTCCGCAAGAGTACTCATGGCTAACAAGAGAGACAATGACAAAGAGCTCCGCCTAAACCTTGACCTCCTAGATGAACGACGTGAACTCGCCGCAATCAAAGAGGCGAAATACAAAACGCAGCTAGAGCGCTATTACAACAAGCGCGTCAAAGCTTGCACATTCAAGATCGGCGACTACGTTTTCCGAAACAACGAGGCTTCCAACGCCGAAAAGCCTGGAAAACTAGCCCCCACTTGGGAAGGCCCATACAAGATACAAGAAATACTTGGCAAAGGCGCATACGCGCTAGAAAGGCTTGATGGAACACCTATTCCCAGATCTTGGAATGCCGCACAATTGCGCCGCTGCTACTTGTAAAATATTTGTAATTACGGCTACACATGCCGCGTCTATCAATGAAAATTGTTCCCTATATCTGTTATTCTACTTGTTTTTCCGCGCCAAGGTCTTCAAGACTTAAGCAAAACTATCGTCGGACCACAAACAGGGCGGTGTTAACATGACAAGGTCTTCTAGACATGCTTCGCGCACGTCGGACTTATAAAAGTCATACACCAACGCCGCATAAGATGGTCTTCAAGACAAGTTTACTTGCCGGACTTAAAGACGCGCGTCACTAGTACAAACTTAAAGCCTTGTCTTCTAAACTTGTAACAAGTTGGACAAAGAGCAAACTAGTTGACCGCGCAGTCGTGGGTCTTCTAGGCAAGGCGCACACACGCCTAACTCGGACCTTATGGCACAAGTCGCGCCCCGCTATAGTCTTCAAGGCAAATACTTAACATGCCGGACTATCTAGCAGGACGCGCGCCTAATTTTAACTTATCAAATCGGGTGACGACTTGGTTAGATAAGTTAAGTTAGGATGAGAAACACAAGATATAAGGAAGAACCAAAATTTTCATTCATAATAAGGGACTTAAAAACCCTTGGTAATTACAAGATATTTACAAGACAAAAAAAAAAAAAAAAAAAAAAAAAAGAGAGAGACAAGCGCCTATTAAAGTTATACATTTGAAGTACCCTCGCCACTGGCTCGTTGGCGCTCCTCTTCAAGGCGCTTGCGCTCTTCCTCCCTGGCCAGCTCGTCAGATTTATCAATAAAATACTTGAGGGCAGATAGAGGATCAGCATTCTTGTTGCAATCTGCAACCACTTGAAGAATGGGGAAGTCCACCTTCTCAAATTTAAGCAGCTCCGCCTCGTACTCGTCCTTCAGTGGCTTCCCATAATGCTCCGCATCCTCAATCCGCCCACCATTCTGAGCTGCCAGAAAACCATCCTCATAGCCTTCACCATACCCATAGGCATGGGCGGTGGCGGCTATGGCAGCGACTTGGTCGCCCAGCTTAGGCTCTTGCCAGAACCTCTTGAAGACCTGCAAAAAGACTTAACAAGTTAGCATATAGAACTTCAAAAGTTTGTAAGGAAAGCGCTAAAAGAGATATGCACTTACCCCAGCGATCCCATCCGTCATCATCCATTTGATGGAGTCCTGTGTCTGCGTCTGGGCGGCCATCGCCTCATCCAAAAGGCGCTGGGCTGTCTCACATTCTTTGACAGCCGCAGCGCGGGCCTCCTCGGCAGAGCCAAGGTCTTGCTCCAGATCCTCTTTTGAATGAAGGATCTGGACCCTCTCCTGCTCTAAGAAAGAGACGCGCTCGGTAGTTTTGACAAGATCTGCATCTTTCGATTCAAGCTCCAAGCGCTTCTCTACAACTTGCGCAGTCCGCTCGGAGAGAGCCTTGCTCTTTTCTTCCAGCTGCCGAGTCAGCGCCCGGCTCTCCTCTTGCGCCTCGGCCAGAGTCTGCCTCAACTTCATAGTTTCAGCATTAGTCTTCTTGCAAGACTCTGACCACCGGCGCTTATCCGCCGCCGCATCCCCTTCTAACTTGGTAACCTTAGCTTCAGCTTCGTGGGCGCGACGGCGATACTTGGATATTTCAGCTTTGAAGGCAGCCTCCTTCTCAGCGAGGCCTGCCTTCTCCGCCTCCAAGCGTTGGATATCTCACCACACCGCCGCATCACGACGGCGCAGCGAGTTAATCATGGATAGCTGAGTCGCTTGATTTACACAAAGAGCAGAAATCAGCGCATCGCGACTCAGCATATCCTGGTGAGTGCGCTCATAAGGAGGCACCACCTCGCGCACAAACTCCTCGGCAGCCCAGGAGTTGGAAAACAAGGTGTTTTCCCGGACTGCCCAACGGGGGCGCCAAATGGCGTCGCCCCCAGCCCAGTGGGAGCCATCATAATCTCCAGACGGCTCCCCCTCATTCATCACAAAAGGTTCACGCCTAGAGTGGCGCAAACCTTCACCACTACCACCAGCGCCCGCCTCCAAAAGGGCCCTCTCAAATCCATCCATCCCTTGAGAGCCCTCGGCGCTAGCATGAGCACTTTGCTCCGCCTGTTCTTTCAACCGGCGAGCCTTCTCCTCCAAGAATTGTTGCTCTTGGAGACGAAGACGTTCCGCCTCAGCATTTTTTGCCGCCTCAGCCTTTTGTCTAGCTTCATCGGCGGCAGCCTTCCTCTCAGCCTCAGCCCGGCGCAGTGCCTCTTCGGCCTCAGCCTTCTTTTTCTCAGCCTCCGCCCTTCGAAGTGCTTCATCGGCTTCAGCCTTCAAGCGGGCCTCCTCCCGCTGCGCTGCCTCTTGCTCTTGAAAGAGCACATCCACCTCTGTCCTGCCCGCCTCCGCAGATGGAGACGGGGAAGAAGGAGTTGGTATAATTTTGGGCGCAACTGCAACAGAGACAAAAACATAAAGAAGGGAACAAATGAAAAGACTTAAGAAAAAACAAAAGCAAAAAGAGATCAACTTACCAGGGGTTTTCTTCTTTATCAGCTTCTGAAAAAGAGGCTGACGTCTAGGCGCAGCGCCTATACCCACACTAAAGGTGGGGGCAGCAACCCCTCCAACGCTCGCGCTTTTCTCCAGCATCACCCCTTGCGCCGGCGACAAGGGGGAGGCAGTGGTCTCTTTAACAGGGGTTTCAACCCCACCACCCTCCCCGCCGATAGTAGCAGCAACCTTCTCCAAGTTAGCAGCTGCACTGCTAGAAGTGGCACCAGTGGTGCGCCTCTTTTTTCTCTTCTCCAACTTGGAGGGTTCTTCCTCCTCCTCATCTTCAGAGGCTGGCCCGTCCTTCCTCCGGCGCCGCCCCTTTACCACTTCGCCTACTGAAACGGAAGAACCCGAGTCAGAACTTGTTAAAGGTTGATAGCTACGTTTACGCCTCCGCGGAGCGTGTTTCCAACGGCCACGCCCCGCGGGCGCCTTCTGAACCTCCACAATCTCCACTGAGGAGTCAGAGGCATCATCGCCAAAGAGGCTAGAAAACAAAAGTTGGCTAGACTCACCTGTGGTATAATAAGGCTTGGGCGCGATGGACATGTCAGGATAGTAAAACCTGTCCACAAACGCCTCGAGGCATGACACCTGCCCCTCCGCCACAGGCCTCCACTTAATGCCCTTCTCCTGGCGGGCAGCATAGAATTGGAACTTGCTCACACCTGCGCGAAAAACAGTTAGAATAATATGAAATACAAAATAAAGAAGTCAACATAAAAACTATGCTTACCCTCCTGAGCAATGTAGGGTTCCTTCCCTGGGCGCAGAGCTATGCGGCTCATCCCCAGAAGGTAAAAAATACCATCTGTGAGATTTTTAAACTCCAGCTTGGTGGCGTTGGCGGTGAGGGTGGTAAACCAGGCTTGCTTCTTATAATCCTTCATCACCGGTATGTCAGCCACCCGCTGACCGTCTGCAATCACCTTCCAAGGCAGACTAATGGGGATGACTCCCCTCTTCACAAAGAAGAACTTCTCTTTAGCCCAATGAAGGGACTTGGGGGTGTGAGTGGCCATTGGGGGCACCTTGGGGCGCGGCTTAAACGAGAACCACATCTCGTCGCGCGCAAGAAAATAGAAGACATTGAGCATCTCCACAGTGGGCTCAATGTCCAAGGCGCGGCAAGACGCCTCAAAATGTACCAGCCTTAGCATCCCAAAGGCGGTAAGTTGGGTTGGCCCAACACCATAAGCTACCAGAGTATCGATCTGGAAGCGTGTGCAAGGTAGCCGGAAGCCACACTTGGTGAAATGGGCTTCATAAAGGGCAAGTTGCCCAGGCCCAGCAGAAAGGACATTCTCCGTCGGCGATGGCAGAGTTGGCTCCCACTCCGGCAGGATGTCATAACCCCTGCAAAAATGATCGAAAGCTTCTTCAGTCCAAACACAAAACGTGTTTGTCATGAGCTTTCGCTCTTTTATCTTGCCGTGTTCCACCTGCACTTCCTCCTCCACGTCGTCTATCACCGGCTCTTTCCCGGTAACATCACCAGAGGGAGACCCAACGTTGGAGGCTTCAGACATTTTAACAAGTAGATGAAGGAAAGGAAAAGAAAAATCTGGAAAATCAACAGGAACGGTTGAAGACTCGCCGGAAAACTCAAAGGGTTCACCGGAAAACTCAACGGACACAAAGGAAACTTTGAAGACTGATCAGAATCTTCAAAGTAAACAAACAAGAAGGTGACGAAGATCAAGAAGAAGTTTCACGATAAATCTTTGAAGATTGATAATCAATCTTTGAAGATTCAAAGAAAACTTCAAAAGATCTGGGTTGTTGTTGAAGAAAAGAGTGCAAGAGAAAAGAAAGAATGAGCAAAATGGACAAGTAAACGTCCAACATGCCTCCAGACTCATATATATACCCACTGCATTAATGGCAGTGGGGCCCAAGGAGAAACAACCGTCGTCACACCTTTTCAAAAATAGGAGAAGCAGATAATGACACGTGTCCTCATGCGCGAGTGAACGGCTGAGATCAAGCACAGATAAGCAATCCAACCGTCACTCGCCGGATGACTGACACGTATCATTAGATCTCATCAATTTAAATTGGTCAGGCGCGTGAAGAATCACGCGTCTGACGAACCTCACGTGCCACTCGACACGTGGCACAAGCATAACCACACAAGCAACAAGTGGGGCGCGTGACAACACACGCGCCTGACACAGACGAAATGTTGGTAACTGCACCATAATGAGGGGACAGCCAACAGGCAGCACAGCAGACGAGGCTGACTCGTCAGCAACCCCCAGGCTTCCATCAGAAGCAACTGATCATTCGAATTCCAGGCGCCTTAACTCTTATTTATGAGAGACAAATTTAATGCCAATGATTCAAGATTTATTACAACTACTGGAGCACTTCCGCGACAACAGGTCATGGCGGCAAACTTCTTTCATGGCGCAAATTTGACGTAAAACCAAAAAAGACGTTCTCCGCCCTGCGCCTTAACAGGTCATGGCGGCAAACTTCTTTCATGGCGCAAATTTGACGTAAAACTAAAAAAGACGTTCTCCGCCAATATTTGCGGGAAAACGAATTTCAAGGCACACCAGCAGATGAGCTTTCATCCGCGACCTCATACTTTGAGTCTAGCGCCTCACCTACTCTTCACAAAGAATAGGAGAAACCCTAGACTAGGGGGACTTGAAGGGATAGGGAGCCTAATCCAGGCGGAAGAGGCGTCCCTATCCCCACAAGTCAGCTTCCTCGCGCCAGTCAGCGGCGCGAGGAAGCAACGGCGCGCAACCAGCAGTGTATGCAGGAAGGCGCGCAAGGATAGCAACTGATAAGCAACAACATCACCTGATAAGCGCGTACCATCACACGCGGAACCTTCCCTTGACAACCATCGTACAAAGTACAGAAGACAACAAAAGGAAGATTCACAAAGATCACTGACAGTGTACGCGCCAATAGGAAAGCTACAGGTGGCAAAAGTGGTCCAACAACTACAAGACAAGGACAGCAGCATGGCTGCAGCCATGCTTCCACCATACCAGCGTCTACAGTGACAGCAGACATACCTTGCTGCTGTCAGGAGCATGGTCAACGACTGACAGGTGTGCCGTCTGCCAATCACAGAGCGCCACGTGTCTGCCTCGAGCAACAACCATGCTGCCCGAATGACGTCATGAACAGTACGCCTGTTCTCCCGCCAATTCCAGGGGAAACCTTGGGCTTGGGCCCGGACCAAGCCCAATAAAGAATGGTTACTCGTGGGCCTTTCGATCAAGCCCACAAGTTCTCCTATAAATACAAGGATACCTCTCCTTGCTAAGGCATCCGAAAATAGTTACTTGTAGCCTAGAGCATTCTCACTTGTACTCTTTCATTAATAATACTATCGGCTACTTACAGTGGACGTAGGTCATTATTCGACCGAACCACTTACATCTTGTGTTCTTATTCACTTTCACCACACACACACTTGTATTATTATCAAACGGGTTTGACCTTACGGTTTGGGTAAAGGATTAATCCTGACGGACTTAGGTATTAACCCCACGTAGATTATACGTAATCTCCGTGATACCTATTGTTTCTTCAGCACCTAACAAAATCAACAATTAGATTTAAGTGAATATTAGAATCATACCTACGATTAGACAACCGCATAAATATCCAGAGAAGACGGGGATAATTTGATGAAAGGTAAAGAGATACAAAAATCAGTGACAAAATAGGAATAAAATCAATGAATCAACGAAGACACTGATATGAACATAAAAAAATCAAACCTTTTGAATGAACACCAATGGTGGATCGAAGGAATGAAGAAGACGAATTGGAGCCTTCAATAGCTAAAATCTCCTTCAATAGGCATGCACCATGCTTGTCCTCAATGCTCGTCTTATTCGCATATTATACACCTAAGTGACATAACAACCAAAATAATCTGGATTGGTGTGCGTCATGCCTATCTGAAGTGCCGTTTTATTCGATCCTTACACCTAGGTAAACATGTCTAAAACAACTAAAATAGCCTTCAAAAGCATCGAAAACGCACACGGTTCCAATCCCATACTCTCGAAAAAGGGCTCGAATTCGTTAGTCAGGTTTACTAAAAAAAAATAACAAAACCTTACGTCAAACATTAACAAATCCTATTGAGACATTTTATCGAACACCTAGAGTACGTCTCAAATGACCCAACAAATCACAAAGATTTAGTTTCCTACGGCATATCACTAATAAGTATTCCAATCAAATCCTTATTGGAATCAAGAAAACAACAAATCCTATTGCAGACTTTCTTCTGTAAAAAACTTAAAATAACCTATTTTGACCCTTCCATTTTGCAAGTCTTAAGGCCAAATCCCTAACCACCTTAGATATATTGATCACAAAAAAAGACTTAATAACCACCTTGCTCGATTTGCTTATTAGTTGTCTCACCTATTCTTTTGGTTGTACTATGCCTTACATTGAACCTCAATGATATTTCCCTTTCGTTGGAGCCTTCAACCAAACAACCAAATTAAAAGAAAGAACAACCAAACAACCTATAAAACTGTAACGTTAACCATACTCGCTATAATTAGCACCGTAACAATTTCGAAATGAAAAGGAAACAAACACTAAAGCTCATAACAGATCCATTTAGTCATTAACAAATATTACTCCATTAAAACAAAACATTACACCATATTCTCAGCAAGTACATGATAGCATCATAGCAGCCTTAAGTGTAATTTGACAACTGTGCAACACATATGTAATGTATGATATACAAATGTTGGTATATCTGAAAAGTGCCTTCTAGATGTGGAACAGAAAGTTTTCCTAGGCATTCCACCTTCAAGTACCGTCTTGTGATTAACCTTTGCCTAGTATGCCCCCTTCTAAAAAAAATAATCAAAATAAAAATAAAATCAAAGGAACCATTCTACGTAGAGTATTATAATGATCCCATATGTACCAACTTATGCAAGGCTAGAACCTATATGAACACTTGACAGCCAAGCCATTATATTTGATGAGTTGAGCCCAAGACTTGATATTCTGACTTTTTTAAGAACCACTTAATTGGAGCCCTATTCTACCAAGGGTAAAGTCATTTATATAAGTCATGCATTCATGAGAAAGTTTAAGTTTGAACAGATAATAGTTTTTGTTCTATTGATCAATTTTAGGCTTAGAAGAATGTGTAAATGAATATATAGAAACTGTACCATAGTGAGAAGATGATCATCAAAACCATAAAGAACAACAAAAAACACCTAAACATTGAAGTAAATGAGAAACATGAACCATAATCGCACAAATCTGAAAAGTAAAACATAAACCACTAAATCGAAACCCAAACACAAATCCATTCGTAGCTTTCTTAAAACATCAATTGAACCCTAACTCGAAACTTAAAACATTTTTCCTAAATACAAATTTGAAACATAAAGGCAGAATTATTCTGAATAATAATAAACTAAAACTAAATAACAATTAGTCAAACCTTATAACATCAGTTGAACCCTAAAATCCCCTAAATCGATACCTAAAACATAAACTCCTAATCGAAACCTAAATCATAACAATCCATTCGTAGCTTTCTTAAAACATCAATTGAACCGTAAATCGAAACCTAAAACATTTTTCCTAAATACAAACCTAAAACATAAATCCAGAATCATTCTCAATGATAATAAACGAAAAATAAAGAACAATCAATGAAACCTTATAACATCAGTTGAACCCTAAAAACCCCTAAATCGATACCTAAAACATAAACCACTAATCAAAACCTAAATCATAACAATCCATTCGTAGCTTTCTTAAAACATCAATTTAACCCTAAACCGAAACCTAAAACATTAACCCTAATTCGAAACCTAACACATAAACCTTAGTCTTATCAGTCAAACACTAATCACTCATTAACCCTAATCAGTCTTAATAATAATCCATTAAAAAATAAAGAACAATCAATCAAAACTTAATCTTATCAGTCAAACCCTAAAAACCCCTAAATCGAAAGCTAAAATATAAACCCTAAAACATCAATACAAAATCAAAACAATTAACATGACTGAACAATAATAAACAAAAAACCAGGAACAATCAGTAAAACCAAGAACATCAATACAAAATCAAGTATATAAATAATTGAAATCAGTCAAAACAGAGACAACATACCTTAATCGACAAAGAAATCTGGAAAAAACACGAAAAAAATAAAGAGAAAACATTGACATGAAGAACGATTGATTAATAAAGAATGGAAGAGATAAAACCTTGGATTGAAGATGAAGAACACGGTAAAAGAATGGTTGATTCGAACGATCGCCTGATTAGGGTTTGTGGAAATGGAGAGGATGATGACACGAATTTGAGATACAAGTTATGTTCCATCTGATTATTTAATCATCTAAATTTTGTAACGGAAGAAAGCTTTGTAAAGGAAGAGTATAAGGGAAGAATTCTTTTAAAAATTAGGTAAGTTAATAATTGTAATAAATGAGAATTGTCTCCTCCAAAAGTCAACATATTAATTAATTATAATGATTTTTGATTTAAAAAAAAAAGAAAATTTTATTAATTCTCTAAAGGTGCCATGTGGCTTCACAAATGGAGGAGAGATAATTGCTAGGGGGGTAAATGATTGCCAAGTGTCCAAAATTGCTTCTAAATATTATATGTATAGACTAGCATTTTGTTTTGCGGGCATTGCCCCGCAAACCTATGGCGTATAAACCGGACATAAATACTAACACGATTGATTATACATTAATGTTACGCATAACTTACAACCGCTAATTTTAACTAACATCATTTAATAAATGCTGAACCCACACGGTGACACGGACGTTGTGACGTGTTAAAACGCAAAATTTAGAAGGAAACGAAAAATGAAAAACGGAAATTTTGCAAAAGATGAAAAATAGACTAAAGTTGAAAGTAAAAAAAGTGTTGTGGTTAAATTGCAAAAGACGAAAAGCTTTAGGTTAAAAGTAAAAAAAATGGGTTAAATTGTAAAAGATGTAAAGTTTTGAGTTAGAAATGAAATCAAATTAAATAGGTTAGATTTGCAAGACATAGAAAGTTTTGAATAAGGAATGAAAAATCATTTAAAAAAACTACCAAAACCATGGGTACAATACAACAAAGCATAAAGAAACTTGATAAGTATAGGTTTGATACTATAACATATTGAGTTCGAATATATTTAATTTATATCCTGGAGGTAGTGTCCACTTTTATATTAAAGCAGATCTTCCTAAACCAATATTGTGTTTAATTACTTTGAAAAGTCAAAATCCCATCTGGGCTTTTATAACTAAATAGACACAATCCAATTATTTGCTCTCTAGTTGGAAAGCTAAGGTCTTGTCCATAGGGGGGAGAGTTACATTGATTAAATCGGTTTTAGAGAGTCTTCCCATGTATTATTTTTCAATCTATAAAGCCCCTTTGAAGGTGGTTCATGATTTGGAAGCTTTGATCAAAAAGTTTATGTGGGGAGGGCATCTAGAAGAGCGGAAACTACATTGGGTAGCTTGGGAAAGAGTTACGAAACCGAAATCAAAAGGTGGGTTGGGTTTAAAGAAGTTGGATGTGAGTAACAGTGCATTATTGCTTAAATGGATATGGAGATTTAAGGTGGAACCAAATGCTTTGTGGAAAGAATTGTTGAGGCTGTTCATGCTTCGAAACGGAAGTGGGGGATTCTTCCGATTAATAATCGGATCACAGGGACCTGGAAGAATATAGTTAAACATGGTTATAACACTAAAGTGGAGGGTCATACGGTTTTTGATTTAATAAAGGGTGTTTTGGGGAATGAGGTAGATATAAGATTTTGGATTGTCTTGTGGTGTGGAGATGTGGTGTTCAAGGACAAATTCCCTAATTTTTTCAAAATTGAGAAGCAAAAGTTGGTTACAGTGGCTGCTCGAATTCAAGAGGTAAAAGAGGGCACTTGTAGTTGGAAACAAAAGGAAGAGCTTATGTCTGCACAAGTGAGGATGGAACTTGCAGAATGTAAAAGAATGGTTTCTTCTCTTAATGTCATGGATTCTCAAGACAAGTGGTTGTGGGTAGGTAGTAATTCGAGTGATTTTTCGGTTAAAGATGTTAAAAGTTGGTTGCAGAAAAGAAAGGAAAATGATACAGAATTCGTGTTGGATTGGTCTAAATGGGTGCAGGCTAAGATTAACATATTCGTGTGGCGTGCAGAGATGGACCGGATTGCTACGGTGGCAGCACTGAATAGACGAAGCATTGTGGTTTCTTCGAGTGTTTGTGCTTTCTGTGATCACAGCCCAGAAATGAGTGAACATTTGTTTTCGGGTTGTGTGTTTGCGGATGGAATTTGGATGGCTATAGCAAAATGGTGTAGAATTCCAATGTTCTTTGTTTTCTCGATGCGAGATCTGGTGCAACTGCATAAATTAGTGGGCTTCAAAGGTATTAAGAAGGAGCTGTTTCACGGCATTATGTTTATAGCGATTTGGAGTATTTGGCGAGAACGTAATAATCGGATCTTTGGGGATAAAAAGTTAAAGGTTATGGAGGTGATGGCAGAGATCATAATCTTAAGTTTCCTTTGGATTAGGTGTAGATTTAATAAGGTTTCAATATCTTGGGAGGATTGGTGTAAATTTGATGTAATGTAATGGTTTTTCGTTTTCTCTATGTCTTTTTCTTGAAGACATAGGAGCGGGTTGGTGTTGAATAAAGTTTAACTTTCAATATATATATATATATATATATATAGGGTTAGGATACTTTGAGAACCTATGTGAGTTGTGAGAACCATAGGAACTCTTTTGAGCCATTGATCTTGATGATCCAATGGTTGAGATTAAAAGTTGGGTTTTTTGTCTTCATATACTAATTAAATTATTATTAATAATATTTAAATATAAAAAAATACAAATAGGGGTATTAAGGTAAAACACTAAGTGAGAGAAAATATTTATATTTTAATTTCTTTACTTTTTTTTATTTTTTTTAACCAATTTAGTTTTTTAAAACAAATAATCACTTGTACATTTCTGTCTTCTTTCTCTCTCGTTTTTACACTAGTGTAATTACACCAATGTAAACAAACAAACATGTACTGTATCCGTTTAAACAAAATGTAAAACAACAAAATCTTGCAATAAAACTTGCCATTAACTCAAACAAATTACACCAGTGTAAGAAAAACGAAAAAACATAACCAAAATCTAAACTAATTCTACAAAAATGTTGTCCACTAACTCAAGCAATTACACCGGTGTAAAACTCTTCAGCAATTCAGATCCTGCTCTGCACAAACATAACAAATTTAAGAGATTTATGGTCCGCACAAAATAGGCTGGTGTAAAATGCCACATCATTTGTATTACCGTAAAAATGCCCCAAAAACGTTTTATTGGTGTAAACACCCCATAACACATACAAAACGTTTTGACTTAAATGAACTTATTTTTAATGGAAATTATTTCCACAAATCTAACAATTTACACTAGTGTATCAAGGGGCTGTTTTCATGGTCATGAACTTAAATGACAATAAAACGCCATGTTCAGAATGACCATGAACTCTACACTGGTGCACTACAAAATCAATTTACACCAGTGTACAAAAAATGAACTTATAACATATCCCAACAACCGAACCAAAGCATTCAATCAATAAAACAAAGATTCTATCCTATAAAATTTAACACAACATTAAAAAAAGACCTACCACTTTATCATGAATCCGGTCATCAAACTGCAGGAGACCACCACCGTCTGAGCCACCACCACCGTCTATAAATTTACACCAGTGTATCAAGGGAGTTGTTTTCATGGTCATAATAAATAAATAACAGAAAATAAAAATAACAATAATAATAACAAGAAAATACAAATAATACTAATAACAGGAAAATAAAAATAATAATAATAATAATGGTAACAAATAATAATAATAATAATAATAATAATAATAATAATAAAACCTTACCGTCGTCAGCCACCACCACCGTCTGAGCCACCACCACCGTCAGCCACCCCTGTTTTCAGACCACCCCCTGTCCTCGAACCACCCATCGAACCCTTGTTTTCAGACCACCGTCTTCAAAACATAGATCCACCGTCAAAACCCGAAAACACATCAGATCCACCCCCCCCCCAAAAAAAAACCCAAAAACCCATCAGATCCACCACTCACCACCATCAACACCGTCGCCACCTACCGACCCGTCACCACCTCCCCTGTTCGAACCCACACATCGTCACCACACCACCGTCGTCTTCTTGTTCATCGTCCCAGACCGTAGTCGTCTTCTTGTTCATCGTCCCTGTTCTTCTGTTTCTTTAGAGAGAGAAAGAAAGAGAGAGAGATGGTATGTGTGTGTTTTTTAGAGAGAGAGAGAGATGAGAGACTGAAGGTTTTTTAAAAATAAAAACGAATATAAAGGATGTGGGTGGGTTGGGGTGGGGTGTGGGTGGGTTGGGGTGGGGTAGGGAGATGGTATTTGACACAAATGCCCTTTAATAAAAAAAGCTTAACTAGCCTACGTGTCATAATATTATTGGACTAGGGGAGTTCTCAAGTTCTCGCAACTCACACGAGTTCTCAAAATATCCGGATCCTATATATATATATATATATATATATATATATATAGGGTATGGATATATGGAAAACCCTTCTAAGTTGGAAAACTTTGGAAACTCTAACTTCCCGAGCTTTTTAGGGCCTGAAAATTTTAGGGCATGTAATATACATGATTTTAAGCATTTTGAGCCAAAAAAAATCAAAAAAGCGCCGAACACTTTAAAAAAAAAAAAAAGTTTTCAGGTAACACATGTTAGCGATTAACATGTGTTAACAATGCGTTACCCGAAAACTTATTTATTTTTTTTTAAAAAAAAGTACTTGGCGCTTTTTTGATTTTTTTGGCTCAAAATGCTTAAAATCATGTATATTACATACCCTAAAATTTTCATATAAAAAAAAACTCGGGAGGTTAGAGTTTCCAAAGTATAACAAAACCCTAGCCACTACCTTCTCCCTCTCTCTTATCTCTCGTTGCTCACCGCCGACCCAAGGAGGGCTAACGTGTCGAGATTTACACATAATTTACATGTATATTTACACCCCTTTTGCACCAAAATCATGCTTTTATCATAGTTTATCATGCCTAAATCCTTCTTAATTGAAAATTGTAGGTTTTTGGGGTGAAGGAGTGAAAAGGGAGAAAACAGCACAAAAGGCGAATAATTGAAGACTTAGATAGTAGCAGCAGATGCAGTACGGCCATGCAACGGCCTTTGCACGGCGTGTACCCGCCCCTGGTCAATAAGTCAACAATTCCAAGTCAACAGGTAGAGAAAAGTCAACGTGCATGGGCACGCACGGGTGTGCAACCATTATGTACGGTCGTACGCCAAGTCAACATGTCTCAGATGGTTCCATATCCGACCAAGACTGACAGACTGTTATTCCACGTGGCCGTGCACGGGTGTGCTATGTGCACCTCAACAAACCCGATAGTTTCTGCAACTAAGGCCTCTGCCCTACTACCAGATGTTTTGCTCGGGCGTTCAGGGGCTGCCAGGCTACCTATAAATAGAGGCATTTTCCTCTCATTTTGGCATCCTATTTTATCCTTCCTACACCTTCTCCTATGAACTTTATGCCCTTTTTGGCTCTTGAAAGTGGCCTTTGAAGCTTGGGATCACTCCATAAACACCTAAGTTTAGAGAGAAACCACCAGATTTCTTAGCTTGGGATCACTCCATAAACAACTATGTAACTAAGTCGCAAAACCATCTTTGGGCAATATTGTCTTTTCATCAAGCCATCAGCTCCCTACCACCTTATAACGTTTGAAAAAAAATTAGGGTTTTTTATAGTTGATCCCCTGTACACACACACACACTCAGTGACAAACACGATGAAGGCAGATGAAATCAGGGAGTATATGAAGCCCAACCGTCTTCCCAACCGTCTTCTTCTTCGTCGCACTGTATATGGTAAGTTATAACCCTATGACAATCAAAATTCTGACAATACATAACCATTTCATAACAAGATTTCTTACATTTCATAACCAAAATATCTTACATTTCATAACCATTGTAAGTCCTTCAAGTACACATCATGCCTAACTATTCAAGAACAATAAACTACAATAACAAAAAAAACGAAGAAAATCCAACTAAACCAAAGCTTGCTTCTCAGTTTCCTTGATTCCTCCTGACTTTCATGAAGCTTTCGAAGCAAATTAGCAGTCTGAAAGTTGGTCTGTTCACACCAACCAATAAAACCACAACCGATTGGACATACAATAGAATCTTCTACCTGGGTTTTTTGCTGTTGTTGATGTTCGAATCATCAATAAAACCATCGTTGATCGCCCTAATTTTTTTTTTCAGTGTAGATTGTGGTGTAGATTGTGATAAATTGTGATAAAAAACCCTAATTTTTGATCTGATAAAAAACCCTAATTTTTTTTCGAACGTTATAAGGCAGGGAGATGATGGCTTGATGAAAAGACAATATTGCCCCTCACGTGAGGGGCACGTGTTCCACTTAACTGAGTTTTTTAACGGGGTTGGGTCTAAAGGACAAACGGTGTAACAAGTGTACAAAACAAAGGACACAGGGAGTTAAAAATTCAAAAAAAGGACAAAGGATGCAATTTCAGGTAAAACTAAAGGACAATCTGTGTAATTCTCTCTAAAATAAATGTAAACTAAGAAATACAATGAACATATTTATGATACACATGTGTAGACTAATAACACAACAGACAAGCAGAAAACATGGTAAAGTCAAAAAACCCAGTCAACACATATTTTTATGTATTTATTATATGACAATATCATATTCATAATAAAGATATAAAAATGTTTCTTATTGTAGTGAACTTTAAAAAAATGTCGTATGAAAATTTTACATGACTTTTAAACTGATAAGGGAATTAACATGTGTCTTATAGGTAAAAGAATGGAAGTCAACAAATGTGATTATTCCCTTTATGTCATTCCCCTCATTTCATACCTAACGTTTCCCTCATATTAATCACAAAACTCTAATACAAGGATCAATGAACGCGATTCCTTCCTAAAAATCACACTCATATTTTATCCCAACTCTATAATAAGATATCAACCTTGCTATATGTTTACTTACATTCACTTTTAGTGAGAGATGGTAATCAAAGGAAAAGGAGTACAAAGCATCATAAGCTTGTGGAGAAACGTTACAAGTTAAAGCCATAAAGGAGTAAGATGAACAGAAAGACACAAAAGATACATTATAATGTTAAGGGTAATGACATTAAGGAACAAATACATTAAATCCTTTTCAAACTAAACAAATTGCAAGTATATATCAATGGGGTTGGTGGTTTATTGATAAAGACAAATCAGTTAAAAACGTACACCTAGGTTTGAATCGGTAAATATCCTCGTTAAATTTAGCCCCATACTCTCCTACTTGAATTAGATATTCCCCCTTCACCACTTTTGTGATACACACACAAGGTTATATAAAGATATAACAAACCCTTATGGTTTTGCTTGGTTGAATATTCGATACACTTTTGTTCAGTCAAGTTCGTCCAACTCGGTACAAACTAAACATGTTAGGATCACGTACGTTTAACTAGGCCAATAGCTAGTGACGGTAGGATTAGGCCCACACACATACAAAAGATTAGGTTGATATCATCTAGGTTACATAAATATAAAAATGTAACAATATCTTTGTCTCAAAATTATTGTACAATAAAAATATGCGTATAAGTAGAGTATTTTATCGATACCTATCGATCTTACTCATGCTTTTAACATGTACGTAATAAAAAAAACTCTTATGAACAATTTTCTACCTAGCTTTTAACTTTATTAAATTTTACATAAATCTCAACAATTCCCTATCTTCCCTTTGTTTCCTATATATCCATCTCCTCATCTTTATTAAGCTCCTTGTTACTTACTTGTACACCTTTCGACTATTTACATTTATTCTAGAAATCATCGATATAAGGTATTGAAGATACATTGGCAAAAAACCCCTCCATGTCCCATTCTCCAATTCTAAAGCTTTCTCCTGCCCAATGATTTCCAAAACCTACCACTTCTTCTTCCACTTTAATATTACCATCACTATCCCCATTAAAATGATGGTTAACATGATGTGTTATTTTGTTATCCACCTCATGGTTGTCAAAAGTAGCAATATTAGCATTCTCTCCAATGACCCTATTGCCCAATGTAGGGTTAATATTAATGTCATTTTCCATGCCAAATATGTAGGGCATGTCTAGAACATCCCCATATCCACCTTGTCCTAAGCAAGAGGAAATGTTCAAGAAACTTGATCCAACATTTGAGTTACAATTGGTGTTATCAAGAACTAATGGTGGCAAATGACCAAATTGGTCATGACCATTCATGAACATAAGGTTGTTATTTACCGATGAAGATGTGGTTGTCGACGATGTTAAACTTGAGTCCATGTAGTTGTTCATGATCTCATGATCATGAATTGACATGAACATACCATGTTCTCCAATTATATCTTTGCTCGCGTCTGCTGACAAGTCACCCATACTATCATTTTGTGAGATTGTAGACGCGTCAGTTTTGTTGGTCTTCAACCTTTTCTTTATCGTCGAGTTCCAAAAGTTCTTGATCTCGTTATCTGTCCTTCCTGGAAGACGAGCCGCTATTTGTGACCACCTGAATTTGCATATTAATTAAGGATTGTACATTATTAAACACAAAACACCAAAATAAATAATATATACATGGTGCATTCATTTCATAACATAAATACATGATAATATTATGTGTGTACCTATTGCCAAGAACCGAATGCAAATGAATAATGAGGTCTTGTTCTTGGGGAGAGAACGCGCCGCGTTTAAGATCGGGTCTCAGGTAATTGATCCAACGAAGGCGGCAACTCTTTCCACACCTTTGAAGGCCAGCGTTCCTAGCAATATCGGTCCAACAACCATGACCATTCCTCAACATATAGTTCATCAATTTTTCATCTTCTTCAGGTGACCACAAACCCTTTCTAGTCTTCATGGGCATTCCCTTGCTAACCACATTATTATTATTATTGCACCCTTTTTGATCTCTTTCAGATTGGTCTGGCTTTCTCATTGTGAGAGATGATATTTAGAGACAACAAATTATGATCAAAGTACGGTTTCTTTTTTGGGGAGGCTTAGGTTTGATTCAGATGAGATAGTACATCTATTATATATACATATAGTATGTATTTGATGAAGAGAGAGAGGGAGATGAGAAGAGAGAGAAAAGGTGACGGTTGGTGTTCTTGTCTTTGACTCAAACTAGTCTTTTTCGATGCATTTTTCTTCACTCACAAGGTAATCATCATATCTGTATGAGAATTGATACATACCATTTTGCTTCCACTTCACATAATGATATTTATTTTTTATGTGTATTCCGTTATTCACACACTTGAATATACGCAAATATATATCAAGTCTTCTATAATGATATATATATTTTTTTATGCACGATGCGATTAAAAACACAAACACTAATAATCACGTTATAAAAAACTACAACAATGTTATACTCAAATGAAAAAAATGAAAAAAAAAAACAAATACTAATATATATTTTTACAATACTCATCATATGTGTATGAGAATTGATATATACATGCCATTGCTTCCACTTCACATAATGATATATATTTTTAATCATATTCATTTATTCACACACTTTAATATACGTAAAAATATGTTAATTACTCTTCAATATGCACTATCTTATATGTTTCCAATCTTTAAATATATATTATTATTTTCTATGCATTCAATTTATCATTTCTCTATAGTTTTTTAGTATACTTTTATCACTTTCTTACAAAGATAACTCATAAAATCGTTATCTAATTTTACGTGTTTGATAAATCATATATACTTATTTATTTTATTTGTATTAATAATAAAAAACTTATAAAGTTAGGTTGTGGGGCAAAGAAGGAGGTCCACGTCCAGTCCGTTTTCTACTCTAAACCTATGAATCAGCAACACCTCTCTATCTTTACACCCCACAAACATTACTTTGATCATCACCATTGCCACGACAAGAAGTCATCGTCTCTTCTTTCCTCTGCACACGTGTAATATTTGGATAATTCAAGAAGTTTTGATTATATATACAAAAAATATTGTATAATAAGATTTCTTAATTATATTGTTGTATTTATATATATGGAAGTGGTTGGAGATTAAGAGACAAGAGGACCGTAACATGATCATCATTAAGCATGTCTTAGTTTTCAGGTAATCCACTTCCTAAGCAAATTTACTGTCCGCAACTAATTCTCTTTCTCAAACAATATTATTATTCTTCATATTATAATATTATAATTATAATAAATTTTTGTATCACCAACATCCAAAATGGAAGAAAACCATGGATCCAGACAAGCCTCTTTACAAATAGAAAAGCCATGAACGCATATATATATCTGCCGAACTGCCGAAGCCCCATATATGTTCTAACTATGTATGTATATTTGTACGTATTTTTTTCATAACCAACAATATGTTGAGAATTGCGAAAAGTGCATATAATGCGCTTGTATAATGCATCGGAGATAATCAATATAGTGTTGTGACGGTCACGTAAATGTCTAATGTATCACATGGGTAGATGTGTATTATGCGGTCTTGGTTCTGATTTGATAACATTCCTTATATCCAAGAAACTAGACAAATTAATATCCGAATAGCAGAATCTGAATGTCTAGCTAGCTAGGATAAGTTTAGATTTCTTGCTCCGATTTTCAATCTCGAATTAATAATGATAATGACTTAATTTGGAGACAAATATGTATCTCTTTGTGGATTATCGATTCCTTCTTTTGGTGAAAAGACTACGTACCTTATTCCCCATCTATAAAAGCGTGACTCTAAAAAACCTTGACAACCATATGACCACGGTTAGTTAATAAAAAAACTTGGTAATAAGTCGAACAGTAACAAAACCACATAAAAATAAAATAAAATAAAAACTACAAAACCTTTAATAATGTGTTGGCCAATGCTTAGATGACTTGTATATTATCACACGTAATTATGTTTTAAACGAAACTTACATTGAAACGTATATAAAAAAATAGAATCACTAAAAAAACTTCTCCCTTCTCTGTTTTCTAAATACAAGATCTCCTTTTTTTTATTGATAACCATTCAACCAAATTACATCGTAGTAAAATCCTCATAACAATTCAATATCAAATTTTCGTGTATTACAATATGTCAAATACTTTTTGATGTAAAAAATTGACTTCCATCTAATTTAACCATGATAAGAAAACCATAACTACGTGAAACCTTTATGTGAAATTCATTATAAAGCGAAGTGAAGAAACAAGTACCTAGGGGTCTAGTCTTCTAGTAAGGAAGGAAAGATCTTGACTATCCTTGTCCAGAACGTGTTGAACCTGAGTATTGCAAAAAAGAACACAGTTAGGACTCGCCACATGAATAGGGGTATCCCTGTGACCACCATCCGGCGTGAGAATAAGTATTTGTGATTGTGAAGAATATTGAGAGAGTATTGAGAGTTGGAATACCTCTTAGGGTTAACCATTACCCTTTTTTATAGTTTTCTTTTACCTTGGCGATAACCTTCGAGAATTGTATTCGAAATACGAAATTCTCTGAGGATGGTAGAGATAAGCTCTATATGTCACTTTCATTAAAAGGTCAATAGGTTGTTGCGATAAGGAGATTGACTTATCAGTTGACTGTTATGTTATCGCGTATTATTCAAATTGGGGTGAAACGGGTTATTAACATTCATGTGGTGTGGGCCGGTCTAGTTGGGCCGGACCCCACCTCGTCATGTCCCCCAGTCTAGTGATAAGAACGTGTGAATATTACTAGACTCAAAAAATAAAAAATAAAAAAAGTATATATACGGAAAAAAGGTGCATATAAAATAGTACCCTTTTAAATCCATTTTGAGATTGGTGTCGCATGGTCTATGCACGTGACATGACGTCACCCCCAATTGTCCCATCAGCCGTTTTAGTCAGGCTGATTGACAAGAAGGATGACTGTTGGCGGTTCAATCCAAAATTTAAACCGTCAATATGGGTTGCCTATAAAACTGTGATTTAGGTAGTGTGGTCCACATATATTGCCTACCTACACCAAAAATCCACCACTAATGGCTCCCAAGACTGGTACGTCGCGCACAACCATGAGTGTTGCCGAGGTCGGTAACGACACTTAGATCCTTTTTAGGCGATTGGCATATTCCGTCCGAATGGGGACCGACGTGTCCGGATCCGAAGAATGTGGCTTTCACATTGAAGGAGGGAAAATTAACCTTGTACTTCTAATCCTTTACCTTTTGCCATTTTCGTCTACCGGTGACACCCGTGTTTGATTTACTGTCCTATTACAAGGTGAATATTTCACAATTACATCCGTTGGGCTTAATCAAGGTCCGACATTTTGAATTTTGTGCTCGAGGCCTTGGTATGGAACCTTGACTCGAAATTTTTTTGAGTTTTATATGTTCTTGTGTACAAAGGTGAATATTTCACGTTTGATCGTCGATCTGGTGCACCCTCGTGTATAGAGAATTATTGCTCTAGTACACGAGATAAAAATTGGAGGCGAAAATTCTTCTTCATCGATGAACGTGTACTGCCTGTAAATGCAACTATTTGCATCCTTGAGCCCAAGACAAGACTGGCGGATGAATGTCCTGCCCCGACTGTGTTTGAAAAAGACACACTATACCTCGCATTGATCAACAACCCCACCCAGTGTACCCACATACCGGAACGTGCCCTTGTGGCTGTGGGTATGAGCCGTGTATGGGTAGATGAGTCGTCCTTTCCGGAGTACGGAAGACAAGATCAAGGTATGTTTCCTGCCACTACCCTCTTTTTACCACTGTTAGTGTGAATAGGCGTATAGCTGAAGCTATTTCTCTCTTTCTCCTATGTAGTGGAATGGCAATATTTTGATGTGTTGGATCTAGAAGTTGTTCCTTACCTGATGCAGCATGACCGTCCCATCGGGGAGGAAGAACTTGATGTGTTGACTCAAACTTTGTCAAATTTCCTCTTTCCGAAACCACCCACAACTGCCAGGGAAGGAAGTGCTTCCGGGGCTATTTCAGAGAATGCACCTAAGAACCAATTGCCTGCTCAAGAGACCAAAGTCGCCTCTCCCATAGATGCAGATCCCATCCAGCATCGCTGAACCCAGGGAAACCATTGGGGAGGTGAAGAGAAAGAAAGATAAATTGAAGAAAAAGAATGTTGTTGCTCCATACATTGGTGTATTTTTGCAAAAAAGGCGGCAACTGCTGGAATCAAAAGAGAAAAAACTTGGTACGAATCTCCCGTGTGAAGTATGTATTCGCGTATGAGGCACTGATTAAAATTAAAAATTTGTTGTCCTTGTGAATAGATGCTTGTTTGCGACAAGAGGAAGAGCCAGCACGGACGCCAATGTGTTGATTGTTTCTTCTCCTGCAAGGCCGGATCCAAGGGATGTGGAAGCAGTGGAACAATCGAAGGATAAGCTACCTGAGGTAGCTGAGGCTGTTATGGCTGTGTCGGAGACAAGCTCTCCCTCCAGCCATACTGGTACAGGTCATCACTCCCCTGTTCTGGAAACAACGCAAGTGGACGCGTCTGCCAATGAATGTCTGCCCCCACAGTTGTACTAGGGAGAACACTGATGAAATCCTCTAATGTGCATGCCAGCGGTCCGTCGACCACCCATACCACCACCACTGGGAAAAGTTTCACCTCGTCACGAAGTTTTCTTCTCCGGTCTTGGAATTCGGTGACGCATAGTTTATATTAAATTAGGCATGTTTACGTGTATGAATATAATGTAATAATTTCAATATTCAAATGGTTACCTCATGATTAAAAACACAACTTCAATATTGATTTTTTTGATTTCTTATAGTATTATCAAGTTTATAAAACTTTAATTTTTATAAGGTACCTAGTTCTCTATAAAAGATTATTACAAAACATGTACCATCATGAATTATCTTTCAGATGTTTTTTATTTAATGTGTTCAAAGTAATTTTAGAGTTAAGTGTCGTTAGCTCTCATAAACATCTATTGACTTCATTTTGATTAAATATGGTGTTTAAAAACAAATCCCCCCCCCCCCCCCCAAAGTAGTTATTATATGCATTGTATGTTATATCATAAGTGAAGAAACAAAAGGCTACAACATGTATCGTACGATGGTACAATACATATAAGATACAAGTATAATATGGTGGTTTGGGGTGGTTGTATTCCTCATTTGCTAAAAGTTATAATCCTTGTTTCACACATATGGCACGAATCGAACCTGAAAGAGTAACAAGAATGGGCATAACATGTAACACCCGGAAACCGGTTTTGTGTAATTAGTTAATAGGCAGGATCAATATATATATATATATATATATATAATATTGAGCCTATTATTAAAAGGAACGTTTTACAGATAATAAAACGAGACATAAACAAGTCCCGTTAATTAAAAACACATGCGGGAACCGTACAATAACTAACTTAAGTAGCAAAGATTATATACTTGCACTAAACCAGAGGGCTAAATATGACAATTAAGAAAAGTTGTGATGAAGGGGGTTAAACTGAAAAGTGTGTGAAGACACACACACACACACACACTTCAGATCGTTCATCACACCTTCAAAAACACACACTTAAGAGTTTCATCCAATTCAACCCCGAATCAAGCCAAAAATCGATGGTTCTTGCCAATTCATGATGGAATTCATGACCATCTAGTGTTCTAAACATCCTAAGGTAACTCTAGACCCTTTTATTTCATCAAAATCCATGGATCTTGGAAGAGGATGATTATAGGGCTTTTATAAAAACATGATCTCTTGTTATCTAAATGTTTCTATATGTTAGTAGACATCATAGGGACTATAATATGTGATAAAAAGGGTATATTAATGAAATCTTCATGTTTAAGCTTGAGGAGAAATCTAGGTCAAAAGGGTGATTGTGTAATTGAGATAATTTAAGGTTACCCTTGAGTTGGGAGACCAAAATCATACTTGAAAATGTCATATAAATGTTTAAATTCAACTATTATGATGATTGATAATTCTTGGATCGAATAATAAAATTGGGTTTTCACCCTAGACATGAACTATACTTGTATGTGGTAAAACACTATACTTGTATGTGGTAAAACCTTGCAAATCCTATGTGATTAGTATAATGTATGTATGCCAATTGGTGAATTGATCATGTGTAAGTGGTTAATTAAGCCATAGTAAAATCTAGAAAGTCTTGAATACCTAGAATTAACATGATGAAAATGGTGCATATGAGGTGTTCGATAAAATGCTTGAATGAGGAAATAATGTGTAAAACATGTATGAACATGAATACTTGCAATGCGATGTTGAACTAGGATTGATAATGAATACATGATATCATGGATAGTGAAATAATTCCATATTATGTATTCTAACAAACATGTTTGACTCATCCCCAAGTTAGGTGCAACAACGAGGGAGCAAATGGGTCAAACGGATGCAAAGTGGATACTTATGGAAACAAGAACGGATGCAAGGTAAGTAATACTTACATTACTAGACTACAAATATAACTTTTGTACTGATGTAACTGTTAACTTTGATGTGGGACAAAGGTATGACCTGGTGGGGTGAAACCTATTAAATAAGTAAATAATGCAAATTCATGTCAAAACAGGATTGATGGTAATAAATGAATCAAAATGTGTTAATCAAATGATGGAATTCATCGAATGGGTCAAATAATAAGTCATATGGTAAGTGAGATTCTAAGCTCAAAGATTTTATATAAAATCACTTGAATAAAATAATTATGCATTTAGGTAAATGAGTCAAGAGTGATTGCCATTTTCCTCATAACTAAAGGTTGAAATGTCATAGTGTTATCAGCTATGAGCCTTAACGGGTCAAATGGTGGTCTTCTCATCATTCGGGACTGATATTCAAGGCTTGTATTATAAGCAATAGGAATCTTATGTCAAACGGTCAAATGGTGAATTATTACCATTTGGGTTCTGAGATATTAATGTTTGTCGATTTAGAAAGCACACAAGTAAATGCTTTTGAGAATGGGCATTTGATGCCAAGAATCAAGGAAAAGGAGCACATGGTATGCAAATGGGTCAAGGCCACCCGGTAAGACGTAGTGTAAAGTAGGACCATGGGTGAGTAAATGTGGATGAAAACCACCCAAGTGTGGGTGCCTAATCGGTAAGTCATTTTCCACAAATGTGTCTAATGCGCGATAATGCGCTTAGATGCGATTAAAAATGGAGAATTCATGAAATTGGTAAAATGCTAAGTCCGTAAAGGCTTAGAGGTTTTCAAACATGTTAATGAATTGAAAATAATGGATGGTAACCAAGTGGCGTCGCTCACGGGTGACTAAATGGGATATATACCTCTAAGGGGTAGTTTGGGAATTTTAGAGGTCTACTCAAGGCTAATCAATAAACCGAGTCATCATAAGCAAATCGGACAGTGTTGATTAGTTTAACAAGTATCCAATGAGTAGACAATATGGTTTTGAAGCCTTATGTTTGGTAAAATAGTGTTTTGTATAGTCCAAGGCCTTAACGGGTCGATTTGGGTAAAAATCGACACAAACATTTAAAACTAAGAACCGGGTCATAGTGACATAAACCAGAAGATGTTTTTAGTTAAACAAGTGTCCAATGAGTCAACAATATGATTGCTATGCTTTTTGAATGGCCAAAAATTGTTTTATATAGCACATGGCCTTAACGGGTCGATTTAGATAAAAACCACATAGTCCTTAGGTAAGTCGAAAAGAGTTTTTAAACATAGTAAATGGGCATCATTCAAGCTCATTAAATGGTATTAAACATGTCCCCAAATTTCCTTAGGAAGGGCCTTGAATTGGGTATTAAAAGTATCCAAGAACTGGGAAAAACGGACAAGGGAAAAATGACTAAGGCTGAGAAAAGCTGCAAGACAGAACCTGTTGGTAGTAAGCTACGGCCAGCTGGCAGTAGCTTACGGCGGGTTCCATCCCAAAAATATTGTTTTGTCCGTTTGATCTAGTTCGTTCCGTTTTCAACGTGTTTCGGCACTTCCACTATTCTAAAGACATTATTATCAATCCCACTAACCATTCTTTGTGTAATGGTGCCAGGTACACCTTCGTTGGAAGTCCCGGAGCAAGGATCAAGTCGCGAAGAGAGCCGAACACACCCGAATATACAAAAGCTTCCGCAACAAGAACTCCCGTTAAAACGCAAAAATTTAGTATATGTTTTTAATAGTTAAAATGCAAAACATGAGGGATCCAATAATGTATTGATCACAATGGTTTGGGTTTTTCATAAATATCTATGTTTTAATCGGGAGTGGTTTTTAATTAAGGCCAAAACTCGTAAGTTTAAGTGCTAATCACATGTTTACGGGTTAGGGTCTTACATAGCGAAAGGAGGCGACCGCCTGAAGGTCCTTTCGGACTCGTGTGACAGACACAAAAATGTGGTTTGGCTAACAGTTGCAAGTGTACAATCGTTTGTGTCCTGTGAAAGTTTGTTTTATGCAAGGAGGTGAACCCCCTATTTATAGGACACGAGATGGGCCAAACATCCTTAACCCAGGTTATGGGCTTGCCTCCTTTCTGCCCAATAGTTAGATTTGGATTGGATAAATTAAAATGCAACCAGATGTAATATGTAACACCCCGACCGATGGCGGAAACATCGAGGTGTCACGTAGTGACGATTGTTCAATAGCTCATGGACTAAAAGTGTAAATATTGATATATAGTTTATTACATTGAATTGAATTACAAAGATTCTAAATATCACTAAACCGAAATACAATGAATCCAAAATCTAAGTAAAATTCCAAAAGCTTAAAAGTCATCTCATAAGAACCTGAAATATGTACGAAAAGAATTTGGTCAATACAAAAATGTATTGGTGAGCATACCCTGATTGAATACATATAGAAAAGTGTTTCGCAATATATGTGCTATGATAATGTAATATGTAAAAGGGTCAAAATCAAGCCTCACATCGTTCAATAATCGTTCACACATCGTTCAAGAAAACCATAACAATGACCAAGAACTTAACTCGTTCACGTAAGTCAAGGGATATAATTCGTAGTACTACTCATTGTTAGGTGCGGCCCAAAGGTTAATGACTTTGACAAATCGTTCATACAATTCACACAAAACATATCAAGAGCACATTGCTTGTAAATAACATACGTAAGTTTAATAATAATTGTACATGAGTCACCCCAAAAGAGTAAAACAGTAAAAAGGGGAAAGATATACTCACAATTTTGTTAAGCGATAAATCCAACAAAGTTCGTCGCAAAAGGCTTAAGAATTCCGAAGAACTCAACCTATATGTATAAGAATACTAATGAGGGAAAGTGACTTAAAAGTCTAAGGTATCTAGGGTCTAAGGCATTAGGGTTTGCTAAGTCGATTTGGGGAATTAGAGTTTTTTTTATGATAAGTCGAATTCATTTAAAAGTTATATTGAAAAATACCCCGACTGATGGCGGAAACATCGGTCGGGGTGTTACATAATAAATGCTAAGAGGAGTGAAAGAAATACCGCCCCGTCATTGATCCACGTGGCGCGACATGATTGGTCGCATGTGCTTCATTTTCTTCCTGTATCAGCAACATCTTCTAGAAGGCGTCTGATGTGATGTTGGGGTAGAAAAGCTAAAAAGCTGTCAGTGCAGCAAAGTGGGAGCACCTGGGGGGCTGCATCTTGAGCTGAGCATCGCCAGTGCCGCCTGGATTGGCGCTGAGGTGCTTGGCAATGTGACTGGCCCGCAGATATTCTGCCCTTGAATTGTCTGACAGTTCTGCGCAGGTAATTGATCCTGCGCCGTCTCTACTCCACAGGATGTAGTAGTCCTTGCTGCTTTGCAGCGCTTGTAGGACTTAGTTGTGTAGAGACTTTGTATTCTTCAAAGTTGTGGGGTAGGGTTACTATCCGTGAGGGGATTTTGGTACCCTACCCCTTCAATAAGCAATTAAACCTGTACCTCTGAAATTTTAAGAAGTCATTGTTAAAAGTTTTATAATATAAATAATATAGATATAGATAATTTCAATATTCAAACCGTTACCTCATGATTCAAACACAAAATATCGATCTCTCGATTTCTTATATTATTGTCAAGTTTATAAAACATTAATTTTTATAATTTTTATATAGTACCTAGTTCTATATAAAAGATTATAACAAAATATGTACCATTATGAATTATTCTTTTATATATTTTTTACTTAATGTGTTCAATGTAATTTTAGAATTAAATATCATAATTTCTCATAAACGTCTTTTGACTTTTGATTTCATTCTGATTAGATATGGTGTTTTAAAAATATATCTGCCTCCCAAAAGTAATTATTAAACTTGTGCCTCTTAAATTTTAAGAAGTCATTTTTAAATGTTTTATAATATTGTATAGATATAGATATAACAATTACATCGTATATAAAAAAATTGCATAGCTCTAGATGAAGACTAGTAGCATGAGATCTGTAACACCCCAACCCGGATGGGCTAACGTGTCACAATAGCATTGGTTCAGAAAGACATAATTCCCTTTATTACTTGTCAAAGGTGCAAAACCTTAGACAAACAAACTTAAGTATTGAAATACAAACTAACATGGTTAATTGGGTTTACCAAACATCTTTAGATTTATTCCTAAGCTTTATTTTCTCTCTTTATCCCGCCCAAGGTAACCTGTGAACCTGTGGAATAAAAAGAATTTACGGAATGAGCTGAATGCTCAGTACGGAATAATAGGCTTGAAATAACAAACAATAAATAAATATTTACTAAGACATGATCAAGACGTAACGTATAAAATGATACGATGCGGAAATTTAATAACAAAATCGTACCATGCGGATGAACCCATAAGCTAAACATAAAACGTGACAATACACAGGTAGCTACTCCTGCATATTTATCACATGAGGTGGCGAGTTGGCATACCCGTTATCCACCTCCATAACATACATAAATCCTAGGATCGATCCATACGCCTCCTAATAGCCATATGTACCACACTTGTACTTAAGAGACGCCGTGAACTGATCTCTCCGTCACGGGTGGAGCACATGTTGTATTGTTGTCGATGCCGCAACAACATGCTCGTGGGACACTCCACGAGAAGCGGAACTCATGGTTTCAGAGTACAAAATATCTTATTCAAATGATTCCATAATCATAGCAACATATATATCTTGTCAACATGAAACTTATATCAGGAACATGCGATAATGAGTACAACAACTTAATTCTATCGCATGATATCAAGGCTAATTCAAATATTATAATAAGAAGATGAAATGAACGGACAGCCAAATGAATTGATGCTTTAAAGACGTGAGGAACTTTCAAAGATATATATAGAATTAGTAGGCTTATATAACAACTGAATATGAAAGCAACAAGGAGTGGGGGTAAGGATCCGTACCTGTTAATGTTCCAAAGCACTACCAGTCTGGTTAAAATTGTTTACTAAAATCTTCCAGAAGTAAAATGAAGCCGGAAAAGAAGTCGCCTGAAAACGAGCAGGTTAACCGGAAAACTGTTTCGAGTTCTACGAGAGGTTTCCAACTTAATGACGTGATCAGAGGTTACTAACCAAGTGAAGATAGTTAATAATAGTATCATTTTGGTGTTTTGGGTTCGTCTTCGGTTCACCGGAAAGTGTTATAGAACAGGGCATAAGTATAGAGGATTGAGGTTGAATGAGATGGGATTTGCAATGAGATTTGCAATGAGATTTGCTCTTAATTTATAGCAGGGGCTTCAAGCTTATCGTCATGGGTGGCGTGTGGATATTTGAGCAAGTTCTACGGTTGGAGGGTGTATCGTGTGGCTGACTACCGTTGGCTTGTGGTCTTCATTAGATGGCTTGTGGTTTGCAGTTTGTGGCTGAGGTTGGTTTGTTGCAAGCAATAGGTGGTCGGTTGTTTAGCGTCTCCGAGCATGTGTGTGTCGTGTGTAACGTGTGGGCGTAGGTTTGCGGCTTGTGCTCGGCGTGTGTAACTGTGTGTCTTGCTTGTGGTAGCTTGTGTCTTTCTTGTGGTAGCTTGCGACCGTCCTCTGGTAGCTTGTGTCTGTCAAGCCATGTGCGGCATGTGGTTTTGCTTTTGTTGACTACCTCCGTGTCAAAGCTCATATATACTATTTATTTTGTTTTATTCATTTATTTGCTTTAATAAGGATGCAGTTTGCCATGGTGTTATTGTGGCTTAATCTTGGTAAGATACATATTAAACACTTACTATTTATACTCATAATTTTGATTTTGTGAAACTTTCTTATTCAACCGTATCTATATCTATATATACATACTTATTTTATTTCAATGATTTTCTTTTTGTTACTTCGTAACTTAAACATCAAATATTACAAGGAACTTAATAACAATTATTATTTATAATTTTTAATTTGACGGGTATTACAAGATCTCCCAGTGCTGGAAGTATAAGGATCCCTATGATAGCATAGCATAATAAGCATCGTGAGTGGTCCCAAAGCCGAGGATGCGGACCATTTCTCCAGCCACCATCACTCTTTTCTATGGTTGTGGGTCATCACCAAGTCGAGTGTCGGGATCGGTGTAGGCCTATTTTTGCTTGTGTAGCTAATTATACTTCTCATATAATTTTAAGAAAAAAAAAACTAGAAAATTTGATATCACCAACCTCTCAAATGGAGAGGAAAATCATCCACAAATTTACCATGATTTGTATCAGTTGTTCAAGCCATGCGGATGTGAAGTAAAAATTGTCCAAAATGAAGCTAAATTAGATGAAATATTGATTATCGATGATATCAATGCTAAATAGTGTGTTAAAATTTAAAAATAAAAGCCATTAGAAATTCAGTAGAACTTCCAAGATGGTGAACAAACTTTATAGCGGTTTACAAGTAGTGGATATCCTTAATTAGTAACCCTCTTCCTACTTACGGCTTACTACATCTACAAGAGTCTATCTAACCAAAAGACATGGGCCAGCTTTGGATATTGATGCCTGTAAACTTTGATCTCTTTATCACCCACCAGTAAGTCGTTTCTTTTATGTCCTCCGTCATATTTTGTGTAGACCTTATCATTTCTTCCCGTCCAAATCCTCTATAAAGTCATTAACCACACCACGTACGTACGTAATCTCTCTTATCTTTACGCATCTCGTAGCTAGTCTTAAGCAGTGATGTAATATTTGGTTCATAGATTCAAACCTTCTTGGAACTGGGACTTTAACCCACACACAGACCTACCAGTCTACCACCAAAGTGATTTCGCTGCCAAACAAGATACTAGTAGTCTAGTAGATGGGCATAAATGGTCACTAGCCAACAATCCTTCTTTAGTATGGATTTTATTGCATATAGCCCAAAACAGTTGACATTCGGTATCGTAATTAATTTTGCTCCAACTTAAATTTATTTCTTAGATTAATATTTTATCTAGATAAGTTGATGTTAATTTTATGGTCCAATAATTATAGCGTCTAACCAAAACCTATACAGTGGTATTGATGTTTCTATCATCTGTTGAACTTGTACGTGTGTCTTTTAGCTCACATGCTTACAGTTTATTGGCTTTATCATCTCCACTAATACTATATTGAATCATTTAATGAGTCAATGTAATGAACATATATGGGAGAATTTCATATCTACCACCAAGTTAAGGGAGAATTTCATATCTACCACCGAGTTAATATGAAATTCTCACAACATATAAAGCCACATCAGCATATTTAATCAAGAATTATGTTCACCACAAGACACAAGTAGCATACATCCTTTTGTTACATTTCAACAATCGATGCGATTTAACCATTAGAAAAACTGGATCATTAACTTATATGTGAAAAAAGCGAAAGCAGTATGAAACATAACACTAGTCCAATTGGTAAATGTCAAAATTACAAGAGTAACTATTATTTCATCGATTAACCAAACGTCATAAATAAACATTCTGTCTTCAGGCCGATAAACAAATTTAAAATATCCACACACAAATGCTAAGAAAAAAAAGCCACCTTATCAGGCATGAAGGTTAATCGGATCACGCAAGAAGCGTTCCATTTGACGTGCCCTTGTCTTTATTGACATGTCAAAAACCTTTTGCCCAGATTCCACCACAAGTCCACCAACAATACTGGGGTCAATCTGATATTTTTTATACAACGTATAAAAAGTGAGAAGCATGGTTCCATACTTCCATTACATAAGTTAAATAACAGCGTAACGCAACATGTTGAACCATTCATCAAAAAGGTATAGCGTTAACTATAGGCCAATATTACCTCCAACGGGTCAAATGAGTAACAAAACAAATTGGTTTGAAAGCTTGTTAGGACCGTCGAACTCGCGTTCCAACAATCACGGGTTTTATCTTAGAGGTGCGGAATCCCTCTAAGATGATCTAATAACAGAAACAACGATTGAAACAATGAAACGAGTAATTACTACACACACACGGGTCAAAAGATTATAGATTAATCACTAAAACAGAGCTCAAGTGTTTACAATGATCAAATCAGACGTCCTATGACCAGGGGAGGGTGTTTGGAGGGTGTGTGAGGCAAGAACTACTGATTAGGGCAATCATTAGGAGCTTATATAGTCTCACAACTCGTGTGCACCATGTCAGGCGACTAGGTGGGCTAGTCACGTGTAAAACAGGCGAGTAGGCCCTACTCACCCATAAAACACACGACTAGCATGAAAAACAGGCGACTAGCAGAGCTAGTCACCCCATATGTTTTCCTAGTCATGCCATATGTTTTCCTAGTCGCCCCGAAGCTCCTTCATGCCCCGAAACGCGTATAAACGCCTCCAAACACCCGGAAACACGTCCAAACAACTAATATACTAGCCTAGGGACATCATGTACTAACAGACTCCCCCTTGGACCAGGCTAGTATACGTACAGACATAAACTGCTCGATAAACCTAGCCAACGACCTATACAGACCCAATCACTAGGCTAGGGACATACATATAATGCACTTACAGACTCCCCCTTGGACCTAGCTAGTGATTTACAGACTCGACCTATCATCTAGCTGGGGACACACAAGAAGTGCATTTACAGACTCCCCCTTGGACCTAGCTAGATATATATGGTCTTCGAGTCTTCACGTCTTCATGTTCAGCAATCTTCAACTTAGGGTGACACCGCAATGTATAACCCTTGAAAGATTGAGCATATCAACTGATTCGAGCTTTGGTCGTGGCTTCATAAGATCTCGTCTTGGTCGTCGATTTGCTTCGATAACTTGGAAGGAAACAAGGAATCTCCGCTGTTATGATTGACGATTCTGTGACTTGGACGAAGATCAATTATTCGGCATCACTTTCATTTCTTGACTCTCATCTTCTTCAGCTTCGATTGCTGGAGCTCTACCACGATCTGGTTTCTCTGAAGATGAAATATCGGGTCCTTGCTGTTCAGGATGATCTTGTCGTTCAGGATGATCTTGTCGTTCAGGTTGGGGTCTTGTTCAGATTCAGTCTTTGTCATTTGATCCATGATGAGCACATTAGTTGTATATGATCCTGCAGAAAAATTCATAAAAACTGCACACAAACTACAACCTATATTAGATCGACAGATAATCCGGACTTAATCAAATTCTTGAAGGTTATCATTTGATGAACATTCAAGATTTGTCCATTTTGACCACCAATTTGAGAGAGTAGACATTCTCCCCCTGAACATTTAGATCTTTTCAAATTTCATCCTGAACTCTCACGATTGACAATTTGTGACCCTGAAAGTGATATTTGACCCTTGAATTTTGTAAAAATTTTGATTTTATTTGTGTTTCGGCTTCGGATCTGAGATTCCAATTGAAGAATACTTGTATTCCAACATCGTTCAATCAAAAATAAAGACAAAATAAAATCTTTTTTTTTTTTTTTAAGATACTCAAACATAAGTTAATAAATGCAGGAAATGTAAAACTACTCAAAAGCATATATATTTTTTTTGTGAGTTTCATCTGTTAGGGAAACATATCAGTGTACGGACTATGCTAGAATCCTTATACTTATCAGTTTTTGATTAAAATTACCAAAAAGCATCCTACAAACAACTGTCAGTATTGTTGTCCACCTAAACTCAAAATCAAGCTTTATCGCTAGGCACTTTAGATACGTTAAGGTAATATTAAAGCTGATTAAAGGTGTTCCCCGCACACGCGGCACATTCCCGTATCAAGGCATGCACAAAGCTTCCTCGTAACCGGTGAATAAGCTGTTGTCATCCGTATTTACAAGGAATGGACTCAGTGGTGATCAGGTCTGCAAGAACGCTGCAGCAAAGAGACCAATGAGATCCAGACCAGGGTTCAAGTCAAATACCGTACATTTTTGATTTTTCACGGTACGAAGCTTTAGGTATTAATGATTTGATACCTTAGAGCGATTCTCTTTGAGAATAGGGTTTTGGCATTTATGATCTTTTTGCTCTTACAGGATTCCCAGACGTCTCCTTATCAGGATTTATTCTATTTTTTTTTTGTTTTTCTTTTCTTTTACTGAGTATGGCAAAGAGGTGTCTCAGTTGTAGGCTGCTAACCCAACGTACGTCACTTATGCCACCCCATTTTATTCTGAGAGACGTCCAGTTCACCCCGGATGTATCAACCTCTTAAAGACCAGAAACCTCGGATTTTGGCATTCTATCAACAAGATTTAAGGCTTTTAGACCATATGCCAACGCGGCGTTAATCCACACAATTCTCAGTTGATTTAGGTTTATATCACCGTGCCGAACTTGGAAATGATTTCGAGCCTACCAACACATCATTGTAGAGGCTACTTATCAGATCCAATGTTTTTAAGATGATAAAGGTCCAGACAGTCCGACTGATTGGTTAATATCATCTTCCCTATTTCCACCAAAGAAACTCATTTTTTTTTCATTTTTTTTTTTTAATTTTTAAATTTTTGCATTTTTTTGATTTTTGCATTTTCTGATGTTTTTGTATTTTTCTGAATTTTCTCCCCCTAAAAATCTAAAAATTTGCGAAAAGAAATTTTTAATAAAAGTATTAAAAATGATTTTCCGATGTGGTTTACTCAGATTTTCCCAAAATGCCTTTTACCTTTCAAAGATTGTCAAATTTAAATTTGTCAAATGGTTTGGTAAAACTTTTGGCAATTCGGTAGTCAGTGTGGACATAAATAATCACTGGATCCTTAGTGATTGTTATGGAAGTTACACCAATAATAAGAGGATGGAAGTGATAAGAAAATGCAAACCGTAGTCAAGCATGTGTGTAGAAGTATCCAAAGATAAACCTGGAAACAGCAGCTCAATGCAGCTACCTGATTCGGCTTCGCAGGTTGCAGGAAACACATGTGACGCCCTCCCAAGAACTGATATCCACCCGTTGCGGATCCAGCTTCAATGTTGTAAATACCATAAACAAATTCACTAAAGTCAACGAGATCCAACTTATCGCCATTAGGGTACCATAGACCTTTGGTCGGTAACCCTTTAGATAATGAAGGAACCGTTCTGCAGCAATCACCCAGTCCACTCTTATTCATTACTGACATCCGTTGTTAAGTCGAAACACTAGGTCTTGAATTATTCTCATCGAGCATCTTCTTTTCTTTATTCTTCTTCGATAACAAATCCCCTCCTTAATTGTCTAAGGTTTCATATCCTCCAAAGATATTCTGATTAATTTACTGGAGCAATATGACACCTATTTTGTGCTCAGATGCCCCACTGTCAACAATCAAATGACTGCTGATAGTTCCTCCTGGAACACCCTGCACACTTGTTCAAAGGTTAGTTCTCGAGGGGGACCCAGGCCTTGACCATCGTTGGTCGGCCTAGGTCATCAAGCATAGGCAGCTCCACCCATCCACCATGAGGGGTAGGTGTTTTCACATCAACAGCAGTTGATATAGATGGTGCTAATGAATCAGATAAACTCACAGATGGTGCTTCAGCTGCTTTTGGCTTCCAAATCTGGTCATGCTTATCCTTTGCAGGACTTTGCTTGACAGAATTGGGTGGTATCTGAGACTTCACCTTTGGTTCAGCCAGTGGCTTTGCCCTTTGGTTAGCCTTTGGACCTGCTTTTGGTCCTCCTTTGGGTTTTGCAACCTTGGGTTGGACCTTTGAGCTTGATGCCTTGTCAGCTTTAGGCCTTGCACCATCAACAACAACCTTTTGTTTCTTTTTCACATTCTTTGGTGTTACCTGAACTTGTAGTTCAGGTGTCTTGTTTCTTTGGTTGTTGTTTTTAGGGGGCTTAACTGTTTTTCCCTTTAATTTTCTCAGATAGGGACAATTTGCAATCAAGTGTCCAACCTCGTTACATTCATAGCATGACCTCCACTCTTCATAGTACTGAGGTTCATACCGTGACTGCCTCGAGCTAACCTGAGAAAGTCTAGGGCTACAGCTCCCTTGTGAGCTTCTAAATCGAGAGGTACTTGGATATGAATCATAATCAGATGATCTTGGTGAAAGATTTCTTTGATGATTTTGAAAATAATGTCTCATCTGATCAGTACCTTTCGATTTGATGGGCTTAAATTCATTGATCTTTGGACCCTTTTGATTTTTCCCAGATCCATTCTTTTGATTCACATGTTTGGTGGGTTTGTGTTCAGCATATTTCTTCTGATCAAATAGTTTTCTGATATTAGCTTCAGTAACTGGTATTTCCTTAAAAACATGTTTAATTAAGGATTGATCAACATATTTAATAGGAAACTCTTTATCAGAAAACAATTTGTCAGATCCCACCAACATGTACAGCCCTTCTGTGCCTTCAGCAAACTGAAAGTGCTTCTTTTCCGGTTCAGGTTCACACAGACTGTGATTTTTAATCGAGCTATGTGAACCTGACTGAGCCTTCTCAGTTTCCTGGGATTCTTTATTTGAATCCACAAGGTTCACCTTTGGTAAGGCCTTTGGTTTCAATTTTACCTTCCGTCTGTTGACAGAACGTTTATTGTAACCAAGTCCTTGATTTTCTTCTTGCTTAGACTGGTTTTTAATATCAATATCATTTTTATTTATCACAAACTTTGCGAACTGAAAACCATCTAGCTTATGTTGGGCTTTTTCATACTCTGATTTTGTTTGAGCTAATTCTTTCTTTACTTCCTCAAGAGTTTTAGAAAGCTCAGAATTTTCTTTCATTAAAATTTCATTTAAGTTTTTAAGCTCCATTTCATTTGCTCTCAAAACTTCATTGATAGTTATAGAATTTGCTAGATCGCACGTAAGGGTCTGGTCGTTTTCAGACATCCTTTCAACCATACTTTGAAGTTTTGCGCAGTTAGAACAGACAAACCTGGAAGACCCTTGTGCAATAGGTTCAGTTCCGTTCTTGATTTGAATTCCAGCTTCTGGACTTTGATCATCAGCATCTTCCTCTTCTGATTCACTCTTTTCAGAAGTTGAACAATTCGCATCAGCTCTGTTGATTTCATCAGAACCTCGTTCAGGATATTGTTCACTGGATGATGATTCATTATCTGCATCTGTACTCTCTTCTGAGATTTGAGCACTCTCTGATGCTTCTCTCGATTCCACAGTCTCTACTCGTTGAGCAAAACACGCAATCTGTCCATTAACACCTCCCATGAGTTGTGCCTTCTTGTCAAGGTCTTTCTCAGCAAGCACAGTAAGTACACTCGCCGCATCCGTGTTTGCTGAGACAGACTGAATTGCAGGAGTAACCGAAACCACAATTTTTCCTTGACTGTTTTGAACATTGGTAAGTTGTCTGGTTGGATTCGGTTGACTTTGACTAGCATCTGACGTTGATTTCCTCTCCAGATGGGCCCACGGATTACATCCGAAACTTCCCTGTTGTTGTCGTTGTTGAACCGGTTGGGTGTTCATTGAAGACGCGAAAGCCCATGGTTTGGTTGCATTTGCCATTAAGAAAGTCTAGTGAAAAAGTCAACTCGTGGTCAACAAAAGTCAAACTTTGGTCCAAGACGGTTAACACGTTTTTTAAAGTCAAACTTGGTCAACGAAAGTCAACTTTGGTCAACGCGAGTCAAACTTAGGTCAATTTTAGGTTCAGCAGACTAACACGTGAGTAGGATCAAAAACACATGAGTAGGATCAAAAACACATGAGTAGGATCAAAAACACATGAGTAGGATCAAAACATATGGGGTGACTAGGAAATCATATGGCATGACTAGGATCAAAAACACACGACTAGAAGCCTAGTCGTGTCCTATGCAAGCGAGTAGGGGTCCTAGTCGCCTGTTCTTGATTCCTAGTCGCTAGTTGCAGGTCTGAGACGAACTTTTTCACAAAAACACTTATTTTAGCCTCAAAATCTTATCAAAAACAATGTGTTTATATCCAAAATGATTAGACAAGTTACCAAAATAGTTTTAGAACAAAACCTGACCAAAAACACACGTTTTTAACCGTAAACACACACTAAGATTTTGAAAAATATGGGTTTTTGATAAAAACTCAAAGTTTCAAAATAAGAACAGGTTTTTGATCAAAAATCTCAACTTTTACACCAAAAACAACCTGTTTTTGCTCGTTTTTGTTATTAAAACACCCGTGATAAGAGCCTCGGCTCTGATACCACTTGTTAGGACCGTCGAACTCGCGTTCCAACAATCACGGGTTTTATCTTAGAGGTGCGGAATCCCTCTAAGATGATCTAATAACAGAAACAACGATTGAAACAATGAAACGAGTAATTACTACACACACACGGGTCAAAAGATTATAGATTAATCACTAAAACAGAGCTCAAGTGTTTACAATGATCAAATCAGACGTCCTATGACCAGGGGAGGGTGTTTGGAGGGTGTGTGAGGCAAGAACTACTGATTAGGGCAATCATTAGGAGCTTATATAGTCTCACAACTCGTGTGCACCATGTCAGGCGACTAGGTGGGCTAGTCACGTGTAAAACAGGCGAGTAGGCCCTACTCACCCATAAAACACACGACTAGCATGAAAAACAGGCGACTAGCAGAGCTAGTCACCCCATATGTTTTCCTAGTCATGCCATATGTTTTCCTAGTCGCCCCGAAGCTCCTTCATGCCCCGAAACGCGTATATCACACTACCTTCTGTTCAAGCTTAACTGTTTTTCCTTTACCAGGTATTTCCTGTAAAGTGTCTTTCAATTCTTTCTCTTCTTCAACAGGAAGTGGCTGATAGAATCACAAGATAACAACGATAAAGGTATATCAACAGTATGAAAGAGCGCAATAATAAGAATTGAATCAAGATTGAGATGAAATGAGGATGAAAAGGCATGCTAGAAATAACCGGTTAAACAAATCAAAATGAATAAATGTGTTCTCTTTTTAATGTTTCTCTAATTTCCCTATGACCAGATCAGTCAAAATGATCAGTGAAACTTGAAATAGTATTATTATAAACATCATTGAGATCATAATAGAACTTATAATTCTAAAGAAAAGGATCCAATACACTGCAAGCTACTATTTTACGAGCAGGATCTAAAAAACCAAAAACTAATTTGTGGGCTTAGGACGAACGAAGATGGTAAGCATTATGTTTGAAAAAAGTTCAGATTCAAAAGTAATTTGATGTTATGACTTCTTAAATTCAAATTTAACTTACAATGACAGTAGTGACAACGGCTTTGACTTCTCCTCGATGTGCCATAGTCAAATCGGAAAATCTCTTGGCAATGGTGTCAACATTTCGAAGCCGACCATTATCAGCCAAAACAACAGTAACAAAATCATATCACAAAATATTAAAAGGAACAAGTAATATTTAGATAATCCAAATTGATCAATAAACAAGTTAAATCAAGAACAAGTACGAAACTTTATCATCATACCTAAGAAGTTCTTAGTGACATCCGAAAAATTAGCTTGAGCGTAGATTTCATTAATGGCTTTCACTCGGATATCTGCTGGTACTGCTAAATCTTTCATAAACAAATGTTGATGCTTTAGTAGTAGCGGAAACAAAATCAAGTATTTCAGATTCAACTTTATCCATGATGATCCATATAAATCTAAGACTAGTAATGTAAGTAACATGGACACTCCCACAGGCATAGTTGCTGATAGCGCTCATAGCGAGCGCAATAGCGAATAGCGTAGCGTAGTGCTAATTCATCGCTATCTGATTTTAGCGCCTCCATATCGAGTAAATAGCTGGATTTCAGGACTTTTTTGTTTTAACATAAATAGGGATCAAATATACATATACAAAAGCTGGATTTTAGTTTGTTTGTTAGATATACATATAAAATATTTCTAAAATTTTCTTTTAGTGTATCATTAAACATAAAATAGCACCCGCTATTTCATAGCTATCGTTGCGGCTTGTCGCTATCGTCCGCTATTCGCTATTAACAACTATGCGGCAACAGGTTTAATCTAAACCACCAATCCAAAACAAGATTTAGGGCTTAATTTTCTAAATGGGCAGAACCACACCCGGTATGTTGCAGATTCATAAGTCATAACACATTATAATGTGTATGAAATAAGTAAAACATGTTTTTTTTTTTTTAAATACAAAACTCATACAAAAATCAAATCAAATCAAGGTAGAAAAAATATTCAAATTCAGAAATGATATTATTATTATTATTATTATTATTACCCCAGGATTGGTGAAATAAGGGTTGATAACGGCTGGTGAGACGTGTGATCGCTGAGTTAATAAGGAATCGTTAATAAAAGACTTGGTGGAACCAGTGAAGCTTGATCTAAGTCGAGCAGCCATTGGTATTACAATCGAACGGCGCAGATAGATGGTTTTAGGAATCGGTAGATTAGTGGGTGTTTGAAGTTGCGTTTTGAAATGAATTTTTAAATTATTGCTTTTTGAAAACGAACATAAACGAACGAACGTGACCTCTATTCATGTTCGTTCGTTTAACTAAACGAACTTCCCGCCAAACGGTTTATGAACTATTCGCTGAAAATTTAGTTTGTTTGCAGCCCTAATTGTATTTACTGTTATGAATAATTCACCATTCAAGTATTAGATTTACCATCTTGATCTACCAAGTAAGTCATTTGTCAAACTTAAAGATAATGTACCAATGTACTAGTCGGCTATGTATCCTTAAGAAACCATGTTGAGTTGGAGAAACCATTGAAACCCATCCAATGGTTGTCATTCCTCCACATCTCTCTTTTCATATTTTATTAAAAGGGTATGATGGTAACTTCAACTCACCTCACCCCAATCCCCAATAAAGAGAGAGATCTGATTGTTTTTTAAAAATCACTTTTCAAGACTTTATCTCTCTTTCTTCTCTCTCTCTCCCTCTTTCTCTCTCTCTAAAAATCAAACAAGATCTGGTTGCCAAGCTTCTCAAAGACGATTAAGGATAATGAGTACGAGGTGGCAGTGGTGGGTTTGGTGCGGTGGTGACGGTTACTTTGTGGGTGTGGTATGGTGGTATCGGTTGTAAAATGGTGGAGGTGGCTGTAGCTGTGGTGGTCTTGACTACGAAGACCACGAGGAGCTTCTTGACTACGAAGAAGACGAGGACTAGGCTACTGACTCCGCCGGCGTTAAACTTAACGGCGAGTCCGTTAAAAACTCTTGTGTACAAAGACAACCTCTCTATTTTTTGATTTTGTTTCGATTTTGTTCGATTATGTTGAGTGCAAGCCTCTATCGCTGGTTTTGGACAGATCTGAGGGGTGGTTGTTGTGGTTCGATTAGGGGCGGAGGGGGGTGGTGGTTTTTGACGAAGGCGGTGGATCTGCGGTGGTGGGTAGGGGCTGACGGTGTTTAATGGTGGTGGGTAGGGGCTGAGGGTTGATGGTGGGGAGTTATGGGGTGGAGGAGATGGTGGGGGTCTGATGGTGGTTCGAGGGTGGATCGTTGGTCCTTGGTGCGGGATTTCAGATGGAGATCGACAGTCTATTATTATTACAACATCTCAATGGTTTGGGTATTTTGCAATTTGATGGTAAGTTGATTATTATTATTGTTATTATTATTAATTATTATTATTATTTGTTTTTATTTTTTCATTTCAGATGGAGATTGCTCGATAGCAACAGATCTAAGTTTTGAGTATTATTATTATGGATAGCCTTATTATTATTGTTATTATTTAAGTTTTGAATATTGTTTTGTTATTATTATTATTGTTATTATTTAAGCTTTTGGGATTGTTTGTTGTAAATTTGTGAATGTTTACATGTTTATGAATATGTAAAATTTCTGTTTGGAGTTTGAATATAAAACAGGTTACATAAGCACCATTAATTACGATACATATATAAATATGTAAAATGCTCTTTTTACAGTGTGGTAAGAATGTAACAATATGCGGACTTAGTTAATTGATCAACAATTACATAAGCACCACTTGAAAATGTAACAATGTAACAACGTAACGCATAAGTTGTTACAAATCAATCTGACTTATTGTTACCTATAAAAAGGTTGAAAAATTGAAAAAAATGTAAAAGCAAAGAAAAAAGAGAGGAGAGAGGAGAGAGAGTCAGGAGAGAGGAGAGAGAGTCAGGAAAGAGGAGAGAGAGTCAGGAGAGAGAAGAGAGATGAGAGAGATTTAGGAGAGAGAGGAGATATGGACAAAATGCAATCTTCCTAAAATACCCTTTTGCTTTAAAAAAATAAAAAAGATAACTCATTTAATAATATAATATTAGTAGATCAATCTCATCCATTGATGTTGGTTGATCAAGGGTCACAAATGAGTTTCATGGGTTTCTCCAACTCAAGGGGGTTTCTATTTTATCCTTATCCTGTACTAGTCAATCCAAATAGTTAAACTTGTCTACCAAATACTTAATCCTTTTGTAGTATAAATACTAGCTCAAGGTATATGAGAAAATGCACCTCATGTATACGTTTTCATAAGTTACTAGCAGGGAACCCGCGCGTTGCGACGGAGTTGACAATATAGAGCGGAAACGTAATTCAAACCTTAAAACGATTCAAAGAATCAATATGTAATGTATATGTTTGTGTGTGTAAGCACATGTGCTTCGCAGTGAGGTAACTTTCTAAATGCTACAAGAAGACATGAGAGCATGCTACGTTTTATATACCATATACAATTTGACCTACATGTCGGTTAAAAATGAAAGTACCAGCTTGACTCATTAGCATCTATTATTATAATAGTTATACTCAATATGTTGAAAGTGCCAAATCTGGAAGGATTGTCGAGGAGAAGAAATCATAGGGACCGTTATAAGATCCACATTAAGAGTAAGTTGAAGCAGCTCATATGTAATCAACCTACGCTTTCATGTATACACTTTCATAAGCTATACATTTCTCTAATTCCTAATCTTACAATCTTTCTAAAGTTCTTAAGTTTTAGCACTAATCTTGTGTTAATTCTTGTTATATATATTATAACATTTACAATATTAACAATAAAAAGTAAAAATGGGTTTTACTTTTTTCATTATTAATAGGGACTAATAAATTTTTTTCCCTCAATATTATGCACTTTCTTCACCTTTTTTAAAATTATTATGAGCATGTGCCTTACGCTTGACAATGTCTAGACGCCTGTTCTTAATAATTGCTTTGATCATAAAAAAAGTTAGAAATATATCCCATGTTTGTTTACATTTTTGTACGCTTTACTAAAATCAACTTTAACGTCTATAGATTCATAACATCTTTATGAACTTTTAATATACCTACTTAAACATCCACATATTAATACCACGAGCTACAATTTTTAGAAATTTTTATCAACTTCCACATTAAAATGATTACTCATAAACTTTTGTACCGATTTTGAAATTATCTTTCATTTTTTTCTTCTTATTTTCATTTTTCTTTTCATAAATGCACCATCATTGAGTTCATCATCATTGCCCACCATACACCAGCACCAGTAAACACCATTACCCGATAGCGGACACTACCCGCTGTACCACCACTTAGCATACCACGGTTCACAAGAACATATTGAAACGAAACTTAAAAGTAATGATTTGGTACTAACTAATAAATTAGTTACAATGATAGGTTCATGCAACATAATGTGATGTTTCATAGGCTATAAAGACAAGAAAATATATATGATTGTTTTAGAAAAAATAAAAGTTGAATTAAAGTGACTCTAACTTAGCGTGGTGGAGTGGTTATGAAAAATTTGGTGTTCTTATTATTTCCTGCAACACTCGGTGATGAAGGGAGACTTGAGGGTGATCGCTAAAAGTAACTAGGGCTGTTCAAAACGCCCGGCGCTCGTCGATCGCTCGCCGCTCGTTCGGAAATTGCTCGTTCGATTTTCCGCTCGGTTGTATATGAGCCGATCGGCTCGGTTCGGTTCGTAAATGAGCCAAGCATGAGCAAAGGTACGTTCGGCTCGGTTCGGCTCGAATAAATTTTTATTTATTTAATAATAAATATACACACAATTTACAGATAAATTTATGGCTTTATATATAAGATTCTATTGGATTTGAGTCAATATATGCAAACAAAATATAACCAACCCACTTAACACAATAAAAAAATTAACACTAGATTTAATAGTAAAACAATAAGTTATGATGTGACAGTCTTAACTTCTTTATGTTAATAGTCATCCATCGCTAATTGTCGCTTGATATCACAGCTACGTCACAATGCAACAACTGTTGTCTGACGTATGCTCATCACCTCACCAACCTCAATCTAAGCCTCATCCTTGGACACTGGGATCTCAATATTAGTGTTATCATCAGACATTTTGACCTTAGTTGTCACCCGAAAATGAAAACATCGAAGTAAACATCCCAATTTTATAATCGTCCATATTCATCTCCGCTCGATTCTGGCTCGGCGCTCGCTCGGAAAATTTTAGCTCGAAGAATGCTCGTTCGATTTTTGGCTCGATTATAAACGAGCTGCTCCGCTCGGTTCGGTTTGTAAACGAGCCAAGCACGAGCAAAGCTCCGTTCGGATCGGCTCGGCTCGTGAACAGCCCTAAAAGTAACCCATTTGTTTTGAAAAATTCGTTGAAAGTCAACAATAAAAAGTTTTATCGAACTACTGTATATTCAAAGCTAGTCTACAGTAAAACATAAATATTTTTTTAATAATGTATAAACAGTACAGTATGAGGTTTTAGGACAGGTGGAATCTCAACCACAAAACAATGGGTTGGAAAGTAAGTACGAAACCAGATGAACCCACAACCTTCATGTCCTTTCTTTTTGACAAAAACAATTTATAACCATCACCCCATATCCCTCCACCTATATATAAAAATAAACTCACAGATAAACTCTGCAAAAATAATAATAATAACAAACACACCCAAAATTAGTATCCATCATCATCATCAACAAATCATCATCATCAAGAAATCATTAAGAATCTTGAAGATCAAGAAGCCCTTGTTGACAAGATGTTGCACATGTTCTTTGCAGTTGCTTTTTCAGCAGTGCCGTTGACTTTGTATGTACCGCCAATCAGAAGCTTGAATCTTTTTGTGCAGACCATGGAAGAGATATGGAGGGAATCTAGCGGCTATACTCTTAGGGTCTACCCCAGAGTTCGGTATGCCTTCCGTAGGATCTTGGATTGTATGCTCTGCAACACAGCCAGTTAGACACAATAAGTTTTAACACATGTTGTACATATTGTTTCTGTAATTTCTTGTTTATGGTTTGTTTCTGTTGACTATAGCTTTGCGGATTATGTGATGTTAGAGTTTTTTTTTTTTTTTTTTTTTTTTTTTTTAACATCTACAGGTAATAAACTGGACTAATTTTCTCCTTGTTTATGGTTTTAATGTAAATAAATGATGGATTTGCTATGGTTAAGTGTTAGAGCTCATGATTTTGTTTGATTTAGAAAATAGATACATATGATAGAGTATGCTGATTCTGTTTTATCTGTGTTTGTTGAAGATGAATATGTGTTTATTAAAGATGATGGTTATCTATGGTGGAAATTTGGGATTAATATTGAATAGTCTTTTAGCTCCGGCCGCCATAAACCACCGGTCTTGTAGGTTGAGGGCTGGAGGCTAGAAAGAATGAGAAGATGTGGTGTAGGGTTGAACCATGCTAATTTGATTGAGGTTCATTGCCACATTGGTGTTAAGTGTCACCGAGTGTTTTGAAAACCGGACTGATCATTGAAAGTTGAAACGCCAACTTTACCTTTTTAGGTTCTGATTAGACGTTTCCAATGGTCAAAACATTGGTGCTACATATGTTAAAAACAAGGCTATGGAGCGTGGTTCTCATATATCACAAGGATTATATCGTCATGTTATCGGTTGCATCAATTTTTACCTCATCACTTGGTGAGGGAAATGTTTTTTTACTTCTAAAATGGGTAACTTTTTTTTTTAATACTATTAATTTATTTTTACTCTTGGGTGTACCTTAGAAAATGAGAAAAGAGGGCGCACCTCCAAGCCAAAGTCTTGCACGATGAACCACGCCTAGGGAGCGAGTTGTTTCACGCATGGCCACGACGCCACATCAGGCCATGCGTGACTCGGTGGTCACTATATCGGACGGTCTAAGTAACCTGACAAGTGTCAACCTTCGATTCATTCAGACAGTGTGCCAATCATGTTCATTTCCAAATAGAGTTGGTACTATCTGTTGTTAAGTAAATCTTGTGTATAAAATTAACAATATGCTTATTTTAGTTATTTTTAAAAAAATTTATTTTATTTACTTGTCACAAGAGATTAAATTTTAAACTACCAAACCCCAATTATTAAGTTCGTACATCATGACAAGATAAACTAGAATACGAGATAAGTAATGACAATAATTAAATCCATGATGAAACAAATATGCACGTCATCACACCAAATCAAGTTTTCTACATATTCCGCTAATCTTTTTTTTTTAAACGTAAATTTCATTCAAAAAAACACCATTCTTAAATCAAGGACTTTCGGAAAAAACCGAATTACATCATGTTCAAAGGATATTTACACCAAACATTCCAATCAATATCTTTTAATATAGATTTATGACGAAACCAAAAATACGACGTCAATTCAATAATTCCCATCACTTCAATGGCTCTTCGAGACTTTCCTTTTAGCTTGGCTAATCTAACATAAGGGTGGACGGGGCGCTACCAGAATTGGGCACGGGTACCCTACTACCAGCACGGTAACACCGCCGCCACCCGTGCTGGTAGGGGTCCCGTGGACCATTTCCTGGTTCTATCTAACAGGCTGGTAACCATTAATAATAATTGCAACGGTCGATTTTTAGTATTTATTTTATTGCTTTTTTGACCGTTTGAATGAATTTAATATAAAAAAGTAACAATTTTTTGACCGTTAATCTAAATATAAAAGCAAATCCAAATCCAATCCCTCCCCCACTAAACCGTTGATCAAAATAATCAATTTTCCATCTTCAAGTTGATCAAAAATGGCAAACCAAAACCCAAATCCCAATCCAATCCCGCCCCCACTAAACCGTGTGCCAGTACCAATCTGGAGCTTGGAGGATGAACTCGCCTTGGTGAATAGCTATCTTGAAGTTCAAGAGCACGGACCCCAGGGAAAGCAAAGTTTTTGGAAAGCGGTTGCCACAAGATTCAACAAACAAATGGGTGAAAACATTCGTTCAACGGACGCGATATATGGAAAGTTTGTAGCTTTAATGTCGAAGTGCGCAGTATTTCAACAATTATTCGTTAATGCGATGCACGACAATCCGGCTTTAAGCGAAGATGAATTGATTGAAGAAGCGCGTAACCGATACCGAGACCTACACAATGATAACTAACCGAGGGTCGAGGTTTGGAGAGCTATGAGAGGACGTTTTATAATATAGCCGTGTTTCTACTAATTATTTACGGTTTTAAATAATGTTTGATGTCATGTATTGATGTTATTTTATGGAATATTATGTAATTCTATTTTATTTAGTTTAATAATATGTTTAATTACCGTTTCTTTAAAAAATAATAATAACAAATAAAGATTTCAGTGAAGTGAATCAGTGGAGTGCTGTCTACAAAAAAGTGTTTCAGTGAAGTAAATCAGTTAAGTGATGTGGCAGTATATAATTGGTTAAAATCAGTGAAAGAAAAAACAAATTCTAGTAGTGCCCCTTTCACCCTAACTTACAAGAAACATAATATTATAACATTAATAGCAAGGGAAAAACATGATAATCATAATTAGTTTGGCTTTGGATAACCTATATTTAACACAAAGTTATAATTAGTTTGACTTTTTCTCAAATCTGTATCTTATTATGACTTGAAAGCATGATAATGAGAGAAATAGTTAGCAAATGCAATTCCAGACAAATAATGAAGGTAGAATGATGCTAATTAGAATACCATCCTTGATCGATTCATTCTACTTTTGTCTATTTCATAAATTTCAACTCATCCCACTTGACTCATGTAATGATAACTTCAGGGCCGTCTCCGAGAACACTAAAAAAATTTTGGCTTTGGGCGAAAAAAACTTTTGGACCCAAAATTTTGTAAAGATGAATGAATTAAAAAAAATGAATATGGTGCTAGAGCCAATGATTAAACTTGAGACCTCTACATTAAATTAGCAAAGTTTTTCCAGCTACACTAACAAGACTTTAATGTATAAGCACAAATATATATCCTAAATATAGCATTTAATATATATGTGTACATTTAAAAAAAAACGTTCGGGCCCATTTGAGAGTCGGGCCTTGAGCTGGTGACCACCCGACCCATGCTCACGGCCGTCCGTGGATAACCTATCGGATGAACTTATTAGAGACCACAATTGTTGATAAAACTTATTGAAACACTCTTCGTCGGATATGCAGCGGATCGTATACAAGACAAGATAAATCTCAAAGATAAAATATTACCAGAAACAAAAGTACACCATCCATATATACCATGTTTTTAAAAACCATGTTTTTAATGAAAACCATGTTTTTAATGAGGAACCAGCTGTACCCGATTTTCGGGTAGGAATCGAACCCAACCTTACCTTACCTCAGGTATATCAGGCATCCATATATACCTAAAAAACCCGGGTCCGGTTCTTAGAAAAACCGGGTAGGAAAACACCTAATTGGGCCTTACCCGGTTTTGGGTACCTCTAAGAAAGAACATGCCTTTTACCTATAAGCCCAAAAGTTAAACCAATATAGAGCCCAAAAGAACCCAATAACAATAATATTATTCTTGAAGGTTCGAACAACAAGTGGTAGTAGGGATTAGGTCATTTGACCGAACAACAGAAGACGACTGAACGACGATCTGCAACCAACCATCTCCGGCACCGATTAACCCAAGGTAATAATAATTAAACGGCCATCTATATCTATCTATCTCTATATCTATCTCTCTCTCACAAATACAAACACAAACTATATAAATTACTATTTCCCCCAATATTATTATTATTATTCACTACAAAAAAAACATGCCCTATTTCATCCATATGGCCACTCATTTGTGCTTCAAAATTGGAACAATTTGTTCTTCCAATCCACTTCCTTTGCTTCCTCACCGTGTAATTGACCGTATATTAGATCCTGCAGAGGTTATTTGGCAAGCTAAATCTTCCATTTTTGTGTCATCTAAAGATCTGCTTGTAGAACAAACAGTATGGCAGATAGCAGCAGCAGGGATGTTGATGACCAGGTGGATTTTGAAGATGATAACTATGAGGAGGAGATGGATGATGATGTTGATGTTGAAGAAGAAGATCACTTAGATGAGGACAGACCTGATGATAATGATAGTGATGAAGATAATGATGATGATAATGATGACAATAATGATGATGATGATGATAATAATAATAATAGGAAGCAGAAAGAGAAAACATCAGGTGAAGGTGAAAGTGGAGAGAGTAAGAAGCATGCTGAGCTGCTTGCTTTGCCACCTTATGGGTCTGAGATTTTTATTGGTGGCCTTCCTAAGGATGTGGTTGAGGAGGATTTGAGTGAGCTTTGTGACCCTTTTGGGGATATTGTTGAGGTTAGCTTTAAAAAATCTTGTTTTTTAGGATAAAGTTGTGATTTTTTTTTGTGATTTGTTTTGGTATTTATGTTTGTTTATTTTTTGTGATTTGTTCAGGTGAGGTTGGTGAGGAACAGGGAGACAAATGAAAGTAAAGGTTTTGCATTTGTGGGTTTTAAAAGTAAAGATGTTGCTCAAAAGGCTATTGAAGACCTGCATAATAAAGATTTTAAGGTATAAAGATTTAAGCTTTTTGGTTGTTTATTATGTTGGAATTTTAGAGAACAATTGATTGAACAAAACACAGATGACTGATTAATGCACAAAGATTGAATCTTGGTTTTGTTATCACACATTTGTACATTCATCGATACCCTATATGTATGTTTAGACACCTTTGGATTTGGTACTCAGTTTCTGTGATGTGCTTTGCAGGGTAAGACCTTGAGGTGTTCGCTTTCTGAATCTAAATACCGACTATTTATTGGCAATGTGCCGAAGGCTTGGACTGATGATGAATTCAGAAAAGTAATTGAGGAAACAGGCCCAGGTTCAGAAGTCATTGAGCTCATAAAGGTGTTTAATTTACATGTACATTGATAATGAACCAGATATATCATCAGTGTTATAGGTTTATACTTATTTTGTATGGTCATTTGAAACCTCAGGATCCTCAAAACCCGTCACGTAATCGTGGGTTTGCTTTTGTTGAGTATTACAACAATGCTTGTGCGGATTATTCAAGACAGAAACTAGCTAGCCCAAACTTTAAACTTGATGGAAATATCCCAACGGTTACTTGGGCTGATCCTAAAATCACCCCTGATCATTCTGCTGCTGCCCAGGTTACAACAAAATTTCAACTTTTTTTCACCGAAATTCATTATTAATGTTAAAATTATATTTATGTCAGATTGATAAAGACTTGTTTGACTTATCTAGGAATCCCTTAAGTTTTAGGCGTGACTTAGTTACTGATTATTGATAAGACTCATCTCATGGATTGCTATGCATTGCATTTAATAGGAAACCCTTTATCTGTATTCAACGGAAACAGTTTTGTTGATAGTTGTAAAGTGTATTCTCTTAACATCATATTAGTAGGTTGCTTTCAGATATAGGACTGAGCTAGAGGCCATGCTAACTGTGTAGTTCCCATGTTTTATAAACATAGTTGGTATAGGATCAACCTTTTTCACTTTACTTTAAACATGCAGGGCTGCAAGCGATGACATAACTAAAAAGGCGTTTAATAGTTTTTTCAATGATTATAATGTGTTCATTGACTCTTTGCACTTAAGTTTGAAACCTCAGTTTCTGTCTCGATACTTGAATGGTATTGAACATAAAAAAACCATGATAAACAGGTTTATATTGCTTTGTTGGAATATTTATGTTAAACGGACTGCAATCAACTCTTGGCAAATTACCTAAAAAGTTACGTATTTTATCACTTCATATGTAAAAATTACCTGGAATTCATTAAACAAACATCTTCCAACAAAGCTATCCAAAACTGTTTATCATGTCTTTTATATTTTTTATCTGGCAATATACCATTCAAGAATTTGAGGTTTGAATTGTGAAGGTGTTAGTGTATTTTGGTTGTTATCTGTAAGCATGTTAATAGAGTATCAATTATCTTTAGAGCTACTTTTATATAAATTATATTGGAGAGATAATGTTTCACTATTTGGGTCTTAAGAGTTGTATATTACAAGTGATTTGAGACCAATAATTGGGCTTGGCTTGTTTGTTTATAAATTAGTTAGTTGATGGTCATATTAGCACGTGACATTGGTCTTAGCTCAATATCAAATTTGTCGAAGTTACTTATCAGATTTTAATTTCATTAGAGTTGAAGTTTGTTAGTGCCAAATTTATAGGTAAAAGCACTGTATGTTAAGAACATACCCGAGAACACCCCGATAGACCAGCTGAAAGAACTATTTCAACGCCATGGGGAGGTGACTAGAGTTGTAATGCCACCTGCAAAAGTAGGCTGCAAAAGAGACTTTGGCTTTGTCCATTTTGCAGAAAGATCAAGTGCTTTGAAAGCTGTTAAAGACGGTGAAAAATATGAAGTGGATGGTATAATATTTCCCCCTTTTTAAATCCTTAATATTTTCCCTTGTCAGACTTTTTTGGGTGCAAGGTTTTCAGACATTGAAACCAACGGTTATATTTCAATGTGGCAAAATGGATGGATCGAACTTTTTTAAGTAAATAAGTAGTGTCAAAAATGATGTGCAGGTCAGGTTTTGGAAGTGGTACTTGCAAAGCCACAGAGTGACAGGAAATCTGAAGTGAGTAATCCTCCACATCATTCTGCACCACATCCAAATTACATCCCTCATACTGCTTATGGTGGCTATTCTGCTGCTACTCCATATGTTGCCCCTAGATACGGGGTTAACCCTTCGTTTCAGCAGGTATTATTTTCCAAAAACCATTGTTAATTGTAGAATTCATTTGTTTGCTGTGATGTAACTTTGTCCTAAAAGTTGTGTATTAATTTATGAATTAGCCAATGATATACGGAAGAGGACCAGTACCAGGTGGTATGCAGATGGTTCCAATGGTTCTGCCTGATGGTCAAATAGGATATGTTCTGTAAGTAGCCTCTCTCTTGATTACAGTTGTATGATTATATAGGGGGTTAGTTAGTCAGACTTTTATAAATGCATGTTTCAACAAAACTTGTTAAAAAAATAATAACTATTGAAATTTTATCTGATATATAAATCGTGAATCACCGGTTCAAATCAAATGATGAAGAAATGGATAGTTTTGCGGTTCGTTTCAGAGACAGATACACCACTAAAACAAACGATAGATATAGGATAGATCTAAGGCTCGTTTGTGATACAGAAATCACCACACAAACAAGTGACAGGGCCAACTAAAATTGGATTTAGATATAGATACACCACTTAATCCGGAATTAGACTCCGAGAACACGATTCAAGTTGCCAAACTTGAACCAGCATGGAAACAATTAATGAACTCATAATCCAATGAGAAAATTAACCAAAGAAACTCAAATTCATAAACTCAATAATTCATTCAATCATCTGAGTTCGATTACATGGAGAATATGAAATCCATGTTCCTAGCTCTTAAAGAATTATAATGGTAACTGGTATCCACTAACACAGAGAAATAAAACTACTAGCTAATTAAAACAAAATAAATTAAAAGTTGCAATAGTTGCAAGGCATTGAAGAAAACGTGGGGCTGCATGCATGTATGGTGTTGTGATTCACCACAGATACAAGTATCTGGACCATTTGTTTTCTGATCAGCTTGACCCGTCTTCAACAGTAACGGCTAGTGACTCAAGGGTTTGCAATTTCGGGTCGCCATGGCTATCATTCCCTCTGCCTTCGAGAAAGTTTGTCCTCAAACTTGGAACAACAATATTAGGGGGTGGCCGTGGTTCTAGAGGTATTTTCGTGGATACCCGATGGTACATAGAAACGTAGAAGTGTATGGTATCGTATGAGTGCTCGGATCCCTTTCGACCCATGCGCACGAAGATCATCCAGGCATGGAAGCTCTCATTCAAGCCAGTTGTTTGGTGATTTTGGGTGAGCATGACCTCTGCCAAACAAACCTTTTGTTGATCCAAGTTTGTAGTATCATGCCCTTCTTAAACGAATACTTTGAACAACATCTTCACCTTCACCATGTTCTTTCAAGAGCACCTCTGCATCATCACAGTCTTGTGCAGCTTATAATGAACCTTTTCTTGAACATAATTTTTTATCCGTAGGTGCATCTTCATGACTGATAATCCCGTAAAGAGCTTGTCTCAGAATATCCACTCATTTTCATCTTGCTCGGTTTTGTATTCATTGTCCGAGGCCTCTCCGTTATGTTGGCAGAAGTGAACTCTTCGGAGGCTTCTAAGTTCGAACTCATAATTCTCAGATTTGATTATGAAAGTAAGGAACATTTTATTTCTGAAACAGTAAGCGTTTCAAAGTAGAGTCATAACAGGTCTGGTCAAATGGTTTTGGGTTACAACGGGGTTGGGTCATTTTAGAAAAAGAAATATTAAATTATATTATGAAATGACTTACATACAGGGCAAATTATACAGCGTTGTTTAAATGGCTTAGATGCTATCTCTCTAAAATCGAAAGCAAAACAGTGGAAAGAAGGGTTTAACGATTGACCACTGAGACTACCCTCTCTCTCATCAAAGTCAGTAGGCGACAACCATGGCAGTAGATGAAGACGACGAGGGTACACGACTGTTACCGGCGATAAGGGGTCTAAGTTTCTGATTATTAAGTGGTGGTGGCGGCGATTGGGCAGCGGCCGGAAGCTTGTGGTGGTACTTCGGTTTTTGAGGTGCTATGATGTTAAGGTGATGAAGAAGAGTACAGTGTTAAGTTTGGCGGAAAGCACTGGACATCAATAATGCCCATTCCAACCCTTTTCTCAGCTTCACAAATCAAAACAACCCATTCTAATCCTCTCAGTTTCAGGACAACCCAATCTAACCCGTTTATAAATTTCCTTGTTTTAATTCTGACCCATTCTTAAATTTACACATGCCCGAAATGACCCAGGAGATCACTATAAGGATACCCATCAGGACCCAAAATTAGGTTAATGTGTTAGTTTTGCATGGTAAAGTATACACACACACTCGCATAAGATTTGTTGACAGAAGGTAAAAAGAAATATTTGTACAGTTGATAATAAATTAGGCAGCTTTTTTATGGTCGCTTCATATGTTGGTTTAGTGAAGATCTAGTTATTACAATTTAACTACAAAAGCACTGACTGATTATAAAAAAAACCCTATTATTTCCAAAACCAATGTCATTTTTGGTGTGGATTTTGTGCAGGCAACAGCCAGGAGCACAGCTGCCAGCTGCAAGGCCGACTCGGAGGAATGAGCGTAGCAGCAGCAACGGCTCAGGGGGAGGACGATCGCGAGGAGGCGGTGGCAGTGATGATACCAATCGGGGAAGGTATCGGCCCTACTAAGGGATAGGTGGTGGGTTTGTGTGGACCCGTGGTTCATGGATCTAGCTAGGACCTAGACGGATTAGCCATAAAGAAAGAGCCATCCCCACTCTACCACTACCTGAGCCTACTCTCTCCTCTTTCTTGTTGAAAGAAATTTGAAAAAAAAAAAGAGAAAGACATCTGTAGTTTAGAATGAAGTTGGAGAGTTCTTATTTTTGCTTATTTATTGTGTTTATGTAGTTGATTATAGTGCACAACTTGTTTTTGAGTTGCTAATCATCTTTAAGCCATTACCAAGCAGTTATTGATCGGCTTGAGCTCGATGACAGTTGGATCAAGCTCTTATTGAGGGAGCTCGAGTTTAGAAAGGTATGCCGAAACGTGCTGAATTCGATCCTATAAGGGACAAGCGAGTTCGCTAAATAGTTTTTTGTCTAATAACAAACCTTTTCTAAATAATCATGATGTTTAAACTTTGCATACGCATTTACAAAAGGGTCGCTTAATCAAAAGGCATAATGCCTTCAATGACCAAAGGATATAGGTATTTTGGGTGGATTAGTGAAACACATGAAATATAAAACATTTAAAACAACCATAGGAAATATTTGGTAATTTCTTCTTTCATATATTGAATCTTATGCTATACTTTATAGTTTATTTTGCTTGTGTATTGCCATTATTCTGTTAATAATATTGTGTGGATTGAGATTAGGGATGAGTAAGTAACCGAATTATATGTCTATGTAGTTAATTTTTATATGATTTGTGTTATCATTGAGCATCTTTATAGAAGAAAAAACCGACAATAGGTTAAAATGAAGTAAAAATATTTTTAAATGTAATTGGCTATTGCCACATATATATCCTTAGCTGGAAAGAGGACATCTACTTTTAAAAAAATAATAATAATACGTGGGTGAGATTTAGGAAGACGATGACAAAATGCAATCCTAACAAAAATAAGAATATATAGGTATGTTACCAAGTAAGTGAACAGTTTTGCAAAATTTCAGAATATTTAAATTAGTGTCTATTGCCATTAATAAACATAGAGACAAGGTAGGTGGAGAGAGGTGACATTGTGACGAGCTGAGTTGTAATGGCATGAAATTGGCCACAAAATGGCGTACTCTCGTGCGTATTTTTCTTGAGTGTCTATAAAACTAACCCAACGTTCAATGCTTTATGTGTATTTATATATCAAATGGGTGCGCACGATGTCGCAAAGAACACAACACACTAATAAAAGCTGGTTTTTATACATACCGAGTTGGGCTTAAAACGGTTCGAACGGTTGACTAATCAACCCTATAATTTCATAAAAGACAACTTCAACTCAAACATAAATAAAAAATACATAATTCCTTAATCAGAAATCAAATTTTTAACACATTTTTCAAAATAAAAGTCTTCAATAGGATTATGGCATTGAAGTGTTAAACGTATCAAGTTCACGATCACCTAAGAGACGAAGTTCACTAGCATCGCCACCCTCATCAACAAGAACATAAGTATTTTCGTTTCATACAATATAAATAAGAAGTTAGTTACCAATAATTATAATATTACTAAAATTACGCAAGATAAATAACATATATAACAAGGAAACTTGTGTTTCAGAAGTCGTTCATCCTTGTTAAAACTCAAAATTGAACATGGATATAAATCGCTCCACCGGTATGCATCGGTAATATGAGATTTTTAGGCGGTTCCAAAACAAAACCAATATCTTAATTAGACCGGGCTCTATCGTATGGGTGATATCTCCGATAGCTGGTTCAGCCGGTAATACCAACCGGTTTTTAAAACATTAGACAAAGGTAAAGCTCTTAAACAATTTATTGGTAATTAACTCGAAACTACACTAATTATCCTATGACCACGAAGGAGCTCTAGCCTGACTTTTAAGCTAAAGGAAGTCCAGTGCTTTTTTTTTTGCGGCCAATTGTAATCACTCACGGATCACTGGAGTATCATCGTGCCACCAGTGTTACCATGCGATCATATTCCACCACCAAGTCACCAATTCAGGAGGAAACTCATAATTATGAGAATTCGAAAAGCCTGGCGCTTTTATTTCATCGATGACTCTCACCACATTCTGCTGCTTTTGGGTGAAGCAGGCAAAATAATTTTGCTATTAATTGTACTAACTACAAAATAGAAGTTATAGTCTAATTAATTTATGGTTTTTATAATCATTATTATTTAGTTACTTTTTAAATTTAATCACACAATTAATCTACCTGTCAACAGTAAAAACAAAATAATAGCATTGATAGTGAGAACCCATTGAACAATCTTATTGTTACCTCAGATACCCCGTCATATACAATATTATATGTAACTAGAAACGAACTAGCTAGCAACAGCTTGATAGCTAGCTTTGTTAAAATGGCACGTTAACTCCCTTAGTTAGTATTAGTATTATCTTAAATAAATGTCTAAATCTATGATGTCACAATGCATGCCTCTTGTATATATATAATAGCCTGATTCTCTTTGATTCTAGCTACCCTCTTTATATTCTACAAGCCAAGGCTTCTAATCATCTATGAGTTCAAACTAGCTATCTACATCGAGTAGTGAAGATTTGAACATATCATATCATATCATATCATATCTGGTCTTTGTGATCAATATATGGGTTCGTCGGAGAGAGAAACAACTGCGAAGAGGATGAAGAGATTGATGGCATTCTGTGGATCGTTCTTGATAACTATAATTGGTGGTTTGATTTTGCTTTTATGGGAAATAAAGTTTCATCCTAGTAACAGCCAACTATGGATGGTTCCTTTTGGCCTAATCATGTTCCTAACACCGGTCTTGGCCTGTCTGGCTATTTTCATATCCGACACATGCACACCAACCAATTCCCAACATGTATAGATCGATTTTGTTTTTTTCTTGATCAGTTTGTATTCTCAATTTTGTGATTCGCGGTGATATCGATGAACAATGTGATTGTAGAACAAAATCTTCCACTTGTATATATTTAAGTTGGAAATTAAAAAAACAAGTTGAGTTGTGTTATTTTCTTTGTAATGTAGTTGAGAAGTTTGTGCTTGAGAGTTGAGAACACGACACTAGATCCGACAAATGTGATGACGACAAATATATATGTATTAATGGAAGGTAAGGGGTTAACGTTGAGCATCAATTGATCAAACCTTCCCTGGTGCATAATTGGATATTATCACCTGGCTAAGGTGAAGCCTTCCTTGGTGATCAATGGGTTTTAGATAAGCCTAACCATGAGTTATTTTAATAAAACTTTATAAGGTATATATGCCATTAAAAAGAGATAATTTTATAAGGACTATTATATTAACTTACTGTGTTAGAAACTAGTGGCATTCCGCGGACTGAATATATAATGTATACACTAAGTAATAAAAGAAATTACATATTAAAAAAAAATCTGTGTATTGCACATGTTTAATATAGGTGTATACTAAAAGGGTGAATAAATATGATGTTATTGGTTAACAGATACGTTCGTCAAGATATTGATGAAAAATCGAACTTTGATATGCTTTTAACTTATTGTAACATTTCTCTTTGTTTATTTTTTATTATTAGATTACAAACTTGTGTATAACATGAGCTATATCATTTTACTTTGTTTTTTTTTTATTATTAGCTTGGAACTTGTGTATTATACCTTGTTTAATCAATGAAATATTAAATAATTATTAATAATTGAAAAAATAAAACAAAATAGTAAATTGAAGAAATATCAAATTAATAAATGATAAGCATAAAATAATAATTTAATAATATTATTTTATAGGAGAGAGAGAGAGAGAGAGTTAGGCTAATTATGATTTAATATATTAATAATATTATTATTTAATTAAAGGAGATGATACCACATGACAATATTTAAAATCTTTTATCAGAAGTGTGGTAGGATACACAAAGCGCATACTACCGATACATCCAAAGGGGCCATTTCTGCACCTCAATACAAGTTGTATAGATCTATAATGCTCGTGTAAAAGTGTAGAAATAGCATCGTTGTTGGCCATTACAATGTATACGCCACCCAGGTTTTTGATCAGCATAACCCAAGCCATGTTTGCAGGTTGAAGAAATCTATACATGCTTAAGCAACCGCCTAAGGCATGGTATCATCAGTTACATTTTGCACTGTGGTTTCAAAAGCTCTACATCTGATAATTAACTCGTTGTTTGTATATAAATGTAGAACCAACATTGCATACCTAATATTATATGTTGATAATGTTATCTTCACAGTCTCTACTCTCTAGTACTTCGCTTCTTCAACGCTATATTAAGAAAATGTCTTGTGTGTTCAAAATGACAAATCTTGGCAGGTTACATCAATTTCTAGGCATTGAAGTTCAACATTAACATGGTGACCTGTTTCTTACACAAAAGATCATATGCATATAAGCAAACCAGCCCAAACACCTACGGACACAAACTCCAAACTTACTGCTACCATTGGTTTCTTACTTACCGATGGTTCAATTTACCGTAGTTTTGCTGGGGCACTACAGTGTTTGACTTTACTCGTCCAGACATTGCTTATGCAGTATGACAGGTATGCTTGTTTATGCACGCTCAACGTGAGACACATTAATTTCCTTGAACGCATCATGTGATGCATTAAAGGCACTCTAGATTATGGCATACACCTATCTTCCTTAAAATCATTAATCTTATTGCTTATTCGGATGCGGATTGGGAAGGTTGTCCGAGATCTAGGCGATCAACATTGGGTTATTGTATATTTCTCGAGGACAACTTAGTATGTTGGTCTTCCAAACGACAACAAACAATCTCCAGATCAAGTGTTGAGGCTGAGTATGGAGGTGTAGTTAACACTGCAGCTGAAGTGACATGGCTTCAAAATCTTCTTCTTGAGCTGCACGTCCTAGTTTGACAAGCTTCTATTATATACAACTATACACTTCGGCTATACATGTCTCATAACCCGGTACAACATCAACATACCAAGCACGTGGAAATTTATATTCATAATTTTATACGAGAAAAAGTTTGTCTTGGTTTTTTTTTTTCGGTAAAAGCAGTATAAGCCTTTCATTAAAACAAAATACGAAAGTTACATCATAATAGAAGGTAGACGGGCAACAAGCTGCGCCGCCACCCCTTTCTGAATTGCAAACCCTAGTCTACTAAAGACAAATCCCTGCTCCCTGGAGATGAACTATTGCTGTGGACGACCCGTTGGACCCTTCACGTTGATGAACCAAAAATACCCGAATCATTTGTTGAAGATGAATTTGTGTCAGAGAGTGAGTTTTCACTTCCTAATGATGAACCTGAAAAAGTGCACTTGTATAAATCTACAAGCAAACCATCTGTAACTGAAACTGTTGAAAAGGAACAAAAAGAATCTGTGACCGTCCCAGTGGTCAAAGATGATGGAGAGGCCATTAAAGAGATGAAAAGAATTCTTGGATGTTTGAATCATTACTCGTCCATGTGGTTTTTAGGTGGGTTGGTGGGGTTTTCGGTGGATCGATTGGGTTTGAAGGTGGATCGATTGCAGGTGGTAGTGGTGATTGGTGGGTTGGATAGAGAAGATGGGGGTATATTAGTCATTTTACCCACAAACTAACAGAAAACTTAATGACTGTTAGTCTCAGGTATGTAAAGTGTTAGCCCGACAAAAGTCAAGGACTCAGGGTGTTATACTCGTGTTAAACCTGTTAGTTGGTGCAAACGATAGGGCCGAAAAGTGCAATTAACTCTTGGTGTACTTTGTGGGAGATAGGTTTCTTTCGTAAGTATACACTACCCGAACCTTATCTCATGTTGCATCTTCTTAATGTCTGGTACAATCCTAGGATTAAAAAAAAAAACCTTGATTATGTTTGCCAACATACAATAGACAATAAACGTACTATTGAGTTTGCTTAATTGGTTTTTCCCCAAATACATCTCACATGTGAGAATACTAGCGATCATTATCTTACCACTTACCAGAATCATTGCCTCATCTCATGTTGCTCTTTGTTATTTTATTATTGAATGAGTCAAATATCAAATCATGATCAGGTCATCCCACTCACACTGAGCTAAGTTCGTTAGTCCTATAATTCTTCTTGCCCCATGCTAGAGGTGAGCAAAAAAACCGGTTGGGGACCGGAACCGCACGAACCGAACCGAACCGGTTTGTCCAAAAACCGGTTCCTACACGAACCGGTCCGGTTTCTACAAGAACCGGCGGTTCTAGGATCGGTTCCCCATCCCCACTAGAAAAACCGAACCGAACCGGTTTTAACTTAAACCGGTTTGGGAACCGGTTCCTAAAAACCGGTTTGGAACCGGTACGAAAAACCGGTATTTTTTAATAAAAAATTGAATTTTATGTTAAAAAAATTATATATAATAAAATTATACAAAAAAGTTTCCACACATACAAATATATACTCATACACCTTAAAAAAATTATAAAAATCAATAAAAGTTGAATTTTATGTAAAAAAAAAAAAATTTGTGTTGTCTTTTTAAAAAAAATGTGCGCGAAAGAACCAATTAAGAACCGAAACCGAAACAAACCGAAACCGGTCTTACGAATCGACAAAACCGGTCCAAAACCGAACCGGTTTGGAACCGGAACCGGTTCGGCCAGGAACTGTACTATAGCGAACCGGTTGCCGATTTGCTCACGTCTACCCCATGCATGCCTGCCAACTAAAACGTGTTAAGTCTTTCTAGTTAGTCATATTATTTATTGTCAATGATCTATAGATCAAGTGGTGGAAACACTTGGGTTCTCCCTAGGAGACTCAAGTTCAATCCTCACGTGCATTAGATAGTGAGGCATTTAGTGCGCAATGATGGTGACAAACCCACCGGGGGGGGGGGGGGTTCGATCATAAGCGTCACCCTGGTTTTAATCCGACTTTTACATGAGCGAGACAACTCGCGTGAAGGCAGTACGGTTTCCCGGGGGAAGCCACCAAGGCCGATGATCCTGCACGGGGCCCGATAGAACATCGTCAGTCCAGCCTTGGCGGGCTGTCGGTTCAAATCGGACCGGCAGACTGTTAATAGGTCACTCATAACGAAAGTCACCTTCCAAAAAAAAGTCATATTATTTATTTTGTTATTGGTATTAACTAAGCGTTCAAAGTTTGTGGTTGAGTCAAAATTTGATATTATTTCTAGCTAGTGATATTATTTATAGTGTTATTGGTATTAACTAGGTTTAACATCCGCGCTTCGTCGCGGGGCAAACCGATTTTTAACAAAATTTATACGAACCAATCTCACGCGTTGCGACGGTTCGATTGAACCACCTGGTACAACCGACTGAGCCACCCGACATACCCGGTTGAACCGTCCGGTATGGCCGGTTGAACCAATATTCCTAACCATTCCTACCGGTCGATTCAACTGGTTGAATGACCTGGTATAACCGGTTAAACCACCCGACATACCCGGTTGAACCATCTGGTATGGCCGGTTGAACCAATAATCCTAACATATTTCTAAGCGTACTACATATGTTTCGTTAAATAGTAACCAAGTTAAGTTGCTATTCACATTAGTACGCGCGCGTAGCCCAACCGTTCTCGCTACTCCGTTAAGTACTCCGTTAAGTTTACTATGTAACTCCGTTGAGGTTACCGTTCAACTCCGTTAAATGACTTAGTTCACGGAGGTGAATAGTAATTGACGGAGTTGAATAGTAACTCGCCGGAGTCGAGTAGTAACTTTACGGAGTTGAATAGTAACTTTACTGAGTTACGTAATTGACGGAGTTGAATAGTAACTTAACGGAGTTGAATAGTAACTTAACTGAGTTGAAGAGTAACTCAGTTAAGTTACTATTGTTAAGACATGTTGTCAAATGATATATACAAGTACAAAATTGTCATGCGTTAACACACAAAATGACGAATATACCCTCGTACAAAAGCAAAAATTACGTAATTGCCATAGTTATTATGATCGTAGATCAAGAAATGGACAGACACGTTATCTTTGGTTACTATTCACGGAGTTGGTATATTCTATTTGCAAATTTAGATGTACACCGGGTGGTTTGATTGTTGGATTGGTTTGCTATGTGCTCAGCTAAATAAAATAAAATGTTTTTAATGAGTGTCATGTACATTGGTATTCATTTTTTATTTAAGTGTAAAAAGTTGATACTAATAAGTTAGTACTTGTTGATGTAGAATTCTTGTATATATTGTTATGATATGTTGAGAAAGAAGTAAAACCAAGATGTTAAAATAACAATCACCTAAGATTGAACACAAAAAACAAAACACTTACTATTCATGACGTTGGTTTTTAAATAATGGATAAATAATAATCACTTGTTATTCCTGTATCATTATTCGTAGTTTGGTTTATTCTTTACGTCGTAAAAAGGGCCGACCCATTAACAAAATGGTAGAGGTTTAAGCCCAATTTTAATAATTTCTCCTAAGTGTAGTTGAAATGATTTATCTTATTTTCCATAATAATATTAATAATTAATAAATAAAATATGAAAAGCTGTCAACAAATTAGTATTTGATACAACCAAAGTTAAGCTAGAATGCACACAAGTTACAAGTTGAGGCTAAGTTTTATCAAATATCCTTAAACCTTTATAGGAGTGTTGTTAAACATGGTTAATGAGGTGTTGTCTTGAGTCTTGACCAGCTCTAGTCTCTTTACAATAAATACTTATTTCAAGACCACGCTTCGCCACCGCCCCTAGCATCGACAATCACGGTTCCAGTCTTCTTAGCAGGCTTACTCAACTGAAACACAGGGTGTCTGCATAACCTCCTTACTCCTTTTCTCAAACTTAACTTCTCTAATATCCCTTCTATATTTACTACCTCTCTTTGCTGCTCATGCTGGTCTTGTTTGGACCGGTCAACGCTCTCTAACAAATCGTGTCTACTTGAAACAGGCGAGTTCTTGCCTGACAAGTAATCACATTCCACTACAGACCCGCTCTTTCTTGGAAAACTCCAGAATCGTTCCTCGTTTTCGCTTCCTAGTCTGTTCAAAGTTGCGCTTTGCAAAGGATTATGATACTCGCGTTTATTGTTAGGGGAAGGGTAATCTTCACATGTCAATAATATTGGCTTAAAACCGGGACATGATTCTTCTCTTTCACGCAGGGTCTTTATTACGAGTGTTTTCAGCAAGTTCATGATTTGAACTGCGTGAATCAATGCAGTCAAAGGATCCGCCATCTGCATCACACGATCAACAACATTATAAAAAAAACACTTAAATGCGAATTGAAGTTCTTTGAATGTAAATTTGTGAAAAGTAGAAAGGAAATGAAGATAGCAGACCTGAGTCATATTGGGAGCAAACACCATAGCAATATTCCGCGCGTTCATCTTGTTTATTCCATCATATTTAACAACATCCGCCATTAAATTTATGGCCCAATCAAGAAGTGCAGCCTCAGTTGGAGGTAGGGACTTAACAAGCTGAGTACACTCACCTTCTGTATTGCAATGCATGACCTGCTCTGAAGTCAACGAATCAAGTACACCGGTAGGAAGTTCTCTAAACCATGCCTGTTTTGCCAATAAATAGTTACATTTTGATATCTTTTTTTTATAAAATTTAGTTATACCATGAAACCAATGTAGTTACCTTAATTAAACCAGCTAAACAATGAACATCAACTCCATGGGGTACAAACCCTTTGTTGAGCTGCTTCCTAATATATTCTTCTTGACCATTTTCACCATTTATCCGAAATATTCCTTCCGCCTTTGTAATAAAATGCGTCAAATGCAAATGTCAAACAATGATTAATTTGAAGTTGTAAGATGGATGTGTGACATTGGCTTACTTGAAGACCGCCTCCTGAATATAAACGCTTTTGCATCGTTAGAAGTATGGTTGGCACACTATTCCCTCTCTCGTCATAAGAACATTGCATAGACTCCACAGATACTCCAAACACGCACACGCTACAAATTAAAGTAGTAAACAATACGAGCCGTTTTAGTATATTAATTCATGTGTTACTAGCAAAAACATCATATCAAATATCAAGAAACCATTAATCCATTATGAACATCAATCATGATTAAATAAGGCATAGTCCAAAAACATAATTTTATAACTATAAAGATCTAAAACCAAATCATTACTTTAAAGTTTAATCCGGTAAATGCAACTCAAGCACGATGATTACAATATCAAACTCACTAGCTATACTCTTTCATTACTAAATGCGGCCGGTCCCTACCGAGTGAAACTTAATTGTACCCAGAAACATAAAGAACAAGAATCATGACACCGTATATTAATGTTTAGTCACGGATCACCGATTTTCTTTTCTAGCTGGCAGTTTTGAGCACTGATTTCTAAAGTGACCCATTTCTTTGCATTTCCAACAGGTAACATCCTTCCTGCTCTTTGACTGCCCTCTCTTTCGGGACAAAGAACTCGAAGATGCTCCAACACTCATTCGTCCCATGTCTTCACTCAAAAGAATCAGATCTCTAACCCCTTCAAAAGTAAGCCTAGCAGTTCCAGACGAAACGCTAATTGTCGTTACTGTTCCTGACCAACTTTCGGGCAATGAACACAACAGAAGTAGCGCTTGTGTCTCGTCATCAAGCATTATTCCAATAGAGATCAAACGTGATATAATCGATTTAAATTCCTTAATATGCGCAGCGACCGACCCACCTTCCCTCATCTTTGTGTTAACCAACTTGCGCATAAGAAAAACCTTATTAGCTGCAGACGGATTTGCATACATGTTTTGCAAACCCTTTAATACTCCAACTGTAGTCTTCTCATAAACAATATTTAAACCTACATTCTTCGTCAACGTGAGTCGAATAATCGCTAGAGCTTTTCGATCCATACGCTCCCAATCTTCATCCAACATATTCTCAGGTTTCTGTCCCAATAGTGGCAGGTGTAGATTCCTCTTGTGTAAATAGTTCTCAACTTGCATCTTCCAAACCAAAAAATCCTCGCCATCAAATATATCAATCTTAACATTCCCTTCTTCCACCATGATAACCGAACAGACGAGCCTCGACTCTGATACCACTTGTTACTAGTTCTCAACTTATAGGTTATAAATAACACTAAACTTGGACCCACGTCTACTGGCTGCAACTAATGATTATTATGAGGTGATGATTAAATTACAAATACAAAGGTCACTTTATATATTAAAAGGGTCAGGGTTAAACCTTTGCATACATTCCTAAATAGGCTCCTGCCTAATATAATCAGATAATGTATTAGGGTAATTAGGGCCGGCTACCCAACACACCTTTTTTTTTTATTACTAAATGCATACGGTCCTACCAGTGAAACTTAACTGTATCCAGCAATATAAATCATCAAAACTTATATTAATATTAGTCACGGATCACCGACTTAAAGTACTTCCATCGAAGCAAACAATGAATTCGCCACAACCCAAATTAGGGCTCTTAATGAGGCTCTTAATCATTCAGCTCTGAATAGTTCAGCATTCAGACTGTTTGTTTAAACATAAAAAAAGGCTCTGAATGGAATGGTTAAGAGCTGAATCATTCAGACCTCTGGTGCATAGCTGAATCATTCAGCACTTAATCATTCAGAGTCTCTTAACCATTCAGACATCTTACTGATTCAGCACTTAATCAACCAAACATCCCCTTAGTTTTACAATTTGCGAGATTTACTAGGTAAGGTTAATTTTTATTAATAATTAATAAACAAATTATTAAGTATTGTGTTTCCGAGTTCATTTAACGCAAAAAAAGAAAGTCCTTCCATTTAATAATAACTCTAGAACACAAACAAGACTTTCTGTTATTTCATTTATTTTTTTTGTTAAGTGAACTCGGGAACACAGCGTAAATGCGCAATCTTTAAATCTAAAAACCAGACATACGTACCTTGCACTAGGGACTTTACGTGGGACATCGGACTGAAGAAAATGAGGCAAACCAAGAAACCCATTAAACCGATCAAACGTGACATGTGACACGTGGCGAACATTAGTAGGAGACCCAATATCCAAGGAGGTAGAAACATCGTCTGAATCATTAACAGTGCAGGTGAGAAGCGACTTACGTAAGGCAGTTAACAAGATAGACGCAATTGTAATATTGTTATGTGATTGTGAACGACCATGTTGACGAGGACTAATAAAGGGAGTAGTAATTGGACTGTTGTCATGAAAGTATTTATAATCTTGACAACAATAACAAACATCATCATCATCATTGTCATTCTCATGATCATGATCATCATCATTAATATTATTATTATTATTAGAAGAAGAAGAAGAAGAAGAGTAACGGAAGAAAGAGGCTTTGGGGTGAGGAAGGCCACCACAAGATTTGGATCTAAAGAGGGTCGACATAAATTGTGATAATTAGAATGAATGAATGAATGAAGAAGAAGAGAGAAGAGTAGATGAAGAATGCTTCAATGTTAGAAAAAGACATGGGATGATGAGTATATTTTTTATTGGGAAAATTGTCAAGATAAACACCTGATGCGTCTAAACATTAGGAACGAGACACTCTTTTGCGTCTACCAATCAGATGATTACACGTGTAAAGTCTTCAGACGCTTTAATTTTTAAGGCCCCTGCGTCTAAACTTTAGACCCGAGGCTGTTATTTAGACGCAAATGAGCTAACCTATTTTTTAGACGCGAAGAATGTGTCTAAACAACAACCTCGCGTCTAAAGTTTAGACGCATGGACCTTAAAAATTAAAGCGACTGAATACTTTACACGTGTAATTATCTGATTGGTAGACGCAAAAGAGTGGTTCGTTCCTAATGTTTAGACAGGTAAGTTGTTTACTTTTCAAATATGCTTAGTTAACTATTAATTTTAACAATTTTTTTTTATTTGTATGTGTATTGTGTTATGAGAGAGTGGTGGGCGTGGGTGACAGTTAGATGCATGGTCCACTTGTTTCTTTATACTTGTTTTATTATCTAAGATCAAACACCGTGTGTTTGACCAAACAAGATTAATATTCAGTTCTGTCTTTTTAAATTGATTTACATTATTTTTTATGTTAAAAAATTAAGATGTAGTTAGGTTACAATGAACTTGACAAATGATATGTGGTTTATTCGGCAGACGAGAGAATTATATTAGAGTAACACCGGTCAATGCGCTAGAAAATGAAATTGTTTTAAGAGGTTCGGGATGTGACAAATGGTGATAAGACGGTTTGCTTCTAATTGATGGACCGGAAGATGACAAAAGAAGTTAAACCAAATCCAAAACTAAAACCATTTGGGACGAGTAATTGGCGTTGGCGGTTATGTGATTGAGTATGGGATTTTAGAAGTTTTCGAATGTTTAGGATGTGTATGGTACTGGGTGATACCTTATCCGTATCAAAGCTAAATACAACAAATAGTATGTTGAAGTTTTGAAGTTTTGAAAAACTTAGAAATTATTAAATTATATGTTATTATTATGTACGTGAGCATTTGATATATTAAGTCGGTTTTGAAGGTGAGACTAATATTAGGTTTCAGGAATAGACATCCAAATGGGTTTTCTTTAACCACCGAAACCACAAACCTAATTCTCCCGTAAAAAATAATATATAAGATTTATTTTAAGTACACTATTATTGATATTTGGTATAGGGTCACGTGGTGTGTTAGGAACAAACAAGTTTTGTTCTGAATTCTGAACGTGCAGCTGCAACCTGTTCCACCTCCAAATTATTATATATAGCACGGCTTTGGTAACATCCCAATCATATACTCTCTCACTCACGTTTGTTTCTTTTCACATATGGTACTTTATTAGATAATCAGTATATACTATAGCAGTGGCAGATCATATATAAGCAAATGTGATAAGGCCATTAGGCATAAACTGTGTCTTCTTTAGTTTAACACATTTTTAACTTCATTGTTTCAACTTTCAAGCTCATTGTCAACCAATTTGGAACATTGATCAATAATGATGACTACAAACCGTTGTTAAGTCCATGTAAAACACTTGATGTATACCATAACCACACACACAAGTTACTATCGGGTTGGATTTTCGTGATCTATATCATCATCATCATCATCATCATCATCATCATCATCATACTCAGTTAATCCCAATTATTGCAAAGCTAAGGTTTTCGTGATCTATATATGTTCAAGTATTGTAAAGAGGGAGTGAAGGGTTAGAAGGTTAGGATGTGAACCGGAGCCTATAGATTAGAGAACCGTGTCAACGCCTATGCATGGGACACCCGACTCCTCACATCATTAAATGATGAATACAGGTGAGAACTTTAAATCAATATTATTTATATGTCCTGATCCGATCCAAACCAAAAACTTCAACATTAGATAAAAAACATGCAAAATTGAAAAATACTGAACCAAAAGAAAAAAAAAAGTTACGGGCATACCACTGATTTGGACCATTTGGTGTGGTGGTTCTAGAGATTTGAAATGCACAAAGATTGGGATAATTAAACCAGCTATTTTTGTCTTTTTGTTATTCTTCCTTGTTTCCAAAATCCAAATACTAATATATGACGTGGTATATAAATATTCATTTTTACTTGCAAGAGGTTATATTCTAACCAGATGGAGTAAATATAATAAAGTAAGAAAACATAAAGTTAAATAAGTTCAATATATAATCCGTTATCCGGTGAATGGTGTCCATTTTATTATAGTTAATTAAATGACACACAGAAATTCAACTAGAAATAAATTGTTAAAACATCAAATTGTCCAGTAAAAAGTTAAACATCAAATTCACATTCTCTCGAGATATCGGTGCAAAAAGTTATCCCGTAAAGACTAATAACATGCCCATAGCCTTTGTGGTCCAGGAGTATTGATGTTTGCCGCTCTTGATGGAGGTTCAAATTGTACAATTGAAAATTGTTTAGGTTGTTATTAAAAGTAATATCTTACTGTTAAAATATAGTCATTATATGTATTAACTAGTTTATTCGTCGGAAACTTTCCAAGATTGACAAATCTAATATGAACTCATCAAAAACAATGTAATTCATTGCTAAATACATGTAGATTGTGTGCAGACCTATCAAAAAAAATTAAAATCACCTTTTTTTAATCTTTTCAGAAAAAAAGAGACTTATTACATCATCTCTTTTAAACTCCAACTTATCTGCAAGTTCTTTAGCAATTTCAGGGTCAATTTCTGTTGGGGATTTCAGTAACACAAACGAACAACGGGATGAACAGAAATCTCTGAAGGCACGTAATCGCTTTCAGATTGAATCAATTCGACGGTTCAATCGGATACAATCAGAGATCGAGAATTTTCTGTATGTTATGATTGAGAGAAGAACCAGAGAGAGTTTTGATCAATCTGTATGTATTCGTAATGAACAAAATCAGGGTATTAACTGCCTTTTAGGCAGTTATCACAAGGCTCTGCCCCTTGGAACCTGCTCCCAGGGGCGCTGCCCCCGGACCCCCGTCTCTTAGGGTTCATAATAAATTCAAATAGGCGTGCACTCCGCACCACCATATCTATATAATGTCTTATTATGAAGATATTGATCAAACAGTCAATCCAATTACACTAAAATATCCAACAATTTCAGTATCAATGGATCCAGCTTTTGATTTATCTTTCTTCAACAACGACGATATGTTTTGAATTTTATATGTTTAATCATTTGCGACTTTAGTTCATGGCGAAATAGAAGATTAGGCATTTAGCAAGACCGTCCTGTCGTTATTTCACATCTTCACCTAGTCAATATGTACAATGCAATAAATGTCAAAACACATTTTTTGTACAAAGAATCATATATGCCGCAATTAGTATCAAAACAAAGCGTTACTAAACAGGACTAAATGCGTAAAAGAGTAGCAACATTGCTAACACCAAATCATCAAAAATTTAAAATTTCAATTATTTAAATCAAGAAGCAATAATAGACTATTACACTACGTCACAAATCTTAATTCAATCAAAACGTATCAGGGATCAGTTGTATATGAATCTTGATTTAATCATCATCAAATGGTTTATCAAATCTAGATTCAATCATCATTAAATCGTTCAAAAGTCATTAAGTCGAAATAGTAATTGTGTCAAAATAATTAATTGATTCAATCAGTCAATTCAGAATAATCAAATTAACAAACATGTACCGTAAGCGAGGCAAAATCAACGGCGAAACCTTCCAGCCAGTCTCTTGAAGTGAATATTTACCTTATTCAATCAATCGATTCGAACACGTATTCAATAGTCCATTCAAACTCGGATTCAATGTTTACCATATTCAATCAGTCAATTCTGGCCCGTTCTCTTCAACATATTCAGTAGTCGATTCAAACACAGATTCAATTGTTTGCAGCATGCATGGTGACGAGAATGCTTCAGCAAGCAGCAGAAAGAGTTGAGGAGAGAAGAACGGAAGCGAAGATTTATGTTTTAAGATGGCATCCGTGTTCTGGTTAGATTATGTGTAGTGATCGTTGCCGGTGATGTTAGTGAAGCTTAATGATAATGAACCACCAGCTAGTTCTAGGCTGCCTAGCCGGCCTAGGAACAGGACCGAAACAACAGCTTGAAGAAACACGAGCTGGTTCACTGCGGTTATTGGGAATAGCCATTGACATGAGTTGTTTTAGTTCATATATTACCTGCTAAATAGATTTAGATAACGTAACAGCAGTTATGGCTGTTCATGAGCTAAGACGAACCGAGCGGACTTTTGCTCACGCTTGGCTCGTTTACAAACTGAACCGAGCTGAGTGGCTCATTTACAACCGATCCGAAAACCAAGGGAGCATTTTTAGAGCGTGATTTTTTTTTAGCGAACAACGAGTAGAGGGTAACTTGGACACCATAAAATAAGGATGTTTCATTCAATGTTTTCGTTGTCGGGGTGATACCTAATGTCAAATTGCCTGTTGTTGACACTAATATTGAAGTTCAGGTGTTCAAAGATGAGACTTAGGTTGAGGTAGTGAGGCGATGAACATACTGCAGAGAACAAGTGTTGCATTGTAGCGTAGGGTGATATTAAACGATATTTAGCAATTGACGACTAATAACTTAATGAAGTCAAGACCTTCACTTCATGACTTAGGGTTTACTATTAAACTTAGTGTTAAATTTTTATTGGATTAAACGGGTTACTCAAAAGCACTTCTGACCTCTTTTGTCTGCGCCGCGCAGATGCGCGTAGACATTTGGGGTTTGCAGATTGTTTGTTTTTTGGAAGACTTTTGACTCAAAAAGGTCTTCCTTACCTCTTCTTGGTGCAGACTTGTTCCAAGGTTTTCTAAGGTCTTCAAAAGTCTTCTCCTCTTCTCTTCTCCTCACCCACCACCACCACCACCACCGTCCACCACCACTACCACGGTCCACCACTACCACCATCGTCCACCACCACGATCCACCACCACCACCCACCACCACCACCAGCAGCACGGTCCACCACCACCGTCCACCACCACCCACCATCGTCCATCGCCACCGTCCACCACCACCACTACCACCATCCACTACCACGGTCCACCACCATCGTCTACCACCAGACTGCTGTAACAAATCAGTTTACTTCAGCAGCTTGCAGACATTAACAAACAAACAGTCTTCTTCTTGCAGACTACAGATCTTTGGTCCACCTCTTCTCCTACAGATGTCTGCATATATGGTTCGCAGACTGCAGACCTTTTCCTGCAGAAAAAACAAACAACACCTTACTGCATTGTTTCTTTTTAAGTCGCACCATAAAATCACTACTAGAAAATTTGTTAACTTTCTACAAAAACTTCTGACAAAGTTTCCACAAATTTAAAATCCCTACTAGAAATTAGAAATATTGCCGAAGATTTTGTGGTAGTTTTGTCGCTCACTAGATTACCGAAAAGTTTTTTCCTACATATTGTTTTGTGGCAAATTTGTAGATAACATCAATTTTCCAACAGATTTGCCACAAATTTGGTTGTCACAAGTCTGACAGTTTTCTAGTAGTGAATTGACAATTTTATTCTTTCAAGTATGGAGTGTATTTTTGTTAAAAAATAAACTATGTGTTAAAATTAAGGTTTAATAATACGCTGTTGATTACAATGATATATACAAAATGTTACAACAGTGCGTGTAACTCGATCATTTACAATAATGTCTAGTATTAGTTCGGTCCGTCTAACTTTGTTGTTGTAAATGACTTCGACTACCACCAGCCACCTCCATATTACTACGGTTACATATGCTGTTTCCAGACACTCGCTCAAAAACTAACTCGGTTACATATGTCGCATCTCGCTCTAAAGCTCACTCGTTCAGTTACATATGTCGTCATGCTTTTAAGAAATAATTTATACGCTTTCTAAGTATTGTTTTTTACATATAATAACCACCTTTTACGTCCTTTTGATATTAGTTATTTAAGGGAATTTGAAGACCGGTGGATCTAAACAATTCATTCATTTAAAAGTCGGTCATTGGAGTAATGATGTCAAAACTATTAAAGTGCATGACAGGGTGTTGGAAATTCATGGAGTGCATGCATATTTGCAAGTCTTTTGTTTCAGTTCATATTCCCATTTTGTATGTTTATTTTCCTTGTTAAACTTACTCATTTCCTTAACAATACACCATTAATATTCATAAATGTATTCACAACTTTCTATATATGCATGTGCATTATGAGTATCATTATCATTTGTAAGTTGTAACACAATCAAGATCACCATGTTGTATTCTACTTATCTACAACTTATAATTTTTTGCACCATTGCAACCCTTGAACCTTCTATCGCGCTCAATCTCTCTATCGTCCCCTTTAACGAAGCTTTCTCCCCTCTCTATGGTAACCAAAATGTCGCACCTAATGGTAAATATGTTGAAATCTCCATGAGCCAGTCGTCACCTTCAGGGTCGGGTTTTATTTCACGTTACACATACAATCATGGCTTGTTCACTGCCTCTATCAAGCTACCAAACAATGCCTACTCGGCCGGTGTTATTGCCACCTTCTATCTTCAAAACAATGAATTGATGCGCGACGAAATAGATTTTGAGTTTCTTGGGCACATTGATGGGGAAAAATGGGTCCTTCAAACCAATGTTTATGGCAATGGAAGCAGCCCTAAAGGAAGGGAAGAAAGATACACATTACCATTTGACCCCTCTAATGATTTTCACAACTATACTATTCTTTGGAATATGGGCCGGGTCATTTTTTATGTGGATGAATGGCCCATTAGGGAAGTGGAGAATGTTAAAGGTATGGGTGGTTATTTTCCATTAAAACCTATGTATGTGTATGGCACCATTTGGGATGGGTCAAATTGGGCTACACACAATGGCAAGTACAGAATCAATCTCCAACGTGGCCCGTTCGTTACGGGCTATTCTTTCGTCATAAACGGATGTCGTGTTGACCGGTTTGTGTCAGTGCCAGATGAGTGTGATGTAGCGATTCCTGATGGTCTACTTTCTTATGATGAAAGACAAAATATGAAATGGTTTAGAGCTTGGTGTATGACATATTCTTATTGTAATGATACGGATCGGTACCCGGATTCTTTACCCGAATGTGGGGTTGAAGGCCCGGGAATGCAGCCCGGCCCGCAACCGGTGGCATCCGGGGCAAGTCGTAGGTTCATATAGCTAGTAGTTATAATTTAACCCTTACTAAATCAGTATTTATTATTGGTTTTTATTTTAAATAACAATAGTGATCGAGTTGATTCTCTAAATGATAAAAGACATATTCCCTAATCTAAATATACGTGGGGGCATTTAGTTATGCGTCAAAACCATATCTATAACTAAAAGACATGTGGAGCTTCTTGAGCCCCAAAACGCATAACAATTATGTGGCTCTTTTGTTAAAAAAATTGTTTTTAGTATCATGATTCCTTTATGATCTTTGTGTGTATGCACAATTATATATCACAAACCTCAATGTCAATATTCAACAACCCGAAAGCCCATATTATGCTTATATATAGTTTTTTTTTTAATAACAAACATCAATATATAACATGATTGAAAAAATTACATCAAAGTAGCAGCCAACAAGCTACGCCGCCACCCCTTACATCGATATAGTTTTTTTTTCAGAGTTTGAGGGCCCCCAAGAAAGTGGAGTCTTCAAGCGCTAGTTTTATTTCATTCCCTCTTGAGACCCGCGTGATCCTAACTGACAGCCATTAAACAATTCTAACCCTAATTGACAACCTCGACCAATGTTCACTAAATTAATCAATGCTTTTTTTCACTATAATTATTCAACTGATTATTACTACTAGAAAAGAGCAACAAAAAAAAATGATATTTGGTTGGAGTGATAACAGCGGCTTAGCTTTAATCAAGTGGCCAGGGTTTAAGTTCTGTTATCCTCGTTCTTTTTCCTTCTTGGGCTTAGGCCTGTCCACTCGACCTTTAGATGGGGATTCATTAAAACAATATGGGCAACACATAAAAGGCAAGTGGGATAGGAAAAACAAGGGACTTTTACTACAAGACTTGTTTGTTTTTTTATCGGCTAACTTCTCCTTATTTTTACCTTCTCAAGATTTGATCCTGAATCTTTCCTAAAAATGGCTTTCCCTCTTACACTGGCTACAATGCAGGTGGCTACAAGACTTGTTACCTAGAGGCTAAAGTCTTTGAGCAGTGTAAGAAGTTATTCATCTGTTTCAAGTTCGTCTCGTAGGTGATGTGATCTCATTTTTCTCCTTCTCGAGCGCCTGAGCTGCAACCACAAGAAACTCGTTAGAGGGCCCTGTAGCTTGCGTCCCGAGGGCACTCCAACGCTCAAGTCAGTATGTATACATATGAGATATATTAAACATAAGCATATATATACAAGAATGAGAGTAAATATTCCTTTTAGTGTACTTCAAACATCACTCATATCAGGGAAAATCACCAATATAGCCTTTGACTGTCTAAAAAACCCAAAATAGACACATGAGAGAGACGCCTCACTGAAATCCATGCCACTCAGGCGACTCTTAAGACCATTCAACTATTAGCAAATCAAAACACGCGTGACACGTGGCAAAGTTTACTTGAGACGAATCAAAGAGACGAGAGGAGACGGCTTCTTTATCCGGCGTTGAGGCGTTGTTGAGTCGTCTCCTCTCATCTCTTTGAGTTGTCTCAAGTAAACTTTGCCATCTGTCGTATTTTGATTCGCTAATAGTTGAAGGGTCTTAAGAGTCACCTGATCAGTGACGTGGAACCCAGTGAGGCGTCTCCATAGAGACGGCTTATGTGGCTATTTTGGCTTTTTTTTTGCTAGTCAAAGGCTAACATCGTGATTTTCCTTAATATTATGTGTCAGTATAGTTGACTTTACTCTATCGGCGGCCACTAGTATGTACTTAACAGTTGTGCCATTGTTACAACACCTTGATTGTTTGCTAGTATTGTCGTGTGCACCTATTATGTTCGACATTAGCCAATCAGATATCCATTCATATATTGTTACTGATAATTTCTAAGTGTTTATCTTGCATCCCACAAATACCCTATCTCGCGGCTTGGATTCCTCATGTCATGGCTCGGGGTTGTAAAGCAACTTGATGTGTTGCGGCTTATGGTTATTGTTGTAAGAGCATCTACATCGCTACTCAAACGGAGCGGTCCAAATTTTGGACCTTCATTCCAGACATGTTGTAGCGTTGGAGGAGGTGAGTTGTCCAAGTCCGGTTTGGTGAGGTGGACCAGTCTGGAACTTCAAGGATGGGGACCACACTTTCTCACAAGCATCGTTTTATAATTTGTTTTTATATAAAAATGGGGTATAATGTAGAGGTTTGGATTGGTTTAGTGTTGGAGGAAAAGGTGAGTTTGCAATAGTTGTGGTTTAAAATGATGTGGTATGCTGATGTGCCAAGTCTTAAATTTTGGATCAGTCCAGTGGTGTGGATGTTCTAACCTATCACAAAGTGATGTGTTGCGACTTGCGATAGATGTTTCTCCATTTCATTGGCTTTGACTTGAAGTTAGAGTGTGATGCGGCTTACTCATCTCTGTATCAACAATTCCATATCACCTCATGACACCAACTATATGGTTTTACTGCGCGTCTTAGTCTTCTCTATGTTGCGGTTTGTGAGGTTTTGACTGTGCGATTTTGTTACCCGTTATCTTACTTGAGTAGAGAGGGTGTAAAGCCATGAAGTCCCCCTAGTCCAACGTTATGGTTCTAACCGTGACGTTGGACTATATATTAAAATGTGACTAGGCTTGGGCAACGTTATATTGCCTCTTAACCCCTCGATGGATTTGTGTCAAGGTTTTTGGTTGGTTTCAAGTCAAGTTGGGGGTGTAACCCTCTCAGGGACTTTTTTTTTGTGTGGCAAGGGTTATGTTTTCATACTGTGAAATTATATATAAGCAGCAGAATGAATGTGTGAGTTTCCCATATGTATGGTTAGAGGATATTAATAACACAGTAAAACATGCAATAACATTCCTACGCAAGCGCTAATTTGGAATGATTTTGTGATTGGTTTTTCTATTGTTATATTTAGTTTAGTGGGTTAGAAACTCATGACAAGTTGAATAAATGGAATATCAAATACTTGGTGATAAAGATTTAGGAAATCAAATGACGATATTTAAGATGAGATATGTTAAAATTACGTATACGTTTTATTACTATTGTTTTTCTAGTTAAGAAAATAGAATAGCAAGGGGTAAATAAGAGAAGCATGCAATTTTTTTGTTAGGTATAGATTACATGTTAAATTGTTAGTTGTTAACATTGCTCAATATAAAAAATATAAATTGAAATCATGTCAGCATAATCAGTGTCGTAAAAATCGGGACTAGTCGTCGATTAATCAGTGATCAGTCCTATGCTGATTAGTTTTCAATTATTCATTCCGTTAATTGTTGGTTGGCCAAAGCCGGTCCTAGCCGGACCAAATTGGTCCTAGCCGGACCAAATTGGCCCTAATCGGACTAAAATGGCCGGTCAAAATTAGGTCAAAACTGAATCAAGATGGGTCAGAATTGGACCAATCGAAAATGTATAACGATTTCTTACCTCAAAATCGAATATAGTCCATGATATCGAACCAAAATAGATGAATTTGCATGAACAAGTTTATAGTCTGATGTTGAGTCCGATGAAAGAATGCGAGGGGAGTCTTTTAACATTTAACCTCCTCCATCATCACTAGTTTATATTTGGTCCCTAAAGTTGTAAATTTATACATAAAATGTATAAAATTAACATTATATATGTATAAATTTGTAAAGTTATACATAAAAGTCCGATCTAGTTAATCAATAATTAATCCCAATTAATCCTTAGTCCTCAACCCAATGGCTAACTAGCGCCTAGTAAATTCTACAATACTGGACATGAAAGAGATCATCTTTAAAACTAATACAGACAAATCATATCATCTATAGCGGATTTTTTTCAATGACTCGACTGGTTAAAACTACATCTATATAAACAAGTGTAGAATGAAAAATTGTGACCCTAGTGTAAAAGATTTATGGCTCCGCCAATCGTTAGACCCTAAACGTGTTATTAAAACCACAAAATCTATAGATGACTTACTCCGGTGTGATACAAAATAAACCAAATTAATGTAGTATTTGATTGTGTGATTATAAAGTCTTCTATTATAGTAGCCACTTTCTGTGCTTTACCAAACCAAGATTTTAGATTCAACCCCACGAATATATGTGAATGATTTGAAGGAAAAAAAAATTGATACCCGTTAACTTCTTCGAAGATATAAAACTACATATAGCTTATGGTCAACCACATGATCTAGCTAGCATGCGTACGTACACATATAGCTATCCAACCCAAACCTTGAAACACCCAAAATATTGGTGTTGTTTGCGGTAATGACGTGTGATGCGACTCATAGTGATGCAAAAGTGGTGAACGTTACAAGGGATGGTGATGGTGCCTTTCTGTTCGAACCCATACTCATCTTCAGCCACCTTCAACAGCTCCATGAAGAGCGGGTGGTTGAACCACATAACCGGAACCACAAACCTTTGTTTCTCACCTTCCGCTTCACCAACGTTCACAGCCAAGAAACCTTTCGGCACCTGATTCCATTGACGAACCTCATAAAAAAAAGTTCCATCAGGCACACGTACTATAAAATATTGAGTTTGGAAATGCAAAAGTGCTTTTGATCAGAAGTGCTTATTGGCTTATGACTTTTTAAAAATGAGTTTTAAAAAAGCGTTTGGATTAGTTTTTGGGATGAGAAACGTCAAAAAGTCAATAGATTGTTCTTTTAAGTGTTTCGATTAACTTATTGTGAATATTGGTTGTATGGGTGGTAGATTTGTAATTTTTTTCCAAAAGTCAAAAGCCAAAATCCAGGATTTCTAACTTCTCAAAAACAGTTTTTCCACTCTTAAAAGCCAAAAGTCAAAACAGAAAATGTTTTTTGGTTACAGAAACAGTTTATTGACTTATTGGCTTCTTGAAAAAACCAATAAGTCAATAAGTTGTTTTGAAACTCAATCCCAAACACCCTCTAACAATATCCAATGCCGGACCCAGGATTTGTTCCATTCCATGGGGGCTATTGGGGGCCTTTGGCCAAAAGTTTACGGAGGACAATCAGGGTTTTAGCGTATAAATAACAAAAAAAAGGTAATGGAGGACGGTTAACCCATGGTTATACCATGGGTGCATCAAATATCAATGACCATATTGGTGTAGTTTTCCAAAATGGCCATAAAATCGATTGATCTTAAGTTTGTTCATATCAAACTGATAATTATATTGAGGGCATTGTTACTTTACATTGCGATCTTCTCGAGCCTGCTTCTGCTTCCTCCAATATCCATGGTTTTGAGGAAGACTAGCCAGGTATTTGCTCATGGTGAAGATAATGCAAGTGTCAAACAGAAGAGCTAGGTACGGTAAGAGAGTGTACGATGCAATGCGGTCGAGGACATATAATGGCAAATGAAAGGAACTACACGTGGATATGATCTAGATATAAGATTGACACATGGTAATCATATGCATATTTTTCAGTGTGTTTGCATTCTCTTTAATGAAAACAGATTCTGCAACTTATGTTTTCGTTTTCTAGCTATAATGTATGAACGATATAGCGACCTAACATGAATAGGTGAAATTTGTAATAAGTCTTTAAAAGATGGAGGTAATTTATGATTATATACAAAAATTTGAATTTTGAAATATGTTAGTTGAACTTGGATGTAAGAACTTTTGATCAACACAAGCCTAAGTTTTAATATATTCATATCACTGGCTTATTACCCCGGAGCGTCCCGGGGTTGAAAAATCTAATATGACGTTATAAACCTATTGCAAATGGCTCAAATTAACTAACCACAGAATCTCTCAATCATTGCCTGTCCATATACTTATAATCCATAACCTAAAACCTAATCAATAATCAGCTAAACAATCACCTAAGTAAGCTGCAACTATTCAAAAACTCATCATATCTCTCTAATCTCTCACATTCAAATGACTCCTATAATTCCTAACCTAATCAACTAAACAATCACGTAAGTTGGAAGTTGTAACCATTCAAAAACTTATCACCTGACTATACCAAGTCTCATAATCACTGGTAAGGAAACTACATATACGACACAAAAGACAGAACCTGAAAAATGACTAATAGCTTATTAGCCTAACCAACTTCACATATGCCAAGAAAGAGACTAAAAGAGCATAAAATGTTTCAAATTCAGATTCAATAAACTCACTCTCAAACCTAAAAGTAATTACCAACAAACAAACAGTTGATGACTTAATAATTTTATCTATCCATACATATAATACAAAGTTCTAGCAGCACAAGATAGAAAAGCACATAAACGTCACCATAGACAAATAAAATTAATATACCAATCACAGACCACTTTTAATGAAGGCAGATAAAGACATAATATATGCAAATCAACATTGCATGCAATCAAATTAGTTGACCGATGTCCAAGAATAACTTGTTATGATTTCTGGTAACAATGTTATCATGCATGATGAAATGTAATTATAAATCAAAGGGCAATTTATAAGACTAACCAATGAACAAAGACAACTCCATCTATGATTATGATGGAAGTCATATAAGCCACGCCAACTTTCCAGCTATTTTCGTAGTGGATGTGTGCGACCTATATCAGCATAATAGAATGACCGTGCCACAACATAATACCTAAAAAAAGAGTATTAGTATGTCAAATGAACAAATCAACCGTACCTGAAGTGCCTCCCGTGGCACACCTACTAAAAAAACCAACATGACGCAAATCCGTGCGTAAAGCAGGTTTAATCACAACTTAAATTAAGTTTGTCATATGTGTTGCCAGAACAGTCATACTTATACATATGAGTAATTTTAAACTCTTTCAAAACAAAAAGAAACCTCTTACTTACATCATATGTAGAAAGCTTTTTTCGTAATATGAGAGTCCCTATACGGTTGTACCTGTTAAAGCATGGTTTAATGCTAAGTGTTTGATTCATAAAAAAAATTATTTTACAAAATATACCATGTTTGAGCAAGCATTTTAAGCAGTCAAAAAAAGTTTCAATCTCCATAACAAATCCCAAGAAATAATCAACAATAAAAGCAATATTTCAACCTACATTACGTAATAGATTAATCGAGATTAAAAATAACGAATTTAAACAAACAAAAACCTGGAAAAAAAACAAACGGAAGTAACTAACATGTAACCTGATGACAGGTGTCGGGTAGCAATCGATCCTTTCATTAAAAGTTTCTGAATGACACACGAACAATGCCCGAATTAAACTACGTAAGTTCGAAATAAAAAGGAGAACATGAAGGAATGCCATATATATACACATACATGTTAGTATTGATCATTACTACGGACACTCTATTCTTATTCTGTAACATAATTCAATAGAAATAAAGTATGATAGTACTGAAGATATATATAGATACACACATGACTCTTGCCACTAATAATAGCTATGGAAAAATGCTTAGAAACATCCAGAATAGCTGCACGCATCTGGTTGATATATAGTTGCTTACATACACATGATGGAATATATAAAAATAGTGAGAAATAAATTTGATCCAACTAATTAAAAGATATTAAGATGGTGGTACGTACCTGGTCAGAGATGAAGGCACGGTCAGGATCAGAGACGATGGATGATAAGGTGCCATCATAATCCAAGAAAACGGCTATTGTTGATTTTTAAGATTTTTAGGGTTTAGGGTGAGAAGATGAGGATTATATATGATGATAGGTAGGGTTTTATGTTATTTAATTTTATTTAATTAAAAAATTAAAAAATTAAAAAATTTAAAAGAATGTACCACATGGCACATTCAAAGGGTGTGAGGTTGCCCCCATTGAACGCCACGTCAGCAAAAGTGTTTTCTTTTATATAGATAGATAGATACTGAAGAGAAATGTTAAGAACATATGTAATGGTAACCAAATTGAGCGTTTTGCCCCATTTCCACGCCCCCATCCCAATTCACCACCGCCCTCTAGGCGTTTTTTTGGAAGAAAATTGTATGCCTGGAAAATTTCCATGGCGTGAAAAATTGATGAGGGCCAATCAAATTGTTTTTATTTTCAAAATTAAAAAAAATAATATTAAATGATTGGAATGGGCTTGATTTTTTTCACCTTACCACTACATCCTTTTTTCATTTCAAGCCCTATGTGGAACCCATATGTCACATATCGTTTAATGCTCCACGAGGCTTGAAAATTTTCACTTACCATTACACATGAACTAAAAGTAAAATTGATGAGAAAACAATCTAAAGCGAGAAGAAGCTACATTAATATTCTGCTAAATAAATTCTAATAAATTACTATATTTATAAAACATTAATGCCATCTCTAACTCTACGCTCTTGAGCGGTCCTTAGGGTGAATTGGACAGTCCTTCTAAAAGGCATCACTAGAATCGGGTGTCTTTGGGCGTAGAGGTGTAAAAATATGATATCAAAATTGGAACCCATAAAAAACTTGGAACCGGCCTAATATAAGTACTAGAAACTTGGTGTGTGTTCATTGTTAGTTTTAAATTGCGAAATTGCCCAAATGGTTTGTTGGCTTGGTTTCGTAGTTGATTTCTTTTCTTTTAACTTGGTGGTTTCAAAGATTTCAAATCGTAAAAAATCAGTTTGGTTTATCGTTTATGCTAAAACCAACCGTATATAAACCAAACGAACTCATACAATGGTGCATATTTTTTAATGTATTATTATATTTATATTTAATTATTTATAACACTTATTTGGGTTTAGTTGAATTTAATCTTAAACTTGTTAACTACGTTAACGAGCTGATGGTTTATTTAAAGTGGAAGTGGGCTTCTCCAATCGAATATCCCTAATTACCTAACTACGAAAGTGAGTAGCTTGTTGTTAACAAATTTGGAATCTATCCAAATATTACGCAGTAATTTGAAGTTCAACCGGCCAAGTTTTAAGATTTTAGATTGTTGAATATAGTCTCATTTTAGATCTATCATCTAGCATAATGTTTTAACTTAAGTTTATTCCGCTCAGTTCCAACCATATATGATACCAAACCTCTTTGTTTTGGTTTTTGATAGTTCGGTTTCGGCTAGGAGTGGATTAATGATTAGTACATCCATTAACGGACTCAGGATTCATTCCATAAAAGGCAATCGATATGGAGACTTAACTAAACTTGTAAGGACGTGTGTAGTGACACAAACATAGCGGCGTTTTGGCCCTATAGCGCCGGGGAACACCGCCCCCCCAGGCGCTATAGGGCGTTTTGGGTGTTGCAGGTTTTGTCCATAGCGGCGTTTTGTGTGTTGGTTTTGGTGAATAAGACCGTTGAACGGTCAATAACATTAATAAAAAAAAAAATTAACTTTTCCTTTTCTTTTATATACATACATACATACTCTACACAACACACACTTTACAAATCTAAAACACACACACTTCAATCCAAACAAAACACTCTCTAGATCAAACTTGAAAAACAGAAATGAATCCTTTCGGTAGAAATTTCGGTTTTGGTTCCCAAACCAGTGGCGACAACACCCGACCAATTGCTCCGGGTTCGGGTTCAAACCCGCAAAGTTTCACGAACCTGTTGAACCAACCCTATGGTTGGGACCCGAACATGTGAAACTTTAACATGCCAGGGAGTTTTGGGATGCCCATGGGAGGTGGGTTTAACCAAACACAAGTGTTTGGGACATCCCAAATGTTCGGCTCTTCAAATGCTTGGCAAGAGTCGGTTCCGGAGACACAACAGCCGGTCGCAGAGGAAGAGCCCGTGCGAGGCAAGGCAATCGCACAAGGAAGCCGGGCTCACAAAAGAAAAGAGACGGGCGGTCGTGCCAAGAAAAAGGTTCAACCATGGACCGACCACGAGTTGTACTCGTTAACCCGAGCGTGGGTTGACGTGTCTGAGGATCCTATAATCGGTAAGATATATATTTTTTGGTTTGTTATATTTTTTGGTTATGTTATATTTTTTGGTTATGTTATACGGAGTATTTTTTTTGGTTTGTTATATTTTTTTGTTATGTTATATTTTTTTGGTTTGTTTTGGCAGCCAACAACCAAAGCAAAGGCGATTTTTGGAAAAGAGTCCGGGCAATATTTTTTGAATTGTCTGGTAAAGGAGAAGGCTACCGGGAGAACGATTCGATATCGGGCAAGTGGACCGATATCAACCAAAATTGCACAAATTTTCAAGGCATTTACCAGGGCACCCGGCACGGGTGGAAAAGTGGGCAAAGCGACGAGAATATTTTGACGGCGGCTATGGAAGAATACAATCAGGATTACGGGAATTTCCCGTACTTGAAATGTTGGCGCGTGCTGAAAGACTGCACCAAATGGCACACCGTCCGCCCAACGGTTGGAACTTCTTCATCTAGGGCCCAAAATACGAGGCCTTCAAAAAAGTCGAGGACCTCTGACTCGGTTGATCCCGAAACGCCTACGTCTGACGCGCGTTATGTCGACCTCAACTCACCAGAAGAAAATCCCTATTTTCCAGGGGAGGAGGGGGCGGATGAGATACCTCGTCCGCCCGGTCGACGGGCTGCTCGAGCCGCACGGGCGGAGTCTTTGTCGGGGGTGAACCAGTTAATCCCTGCATTTGCTGAAATGAACCAGCGGCTCCAAGACATACGCGACATTGGGGCTCAGCGTATTCATGAAAACCGACAGGTGGTTGACATCATGAGGGATCGACAGTTTGAACGCGACTTTGCTTTTTACACGGCAAAGCACGACGGCCTAGAGGGCAAAGCGTTGGAAATGTGCTTGAAACGAAAGAAACAAATCGAGGAAAAATATAACCTTTGAGTATTTTTATCTTTTATTTAGGGTTTGTATTTTTTTTTTTAGTATTTGTATTTTTTTTAGTATTTGTATTTTTTTTTATTTTAGTATTTGTAATATTTGGTTTTAGTATTTGCAATTTTTTTTTATTTAATGAAATATTATTAAGTATTTAATATTCTTATTTAAATAAAAAACAATAATTAACCAATCATTACCAATCATTTATAACCCCCCTCATAACCCCCCTTCCCACTACACCCTCTTTTTCCATAACCCCACTTCTATTACTTTTTAATATTTTAATACCACAACCCCCACATAACCCCCCACCACTACACATGCCCGGACGTGTGTAGTGGCACAAACATAGCGGCGTTTTGGCCCTATAGCGCCGGGGAACACCGCCCCCCAGGCGCTATAGGGCGTTTTGGGTGTTGCAGGTTTTGTCCATAGCGGCGTTTTGTGTGTTGGTTTTGGTGAATAAGACCGTTGAACGGTCAATAACATTAATAAAAAAAAAATTAACTTTTCCTTTTCTTTTATATACATACATACATACATACTCTACACAACACACACTTTACAAATCTAAAACACACACACTTCAATCCAAACAAAACACTCTCTAGATCAAACTTGAAAAACAGAAATGAATCCTTTCGGTAGAAATTTCGGTTTTGGTTCCCAAACCAGTGGCGACAACACCCGACCAATTGCTCCGGGTTCGGGTTCAAACCCGCAAAGTTTCACGAACCTGTTGAACCAACCCTATGGTTGGGACCCGAACATGTGTAACTTTAACATGCCAGGGAGTTTTGGGATGCCCATGGGAGGTGGGTTTAACCAAACACAAGTGTTTGGGACATCCCAAATGATCGGCTCTTCAAATGCTTGGCAAGAGTCGGTTCCGGAGACACAACAGCCGGTCGCAGAGGAAGAGCCCGTGCGAGGCAAGGCAATCGCACAAGGAAGCCGGGCTCACAAAAGAAAAGAGACGGGCGGTCGTGCCAAGAAAAAGGTTCAACCATGGACCGACCACGAGTTGTACTCGTTAACCCGAGCGTGGGTTGACGTGTCTGAGGATCCTATAATCGGTAAGATATATATTTTTTGGTTTGTTATATTTTTTTAGTTTGTTATATTTTTTGGTTATGTTATATTTTTTGGTTATGTTATATTTTTTTTGGTTTGTTATATTTTTTGGTTATGTTATATTTTTTTGGTTTGTTTTGGCAGCCAACAACCAAAGCAAAGGCGATTTTTGGAAAAGAGTCCGGGCAATATTTTTTGAATTGTCTGGTAAAGGAGAAGGCTACCGGGAGAACGATTCGATATCGGGCAAGTGGACCGATATCAACCAAAAATGCACAAATTTTCAAGGCATTTACCAGCGCACCCGGCACGGGTGGAAAAGTGGGCAAAGCGACGAGAATATTTTGACGGCGGCTATGGAAGAATACAATGAGGATTACGGGAATTTCCCGTACTTGAAATGTTGGCGCGTGCTGAAAGACTGCACCAAATGGCACACCGTCCGCCCAACGGTTGGAACTTCTTCATCTAGGGCCCAAAATACGAGGCCTTCAAAAAAGTCGAGCACCTCTGACTCGGTTGATCCCGAAACGCCTACGTCTGACGCGCGTTATGTCGACCTCAACTCACCAGAAGAAAATCCCTATTTTCCAGGGGAGGAGGGGGCGGATGAGATACCTCGTCCGCCCGGTCGACGGGCTGCTCGAGCCGCACGGGCGGAGTCTTCGTCGGGGGTGAACCAGTTAATCCCTGCATTTGCTGAAATGAACCAGCGGCTCCAAGACATACGCGACATTGGGGCTCAGCGTATTCAAGAAAACCGACAGGTGGTTGACATCATGAGGGATCGACAGTTTGAACGCGACTTTGCTTTTTACACGGCAAAGCACGACGGCCTAGAGGGCAAAGCGTTGGAAATGTGCTTGAAACGAAAGAAACAAATCGAGGAAAAATATAACCTTTAAGTATTTTTATCTTTTATTTAGGGTTTGTATTTTTTTTTTTTTAGTATTTGTATTTTTTTTTTTAGTATTTGTCTTTTTTTTTTATTTTAGTATTTGTAATCTTTGGTTTTAGTATTTGTAATTTTTTTTTATTTAATGAAATATTATTAAGTATTTAATATTCTTATTTAAATAAAAAACAATAATTAACCAATCATTACCAATCATTTATAACCCCCCTCATAACCCCCCTTCCCACTACACCCTCTTTTTCCATAACCCCACTTCTATTACTTTTTAATATTTTAATACCACAACCCCCACATAACCCCCCACCACTACACATGCCCTAACAGGGCAATCAGGATTTGCCCAAGATCTTTGGAATACATTTATTTCTTGCAGGTGTGGCTTGCTTTGGTTTTGGTGCATTTCATGTAACAGACGTGTATGGTCCTGGCATATGGGTGTCCGATCCTTATGGGCTAACAGGAAAAGTACAATCTGTAAATCCATCGTGGGGTGTGGTGGGTTTTGATCCTTTTGTTCCGGGAGGAATAGCATCTCATCATATTGCGGCAGGGACTTTGGGCATATTAGCAGGTCTATTCCATCTTAGCGTCCGCCCGCCCCAACGTCTATTCAAAGGATTGCGTATGGGCAATATTGAATCCGGGTATTTGGAGTTACGAAGGTGTGGCTGGAGCGCATATTGTGTTTTCTGGGTTGTGCTTTTTGGCAGCTATCTGGCATTGGGTATATTAGGATCTAGAAATATTTTGTGATGAACGTACAGGAAAACCCTCTTTGGATTTGCCCAAGATCTTTGGAATACATTTATTTCTTGCAGGTGTGGCTTGCTTTGGTTTTGGTGCATTTCATGTAACAGGTAAAATGGTAAATGATATATTGAATATTCTTTTTCCTCTTAGAAGGAATGTTATTTGGGAGAATTTTGCTTTCTCTTCTCTCCACTTCCTTCCTTTAATGAAACTCTGGAACGCAAAATTATTTCCCATTCTTTCCACTTCCTTTCCTTTCCTTCTATTATTAAACTCTGAAACACGGCGTAACTCTACGCTCTTGATCGGTCCTTAGAGTGAGTTGCCCTTCTAAAAGCATCACTAGAATCGGGTGTCTTTCGGCGTAGAGATATTTGTATCTCATGTCTTCTATAAATAAATATTTAACAAATTGTTTAAAAAGAGGTTAAATAAAAGAAAAGGATAATCATTATTATCAAAAAAACAATTTCGTTCCGGCATTGCTTTGAAGTGTATATTTAGCCAACTGGTTATGAAAAATGTTGTCTGTGTTTACGTATAAGAACTTAATTTAATTACTGAACACAACGTACGCAAGCAAATCGAGAAATTAATAATAACATGGGTACGTAAAACAACTCACATAATGCAATCACAAACAAATATGAAACTGACCGTTAACAAATTACAGCAATAGCAAGTAACCCAAATATTGCAGGACAAATTATCGCAAAATACACGTACTCCTCGACTGAGCCCATTGTAGAAAAACTAGGTCAAGGCAAAGATAACATAAGTTAGCCCACAAAGTTTAATTATTTTTGCACTAAATTCATGTGATAAGTATTATACCATGTGTTTTGAACACCCATTCATCAGATAGCTTGCACAGGACCAATGATGGATGGATGGATCTTTTTCCTCAACATCTTTCTCATCAACTACATGTAAACGACATAAATAATATTTTTATATATCAAGCAGCGTAGTGAAACCAACACACAACGCACAAACGAATAATAATGCAAAAAAAAAAAAAAGCAAGAACTACACGACAAATTTACGTGATTCGGAATTGATGTGATTCCTACGTCCATGAGCTACAACTTGATATTCTATTATGCTTAGTACAAAGATTAGAATACATGATATAGGTATATATAGAAATATAATTAATTAGGATTTGTAGCTAGGGCTCAAGAAAACAATCATGGATCAAAATAAACCCAAGTCTAGTATGTCATCTAGATTTTAGAAAACCCTTCGTCGGAGACCAATAACTACATATTTACTACGCAATTTTCAACGTATTTCCTGCGAAAATATGGTGAGGGAAATTTGCCATGTATTTCCTACGATATTTCCTATGTAATTTTCTAAATATTTGTCCCTATTGTGTAGTACATTTGTTTAAAAAATTAGAGCTTTTTTGTCGTCACAAATGTATAGCAACATTGTCGAATTTTTTGCAGAAATAGGCTATTTGCTTAGTGTTAGAGTGTTTCTAGGTAGAGGGTGGGATAACTATTGTATGACTTTCAAAAATCTTGAATCAAAGTCGCCAATTGAGTTGGTGACTTACCTATTTTTGTTTTTTATCTCACACTCTACCTAGAAACACTCTAACACCAAGCAAATAGCCTATTTATGCAAAAAATTCAACATTGTCAAAATTTGTGACGTTTTTTTTCGTAGGAAACTTATGTACCAAATGACCACTTTTCTAGTAGTGTCTGATATGTGGTTGTGATCAAATAAGAAACTTACTTGTTTTGTTTTCTTGATCGGTTGTGTTGAACCATCTTTTCCGAGCTTCTTCTTCACCTTTGAGACCAAGAAACTCTTAATCGATTCAGTGTTGCCATTATTACTATTATTATTACTATTACTATCAGATAACTCATCGGATAAGTTATTTTCAGGATCAGCCCGAAGCAAGTCAGCAAGAGTTATTCGCTCTCCACTCTTCCTAACCTTAGTCGAATCCTTCACAGCATTAACATCATCTTCTTGATGTTTGTTAAGTTTGGCAACTTCATCACATGGTGAAAGATTTTGCATCTCAACATGATCAAACACATTGTGATTAGAAACTTTCCGCACCAATGGACTTTCAATATCTTCATCATGATCATCACCATCATCATCCAAGAACATCTCTTGATTATTCATAAAGGTGTCCTCATTCAACTTAAAATCACGATAAAGATCCACCCCCAATGTGCCTATAGCGAGTATACCATCGTTCCAGCCGTCATATGCACCGGCTAAAGCTTCATTTTTAAGAAGTGTAACCTTGTCATAATCATCATCCTTCTTAGCAGCGTTATGCAGAAACTGACGACGAACCCAACCGAAGATCTGTGTGTTAACATGCAAAATGAAGTCATCAATTATGATATATATAAACTTAGTTATAACATGTAGCTAACTAATGAATATTAAGCATTGAATACCTTCATTTTTCTTGTGTTTTGAATGAAGTTTAACTAATTAGCTGATGAGGACTAAATATGAATATAGAATGTGTTGCATATGGTGGCGACAAACAGATGATAATCAATTAATCATAAGGTTAGGTAAAATAAGGACCAAAGTTGTAGAGGGGCTACCGTAGCAAGAGTCTTAAATGGTGACACGTATATTGTACCAAAACTTTTCGCTTTTTTTTTCTTCTTATTAACTTCATCGAAAATAGTTAGTTAATGTTATCGTTATAGCTAAAATTCACACTATTGGCGGGTACTGATTAAGACTTACGACGTGACACCCTAAATCTATGTGTTCTATGGATAGGATATTGACCAAATTGTCGTTTGGTTACCTTCTTTTTGAACATCGTTTTTTCGACTCTACCTTTTCTTTGAACGGCGAGAAATGACGTTTCAACCACCGTGACAACGGGCGTTGTTGCCAAGGTCGACTAATTAGCTGATGCCAGCCCTTTGGTTCTCCCAGATGAGCGGAAACCCGACCTCCACCCGCCCGAACACATGGCAGTGGAATGATCGGTAAAACATCGCCTCTCATCTGAGTTGAACCGGCGCCAAGTGTATTCGCTCTTCACCTAGATGCTGCGGAAAATAATAGAGAGAGCGACTTGAACTATCTCCAGTAATATGATGCTTCAGTTCTGACTCGAACCCCCCTTCCCCTATGAAGACACCGAGTCTCGAACCGACGACCTCTCCTAGAAGCAAATGGGTACAATTAAGCCAAAAGGCTCATGGTGATTAGTAAGTCAATTAAAACAATAGATCAATCAAATTTTCACAATGTGGGTAAAGTAGAAGAAATTAATTTTTCTACCCACCTTACGCCGGTACCGTACACGACATAATAAAGTATAGGCTACAGTTAACCCAATTCATTTCCGAACTAAATTCACGCCGGAACATAAAGTAATCCAAATTCATACCGTTGGAAACCTGGTCGGTGGAATAGCCACCAACCTTTGAAATTAAGTGTATGTACAATGACCTTCATCGCCGCTAAAGAGAGATGACACCAAAACATCAAAACGGGTCGGGTTAACCCAAGGTATCATGCCCATAAGGTGCATGATTGTGTTGGGTCTGTCTAACGGCATTTTTTTGACTCGGTGTGAATTGGGTGGGTATATTTTAATCAGGGACCAATGGATCACTTATGACTTCAGCCGCTATCCTAACCCAACATGTATGCACGTATTCGTGAAAAAAAAAACACCAAAGGACTAAAGTATCATGGACTGATTTATCATTCTCGAGTACTTAGTATTTGGGATTGCTATATTAATTGATGATAATATTAGAAAAGAGACAGTTTCAACACGGCCTAAAACGGGTTGAAACTTATTATTTTTTTTATTTATCTAATGTCGTTTTAAGGTCTAGGATTAATCAACGAAGTATTGTTTCTTGTTTTTTACAGAATAAAATTCATTGAAAACGGTCAATGAAATTTATTTTTTCATTTGAAATTTTCAGACCTGTTACCACTCGTTTTCAGTAAAAATACTAAGTAATCCTTAGTATTGACACGCACCAGCAAACATATTTGCCAACACAAAACTCTCTAACTCTCTTTGCATTTGTTCTAAATTCTTGCAAGGTATTCTTTTAGGTTTAGAGGTCTTTTCCGGCAATACACACAGCTCCGGCTATTGCACCCTGGGAAAAACGTGTTCTCTTACGAGACCTGAAATTTGTTTTAAGAGCCCCGTGTCGAGCACGATCCTTAGCCAAATTTTACTTCCTATCTCACTTTTCATAATGCTTTTCTTTTATTTCAGTTGCATTTGTACTTGTAATTTATTGTTTTCCTTTGCTTATTGTATTGTAATTAAGAATAAAATTGTTTAATTATTTTTATACGCGAAGAGTTTCTACATATATACCCGTTGAATGTTTTTAGCAAACTTGTAGGAATATATAAATCTTAAAACAAACAACGCCATCAAAAGTTGTATAAATATATAAAGTCATGACCGTTACATATATTTATCTTCAAACATACAAATCACTCCCCAAACATTACACCATACAAGCTTGGACCGAGCAAGCATACATTACATGAGGTGCAATGCTAGGGAATAGATAGAGGTGGTTACACGCTAATCATAAAATCAAAAACATTTGAAAAATATTTTATAGGACCACCCTACAAACTTACTTACTTGAGCCAGGCCCTAACAAAATGATGCGCCCACATGTTCATCGGAGTCCATTGATATTGAGGGCCCAAAACTTTTAAATGTTCTGGTTTTGGGCCACAAGGGTGCATTCAATGAAACGGTTATATTGATGCACTCTCATTACAATATTTGTGGTTTACAAGCATGATTTCCGTGATTCACTTCAAACTATACAACCAACACATCACACGACATATAACTTGAACACCAAATTAGTTGAAGGATACTTGATCAAGGTCGTATTCAACACGAGCACGACGACAACTTTTTCATCTCACTTATCTCCAACTCTGGACCACCATTGACATCGATTTTTAACCCCTTTAGCGTCACGGTATCCCCATTCCTAGCATCATGGTCCAAACTCTTCTTAGACACCACAGAATAAATTTCCTCTAATAACTTAAAAAAAGCAGCTTCCACATTGTCACCAGTGAGGGCAGACGTTTCAAAGAAATACAAACCCTGATTCTCAGCAAACTCCACCGCGTCCTCGGATGGAACTGCCCGCTTATCTTCAAGGTCAACTTTATTGCCTATCAAAGCAATGACGATTGAATTATCTGCGTGGGCCCGAAGTTCTTCAACCCATCTTGCAACGTGATCAAATGACTCCCTTTTGGTTATATCGTACACTAACATTGCCCCCAATGCTCCTCTGTAGTATGCACTTGTTACCGCTCGGTATCTATAATTAACCCATAAATTATGTTGTTAATTATCTCAAAATATATGATATTAAGATAGGAATAATTTAAAGTTAATAATAGTTAACTAAAGGGAGGTTGAATAAATAAATTATAATCCGAATGGGGCCTAAACAGGATGGCATGAAAGGCATATGGAAATGCCAACAATGCTACATCATTCATGCTGTCTATAAATGTTTTATATGATCACAATTAGTTCTTAGTGTTATGTTTATATATAAGTAATGAAATATATATTATCACGTTAGATATTAGATGTCTTATAAACATCTTCTATCTAATTAAGTCATGCCATGAGCTTACTAGTTTAACTAGGGTTTGAAATCTAACACTATATAAAAACATAGACAACACAAAAATTGTGGGATTGGATTTAACCTAAACGGGTCCGTGTCAGTTTTTGGTTTGATTCGTGACCGAACACGTTCAGCTAATCGGTTCAGGTTCAAGTGAACTTTCAAGAGTTGGCCTATTTATTTATTTATTTAGAGAAGAAGAACGTGTATTGTTATTTATAATGGACGTAATTAGGTGAATCCACACCTTTTAGTTAGCGGGGGCCTAAAATGGATCATGTTAAAACAGGTCACGTGTGACCGGTTGAACAAGTTGGGTCAGAAAATTACAATAATTTGTAGCAAGACCATTAGTGGCGACTCACATGATTTCTTGTAGTGAATACTATCAACAACCAAACCACAGTAATTACATATTAACCGCACATAACATTAGAATGTCAAAATTTAATAAGGCATTAGTTGGGGACTTGGGTCCAAGCTTCCAGCGCCCCCACTAGTCTTCAATGTTTTCATCATGGGTCCGTTCGTATATCCCACATGAAACTATGGCTTGATTTAGTCAAGAGTTATAAAGGAATTTAAAAGGTGGTGTTATGATTAGTTCAAGGATGTTAGTGTTAACTAGATATACCTCCATCTTTTTTTTTTTTAATATTTGTTTTGGGACATATATGTTTTAGTGGTGGTTTGGTAATACTAGGGAAGATCATGAGTGGCATGGGTAAATGAAGACGTCAATGTCAAACGAAAGCCAACCACATCGGACCAAACAAGGGCGAAGCTTAGTGAGGGTCAGGGATGCCTCAGCCCCCACTGGTTTTTGGCTCGGTAGTGTAAATTTCCCTTGTTTTATCCAAAAAAAATATATTTTTGAGTTCGGCACCCACCGATTTGAAAAAAAAAAAATTGGGTCTCGCGACTTTCGACTTCCACCATCCAAAAGTTCAAGCTTCGCCACTGTAACCCAAGCAAAGTCATCGGGAGAGCCAAGTCGAACAAATATAGAACCAAAATGGATGATTTTGTGTGGTTGAGAGCGGGGAAAAGGGGTGTGGGAACACCGCCCCAGCCATGAGGGATCTGCAATTTTTTTAATCCCTGCAAAGCCCATACCCATTCCGACAACCCTTATAGCTTATTAAATTTAGGCATGCAAAGGGCCTGCCAGAAATTAATAGCTTGGCCTCATTGGTTTTTCCAAGTAAATGAAACTCTATTAAGTCTAGTTTGCATATCTGTAGTGGGGGCTTAATTCCCTTCCGACTAAGTGAATGCTAAGTGTGCAAAAGGCTTGTGAGCTACTCAGGATTATCTTGTTAGATAACTTAAATGAGTTTGAGCTTAGCCTTAGTTTTTATTGAGGCTCATTTAATAAACAAGCTCAAGCCGAGCTTCACGTATTAAGCTTATTTAATATATTCTCTCTCTATGTGTGTATACAGTAACTAATATTATATTGAAAATTATTATATATTATATAAAGTTAAAAGTATAAACAAATAGGTAAATAGTTATAAAAAATATTATAAAATTACGACAAAATCAATAATTAAAAAACGAGTCGAGCATGAGCATGAGCATGCAAAACTACTCATGAGTTGAGCTCGAACTTTATAAATAAAGCTCTAAAGGAAATGAACCTGAGTCCGAGCACTTTTAAATTAAAACTAGCCAAACTCGGCTCGCCTCCTTTACATTGAATCCGACCCAATGTCAAATTGTTAATGCTTATACATATTGTAACACAATCAATTTGGATTGATTATAAATAACACTTAGCACCATTCAGGTTTTGGCAATGTTTTCTTAAAGTTTAAATTTCATCCATTATATTTTAAATAATATATGTATTTAACCCGTTTAATTTTTATTTGGTTTGATTTTTCTCTAATAATTTGGTTTCATAAATCAAAGACTTTAAAAAAAAACTAAATACCCAGGTACGCCTTGTTTTTACTCGACGTTCCGGTATACATTTTGTTTAAAACAGATTTGTTTGTATTCATTGTTGTACATTTATAATCACACTTAATCACCCATAAGAGAGTAGAGTCACAATACTATGCAACGGAAGTAAAATACCAATATAAAAAAAAAATATTAAACAGGTCATGTTTGTGTCAATCTGTGAATAGAAGAAGTCATCAAGAGTTAAATTTTTTATTTCAAAAACACGACCAGTTTAACAACCGTCTTTAACCAAAGAAGTACTATCATGAGCAACTTTAAGCTCAGTGATCGGTTGCATTTTGATGACAGATAAAAAAAGAGAGTGCAAGACATACCTTTCTTGACCAGCAGTATCCCAGATCTGAGCTTTAACAACCTTAGACTTAATAGTCAAAGTCCTGGTCTGAAACTCAACTCCAATTGTGGACTTAGAATCAAAACAGAACTCATTCCTCGTAAATCTTGACAACACTTGTGTCTTCCCAACAGCTGAATCACCGATCACCACAACCTTATACACATAATCTATCCTCTCTTCACCATTACTCCTCCCCACTACTGCCACATTACCATTACCGTTCATCTCTGCATTCATTTGAAAACAAGTAGTAGGTGTGTTTTTGTTTTGGTTGTTGTTGTTGTTGATTGGAGTCTGTTTTTAAGGAAAGAATGTAGTCACTTTGTTGGGTTTATATCTTTATATTATCACTAATTTAGCCGAAATACCCGCCAACACTAAGTTTTACTAAACTGCCCTTTGCTTTTTTTATGATGTGTTTTGTTTTATTTTAGTTTGTTGCTTTTATTATTGTTGTGTTGTATTGTATTATTATTATTATTATTTTAATATTATTAAAGTTAATGGATTTCCTGTTTAGCAGCTTTTATGCTATGGCAAATGAGAACCACATATGCAACACGAGTTTAATTATTTCTTCTTGAACAATATATGAAGATTGAAGATACACAAAGTTAAATACACCGAGGCATGGTTCGATCTGGAGGGCAACCCGGTTTTACCCAGTTGTTGCCTCGGCGAGTTTCTCGTGTGGGGGCAGTATTGTTTCCGGGCGAAGGTCAATTTTCGCGGCGGTCGGGGCCCGATAGAACATCGCGTTCGCGGGCGGAGCTGACGGGTAACGTCTTAGACGAAACCCGGTGACCAATTCGGTCCAGTACGTAGAAAGTCACCCTTAAAAAAATATTAAAACAAGAACTAACTTTTTAATGATAAGAAGAAACAAGATCGTTTAAACGGTATAAAAAAAAAATAAGCAATACATATTTCTTTTGAATACTTTAGTACTATGGATGAAATTATAAATATATAAGACTTTAGGATATACTCTAACACCACCATGGGTTAAACATGTCATGTGAAGTTACGTATTAAATACCACTCCCTTCTAGGTGCTAAGAGTGTTAAAAGAGTTATTCTTTAACATGTTAACGGACGTGAAAGATTCTTTGGTGAGTCATTTACACACACAATAAATTTAATATTAATTTTAGAGGAACATTAATGGAAGGCCATTTTTAGGGTCGTTAAGGTGATATGTGTGTTAAAGATGTCTATGTGGAATGAATAGGGTAACAGTATATCCAATGGGCCATAGGGGGGAACGGGGCCCTCCTGGCAAAGTCAAAGTTGTCAAGCATCACCCAACCCCCTTTGCCATGTCAATCACACCCAAAGTGTGGTTGTCAATCGTTTGCTTGTTGCTGATCGGTGAAGTTTTTGAAGGTAGCCGAGTGGATAGCGACGGTGTTGCCCAACAGAAATTTAACCGTGCTCCCCCTTACCATGGAGTGCCCCGACTGTGAGTTGCACTTCTAAAAATATATATAAAAGATATGTCGTATTTTTATTGAAGCATAGATAGTTTGACTTATGAATTGAAACCGGACACAAAATGATTTTATTTTGTTAAGCAAATGACTGTTCGTTAATTGATTCTAGTTTAGATTTTAATTTTCTTTTGTCATGATTCATTTTATAAATATGTTTTTAAAAATACATATTTAAACCTGTAGATGTAATTATAATTATATCAAGTATAATGTTATTAAGATACAAAGAAATGTAGCACCGACAAAAGATTATTCGGTGGAAAACCAAAAAGACAAAAACGAAAGTGGTAATGTCTGGCAAATGTACACAAGTCATTAAAGACCGTCAAATCAAAAGCATGTTTTTGGTCCTGCATCCTGGAGCCCAATGGGTCATCTCAGCCCATTTTCTCCCTCTTGACACGCCGTTAGGTGCACAGCCACAAACAGGGTACTGGGTCGTTACGGGTTTGGTTAACAAGATCAAAGACCGGGTATGGTGATACCTATAGAACCATGTTTCGGAGAGGAACTGATCGGGTTTTTTGGTTTCGCATCTGAGTTTTTTCGGGTTTTGACCGGTTTAGGTCGGGTAGGGAATAATCAGGTTTTAATACCCAATTTCAAATTATTTTTCAGGTATGGTTTAAGGGAAAAGTTCAAATACATAGTCTCTTAAAAATATTAAGCTTTGTTTGAACTCATTCCAGCTGCATTGTAAGCGTCTCATTAAATTTACGATCTTAGTTTTTTAAGTTTTCGCTTTCGGATTTTTAACTTGTAGATTTAAAATCTTTGTTAGATCATTGCGTCTTTTCATTTGGTATTGTGTCTTTTCTTTATGTTCGTCAGTGGGGTCTTCTTTTTGCAATTCATTGCTTTTTTTTTCCTCGCGGGTTGTGTTATATTTCTCAGTATTGTGTTGTCTTCTAGGATCTATTGTTTTTTTTTCTTACCCTTCTAATTTATTTTATCCTTTGGAGGATAACTTAACTCAAAGTTTAATACTTGGTTCTTTTGTGTAGCTCTAGTTGTATATTATGCAATAAAACTTTTACAATATCAAGGTGAAGAGATATGCTCCTGGACCCACCCAAGGGCCCGGGCAAATACATGTGAGCACCTGTAAAGCCAATAAAAATGATGAAAGGAAGGTTTCGCGGTCTCCACGCGACACCTAGGACCTACCAGGTACAATGAGACAACAAGGACAATATGAAAGGGAAGTCTGACCAATGAGATTGGAGGATGCCCTACTCCACGATCTCCCTCTTGAGCCCGTCGTTAGGTGCACAAACAAGGTATTGGGTCATACCGGTTACAGGTATGGCTAACAAGGTCAAAAACTGGGTATGGCAATATCCATTGTTATGTATAGAACCTGGTCCTGGATAGGTTTTTCGGTTTCGCGCCCCTACTTTATCGGGTTTTGACCGGTTTAGGTTGGGTAGGGAATAACCAGGTTTTTTTATATCCACTTCCATATTATTATTTTTTTTTTTTTCTGGTAGGGTTTAATACTTAGCTTTTTCGTACAGCTAGTTGCATAATGCATATGATGCAATAAACTTTGACAATGTAATGGGTTTAACATGAAGACAATTTACAATTTGAAAGCATTTCAACATATTAATTGTAGTTAGATGGGACATGAGGTGGGTTCTAGCTCGCAGATTGCTATTCATTGGTCAAGTTAGTCTCAATACATGTCGATGTGGATTATAGGTGCATGTCAATGTAGATCATGAGTGTGATGTGTGCATGCATGTGTATATAACTATCAGGATCGGTTAAGCACTTTTTAAAAGGTTAAAAGCAAAATGAAAATTTGTAGCATTTTTTTATTTAAAATTAGTTTTCGATTTTCATTGTTAAAACATCCAAATCAAGTTATAAGAATGCCAATTTCAATATGTGTACTCATAAATAATAGTATATGCGTTTTCAAGGGCGAAGGATAATGTGACATACTGGTGTTTACATATATATAACTTCAAACGAATTTTATCATATGTTAGTGCTAGGAACGAAAAGTGTCACGGTTGAGTGAGCAAAACGGCTGATAAGTCTAATATTTCTAAGGGACTGTTTGGCAACTTCTGAATGGGTAAGCGTTGAATCGGTAAGAGGTCTGAACCATTAAGTGATGAACCAGTAAGAGGTTTGAACCACTCAGTATAATGTTTACCCATTCAGAGGAAAATGTCTGACCGATTCAGACATCTATCCCATTAAAAACTCATTAAGAGCTGAAACGAACAACCCTTAATTATACGTAAAAAGGAGCAAAATGAAAGTCAGAAACCTGGAAGTCCTACATGGTGGCCACATTTATATGGGGTATTTTCAAAGAAAATTTATGGGTGTTTACACTTAAAGATGGAAGGAGAGAAAAAACGTGGAAAAACAAGAAGGAATATACTAGATTCAGATAGCATACATGTAAAAACCCATGTCTCAGTGTCACGTAGGCTGCCACATCATCAAAGTGGTGTCTCACTATTCTTGAGACATGGGTGGCGTGTGCAGACATGAAAAACTCATGTCTCAAGCATTTAATATTTTTTTTGTTTTCTAATTTTATTTGTAATTAGTTTTATAAAACTAATAAATAAATAAAATAATGTTCAAATAAATACTAAATTATATAAAAAAATTACAAAGCATCCTAAAATAAAAATTACAAAGCGTCCTAAATAAAAATAAAAATTACAAACCATCCTAACTTAAAATAAAAATTACAAACCATCCTAACTTAAAAAAAATTTACAAACCATCCTAAATTAAAATAAAAAATTACAAACTACTCGTCCTGTCCGTTGTTCCAGATATATTCGATCAAGTCGGCTTGTAGATGATGATGGATGTGTTCGTTACGTAACGCGAAATCGTTTAACTCTTGTTGCGCTAGGTCATCCGGAATAGTATTCTCCTCCACCGCATTTTCATCGAACTCACAAATAGCTCGGCCTTCATCTTCGATGATCATGTTATGTAGCACGATGCAAGCATACATACAATAACGTATTTTTTTGTTGTGAAAGCACGTGCTGGGTTTGCGATGGTGTGCCATTTTGCTTGTAGAACCCCAAATGTTCGTTCGATATCCTTTCGCGCCGCTTCTTGATACTTAGCAAATTTCTGTCTTTTTTCGTCGTGAGGGTGCTTAATACTTTTAACTAGTGTAGAATAGGTTGGGTATATTAAATCCGCAAGATAATACCCGTGCTTGTACTCAACCCCCGAAACAGTAAATTTTGTATCCGGACCGGTTCCTTTTCTAACATCATCAAACACCAAAGACTGATTGAGAACATTAAGGTCATTATTGGAACCGGGAACACCAAAAAAGGCATGCCAAATCCATAAGTCTTGTGACGCGACAGCCTCTAAGATTATTGTTGGATGACCGTGATCGCCGCGATAAAACATGCCACGCCACGCATTAGGGCAATTTTTCCACGGCCAATGCATGCAATCGATGCTTCCGATCATCCCTGGAAAACCATGCTTCTCGTGATGGTGCTGATACAACTTCTGGATATCATTGGAGTTTGGTTTGCGCAAATATTTTTTGCTGTAGATCTTGACAACACGCTTGCAAAACTTATACAAGCAGTCACGTGACGTTCTTTCCGACATCCGTAAGTACTCATCCCACGAGTCGGATGTCGTTCCGTAAGCTATTTGCCGCAACGCTGACATGATTCTTTGGTAAGTTGTGAACCCCCGTTTGCCTCTAGCATTGTACCGTAATGTAAAATACGGGTCACAACTCGCCAAATCATCGGCAATACGTACGAACAATCAACGACTCATTCGAAACCGCCGCCTAAACATCTCGTCCGTATACACCGGGTGATCGGCAAAGTAATCTCTAATTAATCGCTCACGTGCACCTACACGTATGTTGTAAATAAATTTAAAAAATATATTTGAAGAAAAATTATACGTTCCAAAAAAAAATAGTTGCTATATATATATTTGAAGAAAAATTATACGCTTACCCTAACGGTCTCTGTTTAAAGCCGCTTGCCTAATTCGCGGTTGCGAGCTCACTTCGTCTTCCTCCGCCACGATTAATTGTGCCGCTTCCCAAATTGCGTTAACAAAAATCTGGTTTTCATCGCTCGACGAAGATGAGGAATCATCCAATGGTAGGTATGACATTGTTTGTTATTTTTTTAAAGAAAGTAGAGAGGTTTTTTTGTTGGTTTTGGTTGATTTATGGGGGTTTATTTGGATGGTTTGGGTTTATATTGTTGATTGGTATTTAAAAAAAATATATATATATACTCCCTCCGTCCTAATTTAAATGTCTCACTTCAAAAAACACACATTTTAAGAAATATTTTGTTTGTATGTGGTAAAATGACAATAATATCCTTAAAAGTGGCGATTGTGTTTTGTCTTTTATGAGCAAAACTGGAAATTACATTTCTATTTTTGGAAATGGACATTTAATTTGGGACAAACAAAAAAAGGGAAGTAGGACATTTAAATTGGGACGGAGGGAGTATAAAACTAGCCGTTAGTCGAAATAGCCGTTGGAATTTAAAAAAAATCGTTGATTGGGCCGTCCCATACGTTCTTGGGGAGACGGGGGAGGGCGAGACGGGGCAAAGGACGGCACTCCGGGGCGGTGTAGCATTTGGGACGGGGCAGAATTTTGGGGACAGGGGTGTGCTCACGTCTGCTCACCTAATAGCCTAATATGTGATATGTGTGTACTTTGGCGGAGATAAAAAGCCTCGGATCTTTGTGGCTTGGGAATCAGGCGAAGATGCAGACTCTTACTTGATGTAAGAGATGTTTGGTGTAACTTTGATGTACAAAATATGGGGGTTTAATGTTTGTATCTGTACGAGTGTATGTTTTGGTTGGAATTCTCATAGGAGGCTATGGCCCAACTGTTCAAGATGGGAGACAATTCGGCTTGGGCCCATTTTTATCAGGGGTACAATTTTTTTTAGAAAAGTATAAAGGGATAGGGAGTCTAATCTTGGCGAAAGCGGCATCTCTATCCCTCTTTTCAACAATCCTGGCGTCAACTGGTTCTAGCGCTAAGGAAGCATCCGCCACCTGCGGAACCAAGTGGCGGAACTTACTCCGCATAAGGGACCAATAAACACGTGATCCAACCTCATCCACATCATTACCTCAGGAGAATAGACGCGCGTGTGCGCACGCGCGGAATATTCACACAAAACCAGCTTTTGGTACAAGGTACGGAATATCAAAGATCAGGAATATTCAATCAGATCTGGGGCAGAGCATGCACCAACCAAATGGCGACACGTGTCACAGTCAATCCAACCACCGCTGACATGAACGTCGACTTGACTGCTCTCATGCTTCCACCATGCTGCCGCCTACAGCAACCCTGCAGACATGCTTACTTGTTGTCAGACGTCGCGTCAGACGCCAGCAGGTAAGTCAACCATACCGTGTCAGACAACATGCCTCCGACGTCCTATCAGGGGGCGCCACGTGTCGACTTGGCAGAGTTGGTCAACAACTCGTGACGTCAGCAAGCATGGTCCAACTTTTCCCGCCATTTTACTGGCCCAGTTGCATCAGGCCCAAGTCAAAGCCCAGATTTGATATCCCCTTCGTGGGCCGTTACACTAGGCCCACGAGTTCTCCTATAAATAGAAGACATCAACTCCTTTGCAAAGAATCCGAAAATCATCACTTGTATTATAGAGCTAGGTTCTTCTTGTAATACTTTGTAACTCTAAAGTAATAAACAACCGGCTCTTCACAGTGGACGTAGGTCGAACTTGACCGAACCACTTACATCTTCGTGTCTTTACTCTCACCACACACACACACTCACTCTTACTTTATATCTCGGGTTTAATCTACGGCTTGGGTAAAGGATTGTACTTGGATAAACGTAAGTATTAACCCCTCGGGATTAGTGATAATCTCCGAGATACTTATTGTTTCTTCAAAATCCTATATGTATATGTGTGTGTCTGTGTTTTTAAATAGAAAACTCATTTAACACTTAAAAATTGAGTTCAATAATAATCAATTTAAATCATAATTATTAACTCAAAGCCCAAAAAATTTATAAGCTCAATACCTATTTAACCTACTAAATAAAAAAAAACAATGTTATTCTTTATATTCAGAGTTAATATTATTTGACACATCACAAAACTTTAGTGACCTTGTAGATGTTTTGGAGCATATAAACGAAGAACGCTATTTCCCAAATGCATACATTACATGTAGAATATTATTGACCATTCCAGAAATGAGTCTTTCAAAATTAAAGTTGATGAAATCATACTTATGATCCACAATGTCCCAAGAAAGACTTGACGGTTTAGCGATGATAGCTATAAACAAAAAAAATCTTAGATTGTATAAACTATGAAAAGGTGATCCACCAATGCTAGGAGTGCTTCACGAATTGTTGGTTAGATATTAGCCTTTTATGGTATGAAATTTCACTCATTCTAATATTATTATTTTGCTAATTGTTATGTTTATTGCTATAGTATTGATCATACATAAAAATGAGTTTAAATTTATGGAGTAATGGAAATAAATAATCCCAACTATTGACTATTGGCCAATAACAGTCCCAACTACGAAAATCACCAATATTGGTCCCAACTTTCGACATATTGGAAACCAACGGACCCAAACTAACGGAGTTAGCCTCCGTTAGTGTGATGCTGACGTGGCATGCCACGTGGGATGCCACGTAGGATGTCACGTATGATCATTTTGCCACGTGGCATGCCACGTAGGATCATCTTGCCACCTAAGTATGCCACGTCAGCATCACACTAACGGAGTTAGCCTCCGTTAGTTTGGGTCCATTGGTTTCCAATATGTCGAAAGTTGGGACCAATATTAGTGATTTTCGTAGTTGGGACTGTTATTGGCCAATAGTCAATAGTTGGGATTATTTATTTCCATTTTTCCTAAATTTATTTAATTTGTTAAAGCCTAAGGGGCATAATTTTTAATGGTTTGGATAGGATACGTAAATTTTCAGAGACGCCTCTAAGAATTATCATGTGGTGTATTCTAAATGTTGTGCATGAATAATTAAAATTGAATTGGACGGGTCAAACAAGTCGAAATAATCACTTAAAAGAATTTTATCCTATGTTTAAGCAACATCTGACCTTTGGTATTACTTTTTGGATTATATGACGATCGATAAACGTAGAATTCATCGGGCTGGCATGGCTTTTTCCATGTTGCTGCCTCCAGCTGTGAAACACTGAAGCCATATATTCCATAGACTTGACATTAAATGTCAACCCCTTTATATTATTATAAGGGAAAATCACGAAAATAGCCGTTGACTTACCCCACTTTACGAAAATAGCCAGCTGAACCGACTCTGTTGGACATTCGATTCACCTTAACAGACTCCCAAGACCTTTGAGATAAACAGCCATTAAAAAGTTTCCACGTGTCCCTAAATCCTCCGAAACGTCTTTGAGACCTCTTGACGCTGTCGTGTCCTCTCCCAAGATCTGGGAGACGTTCCAGCTGTTTTCGGCTCATGGCTTGAGCCGACTACCATTTTGTCAGTCGGCTTACCTGGATCCGTCTCGTAGAAGGCTCATTAGCAGGCAAAGACGGCTCCTCGAGACTCTTGGTGAGTTCGGAAACGTATTCAGTATGTCAGATGTCCTATGCCCGATGTGACCGGGTTTAATCTTTTCCTCCGAAAGTTTTTTCTGTTTTTTATTCTTCTTATTCTTGTGTTTGTTATTTATATTAAATAAGTTAAAAAAAAATAAATAAATGTAATCGTTCGATTTGTCGTATACCTTAATGTGAAGTGGGACGTCGTAAATGGAGGCTTGAATATGTCGTTGATTCAAAAAGTTGAAGGTGTCTTCTTGAAATCGAATGAAGCATGTCTTATCTTGTTATATTATCTTATCTGGCGGATACGTTTCAGGTTTTGGCAATTTCACGTTTATCATATAAAATTCCTGATTTAAATGTGCCTTTTTTTAAACCACACAACTCCTGACATAAAATGTGTTTTCAAACCAAAACGCAAGCTGTTCTAATGAAAACGCAAGCCTTTAAAATAAAAACGCAACCAGATATATTTCGCGACTAAGACTTAATGAAACTGGAGTTGGTGAAATTGTGTTTGTCAGATTGTTTCTCTTATAAAGTAGAAAGATCTAGTAAAACACGTTATGTGCCATCATGTGTCAGTGAGAATTGTAGATGGATTTGGGCATATTCCTTCAACGGTTGTAAAAAGTTGTTTGTTAAACACTTATAACACATGTTCCAAGACTCAAAGTCACCCTCATCTTCGTCAAGCTAAGCCGAAAGTGGTTGTGAACATATTAAAAGACCAACTGAGAGATAGTGGTCGTGTGTATCGTCTTAATGAAATTGTCGTAGATTTTCGACAAAGATTTCACGTCTTCGGACGGTTCCCACATTTTTTTTATAAGTTTATTGTTTTTTATAATATGATTGTTTTTTATAAGTCTAAAAGTAAATATAAAAACATTAAAACATTTCATTAAAAATTAATAATAGGAAAACATAAAAAAGGCTAAAAAAAAATACATAACAAAGAAAAAAAACTCAAAGTTGGTGTCGCAACAATCGCCATGCCTCCACATGTTCGAAATTGTAGCCGTATCGAACCCCATACTCATACTGAGTGAATCCGATAGCCAACTCTTCATCAAGCTCCGTGTCTTCGGTAACCTCTTTCTCGTATAAGGTGTTCCACAACTCACATTTGATGTTGAGGTCGCCCCACTTGAACTGGAGGTCACGGACGGTCTTGGTGGTGTTGGTGCCAACGTGTTCAACGAAGTCGCTAAACACCCGAGCCCAAAACCCCTCCGGGGGGAAGGCTGACCCATCGTCTCGGGGGGGGAAGCAGTTGAATTTCCGGGTCATTCGAGGCGTCCTTGTGGCAAACCACAAGGGCCATCTCTTCCTCTTCGGTCCATGTGATCATATTTTTGGCGGATGTGTGAGTTTAAAAAGTTGTTTTAATCGGTTGTGAGAGTTTTTAGTTTTAACCACTGTTATATTTATACACAAATTTTGCACACGCTAATTAATGTGACGGTATTTAATGCGACGCTTCCCAAAACCGTTTCGGGAACTCTCAAAGTTTTTACACACTGAACCCACAACAATTACTTACAAAAACTGAAATATTACACGAAAAATATATTTATGTTTTTTTAAATATTAATGTTTTTATTAGTCCAAATATTATTACACTGAACTATTACACGAAAGTGTTGTAATACTAAATGTCTAACCAACTATTCAAGACTAGATCCTAATGTTAGATGTTTCCTGGTTTGAAGCATTCTTTCCAATGGTGTATGTGGGAGGCGAACGGACTTGACACGTCAACCACCGATACATAAATTTGGGAGCCGCACGAACTTGACACTAATGTAGACCACCACATCATCGATGCATTCTACACGGGTTAACCCACGCGCAGATGCAACAACGATCCAAGTAGCTGTACGCAGATGAAACAACGATCCAAGTATAATCTAACCGAACAATATATTTTTAACCCGGTCGGCTTCGGTTGGAAAAGTGCAGGATTTATAAATAAAAATGACATTCATCTGAAATTTGTAAGGTTTGATATGAATTTTTAGTATGAATGATTGAGAGTGGGTACAAATTTTGTGAAGTGAAATGAAATATGACGACTTTTTGTTCTCTGACGGTTACTGATATGCCTTGGAAACCGTCTCTTCGTTTGATTTCCCATTGTTACCCGTCAAAGTTTATGAATATTTATTATTTATTATTTATTAATAATTTATTAAAACAGTGTCAAAGCAAAACGGTGAATGACGATTCGGAGGTGATGAGTTGGGTATCAAAAATTATTAAACGCAAATTCAAAAATTATTAAACGCAATTGAAAATTTGAGTTTCATTTAATTAATGTGTTCCATAAATTATACTGATATTCCCCATAAATATTTTACATTTAATAACGACTTTTAGACGCTGACGGGTTACCGATATGCCTTGGGAAATCCTCTCTTTGTTTGATTTCACCTCCTTACCATCAATTTTTTTAAATATAAATTGAAAACAACGTATCAGAGCAAAACGGTGAAGGACGATGCCGGAGCTGATGACTCGGTTATCGTAAATTATGAAAGGCAAATGCAAAAGTTATTAAACGCAAATGAAAAAATGCTGATTACTCAAACGCAAATGCAAAACTTATTAAACGCAAATGCAAAAATAGTATAACATTTAATAAATGTTCTATATAAATTATATTAATATTGTCCATAAATATAAATTATATGTTTAAATTTAAAAAATATTCACAACATTTTAAGATCAACATCTGTTGTCTCCTGACTCGGAGACGCCACTGGAAAATCATCATCCAAAATGTTATCACGAAACAACATTGCTAGCCTACGTCTCATATGTTGTGCAGCTTGAATGCAGTCTTCATCTTGATTAATCTGTTCTAGATTAATCAACCTTTCAAGAAAGATGCAGACCCAAACCCCACAATCACCGTGTTTTCCATCCTGTTGAGGTACTCCAGGCGGATAAACATTTTCGAACGGGTACCAGGAGTGATTTGGTTCCTGCTCATCTTTGTAATAATTGTTCTTCCGTAACCATCTGTCAAATGCAAAATTCATATGACAGGTACACTCTCTGGTTTCCAATGCCATTCCAAGTGAACTCGATAAACTGAAATTCCCAGAATATAATACATAATTAGAAAATGCACGTATATAACATCAATAATACCAAATTTGAAACGTGACATACCTGTCGTATACGGTTAGAGTTTTCCTTTGTAGGTTGAATACTACAAGCACCCAATGTTTACCTTTAACGTTTAAAGGAATGTACACCTGCAAAAAATAAAAAAAAAATACAATATTTTAAGAAATTTGTGGTTTATAAAAAATACACTTGCGTTTTAGATTGTGTTAGATTTATTCAACTTGAGTTTAAACAATAAATTTATTACTAATGTGAACACTATTTTCTTTAATAAGTTTTTATTATTATCGTTCTATTATTAATAAAAGTTGGTTTATTTCACTTTTTTTGCGTTTTGAAGTTTAATGTATTTGCGTTTTATATATTGATCAAATAAAGCACAACTAATTATAAAATAGTTAGAATACCTCCTCAACATCTCGGATGCATGGATACGGTGCAGAGCCGTGAAAATAATCCCCAAAGTTCGTTGTGAAAGTGCGGTTAATCAAACCCTGGTGAAAATAGGGAGGAAGAATGCTCCAGCGGTCGTCTTTCTTCCTAGATTTATACAGGTGATTTATCCACCCGAAAATATGCTGTTAAACAATGCTAATTTTAGTTACTACGTTGTGTTTATAAAATTACAAAGAAATAAAAGTATCTAAAAATATTATTGGTTACCTCGTCGCTCAACCAACCTAGACCATCATCAGCAAGCAAGGTACCCCAAAAATCTCGTGGTAGCTGATTTCCCCCGGTCAAGACGCATTTTCTTGATTCATTTTTCGGATACCAAACTTTGATCATGGCTATCTTATCTTCATCCTCTTTCGAAGTCTGCCTTCTTCTCTTTTGGTTTTTTTTGTGACCTACGTTCGGGTAAACCGTTTTAGGTCCCGGCTTTGTTGACCGTTCTGACCTTCTCAACTTGACAGCTTCGGGCTTATCACTCTGTAATTAAAATTTTAAATTAATAATTACTATATAAATTTACACGTTTAAACATTAAAACTATAATGTAGCTTTAAGTTACATCATTGGCTTCAGCCATTTTTTCCAAATTGGTGGTCTCGTCGTTGTAACCATTTGCATTGAGATACTGATTATCCTACAAAACAAATAATCAGTTAAAATGAACCGGCTTTATTTATTTATATTTACTTTTTGTTCAGTAAGCTATGTTTACATAAAATAAGACGATGACAGTAAATGATACCTCGTTAAACAAGTCACGCAACGTATTGGTTTGTTCATCCAACAATGTTTTAATCATTGATTTTAAATCACTCTGCGAATCATCAACATTATTCGACTGGTGATAATGATAACCCCCATCATTAACTTGAAGCATATCAGCTGCAGGATTGCCCTGGTGATTCTGTGTAACATTATTAATCTGCAGTTGTTGATTTCTCATTGCCATCTGGGCATCCAGGAAAGCAGAACTTGAAATGTACCAATCGGATTGCATCTCCGACTCGGTCGCCACCAGATAATTGAGAGGTTTAAAATCAACATGCTGAGTTATAAATTTGCCATTAATATTCGGGTACCATAAACAAATTGTTGTAAAACCTTGAGCATTGAAACTTACCTTAGCTGCAATCGCGAGGATGTTCTCAACAGTAGCCATAGCTAATTTTTTACATATCCCCCATCCTAGAAATCTAGGAAGTTGTTGTCGAATGAAATATTTGTTTTGCCCAATTTTAAATTCGGGAAAAATTTCAAATATCCAAATCTGCATACAGAACTTGTAAGACAAACAATCGAATTGGAATAAATGAAACAATTATTATTCTAAACAAATACCTGGAATGCCCAAATAAATCCACTAACGGCGACACTCTTTGCGTGTTTCTTTCTTCGTCCGATCAAATCATACAAATGTGGCCACAAGCCATCCCAAAAATAACTCCCCCAAGCATAGTTGTTACAAACTTCCAAATCATCAACCAAATCTATGAGTTTCGGATCAACTTGCCCATTGCTTTGGGTTCCTTTAAAACAGTGCTCTATCATCATCAAAATACAAATTCTAACACAATCATCTTCCGTTAAGGTAGTCCAATCAGAGTTAAAAAGCGACACAACATCTTCAACACACACTTTACGCGAATCGTTACGTCCAAAAAATCTTCTTCTGAAAGACTGGGGATGGTGAAGCGGTACCCAGTGAGTTACGCCGAGCTGGAGACCGGTTACTAGACAGAACTGTATAGGGCTAAAGAATATTTCTTGTTCCCCTATTCTATAATAAATACCGTCTTGTGGGTAATTTGTAACAACCTCATGTTGAATAACACCGTATAAGACGTTGCTACAGCATACCCTCGCCTCAACATCTAAAAAGTGGCCAAAACAAGTAGTCCTAAATTTGGTTTCTATGGAGCGGCCTTTATCTCCTAATTTTTGAAGTTTTTTTTTCATCTTGTCTAAAAATGTCCAAGCAATTCGGACCTTTACACTAAAATACTCCTATGCAGGCAAAATTTTTAAACACACTCAATCAACATAACCAACGAACATAAAGTTTAAAAAATGAAGTAAATTTAAAAAATAATAACTTACAAGTGGAACGTCGTCGTTGGGAATTTGTTGGTTGGCAATATTGCCATTTTGTGGGTTGGAAAGATTCATTTGCGGGCAACAAATTGGTTGCGGGTTAAAATTCTGATTCTGGATCAAACTTGTTTGCTGGCACATTGAATTAGCTGTCTGAAAATTATAATTTGCTGCCTGGTAGTTGAAGCTGTTTTGCTGGATATAATCGATACTCTGTTGCTGGTTACAAAGCTGTTGCTGGATATAATTCGGTGGGTGGATATAAATCCCTTCTTGTTGGTTGTAATTCGGTTGGAGATTCCCTTGTACCGCCCAAGTCTGATCTAGAACATATTCATCGTGATTTGTGACCTGCAGATCTCCCCTCGGGTTGTCAAACGGATTATTTGGATTCATTTGACTTGTCAAACGGGTCGGGTTTTACTATTTAAACAGGGTCGGGTCCAAATGTGGTTGTTTGGATAAACTTTGTGGTGACGTAGCACCGAAAGGTGTTGTGGTCCTTACCTGTGGGACCGGAGTTGAAGAATTTGCCGGAATTGGGATTGGTCGTAGGTGTTGAAGGAGTTCCGGAGTTGAAGGAGTTGCCGGAATTGGGATTGGTCGGCGGAGTTGAAGGAGTTGCCGGAATTCCCTTCGGACAGGGATGTGGTCCTGGTATTTTTCGGATGGGTTGTCGGTGTGGTCCCGAGATGGTTATGGGAAATGACTTGAAAATTTTGAAAAAATAATTTATTGAAGTGTCTTTGTGGCTTCTCACAATGGTAAAGAATTCTTATTGAGGTCGGCAAAGGAAACCGTATAATGTGAGTGGACGACTCGGGAACTGGGACACGATTTTAATTCTTATCCAAAGATGGGAGACGTCTTTGACTTCTTGGGATAGGGAAGCAAGGTACTTTACCCAACCCAACCAAACCCCTTTTAAATTTTATATAGTAAAATATAGTTTTTTTGAAAAAACAAGTATGTTTTTAATAATTTTGAATAAGATGTTATTTATAGAAAAATATAGTTTTCGATCTTATAACTTATTTTTTATTAATTTTTTTAATTGAATTAGTGATAATTGTTCACCACTGGAGATGGTGTGACAATCTTTGTAAATAAACATAGAGGGAGAGGCTAGGACTTTAAACGCAATTGTTTAATATTCAGACGCAAGGACTTTAAACATATAATATGCAAAATAATTTTTCCACTATTCAAGTTTTTTACCTTAAAGTTTATCATAATATAATATGCAATACAATACAATATACGTACATGTAAGATTATTTTAGTAATAGAAATTGGTACAACTCTTAATGCTATTACAATAACATGCGCTTGTTCCACGAATTGTTTTGCCTAGGATGTTGACAACGCCGTTGAAAACTGCAAACCACCACGTCCGTATAGTTATAAGTGTTGAATACAGCCTTCGCAATAATGATCTCTCCAGTAACAAGTGACGTTTTGAACTAGTTCCAACTGGAATGGGGTATCATCATATAATATGCAATACAATATACGTACATGTTATATTATTATTGGAATAGAAATTGGAACAACCCTTAATGCTATTACAATAATGAAAACAGCCATGCGCTTGTTCCACGAATTGTTTTTTGCCTAGGATGTTGACGACGAGGTTGAAAACTGCAAACCACCATGTCCGTATAGTTTTAAGTGTTGAATACAGCCTTTGGAATAATGAGGTCTCCAGTAACAAGTGACGTTGTGAACTAGTTCCAACTGGAATGGGGTACCGCATATGACACCTATCCTGATGACTTAATGATTGCACACCAACACGTCCTAGTAAATAAATTACCAACATAGCAAGACGACCATTGAATTGCCACGTCTGCTGCTTTCGTAATTTGTTTCGGTTAATGGTGAACGGGTTTTATAAACATGACTTACCGGTAACGGCTGATACCATAAGTCAAATTTGAAAAGATTCCCTTCTCTTCCTGAAACACAACAAGAACATGTTGCCTTTTTGGAAGGGAATCATAAAACCGAATTCTCCCATATCCTATCGGCAATAATGATTAACCGTTACACCACGTGTGATCAAGGAACTCGTCGGTGTCCACTACTCCAAACAAATCCACAGACGTCCTTGCACACGTGGATAACGGTAATTTTAACGCTTAAGGAAATAGAAATGGGAGGTTCACCATCGTTGCAATTTTATAGACTATCAGACAAAAGGCAAAGTAGTTTTATGCAGTTGTAACAACGATCCAAAAAATTTGGTGGAATGTTGACGTAATTTGATAGTATTAGCTTTGATAAATAACATAATTAATATATTATATTATGTGAAAGAAAAACTGATTTGTGTTTGAAAATTTTGGTAAAATTATATGTGAAAACATTTTTTGATTATAATGCAAATGCAAATTTAGCGAGGAATTTATAAACTACCGGGAAAATCCCTCCTCCTGTTTTTGATCTCTTAGAGTCAGTAAGACAACACAGAGACGGAATACTTCTTTGACATCTCGGGACTTGTCCCCTCTTTGACGTCTCAATGCTTAACACGTGTACCGTCTCTATGACGTTTTAGACAGTGAAAAACGACTTTAAGTCCGAACAGTCTTCTAACATCTGTTCGTCGAACAGTCGTCCATTTAAATATTTTAAATTATTTTATAAGTAATTTAATTACGCTTTAATTACATCGTTTTTTACACGATATATACCTACAAATTCTTCACCTACTCTTCACATCTCTTCTAACGTATCACATGCACTAAAGAACAAAAATGGACTCCTGGACCGAAGAAGAAATTCTAGGAATTACACTTGCCTGGCGCAATGTTTGCGAAAGCACCCGAGTTTCTGACGCTAGCCATGAATTTCCTGCTACTCCATTCTGGAATAGAGTTGTTACCGAGTTTAAAACACTTATGGAGGGTCAAACTAACCGCTCGGCCGAAGAAGTGAAGAAAAAATTTCGAGATGTCAAAGCGGAGTGCACCATCTTTGAAGAATTGTTGAACGCCTACAAAGAGGAAAAGCCAAACGAGTCCGAAGAACTACTCATTGAATTGTCACATATTGACTACCTGTTGGACTATGATGAATACTTCAAGTATGTTTCGGCGTGGCAGTTGTTACGTCCATATTATATTTATGTTTAACTTTAAGCATGTAATGGATGTAATTTGGAAGTTTTTAAATGAAGGTTAATGTGTTGATTTTAATTAAAAAATTTTCTATAGATACCTAAATTTTAATACGTCAAATAAGAAAACCAATAGACAATAGCACGCGAGTTGGTGAAGCTTTGTCTCCTTTTGCTGCAGAAGCTTCACAGTTTGTCAGTCCCGCCGACGTAGAACGGGCGGGCAAGTCTCCGTCATCCGTTACAAACACGCTAGTCTTATGCGCCGACGTAGAACGGGCGGGCGACTCCTGCGTCATCCGTTGTCTTTGCGCCGACGTAGAACGGGCGGGTGAGGATGCGTCAATCCCACCACCTAATGCTATATAGATTGTACCCAACTTTGTTTTTTATTTACTTTTATTTAATTTAACACTATTAGTTTTCAGCTTTTACACTAAACCCCTACATAAAATCATTTTGCTTTGAACTTCATCTATGTATGTTAGGTACATTTTTAGTTTTACGTTTCAATCCAATTTTATCGAGTAGACATGCCACTACGTGTACATGTAGTTCAACGTTTTTGCCTCTAATTTTCCTATCGAAAGGTCACGTTTTTACCAAAAAAATATCTTCCAATACATTATAAATAAAAGAAACATTTAAAATAAATTAAAAATATTAAGGAGAGAAATTATTCATGTCCTCCTCAAGAACCTCCATGAGCTCTGGGTCATTCAACTTATCCTCATCAAGGTCTCCTTCTTCGTCTTCGTAGTCTGATTCTGGGTCGATACCAGACCACAATTCAACCTGTGCCCTGACCATCGAAACAAGTTTTGAACCAAACTCAGATCCACTAACATTTATCAGTGGCTTATCCAACAGGTTTTTCAGAAAACCCATATCAGTGGAGAAAGATATATACTTAGGCTGGAATTCTTCAACTCTTCCGTCTTCAAACGTCACGTCCACCTCAAATCTGTCTTCAAAAAACTCCCATCTGCTCACTCCCCTCAGCTCACAATGCTTAAACATCTTCTTCAAAACATCAAAGAGTTTGTCCACCTCTGTTGAATGGCTTAGATGTGGAATACCTAAAGCCAACATTCTTTTCAGTACCTCCTTGGTACAATTTCGTAGCACACTTTCTTTACATCTGTACACAAATTTTTTGTTATTACTCATCATCAGGTTGAAAGTTCTCTGCTCATACCACCATATGCTTAGACTTGCGTTGCCTGCCATGTTTTGTTTAGTGATTGAAGTGACTTTAGTTTTGGGGGGTTTCAAAAGAGATTGATGTTGTAGATGTGTGTTAAAATGTGTACAACTGATGTTATTATTTATAGTGTTTAGGTTCTATAGAAGATCAAAAGACTTTTGACGTTTCAAAGATCACAAGGGTTTATAAGTTGAGCAGTGTGCAGTTCATCATGACTATCCACGTTCCAAAAAAAATTAATACAAAAATTATTTCTGTGAAATGACATGTATTTAAAATGGTGTATGTTAATTTTGTCACTTTTTATATACATTCATTAATTTATTCTTTTTTTTAGTATCATCGGCCAACATTAATGTAATTTACGATATAATTTATTCTTACTTTTTTTTTTGGAAGAAACTTTTATATTTTTTAAAATGTAATTTAAACTTTAATATTTAAAAAAAATAACTTTCGTATTAGGTTGCGTATAAAATTAAGTTACATTTGCGTTTGATTAGATTACCACTAGCGTATAACCAAAATTACCGAATTTACATATGACATATTAAACATATAAAAAGGACAACACAGATAAAAATGTATCTTGTTCATAAACAAAAGAAAGAAAATGTTCTTTTTCAAAATTTTTTTTTCTTCGTGTCTGCAATAAGTTCATCTTGTCTTTTCTGCAGTTTTTCCTTGTGGTTGTTGAGCAGTTTTTCCTTATGACGGGATTTGTCAAGTTGTTCTGCCAATCGTATAATCTTTTCCCTTTCTGTGTTGTATTCATTTAGGATAATCTTTGCGCAGTATTTACGCCTCAAATCTCTAATTTGCCTATCTTGCTGAGGCCCTTCTTGCTTAAAACCAGATGACCAATTTTCTTGCCCTTTGTATGTTTCCATGTGTCGCATTACAAACACACCGCAGTCGACAACGTTGTTTGTTGTTCTCCACTCCATTGCCCTGCGCTCTATTTTTGATTTCCCCAGTTTGGGGAATTCTGTGTTTTCTGGGCATGCGATGGTCAGGAAGCGGCACATTAGTTTACTCTGCAAAATAATTTGAATAATATATCAGTGAATCTTTAAGAATAATCACAGTTTATTTTTAAGAATTTTACGGTGTGTTTTTACCAGCTTTGACGGCACTCCTTTGTATCTTTGTATTGTTTTACCTCCATCTGCTGAGTTGTCAATTAGTTCTATGGTTAAGTCGTTCAGATTGAAGCATACCATGTAGAAATGTCGGCTTATCAGCAGGGGGCAGATGATTATATCAACTTCATCTATTTTTCGTACGTCTGCTCTATCCATCATATCTACTACGTTACCGGAGAAAATTTCAAATGATTCTTGCATTGATTTTGTGCTGGTATAGTAAATCTCTGGCTGAATGTTGTCAAATAAATCAAAACAATGTGTTTAGAATACACAATAGTTGCGTTTGTTAATATTACTTGCGTTCTATTAGGTGAGTTATTTTATAATTTGCGTTTTAATAATAATTATAGGCTGCGTCTAAAAAAAATAAACATACCAGCGTTTGGGTGTTGAGGAACAGCCTACGAACAGAGCTTTTTCCTTTATTAGTTACTTCCTCATAGTTCAAAATCTCCACCCATGTGTCGACTACACCTTGGTGGAGCCATATTCCATCGCACAAACTCTCCATCACTACCTTCGGTGAATCCAACCATATCGTCTTGTACACAAGATCGCTGCAATATTTAGAATGAGACTCAAACAAGATTTTAATTATATATTCAACAAAACATTTTTATACTAATATTTCCAACTTACAAACGTTCTGTTGTTGGCACCAGGATGTATTCATATACTATCCGCTCCTCCCGCGTTAACTTCTCCACTATGCAGACTTGTTTGTTAACGTACGGGGAAAGCAATGGTGGTGCAGGGAATTTCTGTCTTTTCCCTCGACCGTCTTCATCCTCCTCTTTGCCCTTACCCTTGTCTTGCTGAATTTCAGGGGATGTAGATTTTGGGATTGGTTGAGCCTTTGGTGTGTGCACGTTCTCTTCTGCACCAAACTGACAAAATGGATTTTTTGATATAACATCATTAACACCCGTATCGACATCACCGAAATCGTGAATTGAATCATCGTAACCATCTTCATTCAGCACGCTTTTATTCTCTGCTTCTGTTTCAACTTTTTCAGCTTCAACATTTTGAGTCTCTACCAGATTCAACATGTGAGCTTCTTCTACAACCTCAACCCCACCAGCTGGATCATCATTTTTATAAATATCATCTCCATTTTGACCTTCTTCTCTATCCTCTTCAATTTTATCAACATCTATTCCATCTCCGCCAATCAACTCACTGGATATGGTGTCGTCCTTCCCCATATCAGATGTTTTGTTAATCATATCTTCGGTCACATGGTCAGCAACCAAATCATTTCTGTTCAAGCTGATGTTATCAACTTTCTCACCCTCAGCATCATCGCCTTTGCTATTATCAACTACTTGATTATCGGTATGAGCTTCTAACTGATCTTCAAAATTTCCCACCTTTTCAGCAGATTTGTTTTCTTCATCCTTATCATTACTTTGGGTTGTCGTTGCATTCTTCTTTGTAACTTCATCCCATTTTTCGCACCTTTCCAGCAAAGATGGAATCCAAGAATATTTATTCCTTATTACTCCAACCATTACATTCATTTCTTTCTCAATTTGTTGGTATCTTTTAATGTTTCTATCAATCAAGGACCCCAATTCCTGAAACAAATGGAAACAAAATGTAAAAAAAAAAAACATGCGTTTAAAGGTTCTTAAACCTGCGTCTAAAGAACATTAAGAATAAAATAACGCAACTTCAAGTATTAGTAATTGCGTTTTACCTCTCTGGATTGTTTGCTTTCCTTATCTTCATCACCCTCCTTTCCCAAATCCATCTCAGTCCAATTTCTGTGAATCTCATATTCATAACACGATAAGTCAAATAAATCATCAAAGTTATGCAAAGCTGTTCTTTTTGGACTTTCAGCACGATGTATTTGGTAATCGTCATCAAGGCTCATTTGTTGTTGTTTTTTTTGTTCCGGTAAGAGGACCAATGCATTGGCAACTTCATTTTCAGTTCCATGGCTTACTTCAGTCACGTTATGTTTTCCTGCTGCAGCTTCACTTACATGAACTTTAAAAGGACCGTTGTCCTGTACATACGCTTCCATTTCAGCGACTTTTGATGAGCTTATGTAGCTGATGGCCGGTCTTCTAAATGCATCTTCTGAGTGGTTATGTTTATTGAACTCATGTGTGTACAGAATCTGTCACAGACAACATAAGATTATTATAATTTTTTTTCATTTAGAATGTTTGTTGAATTTATAACATATACGCTAGCTTATTTTGTTAGTTACTTACTGTTAGCAAAGCTATAGGACCATTATACAGTTCCTTATACCCACTCCATTCTGATTTTGTCCTTTTCAAACATTCAACCATGTAGGCGCACCAATTCATGTCCTGAATTTCATCTTCACTGTCAATTAACTCCAAGAACCTTTGGTTTATTGTAGTCGACTTTGTTATTTCACCGAAAACTGTGTTCCAGAGCACCAAAAAATTTAGTTTAAACAAGCGACCACCGTCTTGAGTTGCTTTGATCAAAGCCGCGATGTTGCCTACTTTCACTTTGCTTGTGGGGAACTGATTCTTGAATTCATCAAATGTTTTTGCAGACCCTTTTCTTGGTCTGTTCTTCTCTGTTACGGGTATTTTACCGATTGGGATTCCGAACACCTCATGCACCGTTACGTCTGTTATGTTAAGTTTACGATCACCAACATTCAGCTGGCAAGTTTCATGATCAAAATTCATTAACAACCAGAACCCCAAAGCCGTTGCAGTTGAATCATAATCAAATGTCAAAATTGATCCGAAGCCGATTTTCCTTATGTCTTCCTTCTGTTCATCTGACAAGATCTTTACTACTGACATAAACTCTGCTGGTGAGCATCTCATTTTTATTCTTCTGTGCATGTACTCAAAATAGTGTCCGCTCTTACTCTTTTCATGAAACATCTTCTTTTTTGATGTTTTTTTAAAATTTTTGGCTTTCTTCTTTTTCTTACCATCATCCCCGGAGGAAGAAGAATCAACAACTACATGTTTTTGTTTCTTGTTTTTTCTCGACTTTAACTTAATCTCAAATACAGCGTCGGATGATGATTCATCAACGACCACATGCTTCTTTTTCTGTTTCTTTTTTGATTTCTTCTTTAATACCACAACTTCCTGGGATGATGATTCATCCTCGGATGACGATTCAACAATTACCACACGTTTTCTCTTCTGTTGTTTTTTTAGTTTCTTCTTTATCACAACATGTTCATCGGATGATGTTGAATCAACAACTCTTCCTCTTTTCATTTTAATAGGTTTGTTTTTTATCAATGTGCTGATAGGTTGATCATCATCATCATCAGGGGCAAATAGAACAATTGGATATCTTGAAGTATCTATATTTTTTAAAGGAACATGTCAAAAAGGAACAACTTGCGTCCAAAGCTAAATAGTATAAAAAATTAGAATACACATGGCTAGGAATGCTACACATTACAATATATTGCTTAATATTTATTCAAATAATAAAAAACGCAACTTCATTTAACATAATCGTGTGCTAAGGAATGCTAACAGGGTTTTATCATAATATGTATAGTATGATGTGGTTTGTTAACTATAACAACTAATTAAAATAGAACATTATGACAAATATTGTATATGAATACCTGGTTTTGACTTCGACGCCATTTATTTGTGGTTTAGCTTTCTGTTTCTCTGATTTTAGAGAGTAAACAAAACCCTAGCTGTGTTGATTTGAATTGAGCAAACGGTTTTGTATTTAAAAACTGAAAGTCAGTTCAGTGATGTTTGTAATTTGCCGCTCTGCTTTTCTTGTTTTGTTCATTTTGGTCGAATTACTATTTTGCCCTTTCGGATTTTACAAAAAACAAATCTTTGTTTGGGGAAGAACTGACAACATAATATGATGGGAGTAAGACGACACAGAGACGGATCGCACTCTGTGAAGTAACCGGCGTGTGAGCTCATCACGTGTCCCAATATGACGCCAACAGTCAGTAAGACGACACAGAGAAGGATGCCACACTGTCACGTCTCTTGGGTGTCCCATCAGCAACTTAATGGTTACACGTCTCCCAGTACTAATTCTTTTACATTATTTAAAATATTAAAAATAAAAATAAGTTAGAAGAAGAAAACCGAAAACTACTTAGACCTTTTGATTTGCGAATAAAGTTACTTTGTATTTGCGTATAAGTTATAGTTATAAACTTCTTTAATAATTTTATTGAATAAGTTTTTATTTTTATAACAAAAATGAAATACATGTCTAAACCCGCGAAGATCTTCACAGCGAAACTTGAAATTAAATGTATTTTTATGGGAAATTACATTTTTAGTTTTGGTATAAGATTATGCACATGAGACGATTGATGCTATAAAAAGTGCTAAAAAATGACTTTTGGGAAATCAAAGCTTACGGTCAAATGGGAAAAAAAATACATAATAGACAAATACATAATAACTGATACATGATCATAATTCTTCTAAAGTTGTTACAAAAGTGTCATAACTATCAAAAAAACTAAACACAATAAACACCACATGTGTTGTAATACAACATGTCTAACCAACTATTGAAGACTAGTCCCGACGTTAGAATTTTATATCAAACTGACAATTTTCTGAAATAGTTTGGATATACCGCCTTATTAACCGATCTGGTTTCCTCCATTGCCGGGTCTAATCCATCCATCGTCTCTTTTTGTTGTAACACCAAATGTCTAACCAACTATTGAAGACTAGATCCTGATATTCGAAGTTTACTCCTTGTCTCAAAAAGAAATATTTGAGTGGACTAATGAAGTTGGTTAAAGTACTTGTGTGCAGAAGGTATGCCACATAACCTTCCAACTTCACTAATCCACCTCAAATATTTGTTTTTGCAAGTGTGCATGACAGAACAAAATGAGATTTCCTCTGCTCTTTGTTAGATTAGGAGCAGCAGGTGACGGGTGGTGGTAGCAGTAGGGGACGTGGGCCGTAGGGTTGATGGGATATTCCAACGATTATTTGTTTTGAACCATCGTTTCGAATGATGTATGTGCTCTACATAGACAAAGAACTATTGTTTTTCCAACTAATACGGCGCACAAGTCGACCACCGAGAAATATGAAACACGTATCGCCGTTTTATGTAACAATAGTTGGAGTTGTGATTTACATCGACTGTCCTGTTTCACCTTCATCAACGGGCGACGAAGAAATATATGTATGGACAGTTTACAATCGGTGTAAACCACACTGGCAAGAACTCCCAAATATATGCGCTGAAGTTCCTTCACAAATGTGTAAGGGACTTTGCAGCAGCGAATTTGGGAGGAGGATGAACTTGCCAATAATGTAGACCACCACATCATCGATGCATTCTACACGGGTTAAACCACGCGCAGATGCAACAACGATCCAAGTAGATTTACGCAGATGTAACAACGATCCAAGTATAATTGAACAACATTTAGATAAGTCGTTAGGTTTCGGTTGGAAGAGCGGAGGACTTAAAACCATCATGGATTGGAAAGCTTAAAGGTTAGATGTATTATAAAAATAAAGAATATTTCTATATATTTTATAATACATAACGGAAAGGGGTTACGAATCTGTAGGAAGTGTTATGCAAATTTATATAGTCCAGTTAGAGACTCAGTAAGACGACACAGAGACGGAACCCACTCTGTGACGTCTCTTACGTGTCCAACCTGACGTGCAACTGACAAGACGAGATTATTAACAGTCAAACTACTCCTCGAAAAAGGGAAACTTTTCAAATACACTTGAGACAAATTATTTTTCATGAATTCTGTAAATTGGATATTTCACTTTTAGTTTATATTTATAAATAAATAAAATACCGAAGTTTAATGTTAAAAAAAATTAAATTTATAGTTGCGTAGTTGCGTATTTATTTATCACTATCATTCTGTATTAATATATAGTTGTTTTTTTAGAATTTGCGTCCGAAGATGTATGTATTTTCGTCTTTAGACTGAAGACTATTAAACCTTTTTTTTAAAATACCTTTTTTGTAGATATGTTAATTGCGTCTAAATTTTATTTATACCTTAGTCTAAAAAACAACATAAGTTGTAAAAATATAGTTCTAAATGTTGGATTTGCGTTTAATAACTAAAATAATAATTAATTATTGCGTTGTAATTATAATAGTAGTTGCGTCATTGTTTTTGTTTTATCTCATAAGTTGCGTTTAAATTGTTGTGCATTAATAATTTTAGAAATTAAATTATATTTTATATAAGAAAATATGAATAAGAGAAAAAGATTAATAGTATAAAGAGTTTGACATTAAAAAATTTAAAAAATAATATTTATAAATTAAATTATTTTGCAATTTTCACTGTCTATTCTTTATAATTTCTATTTACAAATTAAAATATTTACAAATTAAATTATGTCTGACTTCATGCTTACACGTGTACAACTTTATGATTAGAACGACTCAGTAAGACGACACAGAGACGGATCCCAGTCTGTGACGTCTCTGAAACGTCAAATCTCACTGATTGCTTACACGTCTCCAAATTCTGACGTCAATTGTACCGACACGTCTTTTCTGAAATTTACAATAACTATGTACGACAGAGTCAAATCACCGTAAAAAACGCCACCGAAATTTTTGTCACCATCCGAACTCACCAATCCGATTACAAACAACACGACACAAATGGCACCAAGTCGTTGGACTGAAGAAGAAGAAATCGCCCTTGTAGTAGGATGGCAACTCGTTGAAGCCAGCAATCATGATAGTAACAAGTGGTACCGAATCTTAAACGAGTTCAATCGCTTGGTAGGGGGTTCGAACAGAACAATCGATTCGATCAACCGTAAATGGAACGATTTGAATGCCAAATGTCAAATCTTCAACGCGTACCACAATCAAACACTGCGAGACTTTTCAGACACATCAGAAGACGTGGCCATCACAATAACCAAAGTCGAGTATGAGTGCAAGCAAAAGAAAGAGTTTAAACACATCTCTGCTTGGCAAATGATGAGGGAAAGGCTTAACGGGTAGCTTTCGAAGGTGTTCGTTTTCATTGTTGTGGTATTTGCTTTGGAAAATGATGACGCATGTGGTGGTGATGCTTGTGTGAAAAATGTTTGTTTATGTTTTTTTTTTAACAGCCCTATGTAATCTTAATTATGTTTTTTGTTATGAGAATGTTTCTTATGTTTTTAATCGTAAATAATGTTGGTTTCAAATATTATTTTATTATTAAAAAATAAATAACACTACAAGATAGTGTAAAACATAATTATATGTTGTTATCAATACTTGCGGAACAGTACATATCCTTGCAAGATATATTCAAATGACCGATTGAATGGTATACAAATTACTCGGTATTACATGAAAAAAATAAATACACACATTTTGACGTGGTTCTAAAATAACTTAAAGGCTAGTTCTCCAATTTCCATATATCTGATAGCTTAGTTATGGCAAACGGGGAGCTACACCACCGCTACTGCCATCTTCGACTTACTCACTCTACGTCTGTCTCGCTCTATCTCGCAATCCGTGATTTTCCGGCTGTGGCCCAGTGGTAGTGGTGGCCGTTTAACATATTGTGGTTGCGTTTAACATAATGGGTTTAACATGGTTTGTGTTTGCTTTGAACATGGTTTGTGGTTGTGGTCGCGTTTAAAATTCTGTGGTTGATTCTAACATGGTTTGTGGTTGCGTTTAAAATACTGTGGTTGCCTGTAACATGCTTTATGGCATCTTGCTGATCTACATCCGCCGAGAGGAGCCGTCGGCGTCCACCACTACTACAGCTTCGACCATCATCCTTTCTGCCTGATAGAAAAATGTTCCAACAATGGCATGACGTAGATAAGGGAGGTGGATGATGGGTCGGATATTGTAAAATACAAAACCGAAATTACATTTTACACGTGATATACAACATGCAAATGTAACAACGATCCAAGTATTTCTACGCAAATGTAACAACGATCCAAGCCTTTGATAACTGATAACAAAAAAATGTAAAAAATGATGCGAGAAAATAATAATATAAAAAAAAATTTATCAAGAAGTGAATATACATTTTTTTTTTTGAAAGAAGAACAGGGTTTGATTACTTCCAAAAACAAACAGCATTTATACATAAAAAAATATTAAAAAAATGGTTTGCGGAGAAGTCTCCAAGTCGGTTCCTACTCTGTGTGGTCTTTCTATGTCAGATGTGTCAGACGGAATATTTAAAAATTCAAAAATAGTGGCTGAAGACGTCTCCGAGAAACTAAGTCGAGCCTAATAGTAGTCGGCTCAAGCCATGAGCCGAAAACAGCTGGAACGTCTCCCAGATCATGGGAGAGGACACGACAGCGTCAAGAGGTCTCAAAGACGTTTCGGAGGATTTAGGGACACGTGGAAACTTTTTAATGGCTGTTTATCTCAAAGGTCTTGGGAGTCTGTTAAGGTGAGTCGAATGTCCAACCGAGTCGGTTCAGCTGGCTATTTTCGTAAAGTGGGGTAAGTCAACGGCTATTTTCGTGATTTTCCCTTATTATAATTAGAAATTCAACACGTTAAAAATAACAATAAGAAATGTTTTTATACCATAACACCACGGAATTGAAGCCTTAATTCAATTTTAGCGCCCAATTCCCCCACAAACACCGACATACGTGGGCGCTAAAAGGAAAAAAAATGATGAGGGCCTTAATTTTTTAACGCTCGAACACATCAACCACAACCAATAAACCCTTGCCACCTCACCCAACCCCAACGTTAATATTTTGAACGGTAAAATTCCCCCCCCCCCCCCCCTCCCCCGTCTCTTTGAACGGTCATTTTTTTTTTCTTTTTTCTTCTTTTATTTCATTTTCAAGTATATATACAACGCCACATTCATCTTTAAAAACCACTACATTTTACAATAAAACCACCACTACATCTTTACAAAAACCACACCCCATACCGTTCACCTTTCGGCGTCCCGTCTCGCCCGGGCAACCCAAATGCGATGCACACAAACACTACCCAACCGCCACCCACTTTTAATTACCTAGATTTAGACCCGAACACAAAGAGATACACACTACTAAACATGTCGGGTCAATTCTTTCATGGACCAATGGGTTTTTCATCGAACATGAACTAAACTTAAGCCAAGGTTCTCAAGACGAACCTGAGCTCGTGCTGGATACTCAACCCGAGCCCGAACCGGAACACGAACAACCACGTGAACCCGGGGTTCTGAGGAGGGGGGGGGGACGCTCGTACAAAAAATAAAACAAGTTACCGGGCCTCGACAAAGAAAGAAGTATCAACCTTGGAATTTTCACTAGCGCTGATTTGGCTCGACATATCGGATGATCCCGAAGTTGGTTAGTATTATTATTGTTTTTTTAATTGTATTTTTAAAAAAATACATATATATTTTTTTTAAATCGTTTTTTTGTTAATCGTATTTTTTTTAATTTATATTTGTTTTATTTGTAGCGAGCTATCAAGACAGGCCTTTGTTTTGGACGAGAATTCGAGAGACATTTTTTAACGCCATGGGTCAAGGGGATTATCGGGACCCCGATTCGATATCGGGAAAGTGGACCGATATTAATAATGGATGTCGTGCTTTTGCGGAAGTTCCAACGTTGCGACGACAATAGGACTAGTGGGTAAGGTGATGGTGACGTGTTAGCAAGAGCGTTGGAGGAATTCAACGCAACCCGTGGGACGTTCACATATTTGAGGTGTTGGGAGCTACTAAAAAAGCCCTAAGTGGGCACGGGTACTGGTCATGGGGTTCGTTATTAGGTGCAAAGCAAGCAGAGCAAAACGGAGCAAAACCTCCTCGTCGCTAGATCCCGATACACCCATATCTGATTCTCAAAATGTCAACTTAGATGAGCCTGTTAATGTCGAGGAGGAGGAGGAATTGGCTCGACCATCCGGTAGAAGAGTGCGAAAAGGTGGAAGGCCGGAGTCGTCTTCGGGAGGTGGGGATATGAAACAAGATTTTGAAGAAATGAATCGACGACTCTAAGATATCGCGACCTTGGCCAAAGACGTTTGGAAACTATGCAACAAATAGTGGTCGAGATTAAAAAGTTCGTGGCGATCCAAGAATTAAGGCAAATAGAAAAAGATATCAGGCTTTTGTCCAAACCGATCGACCACCTCCAAAGAGACGCACTATGACTAGTAACAATTCATGGGCAACAAATCATTGGAAAATATGACCTCTATAAATGTTTGTTTTTTTAGTATGTTTCGCTTTTTTTAAGTTGCGTTTTTTATTTGTATGGTTTTAATATTATTTGTGTTGTTTTAACATTATTTGTAATTTTTTAATATTATTTATGTTTTTTTAGTTTTACTTGATTTTTTTTTTTCTAAATAAACTTTATCATTAACACATAACCGTAAAAAATTACATCAAGATAGCGGGCAGGCGGGCAACAAGCTGCGCCGCCACCCCTTTCTGGACGGCAAACCCTAACCTACTAAACACAAACCCATGCCCCCCCGGAGTCGAGACACTGGCATGGATAACCCGTTGGACTCTGGTCAGGAAACGGATGGCTTCCGGTGCCAAGGAGCCAAATGTATCAAATGCCAGGGGTACAAAGACGTGTTGGTTCTCCTCACAAGCTTTAGCGTGCTTCTCAACTTTCTTCGCCTCTGCTTTCCGCACCGCTTGCCCTGCTACAAAACCATTATCCCTCAAACCAACCAGGGGAGATACACCTGTTAGGTCGACACAAGCGTGTTTCCCCCCGGCCCACCCAAAGACAAGCAGGTCTGCTGGACGTAGGGTGGATCTCCCTTCTGCGGGGTCCGAGAGGAAATTCACAGGAGCCTCCTTCTTGGCTGAGATCCCAGCCCTTCTTAAAATGTCCCAAAGAACATCCCGGACCCAGTCATGCCTATATTTGAAACCAGGCAACTCCTTACAATGAACCGCATGTTCCCCGTATTTGTCCAAACATGCCTTACGGCAAATCGGACAGACTTCATCTTCATGGTACATGGGGATCACCAAACGATATTTAAGAATCGCCCTGTATTCAACCCCAGACATGGTTTGGCCCAAACCTTCGATTGGGATAACATTCAGGAAATCTTGGGCATGTGGGCTTTGCAAGCATTCAATAACTGCCTTTTGGCGGGGGGACAGATCAAAAGCTTCACCCAGGCTCTATGCGATTTTGCCAAAAAGGGCATTCGCCAAAGTTTTCTGAGGCTTTGGGGGGGCGGTGTCCTTGTTAGAAAAACCGCCGATATCAAAACCTGGGAGATAGTCATTTAACCTTTCGAGGGCTTGCACGTAGTCCAAGTCCATGTCGACAACCCCGCTATTCCTTAAGATGTGGTCTTGGAGGTTCCACGATTGAGCTCGCGATGCGACAAAAGCATACACCCTAACATCCTCTGCTGAAAGGAGCCCTAATCCTCCCAAACGCATCGGCAAGGACGCCAATCGCCACTGTAGGTCACCAAAGAACGGACCCCCACATACCACTATGTCTTCAATGGCTTCCCGCAGGCCCTTGTCAAAACATGATACCGCTTCATTCATCATGGCGGGTTGGCAGGTCCGCAAACCAAAAAGCAACTTGGCGACCCCCATACAAGATCTGAGCAAGAGGAGTTCACTCTGAGGATCCCTAAGGCAGGGCAAAAGTTTCATAAGATCAACCGCGCGCGAGGCTCTCCGCCCTGCCAAATCCTGTATAAAGTAAGAGTCCCGACTAACAGCCCCTCCAAGGAGCTTTACCCCCTTTTCTGGCCTGCCAATCCCACTGGGGAACAGTCCGTCCCTTAGTTTCACCCCATTACAAGACGGCCAAAAAACCTCAGTTTTCTTAATATTTAGTTGAAGCCCCAGGGATGGCCTCTCCTTCCGAATGATGTCTAAGGCTTTCGCAACCTCGGTGGCCTCACCAATAATCGTCCCATCATCAAGGTACCACGCATGAAATGGGAGGTTACAATTTTCTTGCACCCGGAGAACCATAGGGTGTAATGTTAAGGCGAAAAGGAGGGGACCTAAAGGATCCCCCTGCTGAACTCCCGTAGTGGCCCCTATACAATCATTGCCAACATACAACCTAGCTGGCTGGGCATATAAGAACTGGACCCACAAATAGATAGACGGGCAATGCTGAATAACTTCTCGAAGAAGGGCAATGCGGTCTATCATGTTGAACGCGTTTGAAAAATCCACAGTGAGCATGGCCAAAGAACCGTCTTCATGGAAGGAGCTAAGGAACCTGTTCGCACTGTGGAGCACCGCCTCTGCCCCATTAGGAGTCCCCACCCCAAATTGGAAGTCCCCCAGATACTTAGCCATTTCCTTGCCAACCTTCCTCATAGCCACTTTAGATACCAGTCTGCGCAAAATGGCCCCTATTGCGATGGGTCGGATCCCGTTATCAGGTTTCAGAAGAGGGGTAAGGGGGGCCGAAGCAATAAATTCAGCAAGTACCCTGGGGCACAACCCCCTAGCCATAAGTTGACGACTTCAGTAATAGCTGAGAGCAAACCCGTGGAAGCCACGGACCCCTCTCCGCTAAGGGCGTCCAGTAGATGTTGGGCCCTCAATCCGTCCCTCCCGCAGGAAGTCCCTTTAGGGAAAGATCGAAGGCATCGAAGCACACACTCCTCATCCACAACAAGTGCGGGCATGATGTCGGAGTTAGAGGGCAAGGACGGAGGAGGCAACACCGGATGTTTATCAATGAGGGCTTTCATGGTAGAATCCCCGAAAGGAGCAACTCCACTAGAACACAACACCTTGACAGCAGCTGTGAAATGACCGTCCCTTACTTTCCGGAGGCACTGTTTGACATTGAGGCTCTTTTCAGTATCCTCACTCCCCCCTGTTTCCTGCTTGATAAAAGAAACACCCCCTACGCAATCGAAGAGAGAAGGAACCAAATCTGCAAACCCTGAACCGTCTCTCCACAAAGAAAGCGATTGCAGGATGCTGCTACACTGCAATGATTTCCTATTCCCAGACCTTCGCTCCTGCCTAGTGGATGGTTTGACCACCCGCAGGGTACACCGCGGCAATAAAAGCAGTTTGACCCAACATTCTACGGAGCCTGGTGAAGCCACCACTTTGCGTAGGGCACCTGTCAAGGCCTGGACAAACGCCAATCGACAGCTTGGGGGGATGCTCTTGACAGTTTGAATGGGCAGTGAGAAAACCTTTTCTAAGAGGGATATATCCCCGACAACACCTCCTGAAGGACCAGGTTCCATGTCCACAGTCACGTGACGAGGTTTTTGGATCCCAACAATGAAATCCTCCACATCTCCTGTAACCACAGAGAAGGAGAGGACATCATCAGCACTGTGATTGCACCTTTTGCTGAGAGCATGCATCACCATGCACCTCCCACATAACCATTTAGCCCCATCCCTAAGGGCGCCCCCAACATCCATAAAAAGGTCCAAGTCTTGAGAGATTGCATCTTGCAAAGACGCCCTCCTCTTTTCTGTCTTGAAATGAAAACTCTGCATGTGCTCTAGAAGGCGTAGAAACCCTGAAGACCCCGGTTTACCATCTTTACACTCATGTAAATGCTTAAAGGGGCATGTTCTCAAACCACTGCTTGAGCCAGGGCCAACACCTCCTTGTTTAACATTCCGATCCCTTTTACTAGGAGCCATATGCACGCAAACCCCACACCCAATAACAGGCAAGAAGAAGAAAAAAAACAGAAACCCCTACTCAAGACGAGTTGGGTCAAAATAACACAGGCTTACACCACACACCCCGCAAGAACAAAGGAGTTTGGAGGCGAGCAACCAAAAATTGCTCCCCTCCTACCCGTCAACTGCAGCTATCCTTTCTTACGTCATCAGGCTACGCCTGGCAACGATGACAAAGAGGCGTAGGAGAGGGAAGCTTTTTATATGTATTATTATTTTTATTATTATTATTATAATAAGGAAAAAAAAAAGATGGTACTAAAACTTTGGAAATGTTAATTAAAAAGAATCCCAAGATAAAAGGGCTCAAAAGCAATTAATAATAATTTTTTATTAAAATACTAAAGTTGTGGAAATTAGAAACGGTCGAAGGTGATAAAAGAAAATAAGAACGGTCGAAGGAATCCGATGAAAATTAGAAACGGTCGAAGGAAAAAAGGGACGGTCGAACCAAGAGAGTTCGAATGGGATTCTAGTACGGTTCGAAAGGAAATATAAAACGGTCGAATGGAAGCAGAGGGTTCGAATGGGATCCAAATTTTTTTTAAAAAAGAGCCGTTGAAAGTTTGACGGAGGTGAAGGGTTTGAGCGGAGGAGGTGAAGGGTTAGAGCGGAGGAGGTGATGAAGGGTTGTTCAAATTTTCAGTCCCAGGAGGTTGGAGCTGAACGATGACGATTTGGGATTGGGATCTGGTGGTCGGAAATGTGGGGATGACAGTGGGAGCGGGTGTACGGTGGTGGAAGAGGGTGGCTTATAGGTGGTGGTGACGCTGGAAATTAGATGGTACGGTGGTCGGAGATGTGGGGTGTACGGTGGTGGAAGAGGGTGTACGGTGGAAGAGGGTGTACGGTGGTCGGAGATGTGGGGTGTACGAGTTATCACTTTAGTCTTAGGTTAAAACTTGAATAGCCTGACCAGCTACTAACCGTCGTCTGGTCTCCACGAGTTATCACTTTAGTCTTCTCAAAGGATGTACGGTGGTCGGAAATGTGGGGATGACATAATTTATATTAACTATATATTTATAGATATAGAAAATGAATAGTAACATGGCATTCTTGTAATATACCTGATTTTTTAGGGTTATTTTCGTCTTTTTACTTTCTTCGTCTCCCCACATCTTCTACCTACATCCACACTCCTCCTCTCTTTCTTTGTCTGTTCTCTCTATTATTAAACCATACCTATCCCCACCCTTCCTCTGGTAACCACAACGGAAACTGTACCACCGATTCCAAAGACACCATCTTAGCTCCATATTTTTCTGCGCACCACAGTCCATAGATCCTCCGGATCGAACCTCCAGCAGCACCACCACAGCCACGCACCCCAGAATTGCAGACAGCCACACACCGGAAGATCGTTCCGAGTATGGGCTCTGGCCGGCAAACCAGAGATGATAAGGCAGCCGTGTTGACACAGGATTTGGGAGGGCCGGTGAGGATCTGATGTCTTAAAAGCTCGATTTAGCATGGTCTACGACGGTTGCGGCCAAAATCAGGTTTTCATATAAGTTGTAGTTTACATTTAGCTTTGATTCCTCAATGACAGTAACCTTAGAATAAGATTTTGGGCTTGCTTGAGAGAGAGGATCGAAAGCATAAAATCTCCACCGCTCTATTTACCTGGATTTATAGGTTAGCCGACTCTTTGTTGAAGTTGACAGTGAACGACAGTAGGTTAGGGTCCGATTAGGGATGGTGGTTCTACTCCGGTGCTGCGTTGGCAAATCTGGTTGTAGGTGGGTAGGGATAGTGCATTTTATTCATTTAATGTTGAATTTTATTGTTTTCAAGATCATATTGTGGTGGATATAATTTCAAAATTGGTGTATTGGGATGGGATTAAATCTTTATTTTGTGGGTATTTTACTATCTGTCAAATTCAACAATTTATCCAAGATTTGACATGTACTTCTGCTTTAATTTGGGGTTTATAGGATAAATCTTTGATTGTAAATGGTAAATTTCAAGACCCAACTTTCTTGAAATTAGATTATTTTTTAAATGGTGTTTCGGATTATGGTTTAATCATTGGCAAATAGTGTGGTTAGGGTCAAATCCAAGGTTAGTATAAAATGGAAATTAAGTTTTGTCGGAGAAGAAATTGTTGATGTGTATGAATAAAATCTGTAAAAGTTATATTGTTTACCCTTTGAATCTTTGATTACACTATGTGAAATAGAAACTGTGTTTTTAAAGCTTAAAATTGGTATTGCTTTATTACAAATCAACAATTTTCGAATTCAAAGCAATAGGTATTTTTTTTCTCGAACGGCAAGGCAATAGCTAAATATCTGTTCAAATTGTGCATTAATAATTTGTACATTACTCTGTGGTTCAATAGCCTATATCTTTGTGGTGCTTTCTTCATTCGGAAAATTTTTTTTTTCTCATAATGTTCGAATCTTTTCTTAGTGAAGGTGAGTTTGATGAACATCTTTTATAAAGATCTATAATTGATTTCTTTCTTATCCGCGTTTTTGTTGTTCTAAATTTAAGTTTTCATTAGTCCCTGATCGTATAAAAATTGGTACATGATTGCAGTGTAAAAAATTAATCGTTGGTATTTATAATTACTGATGCAACAGATTTGAATGGATTTTGAGCATTTAAAATGATGGCAGGAAACCAGTCACAATCAGGTATGGAATTGTTCTTCTATTAATTGTCTGGCAGCTTCATTTTTATTTTACTGGTCCATTAATTCGACATATCGTCGTCTGTGTATTAATGAAATCATGATTACCAACCCATAAAAATATATAAAAAGTGGAATAAAAGAATGACTTTTGATTTGCTTGAAAAATACATTGATAGTTTGGTGACATTGAATTTTGGTAAAATACGTGCTAAAGAATAGAAGTAATGGTTTTTATGAGTTTGTTTGAGCATTTGTGAACCTCCAACTCTTGATGGCGTATGTCTCCAGACGGAGATGCTCCACTTTCTGTAACTACAGCCAAGACGTGATGATGTTTCAATTGAGGCACCCAAATTATGATGATGATGGCCGCCTCTTACCTAATGTGGAGATCCTCATTGGCGACGACTCGAGTAAGACTAAGCCAAAATATCGTATGAAGTATGACGATTATGGCAAGTATAAGGTCAGGTTCGATCATCTTTAACTTCGCTTATTGAGTCGTGGCACTGATTCTAACAGCTAATATTCCGGTTTTATTCGTTTTAATGATTGATGCTACTGTTCATGGACCACGGTCAGATGAAGGCCTGCTTTTAAGTAACATTAGCATATTTATTGGGTTTTTGATGGGTTGCAGGAATGATGGCTGCTGATTTGAAGATAGTAACGGAAGCTACATGATGTACGAGATCATAGTTTAAATGTTGTTTTTTTTTATAATTGGTGTAATGCTTGGTTAAGTTACTTCGCCTATTAACATAATTTGGTTGCATTGTTTCTTTGATGGATATTTGATTGTAGGAGGATTGCAGCATATAGTATTCATCCAATTTGACTGAAAGAGAAAATCTTATATACTTTAGGAAGCATACAAAGGTTTTATCTTCTGGTATCGTTTTTAGTTTTGTTGTTGAACCAATGAATTTGAAAGCCGATGCACTTGGATGTAAGGGTATATTTAGTTTTAATGAAAGTTATTTTGTGATTCTTAGCTTTAGTTTATATATGCGCGAAAACGTGTTTGTGGTTTAGGGCCGAGCAAATGACAAGGCGCGCAACGCGCGCCTATTAAACCCACTAGTTGTGTTTATGAAAATTCAAGCGGCTGGACCTGTTTGTCAAACCGCACCCACGATAATGCTAAACATGGCTCATTGATACAAACTAAACTGATAATTTAAAAAAATAATAATAACCCATTTCCATTTAAAGCCCTATGCTGACTGGACAGCCACATGTCCCAATCAATAGATGAGGCCTTAAATTTAACGCTCCCATTATACGTGATCCAATAAAGACGACCAGGATGGACCAATTAACAAAAAAAAAAACCCAATAACTTTATGGGTTATGAATTTTGGGAGAATACTTGGCTTATCGAGAACTAAATAATTATTCAGGACCACACATTTCTCTAAGGATTTTTTTCTAAATCGCATTTTTTTGCAAGAAAATTTGTTTGCATACATATGTGTATATTACCAATTTTTGATTATACATATGTGTATGTTACCAAACATATATGTATGATGCTTAATTTTCGAATAATAACATGCATAGACACGTATGTATATTAGAAAATATGTTTTAACCCACAATCTTTCTTTCTATATTTTTATGCGCAATCATTTCTACAAATTTGCACATATATGTACAATACTAATTTTTGTAGTTTTAAACACATATATACATATATGAATAAATGCAAAAAAAAATAAAATAATATATATATAGAGAGAGAATTACACAAATTGTCCTTTAATTATTACTGAAATTGCATTATCTGTCCTTTATGGAAATTTTTCTCTCCTTATATCCTTTATTTTATCAATTTGTTACACCCTTTGTCCTTAAGCCTAACTTAGTTAAAAAACTTGGTTAACTTAATTTTCTAAGTTTACACTTTTAGCCCCTATAGTTTTGATCGAAACCTAACCCTTGATTGATCTCGAATTCGACCACGAAAATTAAAGAAATCATAGGGCTATTATAGAACATCAAATTCTGATCAAAACCATATATAATAATCGTACTAATCTGATTGTTTTCGAGGCTAAATTGAACGATTAAAATTGCGACTGGTTGATCTTGTTCCTCAAATTGCGAACTATTTGGTGAGTGTTTATGATATATTTTTGCACAGAAACGGTCGACTAAGGCATAAGATGTTTAGCATGTTCCATAAACGTTTAAAAATGTATTTTGAGAAAATAAAGGTCTTCAAACGTTTAAAAACCCACTTACAAATCGAGCCTCTATACCATAAATTGAAACCTATTATAACATCTTATGCCTTAGTAGACTGTTACTGTGCAAAAATATACTATAAACACCCACCAAATCGTTCGCAATTTGAAGAACAAGATAAACCAGTCGCAATTTTAATCGTTCGATTTAGCCTCGAAAACGATCAGGTCAATACGATTATTATACATTGTTTTGATCGGAATTTGATGTTCTATAATAGCCCTATGATTTCGTTAATTGCCGTGGTCGAATTCGAGGTCAATCAAGTGTTAGGGTTTGATCAAAACTATAGGGGCTAAAAGTGTAAACTTAGTAAATAAAGTTAACCAAGTTTTTTAACTAAGTTAGGCTAAAGGACAAAGAGTGTAACAAATTGATAAAATAAAGGATATAAAGAGTGAAAAATTTCCATAAAGGACAGAGGATGCAATTTCAGTAATAATTAAAGGACAATTTGTGTGATTCTCTCTCATATATATATATATATATAGGATTTGGTTCAAATGAGAAACTTTTCTCTCAGTTCTCAAGTAGTGGTTAGTTTTCTTAGGGGATGGTTCATTTCAGAAGAGGTTTTAATGCGAGAAGTGCGAGAAGAAGATTAATAATTCATTTTTTTCGTTTTTAAAAAAATAAGAATGTAAGAACATTGTTGAAATGTGTTGTTTATTCATCTATCTTGAAAAAAAAACAAATATATGAAGAAATTTCATTAATTTATATAACCTACACATGTACAAATTTTGTGTATGAACATTACCTACGCATAATATAACACAAGTGTAGGAAAGAGTTTAAACATTAAAAAAACATTTGATTACATAAATTTAAAGAGTTTTTGTATATATTACACAAATTTATTTTCAGACGACTGTTTTATTGCGAGAAGTGCGAGAAGAAACATAAATCTTACTTTTTATTAGTAATGGTTTATATATTTTTGAAGTTAAAACTTTTTTTATATCATTGTTTATGTTATATATACAAAAACTCATTAAGTTAATGCAATCAAATGTTTTTTTTAAGGTTTAAACATTTTTCCTACACATGTGTTATATTATGTGTAGGTAATGTTTTACACAAAATTTGTACATGTGTAGGTTATATAAATTAATGAAATTGCTTCATACATTTGTTTTATTTTCCAGATAGATGAATAAACAACACATTTCGAACAATTTTTTTATGTTCTTATTTTTTTTAAAAGTGATTAAAATGAATTATTAATCTTCTTCTCGCACTTCTCGCATTAAAACCTCTTCTGAATAGAACCATCCCCTATCTCGGACCTATGAATGGGGATATTCCCGAAACTGACAAACAAAGAAGCAACTTGGACAAAAAGAAACGAAGTGAGTTAGACAAAAAAAGAAGCAACTTGGACAAAAAGAAACGAAGTGGCTTAGACAAATCTTTTTTGTCGATAACCTTAGACCAATCAATCGAATATGGATTAATACGTAATCGATTGAACACTACTTGAAAACGGCTCTTCTGCTCAGAAACGAAATGTTCCAAATGTTCCTGGAAATTATTGCTCCCAGTGGACCATTTGTATCTATATGCATCAGGATCCCGATTCATGGATCTCTTGGTTCGAGAAAAAAAAAGAAGAGGATCGAACCATCTCTTCTGACTCTTTTTCAAATTCGATATATATATATATATATATATATATAGGGGATGGTTCAATAGAGAACTCCTAACTAAATACAAAAAAATAATAATAAAAAAATCATAGTTCAAAATTGAAGTAAAAAAAATAGAAAACTAGTTCGGTGCTTCTCTTTCCCACTTCATACCCGTTCAGAAAAAAAAAACACACCTAAAAAACGCTACTGCACATGTGTAGTATAACCCAAAAGCCTAAACCCCCCACCCCCAACTTACCCCCACCCAAAAACCTAATTCCACCCCACCCACCCCCACCCTTACTAAAAACCTAAATCGCTTACCCATAAACCTAAACCACCCATCCACCCCCACCCAAAAACCTAAACCCACCCCACCCACCGCCTACCAAAAACCTAAGCCCCACCCGCCACAATTAAAAACCTAACCCCACCAAAAAACCTAACCCCCTACCCAAAAACCTAAACCCACCCTACCCACCCCCACCCCCAAAAACCTAAACCTTACAAGCTAAACTTAAAAAAACTAACCCTAAAAGCTAAACTAAACCCAAAAACTAAACCCTAAAGCTAACCGGACATTTACTACACACGTGCATTAGAATTCGCCTATTTTTTATTTATTTTATTTTTTTTTTTCTGAACGGGGATGACGTGGGAAAGAGAAGCACCGAACCAGATTTTTGGTTTTTGACTTAAAGTTTGAGTTATTATTTTTTTTTCTTAATTTTAAGTAAGAGTTCTCGAGTTCTCTCCCTAACTATGAGTTCTCAATTGAACTTTCCCCTATATATATATTCCTTGCATGAAAAGGGGCTATTCACTAAAAAAAAAATACTTTTTGTCTAGCCTTCGAGATTTTTTTTTGCTTTTAAAAAAATACGTGGTCTAGAATAGTTTTTCCAATTTTTAATTTGGCCAAGTGTTCTTAAATAATCTAAATCCTAATTTTATAAATGAATATGAAGATGCTAAAGATATTAACTTTTAGTGTTGATTTATACCGTTAATAACATATGAAGACGATAACAAACTATTTTTTATCCAGTAAATATGGATTTTTTGTAAGATTTTTTTTATTTATAAACTAGCTGATTACCCCGGGAGGGTCCCGGGGTTGCTAAATCTAATTTTACGTGATAACCTATTACAAATGGCTCAAGTTAATTAACTACAAAATCTTCTAATCATTGCATGTTCATAGTATTCTAATCAGTAATAACTCATATTCCCCACAAAATCTAATTTTACGTGATAACATGAACACTTTGTGTATTTTTTTCCTGTATGAACGAAACCCCACAAAAAATAGTAGATTTTTTCTCCGTTTTTTATATAGCACTATGGTACTCGTTGGAAAGATAATAAAACGCTCGTTAATTTGGTGTAATTTTTTTCTTTAAAAAATCCCGTATATAAAAGATATAAACGTTTAAAAGTTATGGGAGGAAATATGAGAGAGAAAAATTTAAATTTATTTTTAAATTCTTTTTTCCTAAAATAACTCAATTTAATTAAAAAAGAAAACAATTCAAAAACACCAAAAACTCTTCATTATGATGCCACGTGGCACAAGGTTGGGGCCTCCATTACACGCCACGTCAGCAAAAGTCTTTTCTTTTATATATATATATAGATGACAATCAGTTATATAGTTAGTTTCCGGTTTGACCGATCAGTCTAGTCAAGTTGCAACTACACCTTGTCACAAGATTTAAATATGGTGCTGTATAACATGCATCAAATGTACAAGTAAAAAAAACAAAACAATATCAAAGAAACTAAATTTATTTCCTACTTGTTTGTTTGACCAGGGCAAGTGGCCAGTTTATCTTTTTTCTCTTCTATTCTATTCTGAGTATTCTCCCTTCAAGTCAATACCCTTTTAAATCTCTCTCATAAAATCCCCAAAAATGTTGTCAATTCAAAGGAAAATTTGATCATCATGTCAAGTGCTGATCTTCTTTGCATTCCATCATAATTACATGTTGGGTTGTTTTCAGGTCAGCTACTTTTACAATTCTTTCCAATATTATTATTGTCTTTGATATTGCTGTTGACTTCCAAGTCTTCCTGTTTTTAGTGTTTTAATCAGAAACAAACTAAGACATTTTTTTAACATTTAGACTGCAAGTATGCCCTTTTATAGCAAACTTAGGATTATGTTTAGTTAGCAACTTAGGAATTATAGCAAAATTTAGAATTCTGTGTTATTAGAAATCATAGCAAAATTTAAAATTTAGTTAAGTAGCAATTATAGCATAAGATAAAGGAGGGGAGATTGAGATGGTTTGGATATGTGAAGAGGAGGCCGACGTTGATGCCAGTTAGAGCGGTAGAAACGCTCATTGTGGAAGGGAAGAGGAGTAGAGGCAGGCCCCAAATGATTTGGGATGAGCGGGTTAGTCAAGATTTGTTAGAGTTGCACCTCTATGAGAACATGAGTAGGCAACGTTTCTAGTATAGGAGCTCGTGGAGGCATAGGATTAAAGTCAAGGATTTTTTTTTTTTTTGGGGGGGGGGGGGGGGGGGGGGGGAGGGCAGTGTTTTAGCTCATTCACCGGTTGCTCTATCTCCAGAGATAGATGTATGGTTTGCCTACATCCCGCCCTCCCCAGACCTTGCCAATAGCAACATGGGATTTACTGGGTATGGTTGTTGTTGCTGTTGTCGTTGTAGGTGTGTAGCATAAGTGCATAACCAACAAATTTGTTTAATTAGGTTAATCATGTTTTGTGGTATGATTGGAATCCATTATTCAAATCTGCAAATATTTGTGCTGAATACACCATAACACACTTTATAAACTAGTAAACTACAAGAAGCTAGGTCAAATCTGCTAACTATGGAGGTTATAATAAGGACCAGAAATAAATTTTGACTAAAATTTTGCTTCTCAGGTCATTGTTCGTATCCTAACGGGATGGCATCACGAGAGTATGAGGGTATTAGGCTGAGTCAACCAGCAATACAGAAGGATATATAATGATCCCAGCTATACCAAATTGGTAGCATTTATTTATAATAACTGTGTTGCAATGGAAGTAATTACAAGCACTTCTTCAGCAGCAGCTTCAGAGTGTATCTCTCAAACTATAGAAATAATTACCGAACTAGCCTTCGAAGTTAAGAAAGTTTTTGTAGAGAAGGAGAGTTTTGCAGAACTTACTTCGTACATGGATAGAATTGTTCCTCTTTTAAAAGAGTTGAACAAAAACGATACCAGTGATGTTGAGAATAGTTTTGTTGAGGTTCTGAATCAACAAGTCAAAATCGCTAAACGATTGACTGCTGAATGCAGTCAGAAGAATAGAGTGTATCTTTTGATAAATAGCCGGTCGATCACCAAACGCATAAGGGAAATTACAAGGGAAATTAGCCGGGCGTTAAGTTTAATTCCTTTTTCCCAATTAGGAATTTCTGCAAGCATGAAACAGGATCTTGGTCAACTATGTGATGTGATGCAGTCTGTAGAGTTTAAAACAGCTATAGCAGATGAAATGATTTTGGAGAAAATAGAGTCGGGAATTCAGGAAAGGAATGTAGATCGCTCATATGCCAACAATTTACTAGTTTCCATTGCACAAGTTCTTGGAATATCGACTGAACGGTCTTCGTTAAAGAAAGAATTTGAAGATTTTAAGAGTGAGATAGAAAATGCACAGTTGAGGAAAGATCAAGCTGAAGCAATTCAAATGGATCAAATAATCGCTTTACTGGAACGAGCAGATGCAACTTGTTCTCCTGAAGAAAAAGAGAGAAAATATATGACTAAGCGGACGTCATTGGGAAGTCAACCGTTAGAACCACTTCAGTCATTTTACTGTCCAATTACCCGAGAAGTTATGGTGGACCCTGTTGAAACGGCTTCTGGTCACACGTTTGAAAGAGCCGCCATTGAGAAATGGTTGGCTGATGGGAGTAACTTCTGTCCTTTAACCATGACCCCTTTGGATAAATCATCATTACGGCCTAATAAGACATTAAAGCAATCAATCGAGGAATGGAAGGATAGAAACACCATGATCACAATTGCTTCACTCAAACCAAAACTCTCAAAGCCATTGGCGGAAAATGAGGAAGAAGTGATTAGTTCTTTGGAGGAGTTGCAAAAGTTATCTGAAGAAAGAGCTGTGCACCGGGAATGGATAGTTTTGGAGAATTACATTCCTACCCTTGTGGAATTACTTGGTGGTAAAAGCCGAGAGATAAGGACTCGCACACTTGTCTTACTTTGCATTTTGGCAAAGGATAGTGATGATGCAAAGGTACATATACTTTATTTGCGTTGTTTATTAATTGCATAAAAAGTTGCTAACTTTGGTCAGTTTTTGTTATGGGTATTTACCTAACATAACCGGTTTTCAGGCGCCATGGTTTTGACAGGTTTGCGCATCTGATTACCTAAAATTTTAAATGTTGGCTACCTTTAATCAAAGTTTTGATACTTTGTATCTAGAATAGAAACTGGAACAAAGTTTTTGCTGCTTTGTATCTTCTTATTTTGTGTTTATTTTCTTCTCATACTCAAAGCTTATTTTAGGATAGGATTGCAAAAGTCAATGGTGTGATTGAATCTATAGTTCGGTCACTCGGGCGTCGACTTTCTGAAGGAAAACTGGCAGTTGAATTATTATTGGAATTGTCACAAAATGAGACTTTGAAAAATTGCATTGGGATGGTTCAGGGATGCATACTACTTTTAGTGACCATGTCCAACAGCGAGGATACTCAAGCTGCTACACGGGCACGTGAACTTTTGGCCCAACTGTCCTTCTCTGATCAAAATGTCATCCAGATGGCAAAGGCTAATTATTTTACACATCTGCTGCATCGACTCTCTTCAGGTTATTTCTGTAAACAAGATACTATTTTATATCAAATTTATTACTGCCATGCCTGTAAAGCCTTTAGCTAGTTAGATAACCATTTTTATTACATATGGTTTCGACCCATTTACTTATGAGTGGTTTGATTTTGTGGTATTTTTTGGTTGTAAGTCCACAAAAGTCTATTTATACAGACGGTAAATATAAAAACCATGACGGTATTTAACAAAGCAATGTTTTTGTAATCATAACACACTAACTATTTGTGAAATGGACAGAAAACGTTCACGGGTCAGCGGCCAAGTCGACTTGGCCAAGTATCTTTTGACCATTACTAAAATGACATGTTTTTGATGACAGGATCAGAAGAAGTGAAGATGTGTATGGTGACAACATTGGCAGAAATGGAATTAACCGATCACAACAAATCTTCTTTGTTTGAAAACGGTGCACTTGATTCACTTCTTCACTTGGTCTCACATGGAAACCCAAGGATGAAAGAAACAGCTGCTAAAGCATTTAGGAACCTCTCAAGCTTACCTAAAAACAGCATACAAATGATAAGACATGGTTCAGTGAACTCGTTGGTCAATCTTCTCTACAATCACACATCATCACACTGTTTACAGGATGAGTTGGCAGCCGTAATCATGCATCTTGCCATGTCAACCATGTCACAGAATTATAATGAACCACCTGTTCCATTATTTGAATCTGATGGAGATATTGATACCCTTTTTTCTTTCATTATTTGTACAAGACCGTCGGTGCAGGAATGTTTACTTCATTCTTTTTATGCCATGTGTCACTCTCCTTTAGCTGTTGCAGTGAAAACAAAGTTGAGACAGGTAAAATCTTTGTTCCGATAACTTCACATTTATATGTTGATTTATTGTACAATTTCTTAATTTTTGTTACGTAATTTTTCAGAATCCAGAAAACGTAAAATCGTTGGTGGGTTTATGTGAAAATGAAAGCCAGAAAGTGAGGTCAAATGCTGTTAAGTTATTCTGTTGTTTATCAGAAGATGGTGATGACAAAGAGATTATAGACCGCATTGGGCTTAACTCAATCCCGACACTGATAAAAATAATAAAATCTCCTCTTGACGAAGAGGAGATTTCTTCTGCAATGGGTGTGCTTTCAAACCTGACTCAGTCATCTCAACTCACTGAGACACTATTAAACGCAGAGGGACTTCCTGTTATTTCCACATGTCTTCGTGATCATATGCAGAACAGGCCCCACAAGAAGCAGTTAATCGAGAATACAGTCGGTTCATTGTGTCATTTCACCATCCCCACAAACCAGAATTCACAGAGGAAAGTAGCCGAGTCCGGTGTCATTCCCTTATTGGTCCAGTTGTTAGAGCTAGGAACAAGTTTGACTAAAAGAAAAGCATCCATTGCTCTTGGTCAACTTTCTAAAAATTCATTCGCGTTAACTCACCCAATCCCGAGATCCTTGGGGGGGATATTCAAATGCTTTTCGTCTCAATCTGAATCAGCGTGCCCTGTTCATCTGGGAATCTGTACAGTTGAAACGTCTTTTTGTTTAGTGGAAGCCGATGCAGTTGCACCCTTAGTGAGACTTTTGGGAGATTCTGATTTAAATGTATGCGAAGCTTCTTTAGATGCATTGTTGACTTTAATTGAAGCTGAAAGACTACCACACGGGTCTAAAGTTCTTGCTGAAGCTAATGCCATACATCCGATTATAAAACTACTGAACTGTCCTTCTTCAAGTTTGCAGGAAAAGGTATTGAATGCATTGGAGCGAATGTTCCGTTTGCTGGATTTGAAGCAAAAATATGGACATTTGGCTCAGATGCCTTTAGTTGATCTAACTCAAAGGGGAAACAACAGAACAAAATCTTTGGCAGCCCGGATTCTCGGTCAGCTAAATGTCCTACATGATCAGTCATCTTATTTCTAGGAACATAAATTGATATTTGTTAGGGTTATGGTTTGTCTTATGATCAGTTGGTGAGTAGATAGATCACTTATATCCTGATTTTTAGTGAAATTCTTTTCACATTGATTTTGTACACAGCTAAGCCTTTGTATTATATTTGTATATGACATTTTATAGTGTTACATAAAGTTTTCAGTTTCTTTTTAGCAATAATTGTAACATTATATTTTTCTTCAGATTTTAAGTCAACATTATATATTTGTTTTCATGTCGAAGGTTACACGCGACGCTACACTACGAGTGTATGCTCGTTGTATGGTCATTGTAAAACAGGCAATTAATCCTTGCTTCGACCCTAAGAGGGTGTTTGGGATTGATTTTTCAAAACAGCTTACGCGTTTTGGAAAAGCAGGGGTGGAGCTGCTTTTAGATTATTGCGTTTTGGTAGCTTAAAAATTCATTTCAAAACTCAACCCTAAACACTAAAAATTGATTATTTGTGTTTTCAAAACGCAATAATTTAAAAATTCATTTCAAAACGTAACCCCAAACACCCCGTAAGTCTGTGTTGAATGACTGTAGTCCACTAGTCCTTGAGTTGGAAACCTTTAAAAAAAATACATATTTGCCAAAGCTAGCTTTTACCATTTCTCTAGTGTACGTTGGAATACCTCAAATACAATTCACATGTGATAATGGTGCCTAGTATACTCTACATTAATAATCATTATAACGGTGTCTATATATAAAATGGTGCACATTAACATATCAGTAAATCTACCACATTAGAACACCCACACACATACTTAGATCCAAACACCACCTCAATGGTTAGTGAATTCATGCTACTAGTAGGGGTGCAAACGAGCCGAGCCCGAGCTCAACCACGCTCGAGCTCGAGCTCGATTAACATATAAAGGCTCGAGCTCGAGCTTGGCTCGATTCGAGCTTTGTTTTTAAAGCTCGAGCTTGGCTCGTTCGTAGTTTCTCAAGCTCGAACTCGGCTCAGGCTCGGCTCGTTTAATGTTTATTAGTTAATATATTAAATTAAATAATAAAAATAATAGGCTCGATAGCTCGATAAGTCAAAAGCTCGACTCGGCTCGCTTATTAAACAACTTTAAATATGGGGTAAATAGTATAAAATATTAGTAAAATTAATATTATATTAAGGTTCGATAAGGCTGGTCGAGCCTTGCGAGCTTCATATGTCAGGCTCGAGCTCGGGCTCGATAAGTAAACGAGCTTCGTTTTTGGCTCAAGCTTGGCTCGAGCTCGATAAGGCTCGGCTCGTTTCGAGCCTTTTATCGAGTCGATCTCAAGTAGCTCGCGAGCTGCTCGGCTCATTTACACCCCTACATGCTACATGCTAGTTCCAAATCCGTTAGAGAAACCCATTCATGGATCACCTTTTGTCCTTTAGCTATAAAGGTAAAATAGTCATTTGGTAATAAATTAACAATTTTTTTTTTGCACAAGGGGACCTATATAGTCATGTCAACATATGAAACCAACCGCATTATCGGTTTATTCTCGTTACACTCGGTCTTAAGCCTCTAGTGACATACTTATGTTTATATTTTTTTACATCTAGTATATATATTAACTTCACTATTTAGAGCCTCTTACCTTATCAGACATCTCATTGGTTCAATAATCAATGATGCAGAGGTTGCCAATGAGCCCCTTACTCCTACTGTAGAAAATAAAAACTCATTTCTAATTTTTCTCTTGAAGATATTTAATATTTTTATTGTTAACTATTAGAGTCTATTTGGTAAGAGGTAATGAGATGGAAGAGGTTATAGAATAGACAAAGGAATGTAATTGATGATTACCATTCCATTCCATGGTCTTGTTTGGTTACCATATGAGAATTGAATCAATGATTACTTTGTTTTATTTGGTAGGTAGAAAAAGATGAACAAATAAAATCGGCGGTGGTGAGTGGCGACAGCGGCGGCGGGTCGTGGTGGTCAGTGGTGGTGACAGTAGCGGCGACAGTGGTTGTGGAGGTTGGCGGCAGTGGTGGTCAGTGGGTGGCGCTGGTCGGAGATGGAGAGTGGCGACGGTGGTGGTTGGTGGGTGGATGAAACGAATTTTGGTGGGTGGATTATTCCACTAACTTGACCAACCAAACATTTTTTTTTATACCACATATGACATAACCCACTATCTTAGATTGGTAAAAACGAAAGGTAAGAATTTACATTTACATAGTGAAATAAAGCAGGATGTTTATTAGCGATCTCATCAGTCATCAATTCATCATTCTCTCTGTCCAAAGTTGGAAACCATATCGTAAAACCCTAATAAATTTCAAACGAATTCATTAATGGGGGACGAAAAGATGCAGCAGAAGCAGATATATCATGAAAGGCAAAAGTTACAATTTTGTCTCTTACACGCTCTCAATAATCTTTTCCAGGTTTCATATTCCTTTTTCATCTCTATTCATTCTTCAAACCCTTTTATTAATTAATAATAATAATAATAATATGTAACTACTGAAATCAGATCAGATCAACTCTTTGGAATAAGGCTCCATGATTATTCATATGTTTCAGATCTTATTAGGCTTCAGATTTTAGAAATTACATGAATTTCTTAGAGAGCTGTACCTAACATCACTGAAAATAGATCAATTTTTACTGTCTGGAATTAGGATATTATTATTTTTTTATTAAAATTCACTTCATTTAGTTAATTAATGACTCCACAGTGGTACATATGTTTCAAATTGAATTTAAGTTCCAGTCTGTTGTAACCCGGGTATCAAAACGAAGCGATTCTTGATCCGGAAATGAATTTGATGCTACGACTCTCTGAGAGATACAGTCACCCCTCAATCTGCCAAGATTGAGTTAGCAAAGGAAAAACTATTAATCAACACTTAGAAGATAAAACTGAGAGTAGTTTTTCTGCAAATGTAATCAGCCATTTCATTCTCGTTTGTTCTACTTCTATCCCGTAAATAGGATCAATTACAAGCGGTGACAGAAAATATTAGTATATTACTAGACCTCCATATCTCTTCTATTAAAGCTAACTAAAGCAACTTAATTGGAAACGGTAAACGTGTAGTGACTACTAGAAACATAATGCATAAGAATTAATAAGAAAAAAGATCGTTTGAAAGGAAAAAACAAGATAACCGCATGGATGCAAACAAACATGGGATGAACAGATGAAGTCTCCTGTTTGGCTTTATACTGATTTTCCCTCTTATGTGCGTCTAACTCAGTTGGGGAGCTGACCCAGTTGACCCACTTATCCTTTACTTGTAACCTGTTGGTTTTGTAGTAGCTCATGATGAAAACCGTGTACATCACAGTCTTTGCGCAATTTTGGTAAAATTAATTTCATTTTTTGTTGCGATTCAGGAGAAGGATGCATTTACACGAAAAGATTTGGATGATATAGCTGAAAAACTTGTTCTTGAAGATCCATACAAAGGAAACTGGACGCCCCTTCGTGTCATCTTCAAGCCTCATCATAATTCACTAACCGGTAATTATGATATAAACGTGTTAATTGCTGCAGTAGAAGGGAAGGGTAAGAAGGTAATTTGGCATGATCGGCGTAATAAAGCTTCTTCAATTAATCTTGATGAATCTGAAAGTAAGTTAACAGGAATCGTGTTAAATGTTCCTGTTAAAAGATACGGTGGGATTTGGAAAAGCAGACATTGGGTTTGTTTGAGAAAGATCAATGGTACTTGGTATAATTTGGATAGTGATTTTGCATCTCCGTACTCGTTTGAAAGTGTTGAAGAGTTGAGGGATTTTTTGGATGCTGCGATTAGTGGTGGTACTGAAATACTGATTGTAAAGGAGGATGAGTAGTTACATACAGTATTGTGTTTGTATATATCCGCTCGATAATCTCAATTCTCAGGTTAAGGTAACACTCGTGCTTGAAGCAACCTGTTTGATAATGCTATGTAAACCATGTTTAGGATAACAGTTATAGTGAATGATCCTAATATCTATTCCTGATATGTGAATATAATGATTTAAGAGGTTGTATGTATTAGGAATAATAGTAGCCTGATTTTCTAAGTGCTTGACCTATTTAGCTAAATAAGCTTGTCTGAGATAACGCTATCTTCTTCCTAAGTAATGAACACTAATAGTTTATGCATTGCTGATTTTATTTTTTGTTTGTTCCGACCACCATTGAAACGGAAACCTTACACCGCAGCTGCTAGACTACCACCCTGGAAAATCATCACAGTCTCTGATCCATTGAAGCGTGTTTTCAACTTTATCGTGGACATCACTAGAGGCTAGCCGGCTACCGGTTTCAGTTACATGCAAAAGGGCGTTTGTTTTCCATGATGAATTAGATGAAGAGTTTTAAGTCTTGACTGTCAGAGTTCAAGTTACAGGCGCCATTGACACACCATGCCCTAAATAAATTCAGTTCCAGAAAAAATATAAAGCTGCAAATGCTAATCTGCACACTGGGTGAAGTTTATCCCATTAATCCATCATTATAAACATTAGTTGAGTTCGAGTTCAAGGAACTCGATGGTATCTCAAATGAGGTATATTCTGACTTTTTCAGGCTTTAGCTCCTTTGAAATTGGGATTATGCATTAGACAACTTAAAGTTAAAGGAGAAATGCAGGTGAATATACAGAGAACTATTTTTTTTTTTTTTTTTTTTTGCAAATTTGGAACTTAAAAGTCTCAATATTTTGGATTTTGAAGAAACTGCATAATGTGGGTTTGATGATAGTTTCAAGAGCCAATTAATATTGCAATTTCAGTTTTATATTAATGTTACTGATATTTTATATTAGACAGTTTCATTTTATTATTTGGGTTGATGAAATGGCACCAGCCACACTGATCTTTTACCGATTTCTATTTTATGTTAGTTTTTTATCCACCATTTTTTATTTTATTAAATTACATCTAAATTATTTATGTATTGAGTGTGAGAAATTGAGAATTACCCTGGTTCTTCTCTTCTGGTTGGTATCAATCAATCTCTTAATGTTTTGGCGTGAATCTGATGTAGTTTACTAGCGGTTCTCATGTGAATCCAATGTGGTTCAGTGGTTCTTTGTGAACCAGCATTAGTTTAACAAGAACATATTTTACGTTTACCCAAAATTGCAGGTTTCATCGTTAATGTTTAAAATTTGTAGGATTCAACCTTTAACAAGTTTTTGTTGCAAGAACATCCTTTAATGAAGGTTTTGATGTAGGAAACGTCTTTTTTCGCTAATGGGGTTAGTTTTATGGTTAACTTCTCCTCTAGGGACCATTCTTGCCAATTATGAAATTTTCAAACCATTCTTGCCAAATACGAGGGGATTTTTTTATTTTAATTTTAATTTGTATATTATTTAAAAAAAATTAGATTTCACAAAAATTATATAAAGTTTTTTTTGATTGAATTACAAGTTTTGTCCTTTCGCTTTATACCCGATTGCAAAGAATGCCCTCTAAGTTTAAAATTGACTGGTTTTGTACTCGATGTTTCAAAATCTTGCACGTTTAGTCCTTTGGTTCTAACTTTGTTAAATCTCGCAAATCAATCTGCAACAGAGTCAAAGATCCAAAAATTCCAGGATCATTAAATCTCTCTTACAATAATTAAAATTTTAAATTTAATTTGCCTATACGAATTATTAAAAGGATCATTAAATCTCTCTTACAATAATTAAAATTTTAAATTTAATTTGCCTATACGAATTATTAAAATCTAATTTGCCAATTGCATAACGGGTAAATCTGTATCACTCCAAACTTCAACAACATGTCAATGATCTAATGCATTTGACAATCAAATAGGGACTCCAATATCAATAACCAAACACAGCACCCCATAATAGATTAGATTATGATACAATAAATCAAAATTCAAGAAACCCCTTCAACAAGAAATCAAGAAACCTCTTTTACTATCTCAAAACTTGGAAACACCCCATGAACACAAACAGATCACAAATCATGAAAAAAAAAAGCATACAGACCATAAGGGTGGTTGACAGAGGCAGTGTGAAAGATTCCAGCATAAACAGAACCATCCTTAATATGCACATCAGCAGAGAGGCCAATGAGACACATGGTTGTCAACACCAATGCATCATTTACAATACCAGATGATGGTGCTGATCTTCTGTTGTTTTCTTCTGCTTTATCACTTAGATTTCTGCAACCCATTTGGTGTTCTTGAATCCTGATTAATTGATTGTATGTATGTATTGTATTGTATAAAGTTGTGATAAAAAGAGATATCTAATAATAATAATAATAATAATAATAATAATGGTATTGGTCCTAACTTTGTATAAAATTTTAAATTTTTAATTTTTTTACAATAATTAAATTAAAAAAAACACTTCAAAAAACCAAAAAAAGACCCAAAACAAACCCCCTGATCCAAAGTGCCTCGCTATGGCCATAACAAGACGCTTTGGATTTAATTTTTCAGCTTTATCCTGCAACCTCGTACTGTCCTCATACGATTTGACCCGAAGCGTCTCGCTATGACCATAGCAAGGCGCTTTGGGGGAGTGAAAATAGAATCCAGAGGGTGTTAATAACTGGAGCCTTCTTGGTTTATACTTCAATCTTTATCTCTTCATCAAGTTTAATCTCTAAGCTTTAACTTGAACTTTCTAGATCATCAAGTTCAAACTGTTAAAACTTGGTAACCAATTATTATATATATTATATATATACTTAAAATGCATGGTCAATGAACCATGCATTTTAATATACACTCTATGTCTTTTATAAATTGACAAATCTCACCATTAAATTTCTAACTTAATAAAAACTAAGTTTTTAACTTCAAAAAAATTACACTCTACTTTCTAATTTGACAAAAAGCTCATACACTTTATAACTTCCAACTTTTGACATGTAACACATTCTACCCCAAACTTTGCTATAATATCAAACCCTCTAACTTTGTAAATGTCACTTTGACCCATTTAGGTTTCTAAGGTTTCGGCCTTATCGTAGAACTATTTTTTTATGTTTTTATTTTTTTGGATGTGTCGGTATAAATCTGAGTTCGTCTACGCTTTAACTTTTTTTTTAAACGACCTAGGTCAATTATAAAATGTTACGTTTTGATGTAGATTTTGTTTGGAAACAAATCAGGTGAAACGTAGAGTCAACTCAAATGTAAAACGTTTTCATTCGACGGTGTAAATTCGTGTTACCTACGTTTATGCCATAAATTGTGTTTATAAACGAGTCGGCTAAAATATAAAACGGTTTTTTTTACGGTATAGATTCGAGTTATATACGTCTTTGACTTAAACTGTGTTCGGAAACGTGACAACTCAAATATAAACGTTTTCATTCGACAGTATAACTTAATATGCATTGTCGGTGGCACATGCCACCCACAAAAAGACAAAAAAATAATTAAACTACTAGAAATGACAACAATAGCCCTTATACTTTTAAAGTTTACATTTACATTTCTTCATTTTTTTAAAAAACTTTAAATAAATGTTATTTTCACCTATTCAGTTTCAACTTTTCAAACTTACACCCCGTACTTATATTCTTTAGCTTCAAAGAAAACAAAATTTCGCATTTAGTTATTTTTATCTATGTGTCTATATAAGTTCACGTTTCGACGTAAATTTCTTCAGAAGCGAATGGGGCCAAATGTAATGTGTTTTAATGCTTATTTTTATGTACGTTTTTAGTTGGTCTACATTTTAACATTTTAATTTATGTGTCGGTATAAATTCACGTTTCAATATAAATTCTTTTTCATAAACGAGTCTGGTCAAATAAAATTGTTTTCTGTTTGTCTACGTTTTAATTTAAACAGTGTTTGGAAACAAGTCAGGTCAAATATAATATGTTTTCATTCGACGGCATAAATTCGAGTTATTGTACATTTTGATGCCGCTAAGTTTTAATGCAAAGGTACGGGTGATGTAGTGTTAGGTGGACCCATCACTTAACGGACCAACCCGAGTTCGCTTGCATTTTTTCGGTAACCGCAAAGCTTTAAATCAGATACGTCAAAACACGTGTTTTCGTGTGGTCAACGCATCACATAACGTGACACTGTTTAAAACGTCGTCGCCGCAACGCGCGGCCCACGGCTATAATCTAGTTTAACTTAAAGTGCATAAAGATTGACTCTTATATTCACAAGATTCATCATTAACATAGGTGGTGTTTGTTTTTGAAGAGGTAAAAGGTCTGCAGTCTGCGGACTACATCTGCAAACATCTGCAGGAGAAGAGGTGGGCCAAAGGTCTGCAGTCTGCAAGGAGAAGACTGTTTGTTTGTTAACGTCTGCAGCCTAACCCAAAAGCAGTAAACACAAAAAAAAATCATACATACAACCAACAACTATACGAACAAAGAAACACACAATCTTGAATATTCAATTATTCATACATTCAACAACTGTTAATACATTCAACAACCACAAACAAAATATACTGTATGATCACAAACAAACATACACCCCCAAATCTAACCTCTGCCCTAATCCAAGCACCACCTCCATCTCCATCGTAGCACCACCTCCATCGACCATCCACCATCGATCCATCTGTAACAGAAGCGGGGAGGAGGAGACGGCGAGACGCAGGGAGGCATTGAGGAGGCGTTTCTAGGGTTTTGAGAGAAGGGGAGGAGGGCGGAGGGAGGAGGGAAAAGGAGGAGGGAGGAGGGGAAAGGGGAGGAGGAGAGGGAAGAATGAAGAGATGTCTGAAGATGAAGAAGAAGACTGTTGTTTTGTGAAGAAAAGGTTAGGAGAAGTGAGAAGATGTGGGTATATGTCTGCACGAGGAAGAGGAGGGGCAGACGTTTTCAATGGTTATGTATTCTCAAAAACAAACAAGTTTCCCGCCTCAACTATCTGTCCGCGTCTACGCAGCGCAGACATAAGAGGCCAGAAACTCTTCTTGTAAGAAAACAAACACCACCGTACTCTTTTACTCTTCTAGACACACTCCATAACCTAAAATTTGGGACCAATTCTAGGTAGAACAACCTCTGTGTCCTATGAAGGTTAAAGCAACTACATAAATGTAGCCATATGAATTGGTCCCGATGCAATTATTTGAACTTTCCACGAAACTGCATCGCAATTACAAAATTTTGATTTTGTTAACAAATCTTGCAAAATCGTCTTAAAAAATGTTGCAAGTCACTTAGATGTAACATTTATAAAGCTCCAAGAAAGCTGAACTAAGGTTATATTAACAGCCAACAATACATATCAGTACTTAGTTATAATTGTATAGAATTATTAATAATTAATAATAAAAAGATATGAACAAATTAATAATTATTATTCAACATAACATAAAGATAAAACCACTGATCAGTTATCTTCAGGTGTTGATGAAGTAGAAGCTTTCTTGATCTCATCATCAATAGCTTTCTCCAACCACATCTCTGCATCTTCCATCATTTCTGGACTGAGTCTGATCATGAGTATGCAAAACTCGGTTTCGTTCAAGAAGCCATCGCCATCAAGGTCTCCTTCCATGACCATATCTTCTGAGTCTTCCTTGCTCATGCCTTCCATTCCAAGAACTCTTGAATTCTTTCTCAAACTCTCCGGCGTGATCAGTCCGTTGTTCTCGTCCGCTAGCAGCCGAAAACCGCCACAGAGCTCCTCCATGAAGGTGGTTAGTTGTAGCTTCTCTGCCATCACAGGAAGCAAGTCTTGGTAGGCTTTGTTTTCCATTGGTGTTTTAGTGGTTGGAAGAAATGTTTATAGACTTTGTGTATTTATAGGAATGGAAAGTTTATGAAGTACGGATGTCAAGACAACTTGTCAATCGGTTAGGACTTTAGGAATTGAAAGTATAGTTTTTGACCGTATGTTTGTATTCCAAAACAATGGTGGTTCTTTTTTTATGATTTTAGAAATTAAGAAGTGGTCAAAAAATTAGATGGTTTAGTATCGAATCAAGATGGCGTTAGATTTAAAATACCCTTTTTAAACAAATTTTATGATGTTGAATGATATAATAAACATGTATGACAACTGTGGAGCCTGGGTCTCTCTATCCGCAAGGATAGAGGTAAGGTTTACCTACATCTCATCCTCTCAGACTCTACTCTTAGATTTGCTAAATGTGAGATTTACTGGGTAAGATGGTTGTTATCGTATGACAACGGTGAAAACTACCAAAATAGTCTTTATTTTTCCAAAAGTTAAACAAACTTTTAATTTTAGCCCTTCTAAAAGCGATGGCTAAGCCTTAGATGGCATCTAAAAGGGCATGCTAAGAGCATTTACATAATCACATTTGATCCATCAAATCTCCTCCATCTAAGAGCACTCACATCCCATCCACCAAATGGATGTGAGTGTGTCCACCAAATTATATGGGGTGAGTATAAGTGGTTGTGAGTAGAGGAGAGAGAAAATATTTGGTGGAAGCACTGTTCCACCCTAAATATGAAAAGCTACTGTTCACCCCTATATATATTTTAATATTTTTGTAAGTAGTTGTGAGTGAGGAGAGAGAAAAAGTAATGATAAAAGTATGATTATTTTAATTAGGAGAGAGAAGATTTAGGGGTGAAATAGTGATTTTTAGTGTAATTTGACGGAGGAGATTTGGTGGATGGATTGTGAATGCTCTAATTACATTAAAAATCACTACTCCATCTTTAAATCTTCTCTCTCTTAATTAAAATAATAATACTTTTTGATACTTTTATCATTATATTTTCTCTCTCCACACTTACAACCACTTACAAAAATATTAAAGTATTTATAGGGGTGAACACTGTCCCCCCAAATATAGGGGTGAACAGTGTTTCCACCAAATATTTCCTCTTTCCTCCACTCACAACCGCTTACACTCACCCCATATAATTTGAGGGAAACACTCACTTACATTTGGTGGACCAAATGTGAATCCTCTAAACCTACAAAAGCGCAAGCTAAGCCTACAAAAGCACGACTAAACCCTAGCTGTCTTAGCCAACGGAGTTGACGTGTTGGCTTCTGATTGACAGATATAAGGGTTTACTACTTTGGTTAAGGCTAAATTTTTCATATCTATTTTTGAGAACTTTTGATCAACTAAGGTTCTTGGTAATTTTTGACAAATAGGTAGGGTGGTGATAACTAGTGAAAACTGCCTCAACTGCCCTCATAAACCGAAACAAGCAAGCTGATTTGAGATTTTTTCATTCATAAACACATAAACGCGACAAATTACATCAAGATAGCGGGTAGGCGGGCAACAAGCTGCGCCGCCACTCCTTTCTGGATGGTAAACTCTAACCTACTAAAAACGAATCCATGCCCCCTAGATGCCACTCCTTTCTGGATGGCAAATTACATTTGAGATTAAAAAAAAACTTGTTTTACTCTTTGATTTTGACAGTCAACTTGAAATTAGTCGTTTAACTTTTATTATTTACGTATTTTTTTAAAGCGAATGTTTCGAAACAAGATCGGTTCAAACCTTTGAAACGAACGGATTAAATTGTTGGGTTTGCCTTTTATGGAAATATAGTTAACTTTTCTGCCCAAAATTTTCATCACACCCATTGGCGCAGCTCTTAAGGGGCGGGGAGTGGCGGCCGGCCCTCCGAATTTTTGCTTAGAAGTTGTTAACTTTTAGGGTTTGATAATCAAAACAAACAGAAAATAAGATCAATAGAGCCAACATAAACTCTTTACCAAGAACAACAGAAGTAGGCGACAAAACGGTGACAAAACTCTTATTTAACCCAAACCAAAATCAGTGCCCCCCAATACCCAAAACTGTTCTCAGCAAATCACTGAGAACAATATACAAGATACAAGATCTAGATCTGCTGATTATCAAGATCAGCAGATCATAATCTGAAGAAATACAAAGAAATAATATCTAACCAAAGTTACAAACCCTAACAGATGAACAAGAACAAATACAGAGAAAAATGAACGATTAACCCTAATACTCGTAATCAAGCTTGCTTTATATAGGCAGGTACCATCAGATCCAACGGCTACGAAACAAACTCATCAACGACTATAGTGTTGCCAGCTCAATGATCTGTGTGAGAAAACACAATCATAATAACAAACATAATAAGTTCAACGAACCAGGTCATATCTTATATGACCCAGGTCAATCAGACCATCTATAACATCTTGGGCTTATAAGACTGCTCAGTCCAACACAATACACAGCCCAACACATGAGCCCAACTTCTTAAGTAATTGAATTACAATATACTGAGCCCACATATTTCAACACCCCCTCTTAATTCAATTACTAAACATATTAGTCAGCCCAAGTTTAGTACATAAAACTTCATGCTGACTGCTAAACAAACCCTTAGTGAAGATATCAGCTACTTGCTGATCAGACTTCACCTTTACAGCCTTAAAAAAACCAGAACTGATTTTTTCCCTTAGAAAATGCCAATCCAATTCAAAATGTTTTGTCCTGTCATGAAAGACAGGATTTTCTGCTATAGAGATAGCAGCCTTACTATCACAAAATAAACTTATAGGTAATTGACTTTCAACACCTAGTTCTTTTAGCAAATTTGATATCCAGATTAACTCACATGCAGTAGAACACATGGCTCTGTATTCAGCCTCAGCTGATGACCGAGCCACAGTACTCTGTTTCTTGCTTTTCCAAGAAACCAAGCACTCACCAATGAAAACACAAAAGCCAGTGACAGATTTTCGTGTAACTAAGCATTTAGCCCAGTCAGCATCAGAATATGCTGACAAGGTTAAATCCTTACCTTTTTTAAATAAAATACCCTTGCCTGGAGACTGCTTGAGGTACCTGAGCAGTCTCATAGCTACCTGCTGTACATACTGAGTTGGTTTATGCATAAACTGACTCAGAAATTGCACAGCATAGCTTATATCAGGTCGAGTCAAAGACAGATAGATTAACTTTCCTATAAGTTTTTGGTAACCTGTTATATCTTCCAAAAACTTTTCATCCTTTTTATTTTTAACTGTTATAAGTGAGTTTTGTTCAATTGGAACACTAACAGGTTTACATCCCAAATACCCATATTCAGTTAAAAGATCAAGGCAATATTTTCTTTGATTAAGGCATATACCCTCATCAGAGTATAAGACCTCAATACCCAGAAAATATTTCAACTTTCCAAGATCTTTAATCTGGAAATTTTCCTTTAATAGTGTTTTAACATTATCAATTTCAGACACACTATTTCCAGTAACAACTATGTCATCCACATACACAAGCAACACCACAAAAATTTCACCAACAGACTTGACAAACATGGAATGATCACTCACACTTTGAACAAACCCTATACCTTTTAACACCTCTACAAGTTTTTCATTCCACTTCCTAGGAGCCTGTTTTAACCCATACAAGGATTTGACTAACTTACATACTTTGGACTCATTTCCAGAAGAGTACCCTTCTGGCAAATGCATATACACATCCTCAGTAATTGACCCATACAGAAATGCATTATTGATATCAAGTTGAAACAATGTCCAGTTATTCTGGACAGCTAAACTAATGACACTTCTCACAGTAACCATTTTCACAACAGGAGAAAAGGTTTCTCCAAAATCCAAACCTTCTCTTTGATTATAACCTTTAGCTACTAATCTAGCTTTATACCTATCAACTTCACCACTAGACTTATACTTAACTTTATAGACCCATTTACAACCAATTGCTTTTCTACCAGGAGGTAGATCAGCAATAATCCATGTATTGTTTCTATAAAGTGCCTCCATCTCATTATTCATTGCCTCAATCCAGTGTGGATCTTTAGAGGCTTGTGAATAAGACGTAGGTTCAAGTACTTTATTCACATTAGACACAAAACACATATTCTCAACAGACAAATTAGAATAATTCACAACTTTCTCAACAGGATACCTAACCTTACTGTTCAATACATAGTCATTAAACCTTTTAGGTAATACAGACTCTCTACTGGACTGTCTAACAGGCCTACTTCCCTCAGGAGTCCTAGCCTCAACATTTGACTCCTCTAACCCTGAACAGTCATTCCCCCTACCTTTAGAATTACTAGGTTGCTGATCAAGATTTAAATTATGATCTACATCACTAGTTTCCCTAGGAGGGTCATCTAACTGTTCCCTAGGTGAGTAGTCATGAGTACTATTAGGTTCCCCTTCATCATTGGGAAGGTTTTGAAAACTTTTATTAACTTTGTCACTTTCAGAAATCTCATTTTCAAACATATCAAAAAAGTTTAAGTGATTAAGTTTTTCAGAAACTAGATGTTTATGTTCAGTTTTAAAAGGAAAAATATTTTCATAAAATTTTACATCTCTAGAAAACTCAATCTTTCTGGTTTCTAAGTCATACAACTTATAACCTTTTTTGACAAAAGAATATCCAATTAAAATACTTTTATCAGCCCTGCTACACAACTTATCAGGACCATCTAAAACAGTTTTAAAACACAAACACCCAAAATTCCTTAAGTGACCTAGTTCGGGGGGGAACCCATACATCAACTCATAGGGACTCTTACCATTTAGAACAGATGAAGGTATCCTGTTAATCAAATAAGCAGCAGTAAGCACACAATCAGACCAAAAATTCAAAGGAACACTACTTTGAAACAGTAGTGCTCTAGCTGTATTCAAAAGATGTCTGTGCTTTCTCTCCACAACACCATTTTGTTGTGGAGTGTAAGCACATGAAGTTTGATGAAGAATACCTCTTTTATTACAAAAATCTATCATCTGTTTATTTATAAACTCAGTTCCATTATCACTCCTAAACAACTTAATAGATTTTGAAAACTGGTTTTTAATCAACTCATAAAAACCTACTAGATTCTCAAACACTTCACTTTTAGATTTTAACAGGTAAACCCAAACAGACCTGGAAAAGTCATCAACAATAGTTAGAAAGTATTTGAATCCTTCCCTGCTAGTGACCCTGTAGGGTCCCCATACATCTAGGTGTATAAGATCCCCTACTTCCTTTGATTTATGGTCACTAAGAGGAAAGGGGACCCTGACTTGTTTAGCCTTGTGACAGATTTCACAAGGTACAGAATCAGGGTTATCAACATTCAAACTCTCTTTCAAAACAGCTAGAACCTCACTGGATGGATGTCCTAACCTACTATGCCAAAGACTATGTTCAGTTTTACTATTGAAACACATACTACTGAAACTCACATCTTTTCCAACAAAATATAGACCATCCTGCTGTCTACCAGTCACCAGGACTTTCCTTGACTTGGAATCCTGAATATAACACTCATGTTCATTAAAAAGAACATCTAACTTATTGTCTTTGGCAAGCTTATGTATAGACACCAAATTAACACAATAATCAGGTATAAAGAAAACATCAGTCAAGACCACACCATTAGCCAGTTTAACATCACCTATTTTTGTGACTTTAGCATTTGTTCCATTAGGGTGTTTAACTTCTAAATCATACTGAGATACATCAACACAGTTAACCATGCACTTATCATTACCAACCATATGTTGGTTGGCACCAGAATCCATTATCCAGCCAAATAAAAGTGCATATCTAACCAAGTTGGAACAGCCAGAAAAGTTTTTAAAAACTTTAGACAACTTAGACAGAACAGACATACTAGAAAAACCACTCACTACAACAGACTTACCTCCAACATTGGAGCTCTGAGGGTCTCCACTAGACTTCTCATTTATCAGGTTCATTAACCTAGAAATTTGCTCAGGGGTAAAAGGTGAGCTACCAGAAACATTACTACACACATTGTTACTAGTATTGGTCATGCCATTTTTCCAGTTACCCTGGGTTCTATTAGAGTTGTTATTATTTGACCAGTTACCAGAATTCCCAGAATTACCAACCCTTTTTTGAACACCATTTGGATAACCAATAATTTCAAAGCACCTTTCTTTGGTATGACCAATTCTGTTACAGTGTGTGCATTTCAAATTAGGATTAGGTCCCCTGTTAGACCCTTTCCTATTATCAGACCCTTGACCAGTCTTAGCAACAAAAGAGACATTGGTCCCTTTTGATCCACCACTAGATCCTCTATGAGACTCCTCTCTAGAGATCACAGCAAAAGCAGCTTTTACTGTTGGTAGTGGATCACTGGTCAATAATGTAGTCCTAACAGGTTGATATACTTCATCAAGCCCCATCAGGAATTGCATGAGTTTAATAAGACTATTAAAGTCATTGAACTCCTTAGAGGCCTGACATGTACAAGTAGGCAGCTGAACCATGGAATCAAACTGTTTCCACATAGTGTTCAGCTTATTATAATACTCAGCTACAGTGCTACCACTTTGTGTTATTCCATTTATTTTTTGATGAAGATTAAACATAACACAACCATCAATTCTATCATAGGTCTCCCTAAGATCTAACCAGACATCTCTAGCATTTTCAGAAAACACTTGACCAAGATACAGTTCCTCACACACAGAATTGATCAACCATGAAAGAACCACAGAATTACACCTATCCCATTGATTAGCAAGAACTTCATCAGTGGGTTTCACACATGTTCCATCAATAAATCCTAGCTTATTTTTACCTTGCAAAGCTAGTTTCATAGATTTAGACCACACAGAGTAATTCTCTGTTCCTTTCAATTTAATACTAATGATAGACAGACTAGAGGTGTCACTAGGATGTAAGAACAATGGATCACTGATGTCAAGCTTGCTGACCAGTGATCCTACAGGTCCACCACCAGGTGGATTCACAACATCACCCATGATGCACAACAAACAATGAACACAGATAAACAAGAAGTAAAACCACAATCAACCACAAGCAGATCCTAGAAGGACGAAGCTGAGTCAGTGTACAGATAGTGGATTCGTCACTCAATGGTGTCCACCCAGTTCTTAACTCAGGAGCCCTTTTATTAACTATATATATATATATATAGTATTTATATATATAACAATCAAGAAAATAACCAGACAAAGCACCAAGTAGTTTGGCCAATACCGGTCCACCCTAACCCGGTCAGTGCCTCTAGACACAACAACAAAACAAAGAGAATGGAACAATCTCACCAGAAACTCGTAGTCTGTAACCTTCACTTAGGGTTACAAGACCAGAGAGCAAGCAGCACAGCTATCCAAGCCCACAACCACGAACCAGAACCAAGATCCAGAGCCTTCAGCCAACAATGGTTGACAACAAACCCTAGATCTACAAAAAAATAACCAGATCCAAGTAATAGACAAGATCTACAGAGATCAAATCTATTACAAACAGAATACAAGGAAGGACAAGACCTATAAACAAGGTCAGATCCTTCAATCAACCAACAGATCTGTTAAAACTTATTAACAGATCTTCAGAACAAGGACCAGATCTATAGACAGATCAGATCCTTGACACAATACAGCGGAAAACAAAAATAAACCAAGATCAAGAGCCTATTGCTCTGATACCATGTTAACTTTTAGGGTTTGATAATCAAAACAAACAGAAAATAAGATCAATAGAGCCAACATAAACTCTTTACCAAGAACAACAGAAGTAGGCGACAAAACGGTGACAAAACTCTTATTTAACCCAAACCAAAATCAGTGCCCCCCAATACCCAAAACTGTTCTCAGCAAATCACTGAGAACAATATACAAGATACAAGATCTAGATCTGCTGATTATCAAGATCAGCAGATCATAATCTGAAGAAATACAAAGAAATAATATCTAACCAAAGTTACAAACCCTAACAGATGAACAAGAACAAATACAGAGAAAAATGAACGATTAACCCTAATACTCGTAATCAAGCTTGCTTTATATAGGCAGGTACCATCAGATCCAACGGCTACGAAACAAACTCATCAACGACTATAGTGTTGCCAGCTCAATGATCTGTGTGAGAAAACACAATCATAATAACAAACATAATAAGTTCAACGAACCAGGTCATATCTTATATGACCCAGGTCAATCAGACCATCTATAACATCTTGGGCTTATAAGACTGCTCAGTCCAACACAATACACAGCCCAACACATGAGCCCAACTTCTTAAGTAATTGAATTACAATATACTGAGCCCACATATTTCAACAGAAGTTCTGATTATATAGTATTCGTATAGAAATTTTTTGGTATATACAGTTTCGACACCGAAACTAGTGATTTCCGACCCCCAGTAACTTGCGACTCCCTGAAGTTTTGGGTCAAGCTTCGCCACTAATCACACTCCATGAAAGCAAACTTTAAAGTGTGGGTGTGATGCCAAAAGTCTACAAATTGATAATATTTGCTTTCAACACACATCCAATTTCACCCTTTTATATTATTGTTTGATAACTGTTTTATAACACTATGCATCTTTTCAGTTCTTAAACTCTTGAAACAAAAGGTTGGGCTTAAAACTTTACATAGAGTAGATACAATGTGTTTAACACTCTTAAAACTAATTTAAGTAAAAGTTTTTAAATAATTTCGGAAGATTTCATTAGGCTATATGGTGTGCCCCCTTTTCCCCCAACTCCCCCAAGTGCCACGTCAGCGCCACGTCATTTCCCCCTTCTCCTCCCCCAAAGTTTGGAAATGGTATTCCCCTTCTTCCCCCTTCTTTTTTATTATTAAAGTTTGATTTAAAAAAAAAATTAGCCAATCATCTTATCCGGTGTCCTCGGTGGTTTTTCCACTTTATCCCCGGAAAGTTTACGGGGGGGGGGGGGGGGGGGGGGGGTTCCCCGGACGCCACCTCAGCTCCCCGGATGAGGTCCCCGCATGCACACCGAAAGGTCTTATACGATCGAATTGAATCAAGTACAAATGCATTATAATGTAAGAATGTAGTACTTTTATTATTATTGTGTCGACTTATAACTTTCTTTCGCTTTTGGTTATTAATTAGTAAGAAAAAAAATCAAAAGATTTGGTTGTAGGAAGCTTCATGCGAAGGTATGGTTCTTTAGATCTTTTAGAAACAGTCACCAAACTTATCATCTTCCATTGATTGTCCTCTTCTTTCTTCTTCCTTCCAAGAACCTTCCTTCTCTTTTCAATTATTCCACGAAACCTAACCAAAACTATAATTACAAGTGAAATTTCGTTATGAGGAAATATTAGAAAAAAAAAAAGTTACGGCTTTGGAACATTAGAAAGTACCATCAACCAATCCGTTTATGTATTGTATTCTTGTGACATTGGTGAATGGTGAATACTCTCTACATATGTGATGTGAGTTGAAATATCCACAAATTGATTATGTGGTATTTAGGTATAAAATGGATTAAATTACAACTTTTGTGCTTTATGTTATTAACAAATTTCAACTAATGTCATATAACTTTAGAGTGTTGGATTTTAATAATCTAAACTTTAACGTTGGACCAGGATAACCTCAGGTGAACATATGGGTGTAAAAAATGGACCTCTGTTAAGTCTAGACTAACTGAGTTAGTTTAGCTGCTGATGTGGCATACTGTTGTGTAGTTGATGCTGACGTGGCACTGAGTTGGCATGCTGACGTGTATTTTTTTTTATTCCGCGTCACTTTTTTGTGGGCCCATTCTTAATCCTTAACAAAACATAAACATACACTCAAAACCTGATTACCAATGAAAAAACCCTATCCTCCAACCACCACACCACCTTCATACATCAAATCCACCACCTGAATCTACAACCTATGACTCGAAAACCTTGTCCAGCCACTAACACCATTGTACACTATCTCTCCACCGTTACTGAAACCCCCTTTTCCCACCACCAATCAGGCCATACATGATAAAAACGCTACCCACCACCTCTCCTAGCGGTCATTTTTCCGTGGGAGGTATGTTCCCGTACGACCACCACTCTAGTGATTCTCCGATTTGATACTCTAGGCTTCTATCTAAACAGAAGATGGTGGTGGTTGTGATGAACATGTTTCTCGATTTAGGGGTTTTGATTGTGGAACTAGTGGAGGATCGGTGGTGAGCAGGTAGTGTTGAAAGGAGGTAAATGGTGTTGGAGTTGAGGGTTCATATGTGGGTGGGAGTGAGGAAAAATGGGATTCTTGGAGGTAGATTATGGTGGTGGATTAAGAATGGGCCCACAAAAAGTGACGTGGATTAAAAAAAAATACACGCCAGCATGCCAACTTAGTGACACGTCAGCATCAGCTACACGTCAGCATCAGCTACACATCAGCATGCCACATCAGTAGCTAAACTAACTCAGTTAGTCCAAACTTAACAGAGGTCCATTTTTGACACCCACATGTTCACCTGGGATTATCATGATCCAACGTTAAAGTTTGGATTATTATTGGCTAATGACCAAAACTTTGGATTATTAAAATCCAATACCTCTATAACTTTAGTATTGACAAATTTTGTACTTTATATGTCAAAATCTTGCACGATTTGTCCTTTAGCCCTAACTTTGTTAATTTTAAACGTTAATGAGATCATATGCTGGTAACATGAGGGTAGATCAGTCTTTTTACCTCCCCTTTTCATTCCATATTTTTATATAGGAGTAATGGATTTAAATAATCCTAACTATTGACTATTGACCAATAACAGTCACAACAACGAAAATAACCATTAGCGGTCCCAACTTTCAGACATTTTGCTCTCAATGGACCGCCCGTTGACTCACACTAGCGCCGTTAGTTGAAACTCACAATTCTAGGCGATTTTTCACCGGGTTCGAAAGAGGGAATCGGAACGATTATATTGGTATGTTCAATTGCATAAATGAGTATGGTATGATAATTTCAATATGTGTATGATGAATTTTGTTATATAAGAAAAGTCAAGATATTAAGTGTTTTACTATTATATCATTTATTTTTTCTCTTCCCACATTAAAATTATTCTTAAATGATAACCCCCTTAGAATCTAAAGGTTTTGAGGTATGTAATGTTTATATTTCTATTAAAAAAAGAAAAAAAAATGGAGGCAAATGTAAGTCTAGGTCTTACACTCTTACGTTTGTTACTTCTTAAAAGCATTTCTAAACTGACCCATTAGATGTGTATGGAAGATATTCAAACATTATACCACATATTCCCTCTTGAATCATGACCATTAGCATAATTGTATTCCAATTCGTTCTTACTTTTTGTTCAAACAACTTAAAATACTCTCATTATTTTTCTTGTTTCAAAGTCGACACCCGTCTTGACTTTGAACAAACATTTTGATTACTTAATTTAGGTTTACCGTTTACAGATTATAATTAGTCGTCATTAGAGTTTGACCCGAGGCATATCCAATTATATTGCAAATAACAAATATGTGATTTTTGATAGTTTTTATACACGTTAAAAAAATAACAAACTTATTTTACTTAATTTATAACTACTTAAGCACTAGGTTCATAAAATCTTTTTTTAAAGGAATTGAAATCAATTAAATTTATAAGATTTGTCAAACGAATAGAAACGTATGACATATTGCAAAACAATCATATTTACCGTGAGGATTTGTGAAAGAAGTTGAAATGTGGTGATGGCACATGTGGTTGTCGGTGGTGATGATGGCGGACATTGGAGAGAGAGCGATTGGCCGATTGCAACTCAGTTATTCTTACTGCTAAAATCGTCCTTGTGGTTTCGTGAAAGTTGCGAGTTACGTACAAACTTGACAATTTTTGTCATAATCGTACCCTGGTTTTAATTGTTTGTCATAATCGTACCCTAGTTTTAAATTGTTTGTCTAAATCGTCCCTTGACTTAACTGGATGAAGTTAGTGCCAGGGACGATTTAGACATACAATTAAAACCAGGGTACGATTATGACAAAAAAAAATCTCAACTTTGTACGTAAGTGGCAACTTTCAACAAACCACATGGACGATTTTAGCAGTTTACCCTTTATATATATATATATATATATATATATATATATATATTTTGAAATAATTTACCCTTTATATTTAGATTTCAATTTATAACAAATTTTGTGAACTAAACAAACTATAAATTTAATTCACATTTTAGTTGTATTGAATTTCACTGAAATAAACGCCCCCTCTAAGTTTTTGGAAATCTATGAGGATTTAACAACCTCGAATAAGAATAAAACTAAAAGCTTGTGTGTGTGATACATGTTTACATTTGTAAGATTAGAAAATTTGGAGAAGCACAATGACTCCCGAAACTTTACAAAATATATAGGGAATATGTGTTTACACCTAAAGGAATTATAAAATTTGGAGGAAGGTATATTAAACTTTAAAAAAAGTAATAGCATCAGACTACCTATAGCACTCACATTTGGTCTCTCATAATTTTGTGAGAGAAAACCCATATTTTTATGGGGTTGTGAGTGGAGAAAATGGGGAACATATTGTTTACCGGTATATTTGGGAATATTTTCGGAAAAACAGTTTTCTTATATTTATTTTTTAATATTTGTTGAAAGTGGTTGTGAGTTGGGGAGAGAAAAACTGTAATGATTTTTAGTGTAATATGTGATTGTGAATTGGAGATGGAGAACGTATTATGAATGCTGTTAGTGAAAAGTCAGGTTCTATTCTATTTTATCGTAATATAACATAGTTTTTTTTACTAAACAGTCAACCTTTATTACTTAATTATATACTATTAATAGACAAACTTATTAGAATAGTACTTTTATTATTTTTTTTATTCCTTTTGTTTTGTTAAATACCTATAGTTCAATAAGAAAACACATAATGAGGTAGTGGTGGAGTGGTTTGTGGTGCTTATGTCTTCTTTAAGGTCTTGGGTTCAAAACCCATTTGAGTAATTTTTTACAACACTTATTTATATATAAATACATATGATTCAATATGAATTACAAAATGGGGTAGTGGTGGAGTGGTTTATGGTATATGTGTGTTCTTTGAGGTCTTGGGTTCGAAACCCATTTCGAACATGACATTTTTATTTTTTTTTTCTAACACTTATTTATTTATAAATACATATTATTCTATAATAATTAACAAAATAGCTTGGTGGTGGAGTGGTTTGTGGTGCATTTGTGTGGTTTGAGGTCTCAGGTTCGAAATCGGTTTGAAACATTGTTTTAAAAAAAAACAAATACGAAAAACGCGCAACGTGCGTATGTTTATACACCTAGTTGTTTTTAAACGTAATAAAACTCGAGTTTTACTAAAAAAATAGCTCAATTACACCTAAATAACGCCAATGGGTTTTTTCAAAACCTTATAGTGCTTTGTTTTGGAGAAACAAATGACGTTCTATTACCCTAAAATACGCCTTGTGAATTTTTAAAGCTTACAATCATCATACTTTCAATTCATTTCGTATATAATGTTTTGACATTATATTTTTTGCATTTTTTATGGTTACATTTTCGTATTTGTAAAAGTTTTATCTTCAAACATTGGTATACCATTCTTAATTAATGTATTGATATTTAATTTTTATAGGGATTGATATTTGCAAACATAGAAGTTTATCGTCAATGTATATTTATCTTGAGTTAACTGCAATTTGAGTCCCTGTGGTTTACTGGAGCTGGCACCTTGCACCCATTTTCGAAACCTTTTGCACTCTGAGCCACTATACTTGTATTTTCTTGCATTTTGAGCCCAACTCTTAACTTTCCATCCACTTAAAAGTTATATGCAAGGGCATATTTGTAATTTTCCATCCAAATTAACATTAATCCCATTCTTTTACAACTAATCGATTAAAAGAATCATAATGCAACTTCTGACAACATATAATACAAACCAGCAGCTTAAAAGAAATCAAATTCTCATTTTTATCCTGTTGATTGATGCTTGACTTGCTATTGACTGCTGCAAGCAATTGAACCTGTTTCATCTTTAAACTTTTGACTATCATTTTCCTTTGACTTCATTCAAATATTGCTTGCGTTATTCTACTTCTGGCTGTTGACGCTTGAAAATATTTGACATTGCACATCTGTATGTTGTGTCTGACTGTTGGCTCCCAGTTTTAGTTGACTTCTCCAGCTTTTGAGTTTTGAAAGTATCTAATTTTTTAATTTCTTTAGACTTCACTCATTTGTAGACTATGTATGTTGCATTTGATTTTTAACTTACATATAAAGCAGTCAAATTTCAATCCTTGATTACCTATGACTGTACATTCATTACAGAGTGTCGAAATCAAAGTGTAAAAAAAATCAACTAAATAAATTAACAAAAACAAAACAATCATGAACAAGTAATTCAAAATTTTACAGACCACTAAAAAACAAATTAACATATTGTAATAATCAACTAAGAAATTAAAATATCAATTATTAAAGAAACCATAAATGAATGTCAGGATCTAGAAAGTGTCAATTATTAAAGAAATACATTAAAATTTTAAAACAACAAACAAAACTAACATTAGAAATTAGGAATTAACAACTTAGCATATGGGATCTGTGAGTAGGGATGAGCATCCGGTCCCGAATACCGATCCCGAACCGAAAAAATACCGATCCCGTACCGAACCGATACCGAACCGAGGGTGTTCGCTATCGGTATCGGTACCCACATTTAGAGGTTTTCGGTTTCGGTATTATCGGTATCGGTACGGGATCGGTATCGGTTCGGTATTTTAAGGTAAAATACCGATACCACACCGGTACCGTACCGATACCGAACCGATACCGATACCGTACCGTTATAATCGGTATCGGTATTGGTTTTTTGGAATTTTCGGTATCGGTATTGTCGGGATCGGTATCGGTTCGGTACCGATACCGTCCCGAGCTCATCCCTATCTGTGAGGGGCTGGTAGGGTGCAAAATCAAATTATAAAATAAGAGCAATTACATTAAAAGTTGGATGGAAGCTTCGACTAGATCAGTGAAGAATTTGGGTTGATTAGAGCAGGGAAGAATTGGGGAAAGAATTAGGGCTCATAGGTTGATTGCATCAGCATGATAGAGGTGAAAGATGGGTATTTTAGTAACTTCAAGTTTTTTTAATGTTTAAGTGGATGGAAAGTTAAGAGTTGGGCTCAAACTGCAAGAAAATACAAGTATAGTGGTTCAGAGTGCAAAAGGTTTCGAAAATGGGTGCAAGGTGCCAACTCCTCTAAACCACAGGGATGCAAATTGCAGTTAACTCATTTATCTTTAAACATTGATTGATATTGTGTTGAGTACATATATCCTCACAACAGGGACGTCCTTGAAAATTTGAGAGCGTTGTGTGAGTAAATAAGAAATAGCTTGCCCTTAAATAGGCCCAAACTAAATAAGCTTGATTCTCTAAATGGGTTTAGTTAGGCAATTAGTAGACTAAAAGCCTAATAAGTTTTATTTTTTAAATTGTCTAAAACTAAGTACGGTTTTATTTTACTAGTTATTTAGTTGGATTTTATATTTTATTTGGGTTTTTGTTTCAAATAAAACTTATAAATTTTGGGACCCAGGAGATGAGCGATGTGCGGTCGCCTACTCTTGGACCTGGTCCGGCCTTACAAAAGTATGATGATTGTTATCATTGTTAGATAGTATTATTACATTAACGTTTATTAGTAAATGCTCATAGGCAGGGCCGGCCCTAAGGGGGTGCGGGGAGGACCCCCGGCCCGGGCCCAATTTCTAAAGGGGCACTTTGAGTGGCAATGAGTGTTTTCTTTCTGCAAGTATTTTCTTTCTGTTTTCGACCAAAAAAAGATCTCATCTTGAACATCACTGGTTATAAACGCAAGAAGTTGAAGAGTAGATAAGGAAGAAGATGAGTCATACATGAAAAACTAGATTGGAAGGATAGGACAGAATTAAAAAAAATTGAAGTGTGTTACTTGAGATTTATGTTGTGGTACAGTAATTGTGCAGCATTTGCAGTAAGTTTTAATATATAGTAGTACTACAAAACAATAATTGTCTCACGCTTTTGCACATGATGCAAGTCAAATTCATTTTATTAAAAAACTTTTGAAGTCTAGACATTAAATAATGACCCTTCAAATTATATGGAATTTTAAGAAATGGTGGTTTTTTATGAGCCAATTAGCCAAACATATTAATTTTTATAATTGTTACGACACTTTCAGTTCTATATCCGGTTTGACTGGTCCTACTAGGGAACCGGTAAGGACACCGATTCAATGTCCGCGTCGGTTATGAAAACATTGCTTAAAAGACCTAAAACTAAGGGGCACATATTTCGTAGCTCGGCTCGGGCACCTGAATTTTCAGGACCGGCCCTGCTCATAGGCCCATCAGGTTAGTATTGTGTTACGATGTTTATATATTGTAAATTAATCCTTCAAGAATAGTCAACTCGGTCTTTACCGTCTTACATGGTGTTAGAACCTTAGGATTCTTGTACCTTCTCCGTATCCGACGCACCGCTAGGAAACTACAAACCCTATTCGTTGCCACCGAGTTCAAAACCTAGAAAGAGCGGTGCGCCCCATCGTGGTTGCCCTGTCCCACCTTCGTTTTTCAATTTTCCATTCTAATAATGCTTCGTTATAGGCACAAGATTCAAGCCAGTTATCCTAATTCCCTTTTCTAGAAAATGTTACGTCTTACCTCCGCTTCCATCGATATCGTGTCGTCATTTATTGACCACACTTTTCATGAATGGATTAATTTTGTGGTGCTTTAGATTGCGGGGTGAGCAAAATTAACTGTCATAACCGATAACTGAATCATAACCGACATAACCGAACTGATTTTTAACCGATAACCAACATAACAATGGTTATGGTTATGAAATTTCTTAAACTGACCAAGCGGTTAAGGTTATGAAGCTTTGGTTAACTGATATAACCGAAACCGAACCGAACTTCTAGTGTGAAGTCTATGTAATAGGTTTATGTTTTACACTAACAACGTAGAGGTTTTCTACTAAGATAAAAGTATGCTAGTAACAAAATGATCTTGATGTAGGTGACCTTCATTTTGATAAAGAATTAAACTTAGACTTAAGCAAGCTTTTTTTTATTGTCGAGGAATATCTTATTAACAAGGATCCTCCATTGTAGTTTAACAAAAAAATTTAATCTTGGTTGTCTTATAAAAGAAAGCCTAAGCTAAGTCCACTATTGTAGGTTCCATTTTTTTTTTAATTTTGTAGACCCATAAGATCTTAATTTTTAACTTTAGTAGAAAGTTAGTTTAAGTTTTTTGTTAATAACCGAAATAACCATACCGAATGCATAACCGATTAACCATAACCGAAGTTTGGTTATGGTTAAGGAAATCTCATAAGCGAAATAGTGGTTATGATTATGGTTAATGGTAAAAACCGAACCCAACCGACCCATGCACACCCCTAATTGCAGGTGTTAAAGTTTTCTCTATGGATGATAAGAACAACTATTTTGATGATGCTACGACGCCATCTTAGCCGCCATGCCAATCACCCATTGTACTCCTCAAGCGGTTCCTTAGCGCCAGGCCGCTGGCGTTCACTTTTGTTTTTATTGCAGCCCAACTTCGACCCACCGCTTATTGGACTTCTGTCCTCCGTCGGGCCGCCTGCAAGATTATGGTATTAGGTTATTGAAAGTTAGTTAGATTTCTACCCCGCTGTTTCCGCGCTTCCACTTGGCACGCCTCTTGTATCATTACATGGTCTATCGTTGAAGACTATGGATGGCATAATCAAGCAAAATATGAATGTGTTTGCAAAAGCTTGGTTTTCTTAAGTAAATCGAAGCACTTGCATAGGAGTATTAGATAGAATTATCATTATATGGTTTATCAGTAAGAGCCCACAAGACTATTAAGTTAGTTAGAGTGGTGTTATGACGTCTATATATTATAATGCAATACTTCAATAATAATCATTTCATTCTTACCATCTTACAATCATGACCTCAAATCAACAAGTGATTTTTTCCAAAGAAGTTTTTGATTTTTGCTTAGTTATTTTCATTTCCTTTTAAAGTTCTATTAGGTAGTTTAAAAAAAACAAGGTTTCATTATGTTATGATACATTTCTGAATATTTTAAAAAGCATGCAAATACACCTAAAAAGTATAAATGTTATGTATCGAAGGTACAACTAGAGATGGGGATAAACAAACTAACAACTTGAATTACCAGTCCAATTTCACAATCTTGAACTTTGCAAGCACTGTTTTGAACTCTTTGTATTTATGTGCTCTCTGGTGCACTTTCTCGTACCTCCACCCTAACACCTCCCCACAATCCGAGCAATGAACATCGGCCACCATGTGCACACCGGTGAGCAGCTGACGGTCCTCTTTAGGACCCGCCACGACATTCATTACACGAGCAAACAAAAACGCTCTTTTTCGATGTCCGGCCTACAAAAAAAGAGCAAATGTATATAAAAAAGGACACCAAACGTTCATGAAAATGTATGTTAATAGGTGTTTACTATGAAGTCTTTGTTGACGATATCGTCATGAAGTTTTTAGAACAAAGTATGTGAACTTACAAAGAAAAACTCATGGTCGGATCAGTACTAGGCTAACAAGTGACTTGTTACATTTTAAGGCAGAAAACTAATGAGAAGGGCAGAATCGAGGAAAGTGGAAAAATATGCTAAAGCTTGTGAAGATAACCAACATGTCTTTGTTCCATTGGCTTTTGATACATTTGGCTCCCTGGCACCGGAAGCTATCTGTTACCTGACCAGGGTCCAACGGGTTATCCATAATAGTATTTCGACTCCAAGGGGCAGGAGTTCGTATTTAGTAGATTAGGGTTTGCATCCAGAAAGGGGTGACGGCGTAGCTTGTTGCCCCGTCTGCTTGCTATTTTAATGTAATTTAACAATCATGAAATGAAAGTTATTAAGAGATAGCCATTAAAAAAAGTATTTCAGACTTGAGACCTTTGCTAAAGAAGACTCAAACTAATGTTTTTGTCAAAATATTTTAAGAAGGAAATAGATTTGTGAATTAGATAACTTACGTTTATAAAATGTGTTTATTTTATGTAAATAAAAAGCGATGAACACATGATCATATTACACAAACATACTCCATAGAAGTTGTGATTATTTGAGAAATGAACAATTTTTTTTTTATTCAAACATTCTTCTTTTCATCTATATATATTAAGCTGTTAAACTTCTCTTTAGAGTCGCTTCAACTCTCTTCTTCTTCTTCACCAGTTTGACCTCTTTGCACCAATGTTTATAACCTCTCTCTACTGCTTCTAATTCTGTCATTACGTTTGGCTTATCATCACTTTCACATAAAGAAAGATATGATCCCACTGTTGTTAACGCCTCCACATTTGAAAACCTACTCAAATTCCCAAATCCATGCTCAACCATGCTTGTCACTCGTGTAAACTCCTGTAATTTAACAAAAACTTTCTAGTTATGTTGGAGTCAAACATAAAGTCAACATAGTTCTAATCTGTTTTTGTATTCATAATAAAGTAGAGGGGACTCATTGTCTATGTGGGAAACTTCTCATTGGGCATTATTATCAAGATTGAAAATAGTTTGTTAAGACCGTTAGTTAGGTCTGGTTTTGGAGCTGTATAAGATGAGACACAAAGCCAGACCTAACTAACGGTCTTAACAAACTATATGATGACTTGATAATCGATTGTTATTATTACTGTTGCGTTATAGTCTCTTTGGTGTTATTACAACAAGTTATATAACTAGAAAAAATAGTTTTTTAAAAGATACATAGGAAAGCGTGCTTACGGGTTTGTTTTTATTTAATGGTTGTCGGCTAGGTAAAATCCTTGCAATCGAGTTCTTGATCATGTCAGCGATAAAAGGCACGTTGTTCTTGGCTAACTCGAGTTGTTCCACCATCTCACGCGCCACTGATAATGCAGTGTCGGTTGCGAGGTAAAACAGGAAATGTATGTTCTTCACGCGACCTACAACCAAATATGATGTATAGTTTACTCTATGGATCAAAATAGGTCACTCAACAATATATATATCTAGGTGTTTTAACAAAATGATAAGTTTTTCTTGTTGTTTTTTAAGTGTTTTGGTTTCTAGGGATTTCGTTACTCGTGTAGCGTAATCTGACACTAGATATTCATGTGGAATGCGAACATCTCGAAATAAGTGTGCTAATTTGACTAGCGGACTCCTTGTAAACCAAAACAAGTTCAAAAACCTTTTACAAAAACTGTATTAGTAACAAATTACCACTTGGATCAGCAATTCGCATGGTCAAAGACACCGAGTTACTGTTGTTTTTGGTGCCTTTGAGTCTAAACTCGTTATCTTGATGAATCCTACAAAGTTCTACAACTGAAGGATTCAACTTAGCTACTGGATCCTGGGTCGGTTGTTTCGGATTCTTGGGCTTGAGAAACGAATCTTCAAGAAGTTCCTTAGCAGACAATCTTTGGTTTGCTGGAACCAGACATTTCTCTATGAACTCTTTGATTTCAGGATCACTTACTTTGTCAAGTGAAGCAGGTTTAATGCCCTGTTGATTAACCAGTTAATTACCTCTATCCATAACATGAACTCCAAAGAATATAAGTTAACTTACAGATGTAACTTTCTTATATATCTGAGCTGGATTCTTGCACTCGCTATATGGGTACTCGAAAGTTACCATTTCCAACATGCACATACCGAAAGAATATATATCAACTAGCTCGTTGTATTCTTCCTCGTAAAGCTCTGGCGCCATGAATTCAGGGGTTCCTATGTTGCAAATGCACATAAGAATAATGATACAGAGTTGATGCAAAAGTTAGCAGACTCCTACTTGGATGGGCTAAACCAGTGGCGGACTTACTACGTTACCCCTAAAATTTTGGTCTAGATCCGCCACTGGGCTAAACAAAGTAAAAGGGACCCTTATTTTTCAGTTTTGAATTATATTTTTTTTTTCTTTGTCAATTCTCTTTGTTATATATCTTTTGTGTTTCCACTCAGCGTCAAGTGAGTATCGAAACAACCCAAAAGTTGTTGTTCTAAACTCTTACCAATGAAACTCCTAGCAGTCGGCTGCTGCAAAACAGTTGCTAATCCAAGATCACCGATCTTGATTTCACCGTGGTTTCCATTAACGAATAAGTTATCACATTTTAAATCACGGTGGATCACAGGAGGGTTTTGACTGTGAAGGTAATCAAGACCATTAAGAATCTGTCTTGCCCAGTTCTTAATAGCCTTCATATCCACACCTCTATGCTTCTTACGGTATCTGCATACACTTTATGTGTAAACAAAAAATAAAAATAAAAACATTATATTAAATTCATGTTCAGATAAAAAGACTAACACTCTCAAGTTTCCTGATGTGAATAGTTCTGTAATCATGTTTAATGTCTTCTGCTTGACATCAATCCAGTAATCATACAATTTGATGATGTTTCTGTGTTTAAGTGATTTAAGAAGATGAACTTCTGAATACAGTTTTTTGTACTCGTCTGGAGATTGTAGGACATTGTCGATCCTTATTCTGTTCCAGGCGACTTCGACTCCTTCGAATTGGTCGAATGCCTTATAACTAGATCAAAAATTCAACATGAAATCATAATATGAATTGAGATTTTGTATGAAAAAAGATTTTAAAGTTATGGAAGCATACACTTTCTTGAATGTGCCTTTGCCAAGAACTTCAGGGTACTGTAAATGTATAATAAATGGATATGAATATAGAATATATGATGAATCTTTAAACAACCAAAACACATCCCCAAACAAAAGGTTGCATTTGTTAAGAAAAAAAAGACAAATTTAATTCTTTATAATAGATATTATGGAAAAAGATCAAATACAAACAACTTTAAAACTGAATAATGTCGTATTTATTAGTTTTAAAATAATTATATACACACACATATTCCTTTTTAAATAGAAAAAATAATAAACAAAGATACTATTTAGGGATTCATATTTTTTTCAATTTATTTACTCAAAATACATTTCTACATTTTTTTTCGAACGACCAACAAAAGTCTGATCACCCGGGTAAACCGAATGACAAAAGGCAACCCACACCCGCGAACGAATACATTTCTGCATTGGTTGGCAAACTTTCATGTGTTTAAAAAATGTCTAAAATATAAATATTATACTACAACAAAATATATATTCGAAAAATACATATCCTAAAAAACAGGTACCCCACTCATACAAAAACCAGCCAGTCCAATGTCAACTGCATCAGCGGTTCCCAATCTAACCAACTATCTCGATCCAGTTTTAATATAGTGATAAAATACAACGAAATCGAACAACTCCCTAAATGTGTTAGATATTGAATCCAAACACCAATTAACAAGAATCAAATCATAGTTAAGGACATGCATACCCTTATAAATCGACCACTTGGGTCCATTTCAACATAATCAACCTCCAAGGCAGCAACACCTCCATCTCCACCACCACTCAAGCCATTATTAATATTACCACAAGACCCCATTTTCACCAAACCAAACAAAAAGAAGAAGAAAAAGACTAAGTTATTTCAAGCCTCCAAAGCAATCACATAAGAATCTTCGAATGCCGATCGCTTGTGGATTCGAGATCGGCATCCGAGACTTGCATTAAGGTTTGTTGATGAGGAGGAGGAACAGAAGAGATGGTTGAAAGTGTATGTTGTGTTATTATTATATGTCATGACACCTATTTCCATTACAAGGTTGTGGAATCAAACTAATGCTAGAAACACCACCCCTTTACCGCGTTTGATCACCATCTCCTTGTTAGATTTTCTCTTTTCTGTTTAAAGAGAATCAAAAACCAAATGTTTTTCGTCGGGAAAACATATATTCGGGTTTCGATTAACAATGAGAGAAAGGAGATTATGATGGATGGAGAATTGGTGTACGGAAAGGAAGGTGAAACTTGAGCAAAAGTAGCCCCAAGATGAAACATTAATGTAGGATTGAGATAAATAGGTAGGAAAAAAAGGATAAGGAAAAAATTGTGAGTTTTAGGAAGAACAGGATTTAACTAACACCTGTTCGGTTACAAATGATGTTGACATATGAATCTCAGAAAACAAAAATTAATTATGCGGTGAACGTGGATCGAACACGTGACCTTCAGATCTTCAGTCTGACGCTCTCCCAACTGAGCTATCCCCGCATTTGTTATATTAAATATTATGATCTCTTATTGAACGCTTGATTATTTTGCTTTAACCTGTTTCGAATAAAATCTCTTCGAAAATCAATATGGTATCATTTTATTAATGATTTTTTTAGTTGGTATACATCAAAATTAAACAAGCATAGGAATAGACGATGTAATAGAGTTGAACTCTAGGTCATTCATAAAATTTTAAGCAATATTGTTTTTTATTGAATAACTAGTTAATAAGTGTAGAATAACAAAGAATAAGGACATGAAGTTAAAAGATAAAAATAGTGTTATTTCTAAACACTGATTTTAATAGAAGACAAGTATAACACATTTTTTTAAATAAATAAAAAAGGTATATACGAAGGACGGGGAGATGAAAAATGGATAGTTACTTTCCCTTTGATAAAAAAAAAAGTTTAAAAAACCCATGGTTCTCGTCGTTCATTCCCCCGAGAATGACTTTCCTATCTTCTGTATGTTCGTTCTTGTTTTCAACCACATGGTTTCACCATGATTGTTGGATTTTCAATTATATAGGTTTGGTCATGTTTGGTTTCAACTAACGAGCTAGACTAGCTACTATATTTGCCTACTCGAATGTTGACATGTTGAGATTGAACGTGTAACTATATTTTGCATTCTTATGTAGGTATATGATGCTTAATTCTAAATGTAAGATTATATTATTGTGAACTCTTGATCATGTGGGCTCCACCATTAAGGTAGTGTAGTTAAGGGTAAGACGTTATGAGTTATGACGACACAATCTGTACATAAATTCCAATGATTTAACTTGCACATTATGTAAATAAAACAAATACTTTTTCTCATAGTCAATTGAATACCCTTTGTATCAAATTGAAAAACATGACCTCTCATCTATAAGGTGTTTTTTTACAATCAATAAGTAAATTCTAGTTTATTGGGGTTGGTGGCCCAATGGTAGAAGCAAAGCTTCTAGGAACACCTAAGGGGAGGTCATGGGTTCAAGTCCCACAAGGAGTAGAAATTTGCCATTCAAAAAAAAAGTAAATTCTAGTTTGGTTGACTTCTCAATTTGGTATTAGCCTTTTGCTTTTACAAACCAATTTACCAATCAAAGGATTTTACTTTCAAATCAAATAGGAATTTATAAGACATTCTCTTTGCTCTTAAAATACCACTTATGTGAGATTAGATCATTAGGTTTTGTTTTTTTAGTAACTTCGACCACAATAGCCATTCAAGTAAACTTCTTAATTCCACACTTTCTATCCCAACCTTCAAAATCATTGTGATCCCATCAATTTTTACTCTTTTTTTTTAGAATTTGGAGGAAGGTGACCATAGTAGTCCGTCTTGCCCACATATATCAACGAAGGAGTGACTCCATGACTCATTAACCATATTGTTCTATTTTTTAGTGTTTGCCATCTCTTGCAATCCTAGTGAACTTTTAATCTTGCATTGAAATATCCATCAATGAAGGAGTGACTCCATACCTCAAGTTTGAGCCATACGAATGAAAAATGAAAAGACACAACAAGTTGTTAACATTTTATTATTTATCAAAAATGAGATCACTAGGACAACAATAAGTTTCTAAAGTAATAAAAAAATGCAAACCATAGTTTTTAAGTACTATTTATCGAATAAATTAAAAACAAAACTTTATAAATTAACAATGTTATATCTATTAACCGAGAGAGATGTCGCAATAAAAAAATCAAAAAGGTTTAAACAGTAAGAGCATCTACATCAATAAACTGGTCTAAAATTCCAAACTTATCACATCAGTATGTCAAACCATTCAAAACCAAAACTCATTTTTTACTACAAGACATTCAAACCTCCACCTCACACTACACTTAAAAAAAACAAATAAAATTATAATGGATGCGTGTATAGCAGGACCCACCTCATTTTTCGGACTAGTCCGATATACCGGACAAACCAAGTGGTTTGAAATTCCAAAGCACCTCCTACAACACGGGTGGTCGGGTTTGTGGTGGTCGAAAATTCCATACGAGCAGATTTTTTTTTTTTTGGAACAGCAAATTTCAATAAAAAACAGGGGCCAAAAGACCTGCTAACAAGCTGCTAACAGGCATCAGACACCCAACACAAGAAGGAAAATTACAAAGCATAATCCTTCGATTTGTGAAAATGTCAAAAAACAGGGGCCAAAATACGAGTAGATGCCCTAAGAAAACCAGCTATGCATAAACATTCATTTAGACCCTTCAACTTTATGAAAATGTCAAAACTCTCTTTTAACATTTTTAAGAGCTAAAAACAGAATTAAACCCATTCAACTCAAACAACACCGATCATCAATGGGTTCAACAGCAACTCAATGGAAACACCTTCTTCTTAACGCCCTTCAATCCAATTCCCATCTCAGACACTCTTCCTATTTTCAACTCGTACCTCTTTTTATTTTTATTTTTATTATTATTATTATTATTTATTGTTCATACACACACATTCTATCACAGATAATAATAATTATTAATCCAAAATTTGTTATTTTACAGGCAACAATTGCACCCAGTGGCATGCCCGCTAATCGCACTGTTGTTTTCCGGTATGTTCATACATGATCACTCTCTGTATTATGTTAATATTCTACTCAATTTAAAAGGGTTTATGATGGTTTTTTTTTTTTTTTTTTTTTTTTTTTTTTTGCAGAGGTTTTCAAGATAATACCAATAAAATACAAATTAATACAGACTGTAGAAGTCACAAGGTTGGGTTATTTTTTATTTATTTAATTTTGGTTTTGAGTTATTTGTTAAATTGTAAAAATTGGATCTTGATTTTGGAATGTTAATTGCAGATTGAGGATCTTAAGCATTGTCCATTTGCTGAAGTATGTTATAAAGTTTTTATTTTTTATTTTTTTATTGTTGAAGGTTATTTTCAATGTGTATAATTGGTTGGTTGTGATTTAGATTTGTTGGTATTTTACGGATTCGTGGGAGCAGTTTCGGATAAACGGTGCAGTTGATGTTATTGATGGATCAAACACTGATCCTATGAAACTTCAGGTAGTCCTAATTTTGTAGTTTATCTGATGCAGCATTGTTTATTTTTCTTGAATTTCTTTTAAATAAATGCAAAATTTAATCTTGGTTTGAAGAAATGAGAAGCACACTGAGGCGACATGGTATACAGCCAACGCGCAAAGCCCAAAAGCGCACCGCTTTTTGTATGCGAGGCGCAATTTATTATATAGTTTTTTTATATATTTCCTATAGGTTATTTACATACAGATAAGCTCTATATATATGGTTTAATATCTACGTAACCTATATGTTCAAAGTTCAAACTAAAAAGCCTCACCTGCGCCTTAAGCCACTTTTTCGCCTGAAAAGCGCGCTTCAACTTTGACTTTTGTACAACCCTCGCCTACACAAAAGCGACAACCCCTGCGCCTAAGGTCTAAGCACGCCTCCAGCTTGCTTTTTAAAACCAAGAATGCAATAATACTATTACGCTGTATTTGATCAAGGATACATGTGATCTATGATGCAGCAAAGAGAGAAAGCTTGGTTTGCTAGTTCGCCAAAGTCCAGGCTCCAGTACCTGGGACCGAACCCAGGGCTTCCCTCTCTGGGTGATGAACCAGCCCAGGGTCCAATCTCATTGGACCCTTCGGCTGGTCCTGTTGCAGCCTTTTGCTTGCTGGTTCTTGATCCTGATCAGGTCCAACTTTCTTACTCAAAAATATTTATACTCGGATCCACACTTTTTTAATTGTGGTAGTTTCCATTGCTCACAGGTTGATTACTTGAATTTGAAGAGTAATGAGAGGATAAGCTTCTCGAAGAAGATTGCTAATGAAGAGATTTCTTGGAATTCAGAAAAAGTCAACCCTTGATCGTTTCACGGTTAGCTGATCCAATGTCTATTATAAAAAAAATATATAAAAAAAAAAAAAAAAACATTAATTTATGTTTTATATAATTGTTGTCATTTGTCAACAGTTAGTTTATCAACCGTCCTGTGATATAATCTGATTTCTTTATTACGATTTTTATCTGTCAAAGCTTCTAACTTTATTTCACTGAAACGTATGTTTCTACGGTCTACACACACACTGGCTCTAAGAAATTAGATAATTAAATCATACTTAATGCACACTTGGTTAAAAAAATCTTATACTTTGAGAAAAAATCACAACCGTCCAATTCCACAATTGACAATCCACACCCATATGATCGAAAACACCTAATTAACAACGTGGCATATCTGGTGGCGGATGAGGAAGTGTCTCCATCGGCCCTTGCCCATCCTTCACTATAAATACAACCGACAATCCCCAATCAAAATGCAGCTCCAGGTGACAATGCATAATCCAAACCCCTAAAACATTCAACATTAATGTAAATGTAAATGCCTGTACTTAAGTTATAAGTTTAGTGTTTACGAAATAATAAATCTACCTGGATTATCAGCAACAAATCTAATTGCGGCCCATCCACCAACGGGCACACCGATTGTGTTCATATAAGGTGGGTCCACCAAGTTAAAACTTGCAGTTTGCGGGTCGTAATTCCCACTACCATACCCAACCACATAGAAACTATACCCGTGAAGATGAATCGGGTGGTTTTCGGTTGTCACAGTCCCAGTGTCCTGCAATATGAGTTGAACTTGACTCCCGTATTCAAGAACTTTGGCCCTAGTCCCGTATGTGGACCCTGTGTTGTTAGGAGGTGAATTAGGTGCACCGTTAACAAAATCGTAAAACTTAAGTGGAGTCCCTGGGAAATCCTCGGTGAAATGACCATTTGAATGGTCGTAATAAGCTTGTAGGATCGGAGTATCAGGTCTAATGAAACTATTGTTGTTCATTGAAGCCGCCATCACGCCACCGTTAACACCTTGACAGTTCTGTTTCGGTGTTCTTGACCCACACTTGTTAACATTCATACCGATAGTAAAGAAAAGATTCGTGTCTATTTCTTTTGGAACATTACCGATCTCAAGGCTTTTTAACCCGTCCATAACTGTTTTAACAGCCAGATTATCATTAAACCTAGGTAGCAACGAAGCTGGTAAAACAACACTATTTTGCGTCGCACCTAGATATTGGAAGTATGCTATTGATGTTATGTTTTGAAATGCAACATGTTGGGCAGACATGTACGGGCCCATAGCCATAGAGTATCTTCCTATCTTTTGATCGGCCGTGACTAGGACGTTAAGGGTTTGACCAGGTCCGAGCATGACTTGGTCAGTGGTGAAAGGTTTTGTGTACTCCCCATCGGCTTCAACTATTGTTAGTTTGTGATTAGCAATTGAAAAGAAGCTTTCCATGTTTAAAAGCGCGCCAATCAGCCTTAACATGTAGGTTTTTCCAGGTAAAACATCAATCTTGTACACATCTGAAAAGGACAATAAATAATTACTATTTTTTAGGAAGAAAATATATAATTACCGTTATATTTCTCGTTTGAGATACACTTACCGTTTGCAGAGCAGTTATATTTAGGGCCCGGATGACCGTTGATGGTATAAGCGTCTGCTATAGGAGCGGCTGTACCGCTAGCCATAACAGTTTTTTCAAGCTGTATAAGATCTTGCTGCCAATACTCCCCTACAAAAATAGAATAAAAAATAATGATACTTTAATTCTTTTTTTAAAATATTATAACATTTGCGTGAAATGAAATGTCGACTGACCTAAGATTACAATATGCTCTTCATAAGGGTGTATAAAAGGGTAGGGAACCCCTGTTTTAGGGTAGACGATAAGGGCGCCGTAGACAGTAGCTCTAAGCCATGAAAAATGGGCATGCCAAAAAAGCGTCCCTTTTTGTCCCGCTAAAGTAAAATTGTAAGTGTAACTTTGACCGGGCTGAACCGGGCACTGAGTAATGTAAGAAGGACCGTCTGACCAGCACGATAATATCTGCCTAACACCGTGCCTAATAATTTTATAAAATACATTTCTTTAGGAAAAAAAAAACTGAAATGAAATAAAAACACAAAAAAAAAAATATGCTATATACCAGTGAATTGTGGCATTGTAGGGTGACTCGTTGGTGAGTTTAACAATGACCCGGTCATCTTCTTGGGCGTAAACGACTGGTCCAGGATAATTCTGGTTAATGGTTACAATGTTTCTGGTGTTACAAAGCTTGTTGACTTCAAGCAGCTGGACCTTAAAGTCATAGAACCTGGTTGAACCACCCTTCGGCCGTTGTGCCGTAATATGCAGCATGTTATGAGCATAAATATATAGTAAGCCTATTAGAGCATACTTGAATGCAGTGACCAATTTGACCATATTACTTACACTTTGGCCTTTGGGGAGTTAAATTTTGTGTAAAGAAAGAAGTGAGGACATAATAGCATGGAGAAGAAGGTTTTTAAATACAGAATTGTACCATTTTTATATTAAAACTTTAAATTATTTTGTTTAGTAAAAGGAGGAAGAAGAAGGGATTTGTGATGATGCATTATGTTTGTCAGCTTTCATGATTTTCTTTACATAGATTTGTAATAATAAGCTGTTGGAAGCTGTTTTGTCTTATCAAAATCAACTTTATTTGACTCAACATTGTAATATATATATGTGCTTGTGAGATATAAATAAGAGTGTCGTTCAATACAAAACCAGTTATAGCTAAAAGAACTACGAGAACTGTATAAACACCTGTAGCTTTTGCTTTAGTTCGATACATAAGGCGGTTATGTAACCAACTAACCATACATCCATCTCATTACCCTCGTGACCAATATTTCGTACAAGTGTACGTTCTCTTCTCTTCTCAGGATTACCTACATAAAATTGGTCAACAAATGAGCACATGTAATATTTTACCCCTGTTACGTATACAAAAAAGATACATAGAGAGCAATCAAGATGTTTGTTTTTCCCTTTGCAGTGAAAGAGGTTGGCTTTTATTGAATATTGTCTTTCTAGAAATGATCATAAGTAACTGATGCATGCCAATGTGGGGTCTCTTTTTAATCATGTGGTTTTCCTGGTTCTCTAAACTATATTGATAATTAATTTGCACACTACTAAATAGATGTGATATCTATATCACTTAACTATTAACCTTATGCATTGTTTTTAGTGTGTTTGGTTAAAGAGAACATGAAATGAAACGAAAACGACTCATGTTTGCTTCCATCATTGACCATGTCCTCACATTTTCCATTATTGTTCTTTTAAACCGTGCAAAATGCAAATGCAAAACGCTAATATTGGTTCCAATGGCGGAACCAAGAGTGGTGTGTTTAGTAAAAACATGTGCCGGATTCTTTGAATGGTCATTAGCTTAGAAGAATATGTGATTTTTTAGATGTAAACATGAATTCTTACTTCCGTTTGGTTCGACTTATGATCCCCATGTTCCCGATTGACGAGTCGTGCCCGATTTGTAATAAAGCTTGTTTGGATAAATTTGGGGATCACGCCCTACATTGTAAGGAAATGCCGGGCTTTAAATACCGACATGACTTAGTCAGGGATGCCTTGTGGGATGTTTTGCGAAAGGCTGGGATCTCAGCTAAGAAAGAAGCCCCAGTTAATGTTCTGACATACCCGCTAGACGGATGGTCCACCTTACGGCCAGCGGATGTCCTTGTGTTTGGGTGGGCGCATGGTAAGCAGACCTCACAGGGGTGTCCCCTCTAGTGAGGCTTTGGGATTCGGGGTTTGTAGTAGGCAAGCAGTCTTGAAAGCTGAATCTAAGAAAGTCGCTAAACATGAAAATGCCTGCATAGAAAATCAGCATGTCTTTATACCCTTTGTTTTTTATACCTTTGGGGGCCTTGCCCCCGAAGCCATCCGGTTTCTGGATAAGGTGCAAAAGGTGATGCATAGTTTCATTTTTAATAGAGTAGGTTTTGCTATCTAAAAGGGGGTGGCGGCGCAGCTTGTTGCCCGCTTACCAGTTGTCCACGTGTAATGTGTTGATTTTAATTTAATGAAAATCGAGTTTAAAAAAAGTAATAAATTTAAATGCTATTGCTCATTTGCTGGCTAATTGTAGAGAATGTTGTTTTGCCTTCTCTTTTGCTTATAGCTGAATTTCTTCTGTTTTATAAATTTTAGTTTATGCACAATATTTATGTTGTTTAGAAGCCTAAACTACGTATGTACCATTAATTATAAAAATAAAAATAAAAACAAAAAACAATTATCAAAATGAAGTTACAAAACTATGCATCAAAATTACAGAACTTAGACCAAAACATCAAACAAGTATAAATTTAAAAAATGATTATGGAAAAGAGAAAATTACTGTCTGACTGATATGCTGCCTAATAAAAGGTCAGATTGTCTTGTAAACTTGGGTTGGGCTGGCTTATTATACTGACCCCTTTTGGGTGGGCTTCTTTGTTAAGAGAAATTGAAAGCCCAATGAGTGAAAAGGAACAAGTGAGTCCACTCTTGAGAAGTTGCTAATCTTGTCGATAACTAGTGTTTAACTAGTGTGTCGTATAACCATTCTAAGTAGTAAGCAACCGACGGACAAAGCTTGGAAAATCGAGCGACATTGGGGCGTCCTAATTCATCCTTTTGCATCATTTGAACAGAATTATTATTGGGTTGGGTTGTGGGGTTTGAACAGAATTATTATTATTTTTTTCAAAAACATTTAATTATATTAAAATTCTATAGATGATTCATGATAACAATGTCCAAACAGGGCGAACCATTGAATCGGCACAAACAAACCATGAACCAAACTGTTTGGATCTTAAACCGACCGGCCTGCTTCAGCAGAGACGATTCGTTATATTATAATGGTTCATGAAAGAGAGGCCATCATGTTTCTGGCAGGCGACATGGAGTTGCTATCAACAATAATCAGAATTGTGCACTATAAACTACAAATCTGATCAAGAGTTGAAAACTGAAATCAAAACCTCACCGATTAAGCAACTCTGACCATCACTTTATTCAACTCAACGGGTTGTAAATGACGTCCTTCACAATGCCAAGAATCGCGTCTCCTGTAAATCCATCATCCGATGCATAAAAAAGATTCAACACGTTACACATGTTCCAAAATGCGTCTTTACACGCTCTAGGAACAATGCTTCCCTTTTCTTCCGTGACTAATTTCATCATTTCTCTCCTCTTGTTCTTTATCGCCGTCATCATCTCCTTTACAACCTCTTCTTCCACATTCCCACTTTCTCCATTACTCAAATGCAAGGCTACCGCATTTAGTTTTCCTTCCTTAAATTCTCTCTGCGTTAACATTTAACAAAACCCATTACTACTATATGTCTATACTGCCCCTTGTTTTAATAAAAAAGAAATTTAAAGCGTATACCTTGAAGCTATGGATATCATTCAGAAGCCGACCTTGAGTGCTCATTAGCTCGTATAGATAATGGTACTCAGAGCTTTCGACAATCTCCTTTGACAACTTGGGTCCGACAAAGTAAATAGTGGGCAGTACAATCGGGCCTAATGCAAACGACACGTAAGCATTTTCCATGTATTCATTTATTGTTGGTACATAAGCATCTCTTGTCCATATAGCTTCTCTCAACATACTATTCATCAGATCCAACCACTAGAGACGCACCAAAACAAAACAAAAAATGAAACTAAACATCGTCATTTTTATATAAAGTAGAAAAGATTGAATATCTTACGGTTTGAATAACATGACTTGTTACGTCTCGTTCTTGCCATTTAAAAGCTGTGTCGCCAATCCAACAGATTGCATCTTTCAATGCTAAAAATACAATTCGAACTTGCTCTGAACAGAAATCATTGTCAACATCTACATTCCACCTGCAGTTTATAAAACAAAACCTTTTAGAAATTCAAAATAATTAAAAAGATCGGTTATAAATAAGAATCAAGAATATACTTCTCAACACACTGAATCAGGTTGACCAATTCGTCGATAGTACCACCAACATCAAAGAAGTCATCAACTACTGTAGTAAGGATGCCATTTTTGGCCCATGAAATACGGGCGTCTGATAATTCAGGAGACGAAAGTGTTGCAGCCACAGAGAAATAACAGTAAGCTGCCTTTTGCCTAGCAAACTTGAGCTGGTCCAGTTTATTATCTACCACCCACCTGACGCCACGTCATCGCTTCTTTGTTAATCAAAATATAAATATTACTAAAATTAACTTCAGAAGTTCAGATACACACCTTTCAAGATCTTTTAATTCTTCGCGGTAAATAGACTGGCAGGCGTTAAAATCTTCAACTGCAAACCTTAAGTAATCCTTGTTGCTAATATTTGATGATCTGGCATTAATCATGGTAAAAATATTCAGAGATATGCAGTGTTTAATTTTTAAATATTTACACCCGAAAAAAAAAAAAAAAAAAAAACTCACAGATATGTAGTTTTCGAAATTCTTATATCATCTACATTGTAATGATCTACATTTCGTCTAGTGTTTATGCGTTCTAAACCGGTATTGAAGGGGAACTTTAGAGCATTGTCCACCTGATTAAACTAACCATTCAGATCTATTGATTTCAAAAACATGAAAAAGAGACATAATCACTAGTCAAAGTCAAAGTCAAAAGTAGAACCTCTTTGTGAATGAATTTAGAGAGCCTGTTTGAATCATTGGATACCAGCCTTCTGAGGAAATCACCCGACCTCAAGATTTGTTCTCCGAAAGATAATTCCTCTGGATATAAAACCTGTGATGCATGATATACTTCAAGAGCTGCGTATTCGTCTTTAAAAGCTCCTTCGTTAGTAATTTTAGCCAATGGATCTACACCACATGTCAAGTGATGAAATGATATATGTAAAAAAAATAAAAACAGAATAAACGACTGATTATATGTTTTTTTTTTTTTTTGAGAAATATATACCTGAGGATACTTCATACCCACTGATCCTTAACAACCGAAAGGCTAAAGCACAGGTTACAACATCCATAAATATTTGCTCATCCCTCTCCACCCAACATCTAAATTTGATCAAATGATTTGCATTAATGTTTCAAATGATTTGATTAAATAAAAATGAACTGTTTTTAATTAGTTAACTACCTGTAAGTTTCATCTAAAACATTTTTAATTTCCACGCTGAAATGGCGTGCGATTCCTAATCTTTCAAGTGTATCAACCATGGAAAGCCGGATATATAAATCAAAAGGATAAACTGTCGGAGCTGAGATTCATCACTTAAATTTGTTAGCACAATGTAGGATGTCTGCATTGGACATTGATAAATAACCAAGTATAAAACACGTACCTGCATTTCCGAACTTGTCCAAAAGTGAAGTTAAATAATTAAGACAACCAGCATTTTGATGATTAATAAAAGCCGCTGCTGTTGCTGACGGTGAGTTGAAAACCGAACCATTTTTCATCTGATATTTCCTCACCATACGCCAATCATATAAATTACCGAGTCCTTCTGAATTATACGCCACGTATGCTTCCATCTCATTTGAAAGACATCTATATTGTAAATGATAACAACCAAAGTCATTTTCTTTGGAACATAAATCGCATAATCAGTAAAAAAAATTACCTTTTCAGCTCCAATTCTCTCTCACGTAGCATCAAACTAATATCTGTTTGTTTTGAAAGGAGGTTTATGTTCAACTGTTTTGCATACTCGAGCATACCGGGAAATATGATGTCAAAACCATAGGAAGACGGGTGACTTTTGTCCATAGCTAAAGAAAAATTCGACTCAATAAAACACAGGCCTTTATTAATTTGGTCTTCCGCGACATTCCATCGTTTTAATGCAACAATACATGCTAGAGTTGAAGAGAGGGAATCTTTAAGTAACGGGTGAGTACGATTGTGATTAACAAGACCCCATGAACCATCATCTAACTGATTATTAACCAGCCAATCAAGACACGCAGGGAAACAAGGAGATTTCGGTGAGCTTGGAGAAGGGACCATGGCTACCCAGGCTGTGTCATATGAAGAAACAGAAAGGTCCACATTGTCGAACAGTTTTCTGATTCGTTCTTTGGTTGTATCAATAGTCTGCATAAAATTTGCGAATAAATCCAGTTTTTCTTTATTATTATCATTATAAACTAGTAATTTTTCCCCGCCGCTTTGCGGCGGGTGCCGTAACATAGATTAGGCCGATATCTCGCATTTTATCGAACCCTTATAGCCGCAAGAGGAAAAACAAAGAAATCTATTAGTAATATGGTTAAAAAGAATCACCATGTGTTTGGTTTTTTGTTTTTATAGTGGAGTTTAGTTAGACAATTAAAAATAAAAAAGTTGAAATTTATTTGGTTAAAAAGTTAAATGATAAGCACTTTCAAAATTCATAAAGACAAAAAAGCCTACATTCTTGACTTTTCAACCTGCTCACTTTAGCTACCCTCCACTGGTCCTAAGAAGCTACTATAAATGTAAGAGTAGAGTAATATATTAATAACATAAATAAGTGACTGCAATAAGTCATACCAGATTAGCAGGATTAGTTTGTCCAGCATGAGAAGAAGCTGCTCAAACACAAAACTTGAATCAATCCAACAAATGAAGAAGAGCAACAAGTCAACATAGTGCAAGAAGATGCAGATTTGTACCTATATGAATAGCTGACAAAGCCGATGATCGATACGGTTTGGCTGACAAAGGGTCAGTCATGCTCTGTGCAAGATTCATTGATGTTTCTTTTAGCAAAGTCTGTTGTTTTTTTACTGCTTCAATTGGCTGCAAGGAATAAATGTAAGCAATAACTTAAAAGTATAAATTGTTGAGTAAAAAAACATCAACTTTATGGTCCGAATTCGCTAAAGTATTCAAACTCCAGCATAAGCATCAAAACCCTTTTGTGGAAGTGATGTGCAAAGCATTTTACTCGCAAAGGCGATCAATTTCCGAATATTGATCACAGTTAAACATATTTAAGAATCTATAATTCTGGGCCAGATTAAGCAAAACTAGCTATATTAATAAAAGAAAACACTAATATCACTAATATTAACATCATTAGTACAAAAAGAATGGCAAATTTTTGTTACCTGAGATTTGGGAACAACAACAGCAGCAAGAAGATGCGTGCGTTAAAGAAGAGGTCAAATATCTAAAGACAAAAACAAACAAGAAATTAGCAGTTGACTAAATGTGTCAAAATCAGGCCATTTGTGGAATTAAATATTCAATATTAATAATGATAATAATAATAATTGGGGTTTAGTACGAAATCAGACCATTTGTTGGGCACAAGTTGATTACAAACATCATTCTCTTAGGTACGTGCTATGACTATATTTAAAAATATCATGTGTCTGGTATGTTTATATTTAATCAATATCTATCACCATCTAATTCTATTTTCTTATTTATTAGGCGTCCAACTACGGAGATTCGTATCAAAATAATAAGGTAAATTAAATTATTTAGCTTTTATGTTTACACCATAAACTATAGCTTTAAAAATGTCACAAATCATATACTTTTTTAAATGGTTTGCAAATCACATTCTTTTCACTAACTACCCTCAAATATTTCAATTAAGTCTGATCATAAAAGGGTAGTTTAGTCTTTATTAAAATATGTCTGGAATCATGTCCTTTAATGTTTTAAACAACCACAATGAACTTCAACCACCCATGAGCTGTTGGTCTAGTGGTATGGTGTCCTCTTTACAAATGTTAGGTTGTGGGTCCAAATCTTTGCAAGCGCAAGTGGAATTAAGGTGTAATAAAATTTGTCGTTAAAAAAACAATGAACTTCAACCACACCAAAAGTTGACTGGTCCGACCAAAGGACAAAGAATCAAATCAGCCACAAGCAAATTAAAACCCATCCCTTTATTGAATCAAGCGAAGCAAGTAATAAAAACAGTCATAGTTAAATGGAAGTTTAATCCTAAAATAAAACCCAAAATAAATCTTAGAATTGGATGACGACATACCATAGACACCGACACCCCCGTCACCGTCGCTGCCTTAAATACTTAGAATTGGTCAAAAGTGTTTATTGGCTTATGACTTTTTGAAAAGGAGTTTTAAAAAAAGTGTTTGGATTAGCTTTTGAGATGAGAAACGTCAAAAAGTCAATAAATTGTTCTTTTTTTAAGTGTTTCGCTTAACTTATTGCGAATATTGGTTGTATGAGTGGTAAATTTATAATTTTTTTCCAAAAGTCAAAAGCCAAAAGCCAGGATTTCTAACTTTTCAAAAACAGCTTTTTCACCCTTAAAAGCTGAAAGCCAAAAGTCAAAACAGAAAGTGCTTTTGGATTACACAAACAGCTTATTGACTTATTGGCTTTAATAAGTCAATAAGCAGTTTTGAAACTCAATCCCAAACACCCTCTAAGTTTTCAAGTATTTGAATTTGACATCATCAAAACATCATCAAAACAGAACAGTTTTCAAGTATTTGAATTTTACTAACACACCCAAATTCTTACCTAACCATTTGGTATCATCAAAACAGGCAACTATGAAGGTTGAATTATAACGATAATCCGGAAAAATGCCTAGCTGGTAAAGAAACCCAAGGAATTATTTTTGCCTAATAATAATTCAGCAAAAATAAAAAAAAATCATACCTGGTAAACGAATGTGAGCGCAGGTCACGAGAGGGAGGGGTTTTGCAAGGGAGGTGGGTTTTTGAGAGGGTGTAGGAGAGGAGGCAGGGGTGGTTGGGTTTTGGAGAGGAGGAGGCTGCAGACCTGTTGTATCATGTTATGTTTATGTTATACCTTCATTTGTGTTAACTGTTAAGAATGTGTGTTGTGAGCCGCGAGCCCGTGAGCAAACAAGCGCGAATGACAACATCTTCTACGTGGCCCGCGAACACCAAAACACACCTGTTTGACTGTGCCCGTGAGCCAGGCCACGATACCACACTCGCATGTTGTAGCGGATGAAATATAGCTGTTGGAGTCGAAATTCAACCGTTGTTGGTTGACCGTTGGTTGCTAGCTGTTGAAATCAACCGTTGTTGATTTCAATTGATTGTCAACCCAATAAGGTTTTGGACATGAGAGAAGATAATGGACGTCGTCTATACTTGTATTATTCTACATAACATGATACTGGAAGACTAAGGCATGGCTATATGTCAAAATTACCAGGTGATATCCCACGTGCTCAACCGACAATCACTAATATTCAAAAACTCGACAACATAAACAATATCAAGAACCGTGAGATACACGGAAACCTTCGCCATGAATTGGTCGAGCATTTATGGGGTAGACGTCTCGATGATCTTGTATTAGATTAGTTTTAATTTTATATACTTTGTATTCTTGTTAACATTACTCTAACATTTTTTTATTAATTTTATTGTTGTATTAATATTAGAAATTATACAAATTTAGAAAGTCTAAAAAATAAAAAAAAAATAAAAAAAAATGGATAAAGCCACTGCTCACCTTGAACCACAACAAGCTAGGTTTCAGGGGCGTTTGATGCAAATTTCTAGGCTTTAAACGTTTTCCAGTGGAATAAGCTACAATTCAAGGGTATTTGATGGAAATAGAGACCAACCTCTTGTTTTGTGTGAGGTCCCTTAGCTTTAGACGTTAGAGATGTTTATTTTGGCTTTTGATGCTTACTAAAAGTTCATTTTTTGTGATTTCCCATTGTTTAGCTTACGCTTTAACTAAAAAACTATTAAAGCAACTTATAACGGTTTGACCTAAAAAAAACTATTAAAACTTGAAACCGGATCGCAATTGCAAAGGGTCTGACTACCATACTTAATATTATGTCATGAAATAATGATTAGTTCACCATATTTTATCAGATTTCAATGTTCATCATTGTCTTTACTTTCTATTTTGTAGGAGGAAGCGTGACGGTGTCTATTAAACAAATTTCAACAAGCCCAATAACAATAACAAGGTGACCAGCTCTCATTTGCATTGGATTAGATGTTGTTTAACCAATCCATCCTTTAACAAGAGCGTTGTGTTTAACTATGTGTGTTCCAACCATAATTTTATCAGGTTCAAACCAAAGCAACAGTACCGGTTCCAAGTTTGTCTTGTGATTTCCACTTGTGAAACATTGATTTAACACAAATGCCTTATAGCATCAACAAAATCTTCAAGGAAGTTAAAACATTTATAACTTGATGAACAAATCAATGTCATCCAAGATAACATAACCACATCAATTGCAATTCATCGAGGATTATGATGTTTTTTTATCGCAAGATCCATACACAAATTACAACCGAAACTCGAATTTCCAAAAAATAAACCCATTTTTTACTACAAAAACTTTCTTGTATACATCAACATATGCTAAACCAAATGCATGGGAATTGAAATGAATCTGTAATGGAAAATAGAGAGGTTACGAGGGGGTTTCATCAACGAACATCACAGGTTTGGGGAGCATGAGGGGGCGGCCATTAGCGTCTTCATCATCATCAAGATTGTCGTGAGAGGTGGTAAGGTTGATGCACCAACAACGTTCAAGGGAGGCGAAGAAAGCGGATGCAACTCTGCTGCCTAGCCAATTCGCCATTCGATCAATCTTGTCGCAAGATTTTACGCCACAGCTATTTTGCGACATGACCGCCTGCTCCGATCCCATATTAGATTTGATTAGATTTCAGGAACAATGATTTGATTTGGGAGGGAGGGAGAATTCCCTGACATGAACATTTTTATTTTTCGCGTTTGGATTTGACAATTCTATGTTTGGTTTTAACTCTTTATAATTAAATTATAATTATTTCTTAGTATAATTATTAATGGGGGCATGGGGCAAATGTATAAACAATACTAACACACTACCCAAACGTTATTGACGTGGCACATGTGTCGTATGGTCCATATGTATCGGTATGAAAGGAAGAAAATGGTCATATGGGCTAAATGAAGCGACGCATTGGCTATATGGGTTGTATGAGGGGAAAAATCAAACGATTTGCATGACATGTTTGATTCACACGTAAATAATTGCTACCACTGACAAAGTCATATGACCACTTGAAAAAATAGACTACGGTTCGATAGAGATACAGATACACCACTCGATCAATCCGTAGGGCAGTCTAACACGAATTCAGGATACAAATGTTTGGGATTGAGTTCGGATTTGGCATATTGATTTACTGGTTTTTGAAAAAACTAATAAGTCATTTTCAAAAGACACAAAAACCTGGTTTTTTTATTGCTTATTGACTTATTGGGTTTTTTTTTTTTCAGAAAGCCAATAAATCAATAAGTAATTTCCTAACTAAATCCCAAATACCCTCGAAATCACCATATAAACTCATGATTAGATTCCGAATAACATTACCAAATTAAGAGGCCAAATTTGGATTAGCAATAGAGGAGAAAAGCGGTAACTCACAAAGGAAAAAACATAACAAAACTTTTAATCATCATCATCATACTCAGTTAATCCCACCTATAGCAAAGCTAAGGTAGGGTCTGAGAAGGGTAAGACGTAGACAGCCTTACATCTACCCCTAAGAATAGAGAGGCTGCTTCCAGTGAGACCATCGGCTCGATGTGGAGGGTAACAAAACTTTTAATCATAAACACATATTCCTTTGTAAATTCAATTCTTGCGGAATACATAGAGTGAAACGGAAACAAAATTCAACTCACTCATAGCTACATCTTTCAAAAGGTAAATAAAATAAAATAACTTAAAATTAAATGTGCCTGCAATAAAATTAGCAACTAAAAAAAGGTTGCTGCATGTGATGTTGTGGGCTGGGCTACAAAGGGTTCTTCACGTCTAAGTTGTACCCGGATCCAGTTGAAGGCAATTGGTCCATGATTGACCCGTCTTCAATTCACTCGGCTTGATTAAAATGATCCATGGCCAACATGTCTCGTTCAACCTGACCCGTTTTACTACATCTGACCCGATTGTACCACGGACCACCATTGTGCGCCACCACCACCTGTTAAATGATTAGTAACAAAAGGGAACCTGTTTATAAGCGGCTGCCATTGCGAACCAAGCTTCTTTCTTTCTGTACAAACACAATTATTATTAATATAATGGAATAAAGATAAACATAGCAGGTGAATTGTAATATAACAACAAATAGCTAGAAAACAGAATATTTAGGAATCAGTGTCTGTGTAATGTATGTAAACTAATCATTATATACTATTAATATTATATATACTATTAATAGATGAGTTGATTTGAACAGTATTTTTGCATCTTTCTTAAGTCTTTATATATTTGGTTTTGGATTTACAATTAACTGTACTGTCCTGCTTTAGTGGTTACGGCGTCTCTTTATATCTATTTCGCCCAAGATCGAATCCGAAATTCGTTCGTTTTACCCTTTTTTTTTTATTTTCTTTTTGCTTGTACACGTGTTATCTATTTTCTTTTTTTATTGTACACGTGTATCTTTTTGGGCCTTGTCGATGATACGTGTTTGGTTTTAGGCTTGCGTGTCTTTTCCTTCTCCCACATCCCTGCTTACATCTTCTCTCTCGTCTCAACACCCACTTCTCAACCACAACCGCCCACCTCTCTATTCTTACATCTACCCCTAAGAATAGAGAGGCTGCTTCCAGTGAGACCATCGGCTCGATGTGGAGGGTAACAAAACTTTTAATCATAAACACATATTCCTTTGTAAATTCAATTCTTGCGGAATACATAGAGTGAAACGGAAACAAAATTCAACTCACTCATAGCTACATCTTTCAAAAGGTAAATAAAATAAAATAACTTAAAATTAAATGTGCCTGCAATAAAATTAGCAACTAAAAAAAGGTTGTTGCATGTGATGTTGTGGGCTGGGCTACAAAGGGTTCTTCACGTCTAAGTTGTACCCGGATCCAGTTGAAGGCAATTGGTCCATGATTGACCCGTCTTCAATTCACTCGGCTTGATTAAAATGATCCATGGCCAACATGTCTCGTTCAACCTGACCCGTTTTACTACATCTGACCCGATTGTACCACGGACCACCATTGTGCGCCACCACCACCTGTTAAATGATTAGTAACAAAAGGGAACCTGTTTATAAGCGGCTGCCATTGCGAACCAAGCTTCTTTCTTTCTGTACAAACACAATTATTATTAATATAATGGAATAAAGATAAACATAGCAGGTGAATTGTAATATAACAACAAATAGCTAGAAAACAGAATATTTAGGAATCAGTGTCTGTGTAATGTATGTAAACTAATCATTATATACTATTAATATTATATATACTATTAATAGATGAGTTGATTTGAACAGTATTTTTGCATCTTTCTTAAGTCTTTATATATTTGGTTTTGGATTTACAATTAACTGTACTGTCCTGCTTTAGTGGTTACGGCGTCTCTTTATATCTATTTCGCCCAAGATCGAATCCGAAATTCGTTCGTTTTACCCTTTTTTTTATTTTCTTTTTGCTTGTACACGTGTTATCTATTTTCTTTTTTTATTGTACACGTGTATCTTTTTGGGCCTTGTCGATGATACGTGTTTGGTTTTAGGCTTGCGTGTCTTTTCCTTCTCCCACATCCCTGCTTACATCTTCTCTCTCGTCTCAACACCCACTTCTCAACCACAACCGCCCACCATTGTTATCGCATTGAGACATGTGTGTGTGTGTGTGGCAAAAGGTGTATGCGAGAGTTGCTAAGGTAACCAACAAATCTGGTGGCTAGGGCTTCTGTCGACATCGGAGGCGGTGGTTGTAAGGGTACTCCGGCCCCTTTTTTTTATTTTCTTTTTGCTTGTACACGTGTTATCTATTTTCTTTTTTTATTGTACACGTGTATCTTTTTGGGCCTTGTCGATGATACGTGTTTGGTTTTAGGCTTGCGTGTCTTTTCCTTCTCCCACATCCCTGCTTACATCTTCTCTCTCGTCTCAACACCCACTTCTCAACCACAACCGCCCACCATTGTTATCGCATTGAGACATGTGTGTGTGTGTGTGGCAAAAGGTGTATGCGAGAGTTGCTAAGGTAACCAACAAATCTGGTGGCTAGGGCTTCTGTCGACATCGGAGGCGGTGGTTGTAAGGGTACTCCGGCGAAGGTGAAGCTCTGGTCGGTGATAGTGATGGTGGTGCTCTATTACTCCTCAACAAGTTATGGACTACTTATTTCCAATGGGTATCCAGTAAGGTTCGATTACCGTTAATTTCATTCATGGGGTTGTATTATTGTTTATACGTTATGCTGTATAACTATCTCAAAGTGCCTGGTTACCCACATTAGCTCTTTCAAGTAACGTAATTCCTTATTTCTATTTCTTTTACTTATGGACTTTTCTTGCATGTAGTTTATTTAATTTGATCAGATGCAATTGAGTTTTGTTAAAATTTCCTTTTCACTATAATCTCATGTCATTGATTATTTATTATTTTTTCTGGATTGACTATCTCAGTTCTTGCTGGGTTGAAGGACAAATTCGCAGAGGCTATGAGGATGGATGGATGATATGAAAGCCATAGTCTTGACCGGTAAGATCTTGATTCCGGTTTTTAGTTTAATTGAATTTTGTGTTCTTTTTTTTAAGGTTTGTTTGGTAAGAACTAAGAAGAGAGTGGTTTGGTAAACACTGATAATACTATGCCACCATGATTTTATAATAGTTTAAAATGAAATTATTATATGGTATAGGGAATTCAAATGAATCTGGCGGCCAGCGGACGCGAGTCGATGGTCTCAGATGTTGGCGATGGGGGTATGACAGGGATTTTGGCTCTCGATGTTGTTCCAATACTAGCTGCCTGCTCTGCCCTGCTTCCACTTCTTGCTGCCATGTGACCCATGTTCACTCAGTTATATGTTCTACATATCCATTTGTATCTATAATGGGTACAGGTGGAAATCCAGCCGGCTCGTGCTGTGAGCAGGTTGTGTAACGGCGGGTCGCAATGGGTTTGGGCCTAAAAGATAAAAAGAAATTATAAGGTGAAGCCGGCCTGGGCTGACTGAATACATTTTTCTATTTATATTGCTCTAAATATTTACTTTGTTTAGTATAAATTAGTTTCGACCATGGGATATCAAGTCAAATTTCTTATTTCTATGGTTAGAGATTTTCCATATCAAAATCAATGTATGATGTCAGTGGTCGGGAAACTTCGACTTTCGACATTTCGTTTACTGGTGGAGTGGGTGCTGACATTGATAACACCATGTAACCTCACTCATTTAAGTTTTCATTAATTAAATAGACGAATCGAACATGCTGACAAATCGAAACTGTTTTAGGATAGTTGGTAAATGTAGATGTTTGAATGGATGGATTATTATTTTATTATTGATGGCTTAATTTACGTTTTAGGGTTTGTGGTTGGGATTCAACCCTCCTGATTTTTTTGGTTTCATACACTTATATCTGGTATTGATGTCACACAATTTATTGTTTGATTTGTCATCCTGATTTTTTTGGGTGTTTTACGCAGGTCACTACAACAACCACCATCTTCATTATCTTACTACTGCCAATAAATATTCGAGATTTCAATGCGCAAGCGGATTCCAGTGTTTAGATAAGATGAGAGGGTATGTGATGGTTGATCGAGAGGTATGACTCGAGAATCCAAAAAACGTTGCACTAGGCATCATATATGCTTTATGTGAATTGGCATTCCTAAAAATGGAGTCTTGAGACAAGCAAACAGGTTGAAACCCTGGAACAATTAACAGGTGCAGAAAGGAATAACTTCAGGCTTTTAAAAATATGTAGTGAACACATCAGGTTTTTTTCGTTGGGAATCAGTTTACGAAATGACTTTGAGGGAGGGGAACACAAACAAAAAGAAACCTGAACTGCAGTAGAAAGTGGAGGTTTGATTATTGTTATGGTTTCTCGCTTAGTGATGATTTATGTTGAAAACTGATTTGTGATTATACATTTTAAGTGGGTGTATTAATTATTAATTTACATGTTAGTTCTTTGATGTTGGACACCTCTGTAAAAATGCATTCAACATCTGGCATTTGCTGCTAAAGATTTAACTCCGGTATGTACTTTTTACCAAAAATAATGGCCATCTTTCACATAAAGAATATAGCTAATACCGAACTCAAAACTTCCCAACATCTGCAGATCAATAGAACGTGAGTTTGAATGTTGTAAAACAAGGTTAGCTATATGGAACCACCTTTGCATTCGCGCAACGCGCGACGCTTAAAAACACTAGTTTGAATAAAGAAACAATGGAGTACAAACACAAATAAGGATCATGTCAGGAGACTAATTAAAAAATATAAATAAATAATTAGAAACAAGTAATAAGGATTATTTCATGGGGTTCGAAAGAAATACAAAGGATGCAGGAATTAGAGGGAAGAACAAATGGGTATGAAGGATAGGCCTGTTGCATAATCGATAATAGGAGATGGTGGAGGAGAGAGGAGAGAGAGGGTGGTGGTGGTGGTTTTGCAGGTGGTGGAGATGGTGGTGGCGTTGGTGTTGCAGGAGGTGGTGATGGTGGTGGTGGTGGTGGGTGGGTTGGGAAAGAAGATGGGAGGGTAAAAGAGTCATTTCACCCAAAAAATTAAGGGTATAATAGTCATTTCACCACAAACTAACGGAACAACTAACGGCCGTTAGTCTTAGGGACGTAAAGTGTTAGAAAAAGAAACCACAAGTACTCAGGGAATCAGGGTGTTAAGCCTGGGCTGAACCTGTTAGTTTAGGCAAACCACAGGGACGAAAACTACAATTTTCTCAAAAAAAAAAAACTAACATGATAGATTATTTTGTTAACAAAATGCATCAAAAAGACAAAAACTCATTCGTTTGACATATTTGATTCCCTCGAATTGAGAATACAAATTCTTTGAAAAACCTTATTTCAAATCCAATTCATTTGACAAGTTTGAATCAGAATCTAATACTTTTGACAAATTTCCATTATTTTAACATATTTCCATTCCTTTAGAAATATTTAATGGAACAAACGCCTACCGTTTTTTCTTGATTTATACTCATTTTCATCGGCTATCTTTGCACTTTAAATTTGATACTTTTTAGACAACGAATTGCCTTCTAAAATGTGTTTTCATCTTTTTGTTGAAGTGCATTTGTAACTTTATATACATATATCTAGTGTCGGAAGCTTTGTTGTAAGGTTGCTTGTTACGGTTTAACATTTTCACTCCACGTCATTGCACGTAGGCATAAGATCTCATTCATTTTTTTTCACCTTTGTTTGTAATGTTTTCACAAGTTTTTTTTGCACCTTTGTTTGTAACTTTTAATTAAAACAATATTTAAGTATATAAATTAAAAAAAAGCTTAAAAAAATAGAGTGGGTATAGTGATTGGATGAATAAAAAGAGAGTGGTGTAAAAATTATCTTATCTAAATTAGTTCACCTCATTCCCTCCTTCACTTTCTCCATCACACCGATACCCCCACCATTTTCATTTTTCACCCATGTTTTAAATAAACATTTGCAGGAAATATGTTCTATTTTAAAATCTTTAATCTAATTTGAATCTAAGCAGTTAATGCGGTATAATATCGGTTATCGGTCAAGGACCGATATTTGAAATATCGGTTATCGCGATGAGATATCGGTGATATATCGGTCATTGCAAAATCTATATACATATATTTTTATATATAAATATAAATTTTCAAGTTTGGAAACTATATGTAAACAAGTGAAAGATGGAGGGGGTTAAATTGAAAATACCAAAACTTAACAAAACCTAATCCCTCACCATATTTAAAGAACGCATACCCTTTCTCCATCTCCATTTTGCAGCAGCCACAACACAAAACACAAACCCTAGCCCTAAATTTTTTTGATTCTTCAGAAAGGGTTCGATTTTGCCCAAAGGAGACGCGTGCAGGTTTGATTATTGTTCGAATCGAGGTAATAACTAGTTCTCCTTAACTGATTTGGTCTATTTAGTGTCTGATTTTGACCTAATTTTTTTTAATTGGGCAAAACCGATATAATCGGCGAGATTACTGATATAAAAACTCAAATATCGGCCGATATATCAGTTGTCTCGGCCGATATTATCGGGACCGAGATAACTACCGATATTTGATACCGAGATGAATCCTTGTGGCCGATAACCGAGATCTCGGACCGATATAACCGAGATCTCGCCGATATTAACTGCTTAAATTTGAATAACAAATTATTTAAATTTCCTCTTTTTTTAAATACAAAATCATGATCAAATTAGATGATTGTGACAAGCAATAGCAAGTATTTTCTTCTCCATTCATCCCATATTTATTTCTATAACATGGAAATCAAATTGGAAAATGACAACTAACTTGCCACTATAACAAATTATAGACGATTACAATAATTAATTATACATAAGCGAATCGAATACCAATCTGATACAAACATCGATTAATACACACTCTTGGATGAAAGCAAGTCAAAGAATGAAGCTTTCCTTCGTAGTCTTCTTCCTCCATGGAACTACTTGCTTAAATCCTTTATAGACCGTCGCCTAAAAAAAGAAAAAAAAAACTAATAAAACAAAAATGAAGGATCAATATGTAAGCAACATCATAATTGGAGGACCAAAAATGAAATTTTAGCAACAAATGAAATCTCAGCAACTGGTTGGCACTTGTGTATGAAAATATGATTGACGTTCCCTTCTCTAAAAATAGTACCCACATGCCCTCACCCGCCACTACACTACCTTTAAGTGGGCCATCATGCATTATTTTCTTGCTATATTTTTGACTAAAATGCTTTTATGTTTAATTTTAATTCAAATGAATACAAACTTTAAAGTTTAAACCAACTAATCATGCGGCAACACTTTTTTATATCAAATGCTCCTTTCGGTGGTTTCTTGTTTTGTTTTCGGTAGATATATACCTATGTGGTTTTTGTTATATACCTATTTGAATTTTACTACAAAAATGAATTTGACTAAAATGCCTTTATGTTTTATTTACTTTAAATGAACACAATTTTTAAACCAAATATGCATTAACACTTTCTTTTTAATCACGTGTCTATTTATTTACCCATAAACTACTAATGATATGTTATTTGCACCCATAAAATTAATGTGAGTTAAAATTATACAAGTGCAAGCTAAATGGTATTTAAGTGTAAAAAGAAACTTATTCTTAAAAAAGCTATATGCCTATTATTTAACAATTAGGTATTATTATTATTTTGAATGGTAATTGTTACTCACTCTCAAATTACGCAAAACTAATCCTAACCTACTGCTTGCTTGAGATTGAACCTAAGGAGGGATTAAACCTAAGGAAGAGCGGTGTGTTACCTAATTGAACACACCACCATCCACCTTTACGTTAACAACTCGACAAAAGCCATCGGGACCAGTGGTGCTACCCGTCGGGTACCCTGCAATGCACGCACATACCCAATGGCCAATGTTTGCTTCATTGGTTTCCATCACCTCCTCAACATACCTGCCCACCCCACCTGAATTCACTGGTAGGGTGTTCTCAGTCAGGTAGGGGGTAGCCGGCCCGACACCACTACCCGAGAGCACACCCTCCCCTAAGACGCAAGAGGCTATACCAAGTTACCAAGTGAGCTACCCCACGCTGAATTCCCTATTTTCTTTACTTATTTGTTTATTACTTATTAATTTTAGAAAATCAAAAATAGTATTTGTCTTTAGTGAGAAAATAAAGCCACATGCCCCATCTAAACCTAACCCATACTAAATGTAACTTATTTTCTCATCATTTGAAAACTTTTTACTAAACATGCAATCCACACTTGTACTTTATTCATCAAAGGTTGTACACTTGCACCAAAGCAAAAAAGTAAAACAACAATTCTTACCCAAAAGTGGGACCTGGTGACTTTCGACAAACTAGAATTTCTCCTCATCTTATTATTCTCATCGGAAAACCCAGCATCCATCGAAGCCAACGACGAAATTACAACACTACCCTTATGTTTCCGACCACCACTTAACAACCTAAACGACCCAAACTGTCTGTTCCCTCTACCAACGTTATGGTCAGTTTTGTCGTCTACCTGTCCACCACCATTATCTTCATTCGGACTACTCCACCCACCACTACAGTTACTATCAAACGACCCTTGTAACTGTCCTCTACGACGTCGTTCTTTAGCAAACCTAAAAGAAGAAGATGAAAAGACGGATTTGCCCTCGAGAACAGTTGTCGGTGAGGATGTTTTGGCTAGTCTTGGAGGAAGCTCTAAACATTTGTTGATGTGGGTGGTTGATATTATTATGTCCGTACATGGTCTAGGCTTACCCGGTTGTTCTTCCCACTGGAATGGAACCGAAGCTGTGGTGGTTTGGAGAGGTGGTGTTAATGTGCCAGATGGTTCGGTGAGGTGTGGTGGTATGGAGAAGAGTGGGAGTTTGGGTAGGGTATACGGGTCGGGTTCTGTATTGGATCCCATTTTTATGGTATGAGACTATGAGAGAATGTTGAGAGAGATTGAATGAAATGGAGATTAACTAGTTTGTTGTTTGTTTATAGGTGGGTGTTTGGTGTGAGTCACGTGAGTATTTTATGGCCATGAAGCTTTTGATTTGTTTGTATGATTGAGAAGTTGTTTTGGACTACTAGCGGGAAAACCCGCCTTACACGGCGGGACAGTAAATATCTATAGCATTCTAATACTAATCATAACTTGGTTTTGATTAAATTTAACTCAAGATATAGATAAAATAATCATATTGAAGCGGTATGTTCGGAATTTATAAAACGTCATGTTTTCAAAAGTTATAAAGGAAACACAACATCCCCAAAATTAATTAGCATTTTCTAACCCGAATCGTCAAAAACCAATATGTCAGATTAATATAGTATTACTTATATTATTCATCGTTTATCTATAAGGGTTTATTTTTATAAACACAAAAGCCAAGTTAGGTTTCCAGCTACCGTTTACTTGTTGAATTGTAAACGGGACGTTGTCGATCGGTCCCCTGCAAAAGTGATGCTCTCCATTGGATCGAACCGGTATGAGCCACAATCCAGGTTCTAATCGGGCGCTGCCACACCTTCGACCGCCACCACACATTCGACTGCCATTGCAAACCGTACTTTTCGAGGACCATTGTGACTTGAGGTACGGTCGGAGGTTGTTGTGGTGGATTTTGTGTTGCCGAATTTCAGTCGGAAATCGCAAAGAAATAGAGAGAGAGCTAAGATGCACGAAGGTTGTTTGGTGGTGTTGGTTTTCATTGGTTACGAAGTGCTAATCAAATGGTTTAACGATGACTCAATTGTAATAATTATTTTGAGTATAAGTGGTCAATTACGATGGCGGTCATTTCATCTGTTTTTTTGCTTATTGTCGATATGCAGGAGGGTCTTTGAAGAACTAGCCATAAATATCTTTCTCTTAGTCAATTATCTCAAACATTTTGATTGCTCTTTCAATTCAAATTGAAAATATAATGTTGTAGAGATGAAGTTAATTGGTATTTCAATTAATATTATCTTGGTCAAATAATCATATTATTAATCTAGCGTCTGGAAACTACCACCCCCAGGAACTTTCCTATTTCTACCCCGAACGAGCACTTGCCTGGATTCAGCTTGATGTTATATTCCCCGAGCGTCTTGAAGGTTTCTTCTATATCAGTCAGGATTTGCTCCTCTGTTTGGCTCTTGACTACCAAGTCGTCCACGTAGACTTCTAAGTTTCTGCCAATCTGCCCTTCAAATGCTTGGTCCATGAGCCTCTGATACGTTGCACCTGCGTTCTTTAATCCGAAAGGCATTTTGGTGTAGTAGTAGATGCCTGCATCGGTATAGAACGCGGTTTTGTCTTCATCTTCTCAGGCCATATGGATCTGGTGGTATCCTTTGTAAGCATCCAGGAAGCATTTGAACCTGTACGGTGCTAAGGAATCCACCTTAAGGTCGATCTCGGAAAGCAAAAATGCGTATTTGGGGCATGCTTTGTTGAGATCTTTATAATCAACACATATACGCCATGTCCCGTCATGTTTCTTGATTATAACCAGGTTGGCGACCCAAGTGTGATACTTTCCTTTTTGTAGGAACCCGGCCTCCTCCAACTTCTTACTTCATGCACTACGGCTGCTAGGCGATCCGGGGCCATGCTGCGCCTTTTCTGTGCGATGGGCTTTTCCGCCAGAAATGTGAATAGCTTGTGTTCTGCCTTTGACCTGGATATCCCTATCATATCAGCATGTTTGAAGGTGAAGACGTCAAGGTTATCCTTCACCAGGCTCTTGATTCGGCCCTGTATGACAAGTGATAAAGAATCTCCAATCAGTACTGTCTAATCAGGATATTTTGCATTGAGCACCCATCTTTCTGGGCCTCGTAGGCCTGTGGGTAGAGGTGCACAAATCGGGTTTTTTTAATACCCGGTTCCGGGTATGGAACCGGTTCCGGGTACGGTCGGGTATTACTTCGATCAGGTATTGAAAGAACCGATTCCAGTTCCGGTTCCTTGCATAAAAAACCATACCCGGTATACCGGTTCCGGTTTTTTCAATACTCGGTTCCGGATATGGAATCGGTTTCAGGTATATCGGGTATTGAAAAAAATCTGGTACACCGGGTATTGAAAAAACCCAGGTATATCGGGTATTGAATTATTTTTATACAATCACGTCGAAGGGTAGTGCGACTTAGATGATTATAACGCAGTTATAGAATTCTTTAAGTATACTTTTTGAGTATTCGGAAAACCCGGTTCTGATTTTTTAATACCCGGTTCCGTCTCAACATCAAAATGCCAAATAGTCATGTCGCTTGACACATGCTTATTGAGTATTCGGAAAACCTGGTTTTGGGTATTCAAAAAACCCGGTTCCGGGTATTTAAAAAACCGGGTATATCGAGTCCGGTTCTGGGTCCGGTTTTTTACATAGAAATCTACACCCTATGCGTACCCGGCGGGTAGGGTCGAGTACGGTTCCAGGTATACCCAGTTCCGTTTTTTTCGGTTCCAAATCCTGTTCCGATTTTTTTGTGCACCTCTACCTGTGGGTGCTTGACGACATGTCTTGTTGTCAATTGCGGCACAAACTTTATCTCTTGTTACGGTGGCAACTTCCTGGGGTGTAGGAAACATAAAAAATCTACGGGCGGTTGAAACCAGAGCATCGATACGACCGAGTGTATTGGCCTATGATAACATTATACTGGGAGTCAACTTGTATGACCCAAAAGGTAACCAGTATGGTTCGTTCTTGTCTCCCGTCTCCAACTGTGACCGGGAAAGTTAACCGTCCGAGTGGTTCAACGCTCTCTCCCGTGAAACCCCTGACTAGACCCCGTGCAGCTTACAACATTCGTTGATCTTCAATCCGCATGTGGGAAGAATAGTTCATATATTATGTCTTTAGAACTGCTAGTGTCCACCAAAATTCTTCTCATGCTATAGTCCCCCCGCCGCGGCGGATATTACCAGTGCCCACCATGGCTTTACATCTTTTACCAACTTGCCTGACTTCACAAAGTACTCGATTTGCCTCTTCAACTGGAAACAGTCGTCCGTATCGTGCCCGCTACCCTTGTGGTACTCACAGTAATTGGACTTATCCCGTGAGGGAGAATCCTTAATTGGGCGGGGCACGTTCAGCTTCAAGTTCTTTGTCTCCAGTATCCGGGAAGGAGTCTTGGTTAATTCCGTGTAGTCGAACTTAAGTTTTGTTGAGCTTTCACTTTCTCCCGAAATACGTGTCTCGGGACCTAACAGACCTCCGATTTGACTCTCTGCGATCATCCCTCGAGTAAGGTTGACCAGATGTGCCTGATCTTCCATTGTTATTGGAACTCCGATAATCGTGTTGTTCGGCAGCTTTGGCAGACTCTTGCTTCTTTCTAACTGAATGATTCATAGCAATCGATTTTTCCTATTTGGCATACGCTTTTGCAATGGTCATCATCTCATCCATGGTTTGTGGGTATCCTTTCGGTCCATGAAGCTTTCGTAACAGACCGTCATCATTCACTCCCATTGTTGAAGCGGATGATGAAGGTTTCCATGGATTCATTGTCCTGTTGGCGTATGATCATTACTTCATCTCTGTACTTGGTGTGTCTTCGTTGCTGACTAAATTGCTGTGAAAATCCCTTCACGATTTCATTCTAGTTGGCTAAGGACCCGGGAGGTAAACTATCCCACCAGACCCGGGCTGCGGCCACTAGCGTTTGCACAAACATATGGCACCATGCGGGTAGTGGCCAGTCTTTGGAAGTCCCAACTGACTAAAAAATTCTAAGATGATCATCCGGATCCCCCATGCCATCGTATTTACCAACAGTGGAATGTAGCTTTAAGTTTGGGGGGAGAGGCACATATTCGAGCCGTGAACTTTGAGTAAGTCACCATCGCCGAGGGCCTTAGTGTTTAGTCAAATCTTCATCTTCCGGGTCATCCGGGTGACTATTGGTCCGATTTTGTGATGCCCCTTGTTGCTGTATCTGAGGGACGACTGGCGCTGGTTGGCTAGTGATGGGAGTGCCTTCATAAGTCAGCCTGGTCCTCACTCCATCTAGGCGGGCACCCGTAGACTGTGGAGTGACCTCCCTTGTCATTCTCCACCCGGGAATGGACGGTGGCATCGGGGGGGGGGGGGGGGGGGGGTAAACATAAGGATAGGGATACACAAACGCGTTTCCTGCTGTAGGTTGATACATATACCCATACAGTTGCATGGGGTAGTAAGGCATGTATGGCTGATTTCCCGGGGTGACCGGAGTAAAGAGTGCCATTGTAGGTGGCACTAGGGTAGCCATAGGTGATGACATTATGGTTGTGGTCATGGCTGCCGAGAACAGCGGCAGACTAGCCGCGGCAGTCATCCATGGCATGGATGTTGATGGGGAAAAGACGGGGTAGATGGTGTTCCACCCATGAGTGGTGGGATAAGAGATCCTGGGCTGGTACGGGACGTTACGGTCCTCGCCCCTCGACTCGTAGGAGTGAATCCCGAAGCATGGTCATCCGGGGTTTCTTCTTCAGATTCAATGGATAATAAAGGGCCGTCATTCTTGTTTGTCAATCTATGCGGATCTTGGCCGACACCGGTTGGTGTTGTGACTTGTGCACTTTAGTTTTCCGCCCTTTAGAACAGAGAGAAATCACAATCTTCTACTTCAGTATTCCGTCCCACGGATGGCGCCAATGAATAAACTACCTGAGGGGTATAGTCTTCTGGGTGAAATAGGGAGATCTTGGTACGGCTGCTCTGAATATGTTGGACCTTGGTTACTGAAAAGCAGAACACCGTTAGGACTCGTCACAGGAATGGGGGTATCCCTGTGACCACCCTCTGGCGTGAGAATAAATATCTATGAAGGTAAGAGTAAATGTGAGAGTATTGAGAGTTGGAATGAATCTTAGGGTTTACCTTCGACCTCCTTCTATAGTTTCGGTCTACCTTCGTGATAACTTTCAAGAGTTGTATTCTAAATACGATACTCCCCGAAGATGGTGAAGATAAGCCTTATCCCTTACGTTTGTTTCCGTATAAGGCTTAATAAGTTGTTTGTGACATGGAGATTGACTTATTAGTCGAATTTTATCTTTATCACTTATTATTTAAACTTGGTGAACCGGGTTGCTATTTTTGTGGTGTGAGCCGGTCTAGTTGGGCCAGACCCCACCTAGTCAATTATTATTATTATTATTATTATTAAACATTAGGTTTGATAGATTCTATTAAAAAAATTCTTTAGGTTTTTTTACCACTTTACCCTTAACTATTATTTAGATTGTGTCTTTTGAAATTGGTTTAAGCTCTAAACAACATAGAGCTCAACATTGCATGTTAGGTATTAGTTATAATGTGTTATGTCAATTTGATATTACTTTAACTCTCCTTTAAAAAAATACTTTACGTTATATATTTCATTCAGGCCTAAGGGTAAGGGGGCACGTTTCTGTGATTTGGCATGGGCACCCGAATTCTCAGGGACGGCTCTGCTGCTACCAATAAAGCTTTTAATGCACATGCAAACGCATACAATGTTTTTGTACTTTATGGGTATGCAAGAACCTAGGCTACACGGTGTAGTCATGTCCTTAATGAGGAGGGATGAGGGGGCATGGCTGTGGAGCTCCTTTCCAATATCAAAAAACCACGGGGTGGTGTTGACGTTCGTGAGAGAGTGGTGTGGAGGGTGTTTTTTTTTTAAATCAAACCATCAATTAAAATATCCATACTCCAACAACTATCCACCTCACCCAAACCTTTTGTTGCCAACGCCAGTGGGGATCTTGAAGCCCTAAAGGGTGGTGTTGGTGGCGTGAAAGGGCTTCACACACCGCTTTCACACCCCTCACTGCAGTGGTGAAGCTTGGAGATCGAATCGACGGGGCCAGACTTACTTTTTCTGATCAGCAGGGCTCGAAATCAATTTATTTAAAAATTACCTACGAAAATCGTAACATTTCACCACTGCGAAAAAAGACAGGGGTTGGGCACCCCGGGCCTCCATTATGCTTCGCCCTTGCCTCACTATGTACTCTAAGAGACCTCTCACCACCAACTAGAAGACATCACTTGTCTGGCTCTATCCGGTTACCAAATAGAAACATGTTGAAATTAGGAACCACAAACTAAACCTTAAAAGGCTATGTGGTTCTGGGTCCTGGCGGTTCTAATGGATCAGGTAAAGGGTCTGAACCTTCATAACCTTTTAATGTAATATGCTTTTTGAGGGTTATATATTTCTATTCTTTTACCATGCTCGTAAAAGAATTCCTCCTTATGCTTCTAACAGTAGCCCATGAGTTTACTTTTTAAGTTCAACTTTCGTTTCTCGACTTATGTTTTGGTGACAACTTTTCCATTCACTTGAAACATTACGCGAATCTGTTATGTATACATAAATATTTACTTCAAGTTTGGATACAATAAATATATTATAGAATATATCGCATCTATATATACATCAAGCCGTAAAAATATTTCATGAAATATACATTGTTATTCTTATAAATAATATTTTCTTAATACTGTATTAACATTACATGAAATCGATTACAATAACACGTAAAAATATAGTGAAACGAACTAAAGAAGAGTATTGTTTTTATATTTTGCGTTAACAATACTTATCTATTGGATCATTTTTTATAAATTGTATTTTTTATATATTATCAATCCATTAATAAGTCATTTCTAACTAAAATACAAATGGTTCTTGTGGTTCTTGTATTAGAACTGTGGGTTTGGACCCGACCTGATCTGGAACCGATAACTCATATAAATTTAGAATCAGAAACCGACCCATATATTTAAAAAGGTTCGAGTCCAAGGTTTTTACGGGTCGGGTTTAAGGTTCTCATGGGTCCGAACCACGAAATGCTCACCCATACGTGTAGACTTGTAGTTGCTACAATGTTTAAAAGAAGAAAAAGCCCGATGCAAAGTCATAAGGTGGGCCGAACGCATCAGACCCAACAACATTGTCAAAAGGGTCGTTCCATACTTCCATGGCCGAGAAACAAAACACCAACCCCTTCTGGGCCTAATACACACCTTACTTTTGGGCCCGATATCTAACGGCAAATAATTACAGGATCATCCCTTCTAATCGCATACTTGATAAAATACTAACTAAACTTACTTTAACATTTTTGACATATCTAATCATAAACTTTCATTTGAGGGGTTGATATCCAACAGTTGTTTCTTAAAATGCAATCCTCAGAATTCAGAAATTCACTTTCAACGTTATATATTTTTGTAATTAATCTCTCTCTAATATATATGCATTCGTTTTAGTAAACTCCGGTAACATATGGATTATGGAAGATTGGAAGGATAGAAGCAACTCCGAAAATGTAATATTTTGCCAACTTTGTACAAACAATTTTATATTATACTTCCTAGCTATACGCTATGTTGAGAAGGTTTGCAAAGAACTAAATCATGTCCAAATCGAATATAAGATGAATGGGATATCAATGCCTGAAGCTCAACAATAAAGTTGTGAAAGCTGCAAAAAATAAAGATGCAAAAGAGTAAAAAAGGTGGGAACTTATTTTCAATAGCTATACGCTAGAAGGTTCGCAAATGTCTCAGTGTACACCTACATGCGCATGGTGTGGGTATAAATGTATAATGTGGCGTTTTGACGACGCTCTTTTTGCAATTCACTTTTTTTAAAGGCTGGTTCGAGTGGCTTGGCTCAAATCTGACTGACCATGGTTCAAGTCAGGTGTGGGTCGGCTCAGTAACTACTGATGACATTAGTAGGTGTAGGTGTGACTGACCTTCGTTTAGGTCGGGTGTACTTGGGTCTAGCTCGGTACGTTGCTTTCTTGGCCCCTAGTTCTTCTTTATTATGAAAAGTAAACAATTTTAGATAAAGTAAATTATATATCATCCTAAGTTTGTCATTCTAAGAAAATAAAAAAAATTGATTTTAATGAATGTATAATGGAAATGGAAAAGGCTTTAAATATTCTGATTTCCGACTAGACAAAAATAAAAACAAAATAAAAACAAGATGTTACCTGTTCCAAGTCATCGTTCAATTTCAAAAATATAATAAAGATAAAAGGGTATTTCTTTTTAACGATCAACAAATACTTCATTTCACCAAATAAAACGCTAGGAGTGTACTAGCCATACACCAATACATACATCATACAATCACCAAACAAGAATACTAAAAGAGCCAAAAAACATAAGGCTAACAAACAAACTACTAGCCCACACCCTCTAACCAGAAGGAGCACCAAAGGTTCCAATCTATCGACGCCTTTCTAGCCCTCGACTTCACCCATAGGAAACTCAACGCTTTTATATCCCCCATTATTCTTTGTAAGGAGCACCTCTTGTGTTCAAAAACTGCTTCGTTCCTGCACTTCCAAAGATATAGTTGGTTCAAAAATATAATTGGTTTTCAATGCACTACGGCTGACTTTGACCACAAAGAAACTATAATAATGATCACTACCAAAGATTATTGAGACGAGATTGCTAATCACTACTAACCTCGTGAGATAAAAAGAGATAAATCACTATTTTGTGAATGAGAAGTCCTAAATGTGATGTACCTATTTAGTGTGAAGTTTTTAGTGGAATGCAAACATTGGAGTTTAGATAAACAACTAATACGGTTTTTTTCATTAATCTAACCAGTTGGTAAGGTGGCAACAAACTCATTTTAATTAGTTGACATCGCCCTAAACACTTTTAAAAAACTAATAACCAATAAGTCACTAAGTTACATCCAAAATTAGTACCAAACACCCTCTTATTAAGAAAGAAACTAGTGAAAAAAAATTTCTATTTAAAACAAAACATGTCATTTTAATCAATTTTTTAAATAGAAAGCCACATCACTATTTATATGATCCATATGCATTAGGATTAGGATTTAAGAAAAAAAGTTCACTAACCCTAATAACATGGTAAATATGCAAGAATGAAAAAAAAATCAGTAACTTAACTGGAAACATATGGCATACTTATTTAGTTATTTACATTCTATAAAGTTACTCCTTCCATAAATTATGAAAAGTAATAAAAGTTCAAAAAAAACTAGATAATACTACCTCCGTCCCATTTTAGATGTCATGGGCCCATAAACACACAGATTAAGAAATCTTTGATTGTATATTCTCCGAGTTGTAAAATGACAATAATATCTTCAAGTTATTATTTCAAATCTTTGATTGTCTTTTGTCTTTTATGGGCAAAACTAGAAATTGCTTAGAAATTAACATTTAATTTGAGAAAACAAAAAGTAGAAAAATGGACATTTAAAATGGGACCGGGGGGTACCGATCAAAGAATTAAATAAAATCAAATGATATGTAGTTTTCGACTATTTTGAGTTATTGAAGGTTGGGCCTGGGCTAGAAACCACACAATTGAATTAACTTCAACCTTGTTGGGCTGTAATTTAACCTATCATTGAATTAACATAAAGACAATAACGCAACGTACTGTAGCATGTAGCAAGTAGTTAGTGTTTTAATTTTTTATTTTTTTGAAGGTAAAAAAAATGTGATTGGAAATATGGGTGAAAATTAATTAGAGTTATTGATTGATGAATGGGATTGGAGTGTTCTTTTAACCTTGGATGTATTGGTGTTTTCAATTGTATAGGTTTATTTTGAATGTACACTTTCGTTGGTTAACTCGTTGTTAACCGCTTTTGGTGGTAATAAAATGATTTTTGTTGGCCGTTAAAAAAGGAGCACATTTTGGTTCAGCTTAAAGAACTATACGAGCTGGTTCTGAACATGTAAAAAAATATTACAACTCAAATTGTTATCTTAGTTAAAGTTTGTTTTTTAACTTAACTTGTTTGTGGAGATATTTTAGTATAAGAGTTGAGGGCTTAGAGCCGTATAAGTCGGAAATAAAGAGCCTAAAGTTGTTTGTGGGAAAGAGGCTCAAGCTATATATTCAAGTTTTGCAGTTGGAAAACTTGAAATCGTCTCATTCTTCGTCTTCTCCGTTACGTTTGTTTAGGGTTTATCTCTGATTGTGTTAACCAGATAGTTGTCTTAGTATGTGGTATATATGTTTAGTTTTGTCTTTGTATGGTGTTTTTCATTCTGGTAAAACTATTGTGGGTTAATAACATTAGGTTTGGGTGTATTTTGCCTTTCATTCATACTTGTTTACTAAACAACCTTTATTCTTGCGAGCTAGCTATGTACCATTTAAACAAGGCTGCCCTCTAATCATCACTGAAACTTAAACCGTCGAAGGCCCACCTAACCTTCTAGCTCACTTCCAAGTCAGACTTGCTTGATTCAACCTCGGCTGGGTCGTTGAGTCACTGTTTGGAATCATTGAACAATCATTATTTGGTTTATAACATTACAACATCAAATATGTTTGTTTGTTTGAGTAGTTTTACTGTCTTGTTATTATTGACTTTACAAAAGTTCATTGTTGGAAGGCAAAAAAAATCACCATCAACATTTTTCAAGCATGGAACTCATCCTAACTTGTGTGCTTCCAATTTCATTTGAACCCTTTTTAAGGATATAAAACTTTTTCTCATAATTTATTCAATTTTTTGTGGCAACTTTTGAGAGTAAATAGCCAAAAAAGTCCTTGTGGTTTGGGCCATTTTGCCAGTCCAACCCAAAATCAAAATAATTACTTGAACAGTCCCTTGAGTTTCACGAAATAGGCCAAAACAATCCAATTACTTAACGGGGTTAACTCAACCTCGTTAAGTCAGGGGCAAAATTGTCCATCTGTGTTAAAACTTAGAGTTAATTGCCAAAACCATCCTCGTTCTCCTCTTTATATGCTCCTGACTCGTTTTCCCTCCGCTTTGTTCCCTCCATAGCAGCTCCTTTGTGATATTTTGAAATTCGTTTGTTGACCTATTTATTATGAGGAATTTCGTTTGTTTGATTTCAATTATTAGTTTAATAATAGTTCTCTAATTAATCTAACTGCAACGCGACCTGTAATTCGATACAATTCGTGTAACCTAGGAATTTATAGACTAGATATTGGCATTGATTTATATTTGAGGTTTAATTCAGTTCATCTATGATTGTTTGTTATTGTTGCCTAATCCATTATGTTATAGCTTTGAATAAATTAAACTAATGCAAATAATAACTGATTACTTATTTTAGTGTGAAGTTAAGATTTGATTTGATTTCTTGTCAGTTATTAACAACTTAATAGTCTCTAAGGTTATTTTATTATAGATCAGATGGTTACATTTCTTCGATTTATGAGAGTGCTTTATAGCATAGCTTAGGTTGAATTTATGTAAAGAAATTAATGATAAATGATACTATTTTTACTGTAGAAGAAAACCTCATATATCTTCTAACCTTAGAAATAGCTATAATTCGATACAATATGTGTAACCTAGGAATTTCCGAATTAGGTACCGGTATTGATTTATACTTGGCATATATGCTTTGGCTATATATATATATTAGTGGAGCTGTGCAGTTTTGGTAAATAGGCAATGTGCAGTTTGGTTAATGGATCATGGTTGCACAAATGTGCAGTTTTGAACCTAATAAACCCAAATGGGTCATACAACAGCAGAGGGGCTCATGCATATGCACATTTGTGCAGGCTCATGCATGACCCGTGACCCAGTAGAAGATTTGTTTTATGTTGACTTTTGCAGCTGATCCATGACCCATTTGCAAAACTGCTGCACATTGCCTGTGTTATGATGTTTTCTGTTGGCTGCATATGCACATTTGTGTAGGCTCATGCATGACTCATTTTGGTTGATCAATAGCGCATATATGTACATATCTGCTTTGGCTATATATATATATATATATATATATATATATTAGTACAACTATTGAGTTCCATCACACTTAAATATCTATACTACTATATAAGGGGTTCTGGGTGGACAAAAATGTCATTTCATATTCATCTATAAGGGTAAAATTGTAATTTTATTAAATTTGCAAGACAAATTTAATACAACAATTAAATAATTTATTCATTTGAAGTTAAACAAATTATGATAATAACTTAATGTAGTTTCATTAAATTTGCAAGGCAAATTTAATAAAAATTATTAAATAACTTATACTAAAAATAATACATAAAAATTTGACTAACATATTCAACCTCAAATAAAAGGAATAGGCATCGTCCCATTCGTGTCTAACTCGGTCATTAGCAAAACCAAAATAAATGTCAAACAAGAATACATGATGACTTTTAGTTTTAAAGTTAATGTATATGTAATAAAAGTTTACAGTTAAAAATTACAAACAGACAAATATTGGGTTAATCAAAATCAACATCATTGTTATTGTGTTAATCAAGAGCAACGTCATGGTTTCTTTGATCTATGCATACAACACAAACTTTGCCTTCACATCTATTGGTGTCTCGTTAGACGAAATAGTGGCCAACATGCGAACCTGCGTATACACGTTCGGAGCACAATATGGAATATATCAAAAAATCGACCAGTTAGTACCACAGGATGGCAAACCCAACCCACACACCATTCTTTATTTTTGATTACTTCATTTAGAGTATTTAGCTTTTTTTTTACTAGAGACTGAAATCTTGTCTTCTGTTTCAAGTTTTCATTGTTTTCCCGCATCACTTTATATTTCACACGTGTTTCCAATATCAAAGGTCTTCCCTTACCTATATTGTGTTCAGGAGTATTTCTTTTAATCATGATTTTTCATGTATATTTTTTGTATTTAGAAAACTCTATGATATCATCTATTGTTTCACACTTTGGGTTACGTTTACACTGCATGATATTTATTACAAATTTAACGTGTTATTCTACTACAATATCTACATCTAGCTACTTCGTACTAAAATTGTACACTCTCTGATCATATATTACACATTATCAGTATGTTTGTATAATATACAACACAAACAACGTAATTGACAAACGCACACGCGAAAACACAGTGTAGCCCCGCCACAACGCGCGGATTCCTGCTAGTATTTCCAAAAGAAATTTGAAGTCTTTAAGTTTTAATTAATAGGAGCACCGCGGTGAATTAAATTTTTTTTTTTGATCGGCTAATTACAACTCCCCTTATTTATTCTCTTTTATCTCACCTAGTGGGGGAGGGGCTCAATCCCCTGATCTTTCCTTTGTTAAACTACCCCCACACCACTCCACCACATGGGTACCGCGGTGAATTAATTGGGTACAAAATAGTTTTATTTTACTCGTGATAATTTTAATGATTGAAATACAACTTATTAACTATACTTGCTTCCGTTAAAAAAAAAAAACTATACTTGCTAAAAGACGTGAATTACATTTATTATACCGATGCATGCAAAACACGTGATAACGTACCAAATTCCAGATCTTCCACTTACGCTTTCACACAAATATGGTCAATAAATAGCATCTGGCATATTGGGTTTTACCATATAATTTAATAATAAGCTAGATTATACGTTTTTTCCCGTTCAGAAAAAAATAAAATAAAATAATGTTATCACTAAATTATAGTTATAACTTAAATTCAATTGTTATGGATCACGGCTGATATGCTATAATGATATGGAGAAAAATGGTTGTTCCTATTAGAGCATTCACACTAGATCCTCCTTCTCCATCTCTATAATTACACTAAAAATCACTACCATTCTCTCTCCTTTTCTATTTAATAATACTTACTCTATACTTTTATCATTACATTTTCTCTCTCCTCTACTCACAACCACTTCTAAAAATATTAAAAAATTATGGAGGGTGAACAGTGTCCCCTCCAAATTTACTGATGAACAGTGTCTCATCTATATATTTTCTCTCTCCTCTACTCACAACCACTTATACACACTCTATATAATATGGAGGCCCCCCTCACACAAATATAGAGGCTCTACTGTGAATGCTCTAATAATCTGAATTAGATGATTGTTAATGAATATTTCTAACATCATTTTTCTCAAGACTTTTTTTAACTTAAAGAGGGAAAAGAAAGGAAAAGAATTGAAGGAAGGGAAGGGAAAGAAAAAGAAAAGGATAAATGTTCTTTCCTTCCCTTTCCTTCCAAATTGAAAGGAAAACTAAATTAAAGAATTTTAACTAGTTTTCCTTCCATTTCCTTTCTTTTCCTTCCTTTAATGAAACTCGGGAACACACCTTATTTTGTTTTCCTTTCTTTTCCTTCCTTTAATGAAACTCGGGAACACATCTTTCCTTTCCTTTCTTTTCTTTTCTCCCGTTTAGTAAACTCGGGAACACAGCGACAAAGTTTATGAGTAGTGGTAACGGCATTTTTGTTTACTCTAGAGAAACCCTAGTTTTTTTTTCTGACGTCAGCATTGGTTGACCAATTTCCGACTTTGGTCGGCTTCCTTTTTTCTTTATTTTCCGGTTGCTTCTGTCCTTTCAGCCATCTTTATGGCAGACCAACAGCAAACCCCTGAACAACCCAAATCTGCGTCCCTTCACCCCGTGTACTCCATGACCAATATTCAGCAAAAGGTTCGGGTTCTCGACAACATTAAGGTGACGTACTCATCTTGTCGGGTATCGGGTTCTCTCGCACATTGACGGTACCCCCCCCCCCCCCCGAGAAAACCGATGCTTCGTATGAATCGTGGCTTGAGATCGACGCCATTGTCTAGCAATGGAGATATAGCACCCTTTCCGACGAGCTCTTGTCTTGTATGCTTGCCAGACAACCTGCATCTACTGCCTTCGAAGCATGGACCCGGGTACAGAACCAGTTTCAGAATAATAAAGGGGCGCGAATCGCTGCCCTAGAACATGAGTTTGTAAACCTGACACTTAAATCTCAACCATCCATGGAGACTTACTTTCAAAAACTCCGGGAACTCGCAGATCAATTAAACGATCTGCTGACCACTCCCATCAACACGAGCGGTTTGTTCTTCAAATGGTGAGGGGACTACCAGATGACCTGTCGTTAGGGTCATGCAAAAACCTAAATAACCTAGGTAGCTACGATAAGTCAGGTATCGAATCCACGAGGAGCATGTGGTTTGTATTGCTTTAATTGATTACTAATTAACTACTTGCAAGAAAAGTAAAATTGGGTTGTTGAGAGTGATTGTGAATACAAAATAAAAATTAAGATGTAAACAATTGGAAAAAAAGGTGATTCCTCCAGGTTTTAGATCCAAAGTGGCTTCAAGTAATTAGTTTTTATTGAGAAAATCATATAGACATGATTAAGATAATTAATTAGTTGATTGCGATAAATGAGGTGTCACACCACGTCAACGGCGGAAACACGTGGCGCAACGCTCGAAAGCATATCAAAGTCAAGATTAACACAAACCATATTTAATTAGGAAAGATCATTCTATTAAGATGTCGAAAATGAGTACCATGTTACAATATTTCACACAACAACAAACAAGAAGTTCATAAATGGGGTTTTTCTATCCAATTCCCAACCCAATGGGTAATATTGATGAAACCCCGACATGTATCCGACATCCCATATTCCACCGCACTAGCCTCATATCTAATCAACACTTAGCTACCTGAAAGATATGTTTAAAAAGACGTCAATATATAAAATATTGGCGAGTTCACAGGTTTTAGTTTCATAACAACAACATTTTTACAACATGTGCGGAACCAGCACATTTTGTGGCCTTTGTCGCTAGCTCCTACAAAACTATGATGATGAGCAATCCCTTGAGCCCATAACCAAACCAAGACTAATAAATATGACCCGCGAGCACAAGTTGTTTCTCGGCAAATAACAACTTAGTTCAGAATACGTGCGCCCCAGGCATACACCGATGCATAATCGACGCTATCGATTAGGGGTGGGACTTGTCAGACACCAATAGTACTATCCAAATATTCCTTCGGTTTCATGCCCCTAAATTAATGGTTACAGTAGCGAGGACTCACTCCGAGTGGCATACAAACAACAAAACCCAAGTACTCATCATGCCACTAATCACATTTTAACCTTTGAAAACATTTCAAGATGTGACAACATTTGACAAACATATCTTTCCCCCAAATAAAACAGTAAAGAGGGGCCGTGAAACTCACCTCAAGCAAAGTATGCAAATCCAAATCAGAGAATAGCTCGTCCAAGGTCAACACCTACAAATGTCCTAGACGTATAAATCACTAAGCCTATAGTGCGTGTGTTTCGGCAAGTTGTACGTTCAACTCCCAAACCACTATTTAGTTCAATTCCCCGTTTAATTAAACGTGTATCCTAGGTCTGTTGGTGATGGATTACCCATGTTACAAGTTACACTTATATTTCCATGAATATTAATTAACCTGTATAATATCGTTCTCGACTCGACTCACTTGACGTATAATTATTTTCCCATGAAATAATTATACTAAGGTCTTGTCGATCGATATAATATTTTAATACTCGACTCGACTCACTTTACCGTATATTTATTTTCCCATTAAATAAATATACTAGGATCTTGTCGATCGACGACACATTTTCAACACTCGACTCGACTCACTTTACCATATAATTATTTTCCCATTAAATAAATAAACTAGGATCTTGTCGATTCGATGTAACATTTTTATTACTCAATTCGACTCACTTTACCGTATATTTACTTTCCCATTAAATAAATATACTAGGATCTTGTCGATTTGATAACATATTTTCATTGTCAAGTCCATATGCTTGTTTTAAACGTTTAATCGTTAGATTATTTACGTTATTTTCTCCCACGAATAAGTTTCCAACACTTAGGAAAGTGTTATGTATTTTTACCCAAATTATATATTTTAAGTCCTTAAAATATATATTTTACATCCACATTCACATTCACCCTTAGAATAATTATTTACATTTGACGCAATAACATATACATACGTATCTTGTAGGAAGTCATACGATATATACTTATTCGTCTGATTTACATTTTGTCCGATAACTTGTCGTAATATAAACACGTCAATACCTGATCATTTAAATTTATATATTTATCGCTTCTCGGTTAATATAAGTTACACATATATATTTCGTAGGAATAATTACTTCTTGTCGCATATTATTTTTCCTACCTTCGAAGTATATATTTAGTTATTTATCTCAAATTTCCAACAATATGATCCACTTGAAATTAATCATCTATTAATTTCTTTATATTTTTACTTGGAAACTTATAAAATAACTTGTGTATTTTCCAAAACTAAGACTTGGTTATCTTCAACATAAAATGCTCCAACATTTTTATATTCTCATAAATATAAAAATGCTCATTTTCTAAAACTCCACCAAGTCTTTAAAATCACCAATTTCGTAATAAAAACTCTAGTTTTTATTTTTTTTCTCGACATCTTTGGTAATTTACATTTTTATAACATCCCATTTTATAAAAATGACACTTAGTATGAAAATACAATCTTTTGTAAACATTTTCATAAACAACCCTTGTTTATACAACTTTCCACCTTTAACACCAAACTTTACAATGTCACATTTTTAGACTTAAGTTTCTAAAATGACATTTTACACCCCTCAACTTTTAAAGTTATCAAATAATACCCTTAACCTTTAAAAGTTACGTTTTTATCTCTATCCTTCCAACAATGACAATTTTCTACTAACTAGTAGCTTTATTATGTCAACTTTGTCATGATAGATTATGATCCAACATTATCCATAGTCCATAATAACCTCATTACGAACAATAATGTGTGTATTTGTGTGTATTACGTCCATTTTGTCCAACTTGAAAATTTTATGTCCAAATCTTACAATATGTAAACTTTGTGTTTCACATTTTCTCACAAGATCAACACATTTTATGTCTTGGGTGATCATTTTAAGATGATCAAATCCACGTTTAAATGTATTCAAGTTACATTTACAACCTTTGCTTTGATCATCATTTTAAACAAGATTATGTAACTTTTTATAAATTTCAACAATCTTACAACATCCATCACCATCTACGGCCAACATACAAGTTTTTAAGGTCCATTTTAGTTTGATAAAACACATCATAACTTATGTTTAAAACCTTGTTAAAAACTTGTGTACAACTTGCTTTTAAAACATCAAAACATAAACTTTTAAAGACAAGAACAAGATCAAGAATACTTACAACTAGCACAAGGCTACGGAAGCTAAAAAAACACTTGATTTTGAAGGGGTTTAGTGTGTTCTTCCAAGGTGGTTAAGCTCCAAGCTTGAAACACACAATTAGGGGTTTGGAAATAGATGTTTATGGATGAATTTGGAGTGTTAGAAACTTGAAAATGGTGTGTGTGTGTGGGGGGGGGGGGGTGGAAGCTCACGGTCAAGGAAAGGGGAAGAACAAGAGTTTCTTTTTGGTTTATGCAATGTTGTATCTCATATTCTTTTATAAATCTATCCAAGATCTTCCTAGATACATAATATCCAACTTTAGATCTCTAAATCCCTTATTTTATGGAAAATGGTACTCAAAATAATCTTGCTAGATATGGAGGGGATGTTTGGCCGATTCTTTTGCAAAGATTTGAAGGGTTTTATAATCTTTTCCAAGGACACAAGATATCTATACAAGATCTTACCTCCATATTCCTAATCTTCCAAATATCCCCATGGATTTGTTTGTACAAAAAAAATCTTGGTAAAATATAGTGTATGAGTTGGCCGAGATTTTTAAGATCTTTGGTGGATCCCTCAAGTTCAAAAATATCTCATTAATCTAGTTACAAGTTAAGTATATAGTTAGGGCTTCGTTTGGGTTTTAATCAGTTTTTAATTACGCGTTATCTGGACATTATAATAGCCCTAAATAACCCTTAAACATAGTCTAGTTTAAGTGTTGTTTGGTTAGTTAGGCTTTCGTTGGGTGAAATTACAAGTTATACGTGTACCGGGTGCGGTACACGCACTTTATTCGTTACCGGGAGATTTGTATTTAGAGTTTTCACTTATGGTTTTGGAGTTCCAAAACACATTATATTTCATGAAAATACCCTTTATTTTATATCCTGGGTGTCTGGGATCATTTTCGTCTATTTAATTTTTACCGGGTAATCACCAACGTCAGTTCCGGACAAGTTTATTCGCACGCGATTTCGTCGTGCTTCAACATTAAACATGTGCATCCCTATGCATCTTATGGGGAATTTGCTATTATCTAAGGGCTAAATTAATCCAATTAATTTAAATATGCACTTAAACCGTTAATTACATATACTAATTACGTACGGAAACACATCGATTTTTGCCGGATGTTACACGAGGACTAAGTACTTTGATTGCAAAACAACGAAAGGTTATCACACGGTTATCAATTGAGAATTACCAAACCTAATCCATATCTAATATATCCCAATTATTATAACTCTTGGGAATTGAAAGAATCAAAACTAGGTTTTAGATAAAAAAAATCAACCGTTTACAATCAAACTAATAAATCACTAAGAAAAAAGCATCGAATGATTAGATTGCTAATCTCAAATACAAAGAAAAACTAAAAACAATCATCCACTTACAATAATCCTCCATCCGGAGGAAACCACGAAAAGATTAGCCACTCATGTTTGGGATTTGATCCTCAATCTTGGTTAGGAATTGCATGTTTGATGATTGTTGATGAATTAGATGCTTTGGAATGGTGGAAAAAACCTGAAGATTGCTCCCTTGATCACCTAGAGTCGCCTCCCTTTGAGTAGAATGGAATAATCTCTTTAAAACCCTAATTTTCGTGACTTTTGAAGAATTCCCGTAACAGGCCCAGCGTAGGCTACTCCCCCCGCGTAGCCTACTCTGATAGATTCTATTTATGTTGCTGTTATCTAGCATAGCCTACTCCTTAGGCGTAGGTTACTCTGGTAGATTTCTAACAAAACTTGTTTTTGTCCTAACTTTTGCAATCCAACTCCGTTTTCTTCACCGTTTGCGGCTATGCCTTCGTCTTTCGACCATCTATCATATCATCCATCATAATATTAAATTCCAATTCATGTATTCTCTCCAAAACACGTTCAATCTTCATATTTAACCTGCAAATCCATGAATTCGCTTATCTTATTCAAGATATATAATCGTCCAAAATACAATAAAACCAACCATTTTAGTCACATTAACACTTGGGATTTAGCCTCTCCATCACTACCACCGGAGTTTGACACCATGGGGTCCCTCATCAACAACAGCCTACCTGCCTGGGAAGAAGCTTGTGAGATGTTACTCGGAGACTTGCGCCGCTGATTGTTGCTGCTGCCACCAATATTCCGGCCAACCCACCGCCCCCCACGCCGGAAGCTCAGCCCCATGAACAACCTCGTGACAACCGATCAAGAAACAACTCTTCAAGAAGAGGCAGAGGAGGCCATGGTTCAGGTCAAAGGTTTTCTAACCAACAATCTCAATTCTATACTCAAAATTATTGACCCACTAACCCTATGCCTTATCCTTATTGTACCCCACACCTTTAGGTCCCACCACCCTATCCATACCCAACTTCTGGGGACTGGAACACTCCTTGGATGCCATATGGGCCTCGGCCCAACTCACAACAGCCCCTGGACAAACCCAACAGCCGCAACAGTCACAGAACTCTTCGGGTCAGGATGCTCAAGCCCATTACACCTCTATTGATGCATTTGACTCATCTCAGCTTGCTCAATCCTTTCAGGCAATCTCTATGGATGACGAGGATGACAATTGGGACATAGACACCGGGGCGACTTCTCATGTCATTTTGGACCAAGGTAAGCTTTCTACACTTTCCCCGTATTCCCATATAAAGTCTATATTAGTTGGAAATGGTAACCGGTTTCCAGTTCATGCTTCGAGACACACCGCCTTAAAAACCCCGTCCAAAACCTACAACTTAAATAATGTCCTTTACAACCCTCATTTTATTAAAAATCATATATCTGTTCGTCAGTTCACTACTGACAACAATGTTTCAGTTAAATTTGATCTATTTGGCTTTTCTATGAAGGATTTTTAGGATGGCACCCCCTTCAGTCGTCATGATAGCTCAAGCGGCCTTTAACCCGCTTGGGGCTCATTTACTAAACAACTTTAAATGAGTGGTAAATATTAAAAAAAAACTAATATTACACTAGGCTCGATAAGGCTTGACGAGCCTAACGAGATTCACATCCAGGCTCGAGCTCGGGTTCAAAAAATAAACGAGCTTTGTTTTAGGCTCAAGCTTGGCTCGAACTCGAGTAGCTCGCGAACGGCTCGGCTCGTCTCGCTTACAACCCTAATCCTATCATATGTATGAATAAACAAAGCGTGTTTATATTATATATAGATTTCAATGTGCCAACAAGAAATAAACAATGAACAAAATTAATTTTGATTAAAAAATTTCTCTAAAACATTTGTGTTTAGAATAATAAGTAAAGAAAAGAGGTGGGTGAACTGGTGAAGGAGAAAAGTTAATAATGAATTAAAATAAAAATATAAAAAGAAGAATACAATGTAAATGCGCGTTTCATGTGATTGCCTTTTTCACGTTGTCGTTTCAAGGTCACACGGCATTCACGTTCTTATCACGTGCCTATTACCTGAATCATCACACGTTTCACGAACCACGTGCCTTTCACCTTACTCCATACAATCAAACGCCTCACCCACCTTTTTTATTTAAATAAGAATAAAATAATAATAATTTCAAAATCAAAATGTATTTTTTTCTTAATAAAAAATTATTAAAACTTAGTAGTGGGGTGTTGGATTTGGATGTTGGCCAAGGGTCATCTATTATATACTATGTATTAATTTAGAATTAGATGAATAGTAACCTTCACAACATTATTTCATATTAAATATAAGTGATTTCCCCATAAAACACAAATTGATATGGTGGTGTAGTGGTATGAGGTGCACTCCTCAAATGAGAGATCATGGGTTCCAAACTTGGCTCAAGCACTTTACTTCATTTTTAGTTTCCATAGCATTTTTTAACATTAAGTATGATTCAAACATTATTTCATATTAAATATAAGTGATTTCACATTAAAATACAAATTGACATGGTGGTGTAGTGGTATGAGGTGCATTTCTCTAATGAGAGGTCATAGGTTCAAAACTTTGCCCAAGCACTTTACTTTATTTTTAGTTTTCATAGCATTTTTTAATATTAAGTATGATTGGTTTCATATAAATAGTATTAATTTAGAATTAGATGAATAGTAACCTTCACAACATTATTTCATATTAAATATAAGTGATTTCCCCATAAAACACAAATTGATATGGTGGTGTAGTGGTATGAGGTGCACTCCTCAAATGAGAGATCATGGGTTCCAAACTTGGCTCAAGCACTTTACTTCATTTTTAGTTTCCATAGCATTTTTTAACATTAAGTATGATTCAAACATTATTTCATATTAAATATAAGTGATTTCACATTAAAATACAAATTGACATGGTGGTGTAGTGGTATGAGGTGCATTTCTCTAATGAGAGGTCATAGGTTCAAAACTTTGCCCAAGCACTTTACTTTATTTTTAGTTTTCATAGCATTTTTTAATATTAAGTATGATTGGTTTCATATAAAATCATAATTTGGGTTGGTGGTGTAGTGGTTTGAGGTGCACTCTCTTAATAAGAGATCACAGGTTCAAGGTTGGTAGATGGGCATTTTTTATTTGTTTTCCACATTGTCGCATTGGTATCTTAATAAACCAAAACAATAATGACAGCGAACGCGCGGCAACGCGCGCGGGAACCTTACTAGTTGTTAGTATTTAACAATTTTCTGTTAAAAATATAAAAAGTAAGTAAAAGTGAATATAAGTATTGTAATCATACAACAAAGAAATTTTAGTATTGTAATCTTAAATGAAATAAACAGTGAAAATTTTGTTGTGAAATATGTATTATAAAATAAAATATATTTATAATGGTTTAATTACATTAGAGTTGTCTCTTAGAACAAAAATAAAGTCGTAATATTCTTAAAAGAGTACTACACAAGGTTCATATCGATTGGAAAACATAATAATAACATCTGTACTGATGTTTAGTCGATATCACTTAAGTTCGTTATGGTACCGATAATCCGTAAACCAAAAATTATTGCACTCAATGTTGTTTACAATATCAATAAAAAACTTAAATTGGAATATACCTCTACATTTAATAAAATTTATATTAAAATGTTCAACAAAACCTAACTTCATCTTCATTTTTTTAAAGAAATAATAAACACAAGTTATGAAAGAGAAATGAAATTAAACGATGAATAAGAAAATTAAACAATCTATGAATGAGGTGTCAAATTTTGTCGGTGAGATACATCTTTTTAACGACCAACAAACGATGTCTCGACTATCCTGGGTATCCATTAATTGGTTATAAAATTAAGCACCCCATACCCCTTAGGTGAAGACATGTCTTAGGTGCCTGCCCACAGGTAGCGTTGGGTAGCCAGAACCCACCAAGCCATCAGTTTCGGGGAAAACCTGACCCCCCACCCGCCCAAGACACGATAGTGGAAAATCATTAAAACCCGATAGGATCAAGGATTGAATCTGAAATCTCAAAGAAGCTAAGCTCTACCCATCATTTCTCATGCTACTCCATCAAAAAGGTGAGGGCTGTCGATGAGATACTATTCATGAAGCTTGAAAAGAAATTGAAAAGCAACTATGTATTTTCTTTTAAATTAACAAACATATTTTATTAGAGAAAAATCATATTAAATTTTTTTTTTGAAAGGTGTAGATCAATGGAAATCCTTGTACAACCCTAACCTATTGGTCCCAAGTTCGAATCTCTACCCACGCACCGGTGTCCTCCTTGCCTAAGCTCAAACCGTCACGGGGAATTTTTTTGTGGTGTGCATGAATTGAACCTGTGACCTCCCCCCAGGATGGGAACCCCTAAGGGAAAACCCACCCTACCTCAAACCAGCTGAGCTGGAGATCATTGGCAAAAAAAAAAAAAAAATCATATTAAATGATAAATAAAGTTAAAACTAAAAACCAAGTATTAGGTGTCAAAAATTGGTTGAATATGTCATCATTCATGAAGATTACATTTGAAAGGGTAAGGTTATTGTAAAAACTAGTGTGTATCAGGGGCGCGCGTTGCGGCGCCCATTCAAAGTGTTTAAAACGGCGTTGCCCATTCAAAGTGTTTAAAACGGCGTTTGACCGCGTTTATATCAATGAGAATGTATAAAAGTTGCAAGAGTACCAAATTAGGACAAACTCTAAGTTGTTAACAACTGTTTAGCAAATTACGCCTCAACAGCATATAATTAAAACATCTCACCATAAAATTGCCTCTTGGCTAACAGTAGTCTCTCTTCCCACATTCGTTGTTGCCTTTTCGTGAGCAGCTCAGCAGTTTCAACTCCAAATCAGTAATCTAACTTTAAAGCTGTATTATCGGGAGGAAAACAACCTGTCATAAACTCCATTAAAACACTATTTAGCAAATTACGCATCCACATTATTTGGATAAACTCCATTTGAACAAACTCGTGTACTCATACTACCAAAGATATTATTACAATTATTATTATGGGGTAAATAAAATAAAAATGGTTTAAACTGTCAAAATCAAATCTATATATGTAATATGTAATCAAATCGGACACGCGTAATTACCTTGAACCAAACCGAGCTACGTAATAGATTAATATTCCTCTTGTGTTAATAGGTTGAATTCTGTTGACCATAGTAGGCTGGTTTCACAAAGGCTCATCGATGATAACCTTATAACCTGTCATTGTTAAAAAAATAAAGAACAATCATCATCAACATATAAAAGTCATATATTTGGAGGTTTGTTTCAGGTTGTTCAGGTTTATGATTAAAAGATACCTACAAACAGTGACAGTGGAGTTTCAATGTTGGCTAACTTAATATACAGTAAAACAAAAAAGGGAACATGCTAACTTGAACATGTTGCTGTATCTAAGCTTCAGAGGGCATTTCTTTAGCTTCTTCCATGGCTTCCTTACCACTCTAAATACTGTTGAGTATCACCTCGACTGTGAAAGCTATTGTTAAAATAAATTACAATCTTGTTAAGAAAACCCATACGGTGTTGTCTAATTTTAATAAATAGGCAAGTCATCAGCAAATATTATGTTATATTTACGCTAGTAGGTTTCCGTTTTATGTAGATGTGTAAAGCAAATCTATTTGTACATGTCGGCATGTCTAGTTGCTCTGTTAATGATCATTTAAGCTTCACTAATATGTTGTCTGTCTATTAACAAAAAAATTATTTTCAGCCAAAAAACAATGTTGTTGCAACACAGCATATATATCCTAGCATTGAAGAGTACATGTTTAGCTTTGGATACAGATGATGGTACAGTAGCGAAATTCTTGGGTCATCTCAATGGGTTCAGAAACCACACGTTTCTCTGGATCATCATGGAAACATATACCAACATAACCAGAAGGTGAGCAAAACAGCAGTCCGAGCGAGCGAAATAACAAACCGTCTTTCAGCGCTGCAAAAGGAGGACGACAATTAGGATTAATTCTTTGATATTCTCAGGGTACGCTTATAATTTGTGCAAGTTGGTGCTTCTTATTTGTTCCGTAAATGGCAAAGGCTACCCATATCTCCACCTCCCCCTTTTTCTATGTTAAAAAAACTCCATCATTCTCAAATTTTCAGTCGTAAGTGGTATCTCTCCATAACTCCCCTTTCCCTATACAAATAGTTGGAGATCAATCACTAACACGCGTTGATTAGTACTGAACCACCTTTAATATTTTTTTCCCTATACCTACCCTTACCATCTCAAAGTCTTATCCCCTTTCATCAAATCACTAACCAATAAAAATCCTTTAAAACCCTAACCCTCTAAGAGAAATATGAAAGAATGGCAACATACATACCTGTGAAGTTGGTGGCGATGGCGGTGTAGGAGGTAGGCGGCGGAGCCGGCGCGTTCCAAGTTAGAGGTCCTAAACATCGGTAAAGAAGGCCATAGACGGCCTGGTTCCATCACCGTCGTCAGCTACGATTCGCAAAAATCAAACAACGGCTAAGATGAGCAGATCTAAACAACAGCGGCACAGTGAACGGTCGACGGAGACAGCCGGCGAGGGCAGGTGGCGCATGCTAGTGACGATGGGCTATTCCTTTGAGCAAATATATATAGAACAGAGGAGGAGTTGATGATCTAAATGATAATAGATACGGGGAGATGATGATGCGGATGGATAGTAATCGATGGCTCATTAGATCCAGAAACCCCAAATAAAGAAGAGGGAGAAGGGTTTAGTGGGGGGAAGGCAGGAGAAAGGAACACGTAGTAGATGAGGTGTTCAAAATAATAATAATAATCCTAATGACCTAAATACCCTCAAATATAAAACAGAATTACGAATTTGCCATTGGTACTGTTCAAATACCAAGGCATGTTATTATATTGTAATGAGTTTTAACATATAAATAAGTTTTGGCGTAATAAATAAAGAAGATATGTATATCCATCTTTTTAAGTATGTACTCTAGTCATAAAATAAATTGTGTGATTACTCTAGTAGAGTAGTAATTACTCTAATCACTCTAGTAGAGTAATTATATAAAAAAATATTATTATTTTTATATTTTTCATCTAGAAAACATGTTATAAGAATTGAAGAAAAAAATTATTCTTTACTTCTCATGTTTACTATGTTAAACTCTTTTGTATTTAATATTTACCCTACATTTTAATAGTGACTTTTTAATATATCTATAATACAATTTAGGGTCTTTTTATAATGCTTACGAGGAGACATGGTTATTGGTTAGTGTTAGGGCAGAGTTTATCCCTAAAATTATATGGGGTGGGTGTGAGTGGTTGTGATTGAAGAAAAATGGGGAATCTACTGTTGATCGGTATAATTGGGGTTACTTGGGAATCTTTTGGGGAAAACTGGAAGGTGTATTTATTTTTTAGTATTTGTTGAAAGTAGTTGTGAGTGGAGGAGAGAGAAACTGTAATGATTTTTAGTGTAATATGTACTTGTGATTGGTTATGAGGGAATGAGGAAGGGGGAAACTATTGTGAATGCTATACATTACTTTTATTTCATTACCTGTGTTTAAAGACTTATCAGTAATTTTCTTGTATTAATACTATAAAGGTATCATAGAGAATCATGTGTTTGTATCAAGTATTGCGTTTTTGTACCAATAATATACTTTTGTTACGGAAAGAAAACGTAAAGAATTGAAAGAGAGTATTTAGGTTGTTTGATTTTGGGTGGATTTTTTACTTTAATGTTTCAAAATATGAGGTAGAGGGCCAACGTTTGTTTCATGATTCCTAAAGCATCAAGCATTCCCTTGAATCGTTGCACCTGCCTCTTACGTATCTACCTCATATTTTCATCCCAACATGTCATGTTTAAAACATGTTTACTATTACAACTACCATATTATTATCTTATTTGTATGAATTGATCTTTAACTTACAAAATTAACAATTTTTTCTAATAGTCATAATTTAGAATATCAAATTTGCTAATGCGCCTCTAAGATGCACATTAACTATATTTTAGTTCATTTAATTATGTTTTGATAAATAAAAGTTTACCATTTAACATATTTTCTCAAAAGATCCAAGTGGATAAAGTTTGAAGCATTAGAGTATGTGTAGTTGGGTCAAGCCCTTCCCCATTAAGCCCAAAGGGCGGTGTAAAGGGCGCTATAGAGGCGCTATAGATCTCCATAGAATTCCCATGTACGGATGCCCTTGGCGCTAAACCAACTACCGAAAGAACAGTGAATTCACTTGAGAAGTGACATATTTGTGTTTTTTTTGTATTGTTTTTTTTAATGTGATTGTTAAAAGATAACACGATATGAAATGGGTTTCAAAGTGGGTAACTCGTTCTTTCAGGGTTGAAACGTGATGGAAGTGGTTAGAATATATTTATATATTATATTGTGTGGCTCTTATAATCATTTATCTAATAAATGATCAATGACTTAAATATCCTTATTAATATAATTGGTCTTTATGTAATAGACGTAATTACTCTTACTAAACTATAAAATAGGGTTTCCCCTAAGGTGTATAAATAGAGATCATTAGGAGAGATTAGGGGCTAATGAACATCTTTACTTGCACATATAATTCGTCCTCCTATCCTCTCTATAAACAAAATCTCTTATCTGCATAAGTCATCCTAACGTACTATAAACCCTAAACGGGAATTTGGACAGCGTAGTCATCCTCATGGCATCGTCTTTCCTGTCAACCTTTACTGAACTAACAGATAAGTCTGATTTAGTATTATGTTTCTGTATTATGATCAAAGAATTGATCAACAATACGTTGGAATTATAGTATTTGTTGGAGTCATGTGATGAGATGAGTTTCAATATGGGCATCCAGCATCATTACTTTGTTGTTGTTTGACATTCCAAATTATCAATGATAGACTAGTTGAAAGTTTTGATTTCGTCACCGGCTTTTATTTTATCCTATGTAGGTAACTTAATTTATCTATGTATTTTAGTTAGAAGGAAAAAAACAAATCTAGTAATTTTGTAGAAAGAATATCAAGAGTAAGATAAGATATATACGAGTATAAATTAGTCTTAGATAAAAGATGGAGAATAGGAATATCGGTTACGGGACCAAGGTACTTCCTCTTCCTTAGATTCCACTCAATTAGAGGGCCCTATTATCATCTAATTGTCCTTTAAAGCTTATAAAACTCAAGAAATTATTGGCAAAATTATTTTTCAAGTATATCATAAGATAATTAAAGAAAGATAATAAGTTGTTCAAAAACAAAAGCAAAAACAAAAGATAATAAATTAATTATTTTTTATGATAAATGTTTATACTACTATACATTACACTAGTTACTCAAAACTATTAGGTTTGAAACTAATACATACATCTCTAAAGTGGATTACTCCTTAATCATTTATCATCTCAGGTACATCGATTTATTATTATTGGTTGAAAATGAATTTGATTAATCCTAGGTATTATGTGTACTTGGGACCCGCTTATAAACGAAAACTTCTTTTGATATAATCTTAATACTTTATAGAGTAAAAGTATATGGGCAACACTCATTTTTTCTTTTATGGATGCAGTTCTTTAAAATCAAATTAATTAGATTATTCTTTTTCTTCTTATTGTTATGTGTATAGTATTCTTTTTTTTTAATTATATGTTTTCCTTTCATAATTGAGAAAATTATATGAAGATAGCGGGTAGGCGGACAACAAACTGATAATAGTATTCTTTTGTTTTAATTTTTACGAACTTTAATTCATCTCATGAAATAAAAACTTCACGTCGGTCCGAAATAATCAATGTAACAAATAAGTTAGGTAGAAAGAACATAAACAAATATGTATAATAAAGAATTCCTAATTTATTATTGGTAATCACTAATCACTATTTTGGCATGAGAAAAGCACAAGTTGCATGTTACATGACTTTCATCCAAATAATTGATGCCAATAGAACAAAACTCAACAATCTCACAAATATCATTTACTCAACACCATGCTTTTCATTCTTGTTAAACCACCATTCATAATATTTCTGCCTCTAACTCAAATAACTTAATTAATTAATTTTTTTTTTCGATTTATACACAAAAGAAAAAATGAAAATATAAATGAAACTTTGATTAACTTTTACATACAGGTTATTTACAAAAAAATAAATAAAAAATAAACCGATATATAAAGTATTTAACACGTATACTAATTAGAAACTCTATCTATTTTTCCTTTATTTTTGCGTAATAAAATAATCAAGCTTCGTGCCTAAAATAATAACCATGTTTTTAATACTGAAAATAAAAAACGAGGCCTATCACCTATCAATGATATTTAAACCTAACCATGGTTAACTTTGTTGAACCCCTTTTGAACGACGTGCCACAGTTTATTCACGCGCACTATAGATTCAGGACCAACACAAACCAGTTGCCAAACCCTTTCTCTCTCTCTCTCTAAATAATATTCATTCATAGCTTTGCAACCATTTTAGAGGAATTGTTTTCGTTTTTCATGTCAGGTGTGTTTCAGTTCCCCTGTTTTGTTTCCTTGTACTTGTAATCTTCATGTTTTTCTGGGTATTTTTTTTATTATTCTATTAAAAAATATATCTATTAAGATATATTAAGATCTGGGTATGTTTAAAATTAGTTAGATTTGTCAATTTTGGAATATTTTTAGTTAAAACTTATTTTTTTTATGTGTATGTCTGGTGTTTTTACTTTTTAGTTTACATCGAAATTAAATTGTATTTTTGTATTGTTTTTATTCAGATTTGTTAAAGATTTGAATATGAAAACAGAGGTGAACATTAACATGGAAGGAGAGAGTTGGAACGAAGAAGATAAAGCCATTGTAGCATCTGTTATTGGGACAAAAGCATCTGATCACTTGATTACAACATCAGTCTCTTTAGAGAACTTATCAACTTCATTAACAAACGATGAGAATCTGCAGCAAAAGCTTTCAGATCTTGTAGACAGCCCAATTTACGGCAATTTTAGTTGGAATTTCGCAATCTTTTGGCAAATATCCAAGTCAAAAACAGGTGATTTGGTTCTAGGATGGGGAGATGGATGTTGTAGAGAGCCAAAACAACACGAAGAAGGCGAAATAGCCCGGGTTTTAAGTTTGAGATTAGATGATCAACACCAGCAAAGGATTAGGAAAAGAGTGCTTCAAAAGATTCACATTTTGTTTGGTGGATTGGATGAGGATAATTACGCTTTTGGATTGGATAGAGTGACTGATACTGAAATGTTCTTTTTGATTTCCATGTATTTCTCCTTTCGAAAAGGGGAAGGCGGTCCGGGTGGTTGTTTATCATCCGGACGCCATATTTGGATATCGGATATTTTGGATTCAACTTCGGATTACTGTTTTCGGTCAAATCTGGCTAAATCTGCAGGGATTCAGACAGTTGTTTTGGTTCCGGTTGATGGTGGTGTGGTTGAAGTTGGATCTATTCAATCTATACCGGAAAACCCGAAACTATTGCAGTTGATTAGGCTTGCATTTACAGGATGTAATCAGATAAGCCCTGCAGTTCTTCCATCAGTTCCGGTTCATATACCAACGAATAACGGAAACCCTGATAGACCTATCAGGGTTTCCAAGATCTTTGGGCAAGATCTAAGCTCGAGTGTAAACCAACCACAGTTTCGCGAAAAACTGGCTGTTAGAAAGCCTGAGGACGCGCGGCTGCCTTATGCAAATTGGTCTCAGTTTAATAATATGCATAAGCAGATTGATTTCACGGGCGTTACATCTCGTCCTGCCAGTACAGAGTCCAAGGTTTCCGATGAGTCCCCTGTGCGAGACGAAAGGGAAACTTTATCCATCAGCATAGACGAAAAAAGACCAAGGAAACGAGGGAGAAAGCCAGCAAACGGAAGGGAAGAGCCGCTGAATCATGTCGAAGCGGAGAGACAACGACGAGAGAAGCTTAACCAAAGATTCTACGCGCTGCGCGCAGTAGTACCCAACATATCAAAGATGGATAAAGCATCATTATTAGGTGATGCAATTACATACATAACCGATCTTCAAAAGAAGCTTAAAGAGATGGAATCAAACAGACAGTCGTCAAGTAACTTGGACAAAATCGAAGTGCAAACACAACACGATGAAGTAATCGTGCGAGTTACTTCGCCATTAGATGCACACCCTGTATCTAAAGTGCTTCAAACGTTTGACGAGTCGAAGATTAATGTCGTTGAATCAAAGATGAGTGCTGTAAACGACATGGTGTTCCATACATTTGTTGTTAAGTCTCAAGGACCAGAACAATTAACAAAGGAGAAGTTGATCAATGCATTCTCACGAGAAACAAACTCCTCGTGACATCTATAGACATGAAGAGAGGTTATTTTGTTCTTTTTAAGATATGATATATACAGTTTTATTATTCAAGTGTAACATGTAGAAAAAATAACTATGCTAATATTTTAGATCTGTATGTTTCTTTGTTATGATAAAAGTAGTTATTATTATTTTTTTTATGTATTGTGGTTTAGATAAAATCATAAAGTGGTTAATTTTATGTGATGTATCATACGTCTATAGTCATAGACAATAGTTAATTTGAACAAATTAGATACCTTTATAGCATAAATGACACCGAAGTTGCTTAACTATTTTTGGACTCGTAAAGACTTGAATCTCATGCATGTTATTATTTTCTTTAATTGTATCATGTATATCATGTATATTATAGATAACTTGAACGTTTTACAATTTTTTTTATTGGAAATTTTATCATAGGATTAAGTCTACCTAGAGAAACATGGATGGTTAAAAGTTTGTGTTGTAAAAGTAGAATGTTCTATTTTGAGGTCAATGCTGTATGGTGTAGTTGGTTTTTAAAGGCCATTGTGACATGTACTTTTGATGGGAAAAGTGCAAAGTATCACATGCAAAAAATATGCTCACCACATTGCCCTTGTGATAAAGCAAATTCAATCCTTAACATGTTTACTTTTTGTATTTTTATGGGATTATAATTTATAACAGATCTTCTAAGTTTGTAAAATAATGTGTAGAAGATTAATAGAAACTTAAGAGGATTTGTAAAATAATTTGTTGTTTATAATAGTGGCAGACCGAGGAGAGGTGTTGATTTGGGTACCGCTTATGGTTTATGCTTAATGGAAACAAGAAGGGGTCTTAACATTTAAAAAAATGTAATTTTTATTGAACAAATTAAATTTTATACATAGATATCGTCTAAAAGCTAGCCGCATATATCTAAAATTAAATTTGAAATATAATCAAGACTAGTTTATCCTTTATAAGTTTTTCAAGATACACAAGTCTAATATAAAGTGACAAAATGTGTGTACTATAAATAAAATAGGCCGTTTTTCAGGAAATTTTTTTTGTACATAGGGTATGTTTGACAACGAGCTTTAAAAGGTTTTAGGAGCTTCAAACAGGGGCGAAGCTTGGTTCCCGAATCGGTGGGGCCGAACTCAAGTTTTTTCGATCAGTAGTGGCAAATCGGCAGGGGCCGAACGCAACCCGGACTCAATTTACCTACGAAAATCGCAAATTTCCACTATTGCGCCAAAAAACAAAGGGGGCCAGGGCCACCCCTGGCTTCAAACTTTTAAGAAAAAACTCTTAATAAAAAGCTTTGTTTGATTGAAAGAGATTGAAGCTTTTAGGTTTGAAGAAAAAACTCTATATTGAAAAGCTAGTAGTACTAGCGTTTAAGAAAAAACTCCTACTAGCTACAAGCTTTTAGTGAGTAAATGACACAAATACTCATTCTATTATAAAAACAAAATAAAAACCTTCTTTGCAAGCTTTTAATTATGCTCATTTTGGTCATTCTATATATTTTATTAAAAGCCTTAACTATTTTGCCAAACACCAAAATATATTTAAAAATATACGTCAACTTAAATGATCCTCTTAATGTCGACGAGGAGGAGGAAAATGAATTGGCTCGACCGTCCGGTAGAAGAAGTGTGAGAAAAGGTGGAACGGCCGAGTCGTCTTTGGAGGGAGGGAGGGGGGGGGGGGGGGGAGGTAGCGACATGAAACAAGATTTCGAATAAATAAATCGACTTATTTAAGATATTCAAGACCTTGGCCAAAGACGTTTGGAAACAATGCAAGAAAGAGTGGCCGAAAATAAAAAGTTCGTCGCGATCGAAGAATCGAGGCAAATGGAAAAAGATATCGAGTTTTGGTCTAGATCGATGACGACCTCACAGGAGACGCGTTAATCTTAGCTCAAATGTGTAGGCAACAAATCCATGATAAATACGGACTTTAGAAATGTTTCGTTTTTTTTTGTTGTTTTTTTAGTATGTTTCGTGTTTTTTTATTTATATTTACGGTATTGTATTTTTTTTATTTGTGTTTAATGAAACATTTTAATAAATGTACATTTGTTTTAATTTTAAAAAATAAAATAACTATTGTGTGTGTGTGTGTGTGTGGGGGGGGGGGGGGGGGGTTATGAGGCCTTAAACCATTACACTGCTACCAGCCATCAGCTAATTTTGCCAAACATACCCTAGGATGTCACTTGTCATAATTTACCTAAGTATCCACTACGCATAGTCGTAGGACTTCTAATGGGCAGAGATCAATCTCTAAACTCTTAACGACTCAGGGGCTGTTTGGTTGATTAAGAGCTGAATCATTAAGAGGTCTGAATGGTTAAGAGGTCTGAATGGTTAAGTGCTGAATCATTAAGTTGGACCTCTTAATGGTTAGTTTTCTTGTCCCATATTGGTAGGAGAGTCTCATTAAGGTTTAACATAATTCAGAGCTTAATGATTCAGTGCTTAATGGTTCAGCAACATCTCAAATCTTAATGGTTCAGCACTTAACCATTCCATTCAGATGCTGAAACAAACAGTCTGAATGCTGAATGATTCAGAACTGAATGGTTAAGAGGCTGATTAAGAGGCTACCAAACAGCCCCTCGGACTAGTTAGCTTGCGCTGCTATATTCAGCCCTTAGACGCTTATTTTTAACAATAGTTTATTAATCCAGTTGTATGATTATTCGAGTGCTACGCAGGGTTTATTAAACGCGTGTTTATCTATTGGATATGTATATCTAACGTTGTATACGTGCTATGATATTACTGCCGCTTGATAATAATTTAATATTTAATTTGTCGTGGAATAATGGAGGACAAAGCATAAAGTCCAACAATAGGTAGAAAATAATTAGGATTATTATTAACAGAAAACAAACATGTATAAACACAAAAACGTGCCACCGTAAAAGGGACCATAAGTCTTCGATTCCCTTTTCCTTTCTTTGTTTCTTTTCTTTTGTGTTGGGTTCCTTATTCCTATATGCTACATTGCTACACCACATGCAAAACCTTGCACATCAACTTACAATTTTGCCCCTATTCTCTTAACTTCATTCATGTATACACAACAAAACTAGTGGCCTTTCCATCGCAATGCGACTCTCTTCTAGTTGGTACTGGTTTGGTACATTACGGCACCAGTACATTGGTGCTCAATCTAATTAGAATATAAAATTTGAATATAACTTTTTCAATTGAAATACAAGCACGTTTTTTTAAAGGTTTACGCAGTGGTGGATGTATAGTGTAGGGAAGGGTATCCCCTGCTACCCCTCAACTTTTTTGTATTACGTTACAGCTGAAATTATATAACGCTGCCGCTCCATTTTTTTTTAACCCACAAAATTTTATTATAAGCCTAACAAAAAATAAGATTGAAATCCCTTAACCAATTGATTAAATAAAAGATAGAAGCCATAACTCATCCATTTGTAATATATTAATTATAAGAGCCCATGTTGGTTAATTAATCGATAGAATTCTTGTAGCCCATGAGGTTGTTCTTGTGAAAATTGCGGCTGATAACTAAATTGCGCGCTTGAAACGGCACCACACGCTCTTGAACCGGAACCTTTGGTGCTCAAACCTGCTCCTCTCTATTTTGGTAAATTTCTTGTTTGTGCCAACGTTTGATCTTTGAGAATCCAATGCCATTTTTATTTAGTGAAAATGGTGTTGTTTTTTCTTTTTTGGAGAAAATATGAGATAGAATGGTGAGGAAATAAAAAATTGTTGGTATTTAAATGAAATGAAATAAAGGGGGTTTAATTAATTTTTTTTTTTTCTAAATGGCCAACGATCGTTTTCTTTACCGTTACATGTTACTCACCATCGGGTTCTACCATGCGGCTGACATAGCCGATTTGGCCTACCGAACCCACACAAGCCGGTGTAGCCGATGGGTACCCAAGGTGGTGCCCGTAACCCATACCGTCTACCTTTATAAACGCTAGTTTAATTTCTTGTTAAGGTAAAACTCAAACATTCAACAAAGCGTTCTTTTATTATTATTGTGAGTAAGAATCATTATCATCATCATCATCATCATCATCATCATACTCAGTTTATCCCACCTATAGCAAAGCTAAGGTAGGGTCTGAGGAGGGTAAGATGTATACAGCCTTACCTCTATCCCCTGAGAATAGAGAGGCTGCTTCCAGTGAGACCCCCGGCTCGATGTGGTTTTGTATCAAGCCTTGGACATAAGGCACATAACACTTAGCAATCGGGACAAACTCGATCGGTGCATGTACCCCTTTGTCTTTTGGCTATCAACGCCACCACATGATGCATGATTAACCTTCCGTCATTTTTAACGTTATTTTCACGAAATTAGTAAAATAACGTTAAAACTAGTGCAACTTTACTTTTGCCCCCCGAGAGCCACACATATATACATTATATGCTCACATCGTAAGTGGGGCATGTGAGTAAGAATCATTATATTTTCTCTTAAAAGCATGAGAACCTTAATAAGGCAAAACTAGTAATCTAAAATTATTCATGATTCCACCCGCAATCGCGTTTAGAAAATACAACTTTTAGTCTAGACTAGTGGGAATGCCCGCGCGTTGCCGCGGGTGCTTATGTTTTTCTAATGCACGTGTGACAGCATAGTTGTTGGCGAACTATTTTTATTTATTTTTTATCCTAAGTGAAAAATTATTGTTATTTTCTCATTCAGTATTGTTTATAAAAATTTGAAAAAGAAGTTTGCAACAAAAAAAATGGATAATATTTAATGAGTAGAACAGTCAAATATCCATAACACTTTAAAGAAATAATAAAAAGAAATGTTTATTTGAGAAAGAACAACGTATAAATATATGATACCATATTGGACGGAAGGGCCTGATGCTTTGGTTGAAGCATTCTTCCTCTGTGGAAGACCATTGCAAGCAACCAACCCAACAAGAAGTCCTAGAAAATATTATAGCCATCCTTGTGACTTGCCAAATTCTCTGTTTCACCACTTATTTTTTTTTTTCATTTCTATCTCTATCTTCTTATCTTCCGCTTTGAATGACTTCTTAGTTGACTTCAAATCTTTCAACAATAACATCCTCTTGTTTCAAGTTAAGTTTCTCATGTTTTTTTTTCTCAAGAGCTTATGCTTGTTTTGCCATTTTTCCTTCCAGGTGATTGAATTCAAAAATAATATAGGAAATCATATAAACTGCGGTCATGTGAGTTGACTCGCGCATTAGAGTTCGAGTAAGTAGATGCCATCTCCCATAAAGTGGATTCGATGACTATTTGTTGCTGTAAAATATTTTATGATGAGTAAACATGTGAAGTGTTTTGCCTAAGAACCATTAGGTGATGTTATAAAAGAGTTACTTAAGGTCTGCTAGTTTTACTACCAAGAGTTGCGCTAGAAGGGCGACTATTTTCTAACGACCTTAACCTCAATTAGGTAGCAGCGTCACCGGGTTCAATCGTGCAGATTTTTTACAACTCCTTATAGGATGCCTGTCACAAAAAAGCGATATATAGTTAATATAATAAGGCCTTAAATAACAGGACAATGTTATTAATATAATTACCCATATCCTTGAATAGATGATTTGGAAGATTATAAGCCTTAAAGATAGATTTTAGGCTAATACCCCTTAACCAAAATTTTCAAATATGTTTATTTTGTTTCTAAATAATCAAATCCTGATCAGTTTAGCGAAAAAAGCATCAAAACTAACTGTTGTAACATCAAAATCATAATACTCAATCAGAATCCTGATCAGTTTAGCAAAACGATTCAAAAGTGATGATTCATGATAATTAGATATTACATACAATAAAGTGATGGTGGGTTATCATACATGTTTAATTTCTTTTATTTTTTGCTCCATTTCTTTTAACATCAAACCCATCAAGAAAGCATCCATGGAGCTGAATTACCCCGCAAGCACAAAAACAACGATTGCAAGGCAATGAAAGTTGTACGACTCGATTGAGGCTTAGCCCTGGCTTAATATCATAACAAAAGGCTTAGATCATGGGGCTTGCAAGCAGACGATTGCCCTCATTAGATTACATCGCCACGACAGTAGTTACAAGAGGAAATTTATCGTTTCAACCTAATCGTGTTGGCCCAATAACTAACCCGCTCAACCTGCCAATTTTCCACATCCACTAAGCACATCCCCTAGAAGGGATGGTTCCCAAATATCATTTAATTTATCATATTTCTCCCTATAAAGTGTATTTATCAATTATAAACATATAAACGTATGTATATCATATGTCATTTTCTAAGCGGAAGTGCATATTACTTTGCACCAAGTTCAGACCATGAACTGAGCAATTAATCCTTAAACCATGACCAAAGCAACTCTCAAAGGTTTAATAGGAGGAAGAAGCATTGCTTTTTGTCAAAACAATCTGCTACTCTATATAAGTATCAAATTCATATTGTACAGGTCATTTTATATCCATGAACCCTAATAATATCTAATTAGAAATTAAGAAGTAAACCTGGTGTATAAGGAATTTGAGGCACATTATAAACTCCAGTACAATTTAAGTATCGATAAACTACACACCAATGGGTTTGTTCTTCACTATTATCTCTCCTTCTTTAGGATCCCTGATTTAATATATATACACACACAACAACATTTGAAGTGCAAATCTATAATATCATCTAATAAAAACACAAAGGAAACATGTGGTGAGATTGAAAGAAATGATTAAACCTCAGGACCACCAAGGTCATAATTCATAAACCCTAAAAGAAACATGGTGAGATTGACCAACATCATCTGACATATGCAGGGGTTACAATTTCTGGCGATTTAACTGAATGATGAGAAGGATTGCCGATTAAACACTGCAAATTGAATTTAAAGTTGTTACTTCAAAAGAAATTCAACTGCAATCCACACTACAATTCCGAGTTAATCACCGAATCAAAACCGTATCCAAACAAGACAACAATAGGAAGAAGATGACGGATTACCTTGGAGGATTTCTCCGGTAGAAGAATATCGGCAAAGGGTTTGTCGCCCCAATTTCAGCGTATTCAAAAATTATTTATAACCATTGCCGAATTTAAGGTGGTACCATGAATGAAGGTGGTGACGACGTGCATTCGAATGGTTTCTCCATTACACTCAAAGAAATTAAATGGAAGATGAATGTGAAATTTGATAAATGAAATTAAATGTCAGAAGATTAGGTGCATTCGAATGGTTTCTTCATTACCAAGGGTAATATGGACGGTTTCAAAAATAATGAGTTGCATCCGGAATGAAATGAATGCTTGGAATGAGCTACAGAAGAAGAAGGGTTTCAATTGATGGCTTTGATTTCAACGATTACAACTATTAATGGCATGGGTTACAACTATAATGGCATGGGTTAATCTTCCTAAGCTGCATTAGTTAGTTATACAATTGTCATTGAAGTTTGTACGGTAGGGGTATAAAGGGAAGAAAATGAGTAAAATTTAGGATTTATGCTTGTGCCCTTTGGAATGCCATCTTAAAAAGATGGTAAAATTACTATGTTGTCCATCGAGTTTCCTTAATATAGTAATATAGATTAGAGGTTTTTAGGAAGTCAGTGCAAAAATTGAGAAATTTAATGGGATAATGACGAATTTGCAAACCAAGCCAAATTATAGTGACTAAGGTGTAATTAGTCCAAAAGGTATCGTTGGAACAAAAGAATGGTTAAAAATATATAATTGGTAGGAGTCCACCAAATCTAATAAGTTAGCATGAGATCTTGGAACCATATGATCAAAGTATTAAATATGTCGTATCATACTTCTATTGTTTTGTAATTTGCAAGTTTATAGTTTAAAAAGTTAAAAACAAGGAAGATGATTTTTAAATATATAAAACGCTTCCTAATTTAGTAATTTGAATTGATATCAATATATATATATCATTCGTATCCTATATAAAAATGCGTAAAAAAAATTACAAACAATACATATTTCTGTTAGGAATAATGACAATTAGTTCAATGTAACTTAGAGCATTCACAATAGCCTCTCCATCTCTATCTATATAATTTAATAAAAAACCACATTTATCTTTAAATTTTGATAATCTTTTAAAAACCTCCCACATCTCATTCTCCATCTATTTCTCCATATTATTTTTTTATTATTTCTTTCTCTTTCTTCCATTTACATTTTTAACTAATTACTATTTTGTCTTATTATCAAGAGGAATATCATAGTCAGTGTACCCAAGCTGTTGCTCCATTTCCCAGCTCAACTTTGAAGCAACTCTTTCATTCATGGCAAGGCACATACTCCTGTCATTGATCAATTAAACAAGCTTAAACAAGTTGACTTTCTTATTTTTTGACCTCAAAAGTCAAAGGTGTTAGGAACTTAATTACCTCCAGTTTCTTGACCAACTCATTAGATGTCGGCGCTAAACACAATGATGTCGCGAGCATTTGGGCTGATGAATCCTTCCTCAACCGCTTTATCAATGAACGATAGTAACAAGTTGTAGTATCCATCCACATTCAACAAACCAACCTGCAAGGGTGCAAAATTCATATTAAAAATATATAATTCCTTTCCAACTTAATTTTACTAAATTTCCTCTTACAAAATTCATATTAAAAAATTTGTATCAAGTACAAAATCTCAAGTCTCCAGGGAGTGAACTTTACTAAATTTGGTCAATATCAAGGTAACAATTACAATCACTATCATAGAGCTGCTTGTTTGGATGAAAGAATGCTAGATCATTTACTCCACCAACATGGGCTCAATCTACAAATAAAGAAACAGACAAATAAAATAATATAAACAAAGGTGTTATTTTACACATTTTATACATGTATCTAATTGGTAGCATTCAACAGAAAGAAACAATGAACCATCTAATGTTTGGGCATAGTGAACTTCTTTAAGCGACTGCAGCTGAATGTTAAAGCGAAACTCGAGAGGGCTGTATTTAAGCGACTGCAGCTGAATTTTAAAGCTGCCAACTGAGAACGTCTCTGACCCATTTACATCCCAGCGCCATTTGTCTCTGGTAAACTTTACCGAAATAGACTGCAGCAGCCCAAAAGATGTTCTGTTCTACAAATATGAACTAATGGAAGTAAAATCAAACTTTTCAGTAACATAATTTCCTCTCACAGTCAACAAACTTCTCTCACAGTCAACAAACTTGCAATTATCATTAATAAAACTCTTGTGTGAACATCACCAAAATACCAACATTAAATCTTTACAAGACATTATATCATTAATCATATATCTAAAATCAGCTATAGACAAAAGGGTTGAAACACCAAGCTGAGCAAAAACTTTAACCAGTCGGTATGCTTCCATGTAACCAACAAAAACACAAGAGCGCCTTGAGTTGATTATCTCAAGCTTGATTGCATCTGCTCATAATTTCCCTCTGAAGCTCCCCAAAATATTGACGCTGCATTTCTGGCATGACACTCAAATCCATCATCATAATTCGCTGATCTGACTCCTTCTTTGTAAGCTCTATTTTCTCAGCCTCTAACCTCATTCTTTCATTTGCAAGCTCTTTGTCATGCTTCATCTTCTCAGATTTAAGGCGATAAAACTCTTTCTCTTGGGTACGTGACTCCTCTAAAAAAGTATATTTCAGCTTTCTAAGTTGGATGTTTTCTTCGGCTTGCATAACTTGAGCCTTGCGCTTTCTTTTTTCAGCTTTCCTACCTATAGGTCGGTCCAATTCGGTAACTTCATTCTCAGTCACATCACCCGACTCGAGATTAAAAACCGAATCATCTATAGAAATGGAGCATCGCGTTGGGGTCGGGGTTGTGGATGATAACATCGCCCTCCTTTGCTTTTTGACATTTGTTTTGCCATGCAAAATCCACTTAGGTTGGTCTTTCAATAGGAGCCAACAATGCTCAAACTGGAAATAGCCTTTTTCAAGTTCATTGTACATAATCTTTGTCTTCTCAAGCTTACATTTACAAGAATAAACTACATGTTAGAAAAACAAAAGGATAAAAAAGAATAAATGTGTGAAATTCCTACCTTATCTTGTTCGGTCATGACACTTTGATTTAACCCTTCAACTTGAGATAGTGTTGAACAAAATTTATTTGTGGCCCTTTGGATGCATGACCATCGTAGTGATAAAGACTTTATAGTCCGCTCAATTGTGGTTTGTTTATATTGTTGAAAGTACACAAAGATCTTTTCCCAAAACTGATTTTGTTTTTGATCAGTTCCTTGAACGGCATCAAGACTACAATTTAGCCATGCAGAGACAAGTAACTTGTCTTCTTCATGGCTAAAGTTCACACCCCTAATTGACTTCTTCTGGCCGATTGGATTGTTAGGGGTCAAGGATGGAGAGTCATCAAAGGTCAACGGAGAGGTTCCGCTTTGCTCACCAAACGTGGGAGCGAGTTGAGGATCTTGGCTAAGAAGGTTGGTGAAGTACATATCTTGATTTTGTGAATCCATCCAGAACGAAATTAAAACTTTCTACAAGCAAAGGCAACCACAAAGAAACTTATATATCAAGAAATCAACAATTTATCCATTCAATCAATTTAACCCTATGCTTCCCTTATTTAACCCAATATACACACTTACCAAGCTCAAATATACACAGAAAATGAAAACACACCTGATGAAGAATTGTAGAACAATATCAGAATCGCCTCCTCGTAAGCCCTTGATCAATCAGGTTGAAAAAACTAGGCCTAAAAGCCCTAATCTTGATGTGCAGCTGTTCTCGTTTTTGTCTTCATCATTTTTGTCTTTGATTTAGAAACTATGAGGGAAGAATAGACCGTATATAAAGGGAAAAAAGAAGCAAAATAAAAGGGGCGGGAGATTACAAGAGGGAAAAGAAGAGCCAGAAAAGAAGCGGGAGATTAAAAGGGGGGAAAAAGAAGCGCCAGAGGAGGAGGAGGTTGGGAAGAATGAGATGGAGGGAGGAACAGTAGGTTTTAAGTTTGGAGGAGCACTGTTGCTTTTATAAATTTTTTCTCTATTTTAGAGAATCTGATGTAGGTGTGTTTTGATTGATTTCTTTAAATTTTCTCTAAAATTTGAGATAAAAAAAGATATGGAGGGGCTATTGTGAATGCTCTTATTCATTACATAAGACTTCTTTATACATAATTTTATGTATAAACTGTAAACACCATCCATCTCAATTTGAAGCCTCAAGTTATACAAAATTTTCACATTATTTTGTTATTTAAATTTGAAGATATAAATTTTAAAGAATCTGGATCAATTGATATGACCCCTTCCACAGTCCACCACCCCCTCAATAATGATTTTTATTAATAAATAAAAAATGCATAAAAAAATAAACAATTGCTAATTATTACTTTATTATGTATATTTATCTATCTATGTTATCTTATTAAGGAGGAGAGATGGCTAAGATAGTCATTTTACCACCATTTTAAGATGGGAGTTGAAGGGTTCCTTAACAAATATCTAATCTTTAGCCATTTCCTTCCCTTTGTACCCCTCATGTACGAGTACAACATGTAATGCCAATAGTACATGTGTAATACACACTTTATCTATACTATCTATAAAAGAATTTATAATTTATAAATCTTATATACATCTCTACAATAAAAATGATTTCTGTGATACAAACTTTTCTATCTACTTTTCTTCTTATTTTCATTGTTTATTTCCACCGAAATGCATGCTTACTTCAAAAATAATATTGTTAAAAGATACAAATGTGTGGTTAACTTTAGTCAACGAACATATGTTTTTAAAAACCAATTGAATAAGTTAATAACGTATATTACCGGTGCTGCAACAAATAGAAACGATGCCAAATGTTCACTTGGTTCTCTAATAGTTTTAGTGTCTAAATTCATGTCTCATTGATAGTTTTGATAGTTATATTTCAACTTACAAATATTTTACTCTTATTTATATAACATCTATGTTATCTTATTAAGGAGGAGAGATGGCTAAGATAGTCATTTTACCACCATTTTAAGATGGGAGTTGAAGGGTTCTTAACAAATATCTAATCTTTAGCCATTTTCTTCCCTTTATACCCCTCATGTACAAGTACAACATGTAATGCCAATAGTACATGTGTAATACACACTTTATCTATACTATCTATAAAAGAATTTATAATTTATAAATCTTATATACATCTCTACAATAAAAATGATTTTTGTGATACAAACTTTTCTATCTACTTTTCTTCTTATTTTCATTGTTTATTTCCCCCGAAATGCATGCTTACTTCAAAAATAATATTGTTAAAAGATACAAATGTGTGGTTAACTTTAGTTAACGAACATATGTTTTTAAAAACCAATTGAATAAGTTAATAACGTATATTACCGGTGCTGCAACAAATAGAAACGATGCCAAATGTTCACTTGGTTCTCTGATAGTTTTAGTGTCTAAATTCATGTCTCATTGATAGTTTTGATAGTTATATTTCAACTTACAAATATTTTACTCTTATTTATATAACATCTATGTTTTATCTTATTAAGGAGGAGAGATGGCTAAGATAGTCATTTTACCACCATTTTAAATGGGAGTTGAAGGGTTCCTAAACAAATATCTAATCTTTAGCCATTTTCTTCCCTTTATACCCCTCATGTACAAGTACAACATGTAATGCCAATAGTACATGTGTAATACACACTTTATATATACTATCTATAAAAGAATTTATAATTTATAAATCTTATATACATCTCTACAATAAAAATGATTTCTGTGATACAAACTTTTCTATCTACTTTTCTTCTTATTTTCATTGTTTATTTCCACCGAAATGCATGTTTACTTCAAAAATAATATTGTTAAAAGATACAAATGTGTGGTTAACTTTAGTCAACGAACATATGTTTTTAAAAACCAATTGAATAAGTTAATAACGTATATTACCGGTGCTGCAACAAATAGAAACGATGCCAAATGTTCACTTGGTTCTCTGATAGTTTTAGTGTCTAAATTCATGTCTCATTGATAGTTTTGATAGTTATATTTCAACATACAAATATTTTACTCTTATTTATATAACATCTATGTTTTATCTTATTAAGGAGGAGAGATGGCTAAGATAGTCATTTTACCACCATTTTAAGATGGGAGTTGAAGGGTTCCTTAACAAATATCTAATCTTTAGCCATTTTCTTCCCTTTATACCCCTCATGTACAAGTACAACATGTAATGCCAATAGTACATGTGTAATACACACTTTATCTATACTATCTATAAAAGAATTTATAATTTATAAATCTTATATACATCTCTACAATAAAAATGATTTCTGTGATACAAACTTTTCTATCTACTTTTTTCTTATTTTCATTGTTTATTTCCACCGAAATGCATGCTTACTTCAAAAATAATATTGTTAAAAGATACAAATGTGTGGTTAACTTTAGTCAACGAACATATGTTTTTAAAAACCAATTGAATAAGTTAATAACGTATATTACCGGTGCTGCAACAAATAGAAACGATGCCAAATGTTCACTTGGTTCTCTGATAGTTTTAGTGTCTAAATTCATGTCTCGTTGATAGTTTTGATAGTTATATTTCAACTTACAAATATTTTACTCTTATTTATATAACATCTATGTTTTATCTTATTAAGGAGGAGAGATGGCTAAGATAGTCATTTTACCACCATTTTAATATGGGAGTTGAAGGGTTCCTTAACAAATATCTAATCTTTAGCCATTTTCTTCCCTTTATACCCCTCATGTACAAGTACAACATGTAATGCCAATAGTACATGTGTAATACACACTTTATCTATACTATCTATAAAAGAATTTATAATTTATAAATCTTATATACATCTCTACAATAAAAATGATTTCTGTGATACAAACTTTTCTATCTACTTTTCTTCTTATTTTCATTGTTTATTTCCACCGAAATGCATGTTTACTTCAAAAATAATATTGTTAAAAGATACAAATGTGTGGTTAACTTTAGTCAACGAACATATGTTTTTAAAAACCAATTGAACAAGTTAATAACGTATATTACCGGTGCTGCAACAAATAGAAACGATGCCAAATGTTCACTTGGTTCTCTGATAGTTTTAGTGTCTAAATTCATGTCTCATTGATAGTTTTGATAGTTATATTTCAATTTACAAATATTTTACTCTTATTTATATAACATCTATGTTATCTTATTAAGGAGGAGAGATGGCTAAGATAGTCATTTTACCACCATTTTAATATGGGAGTTGAAGGGTTCCTTAACAAATATCTAATCTTTAGCCATTTTCTTCCCTTTATACCCCTCATGTACAAGTACAACATGTAATGCCAATAGTACATGTGTAATACACACTTTATCTATATCTATACTATCTATAAAAGAATTTATAATTTATAAATCTTATATACATCTCTACAATAAAAATGATTTCTGTGATACAAACTTTTCTATCTACTTTTCTTCTTATTTTCATTATTTATTTCCACCGAAATGCATGCTTACTTCAAAAATAATATTGTTAAAAGATACAAATGTGTGGTTAACTTTAGTTAACGAACATATGTTTTTAAAAACCAATTGAACAAGTTAATAACGTATATTACCGGTGCTGCAACAAATAGAAACGATGCCAAATGTTCACTTGGTTCTCTGATAGTTTTAGTGTCTAAATTCATGTCTCATTGATAGTTTTGATAGTTATATTTCAACTTATAAATATTTTACTATTATTTATATAACATCTATGTTTTATCTTATTAAGGAGGAGAGATGGCTAAGATAGTCATTTTACCACCATTTTAAATGGGAGTTGAAGGGTTCCTTAACAAATATCTAATCTTTAGCCATTTTCTTCCCTTTATACCCCTCATGTACAAGTACAACATGTAATGCCAATAGTACATGTGTAATACACACTTTATCTATACTATCTATAAAAGAATTTATAATTTATAAATCTTATATACATCTCTACAATAAAAATGATTTCTGTGATACAAACTTTTCTATCTACTTTTCTTCTTATTTTCATTGTTTATTTCCACCGAAATGCATGCTTACTTCAAAAATAATATTGTTAAAAGATACAAATGTGTGGTTAACTTTAGTCAACGAACATATGTTTTTAAAAACCAATTGAATAAGTTAATAACGTATATTACCGGTGCTGCAACAAATAGAAACGATGCCAAATGTTCACTTGGTTCTCTGATAGTTTTAGTGTCTAAATTCATGTCTCATTGATAGTTTTGATAGTTATATTTCAACTTACAAATATTTTACTCTTATTTATATAACACGTTGATTGCTATATAAAGTACGATTACCGTACTGAATTGAACCGATGCTAAACAAAAGCGCGCTGCAACGCGCGGGGCATATTACTAGTTACTTTATTATGTATATACTAGAACTAGGATATACATAAATCTAGATTCTATTTGTGACTATCTTGTAATCTAAGTAATTCTACAAAATCAATTAGAATAATTAAGAAATCTATAGTATACTAGTATTAAAATCTTCAACAAGGTTCAACCATCTCTTGATGATTTTTTCATATGATTATTTCACGTCATAAGACCCTATATCTACTCTAAATTTGCCCACCTCCCTCTTAAAGATTCGCCAATATCAAGAATGAAAAACAATGTTTGCTTATTCTTCACGGTTTATGCTAACTGCCATCGAGAACAAAGAAAACAGTGTTAACTTTAGGTAAAATAGACTCTTAAGTTGAGCAAAAATAACCATTCAATTAAATATTTTGTTAAATGTCATATTTTTTAAAGAACACATATCTAATACGAAAACCATCATGGTTCATGTTTAAGCTGGGTAAAATAGACTCCATAGATGTATTAGGGTGATCCCAAAAAAAAAAAGACTAGAAATACATAAAGCTATCAAAGTTGCATAAAGATGCAAATGGTAGAATTATATCTATCTGAATTAACCCAATCATACGTTCAAATCTTACGGGAGGTGTGTATATGAAAGGTTTTGTTAGTGTTCGTCGTGAAAGGAAAAACAATTTAAATACCAACTTAAAGAGTAGCAAAATTCATATAAAAAAGTCACAAACATAATGGATCTGGATTCTGGAATTCCTCAAAATTTTTTGGCCTTGAATATTGGGGCGACGAATGATGGATAAGTCTTTTCCAGCCCTCTTGTAGCCCATTCTAACGTGCCACATGTAAATATAGTGCATAATACGTTATATAATTAAAGTTTTTTTTTGTTTTTTTTACTCCGTTATATAATTAAAGGTCTAGTAAGTAGTAACTCTTAAGAACCAACTGAAATATATATATATATATATATATATATATATATATATATATATATATAGGTCAATTATAAAATGAAAACCCGTTTGAGTTGAGAAAACTTTCGAAAACCCATGTAAAAAAACAATTTTTTTCTTGGGAAAAAATAACAAATGTAAAATACATGTTTGTAAGCGTTTTGGGCCAAAAAAATAAAAAACGCGCCAAAGAGATTTTTTAAAAAAAATAAACAAAGTTTCTAAAAACATAGGTAAATAGCTGAAAACATATGTTTTTTTAGCAACTTTGTTTATTTTTTTTTAAAAAAATCCCATCGGCGCTTTTGTTATTTTTTTTTTTGCCCAAAATGCTTAAAAACATGTATTTTACATTGGTTGTTTTTTTCAAAAAAAAATAATGGTTTTTACATGGGTTTTCAAAGGTTTTCTCAACTCAAGTGAGTTTCCAAAATATTCTTTCCATATACATATATATATATAACTTATATAAAAATTTATTTAACTTAAAATTCAGTCTTTATATATTATTGTTATATTCGTAAAATTTTAATAAAGAATATAGGTCATGAAATTACCATGTGACATAGCACACATATGCATGTGTATATATATATATATATGTATTCTTTCTTTGTCCTTTAAAGTGTAACTCTTTGAATTGTACCGAGCTAGCAATTTTAATTTGTTGAGTATCGGACATATTATTCCAACACTTGTTTGTGTTCATTTGTTTTCATGAACGTCTATTTGTACTCGTTACCTAAAACTAACAGACATAAACACCTTCATTTTCATAACGAACGAACACAAACATAAAATTGTGTTCGATAAGTATTCATGAACAGTTTGTGAACGGATTTTTTTCCCTAACAAATAAACACAAATAGGGGTTTTTCGTGTTTGTTCAGTTTGTTTGCATCCCTACATGACACATCATATTCAAACCAATCTTCAAAAAACATCATTTTTCCTCCAACAAATTATTTCAAACCCCACCTCAACATTCACATCATCATCTACTTTTCCCTTTATTTAATCCGTATCCAATTTTTTTTTTTTTTTTTTATAATATTTTGCATGTATCAAATAAGTTGAATAACAAAAAACACGTAAAATTAAACAAACATTGATTAACAGAAAAAACACACCTTAAAATTAAATTTTAAAATATACAAAATTAAATAAAACACACGTAACCTGCTTACTCTTGCTCTATAAGCGACTAAATTGTATCGAAGCATATGAAGTAGAGAGTGTTTGTTCAATTGTTTGTATGATAAATGTACGTAAAAGTGCATATCCATAAAAATATATATAATGGATAGGTAAAATGTAATGTAATTTAATTTTTGTATTTTTGATAAAGGGAAAATGGATTTTAATACTCCCAACTATCGCCTATTGGCGGATAATACTCCCAACTATCACTTTGGCCATTAGCACTCCAAACTTTCAACTTGTTTGCTTTTATCACTCCCAAACTAACTGGAACTAACTGAGGTCTAACCCAGTTAGTTTTCGTGGCCAAAATGTAAAAACCAAAACTTCTGTGTGGCCAAAATGTAAAAACTAAACTTAAGAGGCATTTTTGAAACTTTATATTATTATTATTTTTTAAAGATTATAAACCCCCCCCCCCCCCCCCATTTCCTTCTTCCTCCTGCTAACAACCCCCCCCCCCCCCCACCCTTTTCTCTCTAAACTACCACCACCACCACCCTTCACCGCCATCCACCTTCATCCACCACCACCCTTCACCTTCATTCACCACCACCCTTCCCTCCTCCTAGTTACAGGTGAGAACCCATACTCCAAAACCACCGCCTCCACCGTCATACTCCACAACCACCGCCTCCACCGTCATACCCCACAACCAACGTCACCCCCAACCACCACCACCCAAAAACCAATCTTTAACCAACCCAATCAAAACCCTAGCTAAAATCCACCAAAAACCAATCTTTAACCAACCCAATCGAAACCCTAACATTGAAATTACCTTATTGACGGAGCAGAGCAGAGCATGGCTGTTTGTTGTGGTTGACGGAGCAGAAGAGAACAAAGATGAAGACCAACCTTCACCGGACAGTCACCGAGTTGTGGTGACTGTCGTGAACGCTTCGTAACCACCCGACTGAGCCACCCTTTCAATTGAAGATGAAAACAATACAGATGATAAACATAATCATGGGGCTTTTAATCCTCATCAAAAACCGACCCTAAAAGCTATAATAATCGAGTTGGAAGAGTACCGAAAGATGGCGATTCCTGTAGACAAGGTGACCGGAGGTCAACCGGAGGGTTTACGGTTGGACTAAGGTGATGTTTGGGTGGTTGATGGCTCGCCGGAGACATATGGATAGTCGGAGAAGATGACCGGAGGTCAACCGGAGCTCTCCCTCTCTTCCAACTTTCCCTCTCTACGTGTACTCTCTCTCTTCTATCTCTCTCTGTTCACGTACTCTTTCTCTTCTATCTCTCTCTGTTCACGTCTCTCTCTTCACGTCGGAGAAGATGAGGGTGTTTGGTTGAGGGGTACCGGTGTGTGGTGGTGCAGACGGTGGTGGTGCAGGGCGGTGCTCCGCCTCTCTCTCTCTCTCTCTGAACACTCTCTCTCTTTCTATTGATGAGATAATAATAATAATAATAATAAAAAGTTTCAAAAGGGTCCCTTAAGTTTAGGTTTTTACATTTTGGCCACAAACACTAACTGGGTTAGACCTCAGTTAGTTTGGGAGTGATAAAAGCAAACAAGTTGAAAGTTTGGAGTGCTAATGGCCAAAATGATAGTTGGGAGTATTATCCGCCAACAGGCGATAGTTGGGAGTATTAAAATCCATTTTCCCTTTGATAAATATACAACCATTTAACCTTTTAAGTATAAAAAGGGTATAAATGGTTGAATGGGGGCGCCAATAAGGACCAAACCACACGGACATAGGCCTCCAATAGTGGTGATGGTTTGTGATTGTGGTACGTCCTTGGTTTCGGACGACACCGCCTCAATACCATTGGAGGTGCTATAAAACAAAAATGGGATACCAATACTAGTGGTTAGTGATAGGTAAACTTATGTTTGAATATTATTTATTTAAAAATTAAAAATTTGTTATTTGTAAGATCGAATAAGTAACTAAATGAATAAATATTGATCGAAAAAACCAGTTATTCATTTTTGACCTTAGTGCCCCTTAGCCAACCAATGACTGATTTACGTTTTACGTCTTATCTAGAAAAAAAAAAAGTATTCCGTTTGGGAAAAAAAACAAACAAGAAAACAAGAATTATAAACCAAACAATTTAAATTTAAAACCCATGTGCCCTTACATGTGATTTTTTTTTCAATTTTTTGTTTTCTTTTTAAAATTATCGATATTGATAGAGATGAAGAAAGGTGAATGCCCACATTTGATTTGGAGTTAAATACATGGTTAGTTTATGTGCTTTTCTCAAAAGTAACAATGTTTGATACGAAAGGTTTCAAGTAACAGGTTGGAGTTTTATGTTTTATTTTTGTAACAATGTAGGGTTCTAAGAGCAAAGCCCGTTAAGTTTCTTGTTAAGTTTAGGTAAATGACTTCAATGCCCTTTTATAACCAGAAAACTTAACTTAACTAGTGCTAGTCTTAGAGGTTAGAACCCAAATTGCTTAAAAAAATAAATAAACCATCGAATCCCAATATGTTATTTAGATCCATTTGTATCCAATATTATCACTTAGCTTTTGAACAAAAACACAACCTCAAATTTTCAATACCTTCTTCATAGCCTAAATTATCTAGGCTAGTTATAGTTCTCTTATCAATTTTAATCTCCTTAGGATTAAACTTTTGGTGACATTAGTTAAGACCTATGTTTATCAATACTACTATAAAATAGATTTGATCAGCAGAAAACAATTGTAAATTTGTAATTTACTCTTCATTTTATGAAGCATAATAGTCATTTTGGTGTGTAGGGTATCGCTAAAATTCTGTGCATTGTCAAATGCAAGCAACTAAATTGTAAAAGTAAAAGGGCTTGAAGTCTAGTGATTAAGGTGCAAATAAAATGTGTCTTTTCTCATGAGGTATGGGTTCAAGTTCAATAGTGTACAGTAATATAAAGATTAGAAGAATGTGAAATTAGTAGGTCAACAAAAATAATAAATAAAAACTTGGCTCGTCTGGTAACGTCGCTTTTATATTTTTAGTTGTTTAGAACTTTGTTTAGAAGTTAGAACCCATGTTTGATAAGTCAACTTATAAAAAGGATGTCATCAGAAAATCTTTAGCAAATTATGTTTTAGTATGTTCCAAATTTAAATACTAAATAGATACTTCAAAATTTTGTTAGATATATCCAAAACTTTACTGTTTTCATACGATTTTAGTTCCTTGAATGAATGACATTAGTAGTAGAGCATGAGTCGGGCAAGTAACGGTAAGTCAGAGATTAGATCCAGGGGTAACTATTTAATGTTGGAACTTGGAATGGTTCATTTAAGTAGGGATGTAACGTGTCCGGTATGAGTTGGGTATGGCTAATCCCATACCCATACCCGGTTGCATAATCTCATACCATACTCATCCCATTACATTTCGGGTATTTGTAGGGTATTACTCGTCAGGTATAGAGCATACCCGTGGATATCGGGTATACTCGTTGAGATTTTCATGTATATATATATTTTTTCTTTCTTTTATTTTTTATGTTTTAAAAATCTACATTATATTGGATAACATATACCCATAATAATCTTTAAAATATTTTAAATGTAAATATTTGTTATAATGTGAATCTCAAAAATATTTTTATATTTCATAGCATACAAATATAAATAATAATGTCATTAAAAAAATATTTCAAAAGAAAAGTTTATTTTTCAAATTATTTATGTATTAGAATGAAATATTACTAAAAAAATAGTTAAGAGAATATATATAAAAAAAACTTAAAAGTTTTCGGGTATATGTTTCGGGTAAACGGGTAGTTACTATCGGGTATGACCTAATCCCATATCCGTGAAATATTTTTTTTCCAATCCCGAACCCGTCGGGTATTGAGTATACCCGTCCCAAATACTTTAGATTTCAGGTATATCCTTCGGGCCGGGTTTTTTGCCATCCTCACATTTAAGGTCCTCGTGTAGATTGGTTTGGCTTCACATAGTGAGATAGGCTACTAGACCCGTAGAACACAAAACAATTTTCAATTATATAAATCATAGCGATTCAGAAAACATCCCTGCCCTAAAAGGCACCTTAAATCATAAATGACATCATGGTGGAAGGGGCGTTTAACTAAACTACCATGATTTCTATCAGTCCCGCACTACCCTTGAAACACAATTTTAGAGGCTGCATTACCCTGAACCACTACACTAAAATGTTTTTTTTTAGGTTTTTTAAAAAAGAGTTTAATTAAAAATAACACTATATTAATGATATATATATATTTAAACAATTTTTTTTTCAAACAGTCAAATGACTATTGCAAATTTAAAAGTTGTTTCCTTAGGTGCTGTTTGTTTTTTCTGCAGGAAAAGGTCTACAGTCTGCAGACCACATCTGCAGACATCTGCAGGAGAAGAGGTGGACCAAAGGTCTGCAGTCTGCAAGAAGAAGACTGTTTGTTTGTTAACGTCTGCAGGCTGCTGAAATAAACTTAAATTTAAATAAACTGAGTTTTTACAGCAGTCTGGTGGTAGACGGTGGTGGTGGTGTGGACCATGGTGGTGGTGGTGGACCGTGGTGGTGGTGGGTGGTGGGTGGTGGACCGTGGTGGTGGTGGTGGTGGGTGGTGGTGGTAGTGGTGGTGGTGGTGGTGAACCGTAGTGGTGGTGGGTGGTGGTGGTGGTGGTGGGTGGTGGGTGGTGGTAGTGGTGGTGGGTGGACGGTGGTAGGTGGTGGTGGTGTTGGACCGTGGTGGTGGATGGTGGTGGTAGTGGTGGTGGGTGGTGGACCGTGGTGGTGGTGGTGGGTGATGGTGGGTGGTGGTGGTGGGTGGTGGTAGTGGTGGTGGACGGTGGTGGGTGGTGGTGGTGGACCGTGGTGGTGATGGACGATGGTGGTGGGGAACGGCGGTGGTGGACGATGCTAGGTGGTGGTGGGTGGTGGGTGGTGGTAGTGCCGTAGTGGTGGTGGGTGGACGGTGGTAGGTGGTGGTGGTGGTGGTAGTGGTGGTGGGTGGTGGTGGTGGTGGTGGGTGGTGGTGGTGGTGGACGGTGGTGGTGGTAGTGGTGGTGGACGGTGGTGGTGATGGACGGTGGTGGTGGTGAACGGTGGTGGTGGACGATGCTAGGTGGTGGTGGTGGGTGGGTGACGGTGGTGGACGGTGGTGGACGGTGGTGGTGGTGGTGGTGGTAGTGGTTGTGGTGGTGGGTGAGGAGAAGAGAAGAGAAGAGGATAAGACCTTTGAAGACCTTAGAAGACTTTGGTCCAAGTCTGCACCAAGAAGAGGTCAGGAAGAGCTTTTGGAGTGAAATGTCTTCCGAAAAACAAACAGTCTGCCCGCCCCAAACGTCTGCCCGCGTCTGCGCGGCGCAGACAAAAGAGGTCAGAAATGCTTCTGACAGAAAAACAAACACCTCCTTAATGTACCCAAACCATTGCCTATAACAAGCAAAAACTCCACGGGTCCTTTTAGGGGTGAGCAAATGACAAGAACCGACCCGACCCGATAAAAACCCGACCCGAGAACCGAAAAGCTTCAAAACTCAGAACCGATAAACAGCCCCTTAATATAAAATCGGTCTCGGTCCTATGATTCTCGGGTACAGTCGGTCCATGTCAAATAACCGAACCCGAGATTTAATCCTTCATTTTGGTTGTTGCTTGCCTTTGAACCACGAAGATCAATGGCATTACAGAAAGATTAGAACTTCAAAGGTATTTTGCTGATTAATTTGTTTTATTTGTTCTTATGTTATCTGGGTTTCAGACTAAGATCTTGCGTAGTTAACAGATTTATCATGTTTCTTAACTTAATTCCTTGATGTTTTTTATGTGTGTTCATGATAGAATTGGTTGGTGATGTTAGATAGTTTACATATAATCAATTGTTTTGTTAATCTTTTCTGATTAGTTGATGATGTTAGAAATGATTGGTGTGTTCATGATAGATTGTTTGCTGATTTGTTGGTTTGATTGTTATATACCGTATGTTTGCACGCCAAGTGTTCGATAGAATTCCTAAGTGAAAAAACTAAAACATTATTGTAAAAAGAAATTACAAAACCAAAGGATCGTTCATAGTTATTCTAGTTCATACGTAGAAGAGTTACGATAAGTACGAAAGAAACCAACAATTCAAACAAAAGAAAAAGAATGTACGAAACAAAGTAACGAACCACTAAATCTGAATTATATCTAATAAACGACCACTAAACAAATCTGAATTTTTTCCAGCTCATTATTTGATTTTGATTATTCGGTATTGTTTGTTGAATTCATAAATTTTAGACTCGCAAACTGTTTAGAGCTGCAAAAGTTTTATTAGAAATTTGCCTAATGAAATTTGCCTTGTTTTGAACATATCATGAATCGTTTGCTGTAATGGCATCATAAGTAGTTGGCTACACCTTCTAGCTTATTTCCTTTTTTTTAACAAATAAAAGTTAACATGAATGTTCATCTTCATAACTTTATATATGATTTGAATTCAAACCTGTGTGCATAAGTTTGCTTTTGAAATCGTACATACATTAGCTCTCATCTTAATCAACTTAATATATAGATCTATGCCTAAACTTTATGTAAAACAAATATATATGGTCATAAACTGGATTGAGCAAGTTAATTTTATATGCATGATCTGTTAATTTTGTTCTATAACAATATCTGAATTTAATTTTATTTGGAAGCAAATTATGTGTTTCTGGCAAAAGGTTTAAGTAATAAAACTTTTTTAATGTATTTCAACACTATGTTTATATATGAGATTAATAGTATTAACACATATTGACCCATTAACGACAGATTTAAATTCTGCAGCCTTGTAAAACATGTACCCAACCCAACTCATATTGACCCATTAGAGCAGCCTTTTAATAATTACAGCTGCCTTTTAATAATGCAGCAACCTTCTAAAACATGTACCCAACCCATATTGACCCATTACAGCAGCCTTTTAAAAAAAACACATATTGACCCATTAACGACAGATTTAAATTCTGCAGCCTTTTAATAATGCAACAGCCTTGTAAAACATCGCTGTTTTCTAAGCCGATACTAGATAATGTTAACAACAGATTTAAATTATGCAGCAACTGTAGTATACGAATTAAACTAAGATTATACAGATTATAATTAGTATATCAAGTCAAAGTTGGGCTTTTATTTGAGTATGTGTAGCTGTCAAACAGATCAGCCCATGATTTGGCGCCAGATTTTGTGTCAGGTAGGTAATTTTATAATTCATAATCGGTTTCGGTTTTCCATTCGGTTTTAACCTTCTCACGGACCGACCCGACCCGAGAACCGATTGGGAGTATATTGCTGGACCGAATACAGAACCTAAATACTAGACCCGGGTCGGTTTTCATCATTTTTCGGGTCGGTCCTCGGTTTTTTTTTCGGTTCGGCCCAAATGTGCTCACCCCTAGGTCCTTTACAAGTGTCACCAGCGGTCGTGACTTGCACGCCGAAGACATTTATATGATTCATTCATCACAATTCCAACACTCACTTTATGGTTTGTATCTATTTGTCTTACATTTTACAAACAAACAACTTTAAATAAAACGGGGAGCTAATATCAAAGTTTTTGATGACTCAAGAGTATTTGTGAGCATGTTTATTATGTAAAGCGGGTTAGAACCATGTAAAAAATATTTAATAGTAAGCAAACAACCTTTAATAGTTATGATACAATATTTTAAAATAAGACATGATTGAAGTTAACTTTGTTAGGCTGCTAGGTGTGAGAGTGTCGTGGAGGTGTTAACGAGAACAATGGAGGGCTAGGAACACTGCCCCCCACGGGGTTGGTGCATCACAATCGTGGAATCCTCCACGTCCCCCACAGGCCTTTCTTCCAAATTTCATCATTTAATATTAGAAACTTAAAAACCAGGAAGAAGCGCATAGGGAACACCATACCCTAGGCTAGTGATGGAGGAGGATTATGACATGGAGCTTATGTGGAGGGTGGTGATAGTGACTAGGACCATCACCACCACCCTCCTCCATGTCATAGCCACATCACCGCATTCTGCTTGACTATCCTCCGTCACCAACTTATATGGTGTGCTGAAGGCCCCCCATCAAAATTGAATGGGTTCATGGTCATGGAAAAGACCACGATCCCTCATGTGGCAAGCGTGAGGGGCGGTGTATGTCATGGGCCATAACCCATGTGGCATCTCCGTAACCCACTACTCCACCCTTATAACATAGAGCCTTAGAGAGGAGAGGGCACTCCACTAACTACCCCTCAACATAACCCCATTAGAAATTGCCATCTCATTTAAACTACCCACAAAGTGGTGGTTTTCAAACTACTCTAAACCTCTTTTCTTTGATTTTTGCATTCACTTACTACCTTTCGGGTATGGCTATTCAAATCGCTCGCCGCTTGTTCGGAAAATGCTCGAAAAATGCTCACTCGATCTTCCGTTCGGTTGTATATGATCCGATCGGCTCGGTTCGGTTTGTAAATGAGCCAAGCAAGCACGAGCAAAGGTACGCTCGGCTCGGTTCGGCTCGAATAAATTTTTATTTATTTAATAATAAATATACACACAATTTACAGATAAATTTATGGCTTTATATATAAGATTCTCTTGGATTTGACTCAGTATATGTAACCAAAATATAACCAGCCCACTTAACACAATAAAAAAAATTAACACTAGATTTAATAGTAAAACAATAAGTCATGAGGTGACAGTCTTGACTTCTTTATGTTAATAGTCACCCATCGCTAATTGTCGCTTGATATCACACCTACGTCACAATGCAACAACTGTTGTCTGACGTATGCTCATCACTTCACCAGCCTCAATCTAAGCCTCATCCTTGGACATTGGGATCTCAATATTAGTGTTACCATCGGACATTTTGATCTTAGTTGTCACCCGACAGTGAAAACATCGAAAGAAACATCCCAATTTTATACTCGTCCATATTATTCTTCGCTCGATTCTCGCTCGAAAAATTTGCGCTCGAAGAATGCTCGCTCGGTTTTCAGCTCGATTGTAGACGAGCTGCTCCGCTCGGTTCGGTTTGTAAACGAGCCAAACACGAGCAAAGCTCCGTTCGGATCGGCTCAGCTCGTGAACAACCCTACTTTGGGGTGGCGCCTGTGTACCCTAATTACCCACGTAATTCGAATGGGGATACCTGAAGGTAGGGCTGTTCATTTTTATCTAAAACCGGACCTGAATCAAAGCCACCCGACTCCGAATTAGAGAAAACCCGAACCCAACCAACCCAAACCTTAAATGGATCGGTTATCGGGTCACTTTTTCCAAACAAAAACCCAAACGGCCCGACCCAAAAAACTTGAAACCCGAATAAAAAACAAACATTGAGGTCTTTTTTTATAGAGTTAATAGCCAAAATCGTCCCTGAGGTTTGGTCACTTTTGCCACTTCAGTCCAAAACCCAAACCTTTTACATCTGGGTCCTTAAGGTTTATATTTCTTGCCAAATTCGTCCCTGACAACGTTTAAGTTGTGGACTGAAGTCGCAAAAGTGACCACACTTCAGGGACGAATTTAGCAAACCCAAACCTTTTTCAGGGACGAATTTGGCAAGAAATATAAACCTTAAGGACCCAGATGTAAAAGGTTTGGGTTTTGGACTGAAGTGGCAAAAGTGACCAAACCTCAGGGACGATTTTGGCTATTAACTCTTTTTTATATATGTGTTTATGTTTAGATTCTTTGGCATCTTAAACAAGGACTTTTAAACACTATCATACCATGTTGTTAAATAATGTTTAAATTTTGGTAATATTTTTAAATAACATAATGAAATTTGATGATATTTTGAAAGAAAGAAAAACATTTTTCATATTACATCTAAACCCGAAAACACAATAACTCGACCCGAATAACCCCAACCCTACCTACCCGAACTTTAAATGGTTCGGTTATCGGGTCACCTTTTCACAGCAAAAAACCCAAACAACCCATCTCGAAAAACCCAAAACCGAAAAAAATAACCGGAATAATATCCCTACCCGAAGGTGCCCCTCTTGGCACACCACACACTGGTGTGTAGAAATTCAAGCTTGTTGCTTTTCTCGAGTACACCCGACCAAGAAAGAGACATATCAACCATTCTCTTCTATATTAAAGAAGAGACATTTAAATAGCAACCCATTACTAACCTGCACTGCCTAAAGTCATTGGACCATAATAGATAGCACGTGGCTATTTTTTTTGCTTTACCAACTACAGTCTTTGTATTTATATATCTTATATACTATACTTTACCAAACCTTGAATGCCAGCAAATTGGTTGGTGAGCGCAACCATAAGGGCTCGGCTTTTGGTTCGAGTCTCTTTTCTAGCCTTTTTTTTCCTTTTTTATCCACTTAATGCTTGGTTAGATTGTAGTGTTTACAAAGATAGTGTTCTATTTTTTTATTTAAATGTTATCTTATTATTATATTATTAGAGAGATGAATGGCTGTTAAATTTAGGATAGGTTTTTTAAAGTATTAAAATGTTTACACCGATGGAATATTCTTCGTTATTATTGGCTCGCGTAATTGAAGAATACTGGCCCACGTAATTGAAGGAAATTGCTAGATAGCGTTACGATACTATTGCCAATTAGTGGAAATAACTAGCAAATGTTGTGTAACAATGGCCTATTAACAACTAACATATAAAATATGTAGATATGAGAACATGGATTAGAGAGAATAGATCATATAATAATTTTTTCTTATTGATGTCCATAGATGAGATACAAATGCCACTATTTATAGGGCATATACATTAATACTAAACTAATGGGGAGGTGGGAGTTATGTATGTGGAAAGTCACCATAATGATGTATTTATAACACTCCCCCTTGACTATCCACATGATGGATTACTATAGTATATTATTTTTTAATTAATACGCTTGGTGATGTTGCCTCGTTAAAAACCTTGCCAGGAAAACCCAGTGGGATAAAACCTCAGCTAAGGGAAAAAGAGTGCAACGCGTATTTCTCCCCCTGATACTTCTGGATCAGGTGTGTTGCCTCGTTAAAAACCTTACTAAGAAAACCCGATGGGACAAAACTTAGTGAAGGGAAAAAGAGTGCAACGTGTCGAATACTCCCCCTCATTTTAAATGTATCATTTGAATGATGGTGTCGATCTTCTAAGAAAGTTGCTCAAAGTTTTGTAGTCAATGACTTGCGTTCTTGATCACTTGACGTGAAAATCTTTAAGTTGAATCATTGATGTATGATCTTCATTCCAGAATTTTAGTCCCTGCTCTCGTAAGTGCAATTCTTTAAGTTGAACTAATGTTGCCTCCTCTCGTAAATAAATGTCACAAGATCAACAAATGTGATGTGTTATATTCCCTGCATTTACATAACTAACAAAACTTGTTTGCATGGGTTAGTGAAATATAATCAAATATCGCTCATACCTGGAGTATTTGTTTTAACTCATTCCGGTGTCTCCTCACTTGACATAGACTATATTATGATAATAAGTTCATGTGAAAGATATAATAATCATGCATAACTAGCAAGACATACTAATGTACATATATATTTAACTATGGTACTTGTAGAGTGAAAATCTCTACTTTGGTAGGAGTTGAAATGAATAATTTTCCATATCAAGTAATTGGACAACCTTTAATGCACTTTAAATATGAGCTATGTCCATTGTAAAATGTCCCACATCTTTTCAAGATATACTTTGATGGATTGGTAAATATATCATTATTACATATATACTCGAATTATAGGTCAAGCAACAAGTGCACTATGTCAAGGACTTTCAAAAAATCCTCCTTTTAAAAGTTCTACAGAGTCTCTCGATAATGCTCAGACATTATCACTGTAAACTGCGAGTGAACTTTTAAGAGAGAACTTTTGATAAAAGTTGGATAATACAATCAAATTTAAGTTGCTCTATACAATCAAATTTATGTTGCTCTTTATCGGGATATCTCATGAGATTTACAGCACTCAACCCCTTTATTTTAGTCCATACATATTATATTACCTTTACATAATACTTCTTAAGGTATTGATATCAATGCTGCTGGCATCATCAATCCATCAAGGACTTTTCCATCTTGACCAATCACGTAAGTGCATTAACTCTTCAATTGGAAGAACAATAACATCTATTTCTCCAATATATATTGTACCATTCTTATACATTGAAGTATCATAATCACCAGGTTCAGTTTATTACCTGTGGTGTATTGGTGCACAATAATTACATCCTACGATGTTTCGTATTACCTTTTATGTAACAACCCGGGTCAGACCCCCAAAATTTTTCGCGTATTAAAAGTATTATCGTATAATAATAGTTAACCAAAACAAATAACGAGCGAGTCGGTTGTGTGCGAAACTGAAAACCGAACGAGATAATATAAATAATATTATTAATATACGTTGTGAGATCGAGTTTAAACGCATTAACGAACCCGAATACGCACCCGATCGAGACGGGTGAGTCACCAAGGGAGAGGACACTTGTCCTCCCCTCTTGATGACACCCATCTTTCTTGTTATTATAAAACACACATCTGTGTGATTATTTCCATCTCTCAAAACACCACACACACACACATCTTATGTTAGAGAGAGAAAGAGAATGAGATAGAAAGAGGGAAGGAGACCGGAGGTCTCCGCCGCCCTCGGCGGCGCTCCGGCGAACGTTTCCCACAACCAAACCCTCACCTCCATAAACTTGATTCACCATATTATTACAGAGAGAGGGAGGAGATCGAGCAGAAAGTTGCAGAGAGAGAGACTGAGAGAGAGATCCGAGAGGAGGAAAGAGAAGCAGAAGAGGGAGAGAGAGACAGACGGAGGAGGAAGACGAAGACGACGGTGGTCGGGCGGTGGCTCCGACGGCAATAACACCTGGTCACCGAGCATTATTGAGCAACTAAGGTAAAATTCCATCTCATCTTCTACTTTTCGGGTACAGATCTGAAGGTTGAAGGATAATTGTTTAGTGATGGTTATTGGAGAAGGATTCCGCATAAGGGTTTGGTTCGGTGGTCAATAATAACCGGTTAGTGGTGGTTCTCGAGTAGAGGTGGGGGATGGAGAGGGTTCAGGTTGTGACGAAGGTGGTTCCAGGTGATGGTTCTGTGGTGGTTCAGCGGTCACAGGTAGCGATGGTGGTGGCGAGGTGATGATATTCTGGGTATTTTGGTTCAAGGGTTGTGGTTATACTCGGTGAACAGAGGAGAAGGCGGTCAACAAAAGTCAACCCTCGGTCAACAAAGGTTGACCGAGTCAACTGGGCGGTCAAGAAGGTTGACTGGTTAAACCGGTCAACGATAGTCAATATATACAATGAGATCCAACGAGAGGTATAATCGAGACCCGAACCAATATATATATATATATACACACACGTTGATATTATAACCTTTGCGTGTGGGACTTAACGAGCGATATAAATACAACGAACTTAATGACAAATATATATATGGTAAATATAACAAGAGACTCGGACATTTGAACTTTACACTAGGAACTTTACCATTGCAATTTGGAACTTGATGTTGATAATAAGTTATATAAGTTAACTAGTGAAACTTGAGCAAATACTTGAGTTGATAGTTTTCGGACAATTGAACTCGGGATAATGGAATGAAACCACGACGTCTATGACTTAAGCGGATAAATAAACAAAAGGAAGTGGACACGATATAGAACACTTAGAACCTTAAGCATTGTTACTAATAACTCGGACAAAAGGACTTGGACATCGATAATTTGGAAATGGACATAATATTAGGAATCTTGACAATTGCGACTTAGGATTCGGACTTGGTAACAAGATGATATAAAGTTGAGCTATCTCACTAACTATTAATATTTGAGACCTTAGACTCGACCTTCAGACACGGACTTCGGACATAGAGATATATTGAGTATTAAGACTATTAGTGTGGACGTCATAATTGACGAAGACTAAAACTATAAACATATGTATATTAGAACAAACATTAGCTTTGGACTAATTATATACACCTAGTATTTATATTAGAACTTGGACATAGATTAGAATTTGCGACACATAGGACATGGACTCGACTAGAAGTAGACGTGAAACGTTATAGTATGGACTCGACGGTTAAGACTCGGACATGGGCACTAGATGAAGACGACAAGTGGAAATATGAATAATACGAACAATATTAAGTTATGATACCTATTTAAGCGGATCCTAGTAATGATACTTGGACTTGACAACCATAATTTGGAATGAAACATAGAACCATTGACACGAGTGAATGTATATTAAACCTTGGATGACTAGAACCAAATGGTATAATAGAACCATACGCTCGAGCTCGTCCCCACACGCAACCATGATGAATAAAACTGAACTCTAATAATAATGTGTGTCGACATAGGGCCCAACCAGGAGGATGTCAGTATACGTTACTGAGCACCGGTTTTTAATATTTTTGAGCTATGCAACCAGGTGAGTTTCGTGAATTCCCTTCTTTTTACTTTTATAAATGTTTTGGGGTGACGCATGCTTCTAAACTGTTTTGTACATTGTTATGGGTGTTAGTTTTACAGAGCGTGATTACATGCTTGCTTGTTATGCATACTGAACCAGGCACTCATTAACTCTAGGATAGAGCCGACTTAATATATGGGTAGTACTACTTGGGGAATCCCCCACGCACAGTGGTCCGGCCTAGACCCGGAAACCCCCACTGAGACCGACGGGTCGTTGCGGCATATATTTTGCCATTGGGGAACCTATGAGGCAGGACATAGGTTAGGAAGCTATGACAGTAACGGGCATAGACTTTGTTGATACATCTAGACATGGTTAGGCATGGGCTAGGTGCCAAGGGTTGAGTGGCCAGCTTGTAGGACTGTAACACCATAACCAGGAAAACGTGTTGAAAACTGTTAAACTTGTTTTAATAATTGAAACTGTTTTGATAAACTATTTTGGGCGCCTATGTAACTAAACACACGAACTCACCAACATTAGTGTTGACCCAAAACCATTTTAAGCATGTGTTCAGGTACTGGCATTGAAGATATGAAGAATGTATGATTGCAACTCGGAGTCACAACCAGTGGACGAACCAGAAGACGATCAAGTAACCATAGATATTACCGCGCAAGTACGATCAGGGATTAGTTTAGTTAATGAAATTGTATTAAATTGTATAAATTATATTAATAAAGTTAGTTATTTATATACCGTTTCCGCTGTTGCTTGCATTTGCGTGAATGTTGTACCAATCTGTTATTTCGTCCAGGCCCCCTGTGGCCGGGTTATGACATTTTAAGCACTCAGTTGCTTTAGGATACTCATGAGGAGTTCCACTTATATTCAATTCAATCATATAACAAACATAACGTATTCAGAATTGAATCTATTTACTTCGATCATAACGTTCTCGAGAACTTACGTTACAAGATTTTGACACATTAAATCCTTCATTGGGTATTTTCATGTAAACTTTCAGTGTCAAGTAAATCATGATATTTATTAGACGCATTTCAGTTCTCTCTTTGCAGTACCAGACTAATAACATGATGAAAAATCATTGTATCCACCACTGGAGAATGCGTCTCCTCATAATCAATTATGGGTCTTTGCGAAATTCTTGTGCCACCAATTTTACCTTATATCATTTTCTTTTCAAATGTTGATTCGCATAAAAGACCTTTTCGTATCTATATGTTTTACAACTTTTGTTGTATGGACTAGTGGTCCAAAACTTTTCTTTTCAATAGAGAATTCAACTCTGCCATATTTGCGTCTTTCCATTTTGGCCAATCATTTCTTTGTATTCATTCATAGGCAGATCTTAAATTTTGATCCTCATTTCAAGCGCTACATTACATAAAATTTATAACGACGTCGATTTTATTTTTGATTCCATACATTTTGTAGACATGATATTGTATAACGAGATCTCTTTATTTTCAGGTACCTGAGGTTCTTCTGGAACCATCATGTCTAATGTCTCTTCAGGAGACATTTTTACTATAACCTCGACTTGACCATCTTTCTTACTTGCTCCAATTTCTCGAGGATTTTTATTCTTTGGAATCGACTAGTCTACCACGCTTTAGGCGTGCAGTAGGCTTATTACCAATATACGATTGTCCTTCCTGGACACTCATCTTAAATGGAGCATTAGCAGTTGGTATACGTGACTTGATTAGCTATTCATCATATTTAGGTTAGTTAATGCGTCTGGTAACTAATTCGCTAATCTTTGTGAATGAATTATCCTTTGAACTTCTGGTTCACATTGTTTAGTATGAGGATCAATGATATTTCATTCTAACTCATTTCTATTACCAATTGCCTTTTATCTCCCCCTGATGTTGGGAATGTTAATCCATTGAGATGGATATCAATTAACTGAGATGTAAACAAATCTTTTGTTGAAGGCTTTATAAATCATCATATATTCCCAATCACCTTTTAATGTCCCATCTCTATGCGTCGTGGTGGATCAATTTCAATATATGTCGCACAACAAAAATCTTAGATGGGCAATATTTGGTTCTTGACCAAAAACCAACTATAATGGGGAGAAACTATTACCATGTATTGGCTTGATGTGAATAAATGTTACTGCATGTAAAATCAAATGTAAACATGAACTTTTGTTTTCATGATCATTGACATTGCAATCAATAGTAGACGTTTTAGTGATCATCTCAATGAAAGCAATATATGCATGAACATAAGCTATATGAAGTTCACCACTTATTCCAATGATCGCTATTATCTTGGGAATTGATTAAATATGCCAATCTAGAATAATATGCTTGCTATCTTATTAGCCAAGCCATAATCAAGCAAACTTCAGGTTGCAAACTTGATAACCATTTAGACGATGCATCGATTATAAATACTAAATGGTATCACGTTAGGATGTATCCTTTAATCACTTCCAGAACATTTAAGATACTTACCTTACTTTATATGGCAAATTTATAATTTCCCTTGAGAGCAAACATTACATGCTACTTATCAGCTTGAAGAATTTTCTAGTTCTTTGTTATGTTCACATCATCATTGACCCGGTGTGGTCTAACCGGTCATGCCAATAATTATCATGATCCATAAACTTCTGGTTTATGATCGTAATGAATCTCTTGCACTTGTATGTTATGTGCACTTATGTTTGTATAATACAAATAGAGAACACGAGAGAACAGTGTATTCTCATTCAAACTATCAAGTTATATCACTTTTTCGTTTACTTTGTTCTCATATAACTATTTTCAAATTTTGCCACTTGTTGCGGCCATTCTTATTAACATGACCATCATTTCGTGTCTGATATTCGATCTCATTATTAACTTGGCTATTATTCTAATCTTTGATGATTGATCACATTATGACCATTATTGCAATTTTCTTAATTATCTCCATGATCATGACAATTTCAATTATTGTTATACAATCGCATTCACTTCAAGAAATGAAATAAAGCCAACCAAGCATTATTATTTTCTTGGACATAAGAATATAAAGTCATTTCAAACTTTTCATACCCTTTTAATGGTATTGCTACTTTAGGAGCGTATTTGAGGTATGACAAGTAAAATTCGTTCTATCCAATTTTCCTATATAAAATTGAGAAATAATTATATTTTCTCAATTACCATGATCATGAACTTTACACAGATCATTATATCATCACATTCACTTCAGGGAATGGATTATAACCACAAAACTTTCATGTTGGAATCATTACAACTTCCTTAGTTATGTACATGATCTTTAACCTTTATACCGATCATTTTTCATCACATTCACTTCAGGGAATGGATGAGAACTACACCATCTTTCTTGGTGGTCGTTTCAAACCTCATATATTCTTTAATAATCTTGCTTCTTCAAGAGCATATTTTAAGGTTTGATAAATGGATATTGTTTTATTCAACCTATTCTTATAAATAATCTTCTCATCACATGATATAAATCGAGAAGTAGTTGTATAACCAAGTCGTTATCCATCGGTCTAAAACCGTACAAGCTTTTCCATAGATTTATAATAAGCTTTGGAGAGTTTGACACTTTGAGTGTCATATTATAAATAAATCTTGATCACAATTCAATCATATAACTTGTGACAATATACCATAATGTTCTCTTTGATTTTCACTTTCCTTTAACATAGTAATATTCATCATTTGGATGCAAGTGGGAAATAAAACAAAATCAAAATCCCAATATACTCATACTTACTACATCCTTCGAAATAATTATATAAAAATCTTTATTGGTTTAGGGAAAAAGATTTTATTATTTGAAGTATAAAACCACCCTGAAATGAAATAAGAAATACCAGTCAATTTCATATCTATATTATTAGACAAAAAATAACCAATATTTTAAAGATATTTTTTCAAGATTAGACATTATAAGTATCATATGAATTCAATATCGTGAAAATAAAATACCTTTTGATGTAATCAACGTAAAAGCTTAAATTCTATCATAACTCCTCTTTTATACTTCTTTTCTATGGTTGTAACGAAACACGAAACGACAACCAAAGTTCTCCAAATAAATAAAGCACAAACCCAAATATCTCATATCATTAAAACAAAGGGAGTTTAAATAATATAATTGGTCATAATACAAATGTTCAGAAGATTTTATAAAATGGTAACCTATTTTAGTGTAAATTCATCATGTCTTTGTCACACCAAAATCATACTTATATAATCAATGAAATGACAAGAACGTTATTTTTTAAGTTACATTTCTTATGTAGTAAATTATGACATATAAATTAAAATCTTGTATGAAAAGTAAGATAATTTTACATTTATGCATATTTGGAGATGGAATAGAATACAAAATTAATACAACTTTTTCAAATAATCAACCTTTTCAACCTCTATCAACGTTTTTGTTAAATTTCTTATTTGATACTAATGACATTTTTTAACAAATTAAAATCTTATATCGAAAGTAATAACCATAAAGAAATAATAAATATAAGCCTCAATTTAATCAAGATTGTATGAGTTACTACTATATGGCTTATGTTCTCTCTATAAAAAAACATCAATGAATAATGAATCTTAACATAACCCAAAATTGTAGAAATTACAATATGGATTTTGTATGAGATAATGAATTAATTGAACCATATAAACTTACCATCGATAAGATGATCCAACCCAAAAGCAACTCGTGCTGATAACGTGTTGTGTAACAATGGCCTATTAACAACTAACATATAAAATATGTAGATATGAGAAGATGGATTAGAGAGAATAGATCATATAATAATTTTTTCTTATTGATGTCCATAGATGAGATACAAATGCCACTATTTATAGGGCATATACATTAATACTAAACTAATGGGGAGGTGAGAGTTATGTATGTGGAAAGTCACCATAATGATGTATTTATAACAGCAAAGACATTTATTTTGGAATAATTTTAACAAATAGCATTGACCTAATATTATCGCTAATAATGTGATTTTTAATGCCCACCAAACCTATAACAACACGAGCGTCCCGCAACGGATGTACGTCGCGTTTCGCACAACAGCCGCACCCGCGGCGAAGCGCGGGAACTAATACCTAGTTTCCTTATAATGCAGCTCAAAATAATAATAATAAAAAACTATTCCTAAAATACTTTAACCTTGACCAGAAACCAATTAAACTGGAATAAAAATCTGATTTTCTAGGCACTAGATCTTACCTTAATTCACTTCATCTTCATTCCCTGCAATCTAAAAACATAGATCTTCAAAAAAAAAACAAAAAAACAAAGCACAACTCATCAATACACAGATCTATAAAACAAAGAACACTTCTCTAATGTTGTCTTCATCAATTGAGTAGGAATTCAACAAGATTTTTCTCAATCCAAACCACAATCGATTCCAATCACTATATACAATTAAGGATTAAATTCCAATTAAAACCAAAAAAAAAAAAAAAACATAACCCATCATCATCATCAACAAAACATAAACCTTAACCTTAAACTAACAACGCACACCCAACACAGATCCAGTCTTGACCTCAATCGCCACACCACAATTAACCCCACTCTCTACTCTATGATTAAATATCTTCAAAACCCTAACCCTACCCACCAACTTCATCCGAGTCTCTATCTCCATCGTCTCTGCTTCCCTACCCAATGCATCCGTCGTCGCCACCGTCGTTGCCGCCGTGAACGGCGGCGGTCTCGCCGGAACAGGAAACGACTGGACGGCGAACTTGGCAGACATGTGTTGTGTACGGCCGCCGTCGATTGTGCCGGCGGGGATGAATATAAAGCCGACGGGTGAGTTGGAGTAAGCTAGTTGGAGAGAGCTGTCGTAGTGTGTGAAGGAGTCACGGTTAGGGTTTGTAACGGAGACGAACTGGAAGAAGGTGAAGTTAACGGTGCCGTTAGAGAGGGAGAAGGTTGGGAACTGTACGGAGTCGACGGCGATCTTGGGGTTCTTGGGTTTGAAGAGGAGGAAGTAGGTTATTATTATGGCGATGGCGATTATTATTAGGAAGAGTGTGGCGACTATGCATGAAGCTAGATTTGTACGACCTCGTTTGGATCTAGGGGGTTGGTGGTGGTGATGGTGGTGAGGGTCATACATGGTTTGAGGAATATTATTATTATTAATCTTAAACTAGTTTGGTTGAACTAGAGTGAGTGATGTAGAAGATGATGATGATATGAATGGGGAAAGAGGGTTAAGACAGTGGGGGAGAGTGTTTTTGTCTTCACACCCTTTTTATCTTTTTGTTCAATTTTTGGTTTTTTTTATTTTTATGCTTTTCGTGAATTATTTTGTGACTATTATTTTGATTTTTAAATACACCCATTTTTATATTCGAAGACACTTGAACTCTCAACTCTCTTTTGAAACAGGAACACTTTTCCTAACCTCTTTGATTTGATAACAAAATAAGTAAAGAAGTGTTGAATGAATTATATACGTGGGAGACCGGAGAGTCAAGAGTGATGGTTAATATATTCCAAAAGGTTTTAAAATAATTTATAGAAAAAAAATGGTATTATGGTTAAGTATAGTATGATTGCATTTCAAGTTACTTGATGTTTAAGGTTGGGCAATAAACCAAATCAAAGATTAAGTTTAGTTAACTTAATATGGATATTTTTTTTTACTAAGATGTATAAAACTTTGTTCCTTAAAAGGTAAAATGGTATGAGTGTGAACTAAGATGGATTTTGGTTAATCTCTAAGATGATATATCATTTCCCATTGTAAAATGTTTATGTGACGTTATAGTATTTTTGTTGATATTTGACCACCGCCTTTGCGTGACAATCATATCTTCGATCTTATCTTAATAAGGTTGAGTTTTGGTTATTGTGTGCCTCAGATCATATCCATACAAAAATTTATCGATGCTACATGAAAAATTAAAGAATGGGTAGGCGTTAGCAATAGATAGACATAATGGTGGTATACGGTTGAGGCTAAAAACAAGTACTACCATATGCTGCGAGTGATAGCCATCAATTGTAAATCTTGATTAGTTTTTGTGGAAGTATTCAACCACGATGATGTTTTGATAGGAAAAGAGTTAACAATATGACATTCCTATCTCATTACAAGAATCATCCATCTAATTATTTCAATGAAAGCTCTCTTTACCTTTCTATTATATGTTACTTATTATATGTTATTAGTTTAATGTGTACCTATATTGTGTTTTATGACTGGGATTATATTTTGTTTAGTCTTGTTAACAACCATACCAAAAAATCTAGCGGAATAAAAATGTGATGAATGAAAAAGAGTTTAGATCATTCAAAACTTTTATAATGTAAAAACACAGAAAAATTGTCACTTGATATGATTCGATAAACATCAATTACACTTTTTTAATAAGAAAATGTGCTTTGTTTGTTTAAAACTAGAAGTAAGTGATCTTAGGTTGTCCGTTGTGGGCTGCTAGCGAGCACACGCGAACAGCCCGGTGCTCATCCTCAGCCACAACAGCCTTACGCGAGCACACGCGATCAGCCCTGGCGCGAGCACACGCGACGGTGCTTGCCTGCATTAACGGGAGAAAATAGCCTTTGGTCGCTCGCGAACAGGCCTGTGACTCACCCCTATCCACAACGGCATCAAGTGACTGGGTTACTTGAGAGAGAAGTCAGTGGCTCACGGCTGCTCGCTCGGGCCCATAAAGGACGATCTTAGTATTCCTACCTTTTCTTAGTGACTTGATGTGAATATACCAAAGCAATTTAATAAATGGGTGTGTGGATGTTTCATTAAACTCATTACTCGAACTTGAAGCTAAAGCAGCAAATCCCTTTTTGTGAGTATAACTATAATTTTTATTATTAAAAGTTAAAACACATGAATAATCGTTTAAGTTATTATTTATAAATACGAAATCAACTTTGGTCTAGCGATATCATAGTGTGTCGATGTCAAGGTTCGAGTCCTGTGATAGACAATAGTGTATATAGATTAGATTGTCATTAAAAAAATAACAAATAGTAAGATAATTGTAGCTTGTAGTTAATCACATTATATAAGTGATAATCTGATTTCAAATGAAATATGGATAATGATTTTCTAATGTCTTGGTTTGAATCCTAATATCTTTGAAATCATGGTTTATATCAGTTTTGCATAGTGTATTGATAACGAGTTTCTAATGTTGTGCTTTTAATGTTTGATGCCAATTATATGTATATATCAATGTAATGAATTAAGTGTTTTACTTTTCGTTTCCCGAGTGCGCAAAAAAGTTAGATATCACGTGATATTTTGCTTCGTGTTATATTTTAAATTAGAGTTAATAGCTAAAATCGTACATGAGGTTTGGCCAGATTTGCCAGTTCCATCCAAAACAATTTTTTTTTTTTGCAACTGAATCCTTAAGGTTTACTATTTCTTTCCAGTATCATCCAATTTACTAACTCCGTCTAATTTTAATGTTAAATCAGGGATATTAAGCTAAAGCTCATTGGCAATGAAAGAACTTATGTATTTTTAAGAGTTTTGATGTTGTGACTTATAGATCAAATGTCATAATTGTTGAACTTATCTGTGTTAAATGCATAACATGATTAGACGGATATAACAATCTATATAGACGAGCACAGTTAAGATGTTATTTTATTGATAGTGATTGGACGATTACAATATACTCGAATACAAGGTGTTATGATGTTTCGACTGTAATCTATATTTTACAACTATCACATAATTCTTTAGGTGTTTGTGTGTGTAAAACATAATGAATCATTCTCCTCAGTGAGAATGGGTATTTATAGGCTTCTAAGCCGTCTTGTGATTGGTCGATTTGAGAATGACAGTTGTCATGCGTGTCACACCCCGACAGCGCACAGCAGAATGCAAGTCATGAGGTAACGGAAGTTGTTACCATAAAGTTTAGCAAATCACTTGTGAGTACGTATGGACATCTTGCAACCACCCTCTAGCTCAACACATTTAGGTTTCCGGTTTTAAGAAAGTTTGAAAATATGTCATAGCCAAGATGGAGCGATAATACATAATCAGTGTTTTACAATTTATTAAAAATAAAAACATAGATTTCATAGTTTAAGGTCCCAACATCATGTCCATTCGTAGTGCCTGCTAAACCCACTCTCTATACACCTAAGCATCAGTACCTGAAAAACATGCTTAAAAACAGCAACATTATGTTGGCGAGTTCATGGGTTTAAAAGCAATAATAATAAACTTTCAAGTTTAACGAAAATGTATGATCAATTACTACTAGACAAGAACCAAGTAGACTAGCTAAGTACTACAAGTATGATGTATCCTAAGGCTCCTAATCAAACCATAACTTTTGTTCCCGTGGTGACCTCTAGACCAAGAGGAGCTTTTTGGAGCTTACGTTCTTTTTCATTAACAGCCCAAGTACAGTCTGGCCATGAAAAAGGGGGCGACAACCCAATAGATCTACAACATAAACAACGGCTCTAGGCCAAGAGTTAATGATTAAGAAGTGCAGGGAGTGCGTCAACCCGAAGGGACACTGGTGTCACGCTAAACGAAATCACTGGGGCACCGACCTAAGGCCATCAAGCGTTCTACCTTTCTAGTTCTAACTAATCATACAAGCATGTTAATCCCCCGATTTACAAAACGTTCAAAAACATTTAAAGAAAAGGGGCTGTGAACTCACCTTAATACAACAATTACAATGTCTTCAAATCTGTGCCACACTCTTTTACCAACTAGCACTAAATATATTTATAGGGCTGTTTAGCAATTAATCTAAGTCAAATCAAGCATTTCACCAAACTTTTATTATTTAGTTTATCCATATATTCCTTAACTGTTTATTCTCCGCCCATTTGGCCCATTGGTGACTAGATGTTTGATTAAACTTTAGATTTCGTGTGTTCATATACAGCAATCCATCATTCATTTTCTTGAGTCTTTTCCAAATATTCAATCATTTACATATCATTTTGTGTCAATATTCAATAATTTAATATAATCTCATTAGCAATATCCTTTAACACATAGTCATATAACACAATCACACATATTCGAGCAATATTCATGTTAAGTAAACGTTTGATATCTCAATTTAACTTATGTTCAATTTATAGGTTCTAGTTAATCCTTAGAGTATCCATGCAACCTAACAAATAAATCTAATTTGGTGTTCCAGATTCATCAATGAGTTATGACTATTTTATGCCTCAAAACTCGCATTTCGGCGATTTTCACGACATAGTTTTGCACTGTAAGCTAGTGTTCGTTTTTAAGATAAACATTTTATGTACTCTAAATAATGTCTTTTATAGTCATTTGGACCTCCATCAAGCTGTTTTACATCTGACCTGAATTTGGGTGTCCTAATGGATATAAATTGTCGAAAACTTACATTTTTGTGCATTTTTCATAACTATCCATAGGGTTCTAACCAAGGAACTTCATATTCACTTTATTATACTTGTTTTCACATCAATATAACTTACATAGACCTGGTCTAAATCAGTTTTATTATTAGTGAATCTCAGGTTCGTATTTTGGCGTTTTAAGCTAAAATACGCGTCCTGATCGTACATGCAAGGTCTCCCAAGCATATAATTCCTTCCCAAATTTGTTTTGCACTATATTGGGTGTATGAAAACCCTTAAAACTTACTTAAAATCAGATTCATAAAAACCTACTCAACAAATTCATTTTACACACAAACTATCCACTTTTTAGCTACTAGTCATTAACTAGAACCCACCAATAATCATTAATCACCTATTACTTGAATCCTAACATGATTTTAATCCCAATTAATATTTTACATTAGATCTGTATTAAAACATAAATAGATCATTCATGCAACCATATTTCCATCAAAACAATCAACACTCATGTTCATATTCATCATCTAAACCCCATTTTAACTATCAAACTTAAAAACCCATTAACTTAGTTGACTAAATAGTCAAAATAACAATAATAATCAGATCTAAACTCATTAAAAATCACCTTTCATGTATCATCAATCACATAATCTAAGCATCTATCAAGCAACACAAGCAATCATACATACATATGCATATATATGACACATACACACAAACTTTTCACTCATTTTTCCATCTTCATTGTTTATTTTATGAAATCTTTTAACAAAACCCGTTTTGTTTGGTGAAAGACTTGAAAAATCAAAATCAAAACAGAAATCTAATAAATTTTTCATAAAGATTCTCACCTTTGAAGATCATATGATAAAAAGATGGGTTTTGATGCTTTCTACACTTTCTTTCTTTAAAATCTTGTGTTTTCTTGAAAGATTGCTACTCCAAATCATAAAACAAGGTTAAAACAACAAGGATCCAGCCATGAATCTTGATGTATAGTGTTTAAAACAAGAGAATAAGAGGGAGAAAGAGAGAGGTACGGTTGGGATGATGAAGGGAATGGACGGTTTGATGTGAAAATGTGAATTATAAATGAGAAATCGTGTATTTAAAGACCCTAGGCATGTACGTGTGATTGGTTCTTGTGGGTGGTGCACATGCAATATGCAGTTATTTGTCTTCTAATTTCGAAAATGGGGAGGGTGGGTATAAGGGTTGGGTGATAATTTATAAATATTGGGTATTTTAGGGGTATACAAATTATAAAAATTCACCATAAACTAATTTGTTTCTACCCAATAAATTATGAATCACTATTACCCACTAAATCCTATAAATTTTAGTGCCTAACCAATATATTAGGTGTTCGACGCTTCACTAGTTCGAAAATGCCGGCTAAAAGCGCACATACGCGTTATACCGAGCATTGCGCGACAAAAACCTCAAATCAGCGTTTTTATATGTTTCGACTAAATTTTCACCTATAGAATATTATTTTATGCTATTCTAATTAATTCATGGGTTTCCTCAGTGTTTCGGGGGTCGAACACACGTTAAAACGACAAAACACGCAAGTATTCGCCAATTGCGACACGAAAACTACCAACTATAGTTATTTTTATTTTAGCTAATATTTTCACTCTTAAAAATATTACTACATGCTAAGCTAAGTATTATGGGTCAAAAATAGACTTCTTAAGGTTAATCGGGTCGTCACTAACGTCCGGTATGGGTATTTTATCGCCCCGCGATACGATAAATCTTAAAATTATCAATAAAACCTTTGTAATACTCTAGATTTCCCTAATGCTTTCCCATGACTCTAATTATCACAAATTAAATCCAATACGCGTTTAGATATTTAATGTCTCAGGTTTAATACCTTAATGCGGATAATGTCCTAAAAAGCCGGATGTCACAATGCGCGGGTCCCACACGTTTGTCAACCGTTGGAGCTTAGGCGCTATCTTCCTGTGATAGGTCCACGTGTCTTGCAATCGTCCTTTCTGTCAATTCCTTGTACCTCGTACCTGCAGGCGATCATGGAGTAGGGAATAATGACCTCTGATTGGCTGCATGTCCATTTCCTTATCGGATTACAGCTAGCCTGTACTGCTGAACGTACGCAGGCTTCTAAAAGCTTTGGTCACGGGTACATATCTCTTCAGTAAACTAAGTCATGGAATCACACGAAAATGTATTGAAATTACATAGTAATGTAATCTATTGGTTCTGAAAGAGAGGGGGATGGATTTTGTGTTACACGAGGATGTCATGGAAAGCACATAGACACGTGATATATGCCTCAAATCCATTTTTATTATGGGTTACATGACTAATTTGTACTTGAAACCAAATAGTCGTGTTTGATTTACGGAAGAATATATCTTGTTTGTACATATTTTACTTTAGCCTTAGACGCTAGACGTGTTATATATTCATTTAACTTTGCTAATGTGTCCAATGTATATTTGTACTGCATCTATGATGTTAAAGAAAAAAACAAGTAGCCTAAAAAAGTGGAATAAGCTGTGGTAGACTTGTAGCTTCTTAAATTGCAATAATTATCTACAATCTTTCTTCTAGACCAGTTGTGACCACAATTTGCTATTTACTCTTGAATCGTAAATAACGAACTGAACATCAACTAGTAAGTTCGTTCTACCGCAAGCTTGATATATACGTTTGAAAAAAAATATTCAAAGATCAACAAGTAAATATTCAAACTAAAATAATTAAATATTATTATATAAAGTTCTTATAAAATCCACGTGTTACTAGAAGGAATATACAATCAAATTAACTACCGGTGAACATTGATGTGCGCGGGTACATTGCAAATATCGAACGGACTAATTTAGGGGTCATATGATGCGTTAACCATATGAAAAAACGCGTTTTACATATCCGATTTTAACTCAATAGCATTTCGGCTGAATCAAAATGTAAAGTAATCAAAGTCACAACATACGATCATAACGTATCTATATGTGACTCATTCATAGGAAACACAAAACAAATCATAATGTGTTCGTTACGTGCGTTGGCACGATGTCATTAACATGTTTAAGCTCATGAAGAAACACATAAAGATGTGGCACGATTAAACGAAATGTATTAAGTTTTGACGAATTAGCTACCCGATTCAACCTTATAGTGACACGTAAACGTGATATACGTTAAAAACACAAGAAAAAAAATAGGAAAGTAAAAATGAAAAAACCAAGGGGTAAAAGTGAAAAGTTAAAAACTTACGATAGATAATTTGTCTAAAAGTATTGAAGAAAAAATTTGTTAACAAAATAGAGGAGTAAGTGAAAATATCAAAGCATATGGGGGACTAGTAATGTTAGGGGAAAACCCCACCGACATTACTTTTTAAGAGTATAAATATAATTAAAATGATCACATAATATATCAAATTAAATTTTAATGATGTAATATACTAATATATTTAAGATATATGTTAAAATTAGTTTTAAATAGAACTCTAAAATGTACTAACTATTTATTGAAAAGAATTAAAATGATATACTGTTATAATTAGTTTAGTTGATATAAATTACGTAATAGAATTTTCACTTTTTTATTAAAATAAATCCTTAAGGCTATGTGTTCAACAGGGTGAAAAATGACAAAACTGCTGCCATGTAAACATTATGTAGACCGAGTGATTTCACTTTTTACTACACGGTGTTATACTAATGAGAAATGTGAGTCTTAAATTGAACAATGGAATAACAGTGAAGTCGCGGAAAATCATTTGTGAGTGAAGTTGGGTGAAACCAAACGAGTGTGATAGGTTTCGCATTCTAAGGGAGGCAACACCTCTTTCATCCTACATGTGTAACGGTGTTTACGCCTTCACCTTGCCTAACACATAGACTTTCGGCACCTAAAAAGTTCAGCTCACAACAAATAGGCCAGACCATAAGCCCCTTAAATAATACCTGGTGTAAGTTTTGTTTTTTCAAATTTGAACTAAACCCGAGCTACCCGTTAACCCAGGTAACAAGAGGGCAGGCACTTGTTTACATGTACATGCATCTACTTATGCATTTCCATTTCTTCTACAAAACAACCAACTCAAATATTATTATTCCCGTCTCACTCGTTCATTGCCGTTACAATTTCGTTTGATCTTTTCTTCCGTCTTTCTCTCTCTCTCTCTTACTGTACGTAAATCGATCGCCAAACCCTAATCCTACCTATTAATCGACGATCGTTATATTATTATTATTGAAATCAACTTTTTATGCAGAGAGATGGAGACGCTGATTGATCTGGTGAACAGACTACAGAAAGCATGCACAGCACTAGGCGACTTCGGTGAAGAAACCTCCTCTCTTCCTACTCTTTGGGACGCCTTGCCTACTATCGCCGTCGTTGGCGGTCAGGTATCTATATATATATATCTATATCATTCATGCAAATTCTATAATATTTTGTTCTTACTTTTATGTTGTAATTGTACGTGTATGGTTAAAACAATCAAGCTGTTAACATATTATGTTTGTATAATACAACTAATTGTACTGTAAGCTTTAGGTATGAAGTTATGTTTGTGTGTATAACCGTTAGCTGTTAACATAAATCATTTGATTAAGAAGTGTTGGAAGCTGAACAAAGAGAATTCTTTAACTTTCACATAAAAAAAAACTAGGGGTATTGGATTTTACTAATCCAAACTTTCACCCATTGGCCGGCAATAATCTGTACTTCAAAAATTCCCAACAATGATCCAAACTTTCACCCATTGGCCAGCGTGAGCATACCACGTCATCATCCACTAACTGAGTTAGTTCTCAGTTAACAACGGTTCATTATCGGCCAATACGTTGAAAGTTGGGATCGTTGTTGGGAATTTTTGAAGTACAGATTATTACCGACCAATGGGTGAAAATTTGGATTGTTAAACTCTAATACCCCAAAAAGCGATCATGAATATGAAGATGCAACGCTTGATTGGATGTGTGTAGTTTAACAAATGCCTCCTTAAAATTAAATAAAAACAATTACTTTTATGGAAAGACATATTTGCAGGAATGGTCCATTCCATTATTAACTGTCCATGTGATGTAAGTATGTAACTAGCATGTGTTCTAGAAAGTGTGACTAAGTGTGAGACGCGGCAAGGCTACAAGCAGATCGCTTTCAGGTGAGTGTAGGCGATGGCTGTATATGAGGTACGCCTGTTCACAACAGACGGTCTCATGAATCAATCTGTTGTGCTCTTTTTTTCTGACTACTAGAAGTGTTCTTGCAAAACAAGTGAGGTTCCTAGAAAAGTAAAAGCAACAACATTACTCTTCTCACTTCTCAGATATATGGATATATGAATAGGTGTTTTACGTATGATCTATTTGTCCAGCACAAGTAATAATGCACAACATTTCATGCTAATATAGTAATATACATGTTACACTGTTACTCTACTGGTATAAATCTGATATAAATTTCTCGTTGTTTCTTTTTTCTAACTAGTAGAAGTAGTTTTGCAAAACAACTGCCCCTTGCATAGGTGATGCGTGCCTCATCTCTGCGGACCCTATTGCCTACTTTACGCTTTTTAAAACAAAGATTGTAAATAACTAACATTTTTTTTAACTTAAAAGCTAAAAGGACTCGTTCATTGCTGTATTATTAACTCATTCCAATAACAATGCAAGACATGTAAGTAGTGGATGTGACTAAGTTTTATACTTTCAGATCTGTTGAGTAACTCAAATTTACGAGATAAACTGGTAGCTCCCCAGTTGACGAGACTTATGTTAGATGATAAATGTTTTAAGTGGTTATGTGAACTTAAACTCATCATAATTTCTTTTGCTTTCCACTTCCTATTTATTGTTTTTAGAGCTCTGGAAAATCATCTGTGCTGGAAAGTATTGTAGGGAAGGACTTCTTGCCTCGTGGCTCTGGTAATTGAATATTCAAATTCTTCATTTATAATTTGTAGCATAAATCCTATACTATAATCATGCTTTAGCATTCACATGTGTAATTAACTACAGCAATAAAAACATCTATTTCCAGGGATTGTTACACGACGTCCTCTTGTTCTACAACTTCATAGGGTTGAAGAAGGAAGAGAATATGCAGAGTTTGCTCACCTACCAAGAAAAACGTTCACTGATTTTGGTATGATTAAAGGAATTATGCTTTTGTTTCTCATTTCTAAAAATTAATGTGTTATTTTACTCTATAAGTTGCAAGTTATACTTAATGGCGGCCAGCTCACTGTTTTTTCTTGTGTAGCTGCTGTGAGGAAAGAAATTGCAGATGAGACTGACCGAGAGACGGGTCGTAGTAAACAGATTTCATCTATACCTATATATCTCAGTATTTATTCTCCTAATGGTGAGATATAATTATCTTTTAGGACCATAAAAATATACTTTTTTGCAGCTCTTGGTTACAACAAATTACTAATCTATTTATCATATTCTACAGTTGTAAACTTGACCCTGATTGATCTTCCTGGTCTTACAAAAGTAGCTGTTGGTTAGTTTGCATCATTCATTTTGCTAAATTTGGTAACATTTCTGTAATCAAATCTTATATATTTACTTATATGATCTTTGTAGATGGTCAGTCAGATAGCATTGTGCAAGACATTGAGAATTTGGTACGGTCCTACATTGAGAAGGTATATTGTTTTCAGATTATCCTTAAGACTGCAACGTGAATTCTATGGTGGGATATCATAATTTATGCGTTACGGGTCTTCTTTCTTTGCAGCCTAATTGCATTATTCTAGCAGTTTCTCCTGCTAACCAAGATCTTGCAACATCCGATGCTATCAAAATTTCCCGTGAAGTGGATCCGAAAGGTAATATATTATTACATCATCTCCTTACACATAGACACATGGTTATTATATATTTGTTTCTAAATAATAGTTTATAAAATTTTAGTTTTCAATATACTTAAAATCTTAATACACAGGGGAGAGAACTTTTGGTGTTTTGACAAAGATTGATCTTATGGACCGGGGGTACTGATGCAGTTGATGTAAGCTAGCCTTCACTATACAGTTCATATTTTCTGAATCAAGCATATTGCTCTTCAATACAAATATATTAGGCATTAGGAATTGATTTTTAATAGGTTTAGGCTATAATAATATGACAACTAATCTTTTTAATGTCACTTGCAGTCTTGCACTACAAAATTTTATTCCAATATGAAAGTTTGTTGACTGATAACCGGTTCAAACACAAAACAACAACTCATCATTTAACTTTGAGGCCATTCTTGTGTGTTTTGCAGATATTGGAAGGAAGATCATATAGGCTAAATTTCCCTTGGGTTGGTGTGGTCAACCGATCTCAAGCTGATATTAACAAAAATGTTGACATGATTTCTGCTCGAAAGAGAGAACGAGAATATTTTACTAATTTGCCTGAGTACAGTCATCTTGCTAACAGAATGGGGTCTGAGCATTTAGGAAAACTGCTTTCCAAGGTATATTACGCCTTTTCAGCAGTATTTATGCTTTGTTTTCAAGAGATATACAGTTGTTCACTACATGATTTATCATTTCAGCATTTAGAATCTGTCATTAAGTCACGAATTCCGGGCCTCCAGTCTCTCATTAGCAGAACAATCATTGATCTTGAAACAGAATTAAGCCGTCTCGGAAGGCCCATTGCTGTTGATGCTGGGGTAAGAATGTCCTGTATTCACTTGTTCTTTCTCTATATTCATGATTCCGTCTTTTTATTTTCTGTTTTTCAGGGAAAATTATATATGATTATGGAGATATGTAGAGCGTTTGATCAGACTTTCAAAGAACATCTTGATGGCATGTATGTATTAGAATACTTTAAGCATTTCATGTGGCTTGAGTTTATTCTACTTTTTTTATGAGCTCTAAATAATATGCAGACGACCAGGTGGTGAAAAAGTGTACGATGTATTCGATAATCAACTCCCTGCTGCATTAAGAAGGGTACCATTTGACAAGCAACTTTCAATGGAGCATGTGAGGAAAATAATTACCGAAGCTGATGGATATCAACCTCATTTAATAGCCCCTGAACAAGGCTATCGTCGTCTTATTGAATCTGCTCTAATTACCATCAAACCTCCTGCTGAAGCGGTTGTTGATGCGGTATGCTTGCAAATGTTTTTTTTTTTTTTTGGGGGGGGGGGGGGGGGGGGGGGGGGGGGGACTAATAAGCTTTTTACTTCCTTTATCTTTTGAAATCATTTGCACGTTGTTGCTTTAAAAATACCCGAAGTTGGTACAGGGACTTGAGCAGTAGTGTTTACATGGTCCGTTACGTGATACATGCAGCAATACGGAGAAGACCATTCTGGTTTAAAGTGATGTAGGTATTAGTGTTGTGTCATATCTTGTCTTCCCTAGCCAGGGCAAGGCTGTAAATGTACTCAGTATGAAACAACGTATTAGAAGGCCCACAGGGCCGAAGCCAAGTTAGTATACGTATACAACTAGTGTATAGAGAGATCTGCCAATAGAGGAGAAAGTGGGAGCAGGGAGAGAGGTTTTAAAATGGGGTATAAGGTTCTTGTTTTTAGGGGAAGATGGGCTAAACTAAATGGCCCGAGGGATGGGCCGAGTTCCACTAAACCGGCCCCCATAATAGGTTATCGTCTACACATAACATATGTTTTAGATGAAACAACTTGAAATCTTTTTGTTGTTTTACTTCTTTTTTGGTTTCAGGTTCATGGTATACTGAAGGATTTGGTTCGCAAGTCGATTAAAGAGACTGCAGTGAGTCGAAATGCCCTTTATGTGATAGTGACACCTTAATTGTCTTTTTTTTTTTTTTTTTGTAATGATCTCTATTTTTTAGTTTCACTTGCTGTTGGTGCTAATATGTAGGAGTTGAAACAATATCCTTCACTTAAGGTGGAAGTTATGACTGCAGCTAGTGAATCATTAGATAGAATGAGGATTGAAAGCAAAAGAGCCGCTTTACAGTTAGTCGATATGGAAAGCAGTTACTTAACCATTGACTTCTTTCGAAAGCTTCCACAAGACATTGAGAAGGGCGGGAATCCAACACACTCAATTTTTGATAGATACAATGATGCTTATCTTCGTCGCGTTGGTATGTATTATTGACACAACTTAAAAAGTTTTGTAACAAATATTAAAAACTTTATGTTATTTTCAAAAAAATACAGGATCAATTGTTTTGTCATATGTCCACATGGTGGTTGGAAGTTTAAGACATTCCATCCCCAAATCTGTTGTGTATTGTCAAGTTCGTGAGGCCAAACGTAGCTTACTTGATCGTTTCTTCACCGAGTTGGGGGCAAAAGAGGTAAATTTATGTTTTTATATAGGTTAAATAAAAGCAAAATTGCAATACTTTGTGTTCGTTGTTATAATAGTAATCTGAAATCATTTTATATGCAGGGAAGACAATTGGGTAAATTGTTGGATGAAGATCCAGTGATAACGCAAAGGCGTCAAAACATAGCAAAGCGGCTAGAACTATATCGAGCTGCGCAGACTGAGATAGATACGGTTGTCTGGTCCAAGTAGATTGAGTAGCATCGTACATGTCATTTTTGGATTACTTTTTGTTTACGAAACATGGATCATCTACCATTTATGTTTTTGAAAAGGACAACTTAACATGGATTAGCTACCATTTACATGTTTGAAAAGGACTATTTTATATACGCTTTCGAAAAAAATTATGATATCATATTTATCAAACAAAAATCATGATTAAATATAACTATGTAAAAATATTTAAAATTTCATTTTTATCTGTTATTTAGTTACTAGTATGCAGAACAATCGAATAACCAGAACTGATTTAAACGAGCCAATTGAAATTTGAAAAACCAATGGTTTGTTTATTGTTTTCACAAATACATATTATAGAATATGGTTTCCTAACTTCAATTTTCTTCCTTTTTAAATCGCAAAGCCTATTCTACTAAATGCAAACCCTTGGTTCTTAGGGCTCAACGAGTCACTGTGGATCACCTTCTGCACCCGCTCCAAAAAGCGAACTGCCTCAGGGGCTAGGGATCCAAACGTGTCGAAGGCAAACGGAATGAACACGTGATGATTCTCTAAACATGCTGCCTCATGCTTAGCAACCTTCCTAGCTTCTGACTTCAAAACCTCATGTCCCGGAACGAAGCCACTGTCTCGCAGCCCCACCAATGGAGATAGCGACGCAGCTTGTTGCTCACTTACCCATTATTCAGATGTAACTTGATTTTTATTGTAAAAATAATAATTAAACTCTCTTTTATTTTCTTCTTATTTAAAAGCCAACACACCGTTCAAAAACCAATAATCAATTTAACCAAAACCGAGTAGATATGATTTTTGTTAATAACCAAAATATTTTGTTTAAAGAATAACAAAATCGAACCAACTCACACTCTATCAAACTATTCCTTTTGGGAAATACAAAATGTGCAAAAGCCAACAAACTCTGTTGTGACCCTTAACCTTAAATAATCTCTAGTGTCCCCCTTTTAACCCACTTTTACGCAATACCCAATTATCATCCCAACAAAACATGAACACTTTTTGCTTCAATACCCCACAATGCAAAACAAGAAAACTATGTATGTCACAAAAAAATGTTAAATTTTTTTAGGCTATACAGGGTGCGCCATGATCATCGTGAACACTGCCTCGCGGTCACCGCGATGGCCAAATGTATCGTTGGTTCAAAACATTGGTGCTTTGGTCTGAAGAGGAGGAAATTGCGCTAACAATTGCGTATAACAACGTACATGAAAAGAAAATACGGGCTCCTCCCCTCGGGGCAGTCGGGCTCCACATTGGGCTGACGTTTAAGCTGAGTTTAGTGTCCTAGTTAGGGGACAAGACGCACTTGTGATTCAGTCTCGTACAAGTGGTCAGATCTCAAAGTGCGAAACTTTTGAAAAATGTTTTAAAAAATCAAGGATGAGGTCGGGGAAGGGCCCAAGGCTGTAACACATTCGAAGACATGGTTATAGCCCTTGCTCAAATCGTGTATGTTTATTAGGTCGACCAAGATTTTGAACATGTTTTGACGTGACAGATGTAAAAGGCCAAAATTCCGTTAGTGTGATGACCACCACACCCACCCTTATAACAAAATTATATCCTTTTTTATGTATATTTAACTTACGACTTATTTGAGCCCACCCTAATTATATCCTTTTTATAACACTTTTATTATATATTGAAAAACTATATATACACACACAATCATACAACTATATATCACAAGTTTTATCTAAGGTATGTAAGTAACATTCAAGAGCTCCAAAAGAAAAGGAGGGAAAATTACAATGTAATTAACTGGTGATGATGATTACCCACCTCCCTCAACATCCACCAACCAGAAAACCTTCAAATCTAAGAAATCTTTTGAAAACAGCATCATAAACTTCTTACCCACTCATTCATTCCTACCTATCTCTATTCTTGCCTCTTTTGTGCTAGTGCTTCCCTTTTGGTTTGAGATGATTTCGGGTTCCCGGTTCGGGGTTTTCGCTGTTTTCGTGTCGTTTGTGGCGGTTTCGGTGGTGCTAGGTGATCAATGCAATGAAGACATCAATGGAATTCTTCCTCTTCCATATGCTAATATGACACATATGGTGTGTAAACCAATATGGAACTCGTATGTTATTCGGGTAAGTGTTGTTTCATTTACTAGAAGTACCATAGTTTAAAATATGTGTAACTTAAATAAATTGACGCGATTTTATTAAAAAAAAAAACAGTTCTCTCAAAGCAAGGACAATGTTGTGACAATTGTACTATCAACAACATATACAAGTGGATACGTTGCAATGGGGTTCTCAAGGGATGGTATGATGCTAAACTCGAGTGCTATGGTTGGCTGGATTACCCGAAAGGGTACTCCAGTAATTAAACAATACTATGCTGAGGGCTTTAGTCCCTCGCAAGTAAAACATGACAAGGGTGAGTTACCCTTGACAAGTATTCCTCCTTTTGTCACGGTTTATGGTGGTAATATTCACTTGGCATATCAACTTAAGTACCCGAGTCGGCTTAAAACTCAACCCATCTTATTGGCTTTCTCGAGCAAGTACCCGGAGCACCACCTTTTATCGGTTCACGACGACAAGACTACTATCCACTTGGATTTCTCCCAAGGTTCGTTTATCGCATCGATTATTTCGATCTTGACCTTTTGGCACTAGTTTTGTAACTTTGTTGACCTTACCTTATCTTTTGCTATTGTTGGGATTAACTGAGTATGATGATGATGATGATTTGTACTTTGTTAACCTTAAAAGACAAATCTTTGACTTTTTGACTTTTATGCCTTCAGGTTCTTCAGGATCAAATTCTAATTCAGTAACCCCCTCTAACAATCTCCACCGTTCAAAAACGACCCATGGAGCATTGGGCTTACTCGGGTGGGGCATAATTTTACCATATGGGGCTATTGTTGCTAGATACTTCAAGCACAAGGAACCCTTATGGTATTATTTGCACGTCGGCTTTCAGTTTGTCGGGTTCATTTTTGCAGTTGCGGCAGGATTTGTCGGATTAAACATGTACAACAAGTTTAATTTCCATGCACCAGCACACAAAGGTTTAGGGATAACCGCCATCGTGCTTAGTGTTCTCCAGGTACAAAAAAAACACACATTTACATGTTTGACTTTTAAGGTCAAACAGACTAAAATTCAATTCCAAATTCATCACATAATTCTAAAAATTAAAGAAAATTTTTGAAGGGTTTAATAATTAACTACAAACTATACATATAAAACAATTTCTATGTTGAAAGTATGAAAATTTCCAAAATCTTGATTGAATTGAATAAGAAAGGTTTGACTTCAAAAGTCAAAGATGTAGCATTATGCCATTAGTTATGAATACCATCATTTCTTAAACTTGTCTTGTATTTCAGATTATGGCATTCTTTATAAGACCTGAAAAGGACAGTAAGCACAGAAGGTACTGGAATTGGTACCATCATTATGTTGGAAGAATTGCTCTATTTTTCGGATGTCTAAATATATTACTAGGAATACAACTAGCAGATGCAGGGAGTTCCTGGAAGATCGGTTATGGGTTCGTTATTGCTTCGGTCATACTTACTTCTATTGTCCTAGAAGTTTTTAAGCTGAAAACACCTAACAAGTTTCCTCCTAATCCATCACTCCCATTGGATCCTGTCCACTAGACTTGGTTACAATCTGTGCACAAATGTCTTGATAAACGGCGAATCTAAAAGTATATTCGGTTACAAACAGAAAGTTTGAGACAAGAAGAAGTGGATTAGAAGATGATAACGTTTGATATCAAGATGGCATAAGCCTTTTTGTTAAAGATTGTTGAAGAAAAGAGTTTTGTACAGATAGACAGAAGATTGGTATTGGTTGGATTCATGTTGTATTTGATATTTTGATGTTATCAGGTGTACCCTGTGAGGATGTGATATACTTGTTTTTTGAGTGATTGAAAGTAATTTTTTTTTCTTGTGTCAAAGGTGTTTTTAAATGTACAAGTTATGAAATTTTGAGTTACCTAAATGTCACTTTTAGCATTTTAAATTTTAATTTAAAAATTGGAAGAGGTTAAGAAAAACACGAATAATTTATAGTTATAGCATTAATTTTAATAAAAAAAAGTCATACACTTTTTTATAGTTTTAAATACATTTAATATGATTTAACTTTCTGCAACATCCAACAAAACTCTAAGAGGGGGGGGGGGGGGGCGCTATCAGAAAAGGTCACGGGTACCCCGCTACCAGTACGGTAACACCGCCGCTACAAGTACTGAAAGGGGACCCGTGAACCAAATACGAGTTCTTTTACTGTGCTTATTCTAGAGGAGAGAGAGAGTGGGAAATGTATTATTAAAAAAAATGAGTGGTATAGGTTAGTTTTAGAGGAGAGAGTGTGGGAAATGTATTATTAATATTATTATTACGATATGTGTGAAAATAATTAATTATTGGGTAAAGAACTAGTGGAGGCTGCCTCTAAAAAACTATTTCAGTAAAGTAAATCAGTGAAGTGATGTGACATTGCTAGATTTGTGTAAATCAGTGAAGTACGGTAACACCGCCGCTACAAGTACTGAAAGGGGACCCGTGAACCAAATACGAGTTCTTTTACTGTGCTTATTCTAGAGGAGAGAGAGAGTGGGAAATGTATTATTAAAAAAAATGAGTGGTATAGGTTAGTTTTAGAGGAGAGAGTGTGGGAAATGTATTATTAATATTATTATTACGATATGTGTGAAAATAATTAATTATTGGGTAAAGAACTAGTGGAGGCTGCCTCTAAAAAACTATTTCAGTAAAGTAAATCAGTGAAGTGATGTGACATTGCTGGATTTGTGTAAATCAGTGAAGTGAAAAATAAATCTAAGAGCACCCCTCCTCCCTAACACCTGGCTACACCCATAGGTGTGGAACCCTAAAACAAAACCTAACAACTTTGTTAACTCATAACGCTATAACAATGAATATACAAGGTTATCAATAATAAAACCACAACAATGAATAATGACAATGAACTTGAAACTATATAACCATGTGAATCCGATTTGACAAACAATTATTTGAACTAGCGGGGTCGGCTCAACATTTTTAAAAGTCTAAAGCAAACTCAAAAATTGGGGCACTTTTTAGTGCCCCTAACATGCGTGAATCATGTTGTGTACTGGGTCATAATAGGTCCGGGCTAATATTTGAGTCATTAACAAACATCATATCCTTAGGCAATTAACAACATTAAAAGATAATTTCGGACTCAACATCATTAGAAATCCAAAGCAACAAGCTTCTAAAATAAAATTTCTAAAGCAAGGATTGTCAAAAAGTATGCACCTTGATCGAACATCAATTGAATAGACAAAAAAAACCTAAGTAGCAACCAAAATTAAAGGTTTGAATAAAATCCAACTATTCAAAAAAACATAAATATCACCACTCCAAACAACTCAAATGTTGTCGCCCTTTGGTCTCCTTAAAGAGTCGCCCTTCTTAGCTATTTTGACACTCTTCATTTTCTACTCTCTATCTCTATATGTATGTGTATATATATATATAGAGAGAGAGAGATAGAGATAGAAAGGGGGTGTATCAATAGCAACACCTTTGATTATATCATCAACAATTGGAGGAGTCAGTTGATAGGATTTCTTTATCTGGGGTTGGGGATAAATGGGTATGGCAACAGGGGGGGTTGGGTGGCTTCTCAGTGAAGAGTATCAAGCTGGCATTGGGCGACATACGGTTCTCTAGAGGTCAAGGTCCACAAGTATGGAATAGTTGGATTCCAAAAAAGGTCTCGATAGTCTCTTGGCGTGCAGCGCTGAATCGGCTTCCAACTAGATGTGCTCTTTCTAGGCGTGGGATTCCAGTAGCGTCGTGTAGATGTCCGGTCTGTGAAGAATTGGAGGAGTCAGTTGATCACTTATTCGTGTCGTGTCCGTTTGCGTAGTCGGTATGGCAACTTGTTACACAATGGTGCGGAATTAATTCCTTTTACGCGTTCAGTATAAATGATGTTATTAGCTTTCATAGATATGTGGGTGGGTCCGGGAATTATAAGAAGGCGATTCAAGCAATTTGGTTAACTACAATATGGTGTGTTTGGAAGTATCGCAATCAACTAGTGTTCGAACAGAAGAGGGCCTCGATGCAGAGTATTATGGGGGAAATTAAGTCCAGGAGCCTCTTATGGGTGAAGTCGCGATCGAAATGTTCCGAGTTGGATTGGACCATATGGAGTGGACTTAGATTGTATAAAGTGGGTTGGTAGGCTATATGCTTATTTTGTATTTTGTGGTTTGTTATTTTTATTTGCTTTGTATTATCCGGGTGATTGGTGTAGTGCTAGTATCCCGCTAGCGTGTTTTTATGGTGTTGAATAAAGGTGATTTGTTGGCCGTTCAAAAAGAAATATCATCAACAATTAAAATACCAATCAAGTTTACAAAACTATAGAAATTTTTGGCACTAACATGTTCCGAAAATAAACCAAAAAATAAAACCAAGGCATGCTCATAACTTAAACACTACAACAAACAAAGAAACTTTAATTACGGGCTGTTTGATTGATTAAGTGCTGAATCATTAAGAGGTCTGAATAGTTAAGAGGCTCTGAATGATTATGATTCAGCTATGCACGAAGTCTGAATGGTTCAACTCTTAACCATTCCATTCAGAGTCTTTTTTAGGTTGAAACAATCAGTCTAAATGTTGAACCATTCAGTGCTGAATGGTTCAAAGCCTCATTAAGAGACTACCAATTACCAAACAGGCCTTTAGTTTACAATCCGAATAAAATATGGAATACTTTTATGCTTAATAATCGGAACTAAAAATTACAATTGCTTTTTTTTTTTTGAACGGCAAATTTCTACACCCTATAAGACTTGAACCCATGACCTCCCCCTTAAATTACAATTGCTGTTGAGCAAAGACAAGACTTTTACTAAAGTTCATTGCCCTAGCTTCCGGTCTTATTTATATTATAAGTTTGGGTCATTGTTTATTTAGACCACTAAAAAAATTGGACTTTTTTGGGTAGCACTTAATTTCAGAACTAGAATTCGCAACTTCTATTCCTTTCATATAATCATGAATTCACAGCTTACGTGACTAGAGTTTATAAATTCAGAATGACGAATTCTTAGTTTTATAGGGTTTAAAATATTAATTAAACATTATGGATGTCAAAATAAGGAAAGTAAATATTGCAAAAATCACATTTTTAGTTTGTTTAATTTAAACAAGAAGGAAGTGGTTTTAATTCTGGTTCGTCTACAAGACTATGGATTAGAGCAGTATTTTTATCATTATATTGACGATGGGTACATGTATTCACCACCATATCTCTTCTGACCTCTCTCACTTTTGCCTCTCTCTATCTGCTATTTCTCTCTTCTACCGTAAAATAGATTATATAAGGATACGTGGGGTGAGACAGGGGAGAGAAACGTAGGTTTTTGAAGGGAAAACAACGAGGGCGACAAGGATTGAAATGAGCAAAAACACGCCAATAGCCAGATTAAAAGACTATTCATTGACTTAAAAACTAATAGATAGGAAAAATTTGTAACATATACACGTAATTTACGCATCGTGGTATATAACTATTAATTGTTATATCAACAACACATCAATATTTACAAAAGAAGCTTTTTTTAAATATATTTAGCAACACTGTACTCAAAATAAAAAAAAATAAGTTTTTTGATTTTATAGTATTTATATAAAAAAGTTTAAGTATGTAAAAGCTATTTGGGTTTAACAAAACTAGTAATTTGTAACTTTCTATGACTTAAAATTTTGCCACTACCATTTTTTTATAACTATAGACAAAGTGAGATCAAACGTTTTTTTTACCACTTTGCATTTCTTGTATGATAAAAACACTTTGTGTGTAAACTACTCAACTTGAGTCAAAATGTATTTGGAACCTACTCATGTTTAAGTTGGGTGGAGGTTGAACTCGTGCTACTGAGGTAGACTGCCGAATCAAACTCAAGCATTTAAAAGCTTGACTTGTAATGCATGTGAGCCTTGTCGAGCTTGTGACGTTTAGCAAGTTTAGCCACGGGCACCCTGGACCACCATATACGCTTCGCCCACGAAGCCAAGTCAATGGACTCACACGTATGAAGGTAATACTAACATTGATTAATATTCAACATTACTAACAGACTCAAAATCAAAAGCATCAACTAGTAAGTTAAGCTGAGATTGATACATGTCACTCGCTCTACTCGATTTACATTATGAAGCACATTACTCTATTATAGTTCTCTTTAAATAACACATAAAACTACATTCTATAACTTATATTTGGAAAAACGACACATTTAAAATTTACATTTTAACCAATTACTTAATGGTTTATTTGATTATAATATGAAAACTTTTATTTGTCTCATGCAAACACCCCATAAAAAGACCCAATAAACTCCACTTATGTTTTTCAAAAGTTTCGTAAGACTACTAGGTATGGAGACGACACGACAACCCTCCACACAGGATACCATGGCAGTAGGGACCAAATATCAAGAAGGGAGACGACCAAGGGGGCGGCGGTGTAGCACGTCCAAGACAACCCAAAACCAGCCTCCCATTGGTCGCTATATATAAAAATGGTTTAATTTGGCACGTCCCCCATGTTCTCTCTGAGACATTTGAGACGGAGGACACCCCAAGGAGACGGTGTAGCCCGTCCAAGACAACCCAAAACAGCTCAAGGACGAGCCCCACACCCAATAGCCTAATATTATTATAAAATAAAAAATAATTGTAAAACAAAAATGCACTTAATTTACCTTTTTAGTTTTTGCCCTTATAACTTGGAGAACACGTTTTACTTAACTCCGATCACTTCATTTACTCCGAATCTTTACAAAATCTATAAAACAAAACCAAAATTACCCTATTCTTTTTCTTAAATCCTGAAGGACTAACTTTGCCCATAAATAAACTCTAGGGACCATTCTGCAAACATTCCCACCCTTCATATTTACGCTGACAAAAGCATGTCGTATGATCCTTAATTCTTTTTATCTCCCATAACACATAACAAATATTATTATTATTATTATTTCTCTGCTGTTTCCTATATCTGTTACATAATCCCAAATCTTAATTCCTTTAATCCTTTAATCTTCTCTCATTGTTCTCCAATCGTTCCATGATATTCTCCCATCAACTCTTCAATTAGGGTTTTTTTTCCTTTCGTTTTTGTGCTTTATTCAATCGATTCCTGAATTTTAAAACGAATTGATTAATAATTTCCCAGTTTTAACCAATTGGGTCATCGAAAGTTTCGATTTTTAACCGATTGGGTTTATTATTATTGTCGAATCAGTCGGTTGTTATATAATCTTGAAGCGGTTACGACGTTTTCGGCTCGTTCTGTTTAACTTTGTGAACCTTGATTGGTATATGTTTTGTTAGAAGATAAATTGAAGTGAAATTAAGGGTTTTTATTGAGGTTTTTGGTTAAAGAATATCTTTTTGATGGATAAATTAGGAACCCAGTGACGGTTTATTAATCCTGATAGGTTTATATTGTTAATTGGAGTGAAATTAGGATTTTTTGTGATTAATGATGATTAAACCGATGGTGACGTTTGAGAGGAAGAAGTTTAAACGGTGCATATTAGAGGAAAGGGATAATGAGGCATGTTTTATTGAGTATGATAATGTTGTTAAGTCATGGTGCTCTGGAGTCCCTTGTTCTTCTAGTGATTTGAAGTCGAATTCGTGTTCTGTTCATCGGGTTAAGTCGTCTAGAGGGCGGGTTTCGGTTTGCCCATCGAGGTTTAACGATTCGGTTGTTAGTTTGTGGAAGAAGGAGGATGAGAATGAGGGGTTGAATAAGCGAAAAAATCCGTTTAGTGATGATGAATTGGTTCTTAAGAAGCAGAATGTTGAAGTGGATGTGGATGTGTGTTTGGTTGATGCTCCGGTTTCGGTTGGTGATGATGATATGTTTAACAATGTATTTTCGAAGAAGGTTAAGATAGATGTACAGAATGAGTGGTTTGGACCGCAGGATTTTGTTGCAGGGGATATTGTTTGGGCGAAATGCTCGAAACGGTATCCTGCTTGGCCTGCTGTTGTGATTGATGCTAAACTTGAAGCTCCTGTTTCTGTACTGAAAGCTTTTGTTCCCAACACTGCTTGTGTGATGTTTTACGGGTATTCTAGAAAAGGAACTCGGGTATGCTTTCTTTTGGTTTCGGTTTCGATTTTGGTTTCGGTTTCATGTTTGATTGTGTTTTGGATTTTTTATAACTTTATTTGTGTATTTGTTTAGGATTATGCATGGGTGAAGGGTGGAATGATTTTTCCATTTTTGCAGTATATGGAAAGGTATGTGCTTTAATAATTTTTGTAATTTTTTAATAAAGGTTTTAGAGTTTTGACTAGGGCAAGCTCGGGCTCGGCTCAATTATAAACCGACCCGGCTCGGCTCGGATTTGAAACCAAGTTGAGAATCTAAGCTCGAGCTCGGCTTGGTTAGGTTCGGATTGAAAAAGAAGTTAATTATTGCTTTCAAAATTTAATAATCTAAAATAATGTTCAATAGTTCTAAAGAACACATCCAAAATAAGTTTAATTTAATATATTACATGCCAAAATTAAATTCAACCAAATATAAAATAAATTTCAATTTTCAACGAAAATTAGCATCTTAATCAACAACAAAATATGGCATAGATATCCAACTGCACTTTTAAATACATGCAAATAATAACCATTTGTTATTATATATATATATATATATATATATATATTATATGTATATGAAAATAAAATATATTCTAAGTAAAATAACCCGAGCTAGACCGAGCCGAGCTAACGAGCAAAATCGAGCCATTTTGGCTCGTTACGAACTGAACTCACCTTCTAACCGAGCCGGAGCACGGGCTTTTTGGACTGCCCTAGTTGTGACTTTTCGTAAGAGTTATGTTTTCAAGGTGACAATAATGGTTTACTCATTTTTTTGTTGTAAAAATTAGATTTGAGGGTCAGACTAATTTATTTGGTTCCAAACGAGAGGATTTTCTTAAGGCAATAGAAGAAGCGTACAGTATAGAAAATGAGCGTTTGAATTCTGGATATAGAGATAAACAAGAATGTTCTAGCGAATCGGATCTTGTTGAGATCCATGTGGCACCTGCTACAGATCATGATCATGAATATTTCAATCGTAAGAAGGTAAGTTGTTGCCGACATTTTTTTAATAACTTTATCTTTGAACAATGAGTGGATTCCGATGTTTTCTTTTTTGTTCTTTCGTTTAGATGTACTGTGATGGTTGTAATCTTTGGGTACATGCTGACTGCAACGAAGTTTCCAGCAATTGCGTAAAGGTATCATCATAATTACTAGCAATTATATTGATTCATGACCTTTAATAGTTTTACTTAATTGATTATATTGATTTAAGGATATGGAAAACAATGAATATTACTGCCAAGAATGCAAGAGTCAGTCGTCAAGTGACCAAATATTTGTAGACAGAAGTCAATCTAAACACAGCAGTAGTACAGAAAGCAACGACCAGAGTAAAATTCCTGACAAAATAAACGTCGTTTGTATGGACGTGGAGGGGATTTACTATACAAATCTTCATCTGTAAGATTTACCGTTTTTTGGTTTTAATATAATGCTTTGATTGTTTGCAACTTTGCGTAACGATTATTTAGCTCTGCCGTTTTTTTTTTGTATCAGAGTTGAGTGTAAGTGTGGTTCATGTGGGACTAAGAAGCTGACTCCATCCGAATGGGAACGGCATACTGGTTCTAGAGCAAAAAAGTGGAAATACAGCATTAGAGTCAAAGATTCGATGTTATCGCTAGATAAATTGGTTTGTCGCTCTTCATTTCATCTACTTTGATTAAAGTATGTTATACCAATTATTGTTATTATTCTTTATGTCTTTTTGACATTATTAACATTGCAGCTTGCAGATCATAACGTTGATTATTATAAGGTTGTTTCGACTCAGTTAGATGAACAACAGCTGTTTTCATTTCTTCAAGGTATGCTTATTGTTTATCCTATACTTTCTGGATCATGAGTTTACATTCTTTAATGTTATACGAATGCTATTTGTATTTTGAAAACCGTAGAGAAATATGAACCTGTTTATGCAAAGTGGACAACGGAACGATGTGCAATCTGTAGATGGGATGAAGACTATGATATTAACAAAATCATTATCTGCAACAGGTCCGATTATTTACTTCAATAGCAACAAAACGTGAACAGGTCACTTAATATATTTTTTTCTTATCAGATGTCAAATAGCTGTCCATCAAGAATGCTACGGAGTTAGAGACATGAACGATTTCACATCTTGGGTTTGTAGGGCGTGTGAAACACCCGAGGTTAAGAGAGAATGTTGCCTTTGCCCTGTTAAAGGTTAAAATAGTCATTTACTCTGTTTTCAGCCACTTACACCTTTGGAATTATTGTTTTTATTATTTTTTTTTTTTTTCTGTATGATGGTTCTACAGGCGGTGCATTGAAGCCTACTAATATTGATCCGCTGTGGGTCCACGTCATATGTGCGTGGTTCCGACCGGAGGTTGCTTTCTTAAGTGGTGAAAAGATGGAACCTGCAGTTGGCCTTTTAAGGATTCCACCTGAATCATTTGTGAAGGTAAAAACTAAAAACAATCTCACTGAAGTGTTGATTAAAGTCATGATTGATCGTGTTTTTTTTGTTGGTTAATTGTAGAGATGCGTAATTTGCAAACAAGTTCATGGTTCTTGCATACAATGTTGCAAATGCGCCACATACTTCCATGCCATGTGTGCTTCACGTGCTGGCTACTGTGTCGAGGTAAATTTTTTTTATTAATTTTGCTTGAAATTAAGTGTGGGTCGGTCGGGTTTTTTTTTTTTTTTTTCGGATGTTGCTTCAACTTGATGATACTAAAATGAACTTGCAGTTGCATTCGTCTCAGAAGGGTGGGACATATGAAACGAGATGGTCAACATACTGTGCTGGCCATAGGTAATGCTACAAAACTTATGATTTATTATTTCAATTTGGCGACGACTTGTTAGACCATGTCACGTGATTCTTTTTATATTGATGCAGAACCCCAGCCGACAATGGTATTGTGCTCAGGACGTCTTCGGAGGTGTTTTGTGCAAAAGGATTACTTGTAAACCAGAATAAAAAACAGAGTTTTAGGGGTTCAAGACTCGTGCAACGTACAAGTTCGGCTTCATCAACAGTCGAGAATGATGAGTTCGAGCCACAATCAGCTGCCAGGTGTCGTATTTTCAGAAGAAAAACTTCAAAGGTGTGCTTTTCTTTTACAACATTCTATTAAATTAGTTACAAATCACATTCGTTTTCTTTCTCACACGTCTACTTTTTTTTTTCAACTTTTAGAATGATATGAAGGAAGCATTATTCCATCGTTTAATTGGCCCGACCCAGCATTCAGTAGACGAGATAGATTGCTTAACCCCTCACAACGTAAACTCATATCCTTTTTAAATATTTAATTAATCCTAAAACATGCTTTAGCATTATTTCTATCTATTTTTACAGGAAATCCAGGATCTAAATACTTGTTCTACATTCAAGGAACGACTCAATACTCTACAGGTATAGCTTACCTTCGGTTCATGTTAACATATGTGCCTATGCATCATTCTTATCCTGTGTGTCTACATTCAGAGGATGGAAAAACGTCGGATTTGTTTTGGTAAATCTGGAATACATGGATGGGGCCTCTTTGCTCGCCGGAAGATTCTAGAAGGAGAAATGGTATTTTTTTTTGTTTATTTTGTCTATAAAGATTCTACAATCATGTCAAGTGCTTTATTAACTGTATTCATTCTGCAGGTTCTTGAATACCGCGGTGAGCAGGTGAGGCGTAGTGTTGCAGACATGAGGGAGGTAGAATATAGGTCACGAGGGAAAGATTGCTATGTGAGTTAGTTCTTTTTCTTTTTTAATATTAATAAATAATAATGCTTATTTTAGTCTTTATTGTGATTAATATAATCTTTTCCTGCAGCTATTTAAGATTAGTGAGGATATTGTAATCGATGCTACGTATAAGGGTAACATGGCTCGTTTAATCAATCATTCGGTAAGTTTCCTATTTGGTATGATATTGATACGTCTTGATTGATAATAAAATAACAATAAATAAAAGCAAAAGATGATATTTGAGCATCCAACATGTGATAAGTGCAATGTTTGACTTTCAACATTTTGTATTTGACTTGTCAAAATTGTTGACTTTGTGTGCAGTGCATGCCTAATTGCTATGCTAGGATTTTGAGTATGGGTGAAAACGAGAGTCGGATTGTTCTTATAGCTAAAACTAACGTTGCGGCTGGCGACGAATTGACGTATGGCTTTTGCATGCTGTAACTTAAAATATTTACTGCCTCTTGCAGCCTTGCTTATTTCTATTGAAAACAAAAAAAGAACACTATTTTTCAAAATCTTAATATTTAAAATATGTTAGAATGAGAAGTTTTTTATATGATCTCTTATTTCTGGTGACAGGTATGATTACAAATTTGATCAAGATGAGCAGGATGAAGTTAAAGTCCCATGTTTATGTAGAGCTACCAATTGTCGGAATTTTTTATGAATGCACACCAAAATACGTACTTGCTTTTGTTTCTTTATTATTTTTTAGGTGGTTATAGCATGTAAATCTGCGGTTTTTAGGCAAATGAATGTCCAGGATATTCTTTTTCATTGATTTTTTATACAAGGCTACCTTAGTTCTTGAAGTATGATGTTTTTTTTAGACCGACTGGTTGTTTGATAACAGTGGTGAAGCTTGGTTTTGGAATCGGCGGGGTCGAACTCAATTTTTTTCGATTGGTAGTGGAAAATCCAATTTACCTATGAAAATCGCAAAATTGCCAAAAAACAGGGGGGGGGGGGGGGGGGGGGGGGGGGAGGTACTTCGCCCCTGTTTGGTAGCCTTTATTTACCTGTGCCTATAAACCTTAGGCGGTCACTGACACGCCACCGCTATGTGAAATCTCTTATTGGTTCAAAGTCTCAGATTTCTTATTGGATCAATCGCTTGTTAGTGCAAAGGTTGGCAAATAGCCCTTTAAATCAAGTTAGTATATAGTGTTCTTGCTAGTTACTGTTGGGCGCAATTGATCAAAGCCTTAAATTTTAGACATCGGGTTTGGTCCTAGATTACCAAAGTTTTGTTTCAAAAATACATTCTAAACAGTTTGATAACATGCAACATGTATGCACACGCATTTTATAGGATTGAAATATTTCAGTTTTCGATAATGTAAACCATAAACTTCGGCCCCGACCTAATATAACATACCGGGGAAGAGAGGAAGAAACCCCCAAGCCCAATGCATGAACCCCCAAGCTCGGTGGGTTAGTAAACCCACCGATTTAAAGTTCAATGATCCGAACCATCCACGCCTACCTAAAGTACAACTTTTCTGCCCTAGTATAAATACCTCCATTTCAAGTACAGTTAACACATGAACTCCCACACTCCAAAGTACATTTTCTCTATCTAAACAAATGCTTATCCTCAAGCCACATGATTGTTACAGAGAGGCTCTCCATCCTCCTTTGTTACGAGCCTAACAGAGTTTTTCTTTGTAGGTTTACTCCTTGTCCAGATCTATCCAAGTCAATCAGCTTCTTACCCACTTTAAGGTAAGTACTTGTTTTTGGATCTTCACATAACAAGTAATTTATGGAAATTTTTAAATAAAGTTGTCCTTTAAACTTGAGTGTAACTTTCACAAAAAAGATTTGCACATTGGGTTGTAAATAAGCTGAGTGATCATGAAGAAGACCTTGTTCATGTTCGTTTGTTAAGGAAATAAGTGTGCTCATATACGCGAGACTAGGTGTGCATGTGCTAATTTTTGCGGGATAGCGGGTCCAACCTGAACCCGAAAACTTTACACAATCCCAAACACGAGCCGAACCCGAAAATTGTGTTAGACCCATGAACTCAAATATAAAGCAATTGCATTTTATTTATAAAATCTGACAAAAGATCAAATACAAACAGCTTTTTCGGTACGAACTATACGAATTGAAGGAAAAAACACGCGGGCCGTTTATAACTAGAGTAATTATATAATTACTCTAGTTATAAACGGCCCGCGTGTTTTTTCTTTTAATTCGTACAGTTCGTACCGAAAAAGCTGTTTGTACGTGAACCTAGATTTTATATCAATTAATCTTTTAATACAATTATTGCATTAAATACCCAGACATTTTAACTTACGGCATAAAAACACATTTTGAAAAATAAAATAAAGTATAATATAATGTAATATAAATAGTCAACCGGCAAATCCACCGGGTTTGACATGTACCCAACCCGTTTATCTAAACGGATTCGTAGGTTCAACCTTGAATTGACACGAACCCATTTAGACTATAAACCCATAAATTTCATGTTAGGTTCCTACTGTTTTTTCTGGTCGTATCATAAATTCATTTTCACCCGATTAAACAACCCCCACCCCCACCACCCCTACCCACACACACGGTCACACCTTATCTTTCACCATACAAAAAAACATATATTAAGAGGGTGTTTGGGATTGCGTTTTGAATCTGATTTTTAGATTATTGAGTTTTGAAAACTCAGATAATCAATTTTTAGTGTTTGGATTGCGTTTTGAAAACGTAGATAATCAGTTTTTTAGGCTACCAAAACGCAATAATCTATAAGCAGCTCCACCCCTGCTTTTCCAAAACCCATAATTTGTTTTGAATAATCAATCCCAAACACCCCCTAAAAAGATAGATGCGTGAAAGAGAAAGGGAGATGAATGGATGTGGCCACCCATTGGTTTTTTTTTTTGTGATGTGTATCGCGTATATTTAATTCTTTGTTACCGCAGCATATGTTAAATAGAGTTTGGGTATGTTATAATTAGTTTGTGACACCAAAGGTGTTAACGGTGATGTGGCATTTTAACATTCATTATACACTACTCCCTTCCCGTGTTAAGGGGCATTAAAGTGGTCATAGGTTAACATGTTAACAAGAATCAAAAGAGAGAAAATTAAGGGATGAGTAAAGTTAAAGGGTGGTAAACCATTTCCTTGAAGTGAAATAATGTGAAAATGGAAAAAGTAGAGGATTTAACATCTAGATGGAGTTAAAGTATACCCCATGGCCTTAGGTGTTAAAGTAGTTTTGAGTTTACATTAATAAAAGAAAGACTTGAAGCTGAGTTAATTAAATCGTTATTCTTGTGTTGGTGTTTAAAGATAAAGTCTGGTTTTCTATTTATTAGTTCGTATTAGTAGGTTTATTGGTTAGATTTATTTGATTATTTAAATAGAGTTTGAGTTTGGTATAAATAGAGGGTATTGTATTTAGTTTTAGATGTCACGTTGTTTTAAGTTTACAATAATGAAAGTGTTGAAGCGATAGCTGGCATAAAATCGTTGTTCTTGTATTTGTGTTTGTTGATTCTTGAGCTTCATTTCCAATTACTCGACATGAAATTGTCCCTTAGCGAAAATTCTTGTATCCTTCATTATCAGAGACTTCCAAAAATAAAATTGTGAATGAATTGGTCCATCTCTCGATCGAGTATAAATCACAACTTTTTTTCCTATGATTCATTCAATCGGTTGCATGGAATTCATTATTTTTTGAGTTAATTACTATTTGACTGAAATGCCCTTTTAACTAACAGACTTGATGGACGGCGTCAGTAAATTGGACTCAAATAGTTAAAATTTGAAAAATCAAGTGCTTAGATAGTTAAACATTTTGAATTTAGACTCATATAGTTAAAACCATCAAAACACAATGACTCAAATAGTAATTAACTCTTATTTTTCGTTCTATTATATAGAGTAAAGATCAAATACATATAGTTTTTTTGTAAGAACTGTGAGAATCAAAGGGGGTAAAAAAAATTTATTTTTTTTTTAGAAATTTTTTTTCCCATGTGCTTAAACATTCTTTCTAGATGAATAATACAAAAAAAAAATTAAAAAAAATTTTTTTTTTAGTGTAATTACGTCATTAATGTAAATACATTAGTTTACACTAGAGTAATTATGTAATTACTCTACACCAATTTTTTTTTTTTAGTTTTCAATACTATAATACATGTTTAATAATATGGGGAAAAAAAATTTAAAAAAAAAATAAAAAAAAATACCCTCCTTTGATTCTCACAGTTCTTACCAAAAAAGCTATTTGTACCGTATCTTTCCTCCTATTATATATTCAAGTCTGATCTTATGATATAACTATTTCCAACTGAAGTAGCTAACACACACATATATTTTTAGTAATATAAACAAAGGACTATTACAACTTTACAAGACACACAAATATTTATTTAAACACAACCATAATTTCTGTACATTGTACATATTATGCTTACAGTCCATGCTTGTGTAGTACGTACATCCACACTTATCTTACCCTGCAAGTAAAGAAAGCATAACACTTTAGTAATTGTTTACATTATTATATTTATATTATACTAGCTTTAATCCCGGGAGCGTCCCGAGGTTGAAAAATATAACCATTCTAATAATACTAATACTAATAGTAATAATTATACTCTTGTAATTAAATAAATAAAAAAATAACATTGCTATAATACCGATACCATACCGACCCCGTACCGATACCGATAATACCGAAACCGAAAACCTCTAAATGTGGGTACCGATACCGATTCGGTACAATATGCACACGATTTAATGAAGGAAATGTTAACATCTCAATACATTTCAGCGAGTTGCAACATAATTTGATAACAAGTCACACTTTAAAGATTATCATAAATCATAAATATTAAATAAACGCACCTCTATTTTTTCATCTTAATTCATGACATTATGTTTTAAAATTCATTTTGCTAATTGTAGTAACATAATATACCTTATGTGACTAAACTCATTTAAGTAATTTTTTTTTGGAAGGCGAATTTTCTATGTTGCGGCAGAGATCATCGCAACCCCCCATAAGGGGAGTCCCCTAGCCACTCTACAATGGTCAGGCTATGTTGTCTTAACCGGGTCCACGCTGACGCGAGAGTGGCCGGCCCACAAGCGAGTCGAGGCTGCGCATAAGGGGCACTAAGGCTTCCACCCGGAAAATTTCCCGCCACCTGCCACTTGACAGATGTTGCACCCTCCACAAGAGGCAAGCCTCTCTGGAGTAAATGCACGGTAGTAGAAAACCGGGGGGCCATCAGAATCGAACCTGGCACCTGCAAGCAGGCTAGTTTCGACCATCACTTGGCAATACCCCCAAATGGAGCTTATGGGAATCGAACTCAAAATCTCCCAAAGGAGATTTGAGCTGACAACCATTGAGCCACAAGTGGGGGATACTCATTTAAGTAATTAGTATGAGTTTTTTGCAAGTCAACATGTTATTAGAGTCGACTCTTCTTTTTTTTTTTTGAAAATTAAACTTCATTAAACACCACGCCGCAAAAGGCCCTCAAACCGGGGACCAACGGCCAAACCAATTACAACGGATTCAGAGGATTATTACACCAATTATTCCACTCTATCCCTTTTATTCTAGCTCTATGTCGAAACCAAAAAAACGACACGGTTTTCACATTCGCCAAGATTTCAAGATTTCAAGATCGCCAAGAGTCGACTCTTCTTTACACCCAATATTATTTAATTTAAATCAGATAAACTATCATACTTTAAATGTCGCGATAATCATCAAAATCTAACAGTAAATATTTGACACTTGCTACTTTTACTTTGAACCATAAGAATCAACAATGCACACATATATGGATGGATATAGGCATATAGAGAAAGAAATAAACCGACCTTCCACAGTCGTATTCCTTATCAATTGGAGGAAAATACAAGTCAACACGACATTTCTTAGGTAGCAGATGGAGTCGATGTGGATCATATTTGACCAACCATGCCACTTTTTTAAAACATTCGCACATAGCCACACGGTCATCTTTGGTTTTCGCCATTACATTTAGGTTCTCGACCGCCATGCAACAAAGGTTCGATGGCTCGTTGCCATTCATGAAACCCAAGCACGGTGCAAACGTGGGTACAAGCAATGCACAATTTGGGGCAGCCAACACCGTCGGTTTCCATGAAACCACTAGTAAACTAATTGTCACTATGGACCATATCTTGTGAATAAAATCCATTATTTGATTGTAAAGTTGTTGAAGATTAATTTCTTAACGTTTGTGAGTCGTATATGTATATGTACAATTAAGGTAGACGATTTTTTGTTCTAACATATGACGAAAAGCTTCATGTGTTAGGCGTGTTTTCATTTAGTCACGCTTTAATGCAAGTGTCGTATGAAACAATAATAAGATTCAATAGTTAAGGTGGCATTTTCTAAATGAGATACTTCGTTTAAGCTTTCTCTTGTTTCAATTTTCATTTCATTAGATTAATAATAGACATCCAAATGAGTGTAAAAAAACTTTTTTCATTTGATTAAAATTCATTTCTAATCCATTAATAATAGATTGGATTTCTTTTTATTAGCATGTTCATAGTAGCATGTTCTATAACATTATTCCATAACGATAAAATAAAACAACACAAGCAACCATCAAATTTCATAAAACTTATTAGACGGGAGAATCATGGCTTACCGATGGTAACCAAGTTCAAAAGAGATTGTGCAAGCCCTAATTTGTCAAAATTTAGAGTTGTTAATTAAAACCATTTATTTAGCTTCAATCACCCTCTTGGTATTAACCAAACCAATCATAAAAAAACTAAATGATGGGAGTTTTCCAGTGTGGAAGTCCTGTGACTTATGACCGTTATTCTCATAAACAACTTAGTTACATAATTAAGTTGGCTATTAGGGATATAGTCAAACCCTGAAGGACAATCCAACACAGTCGATATACTTTTTATTACGATAAAGAGCAATACTTATTCTTACGCCAGAGGATGGATACGAGAAGAACCTCCTACATCTGTTTCTCGTAACGAGTCTCACGGTGTTATTAGTTTTGCATATTAGCTAAGGAATCCGAGTTTATAGAGATCAAATTAGTCTCTACATGGTCGAACATTGGTTTAATCTCCCAGATTGGACTCGTGTGTCTTCACGGTTGAACAATCTTAGTTTTTCCTTTTTTGATTATTATGAGTGCTACTCCACCACCCCCTTTCACCTCTGTTTCACCATTGGCGAGCGTCGAAACTGCCACATGTTGTTCTGGTCTCTTCGATGCTAAACACGAAAGGATAGACCAGAACCAAGTCAGTGCTAACATCTATCCGAACTCAAACCAGTCCTTTCAATTCAAGGATCCTTATTAAACGCACACAAACAAAAACATCGTTCGGTAGCTGTTCATGAACAGTTCGTAAACACGTTATTTTTTAACAAACAAACACGAACAAGGCGTGGTTCGTAACAACTAACCCGCCCATTGGTCCCTTTCTTTACTTGTGCACACAACACGTAAACCCTTTTCTTTTCTCAGAAGAGGGCTTAAACCCTATTCTCTTGTCTTGTATACCTCCGCCGTTTCTTTATATTTTCCGGCAAACGTAGCATGCCCTTCAGATTCTTTTCACTACCACACCTCCGTCTCCTCAACTCCTCCTTCATGAAGAAAACAATAACAACAAACCCATCATTATTATTATCAAGACCCAACGACGTCTTCACCCGTGCCTTTCCTCACAAACTCAAATACCAATCATTTTCATCATCCATGAAATCAAGTCTCTTTAATCCGACGGCTGCAGCTCTGTATTCGTCTAAGGCTTCAAGAAACGGAGGATCAGCTAAAAGCTTGATTGAAGATGAAGCTGAGCTTAGTGACTGGGTTAGTGAGTTGAAATCCGATTCGTTTAAGAAATCAAGATTGTATAGCGACAGTGATGATGATAGTGATCGGAGAGGTAAAAGGAAAAAACGAGAGAGTGATTATGATGGTTATGGTAGAAGGTCTGGTGGTGAATTTGGAGTCGAAAGGGGTCGAGGGAGGGGCGAGGGCGATTCGAGAGGGCGGGGACGGGTTGGGGGTGAAATTGGGAGAGGGAATGGTGGGATTGCTCGTGGTTTGAATAAGGGAGAGGGGAAGAGGGGGTCTTTTGATTCGGGCCGGATAGGGAAAAGGGCGGGTGATGACGGGTTTGTGTCGAAAAGAGGTGGGAGAAATGTGAGTAGAGGAAGTTTTATGGTGTCTGATGATGAGAAAGAGGATGAGCGGCAGAAGAGAACAATGAGGAAATTTAGTGAATTGATCAGTGATGATGATGATGATGATGATGAAGAAGAAGAGAGCACTGATGATGATGATGATGAGAGTATATTAGAAAAGCCGGTAGTAGCGAATTCATCTAGGAGTTCACCTGATGGAAGTGAATCTTATTTAAGTGAAACGCGGTATAGTTTATGAGATTTTGTATGAAGTTAATGTATATGGAACTATTAAAGATTTTGTAGGCCGAATGATTGTTTTACTGATAAAAGCGTATGAATTTTACGCAGGTTTGATCAATGTGCAGTTTCACAAATGTCGTTGAAAGCGATTAAGGATGCTGGTTATGAAAAGATGACTGTTGTCCAGGAGGCAACTCTTCCTGTTATTCTTAAAGGTTTGTATTTTTTGAATATTACTTGAAATTAGTAAGTCGGAATAGTTTAGTGATTCGGTGTATGCTTATTGTATATTGATAGCGTTTACGAATATGTGCAAAATAATGTTTTATTATAAAGAAGCGCATGTTATCGATTAATCAAGAAAACCTGACAAGTATATGGAGTACTATAATGGAAAGAATGTATAAGGTTTGGTGTTAGTTGATAACATTTTGGGTTCAAATATTGATTTGTAATCGATTCTAACTTTATAGGGAAGGATGTGTTGGCGAAGGCTAGAACCGGCACTGGGAAAACCGTTGCATTTCTAGTAAGAGCGTACCACACACTGTTATTTAAGAAAAGTTTATAAAAAAGGGTTAGTTTGAATTTCTAAAATATACTAAATTTCAGTTACCGTCGATAGAAGTTGTTGTGAAATCGCCAGCTGTCAGCCGTGATCAAAAGCGACCTCCGATTCAGGTCCTGGTCATCTGTCCTACTAGAGAGCTTGCAAGTCAAGCTGCCATGGAGGCTAACAAACTGATAAAATACCATCCTTCCATCGGTGTTCAAGTTGTCATTGGTGGCACTCGACTTGGTCTGGAACAAAAACGTATGCAAGCAAGTCCATGCCAGGTCATTGTTTACTCTGCAAATAATTTTGATACCGAATTTGTTTCATTTTTAATAAGAGAATGAAAAGTTTCAGAAATTGTTAAACAACTAATGTTTTGTTTTTGTAACTGTTAGATTCTTGTGGCGACACCTGGGCGGCTGAAAGACCATATTGAAAATACTGCGGGATTTGCCACCAGGCTAATGGGCGTTAAGGTTTTGGTTCTTGATGAAGCCGATCATTTATTAGACATGGGATTTCGCAAAGACATCGAGAAAATCATAGCAGCTGTTCCGAAACAGAGACAAACACTGCTATTTTCAGCCACAGTTCCACCTGAGGTCTGTTTAGTGTTCTAATGTGGATTTTTTTTATTGTCGAGTTTGCTTGTGAATTACAACTTATTTAGAAATACTTTCTGATGTGAAGGTTCGTCAAATTTGCCATATTGCTTTAAAAAGAGATCATGAATACATCAACACTGTACGCGAAGGTAGTGAAGAGACCCACACACAGGTATGTTGTTTAAACGCTTGTATAAAATCTTTTATTATGAATTAATATAATATTCTCATCGACGCGTGTTATAATTCCTTTAGGTTCAACAAACGCATTTAGTTGCACCACTGGACAAGCATTTTTCGCTCTTGTACGCTCTACTGAGAGATCATATTGCAGATGATCCTGACTATAAGGTCTAAATTTTTATAATTTAAAAAAATTTGGTAATGGCTGCATTTTCTTTTAAATCATGACTGTTAACTGTTAAGTATATGCTGTTTATATTCAGGTTCTTGTGTTTTGCACAACTGCAAAGGTCACACAACTTGTTGCCGACTTGCTTGGTGAGCTCAAATTAAACATCAGAGAAATTCATTCTCGAAAACCACAGAGTTACAGGACTCGGGTTTCAGATGAGTTTAGAAGGTCAAAGGGTCTTATTCTTGTTACCTCTGATGTGTCTGCACGCGGAGTTGATTATCCCGATGTAACGCTTGTTATACAGGTATGACCCGCATTTCAAATATATGTAGCACATTTTTATATAACATGTTTTTGCCCAAGCCTGTTTGACCCAACGACCCCATACAGGTTGGGATTCCGGCGGATAAAGCCCAGTACATTCATCGGCTGGGAAGAACAGGGCGTAAAGGGAAGGAAGGGCAAGGGATATTGTTACTAGCACCCTGGGAACAGTTCTTTTTGTCTACAATTAAAGATTTGCCTATTGCAAAACGCGAACTACCTTTGGTAGATCCCAATACAACAAAAAAGGTTTGATTTTTCTTTTGTTCGGCTATTGATCTTGACTTGACTCGATTCGTGGAAGTCTAAGGTTTGACCTTATTATTTTGAATGTACAGGTGGAGAAGGCGTTGTGTAATGTGGACATGAAAAACAAAGAATCGGCATATCAGGCATGGCTCGGGTATTACAACTCGAACAAAACGATCGCAAAGGATAAATACCGACTTGTGGAGCTTGCAAATGAGTTTAGTCGAAGCATGGGACTTGATAATCCGCCAGCAATTCCCAAACTTGTTCTTGGTAAAATGGGGTTGAAAAATATCCCAGGTTTGCGATCTAAATGAGACCCAAGAATTGAGTTTTGGAATTAATTTTGTTAACCTCATCAGAAAATTTTTTTATCTTGTTTATTTATTGAATTAGTTAGTATCTTATTTATTGACTCTTTTTTGTGTGTGTTTGTCGTCTCAGGATTGGTTGCTCTGGTTATAATTATAAACTTGAGTTCTGGTTACCCGCGCGTTGCCGCGGGACGCGGTAGTCACCCGCTCACTGTCGCAGGATGCGGTTCAAACTCCGTACATATCGAAACAGAAAGGCTAACATTATTGAATAAATTTGCAACTAATATATTTCATTTTCAACGGATTTTATAATGTCACATTAAGAGAAAGAAAAATATAACTATACTGTTGTCGAACTGGTACTACATGGTACCAAATAAAAAGGGGCTTTACTATTTTTAGATATCGGTAATGAATATAGTAACGCTGACAATATTAAAGACGTTGCTATGTGTGTATAGAAAGTACCGGTTTGATATGAGCACCCGGTATAAAATGCTCATCCCTAAAAAAAGTTGCTAGTAGCAAAACAAAAAAAAAAGGTTTCACTCGATGTGCAAATATGTTTTGAATACATAATTATACCTTCTAAATATGAAGTCTTGTTGCAGCGATATACATAATTATAACCGGGTATGGATATGATATTAGTCAAACCCTATCCATTCCCTAGATCCATCCAATCATCTCTCAACACGTGGCCTCATCAACGTTTAAAAAAAATTACAAACGGTCAATTGATTTTAAATCCAAACGGTCAAAAATTTTTTAAAGGCAACGGTTAAATTTTTTTAAACTATATATATACATATACACACTACAAAACACACACTACAACACAAACCCATCAAATATATATTAATCAATCAAGAAAACACTACTTCAAAAGTTAAACACAAACAAACACACTACAAACCAGTTATGGGTGGTGGATATCCAAACGATCTTGCCGAACCGTCCAATCTCCGGTGATACGCTCGCCGGAGACGTCGTGCACCAGTGTTTTCTTCTCCTCCCCCTCTTCCTTAACAAGTGTTTTCTTCTCCTCCTCCTCCTCAACAAGTGTTTTCTTCTCCTCCTCCTCCTCAACAAGTGTTTTCTTCTACTCCTACAAATTCTCTGAACTTCTTCCCCATTCCTCCACTCCCAGGATGCACTTCCACACACCCAAATGCTGAATTCACTGATGAGGAGTGTGTATGGGCTTTAGATTATGTTAAGGCTGTTAGGGGAATGGGTCGGCTATAGTTTGTGGAGAACCAACCAAACCCCAACCCCAACCCCAACCCCAACCCCAACCCTTCCTCCCGGGAGCCCACTGAGGAGGAGTATGAGCACTAAGGGCTGCTCAGGAAGAGGAACGCTACTACTATTATTCCCCTTCTCGTGAGTACTGCTGGATCCGCGCGGATGCGAGGTCCGATGGTCGCGATAGTGATCGTTCCGTGTCCCCGCCGGATTACACACTCGAGGACTGGGATAATTACTCTCCATAGGGGAGAAAATTAGGATTAATTATGTAATGTTTAAATAAGTAGTTTAGGATTATCCAGTGTTTAAATAAGTAATTTAAGAATATGTAATGTTTAAATTAATATTAGCATTAGCAGTGTGTTTTAATATTATTTATAACTTTATTTTTAATATTAGTTGTAACTTTTTTTTAATATTAGTTGTGTGTTTTTAATATTATTTGTAATTTTTTTTAATATTAGTTGTGTGTTTGTAATATTCTTTGTAATTTTTTTATATTTATTTGTCTTTTATTTTAATTATTTTGAGTTTGTTAATTAAAAAAAATAATAAAATAAACAACCAATCAGAAACAGGGGCCTTATCTTTTTCCCACTACCACTACACCCCTTTTTCACTTCAAGCCTCATCCTGACTTAGCTGCCACGTGAACCAATCAGAATCAGGGGCCTTATGTTTTTCCCCTTACCACTACAAATGGTCTAAGCATTTAGATTGCAACTTATAGATATAAGATATTTGAATATTTTTAAGGGTCTAGGAGGCACTACTCTAGTTAATCATGTAAAACCAACTTATTTTTACCCTCATGTACGTTCTCACCACAATATAAAAAAGGTGGAGCTGTGTTTCATCATGGTCACGGCTATCACGGCTAGTTCATTGCGGACCGCCCCGTCCACCCTGATATAGCCAAGGCCAGATGTTAAACCCAGCCCAGTATATCTGTAATATGGAGCCCTTAGGGACTCCATTGCGCCACATCAGCGTCACGTAGACAGGGGCTCCAATCAATAACAGTTATGAAACGAAATAACGACCATTTAAGTAAAAAAAGGAAAAACAGAAAGAAAGAAAAAAAAATTGATTGGTTGAATCATGTAGGCCCCACCATTTATCCTTGTTAATCGTCGTTATTGTTGGGAGAGCATGCTCGCACTCGTATTTGATAACAAACTGTTTAGAGAAAGTATACAATATAAAGTCCCTTAAAATAAGAAGCGTAAGAAGCCACCAGAGATTGACACCTGTCAATCTAACCTAACCACAGTTAAACACAATTAATCCTATCTTCCCTGTTCTAAACGTAACCCATTCTCATTTTGAAACATACCGATCGAGATCTGACCACCACCACCACCACCACCACCACAAAACACAAACACACAAAACAAAATAATGAATGAAAACTAAACGACTCACAATAAAAGTAACCGATTCAGATCGAGTTAATCAACATCGTCGCCAAAGAAAGACACTCAGATGGCGCTACGGCTACAACCCACCAAACCGTCATCTCATGGTGGATCTGTGGGCTTTAAAAGCCCCACATAACAACCGTTTGTCACTTAACGCTGACGGTGGCGTACGGCAGATGCAACGACCGTTTATGTGGCATCGTCATCAGATGTAACACTTTTCCCCCCACTGCCCACCAGCCGTTGACAACACCGGGGGAATAGCAGAGAATATGGCACGAGCGACCATCACAACCATGACGCGGTGGTTTCTTCAAAGGATAAGAGAAGGCTGATTATGATAGTGGTTTGTAGACAGGGAAAGTCAAGAGGGTGGAGGAGATGAAGAGAGAACTTTGTGTAATTCACCGTGATGACATGGATATCTCATCAATGGATTGTAATTTAAGAATGGAAATGACAAGTGAAGGCTCGATAATTGCAGAGAGATAAGGGAGTGCGTTTGAGAGATAAAGTAGTGCGTTTGTTTGGGTTGATATTGAAGTTTGGTTTGATATTAATAAGGTGCGTTTGTTTTTTTGGTAAAGGTGCGTTTGTTTTTTTTTTGTTGGGTTTTGATGAGTGCGTCCAAAATTTTCAATGAGTGCTTCCAAACTTTCAATGAGTGCGTCTGAAATTTTGATGAGTGCGTCTGAAATTTTTTGATGGGTGCGTCTGAAAATTTGATGAGTGCGTCTGTTTTTCACCAACTTCATCTTCTTCCTCTGCAACTTTTTTATACCTAATTTTTATGTTTAATAATCCTTAATGAAAAATCCAGAGTATTCGACAACTATTTACAATTCATAATTGTTCATATGATTAGTTTAATCTTTTGTTTTTGATTATTTTTAGATCAAATACTGATCTTACGTTTTTCGTTCATTGTAATCGATTTTTTTTTGTTTTTGAATTGTGTAATCATTCTGAACATGAATCGATATGAAAACGATGAAAAATCAGGGTTCAATTAGGTCTGTTATGATTTGAAAAAAAAAATTAGATGGTTTTTTCCTATTTTACCCTTGGTTAGTTTAACCCAAGTATGATTAGGGTTTTTAATCTGCTCCCAGACATGCCATTAATCTAATGGCTGAGATTGCTTCTTACGCTTCTTACGTTAAGAAGCTTTATACGTTAACCTCACCCAACTGTTTAAAGGATCATCTTAAAGTAAAGCATAACGGTATCAAGATAGGGTAACTTTTAGCAAGTTACTTAATGAACAATCACTGAATGAATGCCTGACCTTAAAAGAGTGTGTTGATTTTCGTTTTGGACCAAAAACGAAGAATCCGACCCAACTCTTGGGCCTTGATATGTTGCCATTTATTGGATTAAAAATGGAATAAAACTTAGCCCAACTTAATTTATTTTTGGGGCAGACATGCCCATATCTATAATCTATAATCTATAATCTATAATATCATATATATAATATACATTATAAAGGAGCAGTGATGTACCATATTAGAATTTTGACATTGGTACAATTTTTAAAGCAACAAGTATAAGAGAATAAAGCTTATTTCATAAGGGTATTATAGGGATATTGGGGACAATTAAGACACTTTGAAGGGTAGTATAGACATTTCACTCAACTCCTTCTTTACGATATCAAAAGAATTTTACAATAATACCCTTCTTTTACGTCACTACCCCCACAATGGTGCAGATGAAGGGTCTCCTCTTCAATGGAATTCCTGTAACCATCTCAGTGTGAATACCTATATTCAATGTTATAATCCTAAGCGTCTCTATTCAATCGCCCTCAATTATGTTATTTATTTAATCGGCCATTCAATTGATTGAATATGTACAATAAAGCACACGCCAATCCATCTTCTTGACCAGTTCGAGGGTTTTCACTTCGATCTTCCTTTCATCTTATTCACGCCATATAAACTGCAGGTAGAGATATTCTTTTAATTACTCCAGTTTTCCCCTTTATGGCTTGAAGTTATGAGATGAATCCACCTAATTTCAGTCAAAATATTAACTTTCGTACATGTTTACACATGGTTTGGTGCTTGAACAGTTTGGCAATCAGATATTTTCTTGAATGCTATAAATTACATTGCTTTTTTTTTTATAGTCTGACTATAAATATTGCAGGGTGTAATAAACCAATGTTAATCTTAATGCAGGGGCAAAATGGTTAACCAGCTTCTCTGGCGAGGTTCCGACAAGCAACTTTCGGCTGCACGTTTCTTTTTCCTAAAAGATGAGACACGTCAGGTTTATTCGGCCGTTGTTTTAAGTATGGATTATAAAGTTATACTATTAATATGAACAATTTTAACACTACACTTTGATCCGTTCATCCCTTTTAGCTCGTATCGGCCCGCTTTCTAATTCCAAATCCAAATAATCATGAAGGTGAATTAGGGCAGTGTTTGCATTGTTGGTAGGTTGATTACCCAACGTCCCAATCCATTAGTTTTTGTTTGAACCAAGTTTTATAGAACCTTAGTTTATATGAAAGGTAATGGCAATGTTTTCGTCAGAAGATGAGTGAATTGTAATGGATAAGTTCTTGTTGCTAAAACATTGAATTAAGAAATGGTATTTGTGATGGTGCTACAGAATTATGGTACTAAAAATAATGGTGAAGTTAGGAGTGCTTCTTAGAGGCATTAAAATAGCTATGAACAAAAACATAATTTTATGTTGTCCAATTTAGAGATTATCTAAGCTGCTATATTACAAAACCTAACATTTGGTTACAAACACCTCTAGCAGGTCCTTAAAATCATTTTTTACTTGCTGAAAGCTTCTTACATAAACTAGCACTCACCTAGCAAAGTAGAATAACCCATTGGATATGAAACAATGGTTCTTTTATGAACCCAAACTTTATGCTAATTACAATAAGTGGAGTAATGTGCAAGTGATTCTTCTATGGAACAATTTCTCAATAGGCATTGCAACAATCAAGCACGCAGCACACTAATATAACCCACTTTATCATCACTTGCTTACTCTAATTTCGAGTTTTTTTTTTATTTACATTAACCTTATCTTTAACATGTTTTATGATTTAAAAAATTTTGCAGATAAAAACTCTTTAACAAATGTGGACAAGCTAACAACATTTTCGGTTACTCAGAGCAATTGAATACAAGTACCTAGAAATCCTGCACACCTATTTTATGATTAGCCAATTTTAAACTTATTATGGTTGTTACAAGGATAAAATTAAAAAATAGCCCCTGTTTTTGTGTTCTCTTTGGTTCCCAAAAAGCGTAAGTTGACCTTGACTATTGGAATGTTTACGGTATAATTTTTTTTACGTATTTGCCTTAATTTATAGTTTAATAGGTTATTATAAGTTGTGAAATTTTAAAAGTTTTAGGATACAAGATTTGAACATATGTACAAATATGGAGATTAAAAAAAACATATTATAATTGATATCGGGTTCTCATGACCATTTCTTTAGACAAGGGGAAGCGTGTGTTAGAATGTCAACCATCTTTGAGAACTTCTAATTCAGTTACAACTGCATCAATAGAAACAGATGTCTGATATTATAATCTATAGAATTGTTTTTTGTTGTACTTCAGTTGTTCGAAGATGTAATAATGTTATAATTATGAAATCTATGTAGAATTATAATGGCTAAACATATCCTATTTTTTTCTTAGAAAGGATAAACTTCTGGTTAGATTTTGTTGTGGTTGTAAGTGATATGAATCTAGATAATCGAAAGCGTTAACAGGAGTGCACTATATTATAGGTTCAATTATTTTATAGTATTTTGTTTTCTCGTTAATGAAAGTAGAAAGCATTTTTGCTTCTTAAAATGGTTTTTTAATTTGTGTTTTTTGTAGTGTTATCATACAACCCACATCTTGTTCATAGTTACCAAGCAGATGAAAGTGAGTTTTGCGGGATGCTATTTCTGAAGCATCTTCACATATCAAAATAGGAAAACCTTCTATTATATTTTAGCTGAAATTAATGTTATATTTCCCCGTTGTTATTCTAGGTACATAGTAATATTGTACCTGTTTTGCCCCATTCATGATACTCATTTGTTGTGAAAAGTTAAGCATCCCAACAACGATAGGGCTCAATGCATGTATGTATTATCATGTAAGTGTATTTGCTAAAAGTATGTCTCTAATCACAGAAGACAACAAGATATCCGTGTAGCATCCTAGCTGATCATGCTTATGGACTCAAGTGCTACAATAGCATCAGGGACAAAGTGTGGTGGTGGGGGCATCAACCAACAGGTGAAGGCTTGATCAACCAACTTTAATTCTTTTTGGTGGTTCCATTTATGTGAAAGTTGATTGATATTATGTGCTCTTTTTTTGCTAACATGTACAGCCATAACACCTTACAATAAGCATGATCTTTTATTTATGTAATGATTATGGTTTAATGTTAAGAATAATTTAATAGAGTTACTAATGGATTCCTTCAAGTCTTAAAAGTTTTTTTCAGGGAAGATCACTTACATGTGAATTTAAGTGAGTTTTGATTGTTGTATTTGATGAATCATGTTTAGACAAGAAAACAAAATGGAATTATTTATGATTTATGATTTTGCTGATCTCGGGTGTTTTTAATCCAGACAGAACGACCACTACTATCAGTTGTAGTTGGTTGAACACTAAGGATATGAATGGTTTCAGATTCATTACAATCTCAGTTGCACCATGCCTGGTGGTATTTCCTCAACATCCTATTTTTTTGATGTATCTTGTATCAAGTAGCTCTGCTCTACAAACTATGTTGACGCCTGAGATGATATTGTAAAAAAAAGAGTTCTTTTAACTGATCTAATTCCACTCGTGATTTAACAACCGATGCCAATCAACAATTAAACCAATTATCAAGCACCAACGTTTGTACCAGGTGGAGATATTGCAAAGGTTCGAAGAGCAGTTGGCCTAATTAGCAACAACACATCAGTTGCAGAGGTGTTGGCAAAAAAAAAGATATTCCTTTTTTTAGGCAAGTAACAAATATTTGGAATGTTGCTCATCACATGATATTTCTTTTAATGGACCTTTTTTGAGTGATGAATTTGATAATATAGATCTTATGAGTGCTTTAGCTGATACACTTAGCTGATACACAAGACAACACAATTGAAAATTTGATGAATACATTTATACCATTTGGCATTACTATTATTGATGCCAATTTTGCTCACTTTAAATTGGTCCATGACAAAGAAAACCTCCCAGTATATTTGATATTGTGATTTTTGCTTGGTTATTATGAATTTATGATATTATACCAACTCTTGAGAGGCTATATGAAATTATCCCTTTAACTTATTATATTAAATATGACTACATGACTTCTACTTCTAATATCTTCTTTATATAAATTGATATATGTAGCTATCAAGACCTTGATGCTCCAGAGGATGAGGCCACTGTCATAGATTACAGGAGCTTGTACTCTATTGACATTGGTTGCATATTTTGTAGTACGAAAATGAAACAAGCATATGGTGATACTTTCAACATGCAAAACAAGTAATTTGCTCACTTTTTTTTGCAGCCGTGAAACATGCAAAATCAGTTGGTTGGAAGGTGAGTGTGCATGCTCTCCCTCGTCCTTTTTTATTTACGTGTCGAAGGGGCTGTATTAGGCCTACCCACCTATGATTTTTGGCCATTTTTTTACATTATTTTCAAGTAAAATATCAGAGCAGAGGAGGTAGCGTGCCAGAAGTGGTGGTTTGGAGCATGTTAATGGGCATGGGCATGGGCATAGAGTTCGGTTGCATCTGGAGCTGGATTGGCGGTTGGTTTAGGTGTATTAGATGACTTCTTAAGAAGAGATGGTAATTGATACCAGTTCTTTATCTTAAAGGGTGACACATGTTATAGCGCACATTTTAAGTAAAGACTCAAAATACAAAGTTATGATTATTTGTCAACTTTTGATTTATCGCCACTGCAAATTTTTGCTACACGGGTTTCCTACCATATGTGAATCGTTTTAAAATAAATTTTGTGAAAGCCGATGCGTAATGTGCAGGAAAAATATAAGCACCCGCGGCAACGCGCGGGCATTCACACTAGTATAGCTAATAGCTTGTTTAAAGTCTTAACCCAACCACTAACTGGCCTAATATCTATAACAAATAATTGACGGTATCGACCGACTAATTGACCCAAACTGATTGATGAGAAAAATCCATTTATGAATAACTTCGGTTATGGGCATTAACCGCCCTAGTTTTTAACAACTTTTAATCTTTACGTTTATGAAACCAGTTACGATTTTATTACAGAGTTTTACCGATAACATGTGTTCTAAGTTGTTGTGTTTTAGCTATGTGTTTTAACAATATTTTAAATTCCTTGGCTGTAATACATTCCATTGTGTTTTAAATTATTATGTTTGGTGTTTTTCTACACAAAAAAAAAACATCATGCCTAAATTCAAAACATGAGACCTACATGCCAATTTTTTATTCTTCTCACGAAATATGGTCTTTGTACCTCAACCTTTACCTATATGTGTATGTGTGTGTGTGTTAGTTGATGGGTATTTCGGTAAAAAGTTTCTCAAAACCATCTATCAAGTCAAATGTTGCAATTAATTATACAACATAGAGAGTATTGATATGTATATTTCTTCTTCCTTTATATATAAAAAGAGTAGAGATTTTGAAATAAAAAGGGAAAAATGATGATTTTAGCCCGTTAATCTCTTTACAAAAATAGCTCACTCCTGTCTTTTTGGAGAGACGGATCACACATTCTAAGAAGTCTCAAATGTCTTCCGAGACGTCTTCGGATATAACCAATAAGTCACCGCCACGTCATAATATAAAAGAAAGATGAGAAAACACTTTCTCTCCTTCTCTCCTCATTAATAATCCCTTGACACACTCTCTCCTCCTCTCCTTCTCTCTCTCTCTCTCTCCCCACCATCACAATAATATAAAAGAAAGAGGAGAAAACAAAGACAATTAACCATTAGCTCTAGCTGGTTTGTTATTCAGTTAATAGTGGTTACATATAGACCAACTACCAACTAAGTACATACCCTACCCTTTAACTATTGATGACCCTTTACATTCAAACTATTATACCTTGATAATATCAGTCCTCTAAAAATAAAACTTCCAAACTAGTCTAACCCTTAATTGAAACTATATGTATTATAACCTATATATGTTAAGAATCAGCCAAATGACATACTCCACCAGAGGCTGAATGGCAATCAATAGCATCATCCATGGAATCCCGGCGGGAACCACCATCAAAAGCACAAAAATTATAACATAAACTAGATTATGGATTCGTCGATGTCTGTTGACCATGTCAAGAACTTCGTCAACCTCATTATCAACAGGTTCTTCAATTTCTACATCCTCAATATCAACAGCTTCAACAGGTTCTCCATCCACAATATCTACAGCTTCTTCTTCCCCAAGATCAACATCCCCAGGAACATTATCCCCCATTATCTCATGGTCTTCCACAATCTCCTCATTTAATGGTCCCGACCGTAGGTAGTGAATCAAGAGCGAAAAAACCAAGGAGAAACAAAGTAGAGGAACTCCTACCACCTGAACCAGCCGAAACAGATAATGAACCTTCAAAAGAAAAAAACACCACAAAACCAGCCAAAGGAATTGCCAACGGAATCAGCAACGATAAAATCCACACTATCACCGGCACCGCCATATTTTACCGTCTCCGTCACCGCCGTTATCAACCACCAGGTCATTAACATTTGGCAAGCCACCACCTTCTAGTTCTTCCATATTGTCATTCACTATAGGCACCATTGCAACTCCTTCACCGTCGACAATTGCACCGTCTTGGTTTCCAGCATTTACTTGACCAAGGTTGACCGCGCGACGCTGATGGACGACGTTAACGTTGTTAAACGCCATATCTTACAACCCTACGGTGTTAGAGAACCGTCTTCTATGTTGCTGTTCAGAGACCCTATTATCCATGTCGTAGTTTCAATGAATGTTTACGTGTGTGTGTGTGTTTCTTGTATGGGTGTGATGTTGTATGGGTGTGATTGTGTATACTAGTAGGAACTCGCGCATTGCAACGGGTTGCACGAAGTTTGGCTATATATAATTGGCATGTATGTAATTGATATGTTTAGTTACATCTTCATCAACCATCCACGGGTCTTTCTTGACATGTGATTTATCACAACACGGAGGTTGTCTTCCCATCGATTAATTGTAAAATTACAAACACATAGTAGATGGGATAGGAATGGTGGTGGTGATGCTAGTTTTAGAAGCATTATCCTATATAATGAAAAACCAACGTTGATGAATAGTGTTATGGTACGGTCGTAAATTTTCTAGGTTCATTTTTGCTTCATTCATCTTATGTTCCCTTTGTTTGTCAGATGGTTCTCTCTCTCACCAAGCCATTTGTTTGTCTCTCTTTGTTTATCAGATGGTTGTCTCTCTCTCTCTCACCAAACCATTGTCCTCACACCACCGACTCTGACGACACATCTCCACCGCGCTTCGTCGTACCGTAATCATTGCCAACGGTAAAGGAGGGGGGTTGTTTGTTTTTTGGTGGTTTGAGGCTTTGGATATGGTGGTCTAAGGCGGTGTCTGGTTCATATGATGAGGGGCTGTGAGGGGCATTTAACAATGCTCAGGCAACAAAAGCATGTAGAATTGGCTTCCTCTTTGCATACTACATGCATGATCACCTCATGCATTACTTTATGTATACTCCATAGATCAAATGCAAAACCAAAACAATAATGTCTAAAATAATATCGTTACATGGTAAGTTTTTTTTTACTAATGGCGTTAGACTAATCAGTGACTACATGATGTGTTCGACTTACGACATTTCATAAAGTGATGAGCCAACCATGAAAATTGAATAGGGGTAGACTCTAATACATATGCATCTATTGTGCTCTAGCAGTTGATCTAAATAAAATGACTTGGAATCGTGCTCATGTAGACCTAAACTTCGGAATGTCAAGGAAAAGTAATAGTTCATGGTAAGTTTCAGATCTGGAAATACACAGCAGTGTAAACAATAAAAGGACTTGGAATATATTATGGCGCCTTTCGATGAAGTTGGACTACAACACTACAATGACAAACCAACATCAATCAAACACTCTTGATTCATTCAATCAAAGACTTTTGTATAAACCCACGAATCAAAATCCAATTAGAAATAGTTATCCACAATCACCGATGACATGATGATCGTAGAATGGAAGATGAGCGACAAACTTAAATTAGAACATATTAGTATTATGACGTCTTTGAACAATCTATCACAAGTCGCTCCCGATGTATTCCGCCATCGGTTGAGATGTGATATCTACCAAGTGAGCTACCATCACATTAACAAACACAACCATAATCAAAGCCACAAATATATATAGAAAGTACTTTCTTGTATAAATAATATATATTATTTCTCTTTCTCTTTCATAAATTATCTTGTTTACTTCTATATTTTAACAACAAACTATATAACAATCACTCTGATATGCCATTATTTACACATGTTTTACACGCATAATTGGCCAAAAAATAGGACGTTTTTGAGCTTATAACACTTAAAAAATGCTACATAATCGTTCATATTTTAATTTCTCTAGAAAATGGGCTCCAATCCGAATTTTGATAAATGATTTCCGGACAAAAATTAAGTAAAAACGGAGACTCCTAATGAACCGAGGCTACCCACATAATAAAAGGTGTAAAGACGACAACCGAAATAAAAAAATGGACGATAAAATGCAACTTCGATCGACTGCGCGTGGCCATGCAACTAGGTGCTTGGGCCTGTTGAAACACGCCAATTTTTTTTTTATAAAGCTTTCACCATATATATATATATATATATATATATATATATATATAGGATCTGGATCATATGAAAACTCACCTGAGTTGTGAGAACTAGAGAACTCACATAGACCATTCACAAAGTGACACCTCACCATCTTTATAGTTTTTTGTATTTTTTTAATTGAGGGTAATAAAGTCTTTTGCATACAATAATCATGGGTATTTTAGTAATAACACCCTACCCCACCCCACACCCACCCCAACTAAAGTCTTTTAAATAACAATAATAATAATAACAATCATAAAAAAACTCACACCTCTCTCTTTCACACACCTGCACTCTCTCTCTCTACCTCTCTCTCTCACTCCCTCTCTAAAAAAACAACAGATCTGATGGTGGTTTAGTGGCTCGACAGAGGCGGAGGGGATCTGATGGTGGTGGTTGCTGAAAACGTGGCGGGTAGGGGGCTGAACGTAGTGGATCTGTGATGGTGGGTTTTTTCAGAGGTTTTCATATGAAGAAGGGTGGTGGTGGCTGGTGTTTGAGGGGTTTGAGGGGTGGTGGCTGGTGTTTGAGACGACGGTGGTGTGGGTTCGAAGAAACCAGATCTGGTGTGGGTTTGTTTTTGGGGGTTTTCATCGCCGGTGGGGTGTTGGGGGTGGGAGACGGAGGAAGACGATGGGGAGACGACGGGTTGAAGACGACGGTGGTGGGAGACGACGGTGGGAGGAGGCGGTGGTGGGAGACGACGGGGGGGGGGGGGGTGGATCTGTGGTGCAGGGCTGGTGATGGTGGTTGGAGGACGGCGACGATGACGATGGTGGTGGCTCAGACGGTGGTCGACGGTGGTGATGATGAAGATGACAGTAAGTTTTTTTATTATTATTATTATTATTGTTACTATTATTATTATTAGTATTATTAGTATTATTATTATTATTAGTAGTAGTAGTAGTAGTATTATTATTATTTTCCTGTTATTATTATTTTTATTATTTATATTTTTTTTATTATTATTGTTATTGAAGGGATAGGGAGCCTAATCCAGGCGGAAGAGGCATCCCTATCCCCATAACTCAGCTTCCTCGCGCCAGTCAGGGGCGCGAGGAACCAACGACGCGCAACCAGCAGTATATGCAGGGAGGCGCGCAAGAATAACAACTGATAAGCAGTAGCACCACCTGATAAGCGCGTACCATCACACGCGGAATCTTCCCTTGACAACCATCGTACAAAGTACAGAAGACAACAAAAGGAAGATTCACAAAGATTACTGACAGTGTACGCGCCAATAGGAGAGCTACAGGTGGCAAAAGTGGTCCAACAACTACAAGACAAGGACAGCAGCATGGCTGCAGCCATGCTTCCACCATACCAGCGTCTACAGTGACAGCAGACATACCTTGCTGCTGTCAGGAGCATGGTCAACGACTGACAGGGGCGCCGTCTGCCAACCACAGAGCGCCACGTGTCTGCCTCGAGCAACAACCATGCTGCCTCGTTGACGTCATGAACAGTACACCTGTTCTCCCGCCAATTCCAGGGGAAACCTTGGACTTGGGCCCAGACCAAGCCCAATAAAGAATGGTTACTCGTGGGCCTTTCGATCAAGCCCACGAGTTCTCCTATAAATACAAGGATACCTCTCCTTGCTAAGGCATCCAAAAATAGTTATTGGTAGCCTAGAATACTCTCACTTGTAATCTTTGTATTCATTCATCAATAATAATATCGGCTACTTACAGTGGACGTAGGTCACTACTCGACCGAACCACTTACATCTTGTGTTCGTATTTACTACCACCACACACACACTTACATCATTATCAAACGGGTTCGACCACACGGTTTGGGTAAAGGATTAATCCTGACGGACGTAGGTATTAACCCCACGTAGATTATACGTAATCTCCGTGATACCTATTGTTTCTTCATTGGCGCCATCCAACGGTTAGAACCGCTCTTTTACTCATCTTTTCAACCCACCCATGGCGGAACCCAACCCTAATACTGCTGCCGTAAACCGTTCCGGGGAAGGGGACACCCAGCTCCCGGAAAATCAAATAACACCACCCACAGTCGTCAAGAAACCCACTTCCAGGCTTCAAAGCCAAGAAGTTGAGGTTCGGGACGCCAACTCTGACGACGACAGCAGTGCTAGCTCTGAGGATGACCTTGACCAATGGCTCCTCCGTCAGAATACGAAAAATGCTGCAATTTACCAGCGTAAGCTCCTGCAACAAGCAAAGAAAAAGGGCAAAGCCCTTACTTATGAAACCCCATCCAAAAAGGGGAAAGACCCAGCTGTCTCGGGTGCTGGTCGTAGCGGGGAACTCGGCGGAGACGCCAGAGTTCGGGGCTACGAAAAGCAACGGACAGAGCCTGATGGCTACGAATCCTCCAGTAGCGACTCGGGCCACAAAGGGAAGAAAAGTCACCATCGCTCACGCCACAACAGTGAGGATGATGACTTGGTCAAACCATTCAGACCAAAGGCTTTCGCCGAAAAGTCGAAATTTGTCGCTCGTATAGCGACAGCAACAATACCAAGAAAAGCGAAACTTCCTAGCAGCATCGGCAGATACGATGGCCTGCGTGATCCAGATGACCACGTGCACGACTTCGAGTGCGCGGGAATGTCGGTAGACTGGCCCGTACAAGTTTGGTGCCATTTATTCGCGCAAACTCTGACGGGCGCAGCCAGGGTCTGGTTCGATAACCTCCCTGCGGGGAGTGTTAAGGACTTTGACGACCTTACCGACAAATTCAACAATCACTTCTCGCATTTGCGAAAGCACAAGAAAGACAAGGCGCACATCCTGTTATGCCGCCGAAACGACAATGAATCCATTGAGGACTTCATCGTTCGATTCAACAAAGAGGCCCTGCTAATAGGGTGCGGGGAAGAACTCACAAGGGCAGCGTTCGTACATAACGTACGCAGCCCAGAGTTAATGAAATGCCTCACAGGCAAAGATGGCATACCGGAGTCCTGGGATGAGCTCATCCACTCCGCCAAGATATATGCCTCGTCTGAGAAATCCTTCAATCAGACACACAATTTTCAACACCACCATAATAATAATAAAAATAAGAACAAATCAGTCTGGAGCCGCATCTCCGGCGCCGCGGATGAGGGAAAGTATTCCCCAGCCGGGGACGCCAGGCAGATGATCAGTCCCAAACAAACGCGGGATCAACGCGGTCATTCAAAGAAAAACTATGACTGGACCCCGCTGACAAAGACACCATCTCAGGTCCTAAAGACTGAACAGGTCACGTTGAAGGCCGCCCCTCCCCTGGCCAAGCGCAGGAACGTAGACCGCAGCAAATTCTGTGAGTACCACAACGACTACGGTCACCTCACAGATAATTGCTACACCCTAAAGATGGAAATCGAAACCGCGCTGAAATCAGGACAACTCGGGCATCTGGTTAAGAACGTGCACCGCACAGGCAAGAATCAAACAGGTGACGAGAATCAAGATGAAGGATCACGAAAAAAGATCCGCGACCTGAACACTCACGCTGCCACATTGATTCCTCGTCACCACTGCAACATGACAAAGAAGGGCAAAAGCGCCTACCAAGGAAAGCGCGCCCGAGCGCCACCACCAAGCGATTCATGGAAAGAGGCTGACGTCCTCATGCCAAAAATTAGAGGCGGCGCCTCATGCACAGCCCCTCTTGTCATTACCGCTATCTTTGGACACTATCGCACGCGATATATGTTCCTAGATGGCGGCAGCAGTACGGATATTATGTATGAGCAATGCTTTCAACAACTAGACCCGGAAGACAAAGCAAAGCTCGTCCCAGTTAACGAGCCCATCTCCGGCTTCATCCACGAAACCATCATGCCGCGGGGTATGCTGTCCATGCCAGTAACATGGTCTGACGGCACCCACGAGCGCACGGAGATATGTGATTTTATGGTTCTACCGGCCAACTCCAATCATGACATTCTTCTTGGACGGGAAGGCATCGCACGCTTTAACGCCAATGCTTCAACGGCGCATGCGATGGTGGGGTTCCCAACCAAAACAGGTATCGCTTTCATCAGAGGCAACAAGGACTGTCACACCACGGAAACCGCCAAACCGCCAAAAATGGTGAAAACCGACACCCGCGCCGAGCCGGAAAAATGGGTTCTCAACCCTAAATTTCCAGAGCAAACGGTGATCATTGGCCATGAAATCTCCGAGGCCATTCGAAATCACTTAAAACAGCTTCTAATCAGTAATATCGATGTATTCGCGTGGCAACCAGCCGACATGGTTGGGGTCCCGCGCGACATAGCGGAACATAGACTCAATGTCTACCGCTCAGTGGAACCTATAGTGCAAAAGAAGCGCAGCATGGGCCCGGAGAAAACAAAGGCCATGAACGAACAAGTCACCGAGCTGCTCAACGCGGGTATACTTCGCCCAATCAGGTACCAGACGTGGGTAGCTAACCCAGTCATGGTAGCGAAAGCAAACGGCGGGTGGCGCATGTGTGTCGATTATAAAGATATCAACAAAGCATGTCCAAAGGATTGCTATCCTCTGCCAGAAATCGACCTAAAAGTGGATTCTTTAGCCCCATACCGCTTTAAGTGCTTCTTAGACGCGTATAAGGGCTATCACCAAATCCAAATGGCAAAGGAGGATGAAGACAAGACGGCATTCCGCACAGACGCTGGCATTTTCTGTTACACAAAAATGCCATTCGGTCTGAAAAATGCAGGCGCTACATACCAGCGCCTCATGGACACGGCCTTCATCAACGAAATCGGCGTACGGCTTGAAGTGTACGTCGACGATCTCGTAATCAAGAGCAAAGACGAAAGTGACATGCTTAAGGATATCCAAAAAACGTTCGCACAGTTACGCAAAGTGCGCATGAAGCTCAACCCAAGCAAGTGCTCCTTCGGAATGGAAGAAGGCAAGTTTCTAGGGGTAATCGTAACGCGCGACGGGTTCCGCGCTAATCCAGAAAAAGTACAAGCCATAGAAAGAATGCCTTCGCCCGCTTCCGTCAAGGAGGTGCAAACGCTCATGGGCCGCCTCGTGGCCCTCAACCGATTTTTATCCAACTATGCTTCAAAGTCATTTCCGTTCGTGGACACTTTGAAGAACTGTTTAAAAAAGAGCAATTTCCGCTGGACACCAGAGGCGGAATCGGCATTCAAAGAAATGAAACAATGCTTGATGAATCTTCCGACGCTAACAGCGCCCCTCCCCAAAGAACCGTTGACACTGTACCTATCGGTCACGGACAGAGCAATAGGCGCGGTTCTCATGGTGGAGCGCAAGAGCGTGCAAACGCCGATATATTATATCAGCCGTACGCTCTTAGACGCGGAGACAAGATACACAATCATGGAAAAACTGGTTCTCGCTCTGGTGCACGCATCCCGAAGACTCCGCAGATACTTTTAAGGGCATCCGATAAACGTCCTCACGGACTACCGGATAAACGATATACTCGCCAAGCCCGAGTTGTCGGGGCGCCTGGCCAAATGGGCCATCGAACTCGGGGAACACACGATCCATTACAAACCCCGCCCCGCCATCAAGGGCCAAGTTCTTGCGGACTTGGCCACGGAAATCCCCGCAGATAAAGTACTTGAATGTCAAGCGGAAGAAACACCTACGTTAGCGCAAGACCCATCGCAAAAATGGTCCTTATTTACGGATGGGGCCTCAAACGAGGATGGCGCTGGCGCGGGATTACGCCTTATAAGCCCAGATAAACAAGAGTTCACGTACGCCATCCGCCTCGACTTCAAAAGCACGAATAACGAGGCGGAATACGAAGCGCTGCTGGCAGGCCTCCGCATCGCGGAAAAAATGGGGGCCAGGCACGTGGAGGCACACGTGGACTCGCTACTTGTAGCGCGGCAGATCAACGGAGCTTACGATGCGAAAGACGAAACCATGGCGTTATACCTAGAACAGGCCAAACAGCTAATGCGCCGATTCGACTCATGCAAAGTCGAGCACATCCGGCGCAGCGAAAATAAGCCCGCCGATGCGCTAAGCAAAATGGCATCAACGGTCTTTGAACATATGGCCAAAGAAGTCCGCATCGAAGTCCTGGATAAACCATCTGTTCCCCCGCGACAAGTCAACATAATCCAAACAGGAAGCGCATCCTGGATGACTCCGATCAAGGCCTACCTATCATCCGGTACCCTGCCTGACGACAAGTCAGAGGCCCGGAAGATCAAGAACAAGGCCCTACAATACCAACTCAACGACGGTATCCTATATCGCCGCTCTTACCTGGGACCGCTATTGCGCTGCGTAGACTCCGCAGACGCTTCCTTTCTCCTGCGAGACATACATGAAGGGACATGCGGATTACACGCGGGCCCAAGAATGGTAGTGGCAAAGTTAATGAACGCGGGGTACTACTGGCCGGGCATGCACGTGGACGCGGTCAACGAGTTGCGCAAATGCGACAGTTGCCAGCGCCACGCCCCGAACACCTTGCGGCCCAAGAACAACCTAGTGCCAGTCACAGCGGCCTGGCCGTTCCAGAAATGGGCAATTGATTTGGTGGGCCCATTCCCAACGGCTCCAGGAAATGTAAAATACCTAATCGTCGCCATCGACTACTTCACAAAGTGGTTGAGGCGAAACCACTAGCAAAAATTGACGGCGCGCACGTCAAAAAATTCATCTGGGAATTCATCATCTGCCGATTTGGCCTACCATTGCAATTGGTAAGCGACAACGGCACACAATTTGAAGACCAATCCTTGCAAGAATGGCTATCTCAAATGGGTGTCCAACAAATCTTCACATCTGTCGCGCACCCCCAAGGCAACGGTCAAGTTGAAAGGGCCAACCGTACGATTGTTGAAGGTATTAAGGCACGGCTGGGTACCAAAAGAACAGGGTGGGTGGACGAAATACCCCATGTCCTATGGGCATACCGCACCCTCACGAAAACCAGCAATGGCGAAACGCCATTCAGCTTGACGTATGGAACGGAGGCGGTCATCCCCGCCGAAATCGGCTGCCCCTCCGCAAGAGTACTCATGGCCAACAAGAGAGACAATGACAAAGAGCTCCGCCTAAACCTTGATCTCCTAGATGAACGACGTGAACTCGCCGCAATCAAAGAGGCGAAATACAAGACGCAGCTAGAGCGCTATTACAACAAGCGCGTCAAAGCCTGCACATTCAAGATCGGCGACTACGTTTTCCGAAACAACGAGGCTTCCAACGCTGAAAAGCCTGGAAAACTAGCCCCCACTTGGGAAGGCCCATACAAGATACAAGAAATACTTGGCAAAAGCGCATACGCGCTAGAAAGGCTTGATGGAACACCTATTCCCAGATCTTGGAACGCAGCACAACTGCGCCGCTGCTACTTGTAAAACACTTACGGCTACACATGTCGCGTCTATCAATGAAAACTGTTCCCTATATCTGTTATTCTACTTGTTTTTCCGCGCCAAGGTCTTCAAGACTTAAGCAAAACTATCGTCGGACCACAAACAAGGCGGTGTTAACATGATAAAGTCTTCTAGACATGCTTCGCGCACGTCGGACTTATAAAAATCATACACCAACACCACATAAGATGGTCTTCAAGACAAGTTTACTTGCCGGACTTAAAGACGCGCGCCACTAGAACAAACTTAAAGCCTTGTCTTCTAAACTTGTAACACAAGTTGGACAAAGAGCAAACTAGTTCGGCGCGCAGTCGTGGGTCTTCTAGGCAAGGCGCACACGCGCTTAACTCGGACCTTATGGCACAAGTCGCGTCCCGCTATAGTCTTCAAGGCAAATACTTAACATGCCGGACTATCTAGCAGGACGCGCGCCTAATTTTAACTTGTCAAATCGGGTGACGACTTGGTTAGATAAGTTAAGTTAGGATGAGAAACACAAGATATAAGGAAAAACCAAAATTTTCATTCATAATAAGGGACTTAAAAACCCTTGGTAATTACAACATATTTACAAGACAAAAAAAAAAAGAGAGAGACAAGCGCCTATTAAAGTTAAACATTTGAAGTGCCCTCGCCACTGGCTCGTTGGCGCTCCTCTTCAAGGCGCTTGCGCTCTTCCTCCCTGGCCAGCTCGTCAGATTTATCAATAAAATACTTAAGGGCAGAGAGAGGATCAGCATTTCTGTTGCAATCTGCAACCACTTGAAGAATTGGGAAGTCCACCTTCTCAAATTTAAGTAGCTCCGCCTCATACTCGTCTTTCAGTGGCTTCCCATAATGCTCCGCATCCTCAATCCGCCCACCGTTCTGAGCTGCCAGAAAACCATCCTCATAGCCTTCACCATACCCATAGGCATAGGCGGTGGCGGCTATAGCAGCGACTTGGTCGCCCAGCTTAGGTTCTTGCCAGAACCTCTTGAAGACCTGCAAAAAAAACTCAACAAGTTAGCATATAAAACTTCAAAAGCGTGTAAGAAAAGCGCTAAAAGAGATATGCACTTACCCCAGCGATCCCATCAGTCATCATCCACTTGATGGCGTCCTGTGTCTGCGTCTGGGCGGCCATCGCCTCATCCAAAAGACGCTGGGCTGTCTCACACTCTTTGACAGCCGCAGCGCGAGCTTCCTCGGCGGAGCCAAGGTCTTGCTCCAGATCCTCCTTTGAATGAAGGATCTGGACCCTCTCCTGCTCTAAGAAGGAGACGCGCTCAGTAGCTTTGACAAGATCTGCATCTTTAGACTCAAGCTCCAAGCGCTTCTCCACAACTTGCGCAGTCCGTGCAGAGAGGGCCTTGCTCTTCTCTTCTAACTGCCGGGTCAGCGCCCGGCTTTCCTCTTGCGCCTCGGCCAGAGTCTGCCTCAACTTCATAGTTTCAGCATTAGTCTTCTTGCAAGACTCTGACCATCGACGCTTATCCGCCGCCGCGTCCCCTTCCAACTTGGTAACTTTGGCCTCTGCATCATGGGCGCGGCGACGGTACTTGGATATTTCAGCTTTGAAGGCAGCCTCTTTCTCAGCAAGGCCTGCCTTCTCCGCCTCCAAGCGTTGGATATCCCGCCACACCGCCGCATCACGACGGCGTAGCGAGTTAATCATGGATAGCTGAGTCGCTTGATTTACACAAAGAGCAGAAATCAGCGCATCGCGACTCAGCATATCCTGGTGAGTGCGCTCATAAGGAGGCACCACCTCGCGCACAAACTCCTCGGCAGCCCAGGAGTTAGAAAACAAAGTGTTTTCCCGGACTGCCCAACGGGGGCGCCAAATGGCGTCGCCCCCAGCCCAGTGGGAGCCATCATAATCTCCAGATGGCTCCCCTTCATTCATCACAAAAGGTTCACGCCTAGAGTGGCGCAAACCTTCACTACTACCGCCAGCGCCCGCCTCCAAAAGGGCCCTCTCAAATCCATCCATCTCCTGAGAGCCCTCGGCGCTAGCATGAGCACTCTGCTCCGCCTGTTCTTTCAACCGGCGAGCCTTCTCCTCCAAGAACTGTTGCTCTTGGAGACGAAGACGTTCCGCCTCAGCATTTTTGGCCGCCTCAGCCTTTTGCCTAGCTTCATCGGCGGCAGCCTTCCTTTGGGCCTCAGCCCTTCGCAGCGCCTCATCGGCCGCTGCCTTCTTCTCAGCCTCCGCCCTTCGAAGGGCTTCATCGGCCTCAGCCTTCAGACGGGCCTCTTCCCGCTGCGCCGCCTCTTGCTCTTGAAAGAGCACATCCACTTCTGACCTGCCAGCCTCCGCAGACGGAGACGGGGAGGAAGGAGTTGGTATAATCTTGGGCGCAACTGCAACAGAGGCAAAAACATAAAGAAGGGCACAAATGAAAAGACTTAAGGAAAAAAAGCAAAAAGAGAAAAACTTACCAGGGGCTTTTTTCTTTATCAGCTTCTGAAAAAGAGGCTGACGTGTAGGCGCAGCGCCTATACCCACACTAAAGGTGGGGGCAATAACCCCTCCAACGCTGGAGCTTTTCTCTAACACCACCCCTCGCGCTGGCGACAAGGGGGAGGAAGTGGTCTCTGTAACAGGAGTCTCAACAACACCACCCTCCCCGCCGGTAGTAGCAGCAGCCTTCTCCAAATTAGCAGCTGCGCTGCTAGAAGTGGCACCAGTGGTGCGCCTCTTTTTCCTCTTCTCCAACTTGGAGGGTTCTTCCTCCTCTTCATCCTCTGACGCGGGCCCGTCCTTCCTTCGGCGCCGCCCCTTCACCACTTCGCCTACTGAAACGGAAGAACCCGAATCAGAACTTGTTAAAGGACGATGGCTACGTTTACGCCTCCGCGGAGCGTGTTTCCAACGGCCACGCCCCGCGGGCGCCTTCTGAACCTCCACAATCTCCACTGAGGAGTCAGAGGCATCATCGCCAAAGAGGCTAGAAAACAAAAGTTGGCTAGACTCACCTGTGGTATAATAAGGCTTGGGCGCGATGGACATGTCAGGGTAATAAAACCTGTCCACAAACGCCTCGAGGCAAGATACCTCTCCCTCCGCCAAGCGCCTCCACTTTATGCCCTTCTCCTGACGGGCAGCATAAAACTGGAACTTGCTCACACCTGCGCAAGAAACAGTTAGAATAATATGAAATACAAAATAAAGAAGTGAGCATAGAAACTGTGCTTACCCTCCTCAGCGATGTAAGGTTCCTTCCCCGGGCGCAAAGCTATGCGGCTCATCCCCAGAAGGTAAAAGATACCATCTGTGAGATTTTTAAACTCCAGTTTGGTGGCGTTGGCGGTGAGGGTGGTGAACCAAGCCTGCTTCTTATAGTCCTTCATCACCGGTATGTCAGCCACCCGCTGACCGTCTGCAATCACCTTCCAAGGCAGACTAATGGGGATGACTCCCCTCTTCACAAAGAAGAACTTCTCTTTAGCCCAATGAAGGGACTTGGGGGTGTGAGTGGCCATTGGGGGCACCTTGGGGCGCGGCTTAAACGAGAACCACATCTCGTCGCGCGCAAGAAAATAGAAGACATTGAGCATCTCCACAGTGGGCTCAATGTCCAAGGCGCGGCAAGACGCCTCAAAATGTACCAGCCTTAGCATCCCAAAGGCGGTAAGTTGGGTTGGCCCAACACCATAAGCTACCAGAGTATCGATCTGGAAGCGGGTGCAAGGTAGCCGGAAGCCACACTTGGTGAAATGGGCTTCATAAAGGGCAAGTTGCCCAGGCCCAGCAGAAAGAACATTCTCCGTCGGAGATGGTAGAGTCGGCTCCCACTCCGGCAATATGTCATAACCCCTGCAAAAATTGTCGAAAGCCTCTTCTGACCAAACACAAAAAGTGTTTGTCATGAGCTTTCGCTCCTTTATCTTTCCATGCTCCACCTGCACCTCCTCCTCCACGTCATCCATCACCGGTTCCTTACCGGTAACATCACCGGAGGGAGAACCAACGTTGGAGGCTTCTGACATTTTCACAAATAGGTGAAGGAAAGGAAAAGAAAATCTGGAAAACCAACAAGAATGGTTGAAGACTCACCGGAAAACTCAAAAGGTTCACCGGAAAACTCAACAGACTCAAAAGAAACTTTGAAGATTGGTCGGAATCTTCAAAGAGAACAAACAAGTGGAAACAAACTAAGAACAAACAAAGAAGGCGATGAAGATCAAGAAGAAGTTTCACGATAAATCTTTGAAGATTGATCAAACAATCTCTGAAGATTCAAAGAAAACTTCAAATGATCTGAATTGTTTTTGAGAGTGAGAGAGTGCAAGTAAGAAGAAGGGATGAACAAATGAACAAGTAACCGTCTAACATGCATCCCAACTCATATATATACCCACTGCATTAATGACAGTGGGGCCCAAGAAGAAGCAACCGTCGTCACACATTTTCAAAATTTGAAGAAGCAGATGACGACACGTGTCCTCATGCGTGAGTGAACGGCTAAGATCAAGCAAGGATAAACAATCCAACCGTCACTCGGCGGATGGCTGACACGTGTCACCAGATCTCACCAATTTAAATTGGCCAGGCGCGTGAAGCATCACGCGTCTGACGAACTTCACGTGCCACTCGACACGTGGCACAAGCACAACCACACAAGCAACAAGTGGGGCGCGTGACAACACACGCGCCTGACACAGACGAAATGTTGGTAACTGCACCACAGTGAGGGGACAGCCAACAGTCAGCACAGCAGACGAGGCTGACTCGTCACCAACCCTCAGGCTTCCATCAGAAGCAACTGATCATTCGAATTCCAGGCGCCTTAACTCCCATTTATGAGAGACAAATTAAATGCCAATGATTCAAGATTTATTACAACTGCTGGAGAACCACAACATGGCGCAAATTTGACGTAAAACCAAAAAAGACGTTCTCCGCCCAGCGCCTTAACAGGTCATGGCGGCAAACTTCTTTCATGGCGCAAATTTGACGTAAAACCAAAAAAGACGTTCTCCGCCCAGCGCCTTAACAGGTCATGGCGGCAAACTTCTTTCATGGCGCAAATTTGACGTAAAACCAAAAAAGACGTTCTCCGCCCAGCACCTTAACAGGTCATGGCGGCAAACTTCTTTCATGGCGCAAATTTGACGTAACACCAAAAAAGACGTTCTCCGCCAAATTTTGCAGAGGAACGAATTTCAAGGCACACCAGCAGATGAGCTCTCATCCGCGACCTCATACTTTGAGTCTAGCGCTCCACCTACTCTTCACAAAGAATAGGAGAAACCCTAGACTAGGGGGACTTGAAGGGATAGGGAGCCTAATCCAGGCGGAAGAGGCATCCCTATCCCCATAACTCAGCTTCCTCGCGCCAGTCAGGGGCGCGAGGAACCAACGGCGCGCAACCAGCAGTATATGCAGGGAGGCGCGCAAGAATAACAACTGATAAGCAGTAGCACCACCTGATAAGCGCGTACCATCACACGCGGAATCTTCCCTTGACAACCATCGTACAAAGTACAGAAGACAACAAAAGGAAGATTCACAAAGATTACTGACAGTGTACGCGCCAATAGGAGAGCTACAGGTGGCAAAAGTGGTCCAACAACTACAAGACAAGGACAGCAGCATGGCTGCAGCCATGCTTCCACCATACCAGCGTCTACAGTGACAGCAGACATACCTTGCTGCTGTCAGGAGCATGGTCAACGACTGACAGGGGCGCCGTCTGCCAACCACAGAGCGCCACGTGTCTGCCTCGAGCAACAACCATGCTGCCTCGATGACGTCATGAACAGTACACCTGTTCTCCCGCCAATTCCAGGGGAAACCTTGGACTTGGGCCCAGACCAAGCCCAATAAAGAATGGTTACTCGTGGGCCTTTCGATCAAGCCCACGAGTTCTCCTATAAATACAAGGATACCTCTCCTTGCTAAGGCATCCAAAAATAGTTATTGGTAGCCTAGAATACTCTCACTTGTAATCTTTGTATTCATTCATCAATAATAATATCGGCTACTTACAGTGGACGTAGGTCACTACTCGACCGAACCACTTACATCTTGTGTTCGTATTTACTACCACCACACACACACTTACATCATTATCAAACGGGTTCGACCACACGGTTTGGGTAAAGGATTAATCCTGACGGACGTAGGTATTAACCCCACGTAGATTATACGTAATCTCCGTGATACCTATTGTTTCTTCAGTTATTTTATTTTTTTCTGTTATTATTATTATTTATTTATTTTTTTACTGTTATTATTACTATATGTATTATTATTGTTTTTTTATTTTTTGTTATTATTATTATTATTTTTTTCTGTTATTATTATTATTTATTAAAGCTGTTTATTTGGTTTTGTTATTTTTTTTTGTTTTTTCTGTTATTATTATTATTATTATTATTTATTATTACATTTATTATTAATAATGTTGGGATGGAAAGGTAGGTTTTTTATGTTGAAAGTTTTGGGTGTTTCTTGTTAGGAGATGATGCCGCGAAGAAGATGATGTTTTGCGTTTAAGGACCCGATGTTGTGGAGACGACGGCGAATGGTGTAGTCTCTTTTTTGTAAGAAACCATTGGCGTAAACATCAGTTTACACCGGCGTAAACATGAATGTATAGACGTTTATGTAAGAATACACCATTTAGCTTTCACACACAGTGTAAACGTTTTTTATTTAAGAAAACACCCATTAGTTTTACACACAGTGTAAGTATGAATGTATAGTCGTTTTGATGTAAGAAAACACTGGTGTAAAACATCAGTTACACCAGTGTAAATATGAATGTATAGTTTGTTTTTTTACCACTTTGTGTATTTTTTTTTGTAAATGTTGTGTATGGCAGATTTTACACCATTTTATGTTTTATTTGGTTTGGTTTCTACACTAGCGTAATTGTTGTAAAATTTTGTATTTTTTTGAAAAATTTACACCAGTGTAAATATGAATGTAAAGCAGCCCATCATCTAGTTTGTTTTTGTACAATAGTGTATTTTTGTAGAAGTTTGTGTATGAGAGATTTACACTGGTGTAAAAAATTACACCAGTGTAAAAAAACGAGAGTGATACTACAAAATGTTCAATCTGATTGTTTGTTTTAAAAAATTAAATTAATTAAAAAATAAAATAAAGTTTAAAAAATTAAATCAGATTATATTATTTTAATTAAAATAATAAAATAAACTTTAATTAAAAAATAACATAATGTTATACTATGTCTTCTCTCTCATGGCTTTTTACTTAAATGCCCTTTATTGTACTTTAAGATAATAAAAAAATACTTAATATTCAAGTGAAGACAAAAAACCCAACTTTTGATCTCAACCATTGGATATCATGAAGATCTAAGGTCCACAATGGTTCTCTAGTTCTCACAACTCATTAAGGTTCTCACATGATCCTAACCATATATATATATATATATATATATATATATATATATATATATATATATATATATATATATATATATCAGAGCCGGTCCCAGTTTACATCCAAAACCAGTCGCTCAAGCGACTTTTTATATTATAACATATCTTTTACAAGCAACCGTTTCAAAAGATATTAAATAAGTACTAATTATACAAAGGTGATTTTCTGTATTCGATCCGATCCTGGTCTCTAGTCCTCGTCCTCTTTCTTTCCTGAAAATATACATGAATATCATATTAGCCATAGCTAAGTAAGTACACATGACATGTCTTTAATATATTTTCAAAGAACACCAGTCCCCCTTTTTATTCTCAGAGACCACTCGTCTCTATTTTATTTCTTGAGACCACCGGTCTCTAATTTATTCCTTGAGACCACCGGTCTCTATTTTATTCCTTGAGACCACCGGTCTCTATTTTATTCCTTGAGACCACCGGTCTCTAATTTATTCCTTGAGACCACCGGTCTCTATTTTATTCCTTGAGACCACCGGTCTCTATTTTATTCCTTGAGACCACCGGTCTCTATTTTATTTTCCGAGACCACCGCTCTCTATTTTATTACTTGAGACCACCGGTCTCTAATTTATTCCTTGAGACCACCGGTCTCTATTTTATTTCTTGAGACCACCGGTCTCTATTTTATTCCTTGAGACCACCGGTCTCTATTTTATTCCTTGAGACCACCAGTCTCTATTTTATTTTCTGAAACCACCGGTCTCTACTTTATTGTCCAAGACCACCGGTCTTTATATTATTGCCTGAGACCACTGGTCTCTAGTCTACTTTATGAGACCACCGGTCTCTAAACTCATTTTTCTATATATTTGTTTCAAATATATATCAAACATGTAGTAATATAAATTATTCAAATCTTATATTACCACTAACACCCACATATACCTTTAAGACCACTGGCCTATATTTGTTTCAAACTAATATCAAGTACACAATGATATAATCATTTATATACTGAATCACAACTAATAATCATGTATACTTTTAAGGGTTTGTGTACTTACCTCTAGAATTAGTGATAAATTTATTTGAGACCCAAATCCGTCACCCGCTAATTCACCTGTTAATAACCACACACAGCCTACTTAAACCTTCACTTATGGAGCTACGATTCTTGTCTCTGTATTTCCTTTGTTCTCAATACTCCTCTTTAGTATATTCATTCTTATAGAACTTGTATGTGATTATCTAAGAACAGATGTCGTCCATCCAAATTGTGAATTTCTTTGTAAAGCAACGTGTCTTACTATTTCACATTTTCGATAATTTGCTACAACCGCCCTTTGTATTTATTTACATCTATCTATGTTAGATATTTTTATTTCACATTTTGCACCTCACGTGCAATCTACTTCCTTCCATCACTATATATATATTTTATTTTTTTTTTCGAAATTATTATTATTATTATTATTATTATTATTATTATTATTATTATTATTATGTTAAAATATACTAGATAGCACCACTGGCTCGTTTAAGCATCTAATGTGTTAGTCCGTGATCTAGCTTATTACTTACTCGCTAATAATATTTGGCATATAGGTTCCAAATATTTTATTTTCATTCACAAAACGGGATGTTACAACTCTCCCCCCCTTATTTAGGTTTCGTCCCCGAAACCTATTCATACCTTAAATAATTCGGGGTAATATTTTCTCATTTCGTCTTCGGCTTCTCATGTGGTGTCAGAACCACGCCGATGTTTCAACTGTACTTTCACTTGGCTTACTCTTTTATTTCGAAGGTGCTTAACTTTATGATTAAGAATCGCCACCGGCTTTTCCACATAGTTAAGCTTTTCATTCACTTAAGTGTTGTTCAATGGCACATATGCCGTTTCATCAGCCAAGCATGTTCGTAAATATGACACATGAAAAGTATTATGGATACCGTTTGGTTCATCCGATGATTCTAAACGATATGCAACTTGCCCCACACGAGCAATAATTTTAAACGGACCAATAAATCGTGGGCTCAACTTTCCACGTTTACGGAAACGGATCACACCTTTCCATGGAGAAACTTTCAATATGACATAGTCTCCTACATGGAATTCAATTGGGCGTCTACGTTTATCAGCATACGATTTCTCTCGATCTTGAGCAGATTTCAAATGTGCTCTAATTTGATCAATCTCTTCATTAGTTACTTTAACAATTTCTTTGTCAACAAGTTCTCTTTGACCGACCTCTCCCCAACACACAGGAGTACGACACTTTCTACCATAAAGCATTTCAAATGGGGGCATCCCAATGCTTGAATGGTAATTATTATTATAAGAGAAATCTACCAGGGGTAAATACCTATCCCAACTGCCACCCAAATCAATAATACAAGCACGCAACATATCTTCGAGAGTTTGAATCGTCCTCTCGCTTTGTACATATGTTTGTGGGTGATATGCCGTACCGATTAATAATTTAGTTCCTATTTCTTCTTGAAATTTTCTCCAAAATCTTGAGGTAAAACGAGTATCTTGATTTATGCGGCTCATCCAAAATCATTGTTTTAACTTTACACGTCCAAGGAATCCAAATCGTCCACGGTGAACTTTAAGTCCTTTATCATTTTCTTCAAGTTGATGGATTTGCCCGATGATTCTTTCACGTTTTAGATTCTCACTTTTCAACGCCTCTGCTTGCGCAGTCTTAATTTGATCAAACAAATCTAAATTTATAATTAGTTTATATGACTTCACCTTGATTGGAGCGTAATTCCCTTTCCGACTTAGGGCATCTACCTTCACATTAGCCTTACCTGGATGGTAAAGTATCTCACAGTCATAATCCTTCACCAGCTCCAACCATGGTGTTTGTCTCATATTCAATTCCTTCTGATCAAATAAATACTTTAAACTTTTATAATCAGTGTAGATAGTGCACTTCATTCCATATAAATAATGCCTCCAAATCTTTAACGCAAATACTACTGCCGCTAGCTCAAGATCATGGGTCGGATAGTTCGCTTCATGTGACTTCAACTGTCGTGAGGCATAGGCTATTACCTTCCCTTTTTGCATAAGAACACAACCCAATCCAACACTTGAGGCATCAAAATAGACTACAAAATCTTCTGTCTCTTCTAGCAGAGCCAATACTGGAGCTTTTATCCATTGTTCTTTTAACAGTTCAAACGACTTCTCTTGTTCTGGCTTCCATTCAAATTTGGAATTCTTACGAGTTAGCTTAGTCAACGGGGAAGCTATCTTTGAGAAATCTTGAATGAACCGTCGATAATAACCCGCTAAACCCAAAAAGCTTCCGACTTCAGTGGGAGTTTTCATAGCTGACCACCGCATAATAGTGTCTATTTTAGCAGGATCTACTAGAATACCTTGTACATTCACCACGTGACCCAAAAATTGTACTTCCCGAAGCCAAAATTCACATTTAGAAAATTTTGCATACCAATACACGTCCGCATGCAACCATCTTTCTTTATAACAAAAAGAATAGGTGTTCCCTAAGGTGAGACACTTGTGCGAATAAAACCTCCATCCAATAGGTCTTGAAGTTGGAACATCAACTCTTTCCCTTCATTTGGTGCTAACCGATACGGAGATTTGGCCACTGGTTTAGCTCCAAGAACTAGATCAATCTTAAATTCTACTTATCTTTCAGGTGGAACACCTGGTAACTCATCAGGAAAAACATCAGGGAATTCATTAACTACAGGGACTTGAACAAGTTCCTTTCCTTTTGTTTCCTTATCAGACACATAGGCTAAAAACGCTTGATGCACATGTCTTAAGTAACTCTTATCCTTCGCCATTGAGCAAACAATAATATTGCTCCTTCTTTCTCCATACATACATACTTGCTCTTAACTCTGGGCAATCGCTCTCAACGTGCCCCGTCTTATAGCAATTAAAGCATAAATTAACCGGACTAGGGCATTGGGATGTCGCATGCCCGATCTTTCCACACTTGTAACAAACTGGATTCTTGTAACGACATTCCCCTGAATGTCCTTTACCACATATGCCACAATTACGTATTTCATTCCTTGACCCCATCTTCGTCATCTTTCCTGATATCTTTGGCTTCTTTGATGGTGCAACCACTGCTGGGGTCTCAGCCTTTCATTTCTCGCCATTCTCTGCCTACCTCTTTATCTCTATTTCTTTTTCACGAGCCCAATTAATAAGCTCATATAACTTCTCACACTTTGAAGGAGATACTACTCTCTTAATTCTGCCTTCAAAATCAAATGGCAGCGATTTAGCCACATACATTTTATGGCTACCAATGAAGGCAAATTTGGCTTTATCAAAAATTCTGTTGTGATTTCATCTATAGTCCGGTGCGTTTGCCCCATGTGGAGGAATTCTTAAACAATTCGGTCCATAGCTGACCGTGAACTAAAATATTCTAAGAATATCACTTTGAACTCGCTCAACGTCATTATTCGTATGGCCTCTTTGCCCCTTTTCCGCTTCAACCATATCCCACCAGTCCTTTGCCCTCTCACGGAGTTGGCTTGTAGCAAAGATCACCTCCTCACTTTATCACAATGATTTCTATCGAATATACTTTTCATCTCGGTGATCCATCTGTGACTGATTAGTGAGTCAATTCCACCTTTGAACTCCAAAGGCTTACACGTCATAAAGTCTTTATAAGTACACCGGTACTTTTCTTTTTCTTTACGTGATTCATCATGTTAATTCTCTTTATCAGGGGTACATTGCTCGCGTGGCGTCTTAAATTTTGATAATTCATCTTGAATCAAATTCCTCACAAAACTTTGCATTTCTATAAGAAGAAATGGAATATTGGCTTAAAAAGCCTTCCCCACTTCAATCGTTATTTGATCCCTTATCCTTTCAGACAAAGGACTTGTCTCACATTCATGTCTTGTAGAGGACCCCTCTCTTTCTTTGTTACTATCAGGCTTTTCGTCACCGTAGTGGTAACTTTACTCTTCTTGATTAGCCATAGCTTATACTAAAACATAGGCTTTTCTTAGTGTGCGTTTAACCCTATGGCATAGCTAGGGTTTTCCTATATACATATATATTTCCACGCACACTTATATGCATTCTTATCCTACATGCTACATGCACGTATACAGGTTTATGCATATTTTCTCATTCCTCCTACTCCTTGTTATTATCTAATATCAACATGATCATTACAAGAACACACTGGCACCATATGTATAACATTACATTGGCCAGGTGTAATCTTATACATACGAAACCTATGTTTTCTCACAATTATCATATCGTACTTCAAATAACAAGTTTCGGTCCATTACATTATCCATAACCCCCTTTTTATATAGGTTTCTTATAATGAAACCTTTAAAATTTCCCCCTTTTAGTACTTACTTAGACAAGTCTTGGACCATCTTCGGATCGAATTTCACCTTTGTTCATTTAGAGCACTAGAAGTTTGAGTCTAAGTATCCATACTAAGTACTTAAATCCCTCAAACCAGTGCTCTGATACCAACTTGAAACACGCCAATTTTTTTTTTTTTTATAAAGCTTTCACCATATATATATATATATATATATATATATATATATATATATATATATATATATATATATATATATATATATCAGAGTCGGTCCCAGTTTACATCCAAAACAAGTCGCTCCAGCGACTTTTTATATTATAACATATCTTTTACAAGCAACCGTTTCAAAAGATATTACATAAGTACTAATTATACAAAGGTGATTTTCAGTATTCGATCCGATCCTGGTCTCTAGTCCTCGTCCACTTTCTTTCCTGAAAATATACATGAATATCATATTAGCCATAGCTAAGTAAGTACACATGACATGTCTTTAATATATTTTCAAAGAACACCAGTCCCCCTTTTTATTCTCCGAGACCACTCGTCTCTATTTTATTTCTTGAGACCACCGGTCTCTAATTTATTCCTTGAGACCACCGGTCTCTATTTTATTCCTTGAGACCACCGGTCTCTATTTTATTCCTTGAGACCACCGGTCTCTAATTTATTCCTTGAGACCACCGGTCTCTATTTTATTCCTTGAGACCACCGGTCTCTATTTTATTTTCCGAGACCACCGCTCTCTATTTTATTACTTGAGACCACCGGTCTCTAATTTATTCCTTGAGACCACCGGTCTCTATTTTATTTCTTGAGACCACCGGTCTCTATTTTATTCCTTGAGACCACCGGTCTCTATTTTATTCCTTGAGACCACCAGTCTCTATTTTATTTTCTGAGACCACCGGTCTCTACTTTATTGTCCAAGACCACCGGTTTTTATATTATTGCCTGAGACCACTGGTCTCTAGTCTACTTTATGAGACCACCGGTCTCTAAACTCATTTTTCTATATATTTGTTTCAAATATATATCAAACATGTAGTAATATAAATTATTCAAATCTTATATTACCACTAACACCCACATATACCTTTAAGACCACTGGCCTATATTTGTTTCAAACTAATATCAAGTACACAATGATATAATCATTTATATACTGAATCACAACTAATAATCATGTATACCTTTAAGGGTTTGTGTACTTACCTCTAGAATTAGTGATAAATTTATTTGAGACCCAAATCCGTCACCCGCTAATTCACCTGTTAATAACCACACACAGCCTACTTAAACCTTCACTTATGGAGCTACGATTCTTGTCTCTGTATTTCCTTTGTTCTCAATACTCCTCTTTAGTATATTCATTCTTATAGAACTTGTATGTGATTATCTAAGAACAGATGTCGTCCATCCAAATTGTGAATTTCTTTGTAAAGCAACGTGTCTTACTATTTCACATTTTCGATAATTTGCTACAACCGCCCTTTGTATTTATTTACATCTATCTATGTTAGATATTTTTATTTCACATTTTGCACCTCACGTGCAATCTACTTCCTTCCATCACTATATATATATTTTATTTTTTTTTTCGAAATTATTATTATTATTATTATTATTATTATTATTATTATTATTATTATTATTATTATTATTATTATTATGTTAAAATATACTAGATAGCACCACTGGCTCGTTTAAGCATCTAATGTGTTAGTCCGTGATCTAGCTTATTACTTACTCGCTAATAATATTTGGCATATAGGTTCCAAATATTTTACTTTCATTCACAAAACGGGATGTTACACCTGTACACAAGAAGACAAGCAATAAACTTGGGTGACAAGAACAAGCTTCTCAAAAGGGACAAAATTGTGGCTAGGAGACAGGGTGTACAAGATACAACCACAATCTTGTCTCCAACATGCAAAGTTTTGGACCACAAGAAAGGGACATGTTTAAAGTCTTAACCTAACCACTAACTAGCCTAATGTCTATAACAAATAATCGACGGTATCGACCCACTAATTGGCCCAAGCTGATTGATGAGAAAAATCCGTTTATGAATAACTTCGGTTTGTGGGCATTAACCGCCCTAGTTTTTAACAACTTTTAATCTTTACGTTTATGAAACCAGTTACGATTTTATTACAAAGTTTTAATGTTGAACTCGGCCGAGCTAAGAATCAACATCTTTTGTTTCTTCAAATGGAATTGGAATGTATATTCCATTTCTTACGTTGTTCGTTTCAACAAAAGAATGAGTTGTAATTGAACAAAAACGTACGGAAGGGAATCTATATTCCAATTCCATCTAGATTTTGGTCTATTATGTGAAACGAATACACCTAAATTCCAAATCAAATTATAGTTCCCGCAAGTATTCAAATTTCATTACAATCCATGAAACGAACTCTACCTAAATATTCACAATATAAAAGTCTCTCTCTCCCTCCCACCCTCAAGCATGATTGGCAGTTTACTCAAAAAATAATAAAAAAGAAAGAAGAGAAAACAGAGACAATCAACCATTAGCTCTAGCTGCTTTGTTATTCAATTATTCAAAGAAAACAGAGACAATCAACCATATACACCACCTACCAACAAGGTACATATCCTACCCTTCAACTATTGATATTTCCAGTATGGCCCTTTACATTCAAACTATTATACCTTGACAATATCAGTCCTAAAAATAAAACTTCCAAACTAGTCCAACTCTCAATTGAAACTTCATGTATTATAACCTATATGAATCTGTTAAGAATAGACCAAATGACATACTCCACCAGAGGCGGAATGGCAATCAATAGCATCATCCGTGGAATCCCGGCAGGAACCACCATCAAAAGCACAAATTGGGTTTTAGTAAAGGGAATGAGGGAATGACCCCTTGCTTGAAAATTAGTTCAACCGATGAGGTATGAGGCCAATACTAGACCCTCGTTCTTCAACATCGCCCATATATATGGACTATTTGGTGTTACATTTCGTGATGCTTTGATTTTGTGTTCAAGACTATGTTTTGAAGTTTTATTTTGTGTTTAAGACTAATTTCTATATCCGCTTTTGTATGTTTATTGAATTCAAATTAATAAAATGTTAGGAACCACAAATTAGGGAAAAATAAAAATTTGAAATATTGTTGTTTGTTTATTTTTTTATTATTCGGAATATTTATCCGAATCTAATCCGAAATGAATTCGGATAGATTTGGACCGGATGAGTATACATCCAATTCGGATTAGATCGGATTTCGGAGGTTCTATAAAATTAAAATCTGAATCCGATCTGAGTAATCCAAATAATCAGTTATCCGATCCGATGAACACCCCTATGATTAACATATTTTCCTGGTTAAGTTTACGGACGTTAACGATATGACAAGGCCTGGCCACCTTAAATTCATTCAGCTCAATCCGTTCCAACCCCACAGTGTTCACAACCGGCCTTTTGTGTTGCCGTCGAAGGATCAAATTTCCCATGCTAAACTTCAAAGAATTATAGTGAATGTTTGTGTGTGTAATCGTTGTGGTAGTGTGATTGTTTGAAATACAGTAATAAACTTTTATAACAATCTTGGGTAAGAATAGAGTGTGGCGAAGACCACGATACGTATGGTGTGTATGCACTCACACAAAACAAAACTGTGTCTGCGTGTGTGTGTCTGTGTTAACTAGTATAAAACTCGATTAAACGTAAACGGGTCAAATCGCAAAACATGTACATATTATGCCAAATGTATTAGCATTATTACTTTTATATTTTTTAGCTTCTTTTGTTAAATGTCATGTTTTGCTAGGAGCTTTCTACGGATCCGGTTGTAAGGTTTGAAGAAGTCGGTTCGGATTGTAAAGTGTATGAGCTTCGGGTTGCAAACTTTTTTGAGCTTCGTTTGGAAAACATGTACATTTGTAGATATACATTTACGTTTCACTAAGAAAACATGTTTTTGGAAAATGTGTTTAATTATATATGTAATTTTTTTTATATTATTTTTATTTTTTATCCATGTATTTATTGAGCAGAAATTGTATAATTAAAAAAATATATATTTTTTTAGTGGAGGTTTGATTAGTTGGTGCGGGCAGGTATATTGCTTCTCATTTGTTTTGAAGGTGCAGTTGAAATTTTTTAAAAGTGCGGGTATTCCAAACCGCATCACAAATGTTGTGATTTAAAGGTGCCCATATATTTGGTGCAGCCTCTACACCGCATCTTGAAAGCAATTTAATTGCATCTTCAAACGACTTTTGTACTGGTGTAGGTTACACTAATGTAAATGACAGTTACTTGCTTCCTATTTGCTGGTTATTTGATTCATATTATTTTGTATTAGGCTACCCGGTACACAGACAACCCTCCCTTCCGTCCTTGCACTTTTTGGCTTGTCCCAGACTAGAACACCACCCCCCTTGTTTAGTCCCACCCCTGCCCCGTCCCTCTTGAGACCAAACGGACGAGCCAATCACTAATTTTTTTTATACTGTGAATAATTAATAATACTCTTAACTTTAATTGGTGAATAATAAATGTTTGAGACAAACCTTGTTTTAGTCTCCACACACCACTCAAGTCTCAAAATGTTTGAGACTAAACATATCCTATGTGGCATCCTAGCGGTATTTATGTGTATACAATAATATTTTGAGGATAGATAGAGAGATGTGTCAATGGCAAAAGGACCATATTATCCTTTATTTGAAGACCAATAGCCATAAAGAATTCATATGGTTCTATAACTCACCTTGGTTCTCATTTTTGTTGGATAATCTTGATTTGTCGGGTCGACGAGTACGGTCATGGATTTAGAACAAGTCATTAGGAAGTTTGTTAGTCATGTGTAAGTTTATTAGAAGTCAAAGTATCCGTTGGTTTTAGTTATAAGTTTTACTAGTCTTTAGGAGTTTTCTCATTGAATAGGTAGGTTGAAAGTTTCTTTCTTGATATTTAAGGTACTACATTTGCATGGAATGATATGTAGCATACGTTGAAAGCATCTAAACATTCTTCTTTTTTATTTGTTTTGTTTCGGTCTTTTATTAAATCACAGCAGATATATAATTGTTAGAGGGGCCTGGACCAACAATTTTAACCTAACCCATTTTAACCTAACCCTATAACCATAAGTGTTTAACTAACGTAAAACCATAACAATACAATCAATATATTTGTTAATCAAAATTCTGTCTATGATATCGTCTCTTATAAATAAAAAAAAAGGTTCAATCTAAATTTCCTGATAAAAAAATGATTGTCGTTGGTTAGCTTCTCAATCCTTGATAGTAAGCTCAACCCTGAGATCAAGAACACCATCAATGAAATAATCACTATCTTCCTCAATAAACCAAGTCCAGGGAATTGCAAACAAATTTGCAGTTCCAACTGCTATTCGGTTCTTAAATGCAGCCCTCCGTTTGAATTTGCTAACAAACTCTTGAGCCGGCTTTAACCTTGCTGCAAACTCAAACTCAAACTCAAACGATCCTGCCTCCCTTTCCTTCATACACAAAAAAAGCCCGAAACTGTCCATTTCGCATCGAGCCATCAATTGAAACCATTCACCACCCATGGGAAATACATTAGAAAAAACAATGCCCGATGGAAACAAACTGGCACACATCTCACGCTTTAATTCCATGTACACCACACCATGTCGACTTTGTTTTTCGAATTCAACCATCTTAATGGGCCGGTACTTGTAAGCCCGTTCCACAAACCTACGATCAGGATTAGTATTTCCATCACCTTGCTTGCGTGCAGGGAGCTCAGTTTTAAATAAAATTGCTTCTAGAATGACCTTTTTGACAAATTCAGGATCAAAGTCGTCATTATAGAAGAGGTGTCCAAGTTTTTCACGATTCATGTAAGGGTAACGAATAAACTTTGCAAGGCGGTTGGTGATGATTTCACGACGGTCCTTTGTTTCAGGGAAATGGGTCAAGGCCCATTTGAGGACAAAATCATAAACTTCATCTTCTGACTTCACCTGGAGATCATCACTGGCTATAATTGTCTCCACATCAGCAAGTGGCAAGCTAAGAATCTCATTTTGAAACCTGTAATTAATTGTTAAAAGAAAATTTTGAATTATTAATTGATAACATTCTAGCTGGATTTAGTTTTACTTGGTTATGTCTTTGTAATGGACTGCATAAAACTGCTTGGCAGCAACAGTAATCGGCTGGAATGAGGCAGCCATTAAAATAGTGGAAGGAAGATTAAGATAAGCTAATACAAATTCAGGTGTCATTCGTAGATTTCTTAATACACGGCTGCAATGTCTCATGCATGAAGCAACATCAAATTTGTCAGCAGCCTTTAGTACATCAAGCACTGCAATACCAGTTGTAACTGTCAATCTGTTGGTATACATAAATTTCAATACTTCCATGAGACTAGCTTCCTCTGTCGTACAAAAATAAAAGAAACACGAATCATGTAATTAAAACACAAAATTAATTTACTAGAAAAAAAAATTAATATATACAAACCTGAGTCATTGATTCGCAAGGTTATATGAGACTCTTCTGACTCTCTCATCCCGTTAGAAAAAAGCTGCGCTAAGAAACAATGCGAAAATGAATAAAATAACAAAATTGCGAATTCATAGTCCATGAAGAATCGATCACCTTGTAGAAAAACGGACTTCTTCCGGCTAAAATTGGAGAGCTAATATGTAAGGTTTTGACTCTTCTTGAGGTTCGGAGTTCAGCAGCTTGAATCATTGTCATCGGATAAAGTAGAACAATAACCAAACTTATAATATTATTGGCAACTTAATTAGTAGTTATATAGACTGACAATGAGTGATACCTGAAGGTGACTCATGTGTAGACTCGATCGGCTCAGAATAGATACAGATGCGTAGAACACGATCGGAGAAATTGCTATCGTTGAACGCAAAACCGAAGTCGCCATGGTCGCAGCAGCCATCTCCAGGAGATTCCATGACCACCTTTCTAGCACGGGTGGGTGAGGCTGTAAAACTGAAATTTTCAATTGTCTGCAAAACAAGGTTACAGCATAATATATATATAAATCTCTCCAATAATTTAATTAATTTAGGCCTATAAATGGAAGGAGATAAAAGAATGAATAAATAAATATATAAATATATAGAGCGTTTTTCAATTGTCGGCAAAAGAATTACAAAAGGGGTCATGTTATGGTTTACAAAAGTCTCTCCACTGATTTAGGCATATACATGGAAGGAGATAAAAGACTAAATAAATAGAGACTGACCAATAAAAGGCGAGCATGTAGAGTAGACAGACAAAATAGGCAGCAATCTATACTTGATATATAAATATTACTAGTATTTTACCCATGCGACACGTTGCTGCGACAACTTAGTGTTTGCGACTTTATTAACAACACTATGATACATTAGTCTCTTTTAATCCGAACAAATGAATACAATATGAATAATGCCATAAGATTCTTCTATTCTCACCAAACAATTTCATCATACATCACTTTCAACTTGAACTATAATATGAACATTTTTGTTTACGTTACAATCAAATATCCACAATTGGTCTATAAATAAAAGACATGTGGTCGAGTTTTGAGGCTATTGAATTCAATTGTAACCGCAATAGCATCGCCCTGCATGAATACCAAAACATTTAATTGTGTGTGATTAAATGTTTTCTTGTGTTGAAGTACAGAGGTGTCTTACACGTGGGTCTACAAACAAATAGCAACATTATGCACCTATCAGAGGTTGTAACCATTTTTTTATCACTCTGATTTCTATGGGTTCTACTTACTCACTTTCCTTGATGGCGGAGAGGCACTTGCAAGATATCGACTTTAGCTGTAAGAGAACCTTTTCTTTGAAAATGATGGTACTTGTTCAAAATGTAAATAGTCATTTATCATAGTACACTAAATGTGTTAACACAATAAAGTAAAAAACTACTGTGTATGTATAAGTTATGAAAATTTTATTGAAAGGAACTCATAACACTACTAGAAAAGTGGTGTATTGCTACAAAATTTTCTTACGGAAAAAAATGCGTCACAAATTTTAACAAAATTGCTACTTATTTGTGACGACAAAAAAACTATAATTTTTTAGCAAATTTGCGACACAATATATCTACAAATTATTAGGAAATTGCGTAGGAAATGCGTCACAAATTTCCTACATCATGTTTTCGTAGGAAATGCGTTGAAAATTGTGTTACAAATGTGTAGGAAGTGGTTTTCCGATGAGGCTTTTTCTAACATCAAGGTTTTGTTACAAATGCGTCACAAATCAAATTCTTAGGCTTTTTCTAAAATTTGTGAAAAATTCTTTGGTTTTTTCTCAGTGATAAATACCTCGTTCCTCGATTCCAATCCAGAATTAGTAGTACCTGAACACATGCTTAAAAAAAGTTTGGGTCAACAAATATGTTGGTGAGTCCGTGTGTGCGTTTAAATGGTTTGAAAATAAGTTTATCGTTCCAAAACAAGTTTATAAGTTAATCCGGTTCAACATATGGTTTAACACTGGTGATGTACAAGCCACACCTCAAACCGGACACTGAATCCATCTGCTCCCATTATGGATTCACATATACGTATCACAAACCTCAATGGAGGGTTCCCCGGGCTTCCGGGTACACTGTGTGTGGGGGTTTCCCCAAGTAGTACTACCCACATATTAAGTGGCTAAATCTCCCATTGATGGACCGTGGAGGCCTTGATGGGCCGTCAAGGCCAAATCAGGGAAAATTGACGGGTTGTGGAGGCCTCCACGGCCCGTCATAATACAAAAAAGTGAAAAACGATGGGCCGTGGAGGCCTCCACGGCCCGTCATAATCTGAAAAGTGAAAAACGACAGTGTCAGTCTGAACTCCCTGCAAAAGCAGGGTGTTCAGACTGAAAAAGTCTGAAAAGTTGTTTTACTACGGGCCGTGGAGGCCTCGATGGTCCGTCGACTTATATTATTTTTTTTTATAAAAAACACGAAGCTTCTTGGAGAAGTTTGGTGTTTCTACGGGCCGTGGAGGCCTCGATGGTCCGTGGATAGGTTTTTGGGATGGGCCGTGGAGGCCTCGACGGCCCATCGTTTTCCATTTTTAAGGCCTCGACGGCCCATTGTCGCCTCCACGGCCCTTGAGAACCTAAATTTTTTTTTTGTTTTTAACACATTTTTTGTATTCTAAGCTTAATATTTGTGTTTTTTATAACAAATAAAAAGTAATTTCTTCTCATAATCATTAATTAGTGTACACAATAATTTTTTTCCGTTAAATATTTTAGTATACATGATGAAAACAGTAACATACGATAAGCTAGGTTAAGTCGAAGTATTGAGGTGGTGGAACATCAACCCTTTGTATACAGTCGTCATATATCATGGCTTCCATCTCAATATCATGAATACATTACAGACATTCAAAATGTCCGTGGAGACGGTAACTTTGGGTTTCGATCCGCAGTTGTGGGTTTAGGGTGGAAAGAGGATATGTGACACTTCATCCGCACATAGCCGTAGCCAGTTAACCAACCGGACTATTCCGACCCGACTGGCCTGTTAACCAATCGGACTGTTCCGACCCGACCGGCCCGTTAACCAACCGGACAGTTCCGACCCGACCCGACCGGCCCGTTAACCAACCGGACTGTTTCGACCCCACCGGCCCCTTAACCAACCGGACTGTTCCGACCCCACCGGCCCGTTAACAAAACCGGACTGTTCCGACCCGACCGGCCCCTTAACGAACCGGACTGTTCCGACCCGACCGGCCCGTTAACGAACCGGACTGTTCTGACCCGACCGGCCCGTTAACGAACCGGACTGCTCTGACCCGACCGGCCCATGAACGAACCGGACTGTTCCCACCCGACGGCCCGTGAACGAACCGGACTGTTCCGACCCGACCGGCCCGGTAACCAACCGGACTGTTCCGACGCGACCGGCCCGTTAACGAACCGGACTGCTCTGACCCGACCGACCAGTTAACGAACCGGACTGTTCCGACCCGACCGGCCCGTTAACCAACCGGACTGTTCCGACCCGACCGGCCCGTTAACGAACCGGACTGCTCTGACCCGACCGGCCCGTTAACGAACTGAACTGTTCGACCCGACCGGCCCGTTAACCAACCGGACTGTTCCGACCCGACCGACCCGTTAACCAACCGGACTGTTCCGACCCGACCGGCCCCTTAACGAACCGGACTGTTCCGACCCGACCGGCCCGTTAACGAACCGGATTGCTCTGACCCGACCGGCCCCTTAACGAACCAGACTGTTCCGACCCGACCGGCCCATTAACGAACCGGACTGTTCCGACCCGACCGGCCCGTTAACGAACCGGACTGCTCTGACCCGACCGGCCCATGAACGAACCGGACTGTTCCAACCCGATCGGCCCGTGAACGAACCGGACTGTTCCGACCCGACCGGCCCGGTAACCAACCGGACTGTTCTGACCCGACCGGCCGGTTAACGAACCGGACTGCTCTGACCCGACCGGCCCGTTAACGAACCGGACTGTTCCGACCCGACCGGCCCGTTAACGAACCGGACTGTTCCGACCTGACCGACCCGTTAACCAACCAGACTGTTCCGACCCGACCAACCCGTTAACGAACCGGACTGCTCTGACTCGACCGGCGCATGAACGAACCGGACTGTTCTAACCCGACCGGCCCGTTAACGAACCAGTATATGAACATTGTCTGACACCTAAAATAAGTTAATGAGTGTGAAGGTTTGGTATTCAGGAGCACACCTTGTCACATCATATTAGTTTATCACATCGTACTGGTTTACTACTGGAAACATGTGTTCACACCAAAACAGTTTAAATGATAAAAAGAGGGGATAGTTCACGAGACTCACTTGGATGTAGTGCACATGAATAATCTATGATAAATAGGGCGCCTGATGTCCGGTACTGGTATTCTCCCGGTTGCATTCCTAATTCGACAAACATTATTAGTCTTTGTTTTATTTGTAATGGTTACCTGTGGGGACGAGCTCGAGCATATGGTTTCTAGTCTTCATATTATTGTCGCCTATATTATCTAGTTCCATCTTATGTAACATATATGCACCATAGCACAAGTTATTCTAGTCAAACTTATGTTTTAGACACCAATATATGTATATATAGGGTCGAGTTCATTTCTTATGTCCAAGCTGTCAAGGTGCTATTCACTTCAATGTTTATATTTAGTATCCATAGCTTATGTCTCGACTTGAATATTATGTCCCATTATTATGTCTAGGTGTCGTGTCTAATGTTTAAGTATCATTGTCCGATGTCTCATGTGTCCATGATCTTATTTAGTATTAAACATCAAATTTCTACCTTAATGTTTCTAAGTTCGAGTATCCATTCAAGTTATAGGCGCCTAAATCTCATACCTTCATTCGAGTCTAATCTCTAATCAAGGTTGCAAAAGTTACTAGGCGCTCTTAACTCGGCTGGCGGGGACTTTCGAGTACTCGGCCTAGGCGGGGAGTACTCGGACATGGTAATTTATATAGAAATTTAGTAATTTAATGATTATATATATGTCATAAATTCATAAAAGTATGTCAAATACTAAAACTATCTAAAAAACAGCAACTAAAGGCCTAATTTGATTGATTCAGGCCGAGTTGGCCGATTCCAAGGCCGAGTTGGCCGATTCCAAGGCCGAATTTGACCGATTCCATTCTGAGTTGACCGATTCCGACTTGACCGATTCCTTCCCGAGTTGACCGATTCTGACCGATTCCATCGCGAGTTGACCGATTCTAACCGATTCCAAGCCGAGTTGGACTGATTCCGAGTTGGGATGGCCGAGTAGGGAAAACTCGGGGCGCCTCACCTCCGATGAGCGATTCCTCGCCGAGTACTCGGCCGAGTTGGCCGAGTTTTACAACACTGTCTCTAATGTTTCATGTCCGTGTTATCAAGTCATCCTAATTCTATTTATTTTTAAAAAAATTAAAATTTCACATAGTGTACTTTTTAGTTAACAGGTCCAATCGTGTCTTATACAGGTTACCTATTACCAACACTACACGACAACACGCACATCATATATTTCCAAAGATGCATCAAATTAAATATTTATACCTCAATGCTAAGTTTCCAATTTGCTTTAACCACTTTTTTAACATTATAGGTAGTCTATATATAGTTTATTTAAGGTTTGTGTCGTGAATTGGTTCCATGGTAGGTTTTGAAATAAGATAAAACCTTATGGCTAAATTTTCTCTATTTTATGTTCTTCCCCAAACCAGATGAACTCAAACGGTAACTTACTCTTTTATTTATGAAAAGAAACCGACCATATTGTTAAAAGTAAAAGATACAACGGCCATATATGTAACTATCCAAAATACACAATCTAGAAAACCTAATTACGAGAAACAGGTCTTTCATATTCACCCTATCATCTGATTAATATTGCTATTACTTCTTCGTATGAACACATTCATCCTCCTTCCATATATAGCCTTTGTCTACGAAGGCTGATAAAGGCTGATAGTCGAAACTGGATACAACATTCATAGTCGACTCCACCTCTTTGTGAATTGATATATTAGTTGTAGTAGTAAATTAATTTTATAAATAAAATCTGTGGAACCCGCCACACAATGTGCAGCAAAAAAAATAAAAATCTGCGGTAACGCAAGGGCATTTCCACTAGTTTACCATGATATGAAAGTTTCACACCTAAAAAATATAAATATTTGCTTAACAAATTTGCAAGAAGGTGGTTATAACTGTGACAACCATGATCTGTATATAAATATAGGCAAGTGGTGTTGATTTGAGTTGTACTTTGAGTTGGTTGTGGTGGTTTTGTGACAGAGTAGCATCGACTCAAGCAGCGGTAGTTAACCAGGATAGCTGATCATGGAATAAACTTGCTTACTTTTTATGGTACATGCATTGTATATATTGTGTTTAAAATGTTATGTGCATATGAATGGTTTAACGTACAAAGTTGTTAAACGGCATAAGTAAGTGATAAAGTGTATTGTCTTGATGGATGTCGTTTGGCCGGGATTGGTTGTTACTAGATAAAAGGTCCCACAATGGCGGCAACGAATAGACCATTGCGTTTGGTGGTAAAAGGCCAAATTGGTTGAGAGCCTAAAGTTTCTTATGGGAGGCTTGGGTTCAATTCCCACTAGCTTGGTGGAGGGGAAATGAGGGATGACCCGGCCATTGGCTTGGGTTCGAGTCCTAATCCCGACCGGTTTTACCGATTATTTCACTGTCGTGCCTTCGGGCGGGTGAGTGGTCGGGTTTTCCCGGGAATTGGTGGCAATTGGTGGCCCGGGTACTCTCGAGTACCTGATTCGCCAAAAAGGTGCCCGAGAGTGCTCAGAAATTGATTCGTTGGCCGTTCAAAATAAATTTTTTTAATAAGATGGGTGGTACAACGCTAGCTTTGACGATCCATTTGCTTACAAAGAAACGGGCATGCAATGTTTATGGAAGGTTCTTTTCCATGAAACGTGCCATAGGGTAATGAAGAACTAGCAAGTGTTTATAAGTATGTTTTAGATGGTTTATAAATTTTAATGTGATGTATTGTGATGAATGCTTTCGGAAAGCTTTTAAACTATATCCTCACCAGCCAAAGCTAACAACTTTAAGCATGTATTTTAGAGGACGAGGTGACCACATTAAAAGTGGGTGCGTGTTTGAGGCTATAATGAGAAGGAATGGAAAAGATTGGGTATTTGGTTTTTATGTTAACTATTATGCAACAACTAGTAATGTGATTTTCTAATGGATCGACTTTAAATTTGGGCTTAAATTGTAAGTTTGGGCTTAAATTGTTTTTGGACTTTTAAGTATTTTACATTAATTTAATTTTTTATACCTGAAAATATTAAACAACCACTTTTACATACAATATTTCTTATTATGATGTACTGAAATTGTTGTCGACCAAAATATAAATGTTAATAAAAGAACAATAAAAGTTGCAAAAACATGTCATGGGCGCACCTGGTATATAGAGTGTTGGGTCAACAAACGTCATGGTATTTTTTTTTCCATTATATGCAATGTACATCACGTTTTTTCGACCTACACTCATATTTTCGAATTACTTAGAAAATAACAATATATACATGTTGCTATGAAAAACAAAGTGAAAAGCCAAAAAATGAGTAATAAAATCATTTGCTCTTTCTTAATGGTTGCTAAATAGTGCGATAGATTTCTGCACTCATCATTACCTCCAAAACTCTCTTGAGGCTTTTAGTTTTCGCTCTGACAAATTAAAATTATCATTTAGTGTGACCCAACACGATCGATCCAAACCAAAAATTAAAACTTCGGATTATTAACAAATATATGAGTATTAATGAAGAAAACGGACCCCATGGAAATAAATCGTGCCCACCACTAGTGTCAGCTTCATATTTCCCCGACAGCCACAAATCATAAATATCCCGGCGCCCGCATAACAGTTGGCTCATTAGCACGTGTCATGCGGTCACCTATCCCAAATAGTTGAATGCAGTGGGCTCTTTGTGTTGTCACCTATCTCAAACTGTATATGGGGTCAAGTTTGTGGTGGAATTTCATTCATGTTGTGTTCACAAGTTGCAACAAAAAGATATTCTCCCTCCGTCCCAATTTAAATGTCTCATGTCTAAAAACACACATTTTAAGAAATTTTTTGTTTGTATGTGGTAAAACGACAATAATATCCTCAAAAGTGGTGATTGTGTTTTGTCTTTTATGGGCAAAACTGGAAAGTACATTTCTATTTTTGGAAAGTGACATTTAATTTGGACAAACAAAAAAGGAAAGCAAGACATTTAAATTGGGACGGAGGGAGTACTAATTACTTTGTATGTTTTTTTCCTGTATATCCTAAACTATGGACTCTTAGAGGGTGTTTGGGATTGAGTTTCAAAACAACTTATTGACTTATTGGCTTTTTTAAGAAGCCAATAAGTCAATAAGTTGTTTGCGTAACCTAAAAGCACTTTCTGTTTTGACTTTTGGCTTTTGACTTTGAAGGGTGGAAAAGTTGTTTTTGAGAAGTTAGAAATCCTGGCTTTTGGCTTTTAGCTTTTGACTTTTTGAAAAAAATTACAAATCTACCACCCATACAACCAATATTCACAATAAGTTAAGCGAAACACTTAAAAACACAATCTATAAACACTTTTGCATTTTCAAACTCAATCCCAAACACCCTCTTAGACTATGGGGTGTGGTTCCCCTTCCCCCTTCCTTCCCCTTGTCCACATCAGCGCCACATCATTTTCCCCTTCTCCTCCCCCTTTTAGGGGAAATGGTTCCCCTTCTTCCCCCTTCCCCTTCCATTATTTAATTATTATTTTTTATATTTTTTAATCTTTTTTTATTTAATGCAGAAAAAGAAAAAAAAATATTATGATATACTTTACCCAAATACCATCACCTTCCTCAAACCATTTTCTTCAAAACCCATCTTCTCCAAAAACCATATACACACCCCACACACCATCATCTTCCTCAAACCATTTTCTTCAAAAACTCACCACTGTGTGGTGGTCTCCGGCAACCCTCCGTCGTCTCCGGTCGTCTCCATCGTCTCCGGCAAGTCTCCGGCTCCCTCTCTCTCTAAACACCTCTCTCTCTCTCTCTCTCTAAACACCTTTCTCTCTCTCTTATTAAACACATCTCTCTCTCTCCAACGTTCAAATATGCATAGGGAAGAGGGACGGGGTGGACGGGAGAATCTTCCCGAGTTCACCGAGCTACCTTCGGGGGGGGGCGGTGTTCCCCTTCGGGGAAATGTCCACGTCATGCTTCCCGAGCCCTTCCCCTTCCCACACCCCATAGTCTTATTACTAATCGCATGTACCTACACCTATATTGTGTTTATCTTATCTTATTTCACAATAAAACAATTATGATTATGTTGAAGATTTCTGATTTTCTTCTATTTTTGTACTGTGTAATTAATTTACATAAAACATTTATAATGTTGTCTAGTAGTCACCAATAGTATCTCTCACATCAAAACCGTTGGAGCAGTAGTAGTATTGTACGATACGGATGAGCTTATTATAATTATGAAACACTTTATTTTCTGGGAGCGTTTCAAAAAACACAATGTGTGTACCATAAAAGGAATAGACTATTTTTCAGAATTTATTATTATTTTTTTTTGTAAAGAATCAACAGTCGATAACTTATAAAACCTACTTCTAATTTTACGTATGCACCTCTTGCTCAATTGAAGTCTCTGTGGCTAGACAAAATTAATGAATTGTCTGAACACATTGTGTTTTTTTCCTGTATAAACAAAATCTCACAAAAAATGATTAATGAATTACCTGAACACATTGTGTTTTTTTTCCTGTTTGAACAAAACCCACTAAAAAAAACCGTTTTTTTTTTTTTCGTTTCTTGTATAACACTATGGTACGCGTTAAAAATATAATAAAAAACTCGTTAATTGGTATAATTTGTTTTTTTTAAATATCGTATAAAAAAGTTATTAACGTTTAAAAACTGTAGAGATAAAAAAACTTTTAGAGAGAAATAAAGAAAATGTGTTATGTGTCACTCAAGGGGTTTTTTTTATAATCATACATAGTGTCACGTGGGACACCCAACAAAGAGGATAGTCTCATTTAACATCATGTCAATATATTGATTCATTACTTCTAAACCTTTTTCTATAGTTTATCCACCATATTATGTGGTACAACTTTTCAATTAATTTTTGTATTTTTAGTTATATTTCAAATACCCTACTTTGAGTATCTATATCGATCTCAAGATATCTCAATCTCAATAGCTTCTTCTATAATGCATATTTGCCCATTGTAAAGCACTTATAGAGAAGACCAAAAAAAACTCATATATTATTAATTATCTTCTCATATGTGATTATTTGTGTCGCTATTACTGGAATATTAGTTTTTTTTTCATCTGATTTTCTAAATTTTGTGTGACTATACTGACTAAGCAATTGCAAAGACGATAGTTGATGGATGGAGGTGGTATCATGATAGCTAGTGACGATGTTGGAGCTATGAAAAGTTGAAAGGAGTAATCAAGCGTCCTCAAGGGGACATCCGAGTTGTAAAATGGTGTGTTTTTCTAACCAAGAGATTGTGAGTTAAAATCCTACAGAGTGCGAGCGTGATACGAGTGGAGTAGAGTGTGTGCTTGCTGGCAAAAAAGAAATTAATCAGGCATGTTATTGTATTATATGTTGATTTAAATATGACTGAAGAGACAATGATGACTAATTAACAAAGTGACTATGGGTAATTTGTAATAAAGGTTTTGTTCTGTAGTTAAAAGTTGTCTACCCAAAAGATGGCGATAGCCAGGAAGGAAAAGCATTATTTTTAATCCGTTGCTAAAAAGATTTTTCCATGAAATCAAAGAAGAGTTAATAGCCAAAATCGTCCATGAGGTTTGGTCACTTTTGCCACTTCGATCCAAAACCCAAACTTTTTACATTTGGGTCCTTCAGTTTTACTTTTTTTGCCAAATTCGTCCCTGACAAGGTTTGGGATTATGGGATATGGACTGAAGTGGCAAAAAGTGACTAAACCTCACGGACGAATTTAGCAAAAAAAATAAAACAGAAGGACCATAGCAAAAAAAAATAAAACTGAAGGACCCAGATGTAAAAGGTTTGGGTTTTGGACTCAAGTGGCAAAAGTGACCAAACATCAGGGACGATTTTGGCTATTAACTCAATCAAAGAAACGAATAGTTTCTATTACTTTATATGAGTCTGTCCGTAATCCATCGTTAAAAAGGCCATCAATAATCTGTTAAAACTTGTTGGTATAACTTATACACACGCCTTGCTTAACTACCGACACCTTTACGAACGGGCACTGATGACTTCATCCATGAAAACTAGGTGTGTTAAATTATGCATTTCGAGTCATGTTGTGAATTGTGAAGTAGAATCAAAAGCGTATTAGTTATGCAGGTGAGTTGTTTTTTTTTTTTTTTTCTAAAAAACTTAAAAAAATGCATATGTAGAAGGTTAAAGATAGTTTAATTAATCATTCTACATTTTTACTAGAAATTCTTTAATCGATGCAATATGTTAAAGAAATCTGGATCATCCATGTCAAATTCAAAATCAAGTGCTAAAGTAACAACATAAAGTGTCGGTGTAGGTTTCATGATTTCTAATTTTATATGCGAATAAAAATCATCGTCGCATAACAAATTGTTACTGATTTATATAGCTCACGTCGTTAATAAATTTGTCATAAACCAGTGAACTTCGCCGGCTGCTCTACAAACAGTCACCATCGGCATGGACGTAAGAGGCAGATAGCCGAAAAACTTGAGGTGGGTTAATGGGAGATGAAGATTAAGAAGCTTGAAGGTTACATCAGGTTTATTCTCATTTCCTCTAATATATTTTATTCTCATTATCAATATATGTTTTTATAGTTTTCAGTCAATATAAAACACGTGTGGTTATATTTTTGAGCATACCACAACTTTATATGTTGGGTTCTCTTTTGGTTGTTATACCAAGTGTTAGTATCATACTGATATTGTGATAAGCCGAATCGACATTCAATGAATTTCCACCAAAAGGACACTCCGGAATTCTGCTCGTTAACTTTTTATTAACCAGATAAAATACAATATATATAGCCTTAAAAAGCAAAATAAAGGTAGAAAACTAGAAGGGAACAATCTTGCATGGGGCCAATTTGCCCTTTCCGACTTCTATCTTTTTCCCTTTGCGAGGGACCATGTTACGTGCATATGCTTATCACAAATATCACAACTACTTTTTCGTATCTTTTTCCTCTAAAATAACAATAGAAATTAACAACACTAAGAGTAATTACACCACGGAACCAAAGAGGGTTAATGGGTTCGCTGATCCTAGATCACTAGAATTTTATTATATATTATAGTATTGTATGAAGTTTTCTTGTTTTTTTAAAGAAATGGTGAGTTGAAACCTTAGCTGAGTCGTTAGAGGATATAGTAACCCCATTAAAACGTTTTTTCTTCCGCCATTGAGTAATTATACCTTTTTCCTAGATGTACCAAATAATTTATGATTTTGTCAATTAAGGTTCCGCACTAGTATTTATTATTCAGTTTATTAACTACGGATTTGATGTCCTTCAAAAAACAAACTACGGATTTTATTCTTGATCGACATAAAAACAACTTCAATCCGAAATAAACTAGTAAAACGCGCCTCTAGTCATGAACACCTTTTACCAACGGCTGATATGAGTAAGCTGACATGCTTAAATAAAGCAAGTAACCCATGAAGCAAATAAGCATATCAGCTCATAGGGTTAAAGGATAAAAGGGCAGAACGTATCTGGGTAACAAAAAAAACTCAAATGGTTGAAAAACAACATAACCAAAGTCATCTCTTAATGACTCCAGTGGTTAAATGGTAACAGGGCAAAAGGCTTCCTATAACAGCAACCTATATAGCAACAAATCTTCGAAAGAGAAATAAAAAGGTAAGATGTATAACACTTTGATATAGTCAGAATCACTCATCATCATGTCATGACTACTTCTGACTGGGTGGCTGGTGGCTCGTGTGGACAAACCCACATTTAAGACTATAATGAGTGGTGGGGGAGAGGGGGATGAAGCGCCATCGGACACTTTTGGGTCCCACGTGGAGGGGATGAAAATTGTGGGGAGTGGAAGGGGGAAGAGGGGGAGGGGGGGGGAGGAAGGAATATTATTATTATTATTATTATTATTAGTAGTAGTGGTGGTGGTAGTGGTGGTAGTGGTGGTAGTGGTAGTAGTAGTGGTAGTGGTGGTAGTGGTGGTAGTGGTAGTAGTAGTGGTAGTAGTGGTAGTAGTAGTGGTGGTAGTAGTAGTGGTAGTGGTAGTAGTGGTAGTGGTGGTGGTCACATGAAGTTTTCCTTCATACACATGCAACCTTCAAGGCAATGTGCTTCACATTCATGTGCAAGAAGTCTTCCTTCGTACACATGCAACCTTCCTTCTGTCACATGAAGCTCATTTACTATCTTGCTTAGAAATCGACCATTCGGTCAATATAATAATCCACCATATCTCAGATTAACTTCCCGACATTTGTTCAAAAACGTAACTTGCTAAAAACCTCTATAAGTGCACCTAGCCACAATCATTTAGTGATACTTAGCTACTTTGTTGATGCTTACAAGCATTTAAACTACCATAGTCATTTGATAAATGAACCACCTTCTAAAGGCTTATGCCCAAAATAAAGATATTTCCAAAAAATATTTTACAAAATTATAGGAATATCGTCCAAAGGAGCATACATGTCGGATATAGATGGTTTTAATCACACAACTCGAGATAACTTCGCCAATACAATAAAGAAGCTTAGAAAATTAAGCTCAAAAGGCGATAACTTAAAAAGTCAATACCCGATATGCCGAAGCTAATACAAGCTAACAAGAAAAGAAGCAAGTAATGGAGAAATATCCAGCTCCATAGCTTCCATCAAAATAAGGGCTGAGCAAGCGGCAAAGCTTATCAGCTTAAATCCTTATAAGCTTTCAAGCTCATCAGCTGCTTCCACCAAAATAAGGGCTTATCAGCTTAAATCCCAATAAGCTTTTAAGCTCATCAGCTCAAACCCTAATAAGCTTTCAAGATCATCAGCTTAAACAAGCTTCAAATCTTATCGGTATAAACCCTAACACATTGCAAAACTCATCATGCTAAGGTTCATTTGTCGATACTTATCCTACTTACACTAAAGTATTTGCAAATGAAAACTCACCAAAACAGCAAAAGTTGAAAGAAAGCGCAAAAATAGTCTGAGACTAGTATAATGTACATAGATATATACATTAAACTAGACTGGGGGGCTGATGATGTAGGGTACCCATTGGGCCAAATCTAATATATCAAGTAGCAAAATAAATAATCAATATATTGTGTCAAGCCCAAGGCCCAACAAATAAGCCCACTAGGGTTTTAACCCATCCCCCACTCTATAAATAGAGGGGTAAACCACACATCCAATTCAGATTGGTCTTGACATCAAACCTCTCTTACTCTCCCTCCCTCTCTCCCTCTCTCTCTCTCTAAATACTCTCTCTAGAGTTATTCTCTCTAATAATACTTTCAGCAGGAGCAGGCCGAAGCCTTGAAGCCTTCGAGCACACAAGCTGCTGTCATACATTATTAGAGACTTATAACAATGTTGATTTCATAACCAAGCTGGCTCCAATAGCCACTACATATGGAATCACACTCTATTACCCGCAGGTCTCGAGCCTTCATCAGCTTACGTGGATGGTCCTTAGTTGTAACTTGGGATCAAGAGTTCCTTTCTTCAAGATCATACTCTATGTTTGATCTTTTCTCAACCTAACACGTCAATAAAATAATAACAACAACATTCTGACTTTCGGTCGATCCCAAATCAGAATCGTAACAACAATATCAAAACTCTTGAACCTCCCATCTACGTTTACAACGTAGAGGGACACCACGACCTGCGCTTGGTTAACCGAAACCCCTTGAACCTTTTACCCCTTCTGACGGGTTCTTTCAAGCTGCTGGTCCAACCCCTTTAAGCAGCAGACGAGGTCAGAAGCTTGACGACCTTGGAACGTTCAGACCCTCTCCGGACTAATATTTGTCGTAGCAACAATAGCTTTTTTCTAGTTGTACCAAATAATTTATGATTTTGTCAATTAACTTCACTGGTTCCGCACTAGTATTTATTATTCAGTTTATTAACTACGAATTTGATGCCGTTAAAAAAAACTACGGATTTGATTCTTGATCGAAACGTGTCATTATCATTGTCGGGGGTTAGACTGTTCATTTGACGGTTATAAATAATTTGTTCTCATTTTCTTTTTTTCGTCAACTTAAACTTGTTGTCTAGGAACTCAAACTAGGAAAGTTTTGCAAAGTAAGATAAAGTGGTGAAAAAAGATGTAGAACATAAAGTTAAGATCGGCCATGGGATGAGTACGATGGGGCATGATGGAGGTGGTCCTTGAAATGAAATTAAAAGACACTTTTGTGTTCAACTTTTATTATTTTTGTTTGTGAAAAAGTGGTAAAGTATTACAATAACCAAAGAAAAGAAAAACAAATTCACCACATTAGACTTAGTGAAAGTTGTTATGTGCGTATAATTTATGTTTTGTGTTAAAGCATGTTACATTATTTATTTAATGTTGATAACACATGAATCATGTGTTTGTTGAGTTTATTTGATATAAAATCATAGTGTGTGAAATTTCAAAAAAAAATAATAATAACAGTTATGAAGTTGTGACAATCTTGTAGCTTTTAGATTGGGTTATCTTTAGAAGGAGTTTAATTGTGTATGGTCAATGGACCTAGTTGTCTCAGTAGGCGTTAACCGTCGATGCTTGATGGTTGGGCTATGATGACTGATTAATCAAGACAATAAATATACACTACAACACATGTGCTAATATAAGGCCATGACTTATACTCTAACCATCTTTAACTCAACCTAGATGCCACATCCTCCATTTTGTCTCTTTTCACACTAGCTCACTTCAAGAAAATGGTTTAACGCCCCTTAACTCTACTCCATTCCCTTAACTTTCTCTTTTAAGTCATGTTAACATGTTAACTTAGTGTCAATTTAATGTCCCTTAACATGAGAAGGGAGTGGTTTACAATGAAAGTTAAAATGTCACGTCACCGTTAACACCCTTGATGTGAAGGTACACCCCCTGACCTAATTTGATTAAAATACGTAGTATAACAACTAAATCAATTGGTCTATATTTCAGGAAGGAATTCAGTTGTACAACTGCCACTTGGGCTATAGCTTGGTGGTAGGCAATAAAAGCCGAAGGCTGCTGAGTAGAGATGAAAAAAACAACTCAAGCCCAACAGGTATACTTAAAATCCGAAGCATTTGAGACGGATATACTTGAAACCTAACGGGTTTCGGATTGGATAAAAATATTTCAGGGGTATGGGATCAGGTAATACCAGACTCGATTACCATAAACATATACCCAAAACTTTTAAGTTATATATATATCCCTCTTAACTATTTTTTAGTAATGTTTCATTCTAACATATTCATTGTTTGAAAAACAAAATTTTCTTTCGAAATATTTATTTTAATGACATTATTATTTATATTTATATGCTATGAAATATTAAAACGTTTTTCGAGATTCGTATCATAATATATATTTACATTTTAAATATTTTAAAGATTATTATGGTGATGATGATATGTATGTTATTTATTAAAATTTAATACTTTGTAGATTTTTAAAAGATAAAACTATAAAAGAAAGTAAAAATATATATACACGAAAATCCCAAAGGATATAACCGATACCCGCGGGTATGCTCTATACCTGACAAGTAATAGCCAACAAATACCTAACAGGTAATAGGACATGTATAGGATGAGGTTCTACAATCGAATACGAGTATGAGATTACCCATACTCAAGGCGTTGTCATCCCTAGTGTGATCCTGACAATTAATATTATGCTACGCTTTAATAGTATATTATATTTATATAAAAATAATTTATATTAAAAAACAGAATTATCCGAGCCAAACAGAGCCAGCTTGGATCGTTACGAACCGAGCCGAGCTAGGCTCGCTTTCTAACCGAACCGAGCCGGCTCGGCTCAGTTTCAAACTAAGCTAAATCAAGCAAGCTTTTTTCGAGCTAAATCCGAGCGAGCTCCGAGCCACGAGCTTTTTGAACAACTCTAATTATATCATTATATCCGTAGTATTTACAAATTTAACTAATAATAAATTATCTTTATTTTTATGCCAGGCAGGGGGCCACCTGGTATGCCTTGATACCGTCCAATCCTGCAGTGTCACCTAACCAGGGGCGATTCTTTTAAGGGGCGGGGAGGTGCTGCCACCCCCTCCCCCCCGAATTTTCGCTCAGAAGTTCCAATTTTATAGTATTCGTATAGAAATTTTTTGGTATATACGGTTTCGCCCCCCGAAACTAGTGACTTCCGACCCCCCGAAGTTTCGGGTCAAGATTCGCCACTGCACCTAACTACCTCAATCTACGTACTACGCCAAAACACCTAGTTAGAGGCAACACTTAACGCTACCCTAAATTAAGGGCCACACCTGTTTACACCCATCTCTCTGTCTTTATCCTACTCACAAACAACCCTTCTCATCGCCTAGAACCCGAACTGTACACCCTGACGACACCCATACCCTGGACACCGACCACGATGTTCTGGACGGGTAGTGAGTATCCAACTCCCACACGTGTGGCCTTAGTTTTTTGTGTTCTCGTATAGCAAAGTTGTAATAACCAAGAATAAAGAATCACATTTTGCAATGGGTTTGAGGTTAATTTTGACTGTCTTTTAACATTTGCAATTGTTCTAATGTGGAAGATATTAAACTTGGAAAACTCTACGAAGAAAGGAGAATTTGAGCGTGAGCTCTTGCATGTTTCTTAACATGTTATCACTATTGGTTCAAGTATGCCTTCTTTTCATAATAGATTTCTTCTTGACATAAACAAATACTTTTTTATGTCTGGAGTTTGTATCGGAGTCAATTTCGTTGGATCTAGTCCCAACTTAATTCTCCCTATATCGCACACATATTTAATTTGATACATCTCCTTTCTATATACGTACAAGTTTTTCGCAATTTCGTTACAGTTTAAGCGTCTGATTTCCTTCAACTTCGATTACAAAAAGATGTTAGATAAAATATATTGATTGAGGTTTATTGTATTTTTACCGGGATTAATAAAGGGGAAATTGTCAAAATAGCCTTTGACCGGAGGATTTTGCGAAAATAGCCCCCTCAAGCCTCTTTGGAGCCCCCTCAAGCCTCTTTGGAGACCTATCAGACGTCTCCCGAGACGTCTCCCACTCCAACCAATAACTCACTGCCACGTCATCACCCAATCACTCTCTCTCCTTCCCTCCTCCTCTCTCTAATAATTACCATTCTCTCTCCCCCTTTCTCTCTCCTCTCTCCAATAACTCACCCTCTCTCCAAGTGTCTTCGTCTTCCACCTTGCACGACGGTTCACTTAAGCTCCTGTTTCTTTCTAGCTTGCTCCTGTTTCTTTCTAGCTTCAAAACTTATTCTTACACTCACTTATTTTTTTTTTCAAAATCACACTCTTCACTTTTCACTCTTCACACTCAACACTACTTATTTCATAATAAAACACAGATCCATCAAAACCCCTTTCACGAAGTTCTTCTCCCCTGTTCTACCATCAACCGATCCCATGTTTCTACAAATCCACCCCAATTAAAAAGAATAAAAAATCAATCCATGGATTTGAAATTCCAAATACAGATCCGATTAGCAGCCCCATATCCGAAAACTAACTCTCTGGTGAGGTTTTCGTGAAGGTTGAAGATGGGTGTAAGTGTACGGTTTGTTTGGAGGAGATGGTAGAGAGAGAAGAGGACAGAGAAAGGAGGGAGAGAGAGGACAGAGAAAGGTAGAGAGAGAGTAGGAGAGGAGAGAGAAAGGGGGAGAGAAGGGTAATTATTAGAGAGAGGAGGAGAGAAGGAGAGAGAGTGGGTGGGTGATGACGTGGCGGTGAGTTATTGGTTGGAGTGGGAGACGTCTTTAAAGAGGTCTGAGAGGTCTCCAAAGAGGTCTGAGATAGTGGGTGGGTGATGACGTGGCGGTGGGTTATTGGTTGGAGTGGGAGACGTCTCGGGAGACATCTGAGAGGTCTCCAAAGAGGCTTGAGGGGGCTATTTTCACAAAATCCTCCGGTCAAAGGCTATTTTTGCAATTTCCCCATTAGTAAATATGATTTGACTAAGTTTATGTAATAATTATCTTCACTGAATTACTATATAATAATATATGTAACGCCTAAGGAAGTTTTCATTATATTATGGTAATAATTACATGGATGGTTTTGTCAATCTATACATATAATAAAAGAAAGCCATTTTAATGACATGACACTCAAAGAGGCATTCTCCTCATTGAGTGTGCCATGTGTCATCCCATGTGGCATTGAGATGTTTTAGGAAAAAAATAATTTAAAAACAAAATTAGATTTTTCTCTCTTATGTTTCCTCCCATAATTTTTAAACGTTAATATATTTTATACGAGATTTTTTAAAGAAAAAAATTACACCAAATTAACGAGTGTTTTATTATCTTTCCAATGAGTACCATAGTGCTATATAAAAATCTATATACATATAATAAAAGAAAACCATTTTAATGACATGGCACTCAAAGAGGCATTCTCCTCATTGAGTGTGCCATGTGTCATCCCATGTGGCATTGAGATGTTTTAGGAAAAAAATAATTTAAAAACAAAATTAGATTTTTCTTTCTTATGTTTCCTCCCATAATTTTTAAACGTTAATATATTTTATATACGAGATTTTTTAAAGAAAAAAATTACACCAAATTAACGAGTGTTTTATTATCTTTCCAACGAGTACCATAGTGCTATATAAAAAAACGGAGAAAAAAAACGACTATTTTTTGTTGGGTTTTGTTAAAACAGGAAAAAAAAAACACAAAGCGTTCAGGTAAATCATTAATCATGTATAGGCAAGTCACTAATTATGTTCAAATCAGTAAATATGAATTCTATTTTTTAACGAGTGTTTTATTATCTTTCCAACGAGTACCATAGTGCTATATAAAAAAACGGAGAAAAAAAACGACTATTTTTTGTTGGGTTTTGTTAAAACAGGAAAAAAAAACACAAAGCGTTCAGGTAAATCATTAATCATGTATAGGCAAGTCATTAATTATGTTCAAATCAGTAAATATGAATTCTATTTTCAACATGCGTTAGCATTGGAGTAATACATTGTTTTAGGTTAGATATTAATATTAGAGTCATACATTGTTTAAGGTTAGGCGTTAACATTGGAGATACATTTTTAATTGTTTTAGGTTAGCTGTTACCCGAAGCTTTCATGCATGTAACTGTAAAACTTATCATTCTATTTCATATGTAAAATTAATATGTCATATTTGATTTTTCAACCCCGGGACGTTCCCGGGGTATAATCTAGTTTTTATATATAGCTGTATTAAATTGTTTAGCTCAATATACCCATTTTTGCTGACACTTGTTTTTTTAGTCGACATATACGTCCCACATGGTTTAAATAATATGGCCTATGAGGTGACGACGCTTAGGATAATACAGATGTCTAAGGAGCTGAGGATAGCTAGCTCTTAGACAGCGGGGAAATGGGGCGGGAAGATGCTTCATGGAGGAATACCGCCCCGCAGGGGTGTGGAGCGGGGGGGGGGGGGGGGAGGTGGAGGCGGGGAGCAAACCAAGGGCGTTGGGGGGAGGAGCTGGCCACGTGGAGCAGCCTGATTGGCTGGGTTTTTTTTTAAACTTTAACACAATATAATATTATTCTTTTCACCCCCCCTTCCACTCCCCACTATTTTTTCCTCCCACGTAAGTCCCACAAGTGTCACATGGCGCTTCACCCCCTCCACTCCGTGTAGTCTTAGTAGATATCCACCACCGTATATCACGATATTGAATTGTGTTATATGTATCATTTGACTTCAATTATCTTTGACAACCTTTCAACCACGGATATGATTATTATGGGAGTTGGAAGTCTACCGAAAAAGATTGTGGTGCATGCATTTAAAGAAAAAAAAAAGTAAATTATTTTTTTGAGTGCGAGTGTTATAATTAGTTAGGGTTTTGTTTGATCATTACTTCTATCCTTAGTTCAATTTGGATTCCTAGTTTCAAAGTATGTCACATCTCCTAAGTAAAAATACGAATTATTCAGAAAATTTGAAAATTACGTTATAGTTCAACTTGTAACGGAATTTTGTGGTTTGGTATTTATAAGTGTATAGAAATATCAAATAATCCAACCATAACTAAACACAACCGTATTTTTTTTAACGACAAAAGTCACACACTCCTAAATTACACCATATCTACTTTTTGCTTGAGATTTAACTCAAGACCTCCACTAAAAAGCAAGAGCTGAGTCTCTATCAAGTGAATAAACACAACCATAATTAAATCCACAAATATATATAGAAAGTACTTTCTTTTATAAATAACATATATATTTTTTTGTCACTTTCTCCTTCATAAATTTTTTTGTCTGCTTTTATTTCTTTTAACAACAAACTATATAACAATCACTCCCGGTTAGAAAATGACCAACCGGGAAAAACAAACGATTATAAAGAAAACAATTGATTTTAATACACGTTAACCAAACAACATTCACCTAAAACGCCAAAACTTGATTGGGTTCATTAACCGAAGGGGGTTAAGGGTCTATGGAGTGAAAAGGGGTTTAATGGATGTTTGTCAAAACCCTTGGTTAACCAAAAAAGTGCAAAACCTAAAATGTTTGTAATTGAAACCGATCATTGATGAGTATCAACATATTAAGTTCAAATATTACATAAAGGTTCGATTTTGGATTTACAGTAAAGTGACTCGTCCTACGTTTGATTGAAAATGTAAAATTCATTTGAAAAACACATGATGAACTGATATGCTACTATCAGTGGTTTTCTTTATCCATTCTCCCTTTGTCTCTTTGTATAGGTGCTCCCCCTTGACATATACGTTACACATAATGTGTACGTGGTCCAAGCACACAGAGTGTATGGGTTAACCTTTCTTTGAGAGATGGTCATGTTCATGCACAAGTTAATACAATGGCAAAAAAAACAGGGGAAAAAATCCTCCTATGTCCCGCCCCATAAGACGTGTCACACGTGCGTAGACGTTCTAGCATGCTAACCACCACACGTGCACTGAGGCACACGTCGTTACATCAAGTGTGGTCAACCCCATCTATACGACTATACGCAGGGGCGGACCCACATAGCCGGGATCGGGGTCCCCGGACGCCAATGATTTAAAAATATTTACTAGAAGCGATGTATTAATTTTTTTATGGACCCCATAGATATTATAATATGGACACCATTGTACTAAGATGAAAGCTAGTGTAGTGGTAATTCCCTCACTATTACAACTCAAAGGTCCCGGGTTCTTTTCCTTTCGTCAGCGGTTTTTTGTTTGTTTTTTTTTTTAACTCACAACAATAAAAATAAAATTTTAGGTTTGAATATTAAAACCATATACACAGCCTCCATGTCTGAGTCTCCATCGTTCCTATTCTTTTTAGCAGACCCTCACTCAAACTCTCAAAGCATTTCCATCATCCTTATCTTTCACTCAAACTCAAATCCTAACCAACACACCGATGCCTTAGTTCCTCCCTCCAGTCCCTCCGCCACCGACCACCGTAGCTCCTCCCTCCGCCACCGTATCTCCTCCCATCGGCTCCTCCACTCTACAAAAAGGTAACCTTATTTTTTTTTGTTACTACAATTTTGTCTCTTGTTTTGTTGCTTAGTTGATAATTTAGTGCATTTAAAATTTGAATGTGTGACATACTTTGTTAAAACTTGAATTTTAGGGCTAATTATGCAAGAATCATTGAAAAGAAAGTTTGAGCCCACAACTTCTTCAAATAATACCCCTAAGAAAATTGATTTGGAAGACCTTCCGTGGGATCCTTCCTAACGAAAACCAATTTTATCTAACCATGTTAATCAAAGAGATGAAATTAGACTTGCATATTTGAATAAAGGTCCATGTCGACCACAAGGTCATCATTTTCCGCAACGAGATATTGGTGGTAGATTAAGACAATTTTATACGGATTGGTTTAAGGAATTTAATTGGTTAGAGTATAGTGTAAAAGCGGATAAAGTGTTTTGCTTGAGGTGTTACTTGTTTAAGGAAAACGGGCAAAAAATGCATTTGTAACTGATGGATATTGCGGTTGGAACAAAAAGGATAGATTCATGTTGGGAAAAATTTTGATACCAAAAAAACTGGACCCCATTAGGAAAAAATCCTGGGTCCGCCACTGACTATACGAATATAGTTACACATCAAGACATACAACGATGGATATCATTATCTTGGGTGAGGCTAACGTAAAAAGGAGGTTAGCGTAAAAAGTATAAGAAGGATTATTAGCCATAGATTAAATTAAATAATCAGGGGCATGATGGTAATTTCTTTGTGTCATTAAAGTTTCACCCCATTTTTAAAATGGTTATAACTTTTTCAAACGACATTATTTTAAAAAAAAAACTATACCATAAAAACAAATTGTTCATCCTCTTTCATTTCCATACCATATTGCTATACTTCTTAAAAAAAATTTGTTGGGTTGATAACTTGCATTCTATTAAGGGTATACTTGCGTTAGAAACGCAAGTTATAAAACTCCTGAAGGGTTTCACTAGAATGCCAAAAGTTATAAAGAATCGGACATTAAGATCATGAATGCTAATCCGATTACCAGAGGCCAGACGATATAAATAACATAGAGTGATGTTAAACGACAAAATCAAACTTCCATAAAGTCCAATCTTTGATCTTATAAGCATCAAGAACCTCATGGCATGATGAATATGATATATGTACATAAATCAATCCTTACATGGAAAAAACAAAGCTAAATTAAGCACTATAATACTCAAATCAATGCAATGCAGGTGCTAAAGATCAACTTGCGTTTTATTGAGGGTATACTTGTGTTTTAGAAACGCAAGTTATACCTAATAAGACGACCTGATAAAACAACCTGATGAAATGCACGTTATAATGATAAAACGCAAGTTATACATTCTAAAATGTAAGTTATATCTGATAAAAAGATGCAAATTATATATGATTAAACGCGAGTTATATCTGATAAAATGCAAGTTATACCTGATAAACAGATGTTAGTTATATCTGACAAAAAAATGCAAGTCGTATCATGATAAAAAGCAAGTTATCAACCCAGCAAAAAAAAGAAAAAAAATGTATAGCAATAGGGTATGCAAATGAAAGCGGATAAAAAACTTGTTTTTATGGTGTATTTTTTTAGAAAAATAATGTCGTATGAAAAAAGTTATGGACGTTTAAAAAATGGGGGTGGAACTCAACAATTGTGGGTTATACCTATTTTGCCCTTCTTCTTCTTCTATTTTAGAAACTCAACGTATACTTTTCCCATTTTAACTATCCATTGATTTATTTTGATCAAAATTCCAAAATGTTTATTATCCTTTTTACGCTAAACTTCTTTTTGCAGTAAACTTTCTCCCTTATCTTTACTAATGACCCAGTGACAAATTAAATTTTGTGTATTCTTACTTAACTACGTTAGATACCCATGTGAGTCACGGGATGAGCTAATATATTTTGTAAATAGAGGCTTTGAATAAAACTACATAACAAAACATTGAACAAAAAAATACAAAAGAAATTCATAACTCTCTAAATATTTCTTTGTACATAACATTTGTTGTTTTATTTGTCATATTACCATCTCTACTTAATATAGTGGTTTAACTCCATTTCTTCTTTTAACTCTTGTATAATTACTTAACTGTCTGTCTACTTTGCAGCTTGATTTCCCATAGCAATATACAAAATCACATAATTTGTGCCCCCCCCTAATTTTTTTTAAATCTTTGAGTTTACTTACAGTAAATATTCGAATTTGAGAGATATGATAAGTACAAAAGACCAAAAATTATGCATAACCGATGCACTTGACCCTACATCGAGCACATCGTTATAAATATTTTTCACATGCTCGTTCGTTTGGTTTGAGAGATATTCATCCCTAGATTGCATGATTAGAACCATTGTTTTGAAACCCGAACCGGACCGGCCGGTCAAACCTGGAACCGGGGGTCGAACCGGTCCGGGTTGAGGTATTGGACCAGGGGTGCATTGGACCGGAGGTTGGACCGGTGAACCGGGTGTTAAAGGGGTTGAACCGGATTTTTTTATATTTTTTAAAATTTTGCCATATTAATTTTAGGACACAATCCGGTTCTTACATTCGGTTAGACCAGTGAACCGATAAGGAGACCGATTTAACGTCCGGTCCGGTTCTGAAAACATTGATTGGAACCTGTTTGACTTATATATTTCTAAATCATAAAACAAGTAATTGTATGGAAAGGATTGAAGCACTTAGGACTCTCTATAATTAATAAAATTTATTCCATTGAAACCTCTTTTGAGCCTTAGCCTTTTCGTTTCTATCACCCGTTTAATGCAGTGTTTGCAAACCCGGACCAGATCGGCTGGTCGGACCGGGAAACGGGACCTCACTCGGTCCGGTTTTAAGAAATGGACCGCTCATGCCGCAGACCGGTGGTTGGGCCGCCGAACCGGTGGTCAGACCGCTCATGTGTAAGACCCTAACCCGTAATCACGCAATCAACGCCTAATCATACGGATTTTGACCTTACGTAATACCACTCCCAATTAAAGACTTTGATATTTAAGAAAAACTTAAATTATTGTGATTAATACGTTTTGATTTCTACATTTTAACTATTAAAACATATTATAAGATTTTACAATTTCTCGGAAGACTCTTGAATTCTATTGCGGAAGCTTGATGAGTGTTCGGGTGTGTTCGGTTTCTCTCGCGACTTGATCCTTGCACTGGGACGTCCATCAAATGTTTACCTAGCACCATCACACAAAGAATGGTTAGTGGGTTGTCAATAATACATTTAAACTAGTATGAGAGTCGTTACACGTCGAAACGGAACGAACCAGGCCAAACGACCCTATCTTAGGAGTACAAACTGCTGCAACTTTTGCACAGCAGCTGTTCGGATCGCTTTTACCACTTCTAAAACCCAAAATATGACTTTGACTTTCAAATAAGAATTGTTCTACGCTCAGAGAGCTTTCCATACATATAAAGAACACCTCCTAAGGATTTTTCTACGATTTGATATGAAATTTTGAAAATCAGGCTGTCAATCCGAACGGCTGCTCACTCAGCCCGAACGGCCGTTCGCTTTGACGCTGACACTTCTGAGCCTTCTGTGAAGGCCAAACAGCCGCTCACTCAGGCTGAACGGCCGTTCACTGCTTCTGCTGCTTGTTTGGTGATTTTAAAGCATGGGAATCATGTCGCAATCACATTTGATGATTCCCGAAACCTAAATATTGACTTGCCGACTAATAACCCTTTGTTCGACTGAAACTATAGCCCGGTTCACGCTGCTATGAACCGTTTCTTAGTTTTGAGTGTTTATGACTTAACTACTTTTACCCAATTTGACCCATTTAGACATTTAACTTAACCAAAACACCATTTGACCACGCGCAATGCATCTAGTTTATGTTGTCAAGTCATTAGACCCTTAATCAACTAAAGTGTTTGTCCGATTTGTTCATTATGATTCCGATTATTAGATTTATCCTTTAGTAAATCTTTATAAATTCCCAAAATGCCCCACCTAGCCAAATCTTTAGATTTAGCAATTTGTGGCGACACTTCTTGATCCAAATCCATTGTTTTTGACTCAATGACTTGTTTAAAAACTTCTAAGTCCTTACGGACTTAGATTTTCACAGTTTCTTATGATTGTTCCGAATTTGATCTATTCTAAGCCATTAGCGCGCATTAGACATAGTTATGAAAATAACTTACCTTTTTGGCACCCACACTTCATATGGGTTGCATTAGCACCCATATTGCTTCGCACCAAGGCTTTTATTTAACTACCGACTAACCGGGTGGCATTGACCCATGACTTGCATCCACTATGATTTCTTAGGCATCAAGTGCCCAACTTCCTATTGATCTCCTGCATACATTCTAGATTGACCCGTTAGTCTCTCGGGACTCAATGGTGATGCATTCACCATTTGACCCATTAAGTCTCGCGGTTCATAATCATATGATATTCCAACTTTAACTATAGGCAAGTGGCAATCCCACTTGACCCATTTACCCAAATTGCATATCTTCCTTATTCACGCAATTGTTTTCCTTATCAAAACTTGAATTTAGACTCTTGATATCTTCCTTATTCACGCAATTGTTTTCCTTATCAAAACTTGAGTTTAGACTCTTGCTTACCACATAATTTTGTTTATTGACCCAATTGATGATTTCCATCATTTGATCAACACACTTTGATTCGTTTATTATCATAAATCTTGTTTTAATGTGTATACGCATAATTCGCCCATTTAATAAGTTTCACCCCTTGGGGGTCATACCTTCATCTCACATCAAAATTTAAAACCAAGGTATACAACACTTCACCCATGTTCATAGTATACTAGTGTAAGTAAACTTACCTCATATCCCTTCTTGCTTCCATACGCATCCGCCTTACATCCGTTTGACCCGTTTGCTCCCTCTTTGTTGTACCTAACTTAGGGATGAGTCAAACTTTTTTATTAGAATACATTGTATGGAATTATTTCACTATCCATAAATTCATGTATTCATTATCAATTCTAGCTAAACCCATAGCTATCTTCTCATATCAAGTATGCGATTAACTTAGCGTATTGCTACCCAACATTACATAAAAATGATAACATTCACATGATTCAATTTCTTAGTTTCACGAGTTCTCGCCTAATTGGCATTTACTCAAACACTTGGTGTGCACCCACCAATTTAATGGATTTTCATGAGTTTAAGTTTAGCCAAAGCATACTCATATACCAAATCATCATCATATCATGTTGTTTAGACCATTTTGCCTAAATTTCTCATTATAACAACTTCACAATATTCCCCAGACAACTAGATGTATGTGGGTTCAATCTAGAGGTTTAACCCCAATTTCATAAGTTAACATATTCATATGAACATAATCAAACACACATATTAAATGTGACTTGTAACCAAATTATACATGTTTAAGGCTTCCCAAGGTTAGGGCAACCTATATTAACCATCAATTCCACATTTTTATAAAACCCTAGAACCATCATCTTCAATATACCATGGATTTGGATAATTTAAAAAGGATCTAGAGTTACCTTATGATGTTTAGAGCATTAGATGATCATGAATTCCATTATGCATTAGAAAAACCATCGATTTTGGCATGATTTGGGGCTGAATTAGTGGAGGTTCATGTGTGTGTGTTTTTGATGGTGTGAAGAACAATTTTGAGTGTGTGTTATCACACATTTTCATTCTTAACCCCCATTTTATTCCAACTTTGCCTAGTTGTCAAGTTCAGCCCATCCGATTTAGTACAAGTATGTAATCTTTACTAATTAAGTTAGTTCTCACAATATTCCCACGTGTGCTTGCAATTTACGGGACTTGTCAATGTCTCGTTTTATTATCCGCAAAACATTTCTTTTTGATAATGGGCTCAATATTGTATATATTAATCCCACCTATTAGCGTAATTAAACGAAACGGGTTTTCGGGGTGTTACATCATGCCTTTGTCTCTTTTGACCAATGATAGTCTTTGATCCTGCCGGAGCTGGCCACCTCCGATCCAACTTTCGCCGGAGCTACTAACCATCGCTTCACAGAGGCAGGAGATGAGAAAAGATGAAAACAGATATGGGAATCGTGGACCGACTCTCAAACATCTTTTTGTGAGTGTTCTGTTGCTGATGTCTTTTTAAAGAGTGATGTCCTTGGTGGGTTACTTTGATGTTGAAAAGAAAAAATGGGGATCTCGGAGTAGAAATTGAAAAAGGAGGAAGGTGACTTTTCATTTCAAAGACTTTCCTTGTCAGAGATATTTTGTACAGTATATATCTATCAAGTGTTTGGTTGAGTATATAAGGGGGACGAGGCGTCACTAGAATTAGTCACGGGTACCCCACTATCAGCACGATAACACCGCCGCCACCCATGCTCGTAGTGGTCCCGTGAACCAAATTCTGGTTCTAGTTAACGGGCTGGTACCTGTGATTTCTCTCCCTTTGTCTCTATCTCTCTCTCATTGATTGTGCGTAAATAATCAGTGAAGTGTTGCCTTCAAAAAAATGTTTCAGTGAAGGAAATCAGTGAAGTGATGTGGCAATGTAGGATTTGTTGAAATCAGTGAAGTTGAAAAAACTCACGGGTAGTGCCCCGTCCCCCTAACCTTAAACATGTAATGTTAAAAATAATTAATAGGTCATCTACTTTTTATTAGTTTTATTTTATTAACAAATATAGAAGTTGTTAAAAAAAATATTAATATATAAAAATATAAATAATATATCCGGTTCATAAATCCGGTCCCACCGGTCCGACCAATGATACCGGTTCAATGTTCGATCCGATTCTGAAAACATTGTGTGAAACTGGTGTCAGCAAATAGCCATCATTTGAACTCCTTGTTACAAATCATCGCTTTGGAAGCAAGACGTGGCTAGACAAATTGATGATTTTGGAATGGAGCACTACGTGCATTTTATATGATGTCTAATTGAAATTTTAATTAAGATTATAATCAAACTTATATAGTTTTAGCGGTTTTACATCTAGCTTATACGACTAACAACTTCAAATTAACCTTCCCCTTTTTTTAATAGTGTTGCTAATTAAAATATATCATAACTAGCTTTTATCGTGGGAGTGTCCCGGGGTTGAAATATCTAATATAACATAATAAAATATCTAATATGACAACATAATTAATAATTTGCCAATACATGATTAATGAATAATAATAATAATATTTATTTTAAACAAATTTCTGCCATAATAAGTTATCATATTCAAATATAAAAAAAAGGAATCTCTGCCTATGAAGTTATGTTTATCGTTTGTGATTTATTAGTAGAGTAAAATATATTTGAAAACAAAACCCCACAAAAATAGTTGTTTTTTTTTCGTTTTTTATATAGCACTATGGTACTCGTTGAAAAGATAATAAAACGCTCGTTAATTTAGTGTAATTTTTTTCTTTAAAAAATCTCGTATATAAAAGATATTAACGTTTAAAAGTTATGGGAGGAAATATTAGAGAGAAAATTTAATTTTGTTTTTAAATTCTTGTCTTTTCCTAAAATAATTATAATATATATAGATTTATTATAAAAAACTCAAAAATTAAAAAATCTTACATGATGCCACGTGGCACATTCAAGGAGGGGTTGAGGCCTCCATTGAATGCCACATCATTAAAGTTCAATTCTTTTATTATAAGTTACTAGATTATACCCCGGGAACGTCCCGGGGTTGAGAAATCTAATATGACATATTAATTTTACATATGAAATAAAATGATTCGCTTTACAGTTATATGCAATAGAGCTTCGGGTAGCACCTAACCTAAAACAATTAAAAATGTATCTCCAATGTTAACGCCTAACCTTAAACAATGTATAACTCTAATATTAATATCTAAACTAAAACAATGTATAACTCCAATGTTAACGCATGTTGAAAATAAAATTCATATTTACTAATTTGCACATAATTAGTGAGTTGCCTATGTATGATTAATGATTTACCTGAACACTTTGTGTTTTTTTTCCTGTATGAACAAAACCCTACAAAAAATAGTCGTTTTTTTCCTCCGTTTTTTATATAGTACTATGGTACTCGATGGCACACTAAAAAAGGAGAATGCCTCTTTGAGTGACATGTAAAAGTAAGTTACTTGCAGGAATTCCCATGTAGTCGTAATTAATGATTTGCCAATACATGATTAATGAATAATAATAATAATAATATTATTATTATTTATTTTAAAAAAATTTCTGCCATAAGTTATCATATTCAAATATAAAAAAAAGGAATCTCTGCCTATGAAGTTATGTTTATCGTTTGTGATTTATTAGTAGAGTAAACTATATTTGAAAACAAAACCCCACAAAAATAGTTGTTGTTTTCTCCGTTTTTTTATATAGTACTATGGTACTCGTTGGAAAGATAATAAAACGCTCGTTAATTTGGTGTAATTTTTTTCTTTAAAAAATCTCGTATATAAAAGATATTAACGTTTAAAAGTTATGGGAGGAAACATTAGAGAGAAAATTTAATTTTGTTTTTAAATTCTTATCTTTTCCTAAAATAATTATAATATATATATAGATTTATTAAAAAAACTCAAAAATTAAAAAATCCTACATGATGCCATGTGGTACATTCAAGGAGGGGGTTGAGGCCTCCATTGAATGCCACATCATCAAAGCTCAATTCTTTTATTATAAGTTATAGATAGATTATTATTATTACTAGATATTTGCCCGCGTGGACACGCGGTTCACCAACGTACGATTATTTGGAGTAGTATAACGTATAAGAAAAATACAGTAGAAAATTTTTTATTAAAATTTAAAAGCAACGAATACACATTTTATTCAAATATCGCTGAAAACTTCCTTATACACCACATTTTTTGTTTTAGTTTTCACATTCTCATCACCATCAAGTATAAGTAATTTCACTCCTGCCCTGCCCGCGTTAACACGCGGTTCACCAACGTACAATTATTTTGAGCGGTAAAACATATAAAAAATATAGTAGAAATATTTTATTAAAATTTAAAAGAAACCAATACACATTATATTCAAATATCACTAAATATTTCTTTATACACCACATTTTTTGTTTTAGTCTTGACCTTCCCATCAGCATCAAGTATAAGTAACTTCACACCTGCCATGCTTTTAACTCTTGACAATGCGACATAAAGCTGGCCATGTGAGAATACAGGGTCTCTTAAATACAATCCAACCTTCGATAGAGACTGTCCTTGGCTTTTATTGATGGTCATTGCGAAACATACGCTTATTGGGAATTGACACCTTTGGAACTTGACTGGAATCTTGTTATCAGATGGTATCATATTTATTCTAGAAATAAGAGTTTTGGTACCAATGTTTCCACCTGATATGATTTCGGCTTCAATTTAATGGCACTTTTATTTTGCCACAATTTAAAATACTTTTGTGACATAATTTTTATATCATTAAAACTACATCTACTTAATATACATACTATTTTTAGTTACACATAACTTTTGCCACAATCGCATCAAATTTAATTATAATGTCATAACTTCATTACATGTACGATCCTAAACAAAATTCCAAATGTTTGCTACATATGTCAAATATTCTTTCATGTTCGAATTTTACAATCCAAAAACTTAACTCCAAGCAACGCATAAATCTTGAAATCTCTATTTCTTCCATACTTCACATGCTGTCAACACTGCCATCAACCAATATAATCAAGCATCAATTATGCAAAATATATGAAACTATACAAAAGAAAAGATACTTAAAGCTATAACTATATGATAGTATCCTAGCAAAATAGCAATGTGAGTAATTCTTTTGAGTTTTTGAGTTATTCACATGTGTATTGACAATTCAAAACATGTTCAAATTGGTCTAGGAACATAATAGTAATTAACATTATTATTATTATGACTTTTTGAGATTCATTATAAAATCCTATTTACGAAAAATGCTCTAAAATTTTTTAAAAAATTGAAACGAATAAGAAATGTGAAACGAAACATATACACACTTTAGGTTGCCTTAGTTTAAAACAATTATAGCTTTAGCCGAACACCAGTTACATATACCATCAAAAAAAATATATGGTAAATGATAAAAAGGAAGACTTATCTTAAGTGCTGACATGTTTTGGAATCACATGATAGAATCCATGTTTCTTTTACCACATTTAAAGATGATTGACCACTTACAGGGAAAGCAATGAACATGGACCTGTAACAGCGAAGATAAGGCTTTTCAACAAATGAATTGACACAATTAATACATTAAGATCGATTGAACTAAAGAATGGATGTGACCAGAAAGTTTTAACAAATGAGAAAATCTAAATATTGTAAAATATGCAAAATCACTATTGGGATAATCAACCAAACACCATTTTGAGTCAGGCCAGATTCAGTCATCACAGCCCTGTTCCGTAAGCATGATACAACATAGGTTAGTCACTTAGTCCTGTTATATTTTCTAATTGTGTGTGTCTTGCATAGACCAGTATGTGAAACTAAAATGTCAAACACCATTAAGAATTAAGAACAATATAATATTTATCTCAACTAATTGAATATACCTGGCCATAAGTTGGACCAGTGGTATTATATTCTTGAAATAAACCATCAAGAAAAACACCCTTCAAACATGGAAGATAATGCGGTTCAAGTGCTGCCTACACATTATCAAAAGAAATATTGTGAATAGTGGCTGAGTTTTTTTTACTACTTTTATGTTTGATATAAAGATAGTTTTTAACAAAACTACATGATAAAAGTCGATAGCCAAACCTGTTATGCCTCATCACAACTCAAATCGGTAGATAAAAGTTTTAAAATTTTATACCAGCAAGCAAATGATCGATATTCGACCAACATTGATCTTACATTCCTCAAGTATTCTTTTGTGTTAGAACCAGCAGCCATGTAATATTTCATTAACTCTGCAACAATGATCAAAAGTTACTAAGCATGATCCAATGGTTTTTATATATTTGTCAATCTTGATTCAAATTGCGACATCTCCCAGCAAAGATAACAGTCTTGTAGGGAACATGTTTTTGGTAACCACGTAGTTTTGTTACTCTGCAACATAAACCTAATATACTAACTTCATAGCCAGAATAAAGAGGGATACCATTTGGAATCATAAACCTAATATATTAACTTTATGGTTACAGGTTACAGGTGACACGCCTTCTTGCAGCACCAGCCATCCCAAAAGAGGTTGAATAAATGCAAGAGAATCAGACAATTTCTAGTGGTAGATCATCTTTGAATAAAATCATACATAAATATGGTTTTGGACCGCCTTAACAGCAGCCACTCTTGCTGCATTGGCGGATCGGTTAGCTGCGATCACAGCTCTATTCACCCTCTCATCCACATCTGCTACACATACTACTTTTTCAGCTATACGTCTTGCTTCCTGAAAAAGAATTACACAATACTCAATCAAAAGGCCTAATTTATGTTCCTAGAAGTAGCAAGATGGACGTGGCAAGCAACTGGTCAAAATGGGCTCGGGTCAAGAGGAGTGATTATTAGTAAATGTTAAGTCAGGTACTCATGAGTCAGGTCGACCCACATTCCCACAGCCATTTATTTGTACATTCTCAAGTCTTTTTTTTTAATTAATGCAATAATATGATTACAAAAGCGATATAAAACATTGAATGCATAAAAAATTTAATACAGTGACCATATTTACCTGGACTGCTTTAAGGACTTTGACATGAGAAACGGAAGAAGATGATCCAGAAAGCGATGAATCTCTTCAGGTTAAAACAATGAGCACCCCATTATCCCAATGACCCGATTGAGTCTCCCCGTTTCTGAAAGTATACATACCAAACCCTTGTCTTCTTCCTTCATGCCGAGCACCCTCATACCTATGCCCATTTGCAAAAATGCTTGATGTGCCACCTGTTAAAGCAAAATGGAATAAGGAAACTTATAAAGAACTACAAAACGGAATAAGGAAATTGAAAAGTACTGAATCACCGGATGGCGCTGCAAAGCCAAAGCCACCAGTATTCTGAGTTGCTTGAGCTGATTGAAAAGGATTTGAAAGGGAAGGCTGTATACATAACCAGCAAAAGTTAATGGTTGCCACATATAAGACATAATCACCCAGCAAAAGGATACAGTTACGTAATGACTCAATACATTATTTATAAAATAGCAGAATCATGTTTTTAGCTTTTGAATTCGAATATGTCACAAGGTGGATACAAATAAAATCCTCTGTTAGATATCTATTTGCTTGTATTATATCTTACTTATGGCCTTGTAATTTAGAGGCATCTAATAGTATTCCGGTTGTCAACTAATAGTTACCAGTGTCATTAGTTGACCAATTAATTGATTTTAGACATGTGGTTATGTGTAAGCTGGTGGTGTCACAGCTTCCAAAATCCTCCTCTCACAAGATTAGACTCATCAAAACTCAACATGCTCGATTAACATTTAATAAATAATAAAACTAATCACATAAGGAACTTACAGTTGTCTGATTGAAAGGGGGTGCAGCCTGCCCAAAAGCTGAGGGAGTCTGCCCAAAGGAGAACTTGTTTGCCCAAGTGTAGGTGTGGTTGACTGGAACAAAGGGGATGATTGAGTGTTTCCAAAGTTTAATCCAGTACCAAAAGATGAAGTTGTTCCCTGGGCTTGAGTACCAAAAATAGACGTCGATGTTCCAAATGCGGATGAACTGGGCGTATTAAAAAGAAAACCAGATGTTGTAGAGCCAAAAGCAGGAGTCGATCCAAAAGTAGGAGTCTCTGCTGGTTTCGCCTTTTGGCTAGTTGATGTTCTGCATCGGGTTTGAGGAGCCTTAGGTGAAGGAGCCTCAACCGGTTCCACTGATTCTGCATCGGGTTGAAAACATAACTGGCATTCATAATAAATCATAAGCTTTAACCAAAACAGTGAGAGTTAGGGTTTGAAATTCAAATTAAAATTCATATAAATTCATTTCAATCCAAATCACGATAACCCAACTCAATTCAAGTGAAAAAAAATACTTTAATTTCTACAACCATGAAAAACTCAAAGAAATGATGCGAATAAGCGATAATCATAACAGGATTGTTAGTAACAAAACAGAAATCAACAGCATAGTGCATAGCACAGAAGAAAGAAATTACCATATTAGATGAGAGGATTAGGGCTCCCAATCCCCAAATCTCACTTCATATTGATCTCATCATTAGCTGTCATGCCCCTGTTGGATTCTTCATGTGTTTCACACGGATCTTCATTTAGAGAATATATGTAACATGGGAAATAAACTCATACCGCGGTGCCTGTCCTCATTTTCTATAGGCGACGAAAAGAGAGAAAAGAAAAAGAGAAACATCAACAATCGCCTAAATCTGAAAATAATTATAACAAACAACAATATATAACAGGAATCGTTACCTTGAAGGAGAGACACGAAGAAGATGAATGATCGGCGATAGCCTAGAAACATAAATTATTTAAATCAGATTCTAAAACAAAGATTACCATAATAAATAAACAGTTTCAAAACAGATCTGCAACAAACAACACATCATCAATCAAACCCTAAAACATGAATCTAAATAAATCAAACCCTAAAACATCAATCGAACCCTAAAAATCAATCAAAAATAAAAAGAATTAGTAAAACTGAACAATATAAAATGCAAACTCAAGTGTTAAAAGATAAATAATTTAAATCAGTCAAAAGAGATACAACATACCTTAATCAAGAAACAAATCTGGAAAAAAAACACGAAAAAATAAAGAAGAAACAACGACATGAAGAACGATTGATTAATATAGAATGGAAGAAATCAAACCTTGGAGAAGAGATCAAAAGAATGGTTGATTCGTGGAATCGCCTCCAAATCGCCTGATTAGGGTTTGATGTTCGCGTGTAGAGGAAGATGGTTGATCAGAGTGTGTGTTAAAGAAGAAGAAGATTATGATGTTACCTTGAAGAAGAAGACAAGAAGTAGATGATCGGCGATGGTAGGGTTATGGCAGATGAATGAGAAGAATGAGTCGTGTTATGTGATTGAGGGTAATTGATTGAGTTGGTCAATCAGATTAGGAAAGTATTAATTGACCAATTTTGACCATATTTATGTATTATTATTCAAATTTGTAATTAAAAAAAAAGAAAAATTTTATAAATTCTAAGAAGAGGACACATGGCACAATGTGGGAAGAGAGAGAAACTGAGGTGAAATGAGGGAGTGCCAAGTGTCCTAATTGAGTTTGTTTTATTAAGAGTATAGATTATAGATAGCACGACCATATGTCTTTAGCGATATGTATGGTGCGACTTCGAGAGAAAGTGTTAACAACTTTTTCATATGAAATAACAAATATTAGATAATAATAATTAGATTTAAGTGGATATCTAGTAAGTGGTGACCAAGTGAATGGGTAGAGATCGTAGTCAAAACTTTTGTCAAATTTTCCAATGAACAAGGAAATATAAATGGAGAAACCATTTCCATTTCATTTATCATCATATGAAGTATGGGTCTCTTATTTCCTTTAATCATAACTAGTGACATCACCGCGCTTCGCGACGGATTTTAATTGATATCAGTTCGGTTTGTTGAGGCACAAATACAAATCAAGCGCTCGTTATAGCAACCGAACAAACAACGAACCGGCGCAAATACAAACATACATCTTTTTTTAATATACATTTTCATTCTTATTCACATGATTAAAATTGTTGTTTTCTCATATTATAGTACATTAATTTCCATGTTGCATTATAATACATATTTTATCACTTCATATTAAATTTATGGGGTGGATTTAAATAATCCAAAGTTTGACCCATTGGCCAATAATAATCCGAACTTTAACGTTAGACCAGGATAATCCAAACTGAACATGTGGGTGTCAAAAATGAACCTCCGTTAAATATGAACTAACTGGGTTAGTGTAAGCTGACGTGTACACCACTGCTGACGTGGCAGTTGAGGTGTCATGCTGACTTGGAATGTCACGTCAACAAAAAAGGTTTATGTCATGGTCCAACGTTAAAGTTCGGATTATTATTGACTAATGGGGCAAACTTTGGATTATTATTGGCCAATGAAGTTGCAAGTCTTTTTTTTTTTTTTTTTGATATATTAGTCCACAGTGGTTTTGTATCAGTACTTGATATTCTACTTCAAATAAATTTATGGGTTTTGTATAAACCAATATTTTCAATGAAACATACGTAATTCCCTATTTACGCTAAGATGTAATTCTGAAAAAACAGTGACGCATATGGCTCTTTCTGGGTCCACCGGGAAGTCGAGGGTGTGACATTTGTCCTAAAGTGTTTACAAAACATGCATATCTATATTATCTTATTAAGGAGGAGTGATGGCTAACATTGTAATTTTCACTTTCATACAACCTAACAAGCAACATGTACAATATATTTAAGCAACAAATTTAAGGGCATTATAGGGATACTTGTGGCAATTAAGACACATAAAAGGGTAATTTAGACATTTCATTCACCCCTCCTTTGCAATATCAAAACAATTTTACAATAATACCCTTCTTTTACCTCTCTACCCTGCAATTACATTACCCAGTTATGATCTCTTTCAATGACACACTTCATCTTCCTAACCGCCGAACCCCATACTCAACAGAAACAAAGATGTAACCCTCTTCCCACAAGTGAATGGTCGGAGCAATTAATGAGAAATTGAGAATGATACATGATTAATTGGAATCCATTGAATACTTGTAACCTACGATTCGATTTTCGTATACCTCATCTTATCACCTCTAGCACAGACATATACGTGTATATATATATATATATAGAGAGAGAGAGAGAGAGGTAGATGAGAGACCAGATGGTCTTCAACAAGCACGGTGGCCATTCACGCATCAACCGTCGCCTCCAAATCCACAATTGGAGTTGACCTTACTACCCACAATGTTCAGGTATCGATTTGTTTTCTTCTTTGTTGTTGATTGTGCTTATGAATCTGAAATCTTTGTGACCTGAATAAGCGTTTATGTTAGTAAATCATTTATTCTCTGTTTATTTCAACGAAACCCTAATTGTTGCATTGTGTTTTGCCCAGTTGATGTTATGTATTTGAACAGGAAGTTAGGTAGGGCTTCAACGGTGGGTGAAGATGACGACGAGCCTCCTTTCGTCTACATGGTCTGTGATTGGAGTTCAAGGCTGATTTCAAAGGGGTTTATGAAATCGAACTTTACAGGTTAAAACTTTGACCGAACGTTTATTTGTCTAAAACCGTGCATTTTTTGGTCTTTCGTACACTTGATTAAGTTTGAGATTATACCATGATATGAATGAAATTTTGTTGTACTGAAGTTGTTAGAATTTGTTGATAATGATATGAATGAAAGTTGTTAAAATTTGTTCGAATAAAACATAATAGCCTGGAGTGTTAGAACATTTGGAACTATATGGAACTGTGCAATTGAATTTATTTTGTACCAAATATATGTAGTTTAAACTATATATGACTCGATTCATAACTTTGAGACGAGGCGATTTTGTATTTAACTTTTTTTTCAATGACACTTCAGGTTGTTGGCATACATATATGCATCAACATCGATATCGTACTTGGAAGGCTCACATGAAAGTTATACCCCAAAGGCGTAAGTTTTAACCTTTTTTGGAATCTTTGTCTCTAATTAAAAAGCGCGTACTTTAATTTTCTACCCACCTGCTTCACAAATCTGCCCATGTCCTCTTTCATGTCAAGAGTTGTCAAGAAGGAGCTACTGTTGGCGAAGGTATGGTATGCGATAATGTGTAACAAAATGTTAAGAATATTGTCATCTTCTTTTTTAGCTGGATGATAATACATGTTACATATCACTGACCGGAAACGTGGATGCTCTTGTACAGTCTATAACAGTTGCTTTGTGTTCAGACATATTAGCATCACATCTTATTTGTTGCTTTGTGTTCAGCAAGGGTTCTTTGGAGCTTATAGAACTGAGAATGGATTTGAAAGGTAATTTCAGTTCATCTGATGGCATGTTTTTTCCAGCTAATTTTCAGTTAGGCTTTTTTTTATTTCATATATACATCTAAAATTTAGGTTGGTTTTTTTCCTTATTAATCATTGTATGGTTTTAGGGAAATATGTTCCCAGTCTATTTGAATATCTATCAAGAAAGCCACTTAGTTTTCTTCACCATATAATGTTTCTACAGGAAATTCCCAAGAATTTTACTGAGCCATGTCACTAAAACAATAATATATTTTTTTCCTACTTTTTTAATAATTATGTATAAATTAAGGTTATTTATTTACTAGAAGGTATGATTTGGTAATTAATGTTGGTGCAAAACCTGGTGCACCTTTACTTGATGGACTTGGGGACAGTATGTTATTAGAAGCATCCGATTAAGATTCGAATTCTGCTGATGCACTTTTAGTTTGTGTTCAATGAGTTTTATCTTCTTCAGTATTGTCCTTTCTGATGTCATAACATCTTGTTTATCTTGAGTGCAGAGTGATGTCTTTCTGATTTGCACAAATGCAATGCAATACAATGCACCAGATCCAATTTAATATGAACAGGTATCAACTATAGATATTTAAATCTTCCTTTATGTATATTTTAGCAAATCTTATTTAGTACTGATCTCACCACTCTAATAATTTGGTAAGGCAATCTCCAATAAAGAAGTCAATGGCTCGTACCGCATAAGACCTAAACCCAGTTGGGTCTAAAACTTTTTCTGATGCAACTGTTAGGACTTAGGACATGAGATTTCCAAAATGGTTCACCTGTGCAGATACCGGCCTGACCAAATGGTGGTGACGTCTTGATTGCTGAATATTTCGTTAGGTGATAGCAATCTCAATAAGGATCAAGAGCTACAACCAGGTGCCCTCTTTGGCACTAATGTTTGTCTTTTCATGATTAAAGATTTTTGACATTAGACTGAGAGACAATGAGAGTTATGTTTTGAGTTAACAGATTCAAATTTGAAATGTTACAATGGCATACCATATCAACACGATTGCCACACTATTTTAGTATTTTACATCTACATGATCAAAATGGGTAATTTGCATTAAGCTTGACCTGGGATGGTAAACGAAGGTTAAAGCATGCAAGCTCGAGAATCTATTTTAATGGACTTTTGGAAATGGCAAACTGTTCAAATAGATATGAACTTTAAGCCTTTTGAAATTAAGCATAACATAGAAACCAAACTAGATTTTATTACTGGTGTTAGCAGCCAAGTTACATGATTGTGTTTTTGTAGCAACAAATTACCTTTTTATCAGTTATTTTCCGCTTACTTTTCAGACATATTAGCATCACATCTTATTTGTTGATGTATATGTATAAAAGTTGCTTTTATAACAGATGCTTTTCAGACATATTAGCATCACCGATCCTATCTTCAACTATTTGAGATTATCACTAAAATACGGTCCAATACCTTGACATGGATCGGCCTAGGTCCCAGTTTCTGGTCCGATCGGCCGATCCCGGTTTAAAAACACTGAATCATCTATACACGGTGTGAGCTTAACGATCGTTTATTTGTTTTTATTATCCTTGGTTTCGTTTAGGGATATCTTTTTTCCTTTTGTATTAAATGTGATATAGTGTTGGCAACAGGAACATATCTTGAGTTATCAATTTGTCCAAGAACGCTTGGGTTCCCATCTTTCTGCTTGATCTATTCTGTAGGTTGAAGAAGACCTTGACCTCTCTTGGTCAGCATCTTTGAGTAGACTTTCACAATTCTATCAGGTATGTGTTTCCTTCTCATCACATCTTTGTACTTGTCCGTATTAAAAAAAAGTCGACACTTGCCAATATATTTAGACAGAAGAGAATTGGCTGAACAGATCCTATAGCTTTAATTTAGGATCCAAGGCATTCACTTTGTGACATAATAAAAGTATATAGAACATAGATTTGAAGAGATGTGGTTATATGATAAGACAAAGGAAGAAAGATGTGTCACCTCATGTCACAATTAATAGTTTTAACTTTTAAGGAGAAAAAATTAGATATTCAATTCCTAGCCTGTAAAGATCATTAGATGTATTCAACTTCAAGTCTTAACCAACTTAGGAGTAGTAGTTTCTACAGCCAAACACTGAACATGTATTAATTAGTGTTTAGATGTTCTTTGATCAGATTTTGGGTTCAACATTAACACAAGTCGAAGTATAAAGCCAAAATTTTATTAGCCAAAAACTTTTCAGATTTTCCAACTTAAATTCAAATCTAATATCTATGTCTTGCACTCTTTAAACATTCGAGAGATGGGTTATACATTCACATCTGCTCAAACTTGTAACTCACTAAAGCTGTTGATTTGCTCAAACCGAAGACATCAATCAAGTTGTAGCGGAGCTTAACATATTTGATAAAGATAAATAATGTGCTCAAGTTTGAAATTCAGTGGCCTCATTGCTTAAGATATTAAGACCGAGCTCTGGATACTTAAGTGGATTAGTATTCAGACTTCTTTTCAGCATTGGCATGCTTATGTGTTCCAACAATTCTAAACAAAATTATTGTGATATACATTAGAGTCAATGAGGTAACAACTAAGAAATATAGACATGGTCGTCTAAACAAGCTTGTCTTGTTAGTTTATTTATATCATTTCGGTTATAAATCAAGTACATGTGGTTTACTTGTATTAAATTGGTATATTTTAGCTAACTATTCTAGCTTATTAACCAACCTGCTCGCCCCTCCAATTAAGCCAACTTTAATCTTTATTAACTTCGCAACGACCGCGCTTCCAAGTTTTGTGTGCAAAATCTTCATGTAGGTACCCTTGCGGATCATGCTTCATTAGCATATACGGTATGTTCCCCCTTCTCCACGTTAGCCGTTAGCGCCACATCCCCATGCTCTTACACCTTCTCCTCCATCCCCCTCAAGGGGTATTTGCCTTCCCCTTCCCCTATATACTCATACTCGTATGGTATGTTTTTCAGTTTTGGTGGGTGTGTCATCAATAATACTAATAATACTCGTATGGGTGTGGTCATGTGCAAGTAGTTATTTTTATTTAATCAATCAAGTTTTTGTTTTGTAATGAGTTATTAATATCTAATAAACTTCAATTGTTATAACTGGTACAGGTTTTTCTCAAGTGAGTGTTGAGCCTGGGGCTAGACATGCCTTAATTAGTGAGGGTACTATCTTTATCAATCTCCTTGAACTGACAATTTTTGCTTTTATTGTAAGGTTTATTTAGATCCCGCGGCAACGCGCGGGTAAACCCACTAGTACTCATAACGTGCATTGTTTTCATAGCAACGAACAAGAAGTGTATTTTCTTTTACCATATTTACAGTAAATCACCTTCAAATATCTCAAATTTAAGATATGTGTTGTAGACAGACTCATCGACCATGATTATGATAGAAAAATACTTCTTTTTAAAGCTAGAAAATTTACTTGTTTATGGTAAAATATCTTTTTCAGATGATGGGAAAGACAAAAACATTCAAGTTCTAACTTCTAAGACACACCACTAGAGCACAAACATAACAGATTTGAAGACTCACTTAGGAAGATGATTGGCGATGAAGGTTTTCAATCGGTGTACTCATGAACTGTTTGTCTTGGAATATTAGAGGGCTGGGTTCCGCGGGTAAAAGTTCGTGGTTAAAGAAGCTTAAGGTTAGTAACGAGGTTGGGTGTGTTATGATTCAGGAGACACAGTTTCAGTCGCTCGCTGGGGTTAATGTGGGTGACTTTTGGGGTACGGGGGAATTTGAGTTCGAGTTTGTAGATGCGGTGGGTCGCTCCGGGGGTCTGTTGTCTATTTGGGATCCTAAATTGTTTGTGAAGGAATCGGTTTTTAAGCACAGGTACGTGCTTGGAGTTTCGGGTCACTTGAAGAATGACGGTCAGAAAGTTTCGTTTGTGAACGTGTATTGCCCGCAAAAGCTTGTTGATAAACGGGTGGTTTGGGGAGAGCTTAAGAGGTTGATTGCGAATGATGGTGAGATGTGGTTTGTGGTTGGAGATTTTAACTGTGTTCGGGATCGTTCGGAGCGTCGGAATTCTAAGTTTCATGAAGGAGAATCTCGTGAGTTTAATGAGATGCTGGACGATATTGGGTTAAGTGAATTCTTGTTGAGGGGTAGGCGTTTCACTTACATCGTGGGTAACAAATTGAGCCGGTTAGATCGCGTTTTTGTCTCTTGGCCGGTATTGAACAAATGGAATGGGGCGGAGTATAGAGTGTTAGACCGGGTTGAGTCGGACCATTTTCCTTTGTTGCTTAAGATTGAGTCGCGTAATTATGGTGCCAAACCGTTTAGGTTCTATAATTCGTGGCTTAATAGAGATGGGTTAAAGGAGGTGGTCGAGGAGGTTGCGGGGATGTCTCAACAGGTGGATGTGCCGGATCTTAGGCTGTTAAGGAAGTTTAGAATGTTGAGAACAAAAATAAAGGAATGGGTTAGTAAGCAAAAGATTGTGGAAAATGAGGAGGAAGAGGTGATTAAAGCCGAGTTGAATTTTTTGGAAATGGAGTTGGAAAATCGGGAATTGACAGAAGCTGAGGGTTGGGTTCTGGACGAATCGGTTAAAAGATTAAAGGAGTTAGAAGGTCTTCGGGTTCGGGATTTAAAGCAAAAGGCGAGAGTTCGATGGGCGAAAGAGGGTGATGAGAATTCCTCTTATTTTCATGGTGTCATTAATTCGCGCCGGGTGTCTAATACGATTCCAGGTCTGTTGATTGATGATGTTTGGGTGACGCAACCGAAGGCTGTAAAGCGGGAGGTATTAAGGTTTTTCAAAAATAAGTTTGTTGAAGACTTAAAGGTGCGGCCGGGTATTGTAGTGGAAGATATAAAGACATTGGACCCTATGTCTGCGGTGGATCTTATAGCGCCTTTTTCCGAGAAAGAGATTAAGGAGGCGGTGTGGGCTTGTGGGAGTGATAAGGCGCCGGGTCCGGACGGTTTCAATTTTGGTTTTATTAAAAAATTTTGGCATTTGTTTTCAGGTGATTTTGTTGAAATAATGAAGAATTTTGCGGATACTGGTATCATAAGCAGGGGCGTTGGATCCTCATTTATTACGTTGGTGCCTAAAGTCAATGACCCGGTGGGTTTGGGTGATTATCGGCCTATTAATCTTATTGGTGTGGTAAGCAAGGTGGTGTCCAAGGTGTTAGCGAACCGGCTAAAGAAGGTTATTGATGGCTTAATTTCCGAAACGCAGACGGCCTTCATAGCTGGTAGATACATTCTGGATGGTCCGCTTATTACGAATGAAGTTCTTACTTGGGCTAGAAAGCGGGGAAAGAAGATGTTTATGTTTAAAATTGATTTTGCTAAGGCCTATGATAATGTTAACTGGGAATTTTTATTGTCTATTATGAGACAGATGGGTTTTCCGGAGTTGTGGTGTAGGTGGATTAAGGGGGTTCTGTCGTCTGCCAGATCGTCAGTGCTTGTTAACGGTTCTCCTACGTTCGAGTTTTCCTGTGAAAAAGGCCTGCGCCAAGGTGATCCTATTTCCCCTTTTTTATTTATTATAGTCATGGAAGCCTTAGCAGGAATGATGAGGAAGGCATGTGGTATGGGTTGTTTTAATGGTATTAATATTCCGAATAGTGGTGTCATGCTTTCGCATTTATTGTATGCGGATGATGCCATGATTATGGGTGATTGGTCGACTAGTAATTTTGATACGTTACAACGGGTTCTTAGAGTTTTTCATTTGTGCTCGGGGTTGTGTATTAACATACAAAAGTCTACATTGTTTGGAGTTGGTTTGGGTATGGATGTGATTGGGGATATGGCGAGGACTCTTGGGTGTCGTGCGGGGGATATCCCGTTCACCTATTTGGGTATTAGTGTAGGTGCTAATATGGGGAGGATTAGAAATTGGGACCCAGTGGTCAAGATGGTCAAAAGTAGACTTTCTAAATGGAAGGCGAAGGTTTTGTCCATTGGAGGAAGACTGGTGTTAATCAAGTCAGTTTTGGAAAGTTTACCGTCTTATTATTTTTCTTTGTATAAAGCGCCGGTTGCGGTTATTGATTGTATTGAATCCCTTATTAAGAGTTTTTTATGGGGAGGTGACTCGGAAGTTAGGAAAGTGCATTGGGTGGCTTGGGTTAAAGTCACTTTGCCTAGAGTGAGGGGAGGTTTGGGTCTTAGCCGTCTTGGAGATTGCAATAATGCGTTTTTGTTAAAGTGGCTTTGGAGGTATCGGGTGGAAGTGGGCTCATTGTGGAGACGAGTTGTTGATGGCATTCATGGTTCGGCTCGTTGCTGGGAGACCTTTCCGAGTAAGGCACTTTTCTCGGGTACGTGGTCTAAGATTGTTAAATGTTGTTATAAGATTAAAGTTGGTGATTATATTGGGTCGAATATGGTTCGGGGTGTACTGGGTAATGGGATTAATATAAGGTTTTGGTTGGACCCGTGGCTTAGAGAGGTGCCGCTAAAATCTTTGTTTCCGAACCTGTTTCGGCTTGAAATAAATAAATGGTGCTGTGTTGCTGAAAGGTTAGTGGGATTTAATGGGTCTGGCCCGGTCTCTTGGAAGTGGAGGACATACCCGGTAGAGGCCCAACAGGTGGAAGAATTAGTTGCTATTCATCGGCTGCTTCTGGGCCAGGCTTTAATTAATGCTCCGGATAAGTGGGTTTGGTACGTGACAGGCCCAGCTCCTTTTTCAGTTTCAGAAGTGAAGGCCTGGTTGGTCTCAGCTCGGGTTGACGGCCAGAACAGCCCGGGCGGTTTTCAGTGGTGTAAGTGGGTTCCTACTAAGTGCAATGTGTTCATGTGGCGTATGTTGCTTGATAGCATTCCGACTAAAGTGGCTTTGGGGAGAAGACATATTCTTAATGGTGATTTGACATGTGATTTTTGCAATGGTGACGAAGAGAGTGTGGATCATATTTTTACCGCTTGTGGTTTGGCGGTAGGGGTGTGGCAAGGTATTGCTAATTGGGTGCATCTTCCGCCGATTTTTCTTTTTTCTGTGGAAGATATGATGGTAGTGGTTAATTCTTCGGGATTCAACAAAAGAAAGAAAGAGATTTTGGTTGGGATTTTTACGGTTGTGTGTTGGCGGCTTTGGAAGGCTAGGAACGAAAGAATCTTCAACCAAAAGTCGGCTACCGTGGTGGAAATTGTGGCGGATATTAAGGCGTTAACTTTCTTATGGTTTTGTAATAGAAATAAAAGTGGTGGGGTGGATTGGAAGGGTTGGAAGTCTTTTTCTTTTGATGTAATGTAAATATTTGTGGGGCTCCCGGCTTGGGAGTTTCCCGGTTGTGTGTTTTTAATGAAGTTTGCCTTTCAAAAAAAAAAAACAACAAAAAAAAAAAACAATACAAAAAAAAATTATTATGTTAAAATACGTTTTTATGTGAATTTAGTTTGCAGATAATTCACTCATAAAAAGATGTAACTAAGATATCATTTATCCTGTGTATATAATACAATGTACAAATTTATAATAACTGACATATCTTTGTATCAAGTGAAAGTTAGTTCACTTTAAAAGTCACACCCTTTAACAAAATTAGATTTATGGAAATATGATGGATTCCATAAACCTTTATACTTTTTTTAACGGTTAACGAAACTAATGCCTGACTAGCCAGGGACGCCCGCCCCCTGGATGAAAGCTCCCATACGCTCGGCTTTACCAATAGCGCTAGGTAGACTAAGCCCACAAATTCTCAAAACCGAGGAAAACTCGTCTGCTATAAGGTCTACTACGATAAAACCCGAGTAAAATCAGATTCAAACTTGAGACATTTCAACCCCAAACTCTAACCCTTATTTCCAATATCACTCCACTAAAGGGTGGGGCATAAACCTTTATACTTGAAAAGCCATTTAAACAACTTTGTGTCTTCACAAACTTGAGCCTTGTTTAATGCCCCTTTTAATATGACGCTTGTTTTTAATAAAAAGTGTTATTTAATTAAATTTGTTCAACTATTTCAATCTTAAAAAGGTGATCTAATCATAAAACTATATGATTATTTGAAGTCACATGATATACAAGGGGGCAAACAACAATACTTTAACTTGAACTTGAATACAACTCTGTTTTCGTTAACGATCATATCAGAATGTTGACAAAAAAGACACATTAACAAATTGTGTTTATTTAGCTTTTTTAAGTTGGTAAGAATAACTTATTTGAGAAAAATCAAATCCAACATTAAATGAAATATAACATCAAAGGTTATTTATGTGTCTTCACCCAAAAGCGTATGGGGTGCTTTTATAATCAATTAGTGGATACCCCGAATAATCGGGACATCATTTGTTGGCCGTTCAAAAAAAATCACATGAAAAGATATTAAAGTTATTGCAATCAAAATACAAAAGGTATAACCCATATACTTACAATAACAACATAAAATATTATCTTGTTTTGGTATTTGGTAATGATAAATACAATATTAGTTTTATATTATTTTTAGAAAAGAAAAATTGCACTAAGTGATATTGGAGTGTTGGTGCATTAATTTTTTTTATAATTATGTTCACATATAAAAAAGTCTATATATATGACTACTCCTCCCAAAGAATCTTCCATTGCTCCTGTGCTCCCTTATTCATTTCTCCTCAATCAAAACACAAAGGTAATGCCACCATATCTCTCTCTCTCTCCCTCTCTCTCTCTCTCTCTCTCTCTAAATCTCTTGTTTTGTCTCTCTACAACACTTGAATCACAACTATGTTAATATAATAACATCCCACTATGTGTTTGTTTGGTTGACTATTATTTAAATGGTAATTATCAATATTTGACTCACATCTGCTATGTGGTTTTTGTGTTTCTTGAAGAATTGGTTGCTTGATATTCATATGAATCATCAATATCATCATCAATGGTTGAAGTTCTCTTCACTGTGTTATTGATGCTTTAGGTGTGTGTGTGTGTGTGTTCCATTTGAATTGAAGAGGTGTCAATTCAGCATCATATGTATAACTCATCAACTGCTGAAATCTGTCTTTTATTAAATCATATAATAAGAAAGTCCAAGTCTTGATCTTAAAATTCATATTTACTTGTCTTATAGCCTGCAAAAAAAATATATATATTAGCTGTAATTATAATTTTGTTATAAACATTAGCACTTTATTGTTTTTATCTCACTGTTTCAAGATTCACTGAATGTTCAAAGTAATCATGTATGTTAGACTATTGTTATTATTATTTTTGTTTTATTGTTTTGTACTAAAGTCAGTTACACCATTAAAAATGATATATTGGTATGCATCACTCAATCACTCATAAATGAATTCTATTTTTTTAAGTATTTATCTATAAATGTTTAAACTTATAAGATAAAATATGTTCACACCTTAATCATGTGTTAATCCTCCAGTTATCTAATTGTTTGATGATATTAATGGAAATTAAAATATGTAACTCATTTTCTTTCTTTACCATTTTTGGAAGTGTGACTCATTTGTATACATTATAATTGAAACCATCTATTTATTGTCATATCAATATGACAATATGATTTTGAATTATAATGTTCTTGATAATTGATATATATATGTGGTGTGTGTATATGCATATATCCATACATGCATATAATCTCTAGCCATCATTGTCCCTACATGTCTTAATCTAGCACAATGAGACTATTAAAGAACAAATACTGTAATTCTTTACAACTTTTTGTTTACTTAACTGTCAAACACTCAAAACAGCATTATTTATAAAATATCTTGAAGAAAACAGTTTCATTCTCATTCTCATTTTCATTTATATTATTAGGACAGTTTCCAAGAAAATGGAGAACAAAGTTGATTTAGAAAAAGTGATTGAGGAATTTGAATCTTTGACAAAAAATGCAAAAAGGGTTCAAACAGAAACTTTAAAGAAAATCTTGGAAGAAAATGGTGAAGCAGAATATCTAAAAAAATGGAATCTTGATGGCAAATTTGATCCCAAAACTTATACTTCTTGTGTTCCTGTTGTTACACACAAAGATCTTGAGCCTTATATTCAAAAGATTGCTGATGGTGCATCCTATCCTGTGCTTACTGGAAAACCAATCACCAATATTACATTAAGGTGAATATTCTGGTCACTGGAGATTGTAATCCGTTTTTCGCGTGTTTTGGTTCTGTAATGAATTGTTTTCTTGTGTTTGTAGCTCTGGAACTACTCAAGGGAGGCCCAAGTTTGTGCCTTACAACGACGAATTGACTGAAAACACAATGCAGATTTATAGGACTTCTTTCGCTTTTCGAAACAGGTATTTTGATTAATATATGTACGTAAATGTGTGTGTGTGTGTAGGGGCGGACCTAGCTTGAAGCTAGGTGCCACGTCCGTTGCTACTCAACTTCGCGCGCGTAGTGGAAAATTAGTGGAAAATTTGTGTCTTTTTTACGATATTTGGAAAACGTTACTACTAAAATGAAAAAAAAAAAAAAACGTTACTAATGAAATTAATTTCTAGATACACCACTGTGTGTGTGTGGCGGATCTTGGAGAAACGGTAAGATTGATGCCATGTGACCTGGAGGTGATAGGTCCATCAAGTTGGCCTGACACCTCTGGATCCGCGCATGCGGGAGCCTTGTGCACTGGGTTTGCCATATACGCACATATTTTTATTTATATATGTGGTGTGAGTCTTACTGTAATTACTTGCAGGGCATTTCCAATTGGAAAGGGAAAAGCTTTGAGTTTTATCTTTGGAAGCAAGCAGTTCACAACCAAAGGTGGTTTGCTCGCGGGTACGGCGACTACAAACGTATACCGTAGTGCACAGTTCAAGAAAACGATGAAGGCGATGCAAACCCCGTGTTGCAGCCCGGATGAAGTCATTTTCGCTCCGGATTTTCATCAATCTTTATATTGTCATCTCCTCTGTGGACTCATTTTTCACGAAGAAATTCAGATCATATCTTCGACGTTTGCACATAGCATCGTCCATTCGTTTAGGACATTCGAGCTGGTATGGAAAGAACTATGTTCCGATATCAGAACCGGTGTTTTGTCGGCCAGGATCACGGTTCAGTCAATAAGAACTGCTATGGTCAAGATTCTGACCCCGAACCCTGAACTGGCCGACAAAATTCAGAACAAGTGTTTGAGTTTAACCGATTGGAACGGGTTAGTCCCTGAACTGTTTCCTAACTGTAAGTACATTTACGCGATCATGACGGGGTCAATGGAGCCGTATTTGAAAAAACTAAGGGTTTATGCTGGTGGAGTACGGTTGCTGAGTGCAGATTACGGGTCATCTGAAGGATGGATCGGAGCTAATGTTAACCCTGAATTGCCACCTGAGATGACATCTTTCGCGGTGTTACCTAATATTGGGTATTTTGAATTCTTACCATTGACAAACTTTGATGCGATAGATTCAATCGAGCCCAAACCGGTGGGCTTAACCGATGTCCAACTTGGTGAAGAATACGAGGTTGTGGTCACCAACTTCGCAGGCTTGTATCGATACAGGCTAGGAGATGTGGTTAAAGTTATCGGGTTTCATAACTCGACCCCAAAACTCCAGTTTGTTTGTAGAAGAAACCTAATGCTCACTATTAACATCGATAAAAACACCGAAAAAGATTTACAGTTATCGGTTGAAGCAGCTGCAAAACTTCTAACAGCCGAAAAACTCGAAGTCGTTGACTTCACAAGCCATGTTGACCTGACCACTGACCCGGGCCACTATGTGATATTTTGGGAAGTGAGTGGGGATGCAAGTGATGATATTATGAAAGAATGTTGTAATTGTTTGGACAAGTCCTTTGTTGATGCTGGCTATGTGAGCTCGAGAAAAGTCAACGCGATTGGACCTCTTGAGCTCCGGGTTTTACGTAGGGGAACGTTTCAGAAGATTCTGGATCACTATGTCGGGTTAGGGTCCGCGTTGAACCAGTTCAAAACACCGCGTTGTGTGGGCCCAACTAACCCGAAAGTGTTGCAGATTCTTTTCAACAATGTTGTCAAGAGTTACATTAGTAGTAGCTTTTGTTAAGATAGATTGTTGTGTTTTGTTGTTTTAGTTTGATTTGATACCAGATAGATGGCTTGAAATAATGTATTTGAATTGTGTATAAATACATCTCTTTTACATATATTGTTACTTTTGTATCCGAACATTAACTGTTGGGTCCAACAACCTTTAGGCTATGCTGAATTAACCAAACAATTGACTAACATGTAACTGTATTTATTAAGTGAAAGCTAGTGTTTAACCCTCGCGTTACAGGTGCAGTGGTCATAAAACTGTGATACATAGTAAGCAAATGACAACCAAAATCAAGAAAAATCGTAAAATAAAACGCGAGTTTGTACCATGCTAAATGACAACCCAATATATTATACAGGGGTGTAAACCTTCAAAAAAAAAAAAAAAACTCAAAAAGGCAAAATAGACCATAAGACGAAATAAGCATATTTCTCACAATGTTTCAAATTAATATATACTCCGTATAATAATAGCTCGAATTTACCAACATACAAAGCCCGTGGTTCACCAATTGTTAACTTGAACATCTAACTAACTATAGAAATAACACTAACATCGATCTTCTTTTAACATCTATTAGAGCCTGGCCATCCAGGTACAATGGTACATTAATAAGCAAAAGGCCACTCACGCCGCAATTGCAAATAGCGCTCGTTACCCAGCCCGTCACCAATTCTAGAGGAAATCCACCACGTAAAGGCCCACTATGGTAAAATCCATGCCTCACGCATGACATTTTGTTATAAACGAGATTCCTCCAGGCGAAACACTAGCTTTTTGTTATAATCAATTCAAACATCGCTTTTAGGTTTAGTTTTAACCCATAACTTAACCAAACCAAATCATGCTCACTGTCACCCCTACTAATGAATTACATTAGTCGAATCACTTTCTATTTATTTACAAAAACACGATGGTTAATAAATATATAGTTTTAATCATATGTTTAATCGTTAGATATATAAATAATAAATGATAAATAGCTTTGGTCCCCTAGTGGAATAGTCAATTTATGCTTTGTGAGTTGAGCTTCCATAATATCACAATATCACGCACCTACAAATCCACTTGGTCAGTGACCACCCACAAAGCCACAATATCAAATATATATTTTAATAATAACAGAAATTAAAATTTTCAAAATAAAAATGATGGGCAAGCATCTTGATGGTCAAAGATGAATCTAGAGCAAAATAAAGTGAGGTTGGCATTTATTTTTTCTTTTTTTTCAAATGAAAATTGGAAGAAGATATTATAAAAGAATAACATTTTTATCTATCTAGAGCAAAAGTCAAATAAACCATTATCAACAAAGGTTCACATAGTTATTACAAATACATATTTGAAAGAATATTTTCTTGCAAACCAGCAGCTAATGCCTGCAAAATAAATAGTTATACAAATACATAATTTGCCAAAACAATCACTTTCTCTAGGGATTAAGTTTGTTAATTTACCATTTTACCCTTGTCTTTTCGACTTTTTATTACTTTTGTCTTTTCGACTTTTTATTACTTTTGTAAGCCATTCGCTGACCAGCTTCTCAAGTTCCGCCACTATATCTGGCCTTTTACCCTCTGGTAGCGTCTATCGTCAAGTAATAACGTGTAAAATGACAATATTGCCCAGTGCGACATATAAAAAGTGTGGGACCCAACTAACAGAAACTAGATGTAAATTGTACCTGAGTGACTGACTACTTGCATTATTGCGGCTGCTTCTTCGGGTTTGCATTCAAGAAGAAACCCCTTTAATAAGAGTCAAAAGCAGTTCCACCTCTACTACAACAAAACACATAATCTATTTTCAAAAAGTAATCCCGACGTGACAAAGCGTTTTGTATACTTAGTCATCAACTCCCAATTCCCTTTGTTGTAGCAAATGCTGCAACAATAATTAAAGAAAAATTAACAGATTCGACCCGTTTATACAAACTTTTTCCATTATGCAGGTCCCATTAAGTATATTTGTAACACCATGTGGACCCAAAGGAGTGTGAAATGATCGAAACAAAGTATATTTGTAATGGCATGACTGATAAAAATATGAAGCTTTAATTTTTATTCTCCATAGCATGTCCCTCATCTTTATCTGTGGACCAAGAACAATTTTTGTTTCTTCACAGATTACTCTGTATAAAATACTATTATTATTTTTTTTAATTTACATACAACTGCAATAACATGACATCAAAGCTTTTAAACGAAAACAAGTTAAAGTAAGAAATAAACAGGATTTTATTAAGGCTTTCAGGAAATAAAATACCAGTATGCTATGAGCAGATGCAAGTATGCAACGCTAGGAGTCGATCCATACACATTGTGTTTCCATCATGTCTTCATTCCTGGTGCAGGCATGTAAATGATTTAGGTCCTATTGGTATCATTTTCATTTAGCAGGTCTCATGAGTCAAGAAATAACAATATGAGTCTCGTTTATTTGACACAAGGATAAATAACGATAGGATTCCCAAAAATGATATAAATGAGAGTCAATTGTTTATATCCTTTTATTTTATTCATCATGCAATTCGTTAGCGGCCTCTGCAGTGAAACAGACAACAAAATGATCATAAAATTTTCTTCAAGAAAAAACTATGAACCGAATAATGCAGTCAAGATAACTACCTTTAGGGACCCACTTCTATTGTACTAGCTTCTATTGCAACCATCAAAAAGTATTGATAACATAGATTTTCAAACAGATGATGCTCCTATGATGTTAATATTCATTTATTACCGGATATCTAAGATATCTGAATAGAAGTCAAGGACTTCGAATAAACTATATATATGTCTAGTCAAACGTTGCATTTAATCGGGATAAAGGAGTAAGGTGTTGTTAATTTGTGGCTTTAACGGGCTAGGAGTCTCATATCTTTCAATATTCATGTTGGATAACAATAATATTTCTTTAACACTTACTCATGATAGAGCGTGTATCTATTGATGTTGTCAAAAGCGCGTTGGGCGCATGCCTAGGTGCAGCAACCAAGCGTTGCGCAGTGAAAGTGCCTCGCCCGAATAGGCTCATTTTCAGGCAATCACACGCGTTTTCCAGCCAAATTCTAGCCAGAAATCATCTAAACCTTTAATGAACATGTCCAAAACCCTTGAACAAACCTAAAAACATGTCTAAAGAACCCTAAAAATGGTATTTTTATACTATGCACCTCACTTAAAAATCCCTCGCTTTTTAAACGCCTTGCACCTGTCGCTTAGGCTCTTGGCGATGCTTATGCACCTTGAGTGCGTGTTGCACCTTTGACAACATAGGTTAATAAACATGCCCGAATTTCTAATTTGGAAACATACCCAAGCAGTTTCAGATGAAACATTGTGTAGAATTAAAATTCAACCTTGAGATGCAATGAAACAATTTAAACAAGAAATGAACATGAAACATATCAATTAATAAAGCAATGCGAACCTGCATCGCCTTGAAACTTTAATGAAGTATGATAACAACACAAAAATAGGCTTTTAATCAGCCTCAACGGCGAGTGCTGCATTGACACTGGTTTTATTCGATAAACAGAATGACAAATCATGTTAAAAATTAATACCTTGAGTGCAAATATTTCAGGCAAGAATCATTACACAACATATTTTCCTCATTACACAACTTCATTTTGTAACATTTTTGTTCTAGTGATCAACATCCAAAGTCAAGCTTTTTATTTCAATGATCAGCTTTTATAAATTATAACAAATAACAAAGCAAAAACCCTGATAAAGATCAAACTAATTTATCAACAGATTATAAGGTAAACCTTTCTTAAACCCCCATTCAAAGTTTTTAGCTGACTAAAAGATAACTTACTTTTAAACCAAATTAACATCAATTCATACACAAACAAAAAAAAATCACACATTTTTAAAGATATATGAAGAGTGAACAAACCTCTACAAGAAGGCGCCTGAAACCCATTTCGTTTTAGGATAAACCTCACAAAAATCTTGATTAAAGATTGCACCTTTCAACTTCAGATTCTGCAGAAAAAGTGTATAAACCGTCTTCTGTTTCTTGATTGAATGTTTGGGCCTATAAAGATAATTATGGCCTAAGTAATTCTTTAAAATTTATTTGGGCCTTTTATAAGCCCAGTTTGCACAAATAAAATAAACTACGTCTATTTTTTTATTTAAGGGGAAATGGAATTTAATAATCCCAACTTTGGGGGGTTGGAAGGCAACAGTCCCAACTTGAAAATTGTAACAGAGCAGTCCCAACTTGTCAACATTTTTATTCTAATGGTCCCAGACTTAACTCAGTTAGTTTTTCCAGTTAAGTGCCACGTAGGCATCCTACGTGGCAGTCCAACGTGGCAAAATCTGTCTATCTGTCAAAAAAAAAACGTGGGCCCCACAATGACACTTGTTTTTTCAATTAAAAAAATCTTTTAATATTTAAAAAATCTTTTAAATAATGTTTTATTAACTTTTATATATAATATATATATAAACATATTATATATGCACACATATATATCATCATCATCTTCACCACAACCACCTTCCCCCACCACCGTCACCCACCTGCCACCACCGTCAACCACCTTCCGCCACCACAACCACCTTCCACCACCACCACAAACACCACCAAAACCCTTTTTCTACCCCCACCCTTTTCTCAAACACACATAATCATCCCCACCACAACCACCTTCCACCACCACCACAAACACCACCAAAACCCTCCAATTTCTGAAACCCTAACCCTAATCATCCTCTGCCTTTGATTATAATCATCCCCACCAACCACCTGTAAAATTAGGGTTTTCCCCCAAATCGATTGCACCTTGTTAAGACCCGACAGAGAGAGAAAGAGACATCAGAGGAGAGAGAGGAGGAAGACGAAGACAGAGGAGGAAGACGAAGGAGGAAGATGAAGACAGATGAGGAAGACGAAGGAGGAAGACGAAGGAGGAAGACGAAGACAGAGGAGGACGAAGACAGAGGAAGACGAAGACACCGTCTCTCTCTCTCTCTCAGCTCTTTCTCTCTCTACGTTCTCTCTCTCTCAGCTCTTTCTCTCTCTACGTTCTCTCTCTCTCTCTCAGCTCTTTCTCTCTCTGTGGTGGTCGGTGTGTAGTTGGTTGTGGTGGCAGGTGGTTGGTGGTGGTGGTGGTGGTGGTTGGTGGTGGTGGTGGTGGTGGTGGTTGGTGAGGAAGACAACTATTGTATATGTGTGTATATATGATTAAAACATGTGGGCCCCACCTCTTTTTTTTTAATTGAAAAATAATTATATTTGATTAAAACATGTGGGCCCCACCTCTTGTTTTTGACAGATACAACTTTTTTGCCACGTGGACTGCCACGTGGGATGCCTACGTGGCATTTAACAGAAAAACTTAACTGAGTTAAGTCTGGGACCATTAAAATAAAAATGTTGACAAGTTGGGACTGCTGTGTTACAATTTTCAAGTTGGGACTGCTGCCTTCCAACCCCCCAAAGTTGGGATTATTAGATTCCATTTCCCCTTTATTTAATGTTTATGATTTAAAAAAGAGAAAATTGCTCGAATAGTCCATGTGGTTTGCACAATTTTCACCTATAGTCCCGAAGTTTTTAAAATTACAGGTATAGTCCTCAACTTTTGGTGTTTCTTAACTCGGATAGTCCTTGGAGTGGCTGTGAAATTACTAAATTACCCTTTTGATGGATGGAGGTTAAATAATCTAGTTAAGTGGATGTAAAATTACTAAATTACCCTTACCCTAATAAAAATTAAAAAAATCAATTAATTAATAAAATATAAAAAGGCCCACTTAACCCCTTAACTAATTATTTTTCACCACCTATTTTAGTGGGCCCCACCAACTTCATCTTCCCCACCCTATCACCACCACCACCCACCACCACCGCCACCACCCATCAAGACTAATCGGAATTTGGAACATATGAAACATAATCAAGGTTTTGAAACCCGGACCGAACCGGCCGGTCCGGGTTGGATGGTTGGACCGCCGGTGCATCGAATCGGCTGAGAACCGGTGAACCGCCCGGTCGAACCGGAAAACCGGGAGGTCGGACCGGAAAACCGGGAGGTTGGACCGGTTTTTTGTATTTTTTTTATTTTTTTTAATTTTTTTGTTTTTGGGCCGGTTCGTTGGACCGGTCGAACCGGTGAACCGGCCGGGGGTCCGGTTCGACGTCCGGTCCGGTTCTGAAAACCTTGAACATAATAAATGCTTATTAAACCAACAAACGGCATGTATGGCACCGGGTACATAACAGCTAGCACAGGCTGCAAGAATAGTAAACCAATAAATCTAGGTTCATATAAACTAATGCTAGGATGAAACTTCATCTTCATAGGATAGCCACAGAACTCACCAACTAATCGGAATCTCTTACTCGGAACTTTAATCGTCGCCGCCGCTGGACTCCATCGAAGCTGGTGGTTCGTTTGGTACTGTGGTCCGGTGGGTAGGGTGTTTGGGTTCACAAAGATGAAGCTGGTGGTGGTTTCTGTTCGAAATCAGCCTGTGGTGACCTTCGTTGCTTCTCGGGGTGGTGGTTTTTGTTCGAAATCAGCCGGTGGGTAGGGTGTTTGGGTTCACAAAGATGAATCCCTCCCTCCCCCCCCCCTCTCTCTCACTCTCTCTCTCCTTTGTTGCTTCTCGTCACTTTCTCTCTCTAACTTTCTAAGTCTTTTGGGGTGAAGGGTGTTGTTTCCTGTTGTGTATGTGAGCAGGTACAAGGGATGGGCGGTTTGGGATTTTTATATGGGGGAAGGGGTTAGGTGGAGGTGGTGGTGGTGGGTGGTAGGGCTGTCCAAAAAGCTCGTGGCTCGGAGCTTGCTCGAAGCTCGCTCGGATTTAGCTCGAAAAAAACTCGCTCGATATGGCTCGGTTTGAAACTGAGCCGAACCGGCTCGGATCGGTTAGAAAGTGAGCCTAGCTCGGCTCGGTTCGTAACGAGCCGAGCTGGCTCGGTTTGGCTCGAATAATTCTAATTTTTAATATATATATTTTTTATATACATATAATATATTACCAAAATGTAAAACAAGATGGAGAATATGCTACAAATTTAATATTTGGTAACAGTGGCATGGAGATTCTTTGCTTGGGATTGAAGTTATAGCTAATCAAGTTATTTAAATAAACCCAATACTACTTTTGATCCAAGTACTCAAGTTAATTTGTATGTTGATGAACTTATACGGTATTCCGTTAAAATTTGAGACTTATTTTGTACTTGCTTGAACTTAATTTTAGCGTGGAATGTATAAGGTTGAACTTATTTTAATTGTGTTATTTTTAACTATTGAATAATAGTTTAAACTATTGAATTTTGAAAGCCATTTTTCTTTTTTTCTTTTTAAATTCGAGCCAAACCAAGCCGAGCCGAGTCGGCTCGGTTTAAAACCAAGCCGAGCTCGAGCTTTGATTTTCAACTCGGTTTCAAATATGAGCCGAGCCGAGCTGGCTCGGTTTATAACCAAGCCGAGCGCGAGCTTGGCCTGGCTCAGCTCGGTTCGGCTCATGAACAGCCCTAGTGGGTGGTGGTGATAGGGTGAGGAAGATGAAGTTGGTGGGGCCCACTAAAATAGGTGGAGAAAAATAATTGGTTAAGGGGTTAAGTGGGCCCTCTTTATATTTTATTAATTAATTGATTTTTTTTATTTTTATTAGGGTAAGGGTAATTTAGTAATTTTACATCCACTTAACTAGATTATTTAACCTCCATCCATAAAAAGGGTAATTTAGTAATTTCACAGCCACTCCAAGGACTATCCGAGTTAAGAAACACCAAAAGTTGAGGACTATACCTGTAATTTTAAAAACTTCGGGACTATAGATGAAAATTGTGCAAACCACAGGACTATTAGAGCAATTTTCTCTTTAAAAAATAAGTGAACACAAAAATATGTATAGAAGAAAATTTGTAAATATAATAACTCTAAATTTCAAAACTTTGTATACAACTAGAAAGTGAAAACATTGGTTGAAAGTTCTTAAACTATGTTGAAAATTTGAAATATTAAACCTAACATGTGTCCATCGCCAAATACACCCAATCAGAGTCAAGCAGTACAAATCACTCAAATGTGAGAGGTTTTTTTTTTAAATGGGTAAAAAAACATGTACCCGGAATCGAACCGGGTAGACTCAAGTCCACAACATAACCAAACCAACTAGATTGAAAAGAACTTTGCTAAACAAAACATAATAACAACACTAAATACCTTAAAAAAAACGTCAGAATACTATTCATCAAACTTTCAAAACTAATATATAGGATAATATGTTATATATTTTGATTTGATTTATAAAGAAAAATACAAATAATGCTTAAATTTTGTTCTCAAAAAGCAACCATGAAGTGCCCCGAGCCCAACGCGTCTCAAGCTTGAGTTTAAGGTTGTGGGTTGGTGCTATTGTTGTCTAACTACATAAAATGAGTCATTCTTTGTCCGGTTATCTTGTTTAAACTATTATAAGGAATTGCCAATCAGATTATCCTTGTTACCATGAAATTGTGTACTATGGTTGATCGGATCAAATCCCATGAGACGATCCATTCATTACATAACATCATTCTTTTATTCTTATTCAAGTCTTGATTTTCGTTTAGAACATTTTCAGTGGCTGACCCAGAAATTATCAAGTCTTAATTAATGTCAACGTTATTACTATCAGAGTATAGTTATCAGTGGCTGACCCAGAAATTATTCATTTTTTTAAGGGGAGATACCTCCTTGAAGTATACCTAGGTCCCCCATAGTCAAAATAATATGTTACTTACTTCTCTATGTTAATTTATTATGTTATAAAAAACTCATATTACTTTATTTATTGTAAAATAATTAAATACGATGTTTTCTGTATTTGAAATATTAGTTATTGTGTTATGAAATTCGAAACCAAATCATGCGCGCTATCACTAGGATCACAAAGGTTAACTTTTCATGAACAAGAACCCCTCCTCACATAAAAGTTGGTATTTTGTTGCATTGTATGATACTAGTTGGTTTTCATAGGCCGCACCTTACGGCGGTGACACTTAAGTCGTTTATAGGTGGTGGTACATCATGTAATGTGTTAACTATATAAAATATACAATAACTTGGTTTTATACCGTCAAATGAAAACATTTTATATATGAGCCTACTCGTTTGTTTCCTAACACAGTTTACGTCAAAAATGTTTGTAACTCGAAGTTGTATTGTTGAATGAAAACGTTTTATATTTAAGCCGACTCGTTTCCAAACACAATATACGTTAGAAAAATATGCCAACCGATATCATACGTAAAATAATAATGAAAACGTTTTACATTTTATCAGACTTTTTTCAGAAAAACCTTATGCCAGAATGTGAATTTATATCGTTTACATTGAGACATGGATTTATACAACATGTACGGCAAAAATTAGGGCTAGCATATCGTGTCAGACATGACGTGTTAAGACACGAACACGATAAGACACTAACACGAAACAAGTAAACACGAACATGAAACTGTTTATAACATGTTAAGACGATAAGACAAGAAATTGTTTATAAATACTAACCCTAAAAACGTATCCACAAACCAATGAATGAAAGACTGAGTGGCGCCGGGGTTGAGAAGGAGGAGAGGTCACGACGGACGGGTGATGGGTGACAGCGGATGGGAACGGTGGACTGGTAGCGAGGACAGTGGAGTTGAGAAGAAAGAGGAGGGATGACTGAGCAGTGTATATGTCCGCACTCTATGATTTGAAAATTGAAAATTATGATTCCTAGATCTTTAATCCGCACATGTACAAAGCATACCCACACCCTTATATAACTTTTTTAAATAAAATTATTAACGTGTCTTAACGGGTTTACATAACTTTTTTAAATAAAATATCATACGTAAAATAATAATGAAAACGTTTTACATTTTATCAGACTTTTTTCAGAAAAACCTTATGCCAGAATGTGAATTTATATCGTTTACATTGAGACATGGATTTATACAACATGTACGGCAAAAATTAGGGCTAGCATATCGTGTCAGACATGACGTGTTAAGACACGAACACGATAAGACACTAACACGAAACAAGTAAACACGAACATGAAACTGTTTATAACATGTTAAGACGATAAGACAAGAAATTGTTTATAAATACTAACCCTAAAAACGTATCCACAAACCAATGAATGAAAGACTGAGTGGCGCCGGGGTTGAGAAGGAGGAGAGGTCACGACGGACGGGTGATGGGTGACAGCGGATGGGAACGGCGGACTGGTAGCGAGGACAGTGGAGTTGAGAAGAAAGAGGAGGGATGACTGAGCAGTGTATATGTCCGCACTCTATGATTTGAAAATTGAAAATTATGATTCCTAGATCTTTAATCCGCACATGTACAAAGCATACCCACACCCTTATATAACTTTTTTAAATAAAATTATTAGCGTATCTTAACGGGTGCTTATGTTATCAGGTCTTCTACATGTTTAGACACGAAACCTGTTAAGATCAAACATGAAACTTATTAAGGTCGTGTAAGTTCGTGTCGTGTTATCGTGTTCCTGTTTAAATTGCCATGCCTAACAAAAATAGAACAAAAAAACGTACATAAAGATAAATTTACGTCGAAACATGAATTTGTACCTATAAATGTACAACAATAACCTTGTGAGAAAATACTTTCTTTTTTCTTTAACGTAAACAATTAAAATAAAGTGGGTAAATTTGAAAAGGTAGAATTTAAGGGATGAAAATAACATTTTATAAAGTTTAGAAAATTTTGGTGTATAAACGTCAATTTCTAAAATTGAGGGGTTGTTTATGTATTTTTGTAAATTTTGTCTTTTTCTATTTTTTGTCTTTTATGTCCACGTACCATTGATTTTAAAGGGAAAACCACGAAAATAGCCTTGACTTTTGGTCAACTTACCAAAATAGCCACCTCCCATCTATTGGGAGAGTCGGCTCACAGGTCCCGAGACGTCTTCGTGAGACCTCGGTAATGGACCACTAGTTGATTGCCACCTCATGGAGAGACGGTTCCCGAATCCCGAGACGTCTTTGTGAGGCTTCCCAAGTCTTTCCTCTCTCTCTCTCACTTTCTCTCTTCTCTCTCTCTCCTCACTTTCTCTCTCCTCTCTCTACTCACTCAAGATACAGAGCCCATCTCTCTCTCACTTTCTCTCTTCTCTCCCCTCACTTTCTCTCTCCTCTCTCTACTCACTTAAGAAACAAAACACCAACGTCCTCTCTCTTAAGAAACGAAAAGTAAGAAGATGACCATGGTTCATCATGTTTCAACCACAACCGGCTCCGGCTCCGTCATTAACAAAGCTGCGGCTCCGGCTCCGTAATTAACTAGAACAAAGACATCCACTTGCAATCATCATCAACAGCAGCAGCAGCAACCGCTTGTTGCTGTGCTTCCTCTGCCACCTCCACCGCCCTCGCCGCCTGCTACGCAACCACCGGAAATAGCTCCTCATCCTCCTGCTTCAGGTGTATATGGTTGCGTTTAACATGGTTTATGGTTGCGTTTAACATACTGTGGTTGCGTCTAAACATGGTTTATGGTTGCGTTTAATATATTGTGGTTGCGTTTAAACATGGTTTATGGTTGCGTTTAACATGGTTGTGGTTGCGTTTAACAGGTGTGTGTTAGTCAGATTGTATATTTTGGTTGACTTGCGTTTAACATGGTTTATGGTTGCGTTTAAGAAGACGGTGGTTGCGTTTAACATATTGTGGAGGTGGCTGCGGCTATGGTGTAGGTGGCAGCGGCTATGACCTTATGGTTTGTTCCTGCTGACGAACCGTTTGTAAGGTGTAATTTTAATGATAATATTTATGTAATTAATTTGATTTATTATTACCATATACTTCGATCAAACTTTATAGGATATATTTTTGTCGACGCAGCAGAGAATATAATTATTTATAATTTTAAAATAACACATGATATATGATCGGTCAAACTAATCAAGCGGCGGCGTTAATTTACTTAATGTTTTTTTCGGCTATAGTGGCCGGAACCGTCAACGAGATAACAGCGTAGTGAAGTTGACGGAGGCAGGGTCGGTGCTCATAGTAGCTTTTGTGTGTGTGTGTGAGAGAGAGAGGGGAAAGAGTTGGTGGTAGAAAAGGGTTGGTGGTAGTAGAGAGAGAGGATAGAGAGTGAAAGAGAGAGATACTAGAGAGGGACAAGAGAGAGAAGGTGCAGCTTTATTTGATTTTTTTTTTATTTTTTGAACACGTGTCGTGTTATGGTTGGTTAAACGGGAAAGCTCTTGAAGACGTCTCGAAAATCGTGAGCCAACTCTCCCAAAAGACGGGAGGTGGCTAGTTTGGTAAAAACCTAAAAGTCAAGACTATTTTCGTGATTTTCCCGATTTTAAAATACTATATAACATGAATTAAAAGTTTAAACTTATAACGGTAAATTTTATAATACCTAAGTTATATTTGCAATAATTTGAACTTGTAATTTCACATTTTCAAGGAGGGGCATTAATAGCAATCGTAAATATAGGAGAGATTGTTAGTATTTTATCATTAATTTGTAATTATCTTGTATCCATATTTATCTCCTTATTTGTATTATATATTGGAGACATATCAATGAAAAGATTAAGGTTGTACTCCTAATATGGTATCAATAGTCTGGGTTATCTCCTCCTAAACAACCCCCAACCTTCCTCTAGCCGGCCCTACCCTCTTCCGCCCCTTACCACCGTATTCTGCTTCTGTCTTCTTCGGCTCAAGATGGCCGGCGACAACCCACCTCCCCCTATCACCATAAAATCTGAAATCCACCCTGCTACCACCGTCACTAACATCAAAAATTTCATTCCTTTCACACTTGAAATAGAATCCAGCCAATACTCTTCTTGGGCCACTCTTTTCACCCTCCACTGCCGTGCCTACCTCGTAGAAGACCACCTTAAACCACCACCCGATCCCCCTACACCCGAATCCTCCTCCACCTCTGCCGAATGGAATCGCTTGGACGCCATTGTTCTCCAGTGGCTCTATAGCACGATTTCTAACGACCTTCTCCACACCATCATCGATAAAACCTCCACCGCCCATGAAGCCTGGGTGGCTATCGAGGACTTATTTCACGATAATAAGGCCTCGCGAGCCATCTACTTGATGCAAAAATTCTCAAACACCCGTCTAGACGGCTTTCCCAATATCTCCCTCCTATTGCCAAGCACTTAAAACGCTCGCCGATCAACTCGCTAATGTCGACGACCCTGTCGATAGTGATCGGTTGGTCCTTCAACTAATTGCCGGCCTGAACGAGCAATATGAAGGCATTGCTACCATCCTTACCCAACAACGACCCTTACCGTCTTTCTACAATGCCCGCTCCCAACTCATACAAGTTGAAACCCGGAAAGCCGAACAAGCCTTACTTGCCTCAAAAACCACCTCTACCGCCCTAGCCGCCCAATCCACCCGCTCCCTCACCACCGAATACACCCGTAAACCGGCTGACCAAAACCCTCCCTGAAACAGACCCACTGGCACCGCTCGTCGGGGCCGTGGGAAACCTTTCGGCAACAGATTCCGTAACCCAAACCAACCTTTTTCCCCTGCTCCTTTCTTTACACCCTGGACCAATTATTGGCCCAACTATTTCCCACCCCAAACCCGGTACCAACCCTACGGCCCACCATCACCTTTCCCAACCTGGTCCATACCACCTTGTCCATTCCCCTCCACCAATAAGCCCAATCCCTCTACAGCCCAACAGAACCAAGCTGGCCTCTTAGGCCCGCGTCCACACCAAGCCCACACCGCTTATACCCCCACTGACATTGAGCAGGCTCTTTATACCATGTCGCTGCAACTACCGGATCCTACACAATACATGGACACGGGCGCCTCATCCACCATGTCTCACGAGCGAGGTGACTTTCACACTTTTTCTAATTCTTGCATTTCTAATAATATTTTAGTTGGTAATGGCGATACGATACCTGTCCTTGGTCAAGGCACAAAATACCTACCCAAGCCTTTCCCACCCTTTGTCTTAAAAAATGTCCTTTACTCACCTAAACTTGTCAAAAACCTTATTTCCGTCCGTAGATTTACTACGGACAATTCTGTCTCTGTTGAATTTGACCCTTTTGGTTTTCTTGTGAAGGACCTCAAGACCAAGGCTCCGCTCCTTCGGTGCAACAGCAGCGGTGATCTATACCCTCTGGTGCTCGGGTCCTCCTCATCTCAACCCACTGCTTTTGCTGCTATTTCATCACAACTCTGGCATCACCGTCTTGGCCACCCAGGACGGCCCTCTTTGAATAACTTACTAACTTCTAGTTTAATTTCTTTTGACAATTTTTCGAATAATGTTTGCCAGTCTTGTGTGTTTGGTAAAAGCGTACGTTTACCATTTTTTGCTTCTAATAATATGACTATTAAGCCCTTTGATATTGTTCATAGCGATGTTTGGACTTCTCCAATCATTAGCTCATCTGGCCACAAATTTTATGTGTTATTTTTGGACGATTTTTCTATTTTTTTGTGGACATATCCAATTACAAACAAATCACACGTCTTCTCATCCTTCTCCCACTTTGCTTCTATAATTAAAACACAATTTGAATCAACCATCAAAACCTTCCAATGTGACAACGGGCGCGAATACGTAAATTCCGCCTTCCAAAATTTCTTTACCACCAATGGTATTTTATACCGACTTTCCTGTCCCTATACATCTTCCCAAAATGGCAAGGCCGAACGTAAAATCCGCACAATTAATAACATGGTTCGAACCTTACTCGCCCATGCTCAGCTCCCCACCCACTTCTGGCACTTTGCCCTTGAAACTGCCACCTATCTTCTCAATATCATACCCTCTAAAACCACACACCACAAAACACCCACTGAAATTCTCTACCACACCACCCCTACCTACGACCACCTACGTGTGTTCGGGTGCCTCTGCTACCCTCTCACCCCATCCACCACCATTCACAAACTTGAACACCGCTCTCAAGCCTGCGTTTTCTTAGGTTAGCCGCCTACTCATCGTGGCTACCGGTGTTTAGATCTCTCAACAAATCAAATATTTATATCTCGTCATGTCGCCTTTGACGAGACAACCTTCCCTTTCCAACACACCATTCGCCCCACCCCATCCTATGATTTCTTGGCCGATCCCTTTCCGCACCATCTGTGCCCACACATCTCACCCTCCACTCACTCCCCTCCTCTCGGTACTCCAGCGCCCAACCCCACTGTTAGTCCCACCAACCCACTTACTCACCCCACTGGCCCAAATTCACTTCCCAACACCACGATTTCCCAGCCCAATATCCCATCCCCTGTCACACAGCCCAATACACCCATCCCATCCCTACGGCCCAAACCCAATACCCCACTACCTCCGGCCCACAAACTTCCCCTGACCCATCACCTCATACTCACCCTATACCGAACCGAACCATTCACACCCGCTCTATGAGCGGTATCCATAAACCCAAACAACCCTTCAACCTTCCTGCAACCACCCAACTGTCACCTATACGACCCGTACCCAAAAACCCTACCGATGCCTTACGAGACCCGGTATGGTACCCCGCCATGACCACTGAATATAATGCATTAATTAGAAATGGTACATGGGAGTTAGTTCCTCGTTCACCTGACATGAACATTGTCCGTAGCATGTGGCTCTTTAAACATAAATACAGGTCAGATGGCACTTTGGAGCGGTACAAGGCACGTTTGGTATGTGACGGTCGATCACAACAGGTGCGTATTAATTGCGGGGAGACGTTCAGTCCGGTGGTCAAACCAGCGACCATCCGAACTGTTCTCTCACTCGCTTTGTCTAAGGGCTGGGCAGTACACCAATTGGATGTGACAAACGCATTTTTACATGGAAATCTTCACGAGACAGTCTACATGCATCAGCCTATGGGGTTTCGTGATAAGAATTATCCAGACCATGTTTGCCTCTTGCGGAAATCTCTTTATGGGTTAAAACAGGCGCCTCGGGCATGGTACCAACGCTTTACTAATTTTGTACTTACTATGGGGTTCTCTCACAGCAGGTGTGATGCGTCTCTTTTTACTTACATCCTTCTATATGTGGATGACATCCTTCTAGTCACCTCGTCTGACACTCTCAGATATCGTCTTCTGGCCAGCCTCGCAGCTGAATTTTCCATGAAAGACCTCGGCCCTCTCAACTATTTCTTGGGCATTTCTGTTTCTAGGAATGCTAACACCATGTTTTCGTCTCAGCAGTCATACACTACTGATATTATTGCCCGTGCAGGAATGCAATCTTGTAACCCGGTTGCTACTCCTGTTGACACAATTGCCAAACTCAGTGCCACCACCAGTGAACAGTTTCATGATCCTTCACTGTACCGCAGCCTGGCCGGGGCTCTTCAGTATCTAACATTCACCAGACCCGACATTACTTATGCTGTACAGCAGGTTTGCATGCATATGCACGCTCCCGGCATTGATCATTGGAATGCATTAAAGAGGATTATTCGTTATATTAAGGGCACAACTTCATTTGGTCTCACTTTAGGCCCCTCTGCGGCTACCTCTTTAGTTGCTTATACTGATGCGGACTGGGCCATGCGTCCTGACACCCGGCGTTCTACTAGTGGTTACTGTGTATATTTCGGTGATAATCTAATTTCCTGGTCGTCAAAACGCCAGCCCACTATCTCCCGCTCCAGTGCTGAGGCGGAATACCGTGGCGTAGCTAACGTCGTTGCAGAAATCTGCTGGCTCAGAAACTTGTTACTCGAGCTGTCCGTCCCTCTCTCACGCGCCACCATGGTGTATTGTGATAATGTCAGCGCAATTTATTTATCTGGCAACCCGGTCCAGCACCAGCGTACGAAGCACATCGAATTGGATATTCATTTTGTTCGTGAACAGGTTCAGCGAGGCAATGTCCGAATTCTTCATGTGCCATCCAGATATCAAATCGCAGACATTTTCACCAAAGGCTTGCCCAGGATTTTATTTGAAGACTTTCGTGCCAGTCTCAGCATACGGTCTCCTCCCGCTTCGACTGCGGGGGTGTAATAGCAATCGTAAATATAGGAGAGATTGTTAGTATTTTATCATTAATTTGTAATTATCTTGTATCCATATTTATCTCCTTATTTGTATTATATATTGGAGACATATCAATGAAAAGATTAAGGTTGATCTCCTAATAGGCATCATACCACTAGACAAAGAGATCATTGGTAAAGAAGGTGTGTGATTGCAAATAATCTAATTTAATGTGTGATGGTTGACCTTTCATGTAGTTTTTGCTAAATTTGTTTTGTTAAAACTTTGTCCATATTTTGGATTCCGCTGTAGAACACTTTTACAACATGATATAATCTCAATCAGTAAATTGCTTAAGAATAAACATGTAGCATCTAGTCATGAAATCTTACAAAGTACTTCATCAGTATGATACTATGATTAAACGATTTTAAACAATCCAGATGCAAAGTGACCCTCGCCTGATCTCCCCAATTTTTTGTTAGAAATTCCGATTATATAGTACCCACATAGAATTTTTTTGTATATACGGTTTCGACCTCCTTCCGTTTTTCTAAAAAAAAATTAGTTATATACTTCCGACCCCCGGTTCGAATTCTCAAGCTTCAACACATCACTGCCTCAACATAATCTTTTACATTTAAATCTTGTGAGTAACTAATCACTAGACTAGCCTCCTTTACGTCGTTATTAATCAATCTATGAACATAGGTGTATTAACAACAAAAATCCGAGGCGAAGTTCTATAATTCTCTCTAATTACATAATAGTTTATGTATACAATATTTATTCACGCGTATACCACATACTTGTGCGTTAGCTACACGTTATTGGTCTCACGTCATAGACATCACTACATATTTGTTTGCTACATGCTAGATGCGTAAACCATGACATGACAATTGACAAATAAGGACGGTGCACTTTGATCAAAAGGCCATAACGCGTAAAAGACGGCATTCCAAATGAATTCTTAGAGTGGGTGGGGCGCTACTCGAACTTCGCTAAACTACCTTGATTTTCAACTAATATTACACTGTCACATCAATTCACTAATTTATTTCACTCACACACAAATTTAGAGGCAACACTACCGTGAATTACCCAACCCATAAAAAACAAATACCCCACACACATAACCCCACTAACTAGAACCCGTAATTGCTTAACTAAACCACTACCGTGCCATCGGCAACAGTATTGCTGTGGGGGTAGTGGCCTAACCGTGAAGAATCTGTGAAGTGCCCGCCTAGCCTTAAAAAACGAAATATTTAAGTAAACACGAGTCAGTTTTCTACTAATCTGGTATTTGTAGGAACCGCTCGTATATAAAATAAATAAAACAAATGAAATTACGATTACAACTAAATAAGAAGAACGAAAGCAGAAAAAAACAATACAATTACAACTCAAAGAAACAAATACAAGAAGAAATAATAAACAGAAATAAACAGAAGGCTGAGGATCGTGTTGAACACGGGGCCCTTAAAACAAATTCCGAGTCTATTATCAAAACTCGTTTTGTTTCCCAGGGTACAACAGCCGGAACAGCAAGAGTGCTGCCGGAGTTGGTTCTGACCCGAAATGTACCTGAACAGCAGAAAGAACACGAACAGATTGCTGGAGAAGACAAGATAGGTGATTTCAGAACAGTGTGTAAAGGTGTGTCTCAACCAAAGGTCTCCTTTGGTATTTATAGAGTCCAGTCTTCAATCAGTTTCGGAAAGCATTAAAAACGAAAATAAATGTCATTGAACGTCTTCAATGGCATTTATTACGTTCTTAAAGTTTCAGACGAAACTGCTTGACTGGACAGTTACACTTCTGATCGCGCGTGTCACATGCGCGCATGCGCACCCTGTGAAGCTGGGACGTGCTACTGCGCAGAACGTCTTTTACGTTCTACGTAACTCGAGCGCCTGCGCGGAGACATCCGCGCAGACCAGCCAGGGCGCTACCTGGTGCTCAGCTCGTACTCGCGCGCATCACCTGCCACTGATCCTAAGCTAAGGACCACGAGCCTGTGTTCAAAAATACTAAGGCGGCTCTCAAGCGGCTCGCGGTGATGCGAGTGTGCGAAGTGCAAAGTGCGCCATCAAAGCGCCACATTGCGCCCATCGCCCACGCCACGCGCGTGTGCGAGTGCGTGTGCGTGTGCGAGTGCGAGTTAGGGTGCTCCGCACCCTTCGCGAGTTCCACAGTGTGAGATCCCATGAAACAATTAGGAAGGAGTGTTCCTCCTTTTATACCACTCATGATATCATCACTCTTCCTATGTGGGACAAGTTCCACTTTGTTTCATTTCAGCATTAAGTGCATCATTCACCAATCTTTGAGCATCGATATCTCATTCATCTTAGCTCCGCTTTGGACATGGTTTGGTTCGTTGCGAAGCTCTCACAACATAGAACATAAACCCACAAAGAAATATATAAATAAACATCTGTTTCAAATATATATTTTAGTCCAAAGTTAGGAAAAACTCATTTTCCTATATTTTGTGAAAATAGCATTTTCACTAAATTTCCAACAATCCCCCACATGAATGGAGATCGATCCGTTCTTACAAGTTCAACGATACATTCGACAGCAGAATGTTGCAGGATAGGTAGGTTTTGCCTTTGAACCTTCCTTTGTGAAGCATACTTAGCTTACTAGCGGTCAGTAGAACTTGATGTCTTTGAACTGACCCCCGTTTGTGTAAACGACAATACACTCCACACAACACCCCACTTGGTTTAGCCAACCCCTCATTGTCGTGTCCTTTATGGTCATGGACACTCCTGGTTCTGCGAGAGCTCTAGGATTTGCGCCTCCCCACAAATCCATTCGAAGCGACCCTACTTCTCTCTAACATAGGTGATTCCCATGAATCATTAAAAGCAAAAGTTAAATTGATTTACCACCATCATTAACTTGTATATGCTTAACCTCAACACACTGTCACTGATTTGGAATGGACTAGGAAGTATAAACTCCCTTTAATATTTTTGGGGTGCCCCCCACAGTGACTCCCTTTGGTCATATGATTAAGTTGTCCTATTGAATCTAGATCTTGGGATCTCCAGTCAACTAGATTAGGTTTCCCTCATACTCCCTTTTTGCGTGGGCTTTAGTCCCATTCCTCTTGACGACATATATACTATCTCTTTGCTTAAGCCTTTCGTTAACGGGTCCGCAATATTATCCATTGACTTCACATAGTCAATTGTGATAACACCCGTTGAGAGTAGTTGTCGTATTGTTTTGTGTCTACGTCTTATGTGCCTCGATTTGCCATTATACATTGTGCTTTGGGCTCTACCAATTGCCGACTGGCTGTCACAATGTATGCAAATAGCTGGTAAAGGTTTACTCCATCTTGGAATATCCTCCACAAATTGACGTATCCACTCCGCCTCTTCTCCACATTTATCTAAGGCGATAAATTCAGATTCCATCGTGGATCTTGCTATAACAGTTTGCTTCGAAGACTTCCGAGATATAGCAGCACCCGCAAGTGTAAACACATAACCACTTGTTGATTTGGAATCTTTTATATCCGAAATCCAGTTCGCATCAGTGTATCCTTCAACCACTGCTGGATGACGGGTATAATGCAGTCCATAGTCCCGTGTGAATCTTATGTATCTAAGCACCCTTGTTATACTTTTCCAATGTTCATCACTTGGATTACTTGTATATCTACTTAACTTACTCACTGCGTATGCTAAGTCGGGTCTAGTACAAGTCATTAGATACATTAGACTGCCAATGATCCTTGAGTACTCTACCTGAGCAACACCCTTTCCTCTATTTTTAACTAGATGGTGGGTGGTATCAATTGGAGAACGAGCTATAGCCTTATCTCCCGAATTGAATTTTTCAAGGATTTTATCCACATAATGAGATTGAGTTAGAATAAGACCATATTGGGTTCTAAGGATTTTTACTCCTAGAATAACATCCGCTAGACCCATGTCTTTCATGTCAAATCTCCCTTTCAACATGTCTTTAGTAGATTTAACCATCTTATCATTACTCCCAACGATAAGCATATCATCCACATATAGACATAAGATCACATAACCTCCTGGCGTGTCTTTGCAATAAACACACTTATCGCACTCATTTATTTTGAAACCATTTTCAAGCATGACTTGATCAAATTTATGATGCCATTGTTTTGGAGCTTGCTTCAAGCCATACAAAGACTTGACTAATTTACATACTTTGCCCTCTTGACCTGGGGCAGAGAAACCCTCGGGTTGCTGCATGTAAATTTCTTCTTCTAAATCACCATTTAGAAAAGCGGTCTTAACATCCATTTGGTGAACATCCAAATTTCTCAAAGCCGCAATAGCAAGAACCAATCTTATAGAGGTTATTCGAGTTACAGGCGAGTAAGTATCAAAATAATCTAGACCTTCCTTTTGTCTAAATCCTTTGATCACTAACCTTGCCTTGTATTTATCAATACTTCCATCAGTTTTCATCTTCTTCTTGAATATCCAACGATATCCAAGGGGTTTGCAACCCGGTGGAAGATCTACTAACTCCCAAGTATGATTTTGCAATATAGAATCAATTTCATTCTTAATTGCTTCTTTCCATTGAGGTCCTTCTGATGAGGAGACCGCTTCGCGGTAGGTGTTGGGCTCACCCTCAACCATGTAACTCAAGAAGTCTGGACCAAATGATTTTGCAACCCTTGGTCTTTTGCTTCTTCTAAGGTCACCATCCTCAACCTCAGGTCGTTCATGTATTTCTTCTTGAAATTCATTGTCAACCAATGTTGATGGGCCTGCTTGGTCATCGTTAATTGGTATTGATGATCTAACAAGTGTTTGTCCTAGCATAGGAAACACATGTTCAAAGTACTCGACAAAATTAGGATTTACCTCCATGAAAGTGTCTTTGAGTACATCGGGATTCTTGGATTCGTATACATGAAAACGATGCGCAGTACTTTGATGTGCATAACCAATAAATATGCAATCAACAGTTTTGGGGCCTATCCTAAAAGCCTTAGGAGGTGGTACAGTCACCTTGGCTAGGCACCCCCACACTTTCAAGTATCTGTATGAAGGTTTTCTACCTTTCCATAACTCATAGGGAGTCTCGTCCCTAGTCTTTAGAGGTATCCTATTCAAAAGATAATTAGCCGAAAGAATGGCATCCCCCCACATTTCACGGTTCACTCCCGAACTTATCAACATGGCATTCATCATTTCTTTCAATGTGCGGTTCTTTCGTTCCGCGGTGCCATTTGATTGTGGGGAATAAGGTGGTGTACACTCATGTATTATGCCACTTTTTGCGCATAAATCCGCAAAAGGTGCAACATATTCACCACCTCGATCGCTTCTTACGGCCTTAATTTTCTTTTTAAGTTGATTCTCAACTTCATTTTTGTATAAGGTAAACTTATCTATTGCCTCATCCTTACTTTTGAGTAAGTATACGTAGCAATATTTGGTGCAATCATCAATAAACGTGATGAAATATTTATTCCCACCAATTGTAGGAATTGCCTTTAAATCACAAACATCGGTGTGAATTAAATCAAGAGGTTCGGTTATTCGTTCAACCGATTTGAAAGGTGATCGTGTTAGTTTGGATTCAACACATGCTTCGCATTTAGAATCGGATTCAATATGGAATGTTGGTATGCTATCCAATTTAATCAAACGACGCATTGATTTAAAATTTACATGTCCTAGTCTACCATGCCAAACATTTGAAGACTCAAGCATATAAATAGAAGTAGTAGGAGTTTTATTCATTGAATTGTTGACAACCATTACATTCATTTTGAACATACCATTAAGGGCATAGCCCTTTCCTACAAACATTCCACGCCTAGAAAGAACAAACTTGTCCGATTCAAACACTAGACGAAATCCAAACTTGTTGAGCATCCATCCCGAGACGAGATTCTTGCGTATGTCTGGCACATACAACACCTTGCTCAACGTGAGGTCCTTCCCCGAAGTCATCCTCAAGATCACATCGCCTTCACCCTTGATGTCGGCAGTAGCTTTATTCCCCATGTAAAGCTTGTCATCACCCGCAAGTTCCTTGAATGTAGAGAAAAGAGCCTTGTCTCCACAAACATGGCGGGTTGCACCAGTGTCAACGAACCATCCAGGTGGGTTGTCGCCCACCACGTTGACTTCATCATCAACCATAGCACCTTGCTCAGTTATCATTGCTACGAGAGGCATGCCATCCTCATCCACCATATGCGCACGCTCACGCTTAGGCTTCTTGCATTGGTTGGCGCGGTGGCCTGTCTCTTGACAGTTGTAACAAATACCAGAAAAGGCGCAGGCTTCTTTTTCACAGCCCCCTTTTTAGGTCCAAGATCCACCTTCGCTTTCCCTTTGTCCTTTTCCCCTTATTCTTGTTGCCCTTGGAGGATTGCCCAACTTCCACAACATTAGCCTTAGCCGAAGCTTGAACAAGGCTACCTTTTTGAGCAATTCTATTGTCCTCTTCAATCCGAAGACGAACAACAAGTTCCTCCACAGTCATCTCCTTTCGTTTATGCTTAAGATAATTCTTAAAGTCAGTCCACGAAGGAGGTAACTTTTCAATCATTGCTGCCACTTGAAATGTCTCACTAAGTATCATGCCCTCCGCGTAGATTTCATGAAGTATAATTTGTAATTCTTGGACTTGGTTCATGACCGTTTTAGAGTCAAGCATTTTGTAGTCCAAGAAGCGGGCTACAACGAATTTCTTCGTTCCAGCATCCTCCGCTTTATACTTCTTGTCTAAAGACTCCCATAATTCTTTGGCAGTCTTTATTGTATAATAAACATTATACAAACCATCTACTAGGCCGTTTAACACATAGTTACGACATAAGAAATCCGAATGCTTCCAAGCATCTAACGCGCTCTGAAATTGAACGTCGTTCTGCCCGTCCGTAGGTTGGGGAGCGGATTCCGTTAAGAACCTCGCAAGGTTCAAGGTGGTCAAGTAGAAGAACATCTTCTGTTGCCACCTCTTGAAGTGCAAGCCCGAAAACTTTTCGGGTTTTTCAGCATGATTTGCCACAGTGGACGCTCCCACTGTGTTGGCAGGCAAAGGGGTACCAAGAACAGCTTGGTTCACGTTGTTGTTGTTGTCACTAGTCGACATTCTGAAAATTTTAACCAAAACACGTTACTATTTTCAATTTATAAAAACTCTACACGTTTATATAAAATTATGTCAACTTTTAAGACAAAATAATAACAAACTGTGGCTTCTAAGTCCAACTTTGAAGTCCAACAGAAAGTTTTTATTTCGTTTTTAGACAAAGGTTTTAGATGTAACCGAAATGTTTTCTAACAAAATATAATGATTCGAAAAACCAAAAATTCTGTTTTTAAAAACACAAACTAAGTGAGACAAAACTGGTTTGAATCACAATTAGAATGGTTTTGTTATACACGAACGGTTTTAAAAATTTGTTTTAAGATTGTAGGAACCGCTCGTATATAAAATAAATAAAACAAATGAAATTACGATTACAACTAAATAAGAAGAACGAAAGCAGAAAAAAACAATACAATTACAACTCAAAGAAACAAATACAACAAGAAATAATAAACAGAAATAAACAGAAGGCTGAGGATCATGTTGAACACGGGGCCCTTAAAACAAATTCCGAGTCTATTATCAAAACTCGTTTTGTTTCCCAGGGTACAACAGCCGGAACAGCAAGAGTGCTGCCGGAGTTGGCTCTGACCCGAAATGTACCTGAACAGCAGAAAGAACACGAACAGATTGCTGGAGAAGACAAGATAGGTGATTTCAGAACAGTGTGTAAAGGTGTGTCTCAACCAAAGGTCTCCTTTGGTATTTATAGAGTCCAGTCTTCAATCAGTTTCGGAAAGCATTAAAAACGAAAATAAATGTCATTGAACGTCTTCAATGGCATTTATTACGTTCTTAAAGTTTCAGACGAAACTGCTTGACTGGACAGTTACACTTCTGATCGCGCGTGTCACCTGCGCGCATGCGCACCCTGTGAAGCTGGGACGTGCTACTGCGCAGAACGTCTTTTACGTTCTACGTAACTCGAGGGCCTGCGCGGAGACATCCGCGCAGACCAGCCAGGGCGCTACCTGGTGCTCAGCTCGTACTCGCGCGCATCACCTGCCACTGATCCTAAGCTAAGGACCACGAGCCTGTGTTCAAAAATACTAAGGCGGCTCTCAAGCGGCTCGCGGTGATGCGAGTGTGCGAAGTGCAAAGTGCGCCATCAAAGCGCCACATTGCGCCCATCGCCCACGCCACGCGCGTGTGCGAGTGCGTGTGCGAGTGCGAGTTAGGGTGCTCCGCACCCTTCGCGAGTTCCACAGTGTGAGATCCCATGAAACAATTAGGAAGGAGTGTTCCTCCTTTTATACCACTCATGATATCATCACTCTTCCTATGTGGGACAAGTTCCACTTTGTTTCATTTCAGCATTAAGTGCATCATTCACCAATCTTTGAGCATCGATATCTCATTCATCTTAGCTCCGCTTTGGACATGGTTTGGTTCGTTGCGAAGCTCTCACAACATAGAACATAAACCCACAAAGAAATATATAAATAAACATCTGTTTCAAATATATATTTTAGTCCAAAGTTAGGAAAAACTCATTTTCCTATATTTTGTGAAAATAGCATTTTCACTAAATTTCCAACAGTATTTTCCCCTAGTGGTGTTATTTCATGGGTCATTTTGCCAAGGACTAGTTTCAAGTATCTCAAAATGTTAAAATATCTAAACATGATTTGAGTGATAAAGCAATGTTGTCAAATTTTGGAAGTTTCTATGTATATGTTGTATCTTAAATTATAACTACACTTGAATTAACTTTTTTAAATAGAGTAAAGTAGAGATGGCAAATAAAAAAAAAGCGGTTTGGAAACCGAACCCGACAATCTGACCCGGTATCAAAACCGGTTTTGAAGTCTTCTACAATGCTGGCCATAAAGCGCTAAACAAGATAAGGATACCAGACCTCCGCGGAGGTTCCATCAGCGCTAAGCATAAAGCCAAGAAGATGACGGTTGCAGACCTCTAAGGAATCCCCAACGCGTAGGATAAAGCATCTGTGCAGGCCTCCTCGCATAACACCACAAAGGCCTAGCGCGGACCAATCACAAGGCAACGCGTATCAGCGCTAGCCCACCAACTCTGACCACCAACAGTCAAGATGCAGCCTCCTTGTTCCCACCATGTTGCACTGTTCACCTTTTATGTCAAACGTCACATCAGACGCCTTCTAAAAGGATCAGGCGGCGTTATCAGAGAAAGATCACATTGTAGCCACTCCTGTTGCTCCACGTGTACCTATGGCAGGGTGGTACACCTTTTCTCTCTCTTTAGCATTAATTGCGCCAAGTCCACTTCTATTTATCTGGTCCAATACTAATTGATTGGGCCGAAAGGGGGCAGGCCCATAACCCGGGCCCAAGCTAGAGATGACAATCAAACCCGAACCCGATGTGTAAACCCGAAACCCGACACATTTGGGACGGGTTTGGGGTCGGGTATGGGTCCGGGTATGGGATTTGTTTTTATTTTTTTCGCGGGTTTGGGACGAGTTTGGGATTTGATGATATACCCATTTACCCAATAAAGTATACTCGTTTACCCGATTAGATACCCGATGTAATTTCCTATATATCTTTTAAAATATGTATTCATAATATATCTAATTGTCCATCTAGATTGTCATCTTCTTCAAAAAAACACCAATTATTTGTGTATAATATCTGTTATCTATGTCTTTTAGTGTTTTTATATGATTTAACTAATTTATACATTGTAATCATTTACATACATATTTGATATTGCTGAATGTATTGGTTAGTAATCACGCAATAGATACCCGACAGTTTTTACCAGTAAACATGAACTCGCCGTTATAAAATGGTAATTTGACCATTGGAGGCTCAAACTAGTCGTTTTTGGCCAAACCATCATTTTGCCATCCCGCATCAATATAAATAACAAGTGGATGTATTTGGTTGATCACAACTTGAAAAAAAAACATATTAAAAAAAAACAAAAAAAAAACTTACAAAAAATAAAAAATCACTCTCTTCTTTCTTACATTTTGCCAATGGATTCAAGCATCCATTGGGAGATCCTCAAGCGAGTTGAAAGTTCTTCAAATTCTAAATACGAACCAAAACATTGTAATTTGGGACGAAGGAGTTTTCGACTTATGTTTGATGTCGGACGTGTCAAAAAAGGGTCGTTGTCGTTCTTGTGAAGACTTGTGGCAACCACAATCAAACTCTAAAAACTTATATGTCGAAATATTGCAAGGCCAAGGGCCTAGCATCCAAAATGGAGCAAGCTACATTGGGTTCCGAAGGTGGAATAATTAATTTCAAACTGAACAAGGTTCAAGATCGTTTCGCAAAGTTAGTGATTCAAGAAGGTTTACCATTCTCCCATTTCGATAACTCTCACTTAACGAAGATGATTCGAGACACCTTCCAACCTCATTACAAATATGTAAGTCGTCAAACCCTTAGACGTCATTATATGAGATTGTGAAAATATCCTAAAAACGATTTAATTGCTTTTTGAAAACTTACAAACCGGTATGAACTTAACTAGCAAAATTTGGTTGGCTCCACACAGTTTACCGGAATTATTCATCAACACATTATTAATTTAACAAACAGACACGAACAACGCCATGTTCTAGGGGTGAGCAAACACCTAGAACCGGCCCGACCCGACCAACACCCGACCCGGACCGGAACCGACCCGAACCCGACTTATCCACTAAATGCAGAACCGAACATGACCCTAACAACTACAAACCGGGTCGGTTTCGGTCTCAAGTCGGTCCCATTCTCGGGTATTTTCTGTCCGACCCTAATTATGCTCACCCCTACCATGTTCATGTTCGTTTGGTTCGCTTACAGCCCTAGGCTTACCACTAAAATCTTAGTTATTAGTAAACAAGAATAAATTATCATATAGTAACACTAAAACATTATAATTTTTTTTAAAAGACAATCGTATATTCTTCTAAAATATTGTTATACTTCATTACTTAATTTATTTAAAGAGTGAGTGGCAACCCACGTCCCTATATCTTAAACATTGTCTAATTAGTGGGAATTTTGCATCCACATATAGTGCCTAGTGGGTTTGGAATATACAACCACCTTCAAGGGAGCCAAGCCATCGATAAAAGATGAAGTTGATGATTGAAAAAAATTATCATTGGAGTTACCAAGTTTTGATGTTTGAATGTTTATAAATTTAATTGTAAGTTCTCGGTTCGGGTTAGGTCAGCCTCAAACTAAATGATGAAGTTGATATTTATGACATTACATTGTATAATGAAACATATATATTGCCTTTGATTAATTAAAGTCCACAAAAAAGTGAAAAACTACGAGGTTATCACTTATCATAAGATGAAACTTTGTTTACAACTAAAATTACTAACCCTGTAACTTTGATGTACAATGTACAGCTAAACATGCAAACTATATAACAATTATGGATCATTAAACAATTACCGTTGTAACATGCATGTTGAACAATGGATTCGAAAATCCGAGTTGATCCCACATGAATTGCCGATGAGATGAAGCAAATATCGCCACTTACCTTTAAATAATTCTAAGATGGGTTGGCTTATAATCAATATCATAAAATTTTAAGTGGATTGATCATGCTGACTTTCCTAGAAAATCATCAATGAAGATTGAAGAGAATGATACTAGAGCTTTGTCCTCCATTAAATGAGGTCTAACACAACAAGTTTGTAACTTCATTAAGAAATCTACCTTGCTGCCAACTACAAGAAGTTTGTAACTTCACATGTGTTACACCGACGTTTTGTCTCTACTCTCATATTAGGTGAGGCCTTGGGGGTAATATGGAGTTTCTCTTACATTATTCGAGTCTACGAACTAAATGCAGCATATCTAGTCATACACTAGTCATTAGTGATCGATCATGTTTGAGGTATTTAAGCACCATTAATTAATCACCACATAAAACATCTAGAATAAAAAAATTACTTTACACTCATAAAATGGAGAAAACAATTCACTATATGTTCAAGGGCATTTTACACTTCACCAGAAAAGTTGAGGGGTATATCAGACACCCTATGAGCCCTTGATAGATCCGCCTGGTTTGCCAATAAGGTAGTGGTGGAGTTGTTGGGAAAAGACTTGGCGTTTTTTGTGACCCAGGTTCAATTCCCACTCTCCCGATTATGTTTTGCGGCATCCAGGTGAAGAGCGAATACAGGTGGCGCCGATTCGACTCGGATGAGAGACGAGGTTTTACCGTTCAAATAAAAAAGATTCGCCCAGTGTAAAATACTAAATTACCAAATCTAGATAAAAATCAAACGAAAATTCATTTAAGCAACTAAAATTCACAAGGTTTTAAGGTATCTAAAGGCCAAAAGCAGACTATCCTTCACATGTTTTCCCATCACCAACCTAGTTCCAGCAATAAAGATGAATTGATTACATGCATATACTCAAGTACATACCAAAGTACCAAACAACACAAAAGACTGGTCAAGAGTACAATACCTTAGATTCTTGCAATCAGATGTTTCACACTCACCTTAATCTTTGTACAATCGACATTTTTTAACACTTTTTACAATTAGAAGTTTTATAACACCCTAATACCTAAAGTCATAAATAATTATTAAGGTGCTCATGCTTCTACCCATATGTTAACACACTTTCCCACTTAATCTTCTTCTCACTAATATATATAACTATATATATTCGTGAAACTAGTTATAGATTTACTCAATTTTCTTTTTATAAACATAAAACATTGACAAAACTCGAGGTTACTCTTGCAAATTATTAGACTTGGATGGTAATAATTACCCCCACCCCACCCCACCCCACCCACTATACCCCACTCAACAGACTGAATCAGTATTACATTAAAACTTCATTGTCTCACCCTTTCTCACTTTTCTCTAAATGTCCATATACCATAGTGTCATTGTTACAAAATCAATTTTGCAATAGCCATAACTTAATTAGTCAATTAGTTATAACTAAATTGGCCGTATTTAACTCACATCATTATCTTTATAATAGTAGAGTCAATTTTCTTCCTTGTAGTATTATTGAGAAAACATAAAGTGGGACACTTAAACTCCTTAATATGAAGGGAGTAACTTTAATTTCATTTTAATAACATTTATGAAAAAACATTAGTCTAACGATAAATAAACATAAGTGATAATCTTTTATTGATAATCTCTTTAGGGTTACAAGTGCTAAATAAGTGTTTACAATTAGAAAAATGCTCAAACAGTGTTTCTGCCAATTTTCACAAGTGATACAGAGAGTCGTGTGGGAGTAAAGAGCCGACCCTTTTCCTTTGGGAGAATGAGATATTTATAGTCGGAGGTCCTCTTGTTGATTGACTGAGACGTCACTTTTAGCATAATCTTTGTGGTCCCTCTTCTGCAGACCGTTATGGATTTCAGAGGAGGGCGTCGTTGTCATTCCGTCATTGGCTAGAAGTTACTGTCAATCGTCCTTGTTGTCCCCGATGTCCCACCTATCTGGGAGGAGATCATAGAGCATGCCATCCTCCATTCCTATTGGCTAAATGTTCTTTTTTCACATTGTCCTTTTGTCTCTTTGTACTTGGCAAGTCCTACATGGCGCATTGGGCCTGCGAAACCCTCTAATTGCCAGCCATGATGATTTTGTAGGTGATGACATGGCTTTGCCTAAGCCAGCGGACAGGTCAAATACATACTTCTTCAATTTATTTAACATGATCCCCCTCTAACCATACCATATTAAACATTTACATCAACACAAAAATATTATAATTAGAAATAATTAAACCGTGATTAAAAGAACATAGGAGGTTAAACTAAAACAACATGGTTAAAATCAATGACGAAACCAAAACTTTTAACTAATGATCACTATAAAATTCTCCTCTTTACTAGCTATTACTAAAGAGTTAAAATCATGTTTCTTTTAGGAAATTCCTAAATTTTGTAACAAGTTGCCATGTAACAAGTGTTTGGGGAGGTCAACATCCCTTCTTGGCAGTGTAGCATGCCTGAATCTAATTGGGGTTCACGGTGATATAGGGACTGGATCGAAAAAAAGAGCGATTTTATTTGTAAGAAACATCCCTTCTTGTCCCCGTCTCCTTCCATTTCCACACATTGATAAAGACATAAAAAAGTATCCTCTAATGACCAATATTATACACAACTTATGTAGTATGGAATAAGATGAAGGGTAATAACATAATAACATAAATTTTGCAAAGCCCAAAGTATTGTATTTACAGAAAAAGTAAAACAAAAGTACACTTATGTTCTGTTTTTTATTATTTATTATTATTTTTTTTAACATCTTCTTCTTTCTCCTTTTCCTCTTGGAATTATACCAATTCTTCACAAAACTCCTCAATTTCTCTTTTCTGTCCATCATTGGTTTCCTCTCATTTCTCTCATAATTTCTAAATCAGAATCTTTCTTTAATTATTTTTCACTTGTTTCTGCAAAGCCCACAATATCTTTGTTTCTCTTTTTACTCTTCTTTTTCTTCTTGCATACTCAACTGGACCTATATTAATAATAATAACAATTTCTGCAATAAAAACACAATCTTTGTATTTTTATTTTTTTAGCAAAAATGTCTGAAAGTCCAGCTAAAGTCAGACTAGTTCGCTGCCCCAAATGTGAAAATCTTCTCCCTGAGGTTACTGATTATTCAGTCTATCAATGTGGTGGTTGTGGTGCTGTTCTTTGTGGTAAAGTTTGTTCCTTTTTAATCTTTTTTGTTTAATCTAGAAAACCCTGATGTGGGTCTTTAAATGCATGATCTTTCTGTGTTTCTTTTAAATGATTTAGTTTTTTTTTTTTTTTTTTTTTTTTTTTTTTTGATGGGGTTTGTGAAAAATATGAATTTAGATAATTTATGTTTGTGTTTATTTGTGATTAGGGATTAAGTTAATCTGTTAATGCCATTTGTAAAGAATTTGAGAAATTGTTACATTAAATTACTTGGTAATATTCTCATTGTTGACTTGTTCTTGCATGTTTGTTTTCTTGTATCTGTCAATATCAAAATTGTGTGTGGTTTGAATAAGCTCAGAAGGTTGTTGGTAGACTTTTTATTTATTTATTTTTATTTTATTGGTGATTTTGATGCTTCATATAATATATATGTCTGTGATTTGGTCAATATTCTGTGTGATCCTTTGTTTATTTAGGTTGAAGTGTTCTTCATATTTTTTTGGTTGATTTTTATTTAATTTACAGCAGAGAATAAACGTATTGACTCCGGTATGTCTTCTGAGAAATCCGGTGATGTAAGCGATGCGATTTTAAATAAAGTTTCTAAAGAATCAGTGAATCTTGATTTATCAAGTAGAAGTGTTAACAATATGAGTTTAGTGTCTGAAAATGGGGTCAAATCTAATGGAAGCTCCGGTCGGAGACCAGGGAAAGATATCAGTAACAATATGGAGTTTGAAGAACCGAAGCCCGTATTTGGGAATAACAAAAGCGTGTCACGAAGATCAGTTCGGGCCTCGAATTGGAGATACCATGAGGCTGGTCTTCAAGAAGGTTCATCAAGTTACCATTATGCTGCCCCTCCGCGTCCTCGTCATGAATATGCTGAGCTAGTTCAAGACACGAATGGCGTAGAGGCTGATGATGATCGGGCCGAGCTTTTAAGGAAATTAGATGAGCTCAAATATGAAATTGTTCGGTCTCGCGATAAATCTCAAGAAAAAGTTCCTATGCATCATCATCATAATGCTCCATCTTATATGCATCATACAAGTCATTCTTTAATGGCTAATTCGAATCAAGTTCAAGTCTTTAGCGATCCGTTTAGGTCACAAAATCATAGAAGAAACCCGATTTTGCCTTTTGAACAGCAACAGTATCATCCGTATTATTCTGGGCCATATGTTAGTAACGAGATGACTGATAACCGACTATTCCACCACCCATCTTGTTCTTGTCCAGTTTGCTACAATAAACACCAACAAGCGCCACCACCTCCACCACCACAACCGCCTCCACCGCGTATAGCATTAGCACCACCTGTTTTGCAAAACGATCCAGTTTTCCACCATGATTACAATCGTCGGTTCTCTAGTCTTTCTTTGAACTCTCATACTTCTGAACCTCATTCAAGATGGTCTAGTGAAATTCGCCGTCCTCCAAGAGGAATCTTAGCCACTGGAGGGAGACGGTGCAGCCCTGTGGCTGGCGGTTCTCCGTTCATGTCGTGTTGTAAATGTTACGAATTGCTTCAAGTACCCAAAAAGAATACAAAAAGAATTAGATGTGCAGCGTGTTCTGAAGTGATGTTGCTTTCAATTGTCAATAAACGACTCGTTCTTTCTGTTTATAAAGAAACTAATAAAGATTCCATGAAACCGAAAGATGATCATAGGACTCATGGTCATGCAAAATGGGGCGGTACTGAATTTTCCTCGGAGGATTACGACAACTCTGGCAATTATGACTTTGAGTCAATGGATAAGTTGCAATTAGGAGGTCCGAGTTTGACTTCCTACAAATCTGCTGTATCGTACACATCAGAAGATGAAATTAAAGTTAACATTATTTTAGACGAGAATCCTGTAGATGTAGCGGCGAATGCTAACAAGCCATCTCCACCGCCTTCAGGCTCACCGCTGCAAGATCACTTTGAGTATTCAACAAAGTATAATCGAGCAGGAAAAGGAAATGTAAGCAGAAGGTCAGAAATGGAACGGGTTGAAAAGCCCGTTAATTTAGGGTCCTACGGAAGCTCCATGAAAGATGCTGCAGTAGCAAGTGAGATTGATATTTCATCTAATGAATATTGTGTCAACACCGGCACTTCTCAAGAATCTGGGGATACGAACCAAAGAAAAGGAAACGACTCATTCTTTGTGGGTATGATCAAGAAAAGCTTTAGGGATTTCTCGAGGTCTAGTCAACATGTTGACCAGGGAAACATCAATGTGACGGTCAACGGACATCCTATACCAGATCGGTTGGTCAAGAAGGCTGAAAAGCTTGCTGGACCGGTACTACCCGGTGATTATTGGTTAGTACTCATATCTTCTGCAATATATATAATCAAGCACACTCGTATCTTCTAGCACTTTGCTAGTTTTTATATGTTTTGCCGTTCAAAAAAAAGTTGCACTCATTTCTTGTTCATTTATTCATTTTATTATTATATAGGTATGACCCGAGAGCTGGATTCTGGGGTATGATGGGTTGCCCTTGCCGTGGCATTATTCCGGTAAATTTCTTGATCATTAATTTTTTTTATTATGAAGTGTGATTTGAACCGTAAATCAGATGACAACTAAACAAATAATAAAAAAGATTAGATAAACATGAACAAGTCGAATGGATCATACAAGTAGCAAGTTAATGATGTTGAAACGCGCCCAAAATCTTAAGTTGATATAACCTCCTAATTCATTTTATTCAAAGTTAGATTATTGCTGCAATAATATAGTTATTGTAAATTTGTAATCGTAACCAACGGATTTATTTACAGCAAATTTAATACAAATGGAATAAAAAAGTGTTATAGGGTTAACCCAACCGAATTCGTCCCCCTTTGACCCATACTAGAAAAAGTCATGGTTTAACCCAAACCTGTTTTGACCCATTAGCCAACGTGTCTCCTTTAATAGTTAGGATGACAATTTTCCTGCCTTAGCTATCATTGTTTTCTCCTAAATAGAGACTATCAACTTCGGTATATCGATACTATTTAAGAAATCACGATATACAATAAAGAATACTGACAGTGACAAACCATGCAAATACTAAATTGTGCAAGTATTGTATCTTATATTCTTACGACAACTAATATATCAAATAATGGACTTGACAGCCATTCATTGAGGAATTCAATTATCCAATGCCTGAAAAATGTGCGGATGGAAACACAAATGTTTTTGTGAATGGGAGAGAGCTCCATCAAAAAGATTTGGATTTGCTTGTGCGTAGAGGACTCCCGGCAGATGCAGATAGATCTTATGTTATCGAGATATCCGGGAGAGTGCTTGATGAGGACTCGGGTTTAGAGCTTGAAGGTCTTGGTAAACTTGCCCCAACGTAAGTCCCCATTCATAACTTGTGTCCCCATCTTAAGCTCTTGTTACGTAGTTCCTTTATCATCACAAAACTAATGTCATTGCAATTTTTACATGATCAATTTATGTTACATGGGGGTATATACATATGGGAATACGGTTAAGTAGGGGAAGGAAGTTTAACTAGAAAACAAAAATAAAGAGCCACATACAGAGAGCTCAAAAAAGAACACTTTTGAGCTGTCTGATCACTTTGATCATGGATCAAATGCGAAAGAGGGACGGTGGTCTCGATTTATGGAGGGGAAGAGACTTATGAGACGTTAACCAGGGTCAAAAAGTAGTTCCTTTATTAGAACGGTTAACTCACACACCGTCTAAACTTACTCCTAAATCTACGCTAAAATATCTACTATGGGACTAAAACCTTGAAACACATGAGGAGTAACACCTTCTCTACACATTATGATACGGCCGACGTACATGCCCTTTGGTACCTCTAGTTAGATTTATTCATTTTATTTATCCATTTTTAATCGACATGGGGTTGATATAAGTAGAATCGAAAAATTCGACCCATTACTTATGAATGAGTTGAGTTGGCATATGTTTTCCTTTTGTGTGTATTTGTTTGTATATATTCTGTTTGTCTAAAGGGTTGAACTTGACTGATAAAAAAAGTTTAGTATTAAGGAAACCAGGCAAAACAGGTTGGAATTCACCTATTATAACGCATAAAATGAACACCTAAAGACTCGTTCAGTCGTTTGTTAAGGTGATGATCATTTGTTGTTGTATTGACAGGGTGGAGCGCAAGAAGCGCGGATTTGGGATGAAGCCTCCAAGAACGACTGATGTGTAATAGGCGCGTGAAACTTAACGGGGTCGCAAATATAGCTTAGGTTTTTGTGTATTGATGTGTTTGCGATACGCCCGTGATTTTTTTCTTTATTGTAGGATTTGTGGTTTTCGGTTTCGGGTTTGTTTTATATGTGCATTTGATTAGTGGTTTTCTGTATTTTGTTTTGTATATATCTTCAAGTTAGCACATTTGAATATCAGTTGAGCCTCATATGTTAATGGGTTTCTCATGTGGTTTGTTTGGTCTATGACCCAATAGATTGACGGGTCTAAATGGTCTATTATTATCTTAAGTATTAATTTTATTATACTCTAGCAATATGTTATAATATATTTTAAACATTTTAATTAATATTTTATGCATGACATTAAATTGAAAGGAAGTCAGTCAGTAAGTGGGCCTGTACGGCCTAGTTGTGACTTGTGAATTGCAATTTGATCTTGCCAATATGTGGGCCAAAATTACGATGAGGTATGAAGGTTCAATGATAGAAGACCCATGGCTGGAAGGTTATGGGTTTGATTCTTGAGAGCGCTGAGTTTTACCGATTATATCATTGTCGTGCTTTCGGGCAGTGGATATTTAGGTTTTTCTCGGAACTGGTAAAATTGGTGAAACTATGAGCTCCCTTACATGTCTGGCTATGCCAGGTGGAAGGGGTCCTGATTTGATTGAGTAAGGACTCCGAAAAGAGTTTTGGTGAATTTCGTTTGCCGTTAAAAAAATATGTGGGCCAATCTTCTTTTACTGATTATATTCAAGTTTATTATTTAAGTAGTAAACTTTAATTCATAATAATGACATTTAAATACTTCTAATTAGCAAGTGTTTTATGCAGTTCTGGGTTGTACACTTGGCTTTAGGAGTGTTTTATGCATTTCACTATTGTACTCTATTGCTTGATAGGTGTACGTTGGTTTTCTAGATGGTTCTCAAACATGCGGATCAGACTATCCTCTCTCTCTTACCTATGCTTTCCAGCTATATGCTCACATTTCCACATGTTTCGTGAGCCACATTTCTCATTTCTCATTTCCCTGTCTATATTTTACTCTTTCTCTCTCTCTCTCTAAACCTATCTCTCTTCTCTCCATATTTTCAGTCAGCTATGGTTTCACAGGTTGTTTTTGTTCCCTTCATCTATGCCGACGAACCTAATAAAGTCTCATTTTCTAGAGATAGAAATAGAGACAAATCATTTTCTAGAGAGAGAAAGAGGCTTTGTCGATGACGATGAATACTCATCTGAGACATGAATACTGTGGGTTTTGGCGATGACGGTGGCCTGCTACATGGCAAGGCAGCTCCGGTTGAAGCCGTGGCGGCCTCTGAGCCCCTTTATTTTGCAACAATGATGATATTGTGGATCAGAGTTGGTCATTTTGTTTGGTTTTTTTTTTTTTACTTTGTTGATGGTGGTTTTGTTGGCAGGTGAAGGTGAGAGGGTGATGATGGGTTTCGGTGTTGGTGGGTGTTCGATCTTTAATGGGGGGTGGTGATGTTCGGTGTCATGCTTCTTTTGTGTTGGTTTTAGGTTTAGTATAAGTTGTATAGCAACATGTACAAGTTTCTATTGCATACTGTCATCATTTTTCTCATACTCCCACTTTTCTTGCACAATTAATGCAATCTCATTCCTGTAACACTGCGACATTCATTGACTTTACACCTGATGCTTTAATATCTAGGTTAAAAAGAAATTTAGTGAGACACAGAAAGGGAGAGATAAAGATAAATATTTAGAGTCTTTACTTTTTAAAGAGGGATGGTGGTGGTGAGTTACATGTGGGTGGGTCTCTGTAGTGCCGGTTAATGGTGACGGGAAGAGATCTTTTTGTGTAACATGATGGTGTTGGGTTAGGTCAGATCTGGATGGGGGTAGGGCTTAAGGAAGATGGGAAGCCATTCTTGGTTGACCATTGGAAGTTGAAACGGTTGTTGTGGAGGTGGTAGTCTACCAGGTGGAGTAATTGTTTGTCTAATAAAATAAAAACCAGGGGCGACAATGGTTTTATTTTGTTTATCAAAAAAGGGTTTTGAACATGTGGCTGCAAATTGTAATAGCTATGATTGTGGGATGTCGGAAAACTCTTAACATTGTCAAGACAAATATGTCTCAAACAATGAAGCGAGATAATATAATAAAGAGTAATAGTAGAAATAAAGGAAATATATATATATATATAGTGATTCAATAAGATAAAATTTATAAAGCACACACATGATATGATGGAAATAAATGATGCCTTCGTACTATGCAGGGTATTCTTTCATCCATATTTTTACGTAATTTTTGTTAAGAGACTAATCGGATAAATTATATTTGACGGGATAAATTCGAGTCACTTAAGTTTTGACGCCGCCGCAACGCGCGGCGGGTCACGATTCTAGTTTAATTCAAAATCAAGGCTGGTTAGGATTTAGGAGCTGGCAAAAATGGACTCGAATACTTTTTGATGTTGACTTGTCAACTGTATTTCATAAATGTCTTTGGAAGGTGACAAATTCATAATTATCAGACGTTATCATTTTTAGTTCTTGTTTGTTGTTTTAATTAATCAAGTCAATTAATATCTAAATAGAGTACCTACGGAAATTACAAATTTAGTTGTTATCTAATTATTATTTTTAACATGAAATTTAATATCGAAAACTTATCAACTAGTTGACAAGTTTAATAAATATTTTTTTTCAACCACATAGAAACTGGGAGGCTGCTCTCACTGAGACTCTTCGGCTCGATAGTAGTTTTGCATCAAGCCTTGGACATAATACACACAACACTCATCAATCGGAACAAGCCCGATTGTTGCATATGCCCCTTTGCCTTTCGGCTATCAACGCCACCACATGATATATGGTTAAGCATCCACCGTTTTTAATGTTATTTTCATGAAATTAATATAACAATATTAAAATTAGTGCAATTTTACTTTTGTCCTCCGAGGGTCCACGCATATATACATTATATGTGAACATTGCACAAGTAAGGGTTAATTCTATGGATATGTCTCTTGAAATCCCTTACATAAACAATAAACCCAAAAAATATGCAAAATGTACAATTGATCTTTGATCATGCATAAGCCTTATGTTTGAAGTTTGAACTCTCCTTTCATAATTTAGGCCACCTTATACTCAACCAACTTTTGATTACAACCCTAAACCAACCCACAAACCTTACATTTTACTCTCTCTCTCTCCACCTGTTTTAGAGAGAGAAACTTCTTACCAAAAAAATGAACATGAAGCATGCTATGAACAACACTCAGTTTATACTAAAACACAAGCAGAAACAAGTGTACATTAAGATTGCTCTATGTTCACTATTAATAGGGTTTACGTATCGCTTTTATTTCTCAAGCTCCATTCGGATTTCCTCCGTCATTGTTGCTAACGACCACCACAAACTGCCACCGCCACTGCCATCGCCTGTTGCGGAGGCTAATTACACCGCAATTTACGAAGGTATCTTTGCTTTTTATTTTTACTTTTATTTTAAATGACATATGTTACTGCTATTCTACTATACATATTTTTTAATAACAAATGTTACTGTTACTTTACTTTAAACAGATTATTATAAATTACTACTATAGACCTCCTTCATAAGCGTCTAACAAATGGGCTACCCCACGTTTGTGTATCTTTGTTTCTAACAAGTACTTTTTTCATATGATCAATTAACTAACTATAAGTTAAATTTTTTTTTTTTTTGTGGCGATTAAGGTTCACTAGAGTGTGATATTTTTACTGGAGAATGGGTTAGGGATCGGACGGGTCCACGGTACACTAACAACAGCTGCAACACCATTGAACACCATCAAAACTGCATGAACAATGGCCGGCCCGATACTGACTACATTTACTGGCGTTGGAGTCCTTTCGGTTGCAAGCTACCCGCGTTCGACCCGAAATTGTTTCTTCATTACATGAGGAACAGATCAATGGCGTTTATTGGGGATTCGATTTCCAGAAACCATGTGCAGTCATTGCTTTGCATTCTCTCACAGGTTGGTTATGTTCTCCATATTTCGGGATGTTTCACATTTAAAAGTGTACACGAGTCGAGCCTGAGCTTGCCTAAGCTGAAACTCTAGCTAGGCTTGTTTAACTTACCAGAGGTCGAGCTCAAGCTTGCTCGTTTCAAGTTTCATTTTTATAGCTTGAGCTTAGCTCGTGAGTGGTTTTTAAACTCGAGCTTGACTCATTATTATTTATTAATTACTTTATAATTAATTTTAAAATACAAATATATTTTAAAAATTATATATAACATATATTATTTATTTGTATTTATAATAATAATAATAATAAATATATTTAAAAAAAGGTGGTTTAGACTCGCAAGCCAACTCAAGCTTGATAGGTGAAGCTCGGGCTCAGGCTCATTTATTAAACAAGCTTATTTTCAGACTCTAGTTTATGCTGAAGCTCGATTAAGCTTGGTGATCTCAAGTAGCTCATGAGCAACTTGGCTTGTTTACACCTCGCTACTAAAAAAACAAGGCAATAGAAAAGAAGTGTCGCCAAATTAGAGACTGATTTGCGACGGTCCAGTTCAATTTAGTAGCATTGTAGCAACAAGCAAAAATGGTAAAGAACAATCAATTGAAATTAAAATTAATTTATCTGTTTTTTTTTTTTTTGTCACTTGCAGGCTGAAGAGGCAATTGAGGTGTACCATGATGAAGAATACAGAAGCAAAAGATGGTTCTTTGAATCTTACAACTTCACACTGTCAGTGATTTGGTCACCTTTTCTTTTGAAGGCAAATATATTCGAGGATAACGACGGGCATTCCTCGGGTGCAATCGAGCTTCATCTCGATGAGCTTGATTCGGTTTGGGTTAACGAGTTTAGTAACTTCAACTACATCGTGATTTCGGGTGGCAAATGGTTCTTAAAAACCGCGGTATACTATGAAAACAACACAATAATAGGGTGTCATAGTTGTAACAAAGAAAATGTAACAGAAATCGCTTTTAATCACGCATATCGGAAAGCACTAAGTACCGTTCTCGACTTCATCAAGAAATCGGACCACAAAGTGTACACATTTTTTCGGACCACAACACCCGATCACTTTGAGAATGGGGAATGGAACACGGGAGGGTATTGTAACCGAACGGGCCCGTTTAAAAACGGAGAGGTTAACATGAGGGATGTTGATATGATAATGAGAGATGTTGAATTGGAAGAGTTTGAGAATGCTAAAGAGTCTATGAACGGGTCGGTTTTGAGATTGTTTGATACGACCCGTTTGTCTTTGTTGAGGCCTGATGGTCACCCGGGCCCCTACCGTGCGTTCCACCCGTTTGACGGGAAAGATAGGAACGTAAATGTTCAAAATGATTGTTTGCATTGGTGCTTGCCTGGCCCAATAGATTCATGGAACGATTTAATGATGAGTTTATTGATCCGTGGTTGATGAACATAAAAATATTAAGTGGCATTGGAGTGTTATTGAATGGGAAGAAAAGAGATTGGGTTCATTTTTTATTTCAGCAGTCACACTTTTTTGTATGTTTATACATTAGAAGCAATTGGGCCGTAATACAAACATTTTTTATTATTCGTATGGGCCAAGCATTCAAACAGGCCCATAACACAAACATTTGTATATTGACTCGAGTATACAAGTATAATTTATCCTAGTTACATCAAAGAACAATCTAGAAAATCTTCTCATCAACGTGATAAGAAGAAAATAGTAAAAATACATACATTAATACACTGATACACAAGACTGGATTGATGATAAAATAGAATCCTGGGTTGCAAACGGTGATTCAATTGATGATCAACATGACCTGATTACAAGACAAAACCCTAAATCCGTTGGACTATTTGAGGAAGTCGAAGACTATGAATGATAGAGCAAAAACTTTGTATATGGTGCATGAATTAGTCAAACGCTAGTTGATAACTTTGCTTAATTTGTTGGGATTTGGGAATCAGTGTCCAATTTTAATATTAACTAGTAGTAAACCCGCGAACTAGTAGTAAACCCGCGCTCCGCGCGGCTTTCTAATCTTTTTTTTTTTTGAACGGCAAATTTCTACTCCTTGTGGGACTTGAACCCATAACCTCTCCTTAGGTGTTCCTAGAAGTTTGTGTTAAGGACACCTATCGGTAATCAATTGATCCATAGAGCGCCGCTCCTCCGAAGATGTCGGGCGATCCAAGACGAATGGATCCCGATGGCTGGGAACAACAACGAAGACGTCATGGTAGAGGGAATGAACGACTGGCAGAGGCTTCCAACAAGGTATTGTCCAAGTTTTTCGTTTCGAATCTTCCTCCGAAGTGCTCCTCACAAGATTTAAAGGAAGTGTTGAAAGGGTATGGGAATTTTGAAGGGTCGTACATCGCTAGAAAACTAGATAAATGGGGTAAAAGGTTCGCTTTCATTACGTTCTCTGGGGTTAACGATGCAGTCCGGTTGGAGAATGAGATGTCGGATGTATGGTTAGGAACGTACAAGTTGTTTATTTCTATTGCACGTTTTGTGGATGGGCAGAAAGTACATAGGCCAGAGAGTGGGCAGCAGCGATCGGCAAAAGTTACGAAGGAGGTTCCCCATGCAAACCCTAGTTCTGTGGGTCCCGAGGGGGCGGAATCCATGCACGTTAATGCAGGTCGCTCTTTCGTGGACTCTTTGTTGAATAGAAACAAGGTGGATGTCATTAACGTTGATGATACAGTGGAGCGTTTCATCCACTGGTCCGATTGCGCTCTCTATGGGAAAGTAGTGGACCTTAATAGTTTGACTTCTCTCAAGCAAATTCTGAAAAAGAAGGGGTGGTCAGCATTGGATATCAAGTATTTGGGAGGATTGTCAGTGGCTTTGGTGTTCTATGATAGTAGCGATGCGGAAGGGTTTCTTAGAGACGTTCAAGGCTGGTCAGGGCTGTTCGAGTCGCTAAAGTTATGGGCTGAAGGTGGGTTCGTCGAGGAGGGTCGTATTGCGTGGTTACAAGTTCACGGGGTCCCGGCACAGTTGACGTTGGATGAGGTGTACGACATGATCGGAAGTAGGTATGGCAAGCTGGTCCGTTCGGCGTCTTTCTCAGGAGATGTGAATAACCTTTCTTATGCTCTCATCGGTGTTCTCACTAAGGAGTGTAAGAGGGTTGTGGATAGGGTTGATGTAGTATGGAGAGGTCGCACTTTCAATGTCTGGATCGACGAGGACGCGGGAGAATGGGTTCCTGAATGTGTGGTTGATCTTGAGGAGGATGATAGTAGTAGCCAAAGTCAGACCGAGTCCCAGGATGAACAAGTGCAAGATGATCAGGAGGAGGGTGAAATTCCACAAGTTGAGCAGGTGTTTCACGAGCCCACAGTTCCGGTGGACGAGGGCCAAGTAGATAGTGGTGAAACTAGGGTGGAGGATGGTGCCGAAAGGGTTGATGTGGAGGGTATTCAGCCGGAAGCATCCAAGGGTAGGAAAAAATTTCGAAGGAAATCATTGTTCAAGAACAGAAGTGAAAGCAGCGGTTCGTTAGAACGTCCTAAGAAGAGGTCTCGGGAAAACAACGATATGTTTGGGTTAGATCGCTTGATAGGCATCCTTTCGAACAATGCGGATCAGGGTACCATTGTTGAGTGTGATTTGGATGGGTCGGAGGATATTTTCGTTACACCGGATTTAAATAGGCGACTACCGGTTGATGTTGAGACACATGTAGCAAACGATCCAGAGGTTGAAGAGGTATACGCGGCTTCCAATCTAAGTGTGGGCGATAATTCTGTAAGTGTGCTTGATACTGAAGCTAATCAAACTATTCTGTTGAGTCGGGCTTTGGGGGTGGAAAATCTAGATACTTTTGTTCCTAATGTCAAAGAGGTGTTGCGCGAAGAAGGTTATCAAGAGGTTACTCAATGAATGTTATTTCATTGAATATCCGGGGTATGGGTCGGGTTGGGAAGGCGGATTGGGTCCGAAACATTAGGGTGGCAAACGAGGTTAGCTTCATTATGTTACAGGAAACGCAATTTCGTTCTTTGGACGCGGTTCCTTTGGGTAGTTTCTGGGGGTTTGGGGAGTTCAAACACGATTGGGTTCCTTCTTCGGGGAGGTCGGGTGGTTTAGTGTCGCTTTGGGACCCTAAACTTTTTATTGTGGATAGGGTGGTGAAAAATTCTAATTGGCTTCTAGTTTCTGGGTCGATAAAGGGGAGTGGTCATTTGTATCATTTGTTAAACGTTTATGCCCCTCAGAATATAGTGCACAAACGGGTTCTATGGGAGGATATTAAGAGGTTAATGGGTGAGGGTGACGGGAGATGGTTAGTGGCGGGAGATTTTAACTCGTTAGATTTGAGGAAGAAAGACGGAACTCGATTTTTAATGCGGTGGAGGCTTCCGAGTTTAATGATTTTATTAATGATGCGGACTTACATGAATACTCCTTGAAAGGGAGGCGGTTTACTTTTCTTGCAGGTGATAAGCTCAGCAGAATTGACAGGATTTTTGTCAGTTGGGAAGTTTTTATGGAGTGGCCTTGCGCTGAGTATATAGCTTTGGAGAGAGTTAAATCTGATCACAGTCCGCTTTTGTTAAAGACAGGGTCGAGGAATTTTGGCCCCAAACCATTTAAATTTTATAATTCATGGCTTGGTCGTGAAGATTTTGATTTGGTGGTGACAAAGACGTAGCAGGAAGGGGATTTTTCAGGTACTCCAGACGCTCGACTTTTGGCTAAATTCAAAATGTTACGTAAGAATATTACTAAGTGGGCGCATACGGTCAAGGCCAACGAGATGGAGGAGAGGCGGGTTCTGGAAGAAGAGCTCAGTGTTTTAGATCATATGGTGGAGGTTCGCACGCTTTCTGAAGACGAGATATGGTCTTTGACAGAGATAAAGAGACGCATTGGGGAGTTAGATTATTTTAAACAAAGCGATCTTAAACAAAAGGCGAGGTGTAAGTGGGCTTCGAATGGGGATGATAACTCTAGATATTTTCACGGCTTTATTAATAAAAGAAAGGCGTCTAATTTTATCCCGGGCTTGGAGGTTAAAGGTAGGTGGGTGACTAATCCGGAAATTATTAAAAGGGAGGTTATGGGGTTCTTTCGGGATAAGTTTAAAGAGTCTATGGGTGTTCGGCCAAAATTGATTTGTTACGGCTTGACAGCCGTGAGTGGGGATGAGGCGGCGCTTTTGATTGATAAGTTTTCTAATCAGGAAATTAAACGGGCGGTGTTTGATTGTGGTGCTGATAAAGCCCCGGGGCCGGATGGATTTAATTTTAGGTTCATTCGGCATTATTGGAGCGTTTTTTAGCACGATTTTCTGTCTATCTTGGAGTACTTTTATACGGCGTCTCGGTTTTGCCCAGGTGTAGGCTCTTCGTTTATTACACTTATTCCTAAAATTGGCGACCCCTCGAATCTGGGGGAGTTCAGACCAATTAGTCTCATTGGCAGTATTATTAAGGTGGTGTCCAAGGTGCTGGCGAACCGATTGAAGTTGGTGTTGGGGCGCATAGTGTCTGAGACCCAGTCAGCTTTTATTTCAGGGCGGTACATATTAGATGGTCCTCTTATGACTAGCGAGGTTATTTCTTGGGCTAAGAAGAGAGGCAGAAAGATTTTCTTGTTCAAGATCGACTTCGAAAAGGCGTATGACAATGTCAACTGGGAGTTTTTACTATCAGTTATGGCTCAGATGGGTTTTCCGGGGGCTTGGTGCGAGTGGGTTCGTGGTATCTTATATTCTTCTCGTGCGGCAGTTCTTGTTAACGGTTCTCCTACGTTCGAGTTTGGTTGTCAAAAAGGTATCCGTCAGGGGGATCCTTTGTCGCCGTTTTTGTTCGTTATTTTAATGGAGGCTTTCTCGGGCATGTTACGCCAGGCTACTGATATTGGTGCCTTTCATGGGGTTAAGCTCCCCAACGAGGGCCCCACTTTATCTCACTTACTCTATGCGGACGACGCTATGATAATGGGCGATTGGTCTTTATTCAATTTTAATAATATGAGACGTGTGCTCCGTATTTTCTACTTATGTTCCGGTCTCAAGATCAATTTACATAAGTCGGTTCTTTATGGGGTTGGAGTTGACGAAGCGGAGATCGTCAATATGGCCGCGGAGATAGGGTGTCAAAAAGGTGCATTGCCGTTTACTTACTTGGGTATAAAGGTAGGGGCGAACATGAATAGAGCTGCAAACTGGGATCCGGTGATAACTAAGTTCAAAACTCGGCTTTCGAAGTGGAAAGCTAATACTCTATCGATAGCCGGGCGTTTGACTTTAGTTAAATCGGTGTTGGATAGCCTTCCTATTTATTATTTTTCTTTGTTCAAGGCGCCTAAGAAGGTCATAGGGGTTTTGGAAGGGCTTATGAGGCAGTTTCTATGGGGTGGTTCTGAAGAGGTGCGCAAAATGTGTTGGGTGGCTTGGGATACTATTACGAAGCGGATAAAAGACGGGGGTTTGGGGGTTGCGCCTCTTGAAGCTACTAATAATGCTATGGTGATTAAATGGTTGTGGCGATTTTTGAGCGACCCCAATGCCTTGTGGAGGAGGATCATTTATTCCATTCATGGCTCGACGCGTCAATGGGGTATGGTTCCTTGTAATAATGCTTTTACAGGTGTTTGGAAGAATTTTGCTACTTTTTGGAACAAGCTCAAGGTAGACGGTGTTGGATTAAATTGTCTCTTTCGTGTTAATCATGGTAATGGTAGACGTATTCGGTTTTGGTTGGATACTTGGCTGGGAGAAGAGCCGCTTAAAGATTCATTTCCGTTGCTGTACGCTGCTGAAAGACATAAGCGGGTGCTTCTATGTGACCGGTTGTTTTCCTCAGAAGGAAATTGGTTGGTCCGGTGGGAGTGGTCTCGTGCGGTGGTAAATCCGGATGAGGTAGCCAGTAAATCGGCTCTGGAAGTGATGTTACAACCCATTATTTTGCATGATAGAGAAGACGTGTGGTATTGGGCCCGTGGGGGTAACATTGGCTTTGATGTTGCTGATGTTAAGTGTTGGCTTAGAGGATCGGATTTTGGTTCTGGTTGTGATTTCAGGTGGAGCTCTTGGGTGCCTTCTAAATGCAACATTTTTATGTGGCGTGCGTTCCTGGATCGTCTCCCCACTAAAACGGCTTTAGCTAGAAGGAGTATAATGGTGGATAGCCTCTCTTGCGTGTGGTGTCAGTCGTATGACGAGTCGATTGAACATCTTTTAACGGGTTGTGCGATGGTGGCTGGGGTGTGGGATAAGGTCGCGTTGTGGTGTGGTATTCCTAGACCGTTCATCTTTCATGTGAAGGACGTTATTTCGATTCATGATCATAGTGGCGTGGCGGGTATTAAGAAAGAAGTTCTATATGGCATCATTATTATTACTTGTTGGAGAGTTTGGAAAGCGAGAAACGAGAAGATCTTCAATGGTTCCGACACGGATGTGGTGAGGTTGGTTGCGGACATAAAGGCGTTGGGATTTCTTTGGTACAAAAACAGGTTTAAGGGCGGGGTCGTGGATTGGGAGCATTGGTGCTCGTTTGATGTAACGTAGACTGTTTGTTTTCTTTGGCTTTCCCCGGTGTATTGGCTTTGTTCTCTGTCTTGGAGAGCATAGTCGTTTTGTGTGTTTATGAAGTTCATCTTTCAAAAAAAAAAAGGTGTTCCTAGAAGCTTTGCTTCTACCATTGGGCCACCAACTCAATGGCGCGGCTTTCTAATCTTAGATCGCACAATTGAGGCGTCAACCTTACTATCCTGGAAACAACTTTTCTTATTTCGTTAACACGCACGATGTCGTGAGTAAGCGAATTCGATATGTATAGGTCCACGATGTATATTCTATAAATTAATAATGTCATTTGAACAAAACCATGTCTTTTTTCTAGATAAGTGCTAAAAAAAAGTTCATATATACATCAATAGAATAAAAATGTTAACCTGCCCAACCTCTCTACCTCCTCTCTCTGAAAACTCCCAACATATTCCATAACCACAGTCAATCGACATACTTTTCTTTCCCTGACCACCACGGTAACCACCATCACCTTCTAACATGACCGCCGCCACCAGGAAGACACCAAACCATCTCCGATATTACCGCCGACGCCAATTAAAAGCCTGTTGCATGTACCAGATCTTGACGGATCCATCACCGGTTGCGTGAACAAATAGTTGATCCGAGCACAACACCAGAGAAGGGGTGGATGTTGAGTGAGAAACAAGTGGGTGAAGGGGTTTTGTTTTCGGTGGTTGTGGTTTGTACATCAACTGGAGTTGGTGGTGGCGGTTTCGTGGTAACCGGCGCCGGAGCTTCAGTCACGAACGGCTGAACCGGGTCAGAACCAGATGAGGAAAAGGGTATGTTTTGAGGAGGAAGGTTATTGTTAACGACCTTGTTTACAAGCTTATTGACGGCGGCTTTGACTGAGGCGGCTTGTTCTTAAGCATTTGGAGCAGTAGCCGTTCGTTGTGGCGGCGAAGAAGCCGCATCTTCTTGGCGTCGGATCCCATGTTCTTGTTGCTGTTGGATTTGTTGTTTGATGGTGGGTAGTGGATATGGGTAGGACTTATGAGAAATATCTAGAGAGATGAACAGCGATGAGAGAAGAGAGAGATGAGAGAAGAGAGAAGAGAGGGGAAAAAGAAAGTTTGTGTGAAAACTATAAAAAAAAACAAACTTTAGTGAAAAAAATGCAAAGAAGGGAAACTTGCATATTGGCTAAGATGATGTGATTTAATATATACAGTAATAAAATCATGTTTTATTACTTATTAGTATCCCATATTAATCAAAGTAGCGGAACGGAGTAAACTAATCATTAAATCTAATTTAATCCTTCCAGTTATTCAACTACAAACCGAATAAATAATTATAGTCCAAACCATAGGGTGCTCAGCAATTATTCCTTAGATGAATCACACATTTAGGATCCGGCAAACGTCACGCAAGTTGACGAGTTCACAAAATCCCCTTGATCAATCAAGAAACACCACAAGATCTGATACAAAAAATGAGGCGGGCAATCGAGCCAACGCAGTGGTGGCTGACGGTGGTCAACAGGCATCGATGGTGGGTGGTCAGCCAACGCAGAGAGAGGGGTGGGGAGGTAGGTGTAATCAGGTTTATTTTCTGATTTGGAGCATCTCGCATTGAACCCCTATCCCTTTATTTTTATTTGTACTATTTATAGTTGGATACATTGTCTAATTGTATTCTAATACATATTCCACCTCCTCTTATAATTGTTTGATAAATATAACAAATTAACTATTAGTTATTATTTAAACATTAAATAATTATTAATTGAATGGATAGGGTGCCTAATTCTAGCGTGCTTAGCATCACTATCCCACTTTCCCATAATCCCTACGCGGAACCTAAGCGCGAAGAGAGGATCATCTTGCCAGCGCAGGACCAGAGAACGCGGAAGGAAGCATCGTGATAGCGTTCCTTAAAACCCGCGGAACCAATGCCGCGCGTAGCGTCTGTCCACGCACAATGTGACTTCATCTATATGACGTCATCACCACAAAAGAATCTTCACGCGCCCACATACGCGCTGAACATTCCACTAATATCACCTTTTGGTACGAGGTACGGACGATCAAGAATGAAGATCTGGTCAGATTTGGGCACCTCTTGCGCCAGTCAGAGTCAAACACGTGTCAGCAGTGGTCCAACAACTACTGACGAGGAACAGTGACTTGACAACCCCCATGCTGACACTATACTCAGGATACTGTTCAAGCATGTCTGCTGCCAGATGTCACATCAGCCGCCACCAACCGTGTTAGAGACAAGTGCCGTCTGCGCCCAATCACGTCGCGCCACGTGGGCTTGTAGCAGGCCACGCCCTCATCCCTAGAACTCTCTGATGAAGCTTTACTTCTTAGAGAATTACTGTGAGCAACGGATGAAAATCGCGAACTCGTGGCCCGTTCATCTGAATTAGCATCGTTCAATTTAGTTTCTTGAAACTGAGAATAACCTGAAATCATTCACCAAGACCCCTGATTTTTGTTCCTAACTCTCGAACCTGTTCATCGAAGTTCAGCCCGTAAATCAACTTGTTTTGATGCCATTTTATTCTTTTTATGGTGGACTTCGAAAGCCCCTTAAAACATATGTTTAATCGTTCGTATATCTGGTTATTGATTCGGGTGTTAGGGTTAGGGTTTAGAAAGTGAATTGGGGAAGAACATGAACATTGAGTTATTATATGAAAATATTGTTGTTTCTAAATATTCATCAAACAATTTTCTTGGTCTAGTGGTTGTAAGTGTTTGTTATTTGCAAATGAACCTGGGTTTGAGTCCATGAACCCACGGTTCTGTAATTTTTTTACATTATCTTATTTATTCATTATTTTTATTATATATATTAAAAACTCAAAAAAAAAGAGGCTTTGTAATGTTGGTTTAAAAATATTAAAGTCTAAGATTTAAGCAAATGATCATACAGATCAGATGGTTCCTTCGGTTTGTTGTGATACAAAGGTCCCGAGTTCGAGTCCTCTTAGAACTGGTTTCAACCCAATTTTTTTTAAAACTGAATATATAGGTGAATGGACCAAAATACCCCTCAAACTCAGTTAAGTTTTAATTAGGTTAGTCCCTAATACCTGACATTGAAACAAATTAAAAGGTTAATACCTTAAAGTGAAACAATAAACCTTAGTACCTGACATTGAAACTTGATGGAAACCATAAGGACTAACGATGTAATTTTTTCTATTTATAAACTTATTATATATCCCTAACACTATACAATACTAATTTTTAAGTGCTCATGTGCATACAAGAAAAAAAAATTGTTTGTTGTTTGTTTATTGCTATATTCTAAATTGAATTTGAATTTTTTTGAATATATATATATATTTTGTACTAAACCCTAAATCTACATGCATGTTATTGTCCTTTAACTTATTTTTCTTTAAAGTTAATGTACGTATACTGAATATCATGTTTGTCTTTTTCATTTATTATATAGTGTAAATTAAATAACATTTAAGTGATCAAATAATGCATCTAAATGTTCATAAATCACAAGACTTATATAATGATTGATGGTTGTATGGTCACACCATTACCAAACCACATTATTACTTTCGGAATGCCCAAATCTTTGTGATGCATTGCCATATGCTAAACCCTCCAACCGCGAGCAAATACCATGTGGATGATGTAAAATGAAGATACAAAAAAGTCCTACTCAAATCATAGAATGTGTGTGTGTGTGTGAATTTTTTAAAGTTAAATAATTATTTAATATAAAATCAAGTACATAATATGTAAACATTTTTATCCAATCAATAATAAACGATAAATTGTTAAAAATAAAACTATTTTTGTATTATTATATGTGAAAACCGGCTTAAACTCATTATTTAGTTATTTGTAAATGACAATTTCCAATACAAACACGACACGAAAATAACCAAAATATTTGGTTGTTTTATTTTAACTTATTTAATCAAAATGTCATTTTGGGTTGACCTTTTATTTAAATGAGTTCTGTATAGATTAACTTGTTTAACACGTTTAATTAAATATGTTGACCACTAACCTTTTTCGTTAGAGTACACCAACTTGTATGATACACTTTGGTAAATAGGTTAGACAAACCATGTTCATATTACATGATTTATGTATTTGCGAGTTAGGATTGATGTTTAATGACACAAAAAAAAATATTGTTCATGCTCAAGGTTACACAATTTTAAGTGTTTGCAAGTCAAGGCTACATTTTTTACACGAATAAAAACATGGGCCGTGATTGAGTTACACAATAGAAATACAAATAAAAAGCAAATTAATATGTGAACCCGACATCTTAGCATAAACTAAACTTGTATTAGGCTTGGTGGTATGGAGTAGCACCCCTACCACCTCAACCCAATAGGGCCACCACACCATTGCCCGAGCGCCATTAGAGGACGCTAATAAAGGATCGTGAATGCAATAATAAGGGTTAGTAGGGAAATCGCCCAACATCACTTTACCTTTTCCAACAATTTAATAAAATAAAGAGGCGCTAGCATGGGGCTTTAAAGTTTAAACCACTGCTTGCATGTTAAAAGGGGCTCCATTGAAACTCATTGCTTACGTGCCCACTGCTTGTTTGTTAAAAAAACTCCATTAAACTCATTGCTTACGTGTCGTTAATGTAACACAACAAAACATCTAGAGGCTCAAATCCATACCACTCGACCTAGCCAAAACCAACTTGTAAATTCCGATTCCCAAACACCCCCTAAACAAAGAAAGGGGCAGAATGGATAGGGAAGACATCATACCTACAAATTGCCCCACTCAACATTGAAAGAGACGTCAAGATTAGAAAACTAAAAAATAGACTTGACATGATGGCCTGGGACCTCCAAAACTATATACACATATATATATATATATATATGGATGGTGACAACTGTAACCTTCTTTTTTCCTTTTCTTTTATGGGTAAAAACAGTTTCCTTAGGTAAAAAAACCAGTGCATCATCAGTTGTACATTGTACAGTATGGGTTGTACATTTTAAAGATTTGTAATTGCTTCAATGTAAAGATCAAAACTTCTAATTGCCACAATGGGTTCTAGTTACTAGCTTTTTTGCAGTGTAATGTACCATCATACTTGCAGAAGGTACAACCCTTTTTACCCATTTTCTATATGGACAAATCAAAGTACATTCACAACACATTTACCCATTTATAAAAAACATGTTCCATGTATATTATGAATTGCACATAAACAAGTTAAAACACACACAATTTGAAGAAGCCAAACAATTAACTTGTAGAAATCCTTACACATTTTCAATAATAAGCCCGAGCCCGATCCCGATCCCGAGCCGAGCTCGTTGGTCACAACTAAGGTGAGATTTCGAGTCTGGGCTCGAAGCAGAACCCGGAAAACAGTTGGAGTGGAAAGCGTTTTGTAACCGGACATTTTTGTGACCATTTCCATTGATTTTTCTTCAAATCGAAGACGAGAAGAGCTGGTGCACCGTAGCTCTGAATGTAGATCAAATCGTCGGTCCCGCTACTAGCAAACACATCATCAAGCTCGCCGAACCCTTGAAAGAATCGGTGTGGCATTCGTGCCACTTCTTGCCATTCTTTCGTGTTTTCAAGAACCCATATCCCAATCCCAGTGATAATATCTTGTCGATCTGGTTTCCCGATCCCGCCCACTAGCACTAGTGTCCCGTTAAGGTTCATTAACCGCCCACAGGTAAGAGAGCACGGGACCGAGATAAAGCCCCGTGTCAACAAGTTATGAACAGGTGATCGGGTCGAAAGATCATAGCTCACAAGCCCGTGTCGGTTCTCTTGAAATGACCCGGTCGAGAAAATCAAGAAATACAATACCCCGTTGCAGATCACGCTCTCGTTACCACCTCGCCACCCTGTCAGCATCTCGGCAACTGTCGTCGTCCACATCATTGTCACAGAATCGTATACGTGGATCGAGAGGTCCCATTGAAAGTAATTATCAGGGACTTGCTTAGATTTCACAACAGTCACAGTGTAGCTCGTTGACATCCGGTCAACTGATATCGAGAGCGCACTATAGTCACAGAACCTTAAACCAGGCGGTTCACAGAGCCGAAAGCAGCATTTGGTGATCAGATTACACACGTACAGCTCGCTTCGACTATCATTATCCATAAAACAAACCAACCCACAAGAAGATGCTATGAACCATCTCGAGGTTTTGACCATATACGGAAGCTCAATCCCGTACCATTTCCTTAAAACCGGATCATACGCATACCCAACCGGTTCATCCGAACTCGTGAACATGAAGTACCACGGTTTTTGCGATGAAACCGGTGACACGTTCCATAAAAACCGCCTCGAATTCACAATTTCATGCCATCTTTTACACACACAACCGACCCGAAAAATGCTTGCAATCGGGAGATAAACTAGAATCCGCTCTAGTAAATCTTCGGGCAGGATCGAATCGATAGAAACCACGGGTAAATTGTCCTTATTACCCTCATCATCAATGTCCGAAAACGAATCGAACTCATTGTCTTTAGGAACTTCATCAACAAAATGACTAACCCATGATGTTTCCCCCTTCATGATCAACAATAATCTAACTAACCTGATGACCAAACAGAGTCAAAGCAGGTCAAATAAAGTCAAACTTGCTTCATTTTTATTCTATTTTTTTTTAAACATAAAGTTAATAGATTAAATAAATTAAACAAAACACAGCTCACCTGAACCCAAATCAAGATCAAAACCAGCTAATAACCTAAAAACAGATACAAAAAAAATGTCATAAAAATTCTAAAAAAAAAAAAAATTTAAAAATCCAAGATCTTGAATACATATATATCTCAAAGTTGAGATCTTGAAAATGGATTAATTGCATGTTACCTAAAAGGGAAAAAGGGTTTGAATCAAGGAAGCAGATTCTTTATCCATATGACACACAAAGACATATAAAGGCATATTCTTGACAATGATGAAGATATATAAACTGCAAAACAGAGTCACTGTCAAGACACAAGAAAAGAAACAACCATTATCAGAAAATACAGTATATCATTTTTAAACACTTAAATCTGTTTTCTTGCTGTGAAGAAATCAAGAAAGATGAACAAGAAAAGATACCCACATCAAAATTCACATTATTTATTATTTTTTTCCAAGATTTTTACTCAGATGAACATAATAATAATAATAATAATAATAATAATAATAATAATAATAATAATAATAATAATAATAAAAGATTTGGAAATTAAACCCTAGAAATGGGATTTAAAAGAGGGGTTTAAAAATTAAAAAAATAAAAATTTATTTATTATAATGAAAATCAAATGATGATATAATAATAAAAGTTAGGTAAAGTACTAATAAGAGCAGAGAGAGCTATCAATCAAACATCAATAAAAGCCACCTAAATCTATCTAAAGAACAAACCAATTGGAAACTGAATGAATAAACAATTGTGACAGATGTAAATACTATGAATATTAATAATAATAAAATATTAAAATTTTCAAGAAAATTTAATTTACCTTAATTAGGGCAGAGGCTTCTTGGGTATCTATAAAAATGCTTGAATCCAAATGGGTATTTCATAATTGGTGAAAAAGATGAATCTTGAACAAGGGAAATGAAAAAAGGCTCAAAATTTATGACATAGAAAATGCAGAATTATGAGCAAAAAAGGAAGAAGAAAAAGAAAGATGTGTATAAGTCTTATCTCTTTCTTGATTGTTCTTGAACAAAACAGAGAAAATAAAGTGTGGATTTAAAAGGGTTTTTCTTTTGCTTTTTTTAGGTAATAAAAACAATGGGTAGTGGAGTGTAACCAGGAAAGGCTATGGAGGATGGATGGAGGGAGGGTTTTGAGGTGTGAGGTGTGTAAGTGTTTGATGTTTTATTTAAAGGATTTGATGGCATTTTAAATGGGGGAGTGGAGGGGGAGAAAAAACAACTCTTTTGAGAAAAACAATACCAAATGCTTCTTTTCTTTTGTCATCTAGGAATGGTATTGTTTTGTAGTACAAAAGATGTTTAGTTTATTAGATAATCCTTGAATTATTCACATACATCTATATAAATTCTTAACATTTTGTGTATTTTTTGGGATCTATAGATCATATATGTATTTTACATGTTTTAACTTTTAATCTTAGTTATAGAGTACATCAATTATCAATAGGTATGTATTTTTATTTAAATATGTTTTCTTAATGAATTATGATAGAGAGTCGTTACTAACAAAAATGACAATGACAATGATAATGATTAGTATTGTATTTGAAAACTAGACGTTAATGAAACTGATTAGATTATCAGGTACGTTGATACTTCTATTTAAATACGTTTTCTTAATGAATTATGATACAAAGTCGTTACTAACAAGATGATAATAATGATTATTAATGTTTTTGAAAACCCTAGCGATCATCAAACCGATTAAATTATTAATTACATTGATACTTGTTATTATTTGTTTTATAAGTTCATCAATATTAAAAATAAAAAAAAATGGGCAAAATTATGATAAAACTTCTGAACTAAACTAATAACAACTCCGAACAACTCATCTTCACAACAATAATGATTTACTAATGGAGTATGGATCTTTAGGTAGTAAGACTAGTTATTCAAATATTAAGTATTCACAGCTATCTTTACAACTATGATGTCTCCCCATAAGCAATTGGGGCCCAACTATATTTAAGCTAAGATCTAGGGGATTTTTTGCTTGTTCTAGTTACACTAATTAAGCAACAACTTTTTGAAGGCCTGATTGGGACGATCTAGTGCAATCTAAAGATGAGAGTAACACAAGAGTATGAAAGATTGGGTTTCCTCTCTCATTCCTCGCTATTTGATTTTTTCCTTAATGAGTCATATAGAACAATGTTCTATGTTTTAGTTACATGTTTCATCACTTCAATTAATATTACCATGTTTTTAGCTACACCCCTTTGGTGAATCCTAATCCAGATATGATTACGTCTGCCGGTATATGTATTAGATGTTATCATAAATATAAGCTAGATAATACATATGCCGATTCAAATATACACAATCCGGTTCAACACAAAGACGCGACGGTTCAAACAGAAGACACAACCATTCGGATTCAGTCGCATCGTTTAGAATAGATTCATTATGTATATATACTTTACAATGTTCATAGTTAGCGGTTATCAAAGTTTATTATCAAAACACATTACATTCGAAAACTCTTGTAATCATACTATCATTTTCCGATCAAATAGTATATCATAATCTTTTCTTTATCAGTTATTGTTATTGGTTTGCATACATCCTTGTAAATCTTCCAACAAAACTGGTATCAGAGCCAAGGGAACAAAGAATCATTCAATCACAATCATCAATCGGTTATCGGGTTCAAACGGAAAAAAACAGAGGAACGCATTAAATCATTCGGAAGGGATCAAAGATTCAACAAACTGTGAGAGGATTTACGCATAATCATTCCTACGAAGATTCTTTATCAAATTATACAGGGAATCACTTGTAAATCCCCTAATCTCTGCACTTAGTTTCGTTTTTATTCCTTCGGAAAACAGAGCATTATATACTTTAGATTATTACCCGGTATTCACTGATTGTATCGATATACACTAGAATCGCATACGGATAAATCCTTAGGAATTAGATTTCAGATTAGAAAATATTCCCTTAAGGATCACCCAGTTTGTTTTTTGATTCTTGTTACTTCGAAGATTACGCGGGAAAAGTATCACAGAACAGAACATACGTATATTATTATTATAAAATATTAAAGAAGCAACAAAACTTTGACCATCTAAAGTCAAACAGAATCCTCTCTGTGGCTGATTATTATAATCAAAAAAATCGACTACTATAATTCTTCTCTCAGATAAACGAATTTACGTTTTTTTGAGAATAAGGAATTATGACAACACAAGGAGGGGTTCAAACCCAAATTCCAAAATTATTGGGACAAAATTACTATCATTGGCACATTCAAAATGAGAGTACTCTTAGAGTCTCAAGATTTATGGAACATAGTGGAGGATGGTGTTAAGGAATTACCAAATGATGCGAATGATGCCTCACGAAAGGAACATAAGGAACAAAATAAGAAAGATAAGAAGGCACTTCACTATCTATTTCAAGCATCAACTGAAACGATATTCGAAAGAATTGCCAACGCAAAATCATCTAAGGAAGCATGGGAAATATTATACAAATCATACCATGGGGAACGTCGTGTAAAAACAGTAAAATTACAAACCCTTAGATGCGAATTCGATATACTAAGAATGTCAGAAACAGAAACAATAGAAAGTTATTTTGATAGGGTTACTACAATAGTTAACCAATTAAGAATGAACGAAGAAGAATTAAGCGATAAGCGCGTTGTTGAAAAGATATTACGAAGTATGACCAGAAAATACGAATCGGTAGTAGTAGCTGTAGAGGAGTCCAAGGATCTAGAAGTACTATCAATTGAAGAACTCATGGGAATACTACAATCCCATGAACTAAGACTTAAGCAATATGACACACAAGTCATAGACCAAGCATTCCAAGTGCAAAGTGGGACTCAAGTAAGAAATAGAGGAGGAAATAGATATAATAACAGCTACAGAGGAAGAGGAAGAGGAGGTAGATCTGGGCGATACGGACCCATTGTATGTTATAATTGTCAAGGATTAGGTCATATAGCTAGAAATTGTCCGCATAAGGAAGAAGACGAGAAAAGTGAATCCGCAATGATAAGTAAAGAAGAAAGTAGAACTGAGCAAGATAGTATGTTCATGATATTAAATATGGAAGAAAATAGAGATATGAATTGTTGGTATTTAGATAGCGGATGCAGTAATCATATGACAGGGAATAAGAATATATTCATTACATTTAATGATCAAGACAGACGAGAAGTCAGAACAGGCGATGATAAAAGACTACAAGTATTAGGTAGTGGAGAGGTATGCATAAGAGTAAACGATAAAGTGAACAAAATACCAAATGTTTTCTATGTAGAAGGTCTAAGACACAATCTCCTTAGCGTAGGACAATTACTACAAAAAGGATATAGTATATTTTTTGGAAAAGAAATGTGTACCATAAAGAATCAAGAGGGAAAAACAATCACAGAAACTCACATGACCCAAAACAAAATGTTTCCCTTATATCCAAATCAAGACTTGCCAAAGGCACTATATACCTCCACAAAAACCGATTCTAATGTTTGGCATCAAAGATATGGTCACATCAACTACGAGACCTTGATTGAAATGGAACATAAACAAGCAGTAAAGGGTCTACCTAAAATATACAAGACAGACAATGTATGTGAGGGTTGTGCTTTAGGAAAACATGCAAGAAAACCATTTAGTAAACAAGCAAAATGGAGAGCCGAAAGACCTCTACAACTTGTTCACTCGGATATTTGTGGACCCATGCGAACTAAGACTATCGGGGGATGTAGATATTTTATCACCTTCATCGATGACTTCACCAGAAAAACATGGATATACTTCCTCAAGGAAAAATCACAAGCACTACATTTCTTCAAAATATTTAAAGCTTTGGCAGAAAATCAATCAGACAAAAAGATTAAATATCTTAGAACTGATAGAGGCGGAGAATACTGTGGAAATACTTTCCAAGAATATTTACAAGAACATGGAATTCATCATCAACTAACCACTAGTTACACACCACAACAAAATGGAGTTGCTGAACGCAAGAACAGAACCATAATGGAATTAAGCAGAAGTATGTTGAAAACAAAGAAACTCCCGAACGAATACTGGGGAGAAGCTGTAAGCTGTACCACATACCTCCTAAATAGAACTACCTCCAAAAGTGTCAGTGATAAAACTCCAGAAGAAGCATGGACTGGAATAAAGCCAGATGTGTCAAATCTGCGAATATTCGGATGCCTAGCCTATGCACACATACCAGAACAAAAACGAGGAAAACTTGATGATAAAACAGAAAAGGCAATCTTTGTTGGATACAGTGAAAATAGCAAAGCTTATAAATTATATAACCCAATCACAAGAAAGATCATAATAAGCAGAGATGTTATATTCGATGAAAACAAAACATGGGAGGAAAATGAAAATGAAGAAGTTATAACTCTAGAGGAAAATGAAAATATAGAAGGAAGTGAGAACGCTGCACACAATCAAGTACCAAGGGATGAAGAATACTCACCTATACATCACATGTCCGAAAATGAGAGACAAAACAATCAAGAAATACAAATTGAGGATGAAAATCTAGACGCTACAACATCAAGTCAGAGTCCACCTCAGAAGATACGAACCTTAGCTGATATTCATAACAGAACTCAACCATTGAGCAGTCCAGAAGTGCGAAATCTATATCAAAGACATCAAGAAGCTGCAAATTTCGCCTTTTACACTGATTCAGATCCGATTGACTATGCCGAAGCTAGCAAGTATGAAAAATGGAAGATTGCAATGCAAAAGGAAATAGAATCTATACAGAAAAACGAAACCTGGGAGTTGGTAGATTTACCCAAGGATCAAAAACCTATAGGAGTAAAGTGGATATATAAAACCAAATACGATGAACGTGGAAACATAGACAAACACAAGGCACGATTAGTAGTAAAGGGGTACAAACAAAAATATGGGATAGATTATCAAGAAGTGTTTGCACCAGTAATCCGTTTCGAAACTGTAAGACTAGTACTTGCCTTAGCAGCTCAATATAAATGGCATCTACATCAAATGGATGTGAAAACAGCCTTTCTAAATGGAGAATTGAAAGAAAAGGTGTTTATAGAGCAACCTCTGGGATTTATTGAAAAAGGGAAAGAGAATAAGGTATGTCTTCTTAAGAAAGCACTGTATGGATTAAAACAAGCACCACGCGCATGGTATAGTCGAATCAGTAAATACTTTGAACAACATAATTTCCAAAGATGTACATTCGAACATACCTTATTCTTAAAGAAAACAGAAACCATCAGATTAGTAGTTTGCCTATACGTCGATGACTTAATTATAGCTAGTGACTGCATGGAAGAAATCATTTCATTTAAAGAATCCATGCAAAGAGAGTTCGAGATGACAGATATGGGAAAGCTACACTACTTCTTAGGAATGGAGGTCACCTATGATCAAGAATCTATAAGAATCTCCCAATCTAAGTATGCCAAAGATATACTTGAAAGGTTCAGAATGACAGATAGCATCAAAACATCAACTCCAATGGAACATGGACTTAAGCTAATCAAGAATAGTGATGAAGAAAACGTTGATCCAAGCTTATATCGAAGCCTAGTTGGAAGTCTCATGTATTTAACCAACACACGACCTGATATCATGTTCGCAGTTAGCAAGATAAGTAGATTTATGGATCAACCAAGGAAATCACATTGGGAGGCAGGAAAACACATACTAAGATACATAAAAGGCACTTCAGAATATGGAATAGTATACACAAAGAACACATTTGAATTGCAAGGCTACAGCGACAGTGATTACGCAGGAGATATAAATGATAGTAAAAGCACATCAGGCTACATATTCAATACAGGATCAGGTGCAATTTCATGGCAATCAAAGAAACAAAAGGTAGTGGCATTATCATCAACAGAAGCAGAATACATCGCTCTATCTCTCACTGGATGTCAAGCTCTATGGCTAAAAGGAATCTTAAAAGAACTAGAATTTGACACCAACAAGGCGATTACCCTATATTGTGATAACAAGTCTACCATCAATCTTACAAAAGATCCTGTCTATCATGGAAAAAGCAAGCATATTAGGATCAAATATCACTTCATAAGAGACATAATCAAAACAGAAGATGTGGAGATCAAGTATTGCAACACTAAAGATCAAATAGCAGATATCTTCACCAAAGCACTACAACCAAAGGACTTCATAAGACTACGCACTATGCTGAATGTTCTACCAATCTAGCTTAAGGGAGGGTATTAGATGTTATCATAAATATAAGCTAGATAATACATATGCCGATTCAAATATACACAATCCGGTTCAACACAAAGACGCGACGGTTCAAACAGAAGACACAACCATTCGGATTCAGTCGCATCGTTTAGAATAGATTCATTATGTATATATACTTTACAATGTTCATAGTTAGCGGTTATCAAAGTTTATTATCAAAACACATTACATTCGAAAACTCTTGTAATCATACTATCATTTTCCGATCAAATAGTATATCATAATCTTTTCTTTATCAGTTATTGTTATTGGTTTGCATACATCCTTGTAAATCTTCCAACAATATGGAATTATGGATGAATATATGTGTTTAATAATTGGTTCACGTGAGTTTTGTATACATTGATAGTTGATTCTAGTCGTAGGTTATCCGTGGATATTGTAAATAAATCGGGTACATGTGATCATTTCATTGATGATTAAGAGAATAGTTAATATGTCATGGATTGGTATTGAAAATGCTCTTACACTGTGTTCCTGAGTTTCATTAAAGGATGGAAGAGAAAGGATCTCCCTCCTCTTCCATTCTATCCAATTCCTTCCAAATTGGAAAGATTGAAAATCACACTAAAATCCTCTTTATTATCCCTCTCATTCCCTCCCTTTCCCTTCTACAAAAAACTCTGGAACACATTTTTTCCCCACTTCCTTTCCAATCCTTTCTCTTCCATCCTTTAATGAAACTTTGAAACATAGTGTTAGGGTTATGAATTCATTTCTAAGGGAGGGCAATATGGGTTTAGGGAGGGATTCAGTGTCGTAGACCTTGATCGGGAAGACCGCCCCTCTTATCGCCTCTGAATTTCACCAAAGAAAAATGGGGGTAGTCCTCGACCCTAAAGAAGCTATTATGGTGGAGGGCATCCACCAAAATTTCCTCAATCTCCCCAAATGTCACATCAGTGTTACATCAACTTTTTATACAACTCATCAAATTCTCCAAATTATAGGGTATCCATAAAAATTTCTCAAAGCTCCCCAATGATATGTGTGTGCAAATAGATACAAAAGGCAACTGACAATGTTTTGACCGGACCCGACTCAACGTTGAGTCAGGGCGGTCCAAAACGAGGCAGTTCTAGCCATGGTTGGTGGTCTTGGCGGTGGGGGTCTTTGGTTCGGTTCGAGTAGGCGGTCTAGGTCATTCGGGGGTGACGGTCGAGCTTGGTCGCAAGCCACAGTCTGGATCAGGCGATCAAGTCAATGGTGCTGGCTTTGACACGTGGCTGGCGTGGAGGCTAGGGTTGATATATTTCAATTTCTTTATGATTGTTGTGTCAATCAAATTCATTAGAAATAAGGATAAATTTCATTGCTTGTAATTGCTACATATCCCGATTCCTTTTAGAATGTTTGAATTCCAAATCTATTTCTTCAAATTCCAATTCATTTAACAAATTCTAGTTCCATAAAAAAAATGGTGAACCGAAAGCACCCTTACTAATTACTATTGGATGTGCAGGCTAGTATAGTGCACGGTTGTATACTTTTTTGTTTGAGTTGCTTGAGTCATATTATGTTGATTTGCATATGCACAAGTGGTTGTTTGTTTGTTGCATTGATATAATAAATTTTTTTCCTTCTAAATAAACAATAGTTTTTTTATCCCGCCTTGGCCCCCTTTAGCCTTTACATGTTTGTTATGACATTTTTAATATAACCTTTATTTATATAAGGCGGTGAAAAAAAAAAAATCCATGGGTCCATGCGTTCCTTAATTGAAAATGCATCATGTCCAATAGCCACCCTTTACCTAATTGATCCCACTTTTGTGCATGTTGTTGGCTGGCTATCTTTATATTATTATCAACATCATTATATACACACACATTAGGGTGCATTCAATAACAAAAGGTATTATATCCTTGAGTTCTATAGTGAGGATAAATGGATAAATGCTATAAGTTTAACATATTTTCAGTTGACATTTCTAATGTTTGTGTGTTGTATAGAAACATCCATCAAATAAAGTACATGCTATGATTCCTACTTATCATTCCGATATTAAAGTTTCTAAATATTTTGATTTTTTTGTTGTAATAATAAAAAATAAAAAATATATAAGTATTTGATTTTGAAAGGGGTGTAAAAACAAATATCATGCTGGTGTTTCCATGTGCAAAAAGGTTTCGTATTATAAAATGCCCTTGTGCCACATTGGAAAAGGAGTTAAAACAATGGTTTCCAACTCGTCACACTTATCATTTCGTGACTACGCTTTTCAACCAAGCATATAAATACATAATTAAGTTTTACAAAACGACATAAAATACTATACTATAATACATTAATACACTAGCCGATTACCCCGGGAAGGTCCCGGGGTTGAAAATTTTAATATGATTTAATAAAAAATGATAAAAAGAAAAAAAGAAAACTCAAATCACGAAAAAAGTAAATAACTTAAACATAATCAATCTTAGTTAAAAAACATTTATTTAAAAAGTTAAAAAAATAAAAAGCATAAACCATATTAAACATAATAAAGTATTAAAAGGATAACCTTCAACATATAATCATCTTCACGTAAATTAAAATATGTTACAATTTGATTAATGAATAACCTGAACACTTTGTGTTTTTTTCTGTATGAATATAACCCCACAAAAAATAGTCTTTTTTTTTTCGTTTTTATATAGCACTATGGTACTCGTTGGAAAGATAATAAAACGCTCGTTAATTTGGTGTAATTTTTTTATTTAAAAAATCTCGAATATAAAAGATATTTATGTTTAAAAATTATGGGAGGAAGATAAGAGAGAAAAATTTTAATTTGTTTTTAAATTCTTTTTTCCTAAAATAACTCAATTTAATTTTAGTAATTGAGAATTAAGAGATAGAGAGATAAATTTAGAAAAATACTCAAAAACACCAAAAACACTCAATTATTAAGCCACGTGGCACTCTCAATGGGCATATATGCTTTCTTTTATATATATATATAGATTCAAGTACGACGAAAATAATTTTTAAAAAAAAGTTTTTTTTGTGTTACAAATGTTACATGTCTGTACTCTGTAAAGTGTGTAACATACGTTACACAAAAAAAACTTATTTATTTTTTAAAAAAAAATTCACTCGGCGCTTTTTTCTCAAAAATCTTAAAAACATGTATATTACTATTACATACCCTAATTTTTTCAGATAACAAAAAGCTCGAGAAGTCAGGGTTTTCTCAATTTGAATGGGTTTTCAGTATACACTTAGCCTACATACAAGTACGACAAAAATAATTTTATACGATTCAAATCATTTTCTCTTTAATATATATAATCATAATCGTTTACTCTTTAATATATAATAATGATAATTATGATGAGAATAATGTATGAGATATATGGGAAACATCGGACTTTGGCATGCAAATGGAGATCGCCACATGCTCCTCTTTTTACCTTTAGTATATCTTTCTTTGAATTAAAAATAACTTTACTCATTCTTAACTAAAATTAAAAATTTATAGTTGTTGAGTAAACAAATTACGCTACTTTTTTTTATTAAATACCTCACTCTATAATCTAATATGTATTCTTCTAAACTCACATCAGAAATAGAATCTATTTACAATCGATAGCAAGTAGTCACATAAAATTAGGATATATCCTACTACCAAGAAAATTATAGGATTGAGATTGGCAAAGAATGGAGACATGATGATATGCATGGGATCGAAATGTAACGGATGTTGTTGCTTGAAAACTGAAGAGTTGGTTATATGTTTTTTTTTTTCAGACATAGATCAATGGTAAACCTCTTGGCTAGAAGGCACCTGCCCAGGATCGAACCCCTCCCCACACGCCTGTCCCTTTCAAACCTAATGCGTATCTTTATTTCAATGGACGGCGGGACTCGAACTTGGGAACCTTTCGAGCAGGAACTACGCAAGCGTGTAAACCCTCCCACCTCCGACCAGTTGGACTGAACATTATTGGCAAGAGTTGGTTATACGTGTTAATCGTATGAGAGTTTTTTTGTTCTCTTATGTCAAATGCGTGAACGAGAAATAATGATAAGTGTTCTGGTTATACTTTCAGACAAATGCAACAAGATAATTCATTAGACATTGAAACAATATTGTCCCCATACCTATGGACAGCTATGGATGCATCCGTTAGGATAATTCTTTGCTTTTAAGTTAAAGCATTGAACTAAATATAAGAGTTGGTTGTTTTATAATGAATATTAGTTTATTTTTTTTCTAAACAAGTATGATAATCAATTAATCATCAATCAGATCGAATAGCTTTTTATCTGAATTTCTCTCAACAATTATGCACCGTTCTTAGAAGCGTTGTGTTTGTAGTCGTTTTGTCTACGTATTTAGTTTGCATAACGTGTCATTAATAAAATTTGATAATTATCGTTTATACAAATATTAGTGTTATACTATCACAACACTCAATTAACACATAGTATTTCAAACGTAATATATTTATTCTAGGGAAAATTGCAATTTTGGCCTTTGACTCGAGTTTTTTTGCGAAAATAGCCCCTCAGGCGTCTTTGGAAAGACGGTTCCCAGTTCCCGAGGCGTCTCAGACGTCTTCCGAGACGTCTCCCACTACAACTAATAATTTACCGCCACGTCATCACCCACCCACTCTCTCTCCTTCTCCCCTTCTCTCCTCATTTATTACCTCAGTCTCTTTCTCCTCTCCTCCCCTCTCTCTACCTTTCTCTGTCCTCTCTCTCTACCTTCCATGAAAGTGACGACATTTATAAATCTTCTTATGATGGATCCAAGTTTGTACACTTCCATGAAAGCCAGAAACTACATTGAGATCTGTATAAATCTGGCTCGACATTTATAAATCGACTACAGTTTCTTTGTAGTGCAATGGTCTTTTCGTAGTTTGTCCGTCCCCTTTTTCCCCTAAACATATAATATGCAATATAATTACCAAAAAAGTTTGTAACATGTTATATATATGCGCACAGAGAGACGCACACCTGTACAGAGTGCTCGGAAAAGACCATTGCATTAGTACTAACATGAGTGAATGTGTTTGAGTTTGGATCTTAGAATGATAATGTAGGTTAGTTTTTCGGATATGGGGCTACTAATCGGGGATCTGTATTTGGAATTTCAGAGATGGAGAAAGGGAGGAGGAGAGAGAAAGGGAGGGAGAGAGAGAGAGAGAGGAGAAAGGTAGAGAGAGTGTGGGAGATGAGGTGGCGGTAAATTATTGGTTGGAGTGGGAGACGTCTCTGGAGACGTCTGAGACGCCTCGGGGACTTGGAACCGTCTTTCCAAAGACGTCTCGGAACCGTCTCCAACAAATCCGGAGCCCTCTTTGGAGTCGGTTCAGAGGTTGTCGGACACGTGTCAAAAGGTAATTGGTCCGTGGGAGATTTCGTATTAAAGACGGTTGGGAAGCCTCGGGAGGTGCGAGCCGTCTCTCCCGAGACGCCTGAGGGGGCTATTTTCGCAAAAAACTCGGGTCAAAGGCCAAAATTGCAATTTTCCCTTTATTCTATCCAAAGTGAAGAAACATTGAATTAACAAGTTGTATACACGAGTACAGTAAAGAGATAATTTTATTGACAGTGGCTAGACGATTACAAATACTCAAATACAAATGTTACAATGTTTCGACTATAATCTCACTTTCTCAACTATCACAGAATTCTCTAGGTATTTGTGTGTGAAAAACAGAATGAATCTTTCTCCTCCGGGGAGAATGGTATTTATAGGCTTGTAAGCCGTCCTGTGATTGGTTTATTTGAGAATGACAGCTCGTGGGTCCCACACGTTTGTCAACCGTTGGAACCCGGGCTATGTCTCCTGTGATAGGTCCACGTGTCTTGCAATCGTCCTTTCTGTCCTTTCTCCGTACCTCGTACCTGCAAATGATCGTGAAGCTGGGAATAATGGCCTCTGATTGGTTGCACGTCCTTTTCTTTATCGGATCACAGCTGGCATGTACTAGGAAACGTGCGCATGCTTCTTGAAACTTTGGTCAGTGCTTCTGCTGATGTGTGTGGATATGTGAGGCCGTGCGCACGCGCGGGTACATTTCTCTTCACAAAAGTAACCTAAGATCTAATATTAAATTTTGTACATGAATTTCGAAAGGTTACAGTGTAATCTATACATCTAGCAATTATCTTGCGCTAGCAGAAACCCACACATTGCAACAAGGACGCACAGTGTTTGGCGGTTGCATTTGGTCAATCGCCTCAATTGTGTTGTACATTATACAAACATGCTAATAACATGTAATATATAATCGGAGAACATACAATGAGTAGCAAATAGATGCACACATTGTAGAAAAGTAAAACATTAAGTTTGTAATAAATAGCATGTGATATTAAAGTAACAAAAATTATGAAAGAGTAGATAACACCATAGCGATTTCTAAAATTAAAGAACATAAGTAAAGAATAAAGATTAAACGTAAACAACTACAATTGAATGAGGTTTGGGGAGGTAAGCCTCTCAATGTAAACTAATCGTCTAATCACGTTGAGGATACATACATTTATACCCATGGGGAAGTTTAAGAAAGGCCCGGTGGTACCCTGGCCTCACCGTTTTTGGCTCAGTAGTGTAAATTTCTCTGATTTTGTCCAAAAACTTTGTGTATATTAAGTTTGATCCCACTGATTTGATTTGCTATTATGTAAATTTGGGTCTCGTGACTTTTGGTCCCCACCATCTTAAAGTTCAAGCTTCGCCATTAATTGTACCCTCTGAACAAAGATCGTAGCATGGTACTTATCATTTATAGTCGAGTTATTTTTTATTCAATCATTTTGTGTTTCAGACTCGTATGTAGTTGAGTTATTTTCTCTGTTTCTTGTGTTTAAAATGATAATCTAAATATTATAACCTATGTTTGTAAATGTTGGTCACAAAATTCCTAGAAATAACTATGCTACTTTTGCTTGTAGCAATTTTTGAGGACTTATTCTAATATTAATAGTATTAATACTTTTGTTCATTATGTTGTTGTAAGTTGTGCTTGAAAAGTATTTTATGCTTAAGAGTGTTGTAAGTAATGCTTATTTTATTGTACGTAGGTTTCCATATGCTCTCTGATCTCAACTAGGTTTTCCTTTTTTTTTTACTTCCCAGCCATTGATGGCCACCGTCTTCGGCCTCTGTTTTCTCCAACAACATCTAGCCATCGTTGGGTGTAACTCTTGCAGACGGGAAGCTGCCCCCGTCGTCGGAACCAGCCACCATCATACAAACTACAGGTTCAAATGAAGGTACGTGTCTCACATCTCCAGGTTAACAATACTGATGTTAGTTTATTACTCTCTTAGCAATATCTGACTAGCGGTGGCTAGAGTTCCACGGTGTTGTGTTTCTGTCAAGCGGTGGCTAGGGTTCCGTTGTGTCCTGGTGGTGATGATGATGGTACATCGGTGGAAATAATGTTGAAGATTGGCCGGTAGATTTGAAGGAGATAACTCATTCAGTTCTAATTCAAGTTGCCCTTGCATTGCCCTTTGCACCGTCTTAATTGTTAAATAATGTTTAATTTTACATTATACATTTTGAATTTCTTATGCTTAGATAATTGTTGTTTGCTAATATGATAATGATGATGTTAGTTTTCTAAGAGTATACCTAGTGGAAGGGGAAAAGAGGGGCATGAAGCGTCATACGGCAGTTTGTGGGGCCCATGTGTGAAGGGTGAAAATTGTAGAAGGGGGGGGGGGGGGAGGAGGTGCCACGTGGAATTTTTTATTTTTTATTTTTGTATAAAGTGTAATTGGAAAATAAATCTATTTAATAAATAAAAAAATATTTAAATATTTACTGAAAACATTAATTAAATATTTAAAAAAATTTATTCAAATATTTAATAAAAAATTATTATTCAAACGGCTACCTTTCTAAGCCTATAAATAAAAGACAGAACACTCATAGTCAATCACAATTTGATCTCAGAATTCAATCTACATACACAAAGATATGGGTGGTGGTTATCATAACGATTCAGTCGGTCCTTCAAACCTCAGGCAATACTCTCGCCGATGACGACAATCACAACCACTGTCCTCTCGTCCTCCCCAACCTCAACCACTGTCATCTCCTCCTCCTACAGTATACACTCCTCCTCATACATTGTACACTCCTCCTCCTCAACCTCAACCACTGTCATCTCGTCGATTAACCCCCATACCTCCTCTACCAGGTTACACTCCCTTAACTCCAGAAACTTATCTCGCAGATGAGGAATACATCTGGGCTGTTGACTATACTATGGCTGTCATGGGATTGGGGCAACTACAGTTAGTGGAGACCCAACCCAACCTCAAACCCTCCAGCTCTAGAACCAAATGAAGAAGGTTATGAAACAGATATTGCTGGGGAATATATGAGTATGGATGATGAACCATACTATTTGCCAAGTCCTGACTATGGCTGCATCCACTCGGATGCTAGGTCAGACGGTCGTGATATCGATCGTTCTGTGTCATCGCCGGTGTATACACTGGAGGATTGGGATAACTATTCTCCGTAGAAGAAATTTAGGTTTAATTATCTAATGTTTTAATAAGTAATTTAGGATTATGTAATATTTTTATGTAATTTTTTAAATAGGTTTATTTATGTATTTTTTTTATTTATCCAATGCTTTAAATTATTCAAAATTTGAATTTTTTTAAACCGCAACGGTTAGTTTTAATAATTTTTTTAAAGCTCATTATTTTCACATGGTCCCACCCAATTTCATCCTCCAATAAAAAGCCCTCCAAGCGTCCCTCCCCAAACCCCCCACATCCAGCTTCCCCTCCCCGCCCAAGGGGCTCCCCCCCCATGCTTGGGGCGGTGTTCCTAGGCTTGAAGCCGTTCAACCCCGGTCCCCCCCCCACTCCGCATGTGGTAATTTGTGATGAATTTTGAAATTACAATAGCATTCTACAATTATGTTTCATTTGGATGTTCATATGTTATAGAGGGATCAAGCTCCTAGGTCACACTATGAAACTAGTAGAAATGCCCGCGCGTTGCTGCGGGTACGTATGTTTTGTCACTACATAGTTGTTTGTTTTTTTAAATAATTACATTGATATGCAATGTGATGCATACATTTGTTGTTGTCTGTGTTATATTGCATGTGGTATGACTTGCTGAGTTCCATACATAATTTTATGGAAACATCAACATGTGGTGCAAGACTCTTGAGTAGTAAGGTACAAAAACTGTTGTCCAATAATCGAAACTAAAACGATGCATTTCGTTTATCTCTTTAAATGTTCTTGAATCCACCCCACTCATCTTACTCTTCCACGGGAGGATCCAACCAGCGTCCGTTGTCTTTAATTAGTTGAATGAATGCATCTGTTGCATTCTCCATTGCAATTCCTCGTTGTACCACCGTCTGTACACGCATCATTAAAAAATGAGTAAAATGACATATCAGGTAACGGGTCAAAATGAATTCAAGTGAAGATGGGTTGGGTCAAGTGGCACTTCTTTGGCCAGTTTTTAAACCTTTTTTAACAACTAATGTATTAAATATGATTATAAGAGTCGTATACCTTTCCAACATAAAGATCAATCTTTCCAGGAGCACCACCGACATATCCAAAATCTGCATCGGCCATCTCCCCTAGTCCATTTACTATGAAACCCATGATTGCTATATGCCAAAGGACAAAAATAAGTGACATTTATTTACTAAAGTGATGGCAGATGTTATTAAATTAGTGTATAGGAAGGAATTCAGTGATTACCGAAGCACCAGGCAAATGTTCAACACATTGGAACCACACTGGACCCTAAGTGGAGTGCAATATCAACACATTAACTAATCAAAGGATGTTCAACTATGTTTTATATCCAACAGATGATAAGGATAATCATAGCTTAAAACGGAACAGGTCAATAGCTTTCATAAGTCATAAGTATATGACTAATGCCTAAAATCTTTTAAATCATGCTATTCAATAATTAGATTATTATGAAATCAATACTATCTATTTAGCCAAATCTGGAACATCAATAATTTATTAAATTTAGAAAAAAAGGTTTTTAGGATCAACCCCATTTGACCCATACCAAATAATAATCATTTTGACCTGTCATCATGCCACCTATGAAATTTCATTGATTGATTCAAGCTTCAAATGAAATTTATTTGGTTTACCTTGGTCGCTAGTGGTGGCAGAACATGGTGGGTTGCCGAAATAAATAAAAAACCCGCAACGCTAGTTACAAGGCCTGCATATCTAAAAATGGTGTTTTACCTTATGCCTTTGCCTCCATTTTCACAGCATCTTGCCAAAAACCGAACTTGTTCGCCAAAACTTCTTCTTTCTAAAAACACAAACTCATACTCGATCTCAAAATCTACTAATAACACAAACTCACACTCGATCATACTAATTAACATTAACTGAAGTTAAACAACAAAACTGAAATCAAATTAGATAAAAAGTAACCGACAGTTCCAAGATGATAACGACAGGGCTTCTTAACTCCTCTGGTGAGCTGATTTCCTGGCAGCCTTGGTAGCGAGTTGCACAGAATAAAAAATCAACCGTCACAGCACACTGCAAACAACAATCAGCTTAAAACAACCATCAACCGTACTCTAAAATTCAAAAACGAACTCAGCGGTCAGCATACAAGTGTAGAACAACACACTCAAATGCATAATCCACAATAAACTTTACACATTAAGCTTACGCATTCTGTACCAATCCTTCACATAAACCCTAAACAACAACTGAATTCCAAAAAACCAACAACCAATGTAAATGTATTTATCATCGATTGGTTTACAAACACAATAACATCGTCTACAAGCACATAAAGTTACATAAATTAATAAAAAAAACATGAATTGATAATGCAAAATTCACATACCTGGTCTAAAGCCACAGTGTCTAATTGGGTCTCCCGAACGAGCATTGGCATCTATAAACAGACGGGATTTGAAACGGATCTGACATTCAATTGGTGATTCCAAGGCTCGTAATTGCTCACAATTATATATACTATTGAATACCGTTTCAGTTTGCTGATAATTATAGATGAAAGGTCATGCGATTAATTCACTTGATTTCTCTGGCCATTGAAGGATGGTGGGGTAAAAGGGAAGATTGGGTTTTATGATATAGGTTACATCTCTTTAACAGCATTCAATTGTGTTTTATTAGGATTTATGAAAGTGGGTTACTTCTTGAGAGGGATAGAAAGTGTGTATTAGAAAATTGTTAAAAGCACATGGTACAAGCATCTTAATGCATCACATGGTACAAGCATCTTAATGCATTGACAAGGGCATAAAAGGAAGAAAAGTGGTTAAGTTTAGAGAATTACACTTGTGACTTTTAAGTTGACACCTTAACTTTGACATTTTGGACCTTTTTACCCATTGCTCACTCTTTATAATGTAATATAGATTATGGGAAAGGGTGATTGATACAAGGATTAGAAGAGAAACTCAGGTAACTGTAAACCAATTCGGTTTCATGCCAGGGCGCTCAACAACGGAAGCTATACATATTCTAAGGAGATTGATGGATAAGTACAGAGAGAAGAAGAGAGATCTGCATATGGTGTTCATTGACCTCGAAAAGGCGTACGACAGTGTGCCTCGTAGACTGATTTGGGATAGTTTGGAGAGTCGAGGGCTTCCTAGGAAGTATATAGACTTAATTAGGGATATGTATGACAGGACAGAAACATGTGTTCGGTCGCCTGTTGGGGATACCATCTCCTTTCCTGTTGAGATAGGACTTCACCAAGGGTCTGCCTTGAGTCCGTTTCTTTTTACGGTTGTTTTGGATGAGTTGTCCAAGTCGATTCAGGAGACAGTTCCGTGGTGTATGCTCTTTGCGGACGATATTGTGCTAGTTGCAGAGACTAAACAATGCCTTAATTCAAGGTTAGAGGACTGGCGAGAAGCGTTAGAGAGCAAAGGGCTTAGAATTAGCCGTTCCAAGACTGAGTATTTATGCTGTGATTTCAGTGGTGTAGGCGGAGATGATACCCAAATTACCATTGAGGGTCAAGTGGTTCCACAAGTGACTAAGTTCAAGTATTTGGGATCTTATGTACAACATGATGGTGAGATTGATAATGACGTAGCCCACCGCATTCAAAGTGGATGGGGTAAGTGGAGAGCGGCCAGTGGAGTACTGTGTGACAGGAGTTTCCCAGTTAAACTAAAGGGGAAATTTTATAGGGTGGCAGTTAGACCCGCTATGTTGTATGGGTCAGAATGTTGGGCCATCAAGAAGGCACAAGTGCGAAAAATGGAAGTGGCTGAGATGAGAATGTTGAGGTGGATGTGTGGGCACACAATGGCAGATCGGATAAGAAATGAGGTCTTCAGGGAAAGATTAGGAGTGACTAGTATATCAAATAAGATCCAGGAAGGTAGATTGAGATGGTATGGGCATGTGAAGCGGAGGAGGTCATCAGCGCCAGTAAGGGCAGTTGAAACCCTATCCGTCGAGGGGAGGAGAGGTAGAGGGAGACCTAAATTGACTTGGGATGAGCGGATTAGGCATGATTTAGTAGAGTTGCACCTCTCTGAGGACATGGTTCAGGATAGGGCTTCATGGAGGTGTAGGATTAAGTTCAAGGACCACTAGGGAGGGTACATTATAGCTATAGGTGTGTCTGGGGGACTTAGACTTGCTTTCACTCTAGAGGGACTCTATAGGTAACTGACTGCTTTCGGGTTTTTGCGCGTATAGAGAACTCTTCCTATTCTCCTTTATTTATTTATTTTATTTATTTATTTATTTTTATCTATTTATTATTATTATTTTTATTTATTTATTATTATTATTTTTTTACTATTATTTATGTATTATTTATTTTTAACTTTTTATTTGTTATTTATGTATTTATTTATTTATTCATTTTTTTTAGAGCTGGGGGTCTCTCTGAAAGCAGCCTCTCTATTCTCAGGATAGAGGTAAGGTTTGCCTACATCCCACCCTCCCCAGACCCTACTTGTAGCTTGCTATTTGTGGGATTTACTGGGTATGGTTGTTGTTGTTGTTTGTTGGATGTTCATATGTTGGGTTTTTTTGAGTTTGTTTGAGTTTTTTATGTTTTAGAAACAAGGAATTTAGTAATTGAAGTGATTATTGTGGCTTTCTTTGTATTGTTAGTTTTACATATATGAATCAGTTCACTTGTAGTTATTTGAAGACATGATTTTCAATCAAAATTCTTTAGTTTTGATTATAAGTGTGTTAAGTTTAAATAAGTCACTAACAGTAATATCTCATTGGAAGACATCTATTAGTTTTAGTTAGGGAAATTGGATTTTAACATCCTGAACTATTGATAATTGCTGTTGACGCACTGAATTACAAAATTGACCAACACCGCACCGTACTTTTAACATATTGGTAGTATCACCCTCAGACTAACCATGGTTAATTTTTGCTAACGTGGCATGGTGACGTGTCCATTTTTGCTGACGTGGCAGGTGATGTGTCCATGCCATGTCAGCTTATTCCCCATGCCACGTCAGCAAAAATGGACACGTCACCATGGCACGTCAGCAAAAAATAACCATGGTTAGTCTGAGGGTGATACAGGCCAATAAGTTGAAAGTACAAAATTATCAATAGTTTAGGGTGTTAAAATCCAATTTCCCTTTTATTTATCAACCCAGTGAGTGTTGCATATGCCCCAAGTTTTTTATTAGCTTAAAATGTGTTTTGCATATATGTTACTGCCATGGTTAAAACTTAAAAGCTAATAACCAAAAGTGCATGTCTTTAACCATAGAACTTTAGCAGGAAACTAACTGTGGGTTTGAATTTGAATTGATGTTTGAAGAACAAAGTAATAACTATCTTTTTTATATGATTCAATGTGTTATAGAAGACATATTATTTTTGTTATGTTAGATTTACAAATTCTTCTTTTACACATGGGTTTTGATATATAACCCTATGGAGTTATGGGTTGGATGGTTTTTTTGCTACGCAATTTGTTTCGGATGCAAAGCGCGGGCACAAATACTAGTTTGTACATAACTTTCAAAATTGAATGCTAAAGTAAAGTACAGTAAGTTTTACATATCAAATATTTTAGCGTTTATGTGACCTAAGACGAACACATGTTATTGTTTTAGTGAACAACTTATTTCTTGCAACAGTTGTTCGGTGAAATAATTGATATTTGATGCTAACTATTTTTATTTATATATTTCTTTTTTTTTCGGGGGGGGGGGGGGGGGGTTGTTTCTGAAATAGCTAGCAAGTAGCTATACCACAATGTACAGAAACACAAAGAACTTAGACCTTGCGAAAATACACAACATGATTACACCAAAGAGTCCAATCCAAACTGCATGATTTCATCCGGACGTTTTTTGTAATTGATTTTTTTGTTTCTTACGGTTCTTCAAGGATTTGACCGGGTGGTTGCCGTAATTGTTGAATAATTTTTTGTTCCTAGACTTCCATTGGCACCAAAGAGAGAGCCAACAATTGTCACTCCTACAATGTTGCACACTATGTACTATCCTTCACACTTGAATACATACCTCTAGTAACTATGTTTTGAACGTCGATTTACAACGTAAAATCAAATCCCTATGAAACAACGAGAAACCAAACTTTGGAAATGTATCAAACAATCATCCAACCTATTTATTGGTTTGAAGGTTTGACTTTTAGTGTCATAAACTACTCCCGTACCTCTCATAACTAGATGCTCTTGTGTGCGAGTGTGAGTCCGTTTAGAACAACCCGGGTCCGAAGAACGACAGTTGTATTTTAATATTTTATCTATTTAACCTTTGATTAGAAAGATAGTATTTAGCTTTACGTACAGTCTAATCAGAAGTAGCCATCTACATACAACATAGCAAAGTCAACTCTATGAAGCCGTGAATGGTGGTTAACACCACAAATACTGTGGGCCTGCGCACATAATATAAATGCACTTTTAAGGGTGGTGGCAGACCGCCAATTCTTGTGACTGAGGACTGTGTACAAACACACCACCGTCACTTTTTTTTTTTTAAGTTTTAACATTATTAATATTAATAAAAATAACACGTGTCAAAATTAATTGGCTAAATTTCACATGTTTAAACTGGGTGTCAGTCATACGTGTTCAAATTTGATTGGTTACATTTCAATTGTCATAAACATATGTATGCCTCAACGCGCCGCCTCTCACATACTTTTTGGGCTAAATGTCTTTTAGTCCGGCCCAATATTCTTGGCCCAGTAATGTTGTTGAATGTTGATAGTCGAGTCATGTGCTTTTAATAAAATCTTGACAAACATATCAGTTTTTTAAACGAAATACAAATTTGGTGGTTAAAGTATTAGAGATTAAAATAATAAAAAAATTAAGGTTAGGGTTTGCCATTCAGAAAGGGGTGGTGGCGTAACTTGTTGCCCGCCTACCCGCTATCTTGATATAATTTTTCACGGTTATGTGTTAATAAAAAAGTTGTTAGGTTTAACTAATCAAATTATGTGGTTTTAGTTTTGTCTTTCTTTCACAAATATTAGAGATTTAGGACTTGGGTATACTAACGCTCTCATGCGTTGAAGATGTCATGTGGTGTTAAAGACGTTAAATACCACTCTTCCTACGCGTTAATAGCGTTAAAAAAGCCATTCATTTGTTAACTCGTTAACGAGCGTAAAAGAATCTTATGTGGGTCCTCTACACAGACACACAATCAATCTACTATTGATTTTTTAGGAGCATTAATGGAGGGGGGTCATTTTTTTGAGGGGTGTGAAGGACCTTTATGGGTGATGTGAGTGTTGAAGACACCTACATAAAATGAAGGGGCTTGAGAGGATACCAAATAGCCTTAGATGAGATGTTGTCATAATTACTAAATCGAAAAACTAATTAACAAGCATTGTGAGGCCTAAAATATCTTCCAACAAGTGTATATAAAACACAAATTTTAGTTTCTTAAAATATGATAGAATACCTTTACATTAGATCGTTATTGAATGCACTCTCTATTTTCTTTAATAAAAGCAAGTATGTCAACAACTTCCGGAAGTAATTTAAGCAAACTTATGAGTTATGATTGTTCTATGATGAGAAGCTCATCGTGTATCTCTGACTCATATCATCATTTTCTTCCATAGCATTAGCAATATTTGAACTTGGACCAGTATCATTATTTTCTTGTATATCATTAGCAATATTGACAAATATCATTATGCTCTTGAAAATTTCTTTTAAAAAAGATTGCTAATAAGAATTTGTTTAGATTTAGATTTAGGTTGTGGTTTCATCTTCTAAGTACCATAACTTTTGAAGAAACAAGAGGTAAAACATAATCAATTTCACAATTGCATATAAACCCTAAAAATCTAAAATCAATTGCACATAAACTCTAAAAGAAGGTAAACCATAATCAATTGTACATAAACAATTCAAATTTAGAACTAGAATTCTAGAAGAATACCCGGTTGCACAGTTAATTGGTGCCTTGGTTGAGTGGTGGGCTGGTGGATGATGGCTGGAGAGCAAGGGTGGCTGCAACCTGTGGGAGTGCAGCGGTTGGCTGGCTAGCGACGACGAAGGAGGGAGTCCAAAATTTTTTTTTGGTGGGGGCTATGGTCTGTAGAGGGGATTGACACTTGAGTACTTGTTCTATTTTTTTCCCGTTTAATTGTTCAAACTTCAAGCACGGACTTAGGAATTAGGAGTGGGCTTTTAAGTGGTGATTGGTATTGGGCTTTTAAGTTAGTAAGTGGACTTTTAAGTGGTGATATGGTGTTGGGCTAAAATATTTTGAGGGTTAATATATTAGACTTTTTTGGGGGTAAGGTAATCTTTATTTCTTTTTTCACTTTGCCCAGAAAAGTTGAAGGGTAGCGGATGCTACCCCTCTCATTAAATTATATCCACCCCGTATCCTCCTTGATGTATTAAGAGTTACTTTGTGTAGTCTGGGCGGCACTTTGTCGAGCTTGCGATGCTTCTGTTGTGGTGCTTTTAGAAGAGTTTGGTGTTTGTGTTTTGTTGTCTTTTTTTCTTTTGGTTTTGTTGTTTATTTCCTTTTGTTTTTGTGATGTATAACTTCTTGCTGGTTTCTTGAAAGTTCCTCTTTACCATTTAATTAAAACAAAAGCAAACATAAGTATTTGTGGAAAGAAGCAGCCCACACAAGTAATGTAAAATACTTTATAAATGCATTCAAGTGTCTTATGTTATTTTTTTGAACGGTGACTGTGATATCAGTGACCCACTGTCATATTAGTGACCCAATGTCACACTGTCTAATCGGCAGCCCCAGCCAAGGTCTGCCTAGACTACAGTGTCTTAACCGGCCCACGCTGGTGTATCAGATTTGGTTACGGTGTTCTCCAGAGAATCGTACAGCCTCTACACGAGTTTCCTCGCTGGAGTAACAGTCGGGTGAAAACCAAGGTGCGGCTTTGGATCGAACGCTCCTCGATGCGTTTGTCACCATCATTGCCCCAATGTCGTAGAATATAATGAGGAGAGTGAGAATTGAACCTAGGTCACAAGAAGTAGTAAGTCTTATGCTATTTATTGGGCCCTATCCAATTTTATTTCGTTTGGCTAATTATATATACAAGGTTATCAAATTAAATTTAAAGTTACAACTAACTAAACAAATGAACTCGTTACCTACAGTTTACTAACAAATACTGTTTTATTACATCTCAAGTTACCTACAGTTTACTATATTTTACTCATTTAAATTCGAACGGTACATCATCTTTCTAAATTATAAAATCCTTGAAATTTTGATTATTAAAATACTAGATTTTATCCCGGGAGCGTCCCGGGTTGAAAAATATAACAATTCTAATAATACTAATACTAATACTTCTCTTGATTAAGTATACCTATGTATCTTTAGAAGAGTAAAATTCCAATGATAGCATGGCGAATGGACTGAATTTCAACATCGTAGATAAGAACCTGGTTTAAAAGAAAAAACATGATTAATGAATAACCTGAACACTTTGTGTTTTTTTCCCGTATGAACGAAACCCCACAAAAAATAGTCGTTTTTTTCTCCGTTTTTTATATAGCACTATGGTACTCGTTGGAAAGATAATAAAACGCTCGTTAATTTGGTGTAATTTTTTTCTTTAGAAAATCTCGTATATAAAAGATATTAACGTTTAAAAATTATGAGAGAAAACATAAGAGGGAAAAAATTAAATTTGTTTTTAAATTCTTTTTTTTCCTAAAATAACTCAATTTAGTTTTAGTATATTAGGTTTTATATTATTATTTGTTTTCTTTTAATTTGCCACATGGCATGACACATGTCACACTTAAGGAGGAGAATGCCTCATTGAATGCCATGTCATTAAAATTGCTTTCTTTTATTATATATATAGATTATAATCACAAACAAAATATACATTTTAATTTCCTTTAATCAGAAGCTTTAAAAAATTCATCAATCAAACCTCATTTCTTAGTTCGTACATATGCATTGAATTCCCTCAAAGGTTAAAATAGCAATTTTCGCTTTGTAACAAGTAGTAACTAACCCTTCATATAAATCACAACCATTCAATTTTTCTTTACATCATCTTCCTTACCATCAGATCCATCTGACGTCACCATATCCCAATCCAACGGACAAAAACTTAACCTCCTTTGTAAACTTAACAACCCTTTCTTTCCCGCCACTTTTTCAACTGATTCCTTAACCACCGCCGGAGACTCCTTCCCGTCGGGAAATCCACCCGAGTCTCCGATCAAACAACCGCTAGACTCCGCTCCAGACGACTGCTCACTCTTCTTCGAACTCACACGGCTTAGATTAGCGTTGACAATTCCTGACCTGTTTAAAACAAGATTATAAGTGTTAAATAACAAGTAATTTTATATTTCTTAAAAAGTCTACTATGTAATTTTATATTTTTAAAAAATAACTAAAACTGAGAGACTACGCTCCATCATTTCTTGACCTATTTAAAAATTAAAACACGATTTTACATTTTAAAAAAATAACTAAAATTTAGAGACCACGCTCCATCATTTCCTGACCTATTTAAAACACGATTATACAAGTTAAATAAAAAGTATAAATAATAAAAATTTAAAGACTATGCTCCATCATTTCTTGACGTATATAAAACAAGATTAAACCTGTTAAATAAAACTTACAATACATAATTTTATATATTTTTGAAAATAATAAAATTTTAAAGGCTACTATATTATTCATTTCTCTTTCTTGTTACACAAAACATAAACTATGTTATAAACATCAGATACAAAGTATTTAAAAGAGTCGTTTTCATATTTGACACTTATATATTAATCGTGTCGTCTCTGACCTGTTTTGCCACGACAACCGCCGCCATTCACCACGGCCATAATTAAATTTCCCACCACCAAAATCGCGAAAACACACAGCGGACATCCCATTAAACGCTGCGAAATCCGAACACTCATAAACCGTAGCCGCAATATTAAGCACACCATGAATCCTCCCCGACGGTCTCCTAATATGAAGCGCAGAAAACGCCGGTGTCCCAACAACCGCACCCGATTTAGGACTAACAAGAGAACTGCTACTTAACAAATAACGCACGTTACCAATAAGATAATCTTTAAGAAAGCCACATGCGTAGATTTGGAACTGGACGGCTGACGTGTCGCCGTAGATGAACTGGGGTGAGACACGGAAGATGAACTTTTCGTTCCATGTTGGGTTGTCTGACCCGACCCGGTCGAGGTGGGAGCGGAGTTTGGAAGATGGGTCGACCCATGCGATGGTGTAGGTGTGCATGGTTTTCATGGGTTTAGGGATTTTGAGGGATTGGGCTGAGATCAAGTTAATCTCTAGGATTCTTGTTGTGGTTTGTTCGGTTGTTGGGTTGGTGTCTGGTTGTTCCATGGTGGGTTGATGGGTTGGGTTGGGTTCTTGATTGATCGTTGAGGTTGATCAAGAATTTGAAAGTGGAGAGCGAGGGAGAGAGGTGGGTTATGGTTTAACGTTCGCTCTCAATGTTGGTTTGGGTTAGGATTGGGCTTTTATAGCCGTTAATAGAAATTACTTGAATGTTCTTTTGGGTTTCGAATAGGGTAGTTGTAATGGGCTTAACCAGCCAAAATATAAATAAGTTTATGAGTTAACCATAAAACCCATATGGTAGGTTTAGTTAGAGGTGCAATAACCTGGTTTTTTTTTTCGGTTATTCATTTTAACTGGTTCAATTAATAGCCAGGGTTTTCAGTTAAAACCTGGTTAAAAAACCGGCCAGACCTCTAAAGCATATATCCGGTTGATAACATATGGTTATTAAATAACCGAACCGGTTGTTTTGATACGTGTAACAATCCTGGTTAAAAACCAGTTCGGTTTTTCTAACGAGTTTTTTTGTGCACCTCTAGATTTAATGTTCGTGGACTTTAGTGTATTCTAATGTATGACTTGAGGAAAACAAAGGTCACCTTATTGTATGTTAATTGTTAGGGTTGGCATAAAAAATCAAGTTAGATGAGGAAATACGAAACATAGAAATGTTTGGGACGAGTGTGGAATTGATTACGAAATTATTGGTGATTTTTTTTTTAGATTTGGGTACACGTATATGCCTAACTGGTTGCACAATATTTAGAACATGGTTTCTTAACTGCCTCAACAACATACAAATTAACAGATTATAAAAACAACTAATGTTTTAAATCTGTAAAAAACTTGAAACTATTGAAAATTTTGACTTGTAATTGGGTAGTTGATAGTTGAAGTCGATTTTTGGGATAAGTTTGAGGTCAGGTTTCAGTCAATGGGAATCCCAACACATAATTTTCATGACGAAAGAGCATAATTGGAGATACAAGATACACAATAGCCACTGTAAAGTACTCAAACTCGACAAGCAATGAATGTTCGGGTATACACGCTTGTGTATGCGACATGTACTTAAACCATCTTCAATGCGTCTTTCACATATATGTGTGGTCGTGTGGATTGAGTTGTGGCCAACGTGTAGGAGAAGGAAGCCGAACAACGCAATAGCTATTTACCACCACAAACGAAAAATGTGAGAGTGGGGAGAAGGGAGAAAGTCCGTGGACTCGTCCATGTCCACTACCTTCTCTTCTCTTAATATAAAAAAACATAAACTATCACCCCACTTTCATTGTTGAGCTTTTTTTTTTAATTTACTAGGAAACTCTTTTATTTTCAACACTTGTTTTCTACAATATTTTATGAATTTTATTTTTTCAAGTATTTCTTTGTCTATTTTCTTTTAAGAAAATGCTTTTATACATATTGTTAACATTGAGTTGTAAAAGGGCATGGCCGTCGCTAGTGCTCTTATGGTGAAGTGACACTCTTCTTGCTTTCTTTATGGAAGGTGGGGAGTTCGAGTCCTATCGGCAGCGAAATGCTGCTGGTGAGCCGGGTTTTACCAATTCTTCACTGTCAGGTCTTCAGGCGGGTGGGGATTGTGGTTTTCCCAATTTCGGATACTACATGGGTGGGCCTTGGCCACCCAGCTGCTCCAGGGACGCTGGGGGGTCGCGGGGCCTGTTGATAGTGTGAGATTCGGAAAAATGTTAGTGGGGGGGGGGGGGGTTGTGTTATGTTGTAGACGGAAAGGTATTAGACTAGTATTTTTAGATGAGTTTCACTGTTTAACGGTTAGGCTAGTGGGTGTGGAGACTAAAACAAAGTTTAGTCTCAATGCCACTAGGATGCCACATAAGATATGTTTAGTCTCAAACATTTTGAGACTTGAGTGTGGTGTGGAGACATGTAATATATTTTTGAAAAAAAAAAATTACATGATTGGTGCCAAGCTTTAGTCCCAACGTCCATTTTCAAATAAAAAAAAAGGAAAAACCACCATTGGTGCGTCCGTTTGGTCTCAAGGGGGACGGGGCAGGAGTGGGACTAAAGCAGGGGGCGGTGTTCTAGTCTAGGACAAGTCAAAAAGTGCAGGGACGGAGGTGGGGTTAGTCTCCATACCGGGTAGCCTTATAGGCTTATAGCCCATTTGACGGTCATGCAACCCCCACCCCCCCCCCCCCCCCCCCCCCCCCTTCTCTTCATAACAGGGTTTTACGCTGTGTTCCCGAAGGAAAAAAAATAGAAGGAAAGGAAAAGAAAGGATAAGTATCATTTTCTTCCAAATCGGAAGGAAAACTAAACTAAAGGACTTTGCTTAGTTTTCCTTCTATTTCCTTTCTTTTTCTTTCTTTTAATGAAACTTGGAAACACATCATATTAGAATTCATACACCCCTGTTTAGGATTCATACACCCATTTTTTTTTCCTTTCTTTTAATAAAACTAGATAACACAATTAATTTTTTCCTTTTTTTTTTCTTTTTCTTTTTCTCTTGTTTAGTTAACTTGGAACACAACGTTAGGGTTTACAAGTCCATAACATTCCTGCATTACAGAGACAGAGACATGGGAAGGGCAAAGAAATGTCCCAAATTCGCAGTAATGAAGAAGATGGTCTCTCACAAAGCTATTAAACAGTAATCATTACCTTCCCATCTCTTAAATTTTTAATTATCAATTAAATTTTTATAAATCATCTGATTCACCTGTATTTTTTTAAAGACATAAAGAAGAGGTTTTGAACCCCAATAAAAAGGACTTAACAAAGGAGAATCTCCCCAGAAATGTGTAAGTTTGTTTTTCAAGACTTTTTTATATCAATTAATTGGTGTCTGTATAATATATGGTTATGATTTGTAGTCTTTGATTTTGTGATATGCAGACCCTATGTTTCTTCTGCTTTGTTTTTCACCTACAATACGGCCCTCGGACCGCCTTATCGAGTTTTGGTTGATACCAATTTCATCAATTTCTCCATCCAAAATAAAGTGAGCATAAAAATGTTTTCTTTGCAAATGTAGATCAATAAGATTGACTGCTTTTTATTTATGCGTTTGGAAATTGAGTTAAATGGTTTTTTTTTTTATAATGTAGTTGGATTTGGAGAAAGGAATGATGGACTGCTTATATGCAAAATGTAAGTTTTCGTTCTATCCTTTATGTTTAAACCTCACCGGGCTAATAGTTTCATCACTTTTGGTGCATCAAGGATGTTATAATGTCGGTTTTTTAATTCTTTTGATCCCTTGTTTGTCTTCTGAAGGCACTCCATGTATTACCGATTGTGTGATGGCTGAACTCGAGAAGCTTGGTCAGAAATATCGCGTTGCTTTGAGGTAAGTTAGCTCGTTACTTTCTTCATACAATCATCAAATAAACTTTAGGAGTAACATACTAATTACTTTGTTTTTGTTGGTCAAATAGAATTGCTAAGGATACTAGATTCGAAAGGCTTCCCTGTACTCACAAAGGAACTTATGCTGATGATTGCATTGTTGAAAGAGTTACTCAAGTAATACCTTTCGACCTTTGCTTACATATCTTTTTATTTCGATATTAAATCTCTTAAACGTTATTATTGAATCAATCAGCACAAGTGCTATATGGTAGCAACATGTGATAGAGATTTGAAGCGTAGGATTCGTAAGGTATATTTTACTTTAGCAAAGTCTTTAACCCGTAAGGTATATTCTCTTAAAGTTTACATATTTAGGATGAATGTTTTGTAATCAGATACCTGGTGTGCCAATCATGTATATCACCCAACACAAGTACTCTATCGAAAGATTGCCTGAAGCAACTATGGGTGGAGGTAGGCTAATCACCCTTTAAAATTCTTGCAAACATCTTTCCATGCACTTCCTTACGGATTTAAGTTCCCTTGTTTGTGTTGCAGCTCCAAGAATATGATATTTGAGGTGGTGGTGTTGAAGAACCCTGTAGAAACCGTTGACTGCTACTGATACACTATTGTTCTTTATTGTTCTTCAAGATTACGTTTCTGTTTTTTTTTAATCTTTATGAGTTGTCTTAGGACACGAAAGATGCGATACAATACATTTTACTGCACAAGCAAGTAGTTTTGACAAAATTGTCTTCAAAGATTGTTTTGTCGTTTGTATGGTCTCGCTCACATCTGATGATGAAAATATTCAAGGTAGCAAGATGGATGGGTTAGAATCTAGAAACGGGCCATTACATGGTATGAGTCGAACCTGAGTTTGTTGGGTTGGATTGACTTGGTAACAGTATGCTTTTAGAGACAAGTTTTTGGTTCATATGTGTTGAAGGCAATGCATTGACAGTTGAGCATCATCTACAGACTTAATTCAGTTTTACATAACAAAAACTTATCAATTACAGATTATATATTTTCACAAAGAATTGACCCAAAAAAAAAAAACTACAACTTCTAACAAAAAAAGTAAATATATGTTATCTAAGAAGCTTTACTGCTTCTAAAACAAGAGTTGAGTTATTGACTGTTTCATTATCAGGCAGTGGCTTCACATACTTCCCTATAGCCTTTTGGTGTGTTCGGTTTTTAATCCTTTGAATCTTATCTTTGCTTTTTTGCTTTCGTTTTTCTTTTTGTCGTCTCATTTGACTTCTTTCTTTCTCATAGATCCCTTGCCAGAAAACCTCACCAGTTGAAGGCCATAACCACCGGCGGTTAGGGTGGTCTGAGTCGGCTTCTTCAGCAAGATCTTCATCCATGGATTTTAGAGTTTTGTAGTTGAACCATTTGATCCACATTTTCCCTCTTCGCGTTTTGAAATTGTGTTGTTCTTCAAGTGTTCCGGTTGTAGGGTTTATGTACACCATTCGTCTTGCACTATGGTATGCCCATACGTTTATAAGCAGCTCAAGTACACGTGAGTAGCAATGTTTGTCCTGCAGAACCACCACAGTTAAAATAAAAACCAAAATAAATAGATTACACTAACGGGTCAAAACATCTCCATAATAACATTATTAGCAAGTTTTATGCATCAAAATACACTATCAGGGACTATTGACCCGTTTGACCAATCTGTCCTGTTTCCTTGTAACTTCTAAGTTAATTCTTTTGTTTATAAAACATAACCCAAATCGACCCATTCATAAGTACACGGGTTGAAAGGCAATGATTACCCTGGATAAACTTAGGTAGCAGAAACCACTTTGATGATGTTCGTCGTAAATTTGTGCATCCATTGCATCCACAAACATTCTGCAAAACATTGTATGACAAAACTTAAATACGATTTCAGCAAAAGGGGGAATCTTTTTAATTGTTCAATATCAGTTTTTCTGATAAAAGGTCACTAAAAAGATTGTTGGAACCTTGAAAACATGACGAACTCGAGGAAAGATTTGGTGGGCAAAGACCAGCTATGCATGACAGACCATGAACCTCCATCCACCGGCATTGGAGGGACATACGTTGAGTTGTCATTCACCCCATACATTTTCTTGAAAGCTTCAGAGAAAGCAAACCTTGCACAAATCAAACAATTTGTCAGCGTTGATCGGTATCTTAGACATTTGACATATAATCAAGCATTTAGCATAATGGGATATTCTTTAAAGATTAAACTCATAATATATTCTTGAAAAGTATATAAATTGAATTGGTAGGTATGCTAGAGTGTCATCTTTGTTGGTAAATAAAATTTGGGCACACAAGATTCTTTTGCTTGGTCAATATTGAGGTAAATTTTAGACATTTCACATATAATCAATCATTTTAGAGCCTTACTTGCAATTTCCGGCATTTATAGAATCACAAAATGTCCAAAAATCTTGTTGCATTGGGTTTCTTGGATCTTTGTCCATTCGAACCCAAAAATATAGCGCGTCACCATGCCTGTGTGCTTGAATGTCGTCTAATAAAGCCACCTCAGCAGTCTTTGACAAAGAAGCCTGTTTTTTCATTTCAAAAGCTATACTCTTTCAGATATAAAAGAAGTATACAGAAAAGTTGCAACATGTGACTTGATAGATGGTTTAGAGAATTTTTTTTGACCAAAATGCCCATCATAAAACACAACATAAAAGAAATCTTGTGAACCAAAATCAACATCGCCAACTCATCAAGTTGCTTATAATGTTGCAAGTTTTATGGAAACTAGAAATCAAAGGACTTAACATGCCTTCTTAGCTGTAGCTCTCCATGATGAAAATCCAATCCAAGAATTTTTGTGAATACGGTCAATACGGTTAGCAATCGCGAAAAAGGCACCAAAATCACCAAGGGCATCACGGTAATAAGGTATGCTTAGAAGAGGAAGACGTGAAGGTGCATCAACGTCATCAGTTCTTGATCGTCGACCTTTAGATGACTACAATATCACCACAAAACAAGCCTACGTTAATTACTAAAAAGTGCACTAAAAAAGAAACCAAAATCTTATGACAACCTTCTTTTCTAATCATAATGAATAACTTTTTAAAAAAAGGTGTAATTTCGCCATCCCACCCTGACCCATCTCATTTCGACTTATACTAGAAATCAACCCGTTTCAATCCTAACCCGTTACCCAACTCGGCCACCTTGCCATCTGTTAAACAATCTAAAAGAGAAAAATGTTTAAATCATAACATGCAGTAAAGCGACTCACCAGCCCAAGACCACGATAAAGTGAACCACTGTGCAAAAAAGGCCAAGCTCCTTGACCAAAATAAGGTTCATAGATGCATAACGGTTGGCCCGTTCTTTCAAGCTCTCCATCATCTCTCTCATGCAAATCATTCTTATTCCTGTCAGCTTTCTTTGCACTTCGATATACTTCCTCCCATGTTCCCCTAGGTTGCTCACTTCTGTCCCTCAACTACATAAAAAAACACAGTAAAGATTAGCTCTTTAGCATTTCTAATCACAATGAAAACTGCAAAATATCCTTTCTGTATCCTTTTTTGGAGATGTCTCGCTTATATTACAAACGTGTAACTACGTCAAGTTACCACCTCATTGGAAACATATCAACGGTATTTATATTTGGGTTCATAAGATCCATTTGAGTCTCTTTAGAAAGGTTTCCTAGATTTTTTTTTCTTCATAAAAGTCAAACACTTCTTAATTACCTCGCCGTCTTCTCTTCTCTTTTTAACGCGTGCTGTCTGAATGCTTTTCTCTTCTTCCCAAATACTATACAAAAACGTATCATCGGCCGAAATATCAGCAAAACTGGCTTTTAGAGTACGGTTCGACCGATTTTCAAGCTTGTTTAAGAAATGATGAATCCTCAAACTTCTATTTACATATTTAACATCTGTAATACTTTCAAAATAACGCCACTGCCACTCAGTTTTGAAATTAGGTGGAATGTCCAATACTGCCCTTGGAGATGCAACTTCTGAAGGTAGGTTAACAACATTTTCAATCAACGAAGCATACCCTTCAACAGATTCCAAAACCATCATGTTTTTTGCAGTATGTTTTCCAATCGATGCAATATTTCGAGCTAAAGGTGACAGTTTTCCTTTTGTGACCAACTGAACCGTAATTTGTGTTAAAATCTTAATATTCCTCTTAGGAAAAAGAAAGCCATTGACCTTGTCGTCAACCTGAAATATTTTATTATGTTATTACAGCAGAAATACAAGTAATATACTACTTAAAAGCATTGGCGCAGCTCTTAAGGGGCGGGGACCCCCCCCCCCCCCCCCCGAATTTTCACTCATAAATTCTGATTATATAGTATTCGTATAGAAATTTTTTGGTATATATGGTTTCGACCCCCCAAAACTAGTGATTTCCGACCCCCCGCTGACTTCCAACCCCCCAAGTTTCGGGTCAAGATTCGCCACTGCTTAAAAATGTTTCAAAGTTTAGAAGCATACGTATTTCTTTATTACTGTAAGGTCAGGAGCTATTATCGGCTTCTCAAAGCACATTGCTTTTACTAGAATCTCAGGAAAAGATTGTTCTTCAAGAAACGACCCGTATATCACAAGATCTGCAATGCTAAGAATTTTGTATGCATCATTGTCATCATTAATGGCTGCATGATTTACGGTACCATTTGGGTAGTTAAGATTTGAAGCAATTTCCTATGAAAAATAGCAAAATCAAGATAAGTATGAACCAAACGACAAACAAAACAATCATAGAAATATCCATATATGGATTGATCCGTTTCAGATGTCCCGTAAGGTTTCAAGTAGATAAAACAAAGTTCCAGATATAATATTCTACCTCAATGGCAGCACTGTAATTACCACTCAAATCTTGACTCAAGAATATGATCCTGAGCTGTTGACTCAAATTATCATCGGCATTAAACTCTGCTAATAGTGGCGATAAGGCCTGTAAAACGAGTGCATGTTCCACCCATAATCCTTTATACAGAAACTGACTTCCTGTTATAGCAATAACTAAATCATGAGCGCCAAAATTCATATTCGCACGAAGATTTTCTTCAAAAACAATCCTTGTGTTATCTAATTTGCAAGCCGTAGATGGAAATCCAGGTATAACAAAGTAGTTTCCAGCATCAAATGCAGCATAATACATCTGAATACAATAATCAAATAAACACATGAGTTCTTGTAGAACACATATATAGAAATAATAATAACAAACAAAGAATGTCACAAAAAAGTACCGGTAGGACATGGTTGGGGAAAACAACAACTGTAGCTCGATGAAATACGGTTTTCCAAGCATCAATCAGCTGCTGTTGGTCATCTGATGCATACTTCTTTAAACGGGCCGCAAGTGCTTTTTCATGGATGGTCCATATAAGTGGTAACGATTTAAATGGTTCCTGTAAAAGGCTGTTATAACTAAATTTATTAAGTTTATGTAATATGTAATTAATTATTTGTTTATGAAATCAATATGATAAAATAGGGTAAACTTACCCTGAAATCGCGTCTTTTGCTTCAAGAGAATTGACAAGTATGGCATCATAGCTGCAAAGATCATGCGAAACGGTAAATGAGCAGATCAAATAGTCACTAAACTGACATCTTAAACTCTATTTTTATAATAACTCAAAACATACTTTAGCCAGTCGATTATAATCTTTGTATCATTCTTAGCCTCCACAATATGGACCGGAACTCCGATATTTTTCCACACAGCATGCATAGGGCCGTCTTCAAGCGAGTAAACCTGCACAACATTTAACACATACATAAAGATAACCACATAACAAAATCATCAATCTTTAAATTTATGATCAATAATACAATTTACCAAATTTAAAGTAATCTAGAGCAAGAACTCATTCTCTTCACATACAAAAGTTTAAAAGAACGGAAACGAGCCTCAAGGCGTTTTCCCTTCGCTTCATGAGGCGTAAGCCTCGAGGCGAACCGAGGCGCAGTCAAAAAATAATATAAAAATTATGTATCTTAGAAAAAATAAAATAATTGATTATTGACCTAGAAAAGTCTAAAACATCATCAGACATAAAAAATTGACCCAAAAAGTCTAAACACTAAAAAACACAACAAAAACAGCCTAAACCACCTGAGGCGCACATTTTCCTAGCGCCTCAGCCATTAGAGGCGTATGTACAATCTGAACCCCATGAGGCGCGCCTCAGACTCGTTTTCTTAGCGTTTCACCTTGAGGCGCGCCTCACCCGTTTTTTTAAACCATTGATACAACTAAATAAAGAAGCTACATTACTATTGTTTTACATACATTTTCATGTTGAACATATCTTGTTAGTTCCTGCAACTGATCTTATTCTGTTCTTAGTACACTTTGTTTTTTAAGAATCAAATTACCTCAATTTCATAGCCAATTGCTTTTAAAGCAGCTGCAACACTAACCATTAACACTTGCTGTGGATCAACCAACAGATCTGCAAAAACCTAAAAAAAAAACAAAACTAATAAAAATCAAGAACTTAACTGTAGCTTAAAAAGTAAAAAAAAAATTATCAAAATTACAACTAAACACTCACAAAAGCAAGCTGAGGTTTCCTATGCCCAAACCTCACAACTTTTCTTGAACCATCAAAAGCCAAATTATTAATATCCTTATTCCCTCTTTGAAACTTGAGCAAAAGCTTAGTGGGCTCAAACTTAACCCCTTCACCAAAATCCAATCCACTAATTTCATGAAACAAATTCTTTAATTCCCCTTTAAAGCCATCATCTTTTTGTTTCAAGAAACCTTCAGCACCTTTTTCCATACTGGATAATGGCAAGAACATTTGTGACACAAACACAAAGAAAATAAACACAGCCACTGCACAAATCCATTGCAAGTAATCCAACTTCTTCACAACCATAAATCTTGCAAATCTTGATCTGGGTCTGTGACCAAATGAGCTGTTTCTTTCATTTCTTGATAAAGATTTCAATAAAGGATCTCTTTTTATTGGCAAGACTCCATTTTCAAGAGAGCCCATTTGCATTTACATTCCCTACTAACTGATCAATAAAACTTTATTAATTGAATTTTTATATATTGCATACCCAGTACAGATTTATATACAAAGATGGCTGCTTTTTTGCTTTTCTTTTGAGGTGTTTGGCTTGAATTGGATTAAACCATCACAGAAATTGAATATTGTAATCAATATTTCTTGAAAAAGGGTAAAGACAAAAAGGGCTGCTTTTTTGCTTTGTTCTTGAGATTAAATCACTTACCAAAGTGTAGTGATTACTGACATAATGAAGTAGGAGTTGCAAGAGCAATGTTTGGTTTTTTTATTTTATTTTTCTTTCTGTTTTACATTAAAGAAAATCAAGAGATGCTTGTGACTACCCCATGTCGTCAAAAGTGACCCACGTCACCCATTCCGCAAAGCATTCCATCTCCCTATGGAATAGGCACATCGCATTCATTTCCCTACTTTGTCTCCCCCATTCCTAACAACGTTAGGAATGGGGGAGACAAAGTAGGGAAATGAATGCGATGTGCCTATTCCATAGGGAGATGGAATGCTTTGCGGAATGGGTGACGTGGGTCACTTTTGACGACATGGGGTAGATAGGCTTTTTTGATATCTACTGGGTAACTCTTGGGTGTGTTACATTGTGTTAGTATATTGCTTTTACAATGTAATGTATATTTGGTGATGAGTTAATGAAATTTGCCGTTCAAAAAAAAAAAAAAAAAAGATGCTTGTGACTTATGAGTTGTTTCTTTTCAATAAAAAAATCAATAATAAAATAATAAAGATAATATTATATTATTATATAATCTATACATATAATAAACCAAAGCAATTTTAATGACATGACACTCAAAGAGGCATTCTCCTTCTTGAGTGTGCCATGTGTCATCCCATGTGGCATTGAGATATTTTAGGAAAAAAATAATTTAAAAACAAAATTAGATTTTTCTCTCTTATGTTTCCTCCCATAATTTTTAAACGTTAATATCTTTTATATACGAGATTTTTTAAAGAAAAAAATTACACCAAATTAACGAACGTTTTATTATCTTTCCAACGAGTACCATAGTGTTATATAAAAAACGGAGAAAAAAAACGACTATTTTTTGTTGGGTTTTGTTCAAACAGGAAAAAAAACGCAAAGTATTCAAGTAAATCATTAATCATGTATAGGCAAGTCACTAATTATGTTCAAATCAGTAAATATGAATTCTATTTTCAACATGCGTTAACATTAGAGTTATACATTGTTTTAGGTTAGATATTAATATTAGAGTTATACATTGTTTAAGGTTAGGCGTTAAAATTGGAGATATATTTTTAATTGTTTTAGGTTAGCTGCTACCCGAAGCTTTCATGCATGTAACTGTAAAGCGCATCATTCTATTTCATATGTAAAATTAATATGTCATATTAGATTTTTCAACCCCGGGACGTTCCCGGGGTATAATCTAGTAAAGATTAAAGAAAACAGCTAAGAAAGAACATTTGTTTTATTTTATTTTTATCCCTTTTTGTCACGTCAACGGTTGATTTTGGTTTTCATTATTTAACTTGGTTATGTTCTTTGTAAATAAATTATGTACAAGTATTGATGCACTGGGTACAAGCTTTAGTGTACAAATTATCGAGTGTTACTAGTTATTAAAGTATTAACCTTACGATAAATTTGTCTTTTTTTATTTTGTACCAAAATTATATTGTTTTGAATGAACCACATTAAGAAATAGAATAAAGATTAGTTGTGAGTGTGACATTTATATTTGTACCCACATTTTTATTTATCTAATGACATTAAGTGCATGAGTTTTTGAAACTAGTCAACAACACATATTAAAGATAAAACTTGTTGGTTTGGGTTTTACATGAGTCAGTTGGGGAGAATTTTAGATCGAACCATGAGTAGATTTAACTAAAAGGGTCGGTCAAAAGTGTTTTGCGAGTTGACTCGTTTTTTAGTAGCACTCTTTTTATTCAAAACATAAGCATGTTTTATTTTTTTATGTTTAAACTAAAATTAATTGTGTATTTATTTCAAAACTAAAACTAGGTGGTTATTTTATGTGGGAAATTAAGAGCTAAATGAGAAACTAATGTCCGGTTTTGTGTTTAAGTACAAATGTTATATATACATTTATGTTTTTTATATAAATATATATTTTGTTAAAGCGGTAAAATGTTAGCAATTAGGGTTAAACAAGTTGTATTCATGTCAACATTCGCATATTTATGTTTTGTACCTGCAAAATTTATGAAATTTTGTTATGTTTAGGTTCTTGAATTTGATTGTTAACAGTAAACACAGACTCGTTTAACACCCTATTTAATATGTATAGAGTTATAGATATGAGGGAGAATCAAATGAGAAAAACTTAATACGAGAACAAAAAGAACAAATGGCATAATGATAAACATTAAATACTTTAACTCTCTCCTTACATTAATTATTATCTCTCTAATTAGTTACTTAACACTTTATCCTACACATTATCAAATTTTGTCGTACATATATCAAAATCCATCCTACATATATCGAAAATTATCATATGTTTATCTTACACATATCGAGATTATTATACGTTTATCCTACACATATAAAAGTTCATTCTACGCATATCCTACAAATATCAAAATTCTCCTTCAGTTTAATTAGGTTTGCTTTGAAAGTATATACCTTAAAAATTAATTATGAGTTTCATTTATTGAACCAGTTTAGAGGAGTTACAAAAAAAAAATTATTTAACATTAAATACAATTAATATATGAAATATTTCTATTGGTTAATATTTGTTATTTTTTCTTCGTACAAGTTATTTTATTCTCATTTGAACTCTTCATTCATAGATATAACTTACCTAAAATAAAAAGTTTGTGTGCATATCTATTATCTATTAATATATATAAAAGAATTGATAGTTGCTGACGTGATGTTTAATTGTGATCTCAACCCTCTCTTGATTATGCCACGTGGCATAATGAGATGCAAGAATATGGTATTTTTTAATTTTTCGTTTTATTATATTAAATCTTTTTTAAACCATAATCCTTTTTCTCTCCATTCTTTATCTTTTCCATATTTCTCTTCTCTCTAGATATCAACTAATGTCTATCCATTGATATTATATGCTTTATATAAAAACCTAATCTATTCCTACGTTCTCCTTAGGTTTATTTTTTATATATTCGATTATTATTATTATTTTCATACCAATAACATGTGTAATCGTGTATTCCTTTTTTTATTATTCCGAGATAGCAATTATGAATTCCAAATATATAGCTTCATATTCTGATCGACTGTTTGTAAACATGTTTATTATTATTATTTTTTTTTTTGAAAGGTGTGTTTCAGCGGAGAATCCAAACGACGCACAACCCCTCAACCCCAGTTCGAATCCAGGCCAAACGCGGGTGTTGAATTTCTCACCCCTTAGTGCGAGTGGGGGGACTCGAACCTGAGACCAAGCCCGGGCGGGAACCTCCCTAAGGAGTAAACCCTCCCACCTCCGACCAGCTGGGCTGGACATCATTGGCTGTAAACATGTTTATTATGAAACTGAGATGATTTTGTATTGGCATCAGATTATAAATCTATTACCTCTCCTCATCACAAACCCTAAAACAAAACTTTCACCTCACCCCTCTCTCCCCCTCCTCCTTTTCTCCAGTCGCCGCCACCTCCACCACTACTCTCCGCAGCCGCTTCTCCTCCTCTTCCTTTTTTTTTTATGTAGCAGCCAAGACATGTAAGTTATCGTATGTCTTTCTCTTATTATTATTATTATAGATTATTAATTTTTTATTACTTACGGTTATTAGACATTCTCTCCTTTGAATGTGCCATGTGGCAAATTAAAAAAAAACAAATAATAATATAAAATCTAATCTACTAAAATTAAATTGAGTTATTTTAGGAAAAAAGAATTTAAAAACAAATTTAAATTTTTCTCTCTTATGTTTCCTCCTATAATTTTTAAACGTTAATATCTTTTATATACAAGATTTTTTAAAGAAAATAATTACACCAAATTAACGAGCGTTTTATTATCTTTCCAACGAGTACCATAGTGCTATATAAAAAAACGGAGAAAAAAATGACTATTTTTTGTGGGGTTTCGTTCATACAGAAAAAAAACACAAAGTGTTTAGGTTATTCATTAATCATGTTTTTTCTTTTAAACCAGGTTCTTACGATGTTCAAATTCAGCCCAATCGCCATGCTATCATTGGAATTTTACTCTTCTAAAGATACATAGGTATACTTCATCAAGAGAAGCTAGGAGAAAGAATTGCGCAACACTGCAACACATGGTGTCACCTTATACCAATGTTATATTTTTATTTATTTAATTACAAGAGTAATAATTATTACTATTAGTATTAGTATTATTAGAATTGTTATATTTTTCAACCCCGGGATACTCCCGGGATAAAAGCTATCATAATAGATTTCTCAACCCCGGGACGTTCCCGGGGTATAATCTAGTGTTGTTTTATATAGGAATAATGGAAATAAATAATCCCAACTATTGACTATTGGCCAATAACAGTCCCAACTACGAAAATCACCAATATTGGTCCCAACTTTCGACATATTGGAAACCAACGGACCCAAACTAACAGAGGCTAACTCCGTTGGTGTGATGCTGACGTGGCATGCTTAGGTTATTGATTATGAATATATGTGCTATTTAGATTTTGTGAAAGCGTTGGCGCTTGTTTAATAAACCATATGTAACCATCTACAAAACCGACCCCCCTTATTCTCGAGTATTCTATCCATCATTGACAATGACTTGCATATTCTGATTTCAAAATAACGTCGGTATGCACATTTCTTGTGGATCCATTATGTTACATAAATGAACAAATTATTATTTAAGCATTTTTAACCATATTAAAAAAACGAACTCATTTATTCATTTTGAGTAATTTGTTTAAATTATCAAAATCAGGCTAACATGAACTTGCTATTGAGTTGATAGTATAAGCCAATCTGACTCGACTACTCTTTAATCCAAAGTGGAAGCTAAGCTAATGCCTAATAGTATAAAGTTGAGTGAATTTGTGGGTCGTTGAGTTTGACTCGTTTTTTCTTTCTTTCTAATTTGTATGTTTTTTTTATTTATGTCCCTAATAAATGTTAAACTGTCAAATTATAGAATATAAAATTACTTAATACTACAAAACTATCTTTGTATATAAAGAAATTTTATTCGAAGCTAGCAAGGGAGTTACTTTTAGCTCGAACCTAACTCGAAAGTTTGTACGAGCTAAATTAGTTCGAGTTGTATATAAATTATTTTTTTAACAGGTTAATAGTCCGTGTGAGCAAATCACATATCAATTTTAAATCAGCCACTGTTTGGCTATAGATCCAAACTTGATGCCATTGGGGTTGGTGGCCCAATGGTAGAAGCAAAGCTTCTAGGAACACCTAAGGGGGAGGTTATGGGTTCAAGTCCCACAAGGAGTAGAAATTTGCCGTTAAAAAAAAAAAAAAGATCCAAACTTGATGAAAGATGGGCAATTGGCATTTTAAATGGCAAGTTAATCCAAGGATTATAGGGTGGATATGATAATGTTGTGATATTTATTGTCGGGTCTAGTGTCATTGCTCACATGGGACCGATCTATTTATTAAGACATTTTCTAAAACAATCAAATTAAATTGACCACTAGGTTTGTTTGTTATATGACGTGGTTTACTTCAAGAATTGGATTTGGTGAACTTAATTCATTTCATGTTTAATCTATATAGATCATATGTTATCATATATTTTTTTCAGTATACTATTCTTATTCCTTATTTTCTTACTTGTATATATTTTATTCACATGTTAATCTTTGAGCATAGCGAACAGGCTCATAGAGTTATAGATTCGTTTTTCATTAAATATATTTGTTTAGGTACAAATATATTCGACATGTGACTCAATCTCAATCTCCGTATTAGATTTATTTTAATCATACAAGTCATTACAAACGCATTCTAGTTTGGAAAATAATATATTTAGAAGAATAAAGGCATAAATTGATGAGAACTAAATCAACTAATATATAGTTGGGATCATAAGAGAATCAAATGTTAATTGAGAATCGTAAAAAGCTTTTAGAAGCACCTAAGTTGGGGGGGGGGGGGGGTATGTGGTCAAGTCTCATAAGGAGTAGAAATTTGTCGTTCAAAAAAAGAATTTTGAAAACCAAGAACTCTCATTTGTCTAAGCTAACTATTTTTTTTCTTAATCGGCCATTTATAAGGGTATTTTTTTCTCCTTTTCTTTTTGCATTTATACACATGTTATATTATCAATTATTTTATTATACATATGTGTATATTGTTAAACACAAATGTATGATACTTATTTTTTAAATTTAAACATTTATGTATACGTATGTATATTAGAAAAATATGTTCAGAACCTTAATGTTCCTTTATATATATGTACATGCAATCATTTATATACGTTTGCACGTATTTGTACATATATGTTTAATATTTTTTTTAGTTTTAGACATGTGTATAAATATGTATATAAATTCAATAATAGTAGTAGTGGTAGTGGTAGTAGTAATAGTAGTAGTAGTGGTAGTAGTAGTAGTAGTGGTAGTAATGGTAGTGGTAGTAGTAGTAGTGGTGGTGGTAGTAGTAGTGGTAGTGGTAGTGGTGGTGGTGGTGGTAGTGGTGGTAGTGGTGGTAGTGGTAGTGGTAGTGGTAGTGGTAGTGGTAGTAGTAGTAGTGGTAGTAGTAGTGGTGGTGGTGGTGGTGGTGGTGGTGGTAGTGGTAGTAGTGGTGGTAGTGGTAGTAATGGTAGTGGTAGTAGTAGTAGTAGTGGTAGTAGTGGTAGTGGTAGTGGTAGTGGTAGTGGTAGTAGTGGTGGTAGTGGTAGTGGTAGTAGTAGTAGTAGTAGTAGTAGTAGTAGTAGTAGTAGTAGTAGTAGTAGTAGTAGTAGTAGTAGTAGTAGTGGTAGTGGTAGTGGTAGTGGTAGTGGTAGTAGTGGTAGTAGTGGTAGTGGTAGTAGTGGTGGTAGTGGTAGTAGTGGTAGTGGTAGTGGTAGTGGTAGTGGTAGTAGTGGTAGTGGTGGTAGTGGTAGTAGTAGTAGTGGTAGTGGTGGTAGTAGTGGTAGTGGTGGTAGTGGTAGTGGTGGTAGTGGTGGTGGTAGTGGTGGTGGTAGTGGTGGTAGTGGTGGGTGGTAATAGTGGTAGTGGTGGTAATGGTGGTAGTGGTCGTAGTGGTCGTAGTGGTCGTAGTCGTCGTAGTCGTTGTAGTCGTCGTAGTGGTCGTAGTGGTCGTAGTCGTCGTCGTGGTCGTCGTCGTCGTCGTCGTAGTGCGTCGTGGTCGTCGTCGTCGTCGTGGTCGTGGTCGTAGTGGTAGTGGTCGTAGTGGTTGTCATGGTCGTAGTGGTCGTCGTGGTCGTGGTCGTAGTGGTCGTCGTGATCGTCGTGGTGGTGGTGGTGGTGGTGGTCGTGGTGGTGGTAGTAGTAGTGGTAGTTGTAGGTGGTAGTGGTGGTGGTGGTGGTGGTGCAGTGGCAGTGGCAGTGGTGGTAGTAGTGGTAGTGGTGGTAGTAGTGGTAGTAGTAGTAGTAGATCATCATATTGAGGTATGCAAATTCCTTCCTTTATTTGAGGTGTTCGGATATTGAATTGTGGGGGCGTGTTAAAAATATATACATGTATATATATCTTCCAATTCAATATTCCTTAGTAATATGTTTATATTTTATGTTTGTGTAACTCTCTTTCGTACTCTCTTTCGTTTGCATGTTTCATTTGTATGGGATATGGGCTTAAGCATGATCCTGTTTTACTCATTGGGCTAAAGCAACATTGGGCTAGCTGCTGGATGGACTATGGACTGAGACAGAGGTCGTTTCTTAATTGTTGCTGAATGGGCTTATTACTTTAACGGACTGGGCTCAACATATCTTTCGACCGTCTTACTGAGTCGTTATATAATGATGAGAGATTTAACCACATGATTTATTCGAGATATTATTCATCTCTTGTGTTCTCTCTCTCACCTACCACAAAAAGTGTTCATGTAACAGTTTCATCTAGATTTAGAGATTGGTCTTCTTTCAAGTGTTTGAGATCTTCTTTATAGTGTCTAGGGCATGATTATGTAGTTTGAATCTTGTTGCGTCTTGTTGGTTAGGTGCTAGGGTATTTATTTGTATTCTTAAGAGTCTTTGTATGTTTTGGGAGAACTTTTCGTGGTTTGGGATTATAATAAAGTGTTTTTTGAGTATTCGTGTTCTTGATACCATAAATTCTGACAGAATTATACCTGATTCAGGTTTAGAACCTACATTTTTATAGTAAACATCCATAGTTTTAATTTTATCAATTTGATTAAATTTTTATTAATTCGTGAATTACAGATACTGAAAACATATATTCAGGTTTAGAACCTACATTTTTATAAACGGACCTTTTGATTAAATTTTTTATTAATTCGTGAATTACAGACAGGAGGAGGGTTTGATGGATTGGGTGTTGCAGGTGGAGTGGAGATGGTGGAGGAGAGAGGAGATGGTGAGGAGAGGGAGGGTGGCGGTGGAGATGGTGGTGGTGGTGGTGTTGCAGGTGGTGGTGGAGATGATGGTGGTGGTGGTGGTGGAGATGGTGGTGGTGTTGCAGGTGGTGGTGGTGGGTGGGTGGGTTGGAGAAGAAGATGGGAGGGTAAGTCATTTCACCCAAAAAATTAAGGGTATAATAGTCATTTCACCACAAACTAACGGAACAACTAACGGTCATTGGTCTCAGGGACGTAAAGTGTTACAAAAAGAAACCACAGGTACTCAGGGTGTTAAGCGTGGGCTGAACCTGTTAGTTTAGGCAAACCACAGGGACGAAAACTGCAATTTTCTCTTATGCAAATAATAAAAAAATAAAGATTTACGAAATGTAACTGTAATGACAGTAGTTACACTTTATTTGGGTTTTGTTATACATAGTGTCGGTGCTCATACAAAATAGCGGTCTACAGAGCTGTTGATTAATTCTCATGACAGATGTATAGCAATTAGCATAGTGGCCATTTCAGGATGCATGCAGCATAGGAGTAAATGAGTTCTGATCCATCAGCACACACATACAAAAAGAAACTAATTAATTAAAAAGAGCAGTCAGAATTCTTTCTTTATTCTCACATGTTACATGTAGTTTCAATTTAATAAGTCAAGACTCCAGACAATAATCGTTGAAATATACGGTCTAATAATGGTTTGTTTTGGTTCTTTGAAATGATACGATATTCTATATGTTACTACTACTACTATCATCGCGCTAATTCGTATCAGAAAGAGTACAAAAGGTCATAAGCGTGCCCAATCTCTTTGTACACATTAAAAATGACATGTTTCAACTTAAACCGCTTTACTAATTATCTGATTCACCATTGCTACTCATTTTCCATCTTTCCACCGCTAGTCTTCTAATTCTACGAGAAATCATAGCAAAATGAAGTGGCCATACTTTTGATGGTTAATTATTAATTTTTTAAGTGCTAATGGTACATAATTCATACTCACTATTAAATTAGTTAAATTATCAAACTTGTTTGGGATTGAACACAAGATCTCCCACTAAGGCAATTGAGTATACTCTCACGCCAATTCATTCAACTTAGACATCTTTAATACTCGCATCACTGTAACCCCCTTCACGCCCCTCAGTGAAATGGTATCCCTCCGTTAAATCCCCTCTAAAATTAATGTTAAATTGACTCACCAAAATCCCTCCGTTAAATCCCTCTTTGGTGTGTAAATGACTCACCAAAGATCCTTTACGTCCGTTCACATGTTAACGAATGACTGTTTTAACACTTTTAACGCCTAGAGGGGAGTGGTATTTAATGCCCTTAACTCCACACGACATCTTTAACACATGTTATAGTATACTCCAAAGAGGCAAAAACCGTTTACCAAGTAAGCTAGCCTTAGTCCCGTGATTCCAGCCCAGCTGGTTGAGGATGTGAGGGTTTACTCCCTAAGGGAGGTTCCCGCACGGGGTCCCGAGTTCGAATCCCACTGGTGGCATAAATACCCCATGTGGGTGTGGCCTATGGATGTGTTATTCCAGCTCTGCTTCGGTGGGGTGCCGATTCGAACCCGGGTGGCTTGACTTCCGCAAAAAAGGGTTGAAGCAAGCTAATGGGTTTCCAACTGATCTACACCTTCAAAAAAAAAAAAAAAAGTAATTAGCTAGCCTCACATTAATGTTAATTATTAAATGACCATGATGAATGGAATCCATTGCTTAACACGTGAAATTCACAACCCTCCACAATGGATAAAAAAATATTTTCAGGTGTCATGTTATATTTAATAAATTCTTTAAGAACATTGATTTCTTTTAAACCATACAAAGATCCAACCAAATTTGCAAAGCCTCATCTCGTTAGAAAGGGTCAAAGATCGATTTCTAGATCATCCTATGATGCTCAAGTCGGTATTTGATTCAAGTCTTCAACATAAATGAGTTTAAACACTCAAGCATGAGAGAGAGAAAAAAAAAGGTGAGGGTAGAGAACGAAAGAGTCACTTTTATATTGTGAATATTTATGTAGATTTCGTTTAGTGGATTGTAATGAATTTGAATACGTGCGGGAATGATAATTTGATTTGGAATTTAGGTGTGTTCATTTCACATAATAGACCAAAATTTGGATGGAATTGGAAGATAAATTCCCTTCCGTACATTTTTGTTCAAGTACAATTCATTCTTTTGTTGAAACGAACAACGTAAGAAATGGAATATACATTCCAATTCCATTTGAAGAAACAAAAGATAAGAGATTGATTCTTAGCTCGACCGAGTTCAACGGTAAAACTCTGTAAAAAGTCCTCAAAGCGAGGACTTAAGCCCAAACCTTTACATCAAATACATAGAGTTTCTCCACCACTCGTTCCAATCAAGGTTATTACATGATATCCTACTTTTAAACCACCAAAGCATAGTTGCTTTGATCTTCTCTACAATTACCGCCACTTTAGTCTCCTTGTTGAACACCTTATCATTTCCCGCCAATCAAATAGCCCACATTGATGCTATAAAGATCCCATGAATAATCTTTTTCCGTTTCTTGTTCCCTGCTGCAGTTTTATATAACTCCAACAAATCTTTAACATCAAATGCGTAGATAGGCGGGATCTTGCACCAAGCAGCAATCATTGTCCAGACCTCCATAGCCACCACGCAGCCGGTGAAAAGATGTTCCACAGTTTCGTCCTAATCTTCAGAACACCGCGCCTTCTTAATTTCGTTTTGGAAGGAAGCCGCTGATCAGCAGCCCTCCAAGCATTAATTGTACACTTAATCGGCACCCATTTGATCCAATATATACCATTCCCAACCTATTGATCCAAGCATTAATTCCACAACGGTTAACAAGGATAAATGGTGGGGCCTACATGATTCACCCAATCAATTTTTTTTCTTTTTCTTTCTATTTTTTTCTTTTTTTACTTAAAGGGGTGTGATTCCGTTGCATGACTGTTATTGAATGGAGCCCCTGTCTATCTGACGCAAAAAAGTCCCTAGGGCTCCATTCTACACCATTCAGCCTTACATGGTTTATTACAGTATCTGGGTTGGGCTCAACATCTAGCCTGGGCTAAATAAAGATTAGCCCATTAGTTCTAATCTTTCAAATTTCTTGTTTTGGCATAAATCACCGTCAACTATTTTCAATACATTTCTGGTGTCACAAATGTTTTATAACGATTTATAAATGATACGGAAAATTCCAACCCTCTAGTTATATATAACAAACTTGTTATATACTTATATAAACAAACAACCCATCACAATTCTATTCTAAACTCAAAAATTTAGAGTTAACACAATATTATCTTGATCAAACTCGATCAATTACACTTCTCCTTTCATTTAGAGGAAGCATCCATTGTTGTTCCCAGGTAATATTACATTCTGCTGTTCATATACAAGTTGTTTATATTAATAACCAATTAACCAGTTATAATATTCAAATGGGTCGTCAAGAATTCATACAAAATCTTTAATGATTATGTTCTTTAATATAACTTACTCAAGAACTTCGTCTGTTCTTGTTTAATTGATCTTCTTTAAACCCTAAAATCCTAAAGTTTTCAGAGAGTATTATTAAACAACATGCATGCATGATCATATTTTACGTAATATATTGTTGATTGGAATATATATATTAAACAAGATTAAGATTAATTAATGCATATATTTACTTGTAGGGTGTGTGATCTTGAAAGCAATTCAAGTAGTATTAAACATGGCGGACATGATATTTCTAAAACTTCATAATGGAAAGGTTATAAAAAGCGAAGGTGACAACACATTGGTTCGGTTCGTGAAACAAGAAATGCAGAACTATAGCGGTGTAGAAGCTGTTAACAAAGTATGCAACAGGATCGCTTTGCTCGAACCCAATCCTCGTGTTAGGGACATGATTATGGCACGCCTGTTTTTACTCCCTGATTGTGTAACCCTTTTCAAACAGCTCGAGTCAGTCCCTGACCACTTCTTTGCATGGGTTATGATAGACTTGAAAGATCGTCTCACCTACTTGTTATTTCCAACGACATCGTTCGATCGTTGGGCGGAAACTAAATTTGAGTCAGGGTTTGGTGGTGCATTGCTGAAAGTACTGGCTCATTTACCAAGGGGACAATCTACGTATTTTCAGGATCAATATGATTGGAGTAGGAATATGTTCAAAGATTAGGGTATTGATATATAATATTGTATCATCAAATATTTTGGAGAAATATATGTTTTGGAAGTTAGATTGATAGAGAGATTTTAGGTTAAGTAGTAGTGAATATTGTACGGTGTGTAAAGTTTTGTTCATGTTTGTATTGAAGAAATAAAAGGTGATAATAATAATAATAATCAAGTTTCATAATTGTGTGTTTCAATATATAAATGTGGAAAGACCGGTTTGGGCCTGGTAACCCAGAAACGACCCGACACAACTAGGTAAAATTAACCGGTTTGGGCCCAATCTGACCTGGCTATTTGGTATAAGTTAAGAGAGATTTTTCTGTTGGGAATCGATTCCAACACGAACAAGTTTGAGCCCGCGTAAAAAATTGGTTTAAATGGTAAAACTGGTTTTAATCCTGATCCAAATCAGTTTGGGTGGTTGGGGTTTTCAACCATAAAACCGGTTATTAACCTGAAGCTAGACCAAACTAAAAAAACGGGCCGGTTTATATACTAAACTGGTTTGGACCCGTCGGGTTCAGTCAATCAGCGGGTTAATTGTCTACTAGAGGTATTGGGTCAGTCAACAGTTGGGTTCATTATTAATAGTAGCTAGGATCTTTTGTGGTATATAAATAACATGCAGCAAAGCACTTTTAACAACAATAAAAGTTAGAATTAGGATAAAGTACTACATATCAATGGAAACCGATAACACTTTGCTGTCCACACTAATCAGCTTGGGTCAATTATGGGAATTGGGGATATCATGGCGCAAATCTTGCCTTCCTCGCAAAATGGTGGTGGAAATATAAGGTAAATCCGTCGGCTCTATGGGTCGAGGTAGTTACCTCTATTCATAATAAACAAAGATCGGTACAATTAATTCATTCAAAGAACAAACTTACTGGTATATATGGAAAGATATCGTGGCTGTCGAAAATCATGAGTTCACAAAATTGAATGGTATGGAATCTGAAATGGGTCAGGGAACTAATTAAGGGCGGGGCAAGAGCATTCGCAACTGAGTTGTCTAATGACTGAACTTGAGAAAGCCAGCTTCAAAGGTGGTGTGGATGACTGGAGATGGAAACTGAATTCAGAAGATGTGTTCTCGGTTGCAGCAGTCATGGAACATATTGTGAAAGCCTCTAATTATGAGCTAGATATGTAATGGAAATTCTGGAGTAGGATTACAGGACCAGGTTTGTGTGAAATGTGATTTAGAACTTGAGACCGCTGACCACCTCCTTGTTTCATGCGTGGTGTGGTGGCGAAGTCGATTTGGTGGAATATTTTAGTTTGGTTGAAACTACCGATTGCCACGAATAGGGAGACGTGCATAGATGCTTTAAACTTGATGGACTCATACATTGGCTCTAAGGTATGGAAAAAGGTGACTGGCGTGGTGTTTCTTAATACATTTTGGCAAATTTGGAAATCAAGAAATGAGAAGCAATTTAACAAGAAAAAAATGTTCCGATCAACACATTGGTAGAAGAGATCAAAGATAGCTTATTTTTATGGATCAAAAGTCGTATAAAGTTCAATAGTTTGGAGTGTGCGTGTGTGTGTGTGTGTGGGGGGGGGGGGGGGGGGTTATAAGTTTAACATTAGCGATGTAGTTTAATTTCTTATCTTGTTCTTTAGTATGTTTGTTTCGTTTTTGCGTCTTGTAATTTGGGTTTTACAGCCGCTGCTGACCATTTTCTATTATCATAAAATTTCCGCCGTTCAAGAAAATTAGTGGGTCGTTTATTGGTATTAGATATTGCGCCAGTTAATGGTTGCGTTGGGTTAAAACTTCAATAAGCATGGGCATGTCTCCCTAGAATAAGTAATTTGGGCCAAGTTCGACCCCATTTTTACTCACCGTATTAAGGCCCAATAGTTGGGTTGGATTCTTAGTCCAAAAGAAAAGTTCAACACAGAGTTTAAAGTCCGAACCAAGAGGAGTTCAAATTATCAAATATACACTCTTGGCAAAGATCCATATAAATATTTATATCTAAAACTGGAGATATGCTTCAAACACAATTAATTAACTAGCATCATCAGTCTTTAAGACTAACGGTGTCATGAGGGCAACGCAGAGCCCCGTAGGCGTCAGGTAGACTATGTGGGCTCTGCCCTCCACAACAAATGTGCAACGCCCGTGGAAATCTTCCATAAAAAGGGGCAACGCCCTTGCCTTTGGCTTGGTAGATCGGTGTGCGGGCATGGAGGGGCTCTCACGCCACCCTTTTCACGCTACATACCGTGTAGTCTTAAGACAATCCAACTTGATACGGTTATACTTCTTGATTTGTTTGCTATAAGGCAATCCTTCAAACAGTTTGTTATCAAATACAACTGCGGACATGCTCTCCCAACAATACTTCTATTGCCTAGACAAAATGCTTGTCGTCGTTGCATCTTAGGTCAGCACCAGACTTAGAATCTATGCAGTTATGTCTAGAGGAGGGGTGCACATTACCTTTGCCACACATAGAAGTACAATGTAATATAATCAAAAGAATATCTCCGAATTAGGTAAATATAACCACACATAAGTCTATGAATAGAGAACAAGTAAAATGAAAAAGAAATATGTAGATTCTAAAACCATATCTAGGAATCAATTAGCTGAAACAGATTACAAGGCATCTACAGCAATATGCCAAAATAAATATACAATGCAAAAACCGAAATTCGCCGAAGAAATTCTTACTGCTCAAAGCCTATAACCGTAAGGAAAGAATCTCAACTTCTTACACACAGAGTTCCAACACTTAACCATGAGTGTTAAAAGCTTCCCAAAGTAGATTCTGCGGGGCTGGGTTTGTAAGGTCACGCGCCTCTAGAGCCGCTGTTCTTAGTGTCTTCAATGTCATTACGTTTGCATCGTAAAACGACAAACTCAAGTAAGGTAAATTATGTTTCTTGCAGAGTTCTCTAACAATAGGAGATATTGACCTCAAGTGACACCGTGGCAGCCTAGGGAACAGATGGTGCTCAAGTTGAAACTGTAAGCCACCGAAAAACCAATCCATCCAAGAAGAACAGGAAATATCGATGGTACCACTTGTTTGTTTCTCGAACCAGTCGTTCCCCTTTGGTGGGCCCACGTAAACGTTAGCAGCAAAATGGTTCAACGTGAACTGAACATGTTGAATACCCGTTACACAGAAGCTAACCAGTACAAATGCCACCCGTTCGGGCCAGTTGGGTAAGCAAGAAACAAGTAGCGGAAACCATGTCCAGAAAACTAGGGTGCCGAGTATGTTTAAACCTCTGTCAGGAATCCTTCTTTTTGAAATCAGCAAAAGGATTGTTTGTAGGTAAAGATTGACCCTGGCCACACACATGATTGGGTAATATGAATAATGTTGGTAGCTTACAAAGAACCGAGCCAACGGGTCAAAGGTCAACTGTCTCCCGTAGAAAACAGAAGTCAACGAGTTAAAAAGCTTAGAAGAAACAGCTAACATCGGTAAATGTTGAAGATCAGGATCATAATCAAGACTATTGCACGCAATGTGATGTGCATTATGCGTCCATTTCCACCACGCGATGCTAATGCCAGTTATACAATTCCCAATAAATATTCCAGCGAATTTGTTCCACCCACGGGTCGCCATCATTTGGTAATGACCCGCGTCATGACCCAGATAAGCAATTTGCATCCACGCTAATCCTAATATCGCCCCTGAAAGCATATGAACCCAGAAGCTTCCAGAATATAACACGCCATAGACACAAGCAGAAAGCAGTATTGACACGAAACAAAGCGAATAAATCACCCCATGACCTTTTTTCTCAAACATCCCTGCTTTTGCAAACTCGGAAGCGAGCTTTCTGTACTCTCTAGAAACTTCTGAAACCTGGTAATCTTTCAAGTGATACCCGGTAAAGAGTTTGTCTAGATGTTTCCATGCCGTACCAGGATGAAACGCGATAAATGCATCGGTTACATCCTGACCCGCGAGATTAAGCAACGGGATATCACCACCAGGATGCTCTTTAGCCCACTCTGTAACATTATAAACTTTGCCCAGAATTGAGATCCAAAGATCACTAGGATTGTTATGCTTCTTTAACTCTTCTGATGTTATGTACTTTTTTCCATCACCAATTGAATGCAACACTGAAAAATAAAAACTTCTATGTAAAAAACAATCAAAATAAAAACTTTTATGTAGGAAAATAATCAAAATAAAAACTTTTATGTAAAAAAACAATCTTTAAATTTATGAAATTAATATAAAGTTAAATCACATTAAAAGGCCAAAATGTCCTTATTGGCCTGCACATGCCTCCTCTGATGCTCATAAGTCATAACATACTTTCTTTGTCTAAAGTATATACTCATTGTTTATATAAACATAAGTCAATAAAAGAGGTATATCTAGGGGGGCCATTACACTTGTGTCAAAAGCTAAGACAAAAATTAATTTTTAATTGGTTATTATATTGAAGAAAAGAAAGATAATCTATTTTCAAAAAATATCCTATAAAGATGCTAAAATGACGCGTCTTTAGATATTTTAGGAGGCATGGAGGTCATAAGTAGGACAAGATCAATTAGTTAAAAACTAGGACAACAAGAAAAATCAAGCTTTGAAAAAAATGACAATTTTAGACTGTTGCTACAAATAATCTCCTACTCGGGTCTTTTTCAGACTAACTCGATATATTCAAATAATCTCTCATTCAGACCTCTTACTGGTTCAGCACTTGCTGTTCAGCCCCTAACTCGATATATTTATTCATGGTAGACACTTGATTAATTTCAACAAGTAGAAAAAAAAACAAGGAGCATACTAGTGTTATTTAGATAATCATAAATGGCTAAATCTATAAACCATAACATTAGAACATATTATGAAGAGTCAAATCAATATAGGTGAATAATAATGGTATTAAAAGCACACACAAACACCATACCCCACTAGACTTTGCAATTAGTGCTACACCACCACCAATTTATTTAATATCAAAATATTCTAACCATCAATACATCTCAAGTGGCCTATGTAATCTATAATCAATGCTCATACATAAACCATCACCTATTCAACTAATTAACTAAAAATCTACCCAAAAAATACTAAAATCAATCCCCACTTTGACTTTTTCCATTAAAACCCGACCACCCAGATACACCCATAAGACTAATTGGTGTGCAGCCGGGGAATCCATTTGAGGAGTTGAGGTGGCATCGGGGAGGTGGGGGAACACCGCCCCCCCCCCCCCCCGTATTATTTTCGGGGAAACCGGGGGATTTATGCCGTTGTCACCGAGCTATGTGATTGGCTCAATTTTTTTCTTTTTTTTTTAATCAAACTTATCCAATAAAAAAAGGAAGGGGGAATGGGGGAATTGGGGGAAGACATTTCCAAACTTTGGGGGAGAAAATGGGGGAAATGATGTGGCGCTGATGTGGCACTTGGGGGAGTTGGGGGAAAGGGGAGGCACACCATATAGTCTAAGGCAAAAAAAAAAAAAACCAATCCACAATCACATACAACACTAGTAAACCGGCCCGTCACCAATTCCAGGTAAACCGACCGCCCGAATGCCTAGTGTGATAAAACTATGACTCATAAATGACATTTTATAGACTCCAACCGACGAATGGAAAGTCATTCGGATACCGCTACAGCAATGCCCATTTGGTACCTACTTGATTTTTAATTTGAAACTTGTTCCAAGTACAAGAGATCAGATCCAGATTCAAGTAATATTTTAAAAAATAAACCCAGAAGATGAAACCAGATCTCGGATCCTGATTCGACCCGGTAAACCCATAGTAACAACAACTAACAACGATCCAACAGGTTTTCTCGATCAACACATCGACATTTCCAAGATTAACAATCTTGCAACGCGTAATATTATTATCGTCGCTAAATTGAGCCAAAATGTTAAAATGTTGATCGTGTTAACAATTTAAAAAGCAAAGTGACAGAAAGGGTCAGCTATGTCCATCAATAAAAAGTCGTCAATAAGTAAATAAAACATATGAAAACGAATCTACCTTCAACGACAGGAATGGACGGAGAAACCATCGTCGAATATTCCGATGAGTTCACCGGCAAAAGTACAAATGTTGTGTTTGGGGATAATAATAATAATAATAATAATAATAATAATAATAATAATAAGGTTTTGTAATGGTGAATGAATATGTGTATATATATAGGAGATGGAGGGATTAAGGAGGAGGACTATGTATGATGGGTGAGAAGAGATCAACGGTCGACATTAAACGGTCCAAGGAAATAGATGAGGGGGCGCGTAATGTAGCGGATAATTTCTCTCTATCTGTGAGTGCCTGTATAATTTACAACCGCCCCCACATACATGAAACAGCACATTGGTTGCCAATTATTATTATTAAGTTTTTATAAAAAAGTAGTATTTTAATACGTATGACTACAAGAATATGAATATATTGTTAATAACGATTTCGAAGTATGTGTAAACGGTAAACCTTAAAAAGACTTTTGTTGTTTCTTTTTTAAAGCTGAAGGAAAAAGAATTAAATAATTACATTTTTCATAAAAAAAAAGGATTTACGAACTATGAGTTATGACCACTAATGTTGTTTAACACATAATTAAAAATTTTTTAACAATAATTCCTAAAAAATCTAAGATAAGTTTTAATTTTTGAAGGATTTAAAGTTTTAATTTTTTGGTTGTGAATACACCCCTTAACTAATAGATGTTAATGATATTTATACCATATGCATATATAATGATGTAGATTTTTCGTTTTAATTTTTTGGTTGTGAATACACCTCTTAACCATTCAGGTCTGAATCATTCAGCATTCAGACTGTTTGTTTCAGCATCTGAATGGAATGATTAAGTGCTGAACCATTAAGTTAATAAGGGATGCTGAATGATTCAGCTCTTAAGTCTTAACCAGTCAGAGTTTCTTAACAATTCAGACCATCTTAATAATTCAACACTTAATCAACCAAACAGCCCTATAGTTTTATTAAGAAAATATTAACAAAACTAATAAAGATGTTCTCTTTATACATTTGGAAAATTGTATGGACAAATCCAAACATAAATACAACTTTATGTAAATAAAGTGATTTAAACCTTTGTCTTCGATAAGAACTTGAACCCTGTCTTCTTGTATGAATTTTGTTTCGTCTTTAGTAAGAACTTGAAGTGTGTCTTCTTGTATGATTCTTCTTGGCTGCAAGAATGAACAAACTAGTGTTGATTGTTATGGCGGATGATTTGTGTTCTATACGAAGCCTTCTTTTATTTCCAAACATGCTCTCAAATTGATGTTAAAATCCCTTAAAACAGATTTCACGCCTCATTTATACAACTTTTCTATCTCCTATGGTATAACGGCCGAAGCAGTATGTACTGTCGGAGAAGATCACGTGCCCGAGGTTACACAAGATAAATTGATGGATTAAAAGATGAAAAAATGGACATAAAGTTTAGAGAATGCTCCTCTCTAGTTTGGTGTGAAATGAAGTAATATACTAAGGTTTCTTAATTTGTGTGATTTATCTAGGCATTATCTCCACATAAAATGAATTTTCATGTTCATTATATAATCACACAAACCATAGCTTCTACATCCATTAATCAAGATTGAATGAAATACTAAATTGTAATAAAAATACCTTTGAGATCTTATGAAACCATTCATAAAAAGTCATATGAACCAACTAATTAATTTCCCATTCATCCTTCCATTAGTAAAACCACATTTTTACTTAAATTTTCCATCCCGTTCCATGTAAAACGATGATAACAAAAAAGGCGGTTTTGTTTTAATTCTTTCTATCTACATGTTTTGATCAATTTAAGGCCACATTCGTAAATGTTCACGGTCTACCATGTCAAATACGAATGTATCAAGGTAGAATATTTAAATAGGATTTATTGCGTGTATTTCTTTAATATATGGTATGGTATGGTATGGTTATCAAGGTAGTAGTCTCAGGTAGGGGGTAGGAATGAGCTTAGCACGTACCAAAAGTACCATTTTTGAAAATCGAAAAAAGGTTGGCACATGTTCCGAAAGTGCTAGGTACCGTATGATATTTGAATGTAAATCAATCTAAAGTACCTATATTGTACCAAAGCGGTACCAAACTGAAAATACCGATCCACAAAAACGTAAAAGGTAGGTACCGAATTGGTACAAAAAATGGTTCAGTACACTAAATTTGCTACCGGTATTCGGTTTTAATACGCGGTATCATTTGCTCAACCCTAACATTAGGGTTGTTTATATGCACACTTGTCATGCTTACCACGTCAATTGGTAAGGCATAGTCGTAAGTAATTAATACGAAAGTTCTTGACATGATATTACAGAACACATGTCGCATGTTTTTGTTTCAAAAAACACAAGAAGCATGAATTGCATTTTTTTCCAAGAAAACAAGGGCTAATGTTTAAATAACTCGCCATGACAACCAAGTGAGGCCTTGTCTAAGATGGGAGATGAGACGTGACTCGCAACTAACTTATCAAATTTAACTGGTAATTGTTTTAGATTTTATTAATATTTTTAAGTGGCTATTAAAGATTTTATTATTTTGACTATGTAAAACAAATAGTTTGAAGGCATTTTGGTTTTCCAATAAAGAATTAATTGTAATGACCTTGGGCATTAACAATCCAATGATCTTCTAACCTGAACGAGTATTATCTGAAGTAAAATTGTTATATGTTGAACCAAGGGTTTTGCCATAGTAGTCCTTTGGTTGATGGGTTTTCTCTAAATTGGTAGCGGTCAGTCACTAGCGCCATGACGCCGTTTGCGTTCGTGTGTGTGAGTGATCACGTCCTTTAAGAAAATAAATTAATTAAGAATTAACTCAAAATTTGGATGAAGATGATAAGCTAAACTTTACTTGATATGAAAACTAGGCTATCAAACTTAAAAAGTCATTGGGTGATGTACCATAATTTATGCGTATCTATCACTTATTATTAAGAAAAGAGTTAATAGCCAAAATCGTCCCTGAGGTTCGGTCACTTTTGCCATTTCAGTCTAAAACCCAAACCTTTTAAATCTGGGTCCGTAGGCTTTTCATTTTTTGTCACATTCGTCCCTGACACTAAAACCCAGTTAAATTATCTCGTTAAGTTGAGGGGCTTTTTTGACTTTGTACCTAGGAAATCTAGGGCATTTTAGACATTTTATATACTTTATTTATTTTAAATTTTTATTTCTATTTTCAGCTTTTAAATACAAAAAAAAAAAAGAAAAAAAAAACAATAAACACACACACACAACTCTGAAGAGAGAGAGGGGGGGGGGGGGGGGGAAGAAACCGGTGCCTACACCACCACCTGACGTCCTGACACGGCGGTGTACCACAACACACGACGGGTTAGGCTTTCGATTGAGCGATTGGGTTAAGTGTGGGTTAGGGTTACGATTGGGTTGTGCAGGTTCAAGGCGGTGGAGGTGATGGCTGTACAAGGAGACGGGTCTGTTGGCTGTACAAGGAGACGGGTCTGTTTGGAGTTTTTGGACTCGGTGGTTGTTTTTGGACTCGGGGATGATGGTGGTTGTTTTTGGACTCGTGGATGATGGTGATGGCTGTAAAAGGAGACGAGTGGGTCTGCTGGAGTTGATTTTGAGCTCAGGAGGTTTTGTTGAGTGTTGAAGGTTGTGTGAGGGTGAAGGTTGGAGGCTATGGTGGTGGTGGTGGTGGTAGTGGTGGTGTGTGATGGTGGCAGGTTTAGAGTAGAAGAAGGTGGGGGAGGTGGGTCCCACTTGTTAATAAAAATATTAAAAAATAAAAAGGTAAGCAAAAAGTCAGAAATACCCCCCAACTTAACGTTAATATTTAACTGGGTTAGTGTCAGGGACGAATGTGGCAAAAAATGAAAAGCCTACGGACCCAGATTTAAAAGGTTTGGGTTTTGGACTGAAGTGGCAAAAGTGACCAAACCTCAGGGACGATTTTGGCTATTAACTTTTAAGAAAATCATACAATTATCATATGAAAACATGTCTAAATCCTTTATATTTGGTAATTGTAGGTTTTTGAAACTCAAAAGAGAAAATGAGGGAAAAACAAGCATAGATAATAAGGAATTAAAGTTTTGGAGACTATCAGCAAATGATGCATGGCTTTGCACCTTTGTGCAACGCCATGCGAAGCCCCAAGGTCAACAGAAGTCAAGAAGTCAACAGAAGAGACCGGTGAGTCAACACGCACGGGTGTGCACCACCTCACCTATGCAAAAACGTGTCTCCTGATCCGACCAAGACTAAGATACGGTTATGCCACCTCAGCACCGCATAGGTGTGCACCCTATGTGCACAGGAGTGCGCCATAATTGTCAGGGACAAAATCTGCTTAGAAGGACACAAAGGACAGTACTTGGAGAGGAAATGCATGAGCGTGCATAATGTGCACGGGCGTGCACCGTCTGGCAGATTGGTATATAAGCATAGGGTTTTACCAACACTTCAAGCATCTCGTTCCACCTATTTTACACGAAGTTTCTACCCTAATAGGTTCTTATGACTAGCCTTTGGAGCTTGAGATATCTCAATAAACACTTATAGTAGCAGCTTATCCTCGAGAGAGAACCGATAATCACTCAAAATCCTAAGAAATCCTATCCATTCCTCACAATGATTACCCAAAAAATCAACCCATGTGAGCTCGTATTGGCCGTTTCTTGCTAGATCTCTTAGGTGTTACAAGGATGAAGAAGACACTTGGTATGAATTTAATAGTTTATTTTTAGTTTAAAGTGATTTTTTGTGTTCTTGATAAATCCTAATACTATTTCTTTGTTGATGAACTAACTAACTTAATCAAACTAGGCTTTGGTCTTATGAGTGTTCTTGATAGAAAGTTGAGGGAACTATGAGTGTACCCATGGTGTGTAAAAACGCAACACTTGTAGGAAATCTACGTGTAGAGACTAGCCCATTTGTGAAGTTAGAACGACACACATTCCGTGACTGGTCCTCGTCTATCAAACTTCACTTAAGTGAACTTTAATAGAGAAACGAAAACCTATGGATGCATCCCTGCCGTAAAAACCCATGCAGCTATAGGGGGTTACCTCTTGGTGATCGAGCCTACTATATTAAAACCTCACTAGAGATTGGTACTGTCAATACACTTAACCTTGATGTTAAGCAAACACTTGGTTTCATAGTTTAATTTGCATGTTCTATATGCTATACTTTGGCGCAAACCAAGAGCTAGTGAACTCACGTTTGGAAGTGGATGGTATATATTCATTTCCAATTATATTGCTGCACAATTAATAAAGAATAGTCACAATTTGATAATTTGATAATTTAACTTTTTCAAGCAAGGGTAGAGCGATCTCAAAAGGGACGACGACTATTGATGTCAATATCACAACCTTGAGCTGATACTTCTCTCAAGGTTGAGAGGTTAGCGATCCAGAACAGACAACCCTCAAAACAACCACAAGAACATAAAATCGTCTATAAGTCATATGGAACACATGATTTATAATCACATAACTTTGGCTAATTATTTACCATAAATTTGTCCCAAGTGGATTCTAACGCCGAAAGAACACTTTGTTTTGAATTTATTTTTTCTCTAAACTCACTTAGCTATATTACTATTTTCTTTTCTTGCACTTTTTATTTGATTAATCACTCTTAAAACAACTTAAATTAATTCGGTAACTTAAAATTAAGTAGTAGAAGTCCTATCTTTGAATTCGATTCTTGATACTTACAAAAGACTATACACGATAGGTACATTTGCCTTTTGTATTGTTATAGTCAAAATTAAATATCATTTACTATAAATTTAAAACTCGATCATATTTAGTAAAAATCATAATCCATACATTTTTTACATTACTAAAACAAGCACATCACTAGGTAAAGAGAAAGACTACAATTGTAATTTATCATCAAGGCCGACTCAAGGCACATTTTTTATGAAAATTTCAATATATATATATATATGTATTAATATTTCAAAACATTGAAATCCTACATGATACTCAAATAAGTCATTCTCCCCCTTAATTGTGTCATGTGACATCCTCCTTATTTCCATTTAAAAATCTCTTTCTCTCTCATGTTTCCCCCACAAATTTAAAACGTTAACAACTTTTATATACGAGATTTAAAAAAAATTACACCAAATTAACGAACGTTTTATTATCTTCTGAACGAGTACCATAGTGCTACAAAAACAATTTTTTTGTGGGTTTTTGTTCATACAAGGAAAAAAACACAATGTGTTTAGGTAATTTATTAATTATGTCTAGGTAAGTCACTAATCATGTTAAAACTAGGAATTCTATTTTTATCAAGAGCAGAATATGTTAGAACCACTCATTTTCAAAAAAAAAAATCACACATTCAAGACTACCGCCTCAATCACGCTCTGCAATGATTATTTCTAGCTCTGCTACTCATCCAAATATACATCTTTTTTTAATATACATTTTCATTCTTATTCACATAATTAAAATTGTTGTTTTTTATATTATAGTACACTAATTTTTATGTTACATCATAAAACATATTTTATCACATCATATTAGATTTATTTATTCTGAAAAACTTACGGGATATAATATAGTGTTATATATATGTTAATTTACAAACTCCTGCTCCTTGGTTCGAGTTAATTTGTTTGCTTTTTATTTTATTTTTATTTTTTTGCAATGTAAACTTATATAAGTATATATTGCTTCTAAAACAAGTATAAGTTGATGGGTTGATTCATCGGTTTGCAATAATTTATAATAACTAATCGAAAGATGGTTCGATTCCCACCCTCAACTGCCATACCAGTTTTTTGCTTTTATATTGCCTTCATTTTTTAACCCTTTCAGCTTTTATATTGCCTTCATTTTTTCACCCTCTTCATTGAAACTTGGAAGCATGTTTAATTATGTTCCTATATTTTTTAATAAATGTTTTTAACTTATGAAGCTATATAAATCTATGCACGTTGTCCGCCGCCCGCCACAAAACATTGGTATAATCCGTCAGTTCTAATATAAAATTCATATAAAACTTATACTTAAGCCATTTAAAACTTAAAATACACGTTAGCCCATTAAAACTTAAAAAACTTATACTTACGTCCATTTAGAACTTAAAACCCTAAAACTTATAAACCTATGCCCGTTTAAAACTTATAATCTACAAGCCTAAGAGGTACGTTTTTTTCAGACTCAGCCAACACACTTGAATTTTCAGGATCAAACTTGTTTTTCATGAATTGCATATTTTTATTTTGTTTATAATATCGATATGTATTTTGAATTGTAACAGTTTAACTGATAAACTAGTAATGATAGAATTTTCAAAGGCAAACGGCGATATGGAATGAACGTAATGATAGAATTTTCAAAGGCAAACGGCGTCGAGCTATTGAAGTAGGGGAAAGCATTAAAATGACTATGGTTTCGGAATAGAACTAGATTGAAAGGTATAGATTGGAATGTATGGTGTAAATATCCGTTAGACTTGATGTAATGTCGTTTGCTTACCCGGTGGTCCTTGTTTTGAGGACCGTGACTCTTTTTGAATGAAGTGCACCGATTTAATGTCACACATTGGTATTAGTTCATAGATTAAAAATTATAAAAATAAATCAAAGCATAAGTAATGTCATATTCAATATTTCAACTATTAACGCATTAAGGTAGCGTTTGGTATGCGCGAATGAAAGGCGAACTGGAATGGAGCATTACGATGGAATGAAAAAAAAAGTGTTTGGTTAGTCAAGGTAATGGAATCATCCATTCCCTCCTTCATGGCTTCATTCCATTCCCTCTATAAACCCCAAATTCATTCCATCCAACCCTCTGTTTTTTTTTTCTATTACATTCCCTCTATCACCCTTTATCACCACCGACCACCACCACCACCCACCTCTACCACTACCGCCCATCACCACCACCACCGACCACCGCCACCCACCACCGACCGTTGCCACCAACCGACCACCGCCACCCACCACCGACCGTTGCCACCAACCGACCACCGCCACCACCACCCACCACCAACCGCCACCTCCACCACCTCCACCACCTACTACCACGCACCTACCGCCACCACCGACACTCTCCGTCACCGACTATCGCCACCCACCGACCACCACCGCCAGCCGCCGCTGCCGCCATCACTCACTGTCGCCGTCACTCTCTGTCGCGACCCGCCGCCACCGACCACCACCACCACCGTCACCACTACTATCACCACCAGACGTCGCCACCCACCACCACCATCAATCGTCGTCACCGCCACTGACAACCACTACCACCACCGTCGTTGGCGATACTGCCGCTGCCGCCACCACCGACCACCACCACCCATCGACCACCACCACCCATCGACCACCACCAAGCACCGTCGCCGGCACCCGCTGCCAACAACCATCGCCACCACTCACCATGGTTGCAAAATTCGCTAGGCGCTACCAACTCAGCCGACTGGGGAGTTGCGAGTACTCGGCCTAGTTGGGCGAGTACTCGGGGGTCGAATCGGCCTATCTGGGGAGTACTTAGAATATTCGGCCTACTCGGCTAAACTCGATGACCCACCCTGTCGCGAGTACTTGGCGAGTAACCAGTCAACTCGGACGACTTTTGCAACTATGCCACTCACAACCGCCGATTCTATTCCATTGTCTTTTCCTTCGTACCAAACAATACAAAGTAATGATTCATTCTATTCTTACGTGTAACCAAACAAAACCATGAAATGGTAATCATCCATTTAATTCCTTTGTCCATTTCATTACCTTCTCAATTCCATTATCTCGTCCATTCTATTACCCCATACCAAACAGACCCTAAATCTCAAAGTGGACCCACAATCCTAAAATAATAGCATGTCTAACCTTTTGATTTATAACATCAAAAGAAACACATACATTTAATTTGATATAAAATTAACATATATAGATAGATGAAGAGGTTGTATTATTGCCTTGTTTTTTTTTAGGTTGTATTGGGTGCTGTAATCAGCCCAGGTAGCCTGTGACTAATTATTCCTGGGCGGATGTTTTGGTGATTATGTTTTGATGAAATAAAATTTAGTTTGATCGTTCAAAAAAAATATATAGTAAAGTAAAATTTTAAAATTTATGCCATTGTAAAGAGTATTTTCTTGGATTAATATTACCTCCGTTCCTTTCTTGCAGGTGGTCTACAAGTTGTACAAACATGGTTTTGAAATATATATATTTGAAAACATGCTTAGCCAGTTAATCTCACGTCACTTGAACCAAAGTAATTGTGAGATTCGACCCCCATACTTATTGATTAAGATATTGACCCTATTTTCAAACTCTATATAGTGACCTCTTGCAGTTATAACTTATTACAACATTCAATAAAAAAAGTACTTAGTTGTCACACGTATATGTAGGTCAATTTAGATCACACCACAATGAATCCTCATGTCGTTTTATTGCTTTCGTGTGTTGTGTTTAGTTTCGTGCGTGCTTAATCATAACACGCTAACCATTTAAAAATAAAAGCTTTATCCAATACCTTGGTATCACTAAACCAAAGTCCCTTTAGTATTTGTTTAACTAAATAAATAAGGTTTGTTTCTAAAGATTTTAAGGCTATGTTCCTCATTCAGCATGTTTTGAAGATAAAACGGTTTGCAACCCGGTATGTTTTTGTTATGCTGTTTTTACTCCGAACAAGGATATAGAATTTATTTAAAAAAACATCAAGAAACCTCAAAACTCACATAACATGATAAGTTTTATATTAAGTTTAAAACTTAATATATTCATTTTAAGTTTATTTATAATTTAAAAAGGGCCATTAGTTAACCCTTTTGTTTTAAATAAAATAAAAGCAATTTACAAAACTTTGCATTTAATTCTTTTGTTTTAAGCTATCTTTCAGAGAAACTTCCTTTAGCTTAGCTTGCAGTATAATAAAGGGGCAAAACTACGTCCCCAAGTGAAGCAACGTGTGTCGTTTTAGTACCTCCAATAAGTAACATTTTTTCAATGAGTATTAGGCGTAGACACATAGGTGCTCAACATCAAATTCCTTATTTTTGTAGGGATTATTATGCAAATACATATGCCAATACATGAGTTGGGTTAGATTTAATTTGAATTTGTTTTCTTTGACTCATTTAGTGATTGTGCTCCGCCTCCACATATGAATGAATGTATATGGTCCCGTACAAGTTTGGTCACAAAGTAATTTTAGACTATTAAAGTTTTATTTCAACTGATTATTGTGATTGCGAAACATAATGTGTATTGCGGTGGCGGTGCGCAGTGGTCCTAGTGATTATACAAGAGAGTTTTGTTGAAGAGACTCTGAATAGAAAACAATAGCAATAAAATGAGGTTAAAAAATTTGGTCCATGAGGATTAAGGGTATGTTTGGCAAAATTAGCTGTAGCTTTTTAAATATATTTTGGTGTTTGGCAGAGTAGGTAGAGCTTTTAATAAAATGTATAAAATGACCAAAATGAACATAATTAAAATGCTTGTGAAAAAATGTTTTTATTTTATTTTTATAATAGAATGAGTATTTGTGTCATTTACTCATTAAAAGCTTGTAGCTAATATGAGATTTTTCTTAAACGCTAGTACTAGTAGCTTTTTCTCTTAACCTAAAAGCTTCAAGCTCTTTCAACCAAACAATACTTTTTTATTAAGTAAGAGTTTTTCTTAAAAGCTTGAAGCTTGAAGCTCCTAAAATCTCTTAAAAGCTTCTTGCCAAAGATACCCTAAGATTATTTGGGAACTAATTGCGCAATTGAGAAAGAAAGAACTATTCTAGACCACATATTTTTAAAGACGATTATATTTTTTTTACATTTATACATATATGTACATACATGTTTTAATAATGTACATATATATGTAAATGTGTATAAATAATTGAAAATATATGTATATAAAGAAAGATGATGGGTAAACACATGTTTTTTAATGTACATAAGTGTGCATACATGTTTGAATCTAAAAAATAAGTATCATCTATAATCTATAATCTATAACTTATAATAAAAGAATTGAACTTTGATGATGTGGCATTCAATGGAGGCCTTAACCCCTTCTTGAATGTGCCATGTGGCATCATGTATGATTTTTTAATTTTTGAGTTTTTTAATAAATCTATATATATTATAGTTATTTTAGGAAAAGATAAGAATTTAAAAACAAAATTAATTTTTCTCTCTAATGTTTCCTCTCATAACTTTTAAACGTTAATATCTTTTATATACGAGATTTTTTAAAGAAAAAAATTACATCAAATTAATGAGCGTTTTATTATCTTTCCAACGAGTACCATAATGCTATATAAAAAACGGAGAAAAAAAACAACTATTTTTGTGTGGTTTTATTTTCAAATATATTTTACTCTACTAATAAATCACAAACGATAAACATAACTTAATAGGCAGAGATTCTTTTCTTTTTATATTTGAATATGATAACTTATGGCAGAAATTTGTTTAAAATAAATAATAATAATATTATTCATTAAACATGTATTGGCAAAACATTAATTATGTTGTCATATTAGATATTTTATTATGTTAATATATTTCAACCCCGGGACACTCCCGGGATAAAAGCTAGTATATACATATATGTTGACAACATATACACGTGTATAATCAAAAATTGATAATTATATATACTATTAATTTACAAGTGGTTTGTGCTTCATGGTGTTGTACATCATGCTTAACAAGTGTTTTGTGCATGAAAGGATTGTACACCATGCTTAACAAGTGTTTTGTGTATGAAACGATTTTGCATCATGCTATGTAGATTCTACCATACTTTGTTTTTTCTTAGTTTTTTTACTTTTAACCCTAATAGTTTTCATCTTTTACATTAAACCCTTACACTTTTTGTACTTTGAACTTTATCCCATTTATCTTAAATACATTTTTAGTTTTACGTTTCAATACAAATTTTTCGAGTTGACATGCCATTACGTGCGTATGCAGTTCAACGTTTTTACCTCTATTTTTCCCGTCGAACGTGTTTTAAGTTTCAGTTTAATTTTTGTGCATTTCCACGCCGCAATGGGCGTGCATGTTTCACCATTTTTACGTCTACATTTCACTAAGTTTTGTTATTTTTGTTTTTATATCTTTTTTATGAGTTTTTTTAGTGTTGTTAGTTGCTGACAACAATGTGGCACTGATGTTACTTGGGACGGTTTTATGCCCTCCGCAGAAACGCGAGGGTCAATACTAGTATGTACATATGTAAAGAACAAAAAGCTTATATAAATGCGTGTTTAATAAAAAAAATGTGTGATCTAGAATAATTCTCACTATTCTCAATTTGCCGAGTGTTTAGTTACAATTAGAAGAAAAGTGAGGTTACACCACACAAAAAAGACAGAAAAAGACAAAAGACTTACTATTCTCTAAGGTGATGCTTTTTAATATATAGAGTAATGCCTACCCATATTATGATATGGATATGTAATTTTAAAGTTAACATAACATATTAACTAAGGAGGATGCGGTTTTTGGTCAACTAGTAATTCAGAAGATAAGTTTAGTAGTATCATATGTATAATGTACAGTAGCCATTTTCTTGATTACCATTCACATCAAATCATAAATTTACAAAGCATACAATAATAACTGATAAATTGTCTTATATTTCATGTAGAACAAAACATTGCAAATTGCAATTAAATTGCATAAAAGAGTAATACTTTTGGAACATTCAACGTGGAAAATTTTAAAATCAATTATTTTTACAGAAATGTTTGAGAAGTTATGTCATAAATTAGTTCGAGACAACTTGTTAACAACCGTTAAAAGACTATTCATTAACTTTCCCTATTAATAGATAGTAATAGTAATCGTGTGTATTTTGGTAGAGAGAGGCTATTGTCCAAAGCCTCCTTAACATACAAAATGTAGGAAGTCATCTCAGTCGTTGATCTGCGTCGTAAAACAACATCCCCCCATTTTAATTATCAACATGTTTTTTGTTTGCTGTTAACGAATCAAGGGCAAATTAGACAAATTAGTGCTATAATAATTTGAGTTTTTTATAATCATGGCGCCCAAATCATCTCATTAATTGACAGTTATTATGATTTGCTGTAATCGTGGAAATCACAAACTCAAAACTACATAAACATCATACTCTGTAAACAAAAAAAAACATAGCAACCATATCAAACAACATCAGACGACTACAATCACTCGATCAAGGACGAATTATGACTCCAAAACGCAAATCAAGTAAGCAGAAATTCATATTGTTACTTTAATTTTGATCGTCTGTCCGTTTTCATCGTCTATAATGAATAAATGAAAACCCTAAAAGTGCGTTTGTATGAAACAGGTGAAGGAAGAGAACGAAGAAGTACCAGTTGTGGTTGAATATTATAGAACATATGTTTTGATCGTGCGTTTAACATAAATTATTAAGGCGTTTTATATATGTCTTTGATTGTAATGGTTTCAGATTGTGATGTTATTAAAACGCATGTATGATATACCAAAACGCACCTTTATATCTGTGAGTATTATAATAAAATGCTATGTTGATAAACGCACTTATAATACACTAAAACGTACTAATAATACACTAAAATGCATGTTATAAAATTGATAGTATATTAGTAATCATCTGCCATTGTAAAAACATAAAACGCATTTATAAATCACTAAAACGCATGTTATAAAATTGATAGTATTCAGCTGCCATTGTAAAAACATAAAACGCATATAATGTTTTTATAATACACATCCACTTGCTATGCAACATGATTTCATGTGAATGTATTTATTCATTGTTATTTGTTTAATTTTGAAGATGAAAAACAAGGAATGTTATTAAAAAATGTTTTGATAATGATTTCCAAACATAAAACACACGTACAATATACTAAAACACATCTAATGTTTTGATATTATTCAAATCACCTTGGAAAAACATAAAACACATTTATATATTCAATAAAGGTAAAACGCATTTGGAAAAACATAAAACGCACGTACAATATACTAAAACACAGTATCAATGTTCAATAAAAGTAAAACGCATTTGTAAAACCATAAAACGCATTTGTATAAATGTGCATCAGCAGTTTGCTCATCAGAAGTTAGGCCATCATTGGTTTGACTCAGCAGTAGTTATTAACTTCTTCTTCTTCAGTAACTACAAACACTTCATCAGAAGTTATCAACCAACAGTATTCAGTAGTTTCATTAATCAGATATTTAGTTTGACTTTCATCAGTAGTTACCAATAATACACAGTATCAATGTTCAATAAACTAAAACGCATTTAGAAACCCTTAAAACGTACTTTGTATATTGAACTCACTCTTCATCACCTTGATCTTCATTGTCTTCATAATCATCTTGCCGTTCATTTTTTTTGTTCTTCGTTTCTAACTGTAACATCTTAAAAACCACAATGTCAACCACAAGATCTTCTCACAACCTTCTTCATCCGCATTATGTGAAACTTCCTGTATTATATCTACAATATAAAAACAAATACCTATCAACCTCTAGTGAACTGTATTATCTTCAAAAATATATGAAAAACACGAAAATTAACCTTGAAAGTTTAGGTTATCAATGTCAACCACAAGATCTTCTCCTCTGATTATGGTTTCTGGTTCGTTGTTTACGTCTGATACACAATTAAAACGCATAATAAGATTACGATTAAATGAAAAAAAATAGAGCAACATACTAAACATGCCAATAAACTCTTCAATTAAATATCGAATTTGAAAAAAAAAAATTGATCGAAAAATAGTGTACTGTGATTAGAGTTTGGAATTAGGTAACAAATAATGAAGGAAGATTGTGTAATCAGTTATGAACATTTGAATTCTGATTAACGATAAAACAGGGATTGATATTTCTATCAAAATTAGAGCGTGATTAATGGACGTGGTAAAAGTCTATAATACCCTTCTAATTATTGAAAACGACTTCTGAGATTGTAACCGCCAATTTCCACGTGTCAATCTTTAGTGGCTTCCTACACTCTGTAGGTTAAGGAACTTTGTACCAAAGACTTTCTCTATTTTGGTAAACTTCTCCTTCAAGACAACTTGTTAACAAAGTTTGTATTCTCTTTAAAAATGAAATTTTCTCAAAATCGGTGAGGTTATTTGCTATTGGAATTCTAGCCGGCATTGGACTGCTTTTATGACACGGGGGTGATTAATCGGGGTTGTAGGTTTGCCTTTATTACTCTTATTCCGAAGTCCAAGACTCCTATGGGATTAAAGGATTATTGGCTTATTACTTTGATTGGTAGGGTTGGAGTTTTAGGACCCCAGTGGAGGAACGGGAAGACCATAAGATATCTGATCATTATACAGACTCAGATAAAGGAGACGAAGCTGACCGGATGGTAATCGGACTCACAAAGCGACAATTATGTGGAGATTCGTACCCAAGAAAAGACTCCAATTTAAAAGGCTTTAACTATCGGTACGGTTAGAGTTTCAAGAACCCGAATGGAGGACGAGAAGACCATAAGATATCTAATCATGCTACAAACTCAAATAAAGGTTGCAAAGATGATCGAAAAGTAATCGGACTTACAAAGCGACAATTACGTAGAGGTTCGTACACAAGAAAAGACTCCTGTAAGAAAGGACGTAGCTATCGGTACGGTTGTAGTTTCAGGGACCCGAATGAAGGAATGGGAAGGCCATAAGACATCTGATCATGCCACAAACTCAGATAAAGGAAACGAAGCTGACCGAATGATAATCGGACTCACGATGCGATAGTTACGTAGAAATTCAGACATAATCAAAGACTCCAGTTTAAAAAGGTGTAACTATCAGTACGGTTGGAGTTTTAGGGACCCGAATGAAGGATCACGATTTGATCATGCTACAGACTCAGATAGAGGATAGGAAGCTGGCCGGTTGGTAATCGGACTCACGAAATAACAATTACGCAGAGATTCGATCCAAGAAAAAACTCTATCTTAAAAACTACAACTATCGGTACGATTGAAGTTTCAGTGACCTAAATAGAGAAACGAGAAGACCATAAATTAAAACATTATGGAAAAAAACCCTCATGTAAAAAATAGTGAACAACCTACATTTTTACTAAAATCTTTTGCTTTCATTTTATTGGAAAGTGAGTAGGCGGGTCATGGCCTCATGGGTGTCCACTCTGCCCTGCATTTCTCCGTACATCAAGTTAGTGCCTATTGAGTGGTCAATCAAAATATATCCCACATCATCCTTTGTAATTTACACCTTTACGTATTCAATTATGCATGTATAGAATGCTTATTACCACTTACCATTATTCCTATGACATCCACCATGCATATACGTGACATTAGAACATCACCAACTAGGTTCACGGACAACCTCCCTCCCTCTATACTTTCACGCGGGTCACTACATTCTTTACATATCATTGTACTCCCCCTCCCTATTAACAAAATACGAAAATACTTTTACCGATTTGTAACATAAATAAATATAAGTTCGACGTAGTAAATGAAATTTTGCAAGGAGAAAAGAAAATCAAAATCCAGACCATTTCTCGGTATAACTAGTAGTAGGTAGTTCGAATAAAGGCAATTCAAATAGATACAAGCAAACCCATCATGTGTCTAGTCTCCAGTAGATGTATCCGGTTTTGAAAACACTAAACATAACCTTGCTTCCTCTACAAAGCGTCTATTCCCATGACGTCACACAAATTGAGTTTGCCATTTCTCAACATCGAGTTTGTAAGGTTCGACAGACCTCATTAAAGATGCTCATAACGACAATCACATGGAAACAATTATCATTTAGAAGTTATACTTATGTTCGTGTAAAAAAGACACCCATGAACATAAAAATTATTATAATAAAATGGGATATAATAAAATTATTATAAAGATATATACAAAAGTTCACTATAGAGAAATTTCTAGTAGAATGTGTATCGCTTTTGACAGGGTCGTCCCTGACAACTCTTAGAAAATTTTGGGGCTAGGGCAAGATATAATTCTTGGGCCTTGGGGGAATGAATAAAGAAAACATGTTTTAAACTTGTGACCTTTACATTGTATCTTAAGATGATTTTTTTTAACTCCACTAACAAGGTTTTTATGTATAATAAAGGGTTGTATAGGGGGTGCCCGCACGTTGCAGTGGGGACCACAACACTTTAAATAGAAAATATGCGGGATTGATTTGTTAGGGTCTAGGGGCCTTTTTTCAACTCGTACAAGACACATAAATCACGAGGACCGACTCTGTGTATAAGTATAACGTAATAATTTCATAATTCAAATCGTTACCTAATGATTAAAAACACAACTTTCATTATTGATTTCTCAATTTCTATAAAGTATTATCAAGTTTATAAAACTTTAACTTTCTAAATTACCTAATTTTATATAAAAGATTATAATAAAACATAGCCTTATGAATTGTTTTTATAGGTATCTATTTAATGTGTTCAAAGTCATTATAAATTTGAATGTCATGATCTCTCATAAACTCTCTTGACTTTTGACTTACTTTTTATTAAATATGGTGTTGTAAAGACAACTTTACCCCCCAAAAGTAGTTATTTTATGCATTGTGTGTTGTATCATAAGCAATTAAACTTGTACCTCTTATGTTTTAAGAAGTCTTTAAGAAATACTTTATAATCTATACTATATATAAAGCATGAGAGAGGGATGACCGCAAAAGTTAAGTAAGTACAATATTGTATGCTTATAGTACAATACTTAATTAGCTTAGTAAGAGGGTAAACTTGTCTTTTCTACACCTTCAACATCTCTTGAATGTATATAAAATCATAAATAAATATATTAATTGTATGTAATACATATTATTAATTAAAATGAAACGGCAAAACAAAAAAACAAACGACATATCATCTATATATATATATAAAAGAAAAGACTTTTGCTGACGTGGCGTGCAATGGAGGCCTCAACCTTGTGTCACATGGCATCATAATGGAGAGTTTTTGGTGTTTTTAAATTGTTTCCTTTTTAATTAAATTGAGTTATTTTAGGGAAAAAGAATTTAAAAATAAATTTAAAATTTTTGTCTCTCATATTTCCTCCCATAACTTTTAAACGTTTATATCTTTTATATACGGGATTTTTTAAAGAAAAAAATTACACCAAATTAACGAGCGTTTTATTATCTTTCCAACGAGTACCATAGTGCTATATAAAAACGGAGAAAAAATCGACTATTTTTGTGGGGTTTCGTTCATACATTAAAAAACACACAAAGTGTTCATGTTATCACGTAAAAATAGATTTTGTGGGGAATATGAGTTATTACTGATTAGAATACTATGAACATGCAATGATTGGAAGATTTTGTGGTTAGTTAACTTGAGCAATTTGTAATAGGTTATCACGTAAAATTAGATTTATCAACCCCGGGACCCTCCCGGGGTAATCAGCTAGTTAATTAATAATTGTTATTAACATCACACTTACATGGCCTCCATCTCCATATTTAATCACAACACTTCCATTTTCTTGATCATTGATGTGATAAATAAATATATTAATTGTATGTAATACATATTATTAATTAAATAAAGAAAGAGAAGAGGCAATGAAACGGCAAAACAAAAAAACAAACGACATATCATTAATTAATAATTGTTATTAACATCACACTTACATGGCCTCCATCTCCATATTTAATCACACCACTTCCATTTTCTTGATCATTGCAACAAATTTACTTACCTTTTTAATTTGGATTCAAATCCCAAAAAGTTTTAGTTGTCGTCATTTCTACTTTTTTATTTGGATTCAAATCCCAAAAAGTTTTAGTTTTCCTGATTTGGTATGTCATTCTCATCAATACCCATGTTTTAGTTCTTCAATCTTGTAAGATGAATGATCTATTTATGTGATAATATCTGGTTGTGTTGTAGGTGCTCTTGGATCATGCTGTGACCCTAACATAATTCTTGAAGTTCTTAACTTTTTGTTGACTCCTGAGGTATACAACTTTGTGAATGCTTATAAAGTAAGGTTAAATTACTTAAATCTCTTTCTTTATCTGTTTTCCTGATAATTTGTTGTTCAGGTTCGAAGTCAAGATGTTGTGTTTGGACCGGCTGTTAGCAGAGATGGGCGTGAAGTGGCTTGGAACTGGCTCAAGGTTAGTGATCCTGTGGTCTAAGTGAAAATAGATAGACACGTATTCATAATAACGAGTATGGCTTCACCTTTTGACTCATTTTTTGTAAGTATTGATGATGATGTGTGGCTTCTTCGACTATTTTTTTTCCTTTTTTGAAAAAGTAAAATTATAAAAACATGGTCACAAAATGATGTAATTGGATAAACCTGTCATGCTTGCATGAATAAGCACAAAGCTAATAATTTATAAAGTTAGCTTCATCAATTACCAAACTATGTTTTATAGATAAGCTCGCAAGTAACATTTAGATATATCTGGTACCATACGATTTTAAAGAAATTTAGACTTCTAATGAACTCAATCATTGTTAATATAAGATTTTTTCATAAACGTTTTAAATTTACTTCCTTATGTATTTTTTTTTTCATTATTTGATTGGCTTATTAATGTAAAAATATGTTTTTTTTTAACTTTAGTCGGCTAGGTTCAATAATTAAGTTTGCAGTTGTAAAAAAAAATTCGTATTTATGGCTAAAAAAGGTGCTCTACGAATGATTCTATCAAAGTTGTTTTGGTTTGGCTAAACATCGGCGTCCTTTTGAAATCTTAGCGAATGTAAAAACCGTGTCGTTTTTTTGGTTTAGACATAGATCGAGAATTAAAGGGGTAGAGTGGAACACTTAGTGTAATAGTCCTTTGAACGCGATGTAATCGGTTTGGCCGGTGGTCCCCGTTTTGAGGTCCATGTTCGGCTTTTGTTTATAATGAAGTTTAACTTTCAAAAAAAAAAGTTGTTTTGGTTTTTGTTGGGTTGTATTCAATAAGGTCAACTACCTTTTTTTCATGGTCAAGCCATTATGTTTTTTTGTAATTAAAACATAACTGAGTTAAACCGCCTTCTAATTTTCTTAGCTGTAAGTGTCAACAAAGAGAGTATTTTTGTCAAGAATACCTTTATGTCTTTCTCAAGATGACATGTTCCCATTCAAGCTGAAAAGAAAACAGTGACAATCAATAAAGCTCAAGGTCAAACAATTCCGCATGTTGGTGTTTATCTTCCGGATTCTGTATTTTCGCATGGACAACTTTATGTCGCTTTATCAAGAGGGATTTCACGCGAAAATACAAAGGTATTAGTACATCCTACCAAACATTTCAAACAACACGGAGTATACACCTCAAACGTTGTCTATCGGGAGGTGTTACGCGGTGAATGATCGGCTTGTGAGTGACAACGTGTGGAATTCTTATGCATTTTGTCTTTTAACCCGTTACATTATAAATAAAGTTAATACATTTTATTACTTTATACACTTTGGTTACTTTTTTTTATGTTGTAGAAACATACCCGCTTTAACTTGTAAACGGTCTATTGAGTCAGGTTTCCAAATATTTTATTTAAAGTAGTTACTTATTCCTACGTCTCACCATATTATAAGCTATACAGTTAAACTTATACTTGTAAATTGTTCACCCCGCCGCAACGCGCGGGTTCCGTACTAGTATAGTATAGATATAGATAGTGTAGATAGTATTTTTTAAAATTCCGGTCCTCCAAAAGATAGGCTCCGAGCCATCATCCACCCCACCCCTTTAGGCCTTAAGTTAAATGTGTGACAGGTTTAAAAATTTAAGGATTGTTTATGCTGTTTTTAATATGTCAAGAATCATTTCTAAACCTAAGAACCATGTATGTAGTTTACTCTTTTATATATTATTATGTTCTGGCACATGTGGGACGAATATGGCAACCACTTATAATCTAGAAGCTAAATGAGCGACCAAGTCTACTCTAAGCATGGTCTCAAATGGTGTCCTCCCCCAGAAATATCTCCCACCATATGTGTGTTATATTTAGACCCCGTTGATATTTTTGTTCATTTTCTTCTTGTTGACTTTTCTATAACTAAACAAGACCGAATGTGAAGATATGCGAGTCTTTAGTCCATATCTTATGAAATTAATAACATATATGGTTAAAAATTCCACAACTTTTATATAAATTGGTAAATTGACATTTGACCCTACTAGTCCGTGAATGACATGAGCATACCATGAAATTATTGCATTCATATGTAGAAAATACGGTTCCAACTTCCAAAACCCCAATTCATGTTAAAAGTAACATAAAGTCGCCTACAAATTACTTCTTACTGGGTATGTTTGGCAAGGAGCTTTTAAAAGCTTTTAGGAGCTTCAAGCTTCAAGCTTTTAAGAAAAAGCTCCTACTCAATAAAAAGTTTTGTTTGGTTGAGACAGCTGGAAGCTTTTAGGTTGGAGAAAAAGCTCTATAGTGAAAAGTTACTAGTACTAGCGTTTAAGAAAAAGCTCCTACTAGCTACAATCTTTTAATGAGTAAATGACATACATACCCATTCTATTTTAAAAATATAATAAAAACATTCCTTACAAGCTTTTAATTATGCCCATTTTAGTCATTTTATTAAAAGCTCCAGCTACTCTCTCAAACACCAAAATATATTTAAAAAGCTTCCAGCTTGCAGCTACCAGCTTCCAGCCACTAGCTAATTTTGCCAAACATACCCTTAAGTGAATATGATATTTCTTTTCGCTTGGAACATGGAATTTGGCATATAAACCGAACGGATCGTTTACCTTATATTTTTATATTTTATATACTAGATTTTATCCCGGGAGCATCCCGGGGTTGAAAAATATAACAATTCTAATAATACTAATACTTCTCTTGATTAAGTATACCTATGCATCTTTAGAAGAGTAAAATTCCAATAATAGCATGGCGAATGGGCTGAATTTCAACATCGTAGATATGAACATGGTTTAAAAGAAAAAAACATGATTAATGAATAACCTGAACACTTTGTGTTTTTTTTTCCGTATGAACGAAACCCCACAAAAAATAGTCGTTTTTTTCTCCGTTTTTTATATAGCACTATGGTACTCGTTGGAAAGATAATAAAACGCTCGTTAATTTGGTGTAATTTTTTTCTTTAGAAAATCTCGTATATAAAAGGTATTAACATTTAAAAATTATGAGAGGAAACATAAGAGAGAAAAAATTAAATTTGTTTTTAAATTCTTTTTTTTCCTAAAATAACTCAATTTAATTTTAGTAGATTAGGTTTTATATTATTATTATTTTTTAATTTGCCACATGGCACACTCAAGGAGAGAATGCCTCCTTAAATACCATGTCATTAAAATTGCTTTCTTTTGTCATATATATATATATATACTAGCTTTTATCCCGGGAGTGTCCCGGGGTTGAAATATCTAATATAACACAATAAAATATCTACTATGGCAACATAATTAATGATTTGCCAATACATGATTAATGAATATTATTATTATTATTATTATTATTATTTATTTTAAACAAATTTCTGCCATAAGTTATCATATTCAAATATAAAAAAAAGGAATCTCTGCCTATGAAGTTATGTTTATCGTTTGTGATTTATTAGTAAGTAAAATATATTTGAAAACAAATCCCCACAAAAATAGTTGTTTTTTTCTCCGTTTTTATATGGCACTATGGTAATCGTTGGAAATATAATAAAACGCTCGTTAATTTGGTGTAATTTTTTTCTTTAAAAAATCTCGTATATAAAAGATATTAACATTTAAAAGTTATGGGAGGAAACATTAGAGAGAAAATTTAATTTTGTTTTTAAATTCTTAATAGTTTTTTTTTCTCCGTTTTTTATATAGCACTATGGTACTCGTTGGAAAGATAATAAAATGCTCGTTAATTTGGTGTAATTTTTTTATTTAAAAAATCTCGTATATAAAAGATATTAACGTTTAAAAGTTATGCGAGGAAACATTAGAAAGAAAATTTAATTTTGTTTTTAAATTCTTATCTTTTCCTAAAATAATTATAATATATATAGATTTATTAAAAAAACTCAAAAATTAAAAAATCCTACATGATGCCACGTGGCACATTCAAGGAGGGGTTGAGGCCTCCATTGAATGCCACATCATCAAAGTTCAATTCTTTTATTATAAGTTATAGATAAAAATATCTAACATGACAACATAATTAATAATTTGCCAATACATGATTAATGAATAATATTATTATTAATATTATTATTATTATTTATTTTAAACAAATTTCTGCCATAAATTATCATATTCAAATATAAAAAAAAAGGAATCTCTGTCTATGAAGTTATGTTTATCGTTTGTGATTTATTAGTAGAGTAAAATATATTTGAAAACAAAACCTCACAAAAATAGTTGTTTTTTTTCTCCGTTTTTTATATAACACTATGATACTCGTTGGAAAGATAATAAAACGCTCGTTAATTTGGTGTAATTTTTTTCTTTAAAAAATCTCGTATATAAAAGATACTAACGTTTAAAAGTTATGGGAGGAAACATTAGAGAGAAAATTTAATTTTGTTTTTAAATTCTTATCTTTTTTCTTTAAAAAATCTCGTATATAAAAGATACTAACGTTTAAAAGTTATGGGAGGAAACATTAGAGAGAAAATTTAATTTTGTTTTTAAATTCTTATCTTTTCCTAAAATAATTATAATATATATATATTTATTAAAAAAACTCAAAAATTAAAAACTCATACATGATGCCACGTGGCACATTCAAGGAGGGATTGATACCTCCATTGAATGACACATCATCAAAGTTCAATTCTTTTATTATAAGTTATAGATTATAGATATAGATATAGATATGAAAATTCAAATTACGTATATGTATTATAATAATGCATCATCTTTATGTTGTATTTTTTTTTTATAAAAATTAATGATCTTGAAAGAATATACAAAATTGGTTAAAAGTGCCAAACAGGTTGGTGAAGAAGTGCCGAACCGTAAACATCCTTAGACTGTTCTCTTTGAACCAAGTCCTACATTTAGAAGTTGTTGACGAAGTCATTTATAAAGATGAAAATAATGTTCTTTGATTGATGAATGTGGACTTGTTTCTTGTTAAATGCTCGTAGATGATTATTTGAAGAGGTATTTCTTTTAACAATGGAACATTTTACATATTCCTAGATGAGCACCCACAGGCCACATCAAAATATAAGCAACCTTCTTTCTCGACGATATATGCACAAATTTATCCAAGCACACACAAATACACATTGATTAACATATTGCTATATGAAGACAAGTTACAAATTTAAACATAAGCAACCTCTTTTTGTTAAGATCAAGTTTTACATATGTGTGTAAGTGTGATCATGAGTGCCTTTTCTATATATTTGAACCAAATTGCGTATTTAGTACAAGTATGGTTAACCAAATTGTGTATTTAGTACAAGTATGATTAACCAAATTCCGTATTTAGTACAAGTATGATTGTCTACGGGGATGAAAGCATCGGAGAATGCTTATCCCTAGCTAATCTCGATTACCAAACCTTAAATCATAGAAATCACATGCAAACAATGTGTTCATATGCAAATCAAACTTAAATCCCAAACAACTTTAAATAAATATTCATTTGCATACACCTTTAAAGAATCGGACCTAGAAATCGAAAATTTGATTCAATTTTATGTGTTCGTGTTTGCATGTTCCTTTGTGGGGAAAATGGGTCAACCGATGGCCATGTCATAAAAAAAGTAAAATTGTTCGAATTGTGTAATCGTCAATTATTGACATTGGTAACCGACCCAAAGCAATTTGATTATAATTCAATTTGTGACGATCATAAGTAGAAAGTTCATATTCTTCAGTCATTGATAAACAATTTGTTGGACAATACTCAACGCAATTACCAAACTTAGAAATAAATAAACAAATATCAACCCCTTTCCCTAATTCGCCATTGATCTAATTGCCGTTGCTGCCCCTCCGGCCTTCGCCACTGCCCACATATTCGGGCTTTGGCAACCCCTTTCCAGCCCATTCGGGAGTCTGGACTGGCTGTTTCCAGCCACTTTCAAGATCTGACCCAACTCAAAAATATATAACTAAATGATAAATATAAACAATGAAAATTAGCTGACAACCAAAATTTTTCTTATTCTGCGGATAGTAAAGGGTTACGAACATAACAAAATTACACTTTGTTGTTGTCATTACTCTTGTTGAGACAAATTTTATTGACATTTTAGTAAAAAAAAAACTACAATTTGACTTTTGAAGAAAATCATATTAAGGTACTTATTTTGCAATATCCCATCACTTTATGGACAAAATACCACTTCTTTCTTCAGTTTCTTTGTGGATATAAATCCCTGGGAAATAATGCCATGTGGACCCACGGACATGTTAATATACGACATGGACCAGGTTTGGGCCATCAACTGCACACCAATAGCCGGTCTTTTATTTTATTTTATGTAGATTTATAAAAGTCATTTTTTACTTATACAAAGAATATTTTTATTTATAACATATAAAAGTCTCTACAAATTCACTCAAAATATTTTTTTTCTTGAATCACTCAACTTTCATCATACGTTACAAAATCTTGTATACAAAAAATATTAGTTTAAAAAAATGAAGAGTTCTAAATAAAACATATATGAATGTAGGTTATAATTTAGGTTGTCCGTTATAGGCCTTAACCACCGACCATGTCGACAATTTTGGGCGCTAAACACCTGCCTGGGGCACCAAGGGTGACTTGTTATGTGAAATTTGTTACGAGATATGATATAATGTTTTTAAAATTAATAAAGAATTTTTTTTCCGTTCAGCCCCTAGCTGTCCATTTCCTCAATTTCCACACCATTCCAACGTTTAATATTTGCCTAATGCCCGTTAACCCAATCTCAGAGGGGGTTGGTGCCCCTCTGAGATTGGGTCCAACCCCCTCTGAGATTGGGTTAACGGGCATTAGGCAAATATTAAACGTTGGAATGGTGTGGAAATTGAGGAAATGGACAGCTAGGGGCTGAACGGAAAAAAAATTCTTTATTAATTTTAAAAACATTATATCATATCTCGTAACAAATTTCACATAACAAGTCAAACTAAGTCTCTGTTTTATTTACAATCTATCATAAGAAAAAAGGATCTCCCACCTGACTCTCCACCTAATCAAAACGCAAAAAAATATTTGATTATTGCTACGGTTCGAGCGGGCATACATCTTTTGATAGATCAAGCTAAAACGTTACAACCATTAACAAGACATTTTCCCATGTAAAGAGATCGTGACGCCGCTCACAACCGACTTGTAAATGAATATTTTTCTGAGAATCCGTTTTATGATGACAAAACTTTTCGGCATCGTTTCCGCATCAGTCATCGACTATTCTTATGAATTGTTGGTGATTTAGAACGCACTTATACATTTTTTCAACAAAGGGAAGATGCACGACGTAAACTAGGTTTTCTCCATTGTAGAATTGCATGTCGATGATTCATTAAATGGAGTACTGCAGTGCCCAAGACTCATGGGACGTGTATTTGAAAGTTCGTAGAAAGTGAGCCTCGATAGTCTTCGATCAGAAAATATATTATTTAAACATTGTTGTTGTTATTATTATTATTATTATATTTTATTGTTGTTATCACTAATATTGTTTTGTATTTTATTGTTATTATTCTGGTTATTTATATAGGATTATTATTGTAATTTATAATTGTAGGTGTTGTTGCGCTCTATGCCAAGAGATATTTGAGACGACCTACCTTTAGTGATATTTAAAGGATATTCCAAGTCCAAGAAGAAGTACAGGGTTTTCTGAGATGCTTGATAGTTTTGATTATACAGATTGGGGTTTAGCGGCATGTCGAATTGGTTGGCGAGGAGCACATTATCGTGGTGATCATGGTGGTCCAACCTTTATATTTGAAGTGGCAACATCATATGATATCTGGTTTTAGCATGCATATTTTGGTAATGTCGATGCGCTAAATGGTACCAATGTTATTGAACAATCACCTCTGGTTGATGACGTTATCAAGAGAGTTGCACCCGAGACTTCATGTTATACTAATATTTATAAATAGTAGTGTTGTTATTGCTGCTGCTGTTTCGTGAAACAAAAATTAAGAGTAAAATGTTTCTTTAACAAATGCAAAAATATGTTAGGAAAAAAAACAATTAAAACGAAAACTTGAGGACTTTTAAGTGTTCAAACATTATTAGTCCAACAGGCCATTTAAAATATATTTCGTATAACTAATTGTCAAGTAATAAAGGTTTTTATAATCAGTTAATTACGAAATTCGTTCAATTCAAAAATGTGCATCTACCACCAACCTTAAGTATTGCATAATTTCCCTTTCCTAGTTACGTGTGGTAACACTCAAATATGTTTCGTTAAAAATGTAATTCTAATAGTTTATGCATAATTCGTTCGTGTAGTGTTTTGATAACATAACCCCTTCACCATTAGCAACTAGCAAGTTTATGTCATACCCTTCCACTCGTCATTGTGGAACAAAGGTTATTCAGAATGACTGGTTAGACGACAAAAGTCATATCGAGCGCATAGGTTGTCTTCGAGCTACGCCCCACTTACGGTGTGCGCATATAATGTATATATGTGTGGCTCTCGGGGGCAAAAGTAAAGTTACACTAGTTTTAACGTTATTTTACTAATTTCGTGAAAATAACGTTAAAAACGACGGACGGTTAATCATGCATCATGTGATGGCGTTGATAGCCAAAACACAAAGGGGTACATGCACCGATCGGGTTTGTCCCGATTGCTAAGTGTTATGTGCGTTATGTCCAAGGCTTGATACCAAACCACATCGAGCCGGGGGTCCCATTGGAAGCAACCTCTCTATTCTTAGGGGTAGAGGTAAGACTGTCTACATCTTACCTTCCTCAGACCCTACCTTAGCTTTGCTATAGGTGTGATTAACTGAGTATGATGATGATGATGATGGTGATGAGGTTGTCTACGAGCATAGGACTTTGAGCTAGGCATGTCAATTAGATGAGTTGCTCATATACTACTTAGAACCGGCTTGTTAAAAACTTGAAACGAGTTGTGGCTAAAGCCTAAACCAAAGCTCATTTGATAAATGGGCTTGAGCCTAAGTTTAGTGTTTGATCAGACTAGCGAGCCTAAACGAGCACAATCCATACATGTAAAATATTATATAGTAGGTAAAAATTAATGATTATAAAATTAGTAGTATTAGATACAAAAATTACCTGCCAATTAGGTAGTGTTGGAGTGGTTGGGGAAAGATTTGGTGTTTCTTGTGACTCAGGTTTGATTTTCACTCTCCTCATTATTTTCTGCGGCATCCGGGCAATGATGGTGACAAACGCACCGAGGAGCGTTCGATCCTGAGCCGCACCTCGGTTTTCACCCGGCTGTTACCCAGCGAGGAAACTCGTGTGGAGGCAGTACGGTTTTCGGGGGAACGCCGTAACCAAGTTTGATGCACCAGCGCAGACCCGGTTAAGACAACGTAGTCTGGAGCAGACCTTGACTAGGGCTGCCGATTAGACAGTATGAATTAGGTCACTCATATGAAAGTCATCGTTAAAAAAAAGATACAAAATTTACCTAAAATAACTAAATAATATATCTCTATTACCTTATTAAGTACCAAACATGCCCAATAAGGTACTTTCAGCATAATTATAATATGAGAGTTGAATAGACTCTTAACAAATGTCTGTTTTTTTGTTATTTCTTTCCTTTTTTGCCCCTTATGTACAACATATCATGCTTATTGTACATGTGTGTAATACACACTTAATATCCTTTCCAACATGTAACCCCCCATTTATAGAGAATTAGATGACCACATTATGTCCTTCACGGGTAGCTCAGTTGGTGAATGGACCAGGGATCTCTCTTGGAGGTCTTAGGTTCGATTCCCACGAAGGACATAATGAGAAATGATGGATGACTCATGGCCTATGGTCATGAGTTCGAGTCCTGATCTCGCCAGGTTTTACCGGTTCACTACTGTCGTGCCTTCGGGCGGGTATGTGGGTCGGGTTTTCCCTGGAAGCGGGCTGTCGGGCGGGCTAGGGGCTTCGTGCGTCCGGGGTGGGCCGGGCTGTGCCCCTGTCTTTGCCACTGGGGGCCGCGTACGAAGTACCCGGCGTTGTTTAGTTGGCCGTTCAAAAAAAAAGATGACCACATTAACTTTGTAAAACCCTTTATTATTATAAACCACTTAGTCCTCAATTATTACCCACCAATTAATCGATAAGTTATGATTTGCACATGAATGGATAACTTGAAATATTATTCTCTTGTCTATAGTATCTTATTAAGTACCAAAGGTGTACAAGATAGTAATTTTGTCAAGCATCCAACTATTAAAGCAACATGTACAATTGAATCAACCTTAATTCATAAGGGTATAATAAGAATAATTGTCACAATTAAGATGCTTTTAAGGGCATGATAGTAATTTCTCAATTCAATGACATTCACTACTATTAAATGTCATTCTCCTTCAATTGCCCTGTCTATTTATTGTGTCTCCTCTTCATAGACTCTCAACTAAGAGTATAATGTTCTTTGATCAAATTACAATTGTTCTTTTTCCCTAAACACTATTTTTTCATTCATGTCTTTTAATTTTCCAGGGCATTTGAGGATGAATTTGTTACTCGATGGCTTCCATTCCTCTTCTATGTTCCTGCTTCTTCATGAGGCCTCATGTTTACTTATCAGGTAACTAAGTGTTTGTGATTTTATGTTGATGTAGGTTCTAATATTTCTATCAGGTATTGATGTTTTACATGGAACTATTTTAGTTGTGTCTACAGTTTTTTTTGTGCTTATTGTTGCTTTTTTTTTTTGCCATGCTTCTACAACTTGTTGTCTACTATTTTTGTTCTTGTTGTTGTATTTTGCTATGCTTCTACAACATTTGCTTATAGTTTGTTAACAGAAAAAAATTATGGATTTTTTTGTTCAATTTTGTAAACAAAAGGAGTTATATGTAAATTTATCATGATGCGCATTCTTTGCACTACAAAGTTATTTTTTTGACCTTTTTATTCTCGAATAAAATAAGTTATAGGCATCTTATTAAGAAAATTAGCCAGTGTGTATTCTTTGTCGTTGGGTCTTATTTAAACCCCACAGCAACGTGCGGGTAAACCCACTAGTAACTTATTATATATATATATATATATATATATATATATATATATATATACACACACAATTACCAAATCTTTGCAATAACGATGTTTACACTTTTCACGTTTCGACCACCGTATTTTCGTTTCTTTGGAATAAAGCCACATCGTTGTGGAATGCCTTCGTCACCGGCCAACTCGCGTTCACCGGGGTACGTCGGCGACGACACCCACAAGATGGGTTCGACGGTTACATGGCCATTCCGTTGACATCGTCGGTGAGATGGCCTGACACAAAACTAGCGGCACGATGAAGACTACTTTGGCAGCGACAGAGTTCCGGCAAGTCCGATGAGGCTCCGCAGAAACCGATCTTCATCCGCATGCCTTTTTTCCGTATAGATCTGCCACTCCAAAGGCAACGACGGTAACATTACGGACACATTTCGACTTTTGACTAAAGTCCGACCTCAAACGTTGTCTCTGTCACGATAAACGGCTTCAACGGCGGCAAACGACGTGGTTACATCTGAGAGCAATTGATTGTTTAGCCTGTGATACATGCTTCGTTTATACCTAGATCTGGTAGGTGAAGAACAGACATGGTGGAGGTGATAACTAATCACAAAGAGAAAGAAAGAGTGTACGAGAGAGAGAGAGAGAGAGAGAGAGAGACAGAGAGGAAAGCTGTTTACAATATCCACAAGGAATAATAATATGTTTATGTCAGGGAATCGGCAATGGTGGCCGGTGAGGCCTTCGGGCAACGGGTTTTTCCCGGGAACTGGTGTAAAATTATTGGTGGAGCCGGGTTACTCTCGGGGTACTCCTTTGTCCAGTGGGTATTTCGTGAGTGATCGGGATTGATTTGTTGACCGTTCAAAAAAAAAGACTATTATTCGGTATGTCTTTCGCTAGCTTAAACGCGGGTTGGCGGGGCAACGCCCGCGGGTAAAAAACTAGTTATATGTATAGATCAAATACCTAAAAAAAAAACTTTGATATGCATATAATTTATAAACCCAACTAATGTATAGATCAAAATCATCACCCAAGGCATTATAGCCTAGTGGTATCTTGGTGGTGAGATAAGACTTAGGGGCCATAAGGTCCTAGGTTCGAATCTCACAAAGGGGGTTTTCTCATAATTATGAGTTTCCTCCTGAATTGGTGACTTGGTGGTGGAATATGATCGCGTGGCAACACTGGTGGCACAATGATACTCCAGTGTTCCGTGAGTGATTCCAATTTGTTGGCCGTTCAAAAAAAAAAAAAAAAAAAAAAAAAGATCAAAATCATCAAATTCCTAACCTTGGATACGAGGAAAAGCGATGGTCTTAAACCCAACTAATCCATTTAAGTGTCAGCGTGTAATATAATGAAGTGTTTTATAAATTGAAATGGAATGATATTGTAACTAAAGTGCAAAATAAGCCACAGGAATGATTGTTTATTATGGAATAGATATGGTGAGAAGAGAGAGAGTACAGAGTATGAGATGAGAGAGAGAATAACAAACTAACAATATTCTTTTCATGACCCACACACTCCCTCACCCTTTCCTTATATCATGCATTCACTGTGGTCCTCATTTCTCAGCAGCTGACATGGCATTCATCACAAAATCCTTGTACAGATTGGGCTGCTTCTTGGGCCGGTTACTTTTTCTGGGTTGAATCATGGGTTGTTGACTGATGGGCTTCTGCTCCTGATGATCCGAAGTGCTCACAACATTACTCCCGTCGTCGAGAGACACCTTGTCCTCAAGGTGGAGCATAGGAAATAACTTCAGCAAGTGGACATTATCCTCCCATGTTGCCTCAGTAATCGGAAGGCCCTCCCATTGCACGTGACTTTGTGGAATGAGCTGGCCGGCTCGAGAGATAGTACGGTGACCAAGGATAGCTTGTGGTTGCAGAATCATAGCTGCAGTGGAGTCAACTAGATTCAATGGAGTCACTTGTTGTTCTGGTAACCCGATACATTTTCGCAATAAGGATACGTGAAAAACAGGGTGAATACGGGCTGATTCTGGCAGATTAAGCTTATAGGCAACTGGTCCCACCCGGGATAAAATCTGATAAGGCCCAAAGAAACGCCTACCCAGTTTATGATGGCGTTGGAGGCGGATTGAATTTTGGCGAAAAGGTTGTAATTTGACATAAACCCAATCTCCTTCTTGAAATTGTACTTCGCGACGATGTTTGTCCGCAAACCCTTTCATACGATTTTGAGCCTTTGCTAAGTTGGTTTTGAGGGTTGCAAGGACTTCATCACGAGATAAGAGCTGGTCAGCCACAAGGGAATTACCAGTGGAGTCTCGGATATAGCGTGCAACAGTGGGTGGTTTCCTTCCATAAAGCACTTCAAATGGTGTTAATTGGGCTGCAGTTTGATAAGATGTATTGTACCAGAATTCTGCCCAAGGCAAGAAGCGTAGCCAATCTTTCGGTTTATCAGCGACAAAACAACGAAGATACATCTCGAGGCACTTGTTAAGCGCCTCCGTTTGGCCATCGGATTGAGGGTGGTAGGCGGTACTGAACGAAAGTGTTGTGCCCTGTAGCCTATGTAACTCCTTCCAAAAGTCTGTCATAAATCGAGCATCGCGATCAGAGACAATATCAACTGGTACTCCGTGGAGCCGAACAATTTCTGAAACAAAAACCGCAGCCACAGTAATGGTGTTAAATTGAGTTGGAAGAGCAATGAAGTGTCCGTATTTTGAAAGCCGGTCAACAACCACCATAATGACGGTTTTGCCATGCGATGGAGGAAGGCCGGTTATGAAATCCATGGCGATACTTTCAAAGACCATGTTTGGAATGGGTAGCGGTTGTAGAAGACCCCCAGGTGGCAAGAAAGAGGCTTTAGTTTGCTGGCATATATGGCATTGAGCAACAAACTTTTTGACATCACGACGCATGTGTGGCCAATAGAAATTGGAAGAAAGTCTGTGAAAGAAACGCGTGACCCCAGAGTGGCCACCCATGACCGAAGAATGGAATTCAGTCATTAGTTGCTGACATAATGGGGATCCAGTAGGTAAGACCAACCGGCCATAGAAGAACAACAATCCATCCTTGGTAGAGAATCCAGTTAAACAGAGTGGGTCAGCCCGCAACCGTGTGATAATATCTTGTAATTCTGCACTGTTAGTGGTAGCTTGACGAACCGACTCGACAAAACTCGGTTCGATAGATGAGTAAGCCATAATTTGAGTGAGTGGAGCCCGTGATAGTGCATCAGCAGCCGCGTTTAGTTTACCGGGTCGATAAAGAATGTCAAAATCAAAACCCAAAAGTTTCCCGAGCCATTTGTGTTGGTCTGGAGTTTGAATAACTTGCTCCTTAAGATTCTTTAGGGACTCTTGATCAGTAATTATAATGAACTTCCGTCCTAGAAGATATTGTCTCCATTTTGCCACTGCTTGAGTAATAGCAAACATTTCCCGTTGATAAGTGGAAGCAAGTTGCATACGTGGGCCCAATTTTTGACTAAAAAAAGCGATCGGTTGTTTCCCTTGAGATAGGACAGCCCCAATCCCAACCCCCGAAGCATCCGTCTCGACAATAAACGGCTGCGAAAAATCGGGAAGACGAAGGACCGGTGCTGAACTTAGAAGCTCTTTGAGATGAAGGAAGGCAGCGGCGCATTCGGTAGTCCATAGAAATTGTTCTTTTTTTAGGAGGTCGGTTAGAGGCCCGGCAATAGTAGCATAACCCCGAATAAACCGTCGGTAATAACCGGATAAACCAAGGAACCCCCGGACCTCCTTAACTGTTGTGGGTATCGGCCATTGTTGGATGGCGGAGATTTTAGCCGGATCCACTTCCAACCCATTAACCGAAATCAAGTGTCCCAAATAACCAATAATAGTTTGCCCGAAATGGCATTTAGAGAGTTTAGCTACCAATTTGTGATGTAACAGTACCTTCAAAACTTCCCTGAGGTGGAGCATATGATCCGTCCATGAACGACTATAAACAAGTATATCATCAAAAAATACGAGAACAAATTTACGTAGGAACGGGCGAAAAACGTCATTCATGAGTCGTTGAAATGTTGAAGGAGCATTGGTAAGACCGAATGGCATTACCAAAAACTCGTAATGGCCATCATGTGTGCGAAAAGCAGTTTTTAACTCGTCGCCCGGTTTGATGCGTATTTGGTGGTATCCGGCAAGAAGATCCAGTTTGGAAAAGAACATTGACCCATGTAATTCATCAAATAATTCGTCAACTGACGGTATGGGAAATCTGTCCCGGACGGTGAGCCCATTAAGAAGTCGATAATCGACACAGAACCGCCATGTACCGTCCTTCTTTCGAACTAATAGAACTGGTGAAGAAAATGGGCTAGTGCTCGGGCGAATAATGCCTTGTTGTAACATTTCGGAGACCAACCGTTCTATCTCTTGTTTCTGGAAATGAGGGTATCGATACGGACGCACCGATACCGGTGCTTGATTTGGAAGTAGCTCAATACCGTGATCCTGGGGCCTTTGCGGTGGAAGGCCCGTGGGTGGTTGGAACACGACTTTAAACTCAGTTAAAAGAGTTTGGATATCTGGAGGATACGAAACCACAGTAGGGACATCATTGGTCAGCAAGGTTAAATGAAAGAATTCTGTAACAGAATTATGAGCCAGTAGGGTGCGTAAACCATTAAACTGAATTAATTGAGCTGGGTTAGACACATCTCCTTTCCACTTAACCTGTTTGTCTTGCAAGGAAAACTCAAAGGTAGAGGCGGCATAATCGGTAATAACAGGACCCAAGGTGGATAACCAAGAGACACCCAAAACTAAATCCCACCCTTGAAGTGGCAAAACATACAAATCCACCATCACAGTATGTGACTGAATAGACAAAGGAACTTGTCGAGCCAGTCCAGTACATGGTAACCGTTCCCCACTTCCGACCAAAACCGAGAATGGTTGCACATTCTCTATTGTTAAATTTAAAAACCCGGCTACCCGTGTTTGCACAAAACAGTGAGTGCTTCCCCCATCCAATAAAACCTGAACCGTTTTACCTTTAATTGAGCCGGTGAATCGGAGAGTGCTAGCCGAACACCCGCCGGCAAGGGCGTTATACGATATAGACGATTGGTGTTGTACCTCTTCCAACTGAAGTTTGTCAGCTAAGGAGGCATCGAGGTCAGTGGAAGCCGGAATTGAACTCGTAAAATCCCCCGGGTCTGGTTCCTCGTCATCGAAAAATAGTAATTGTGGTGCACCCTTGCATTTGTGATCCCGTGAATACTTTTCATCACATCGATAACAAAGACCCAGAGTTCGTTTGTTCGCAATTTCCGACGGGGAAAGGCGTCGGAACCCTAATTTTGAATCGTTGCTCGATATAATACTTGATTTGGGGGAAAACGAATTTGGTTGTGATGGCTGTATTTTGGGTGTAGGTAAAATGGGCTTACCCGAGCCCAAGCTGACACGGCCCACTCCTTTTTCCAGATCAATTATATTTTCATGCATTTGGGCCAAGGTCATAGCTTCTTGTAGTGTATTAGGACGGTGAATAATAACAGATTGTTTAATATCTGAACGCAACCCCGAGATAAAACAATTTAAGAGAAATTCAGGTGGCAATAGCATAGTGCGATTAGATACCTCTTCGAATCGGTGTCGGTACTCTGCAACCGTCGTAGTTTGTTGCAGTTTAGCGAGGATTCCTTCGGGTGCTTCCAGTTCTTTTGAACGAAAACGCTGAATAACCGCAACTGTAAAAGCCGGCCATGTAGTGACCTGAGAATGGCGATGAAGCCAATCAAACCAATCGGCAGCGTCATCATCGAAATAAAAAGAAGCGATCATCAAACGTTCAGCCTCCGGAATTGCATAAAACTCAAAATAACGGTTCGCCTGAGCGACCCAACGTTCTGGATGAGATCCAGAGAATCGGGCCAGGAAAATAGGCGCAGGCTTGTGACGCCCCAAAATAGAAAACCCTGTGTCACCGGAACTTCCAGATCCATCCGAATCAGGAAACTGTTTATTTTTTGTGAGAAGACCAACCTGGACGCATAATTTGTTTAAAACCTTTTTCGTATCTTCCAACGAACCTGCAATCAATGAAACGTCCGATTGGAGCGCTGCCTGGGAACGATTGGAAAGAGCTTGAGATTCTTGCAACTGTTGGTGTGATTCCTGTAAAGATTTCAGACTTTCATCCAAAGTTTTTAAACGGGTACCTTCTGCCATGGAAGCTGAGAACAATGAAAGCACCAATGAAGTGTTTTATAAATTGAAATGGAATGATATTGTAACTAAAGTGCAAAATAAGCCACAGGAATGATTGTTTATTATGGAATAGATATGGTGAGAAGAGAGAGAGTACAGAGTATGAGATGAGAGAGAGAATAACAAACTAACAATATTCTTTTCATGACCCACACACTCCCTCACCCTTTCCTTATATCATGCATTCACTGTGGTCCTCATTTCTCAGCAGCTGACATGGCATTCATCACAAAATCCTTGTACAGATTGGGCTGCTTCTTGGGCCGGTTACTTTTTCTGGGTTGAATCATGGGTTGTTGACTGATGGGCTTCTGCTCCTGATGATCCGAAGTGCTCACAACATATAATACAATTTGGGCCGATAGATACGGCCCAAAACTGCCTTCCGAAAAAAGATATAGGCTGAAACAACACTAAAAAGACATGACACATGTATAACTTTAATAATATTGAATACCGAGTTTTTATGATTTGGTTTTTATATAGTTAACAAGAAAACTTACCCACTGGCCATATCTTTGGCACCCTTCTTGCTTTCCTTATGGGAGGTGGGGAGTTCGAGTCCTGCTAGCACCAAAATGCTGCTGATGGGCCGGGTTTTACCGCAGTGGGCCTTCGGGCGACGGGTTTTCCCCGGGAGCTGGTATGAAATTATTGGTAGACCCGGGTTACTCTTAGAGTACTAGTGGGTACTTTCGTAAGTGATCGGGATTGATTTGTTGACCGTTCAAAAAAAAATCTTTGGGTTCCCAGCCGGAAAGCTCAGCTGCAGCATTTAATACTTCTCTCCAAGATTCAACATTGTTGGCATTTTTTCTCATTTTGTTTAGCAAAACCTTCTCCAAATTTTCCAATCTGCTTTTTGGCATCCTCAGGAACCACATTGTAGAATATGGGAATTGGGAATAACTTCTAGCCCTTTTTTTATACTTGCATTCCATAATATGTGCAACTTCTCGCATACAATAGGAAGAATCGCCATAATGAGAGATGGATGAATGGATGCTCCCTTATGAAGTGTTTTGTCATCTCTTTCCTTGCCTTACAAGATCCTTGTATAGATGATCCACAAAAGTATGCCGGGCATCTTTACCTCTGAAACTTAAAAAAACATGGTAACTCGAAAACCCATGGAGCTACTGACTATTGATTTGCCTCTAACTAGAGCTAGTCAGATAAAATGGAATTAGAAAATATTGATCTTGTTGCAACATATTCGTTCATGAAATGAAATAAATGTAAAAAGAACAAAACATGTTTAACAACCTCCTCGAATAAAAACCAATGTGTTCTTGTTCATGAGCCGAGCCGAGCTAGGGCGGCTCGCTTATAAACTGAGCCGGCTCGTCTTGGATTTGAAACCGAGCCGAGAATCAAAGCTCAAGCTCGGATTTAAAAAGAAAATTTAATAACTGTTTTCGAAATTCAATAATCTAAAATATTATTCAATAGTTAAAATAACACATCCAATATAAGTTCAATTTAATACATTAATTAAATGCCAAAATCAAGTTCAACCAAATACAAAATAAGTTTCAAATTTCAACTAAATGCAATATACGTTCATTAACATCCTAATCAACACCAGAACATGTCATAGTATCATACTACACTCTTGAACAAATACAAATAATGTCTTTCAACGATCATAACTTAAGTTTACGCAAATGAGGTAGTGATGGGGTGGTTGGAGAAAGACTTGGTGTTCTTTGTGATCCAGGTTCGATTCCCACACTCCTCATTATTTTCTACGACATCCGGCAATGATGGTGACAAACGTACCGAGGAGCATTCGATCCTGAGCCGCACTCCGGTTTTCACTCGGCTGTTACTCCAGCGAGGAAATTCGTGTGGAGGCAGTATATATGGTTTTCGGGGGAACGTTGTAACCGAGTCTGATAAACCAGCGCGGGCCCGGTTAAGACAACGTCGTCTGGGGCAGACCTTGGCTAGCGCTACCGATTAGGCAGTGTGATATTGGGTCACTCCTATGAAAGTCACCATTAAAAAAAACCCGTAAGTTTACAATCATTTTAAAACCTTAAAACCTTAGAGCTGAGAATATAAATATATATCTTACAATCTTTAGGTTATACAAATATACACAAAATTGTGAATATGTATAAACTACCTCTTGTTATTATGGTTTTGACTTTTAAGAAATTATATATATGATGATGAAACGATAAATATCGGGAATACATGGTGAAAAATATGAGAGATCATATTGCTTGTCCTCATCTCATTTCCCATTCGTTAGTCCTAACCCAAGTCCCTCATCTCATCAAGAAATGAGTTTATATCCCCTTCTTCCATCTCAATGACATCGAGTATCTCAAACATGTAATTTAAAAAAGATTTCATTAAATTACGAGCCTTATGGCTTAGAGGTATGGGAAATTGGGGTTAAGGGCATGGTTGAAAGGTCTGAGGTTCGAATCTGATTCACTCGGGTTTTATCACAGCGGGCCTTTAGGCAGACCGAGTTTTCCCTGATCGGGGACTTTACGATGGGATCTGGCTACCCAACGCTTTGTGTGCTATGATCATATAGGATGCCTTTACTCGTGAGGCAGGTGACCCGGATAGCTGGGACGTCATGTTTCATTGGCCGTCAAGAAAAAAATTCATTAAATGATTCCAATTCAATTCAAATCACTCTGATCTTCCTCATTACCTCTTACTTTTGTATTTAAGAAATAAAACAAAGATAACTTACCTTTTTGTTCCTTTCATTATATATTTATATAACTAGTGGTATTACGATCGGTGCGTCACGCGGGGAATTCCCACGCTACTCGTAGTTCGTATTACTTCGTTACGGTATCAACAATCTTTATAGCGGCAGTTGTGGCGCCCAAAACACCCAAATCGTCCGACAGTTACTCGAAAATTCTGGACAGTCTTGGGATGTTTTTGGGCGGGTTATCTGGGCGGTTTTTGGGTGGTTTTTCTGGGCGGTTTCGGGCCGTATTTTGGGCTGTTTTTGGTACCAAGGCGGCGTTGGAGACGGTTGGCTATCATTTCGCTGGAAAGTTTGGTCCACTTAGTTACAAACATGTCGCCACACCTGATTTGTTAGTTGGAAACTTTGGTCCAATGAGTTACTAACATGTGGCAGAACCTTATTTGTAAAGTTACTATTCCCAAGCTTCTAATATTAATAGATACATAATAATATAAATATCTACAAATAGGAAATCTTTTAGAGAGAACTACACAATTAGTCCTTGTGGTTTACCATTAGTTTCACCTTTAAGTATTAAGGTCTAAAAGTTTCATGTTAAAGTGTTAAGTTTAGTTTTTGTAACATAATAGGGTATTAGCACTAACAAGAGTTAATATTTAACTGAGTTTACCCTCACGTGACAAATGGTAAACCACAAGGACCAAATGTGAAACTTAAGTGGGGCCCACCACCAACCTCAAATGTGAAACTAATGGTAAACCACAACGACTAATTGTGTAGTTTTCTCTAATAATTAAAAACTTTAGTGGGACCCACCTCCTTCTTCACCTTCACCCACCACCATTTTCACCTTTCACTACCACAATCAACCCCATCTCCTCCACCTTTCACCACAACCAACTTGGATCTGTTGTATAAACAATGACGTCTACCCCCGGGAAATCAGACTTTCCCGATGGATTTTGGGGGCTCAGGGCTTCAAACTTCTCTTTTAACACATTGGGGTCAGTTGCACGTTTAATAAGTGCAAGTTTAGGAAGTTGGTCAAGAAGCCAAGAGAATGCAAACCAGATTTCACAAATAACTAACATGAACCAGAGCCATATTGAATCTTCATTCGGGTGAGTGATTCTCCAGTGAACTGGACATATAAAGGAAGGAACAGACCATAAACAACTAATTTACTAATATTTATTTAGTTTGATCTAACTGATTAACATTAAAAATAAAACACATTTCTACCTCCTCAAGTCTATGTTCAGCTATAATTTATTATTTCATCAAATGTTTCTAAGACAATAATAAGATACCAAGAGATGATCATTTCTTTGGTTATTAGCTTTTGAAAAAAAAAAAAAAACATTTGATGGGTTAGTGGATGGTGATGAGCAGGTGACAGGTTGGTTGTGGTGAAAGGTGGAGGAGATGGTGGTGGGTGAAGGTAGGGGCGGCAATTATTGAGACGACCCGAAAACCGACCCGAACACGACACGAAAAAAAGCATATTTGGGTCAAGTAACACGACCCGTTTAAAAAAACGGGTCGGGTTCGGGTCGACCCATATTAAAAATGGGTCAAGTTCCGGTTGACGCATATATAAAATGGGTTGACCCGTTAACCCGTTTAAGTATTTAGAAAAAAAATCTATTATATTTTTGTTTTTCTTTTTTCATTTATATTTACATGGTTAGTTATAAATTGTGCTATTTTTGGCACATTATATTATTTATTTGTCACACTTATATACTCACCATTAAACATTTTATTGATAACCCGCTTACAACCCAACAACCCGCTTATAACTCATGAACATGTATGACTCATTTAAAAATATGGGTTAAACGGGTCGTCCTCGAGTTGACCCGGATTTCATGTGGGTTGGGTTAGGTTGAAATATTTGACACGAATAATAATATGGGTCGGGTTTGGGTTGCACATTTCAACCCATCAACCCGCCAACCCGCAACCCGTAAACTCGCCAACCCATCAACCCGACACGATTGACACCTCTAGGTGAAGGTGAAGAAGAAGGAGGTGGGTGGTGGGTCCCACTAAAGTTTTAAAATATTATAGAGAACTACACAATTAGTCCTTGTGGTTTATCATTAGTTTCACCTTTGAGGTTGGTGGTGGGCCTCACTTAAGTTTCACCTTTGGTCCTTATGGTTCACCATTTGTGACGTGAGGGTAAACTCAGTTAAATATTAACCCCCGTTAGTGCTAATACCCTATTATGTTACAAAAACTAAACTTAACACCTTAATATGAAACTTTTAAACCTTAATACTCGTAGGTGAAACTAATGGTAAACCACAAATACTAATTGTGTAGTTCTCTCAAATCTTTTATTCCTACACAGTTTTAGTAATTAACTAGAATTGTGCCGCGCGCGTTGCGGCGCACAATAAAACCTATACAATATTAATACTTTAAAAGTTGTATCAGATAGGCTGCAAATTCCTAATAGAAAAAAATGAACCAACACCTAGCGAAGATGAACACGACATAATCTGGCCTAAAACATTTGGAGATAAAGTTGTTTACTCATGGCTTAAAACCGGAGGCTAAACGGGTCGACTATAACAAACAGAACCTTAGCTTTGTAAATATGAAGGTTATGATAGTGTCGGTATCGGTCTTTGTGGTGACGACCATCAAAGTATATATAGTGCTTTGCCCACGAAAAGAATACAAATCTACATATAAAATTGATAACGAAGGAATACATATCTACATATGAATGGTGATACTGTATTGTGTTGGATCTTTCATCATATCAGTGATAGGTCTGGATATACCGTGGTTGATCTTTGTTTCTCATCCACCATAGCCATTGATCGGAAATTTGGTCGGTCACTTTGAAACCCTAGCCGCCGTTGACCTCTACTCAAAGACCTTAGCGTCGCCGCCTCCGAACTCACGATGACACACCGTGCTTCATATGACCATCATCATCTATGTCATTAGGCGCAACCCTAGAGGTGCGGTTGTGACTACTGATAACCACGTCATCGCTGGTCCGCTCCCTTGCTCGTCCTAACCTCACCACATGATTCCCTTTCATCCGTTTAACGTGTAAAAGTTGTTCACTTGTTAGTATGTGACGCCGCCGTCGTATGGCCGCCAGGAACCACCATAGTCCCCTTCTCTTTATATATAAGAAAGATGTGGATGTATGTGTAAATGAGAGGTTGGCTTAGTGCTTTGAGAAACCCATCATCTATAATACATATGTGTACAACCATTAATGCATAAAGTACAACTAATAATGCATAACAAATCGGGGACTTTTAGTCAGTATCGATTCGGTTCATTACAATACCAGCATGTTACATGCATCAGGTGTAGCAACCGGCATTTGTTTTACATCGATTGCAAAGTATAAAAACAAAAACATGTGCCACTATCGATGTTGACCATGTGTTGTTGACGCAAGGTCATAAAACTGTGCTAAGTAGTAAGCAAATGATGACCAAAACGGGAAAAAAAATCATAAAACAAAAACGTGAATGTATACCACTACAACATGGGGGTTGTAAAACCGTACTAAGTATTAAGCAAATGACGACAAAACTGGAAAAAATAGTGAAATAAAAACGCAAATTTATACGCCACGTGACTTAAAACGCAGTCAAAGGCAAACAAAAACTTATACCGTAAGCTAACGTAAACCGCATAGAATCTCACCACAAATTAATGAAAGACAAAAAAAGACAAAATTAAAATAAAAGAAAGGAAACCTATATTCGTAGGTTTCAAGATTTGTTTTTATAAATCATAAGAAAAATAGCTACATCAACCAACATGTATGAAAAAAAAAATCTAGAGTTAACAGATGTTAAACTTTGAAAATTAAAAAAAATACTCTAAAAAGTGAACATACATATCTTGATTGGACGGTGAAGGGAGTGCCTGACAGGAAATGTGGAAGTATATTGTTGGTACTATTATAACTGCACTTGGTACAACTTGAATTGCACAAAAAACCTTTTAAGCATACAGTACAACCTAGCAATGCATAACTCATTTGTTATTTAATACTATATATAATAAAACCTTGGCATGTTAAACTGAACCAAACTAAACCATTAGTAATGGTTTGGTTCCAATTTGATTTCACGGTTTAGACCCGTTGAAACTTTAGAAGTTGTCTCAAATTTGGAAAAAAAATGCTTTCCGAATTCCACAATATCATAAAAGTCGTCCAAAAAATTTAAATAAAAAACAAAAAATATTGCCCATAATGTTGCGTGCTTACTGTTACTGTCCAAATTCCTTTTTCTATACTTCAAGTTATGGTTACACAATGTGCTTTTGGTTTTATGGTTTTAAGTAAGTTAATGATATGTCAAAATAAATTTAATTTAGTTTAACTAATGTCTATATATATCAAAAAAATTTAATTTAAATTTGTGTCCTTTTGGCCTTTGACACTTTTGGCTCATTGGCACTGGAAGCGATTAGGTTTCTGACGAGAGTCCAGCGGGTGGTCAACAACAACTTCTCGACTCCCCAGGGGCGAGGATTTCTTTTCTCTAAATTAGGGTTCTCTGTCCAGAAGGGGGTGGCGGCGCAGCTTGTTGCCCGCCTACGTGCTATTCTTATGGTTCCACCACAAAACCTAAAAGGGGAACCGAACCGAAATCCTGACCAAAGAGGTGAATGAGGAGTGGATTCCCCTTTTTGGTTGAAGACTTGATTCCCCACAAGCCTTTTTGGTTTCTTTGGTTCCACCACAAAACCTAAAAGGGAAACCTAATTGAAATCCTGACCAAAGAAGTGAATGAGGAGTCGATTCCCCTTTTTGGTTGAATATTTGATTCCCCATTCGTTCCAGTAAGTATCCTAAAAGAGGATCCAAGCCTTTTTGGTTTCTTTGGTTCCAACACAAAACCTAAAAGGGGAACCGAATTGAAATCCTGACCAAAGAGGTGAATGAGGAATCGATTCCCCTTTTTGGTTGAAGACTTGATTCCCCAACTGATAGATTTCATTCCCCTTTTTCGTTCTAGGTAGAAACCTAAACGTGGTTTAAAAAAGCGTGAGGCGCACGGAGGCCTGACCCTGATTTATGATGGAGGAAGTCCCAACCCGAGGGACCTTCACCGGCCTAGCCCTGGTTTAAAAAAGCGTGAGGCGCCCGGAGGCCTGACACTGATTTATGATGGAGCAAGTCTCGACCCGATGGACCTTGACCGGCCTAGCCCTTGCGATCCTTTTTCGTCACTGGCAGTTAGGGATCCCCTTTTTGGTTTCCTTGGTTCCACCACAAAACCTAAAAGGGAAACCTAACTGAAATCCTGACCGAAGGAGTGAATCCCCTATTTTGTTTCAGATGGACACCTAAAAAGGGGATCCTTACTTCCTTTATTTGGTTCCACCACAAAACCTAAAAAGGAAACACAACTGAAATCCTGACCGAAACTTAAATTTTTGAGGTTTTCATTTTATACTCCCCATATATATATATATATATATATATATATATATATATATAAACATTTTCTAAAAAATTTTGGGCTTATCAGGAGACCGGGCCCCGAAGCTCTAGCCCACCCGACCCACCCTCATGGTCGAATCTAAGTATGATCGAATATTCATGTTATGGCTATAAGCCTATAAACGTAATTTCTCTCTAACATGACTACATATATAAGATATTAAGGTACACAAAAATTGACTTGGATTGCCTCCCTACTAGATTGAATCTTAGTAAGAGAGATATGGATATTCCTTTAATAATTTAGCATGTGTATGTTATGTCGGTAGAATCTATAGAGCAGCTTTTTGGATATTGTAATGTTTCTTCGACACTGTGGGATGCTATTGGGATATGGTTAGGCTTCCGGCTATGAGATGCCCATATGTGTTAATAGATTGACTAGACTTCTTTCTCGTTACTAAAAAGAAGAAACTTTTGATTGAAGCTATCAATTTTAAGACTTGGTGGCTCATTTGGAGAGCTGGGAATGAAGATATATTCGGTAGGAGAACTGGACATCGTCATTATTTATTTGATTCCATTGTTTCTTTATCGTTTTTATGGTTTTCAAGTCATAATTGTAATTGCAAGGTTGGTTGGACTAAGTTGATGAAAAATATGCATCTGAACATGTAAATGTGTTGGGGTTTTTTCCTTTAGTGGTAGCAGACTGGGTGTGTCGTTTTTATAAAGTTTGTCTTTGAAGAAAAACTTTATTTAAGTTTGATCATATGAGTGTAATAATAATTGTAGATTGGATTCCCCTGGGAAAAAGTTTCGGTCGGTTCGGTTCGCTACAGTACTTGTACACGATGCAGTTTAAGATACCTAATTTTATATAACTCTATTTTATATCGGAATATAACTGCTTATTCAGTTATTTTTTTAAACATAACAAGCGTAAGTTATTAGAAAAAAATCAGGGTAAATAAAAATCCAGTGGGTTAGAAGCGTATATTTAAAAGTCATTGTTCACAACAATCAACAAGGTAGGATTTTGGTCAAGATCGGTTCAGTTTGTTACAGTACCGGTATGGTACCGGCATTTGTTACACTAATCGAAAGGTAAAATAAAAAATATAATAAATTCGTGATACGGATGGTACCGACTTGATAAGGCTCTTGATATCCCAAGTAAATATTCTCTTTTGAATACAATTTCGATTTCAACAAAATTTATTACTAAATGTCGAGAGAAAAAATTAAACACGCTTGTAAACCCGCTGCTCCGCTTCCGTAAAATCCCGATCCTCTATAACTTCATCCAAATCAGCCAAGTCATGAGCTAGTGTCGCATATTCAGCAGCTTCATCCTTAATCGATTTTTCTTTCCAGACCAAAATCGCTTGCCTCAATACTTTTAATTTATTCATTAACTGCACATCCGGTGGCCCTTTCCCAATAAACGCCATACAAGTATTAGTGACAAGCTCATCAAATTCTTTACGTTGCAACCAAGAATTAAAAAACTTGAACGGTTTAGGACCGTAATTACGATCCTCCACCTTCAAGATAAGCGAACTGTGATCCGAACAATCTCTAGCTAAGGCACGGTACTCTGCATTCGGCCATTCGGACATAACACACCAAGAAACAAAAATCCGATCAATTCGGCTACACTTATTTCCAATCAGATAAGTGAATTTGCGTCCTCGTAAATTAAACTCATGTAAGTCCGCCTCTTCCAAGAATTCATTAACACAGTTGTACAGATGTTGCTATGAAGAAAACAGATCATTAGATGTTGCTCTATGTTGTACAGTTGTGCTCTTATAAAAATACCAAAATACCCTCATTAATTAACATTACTGTTCAATATGTTTGTGCTTTAATATGTTTATAATATACGTTTTATATATTTTTCTAAGAAAAGGAAATCACATTGCGTGTATAATTGTGTTTTCATACCATTTACATGGTGTTTATATGTGCCCAACCCTCGATTATTGCCTGTATAACTGTGTGGTTATACCATTTACAGGGTACTTGTGTTGTTTGATAATAGTCTCTTTGTTTTTGTAATCGGAAAATTTTGTCAGACCTGTGTGTATATCCGCACCGTGTATATGGGTATAACATGGTTATATGGCCAATTGGTTATGCTTTTTAAAACAAAAAGAACGTGTTATTTTTATAAAAATATATTAATATTCGACACATTTAAAGAGAAAAAAATGCTTAATTTTGTGGCATAATTTGTTTATTTAAAAGAAACAATGTTTTGAAACCCGGACCGTACCGGTTGGACTGGGGGTCGAACCGGTTCGGGTTGGGGGTTGGACCGCTTGTGCAATGAACTGGGGGTTGGATCGGTGAACTGGCGGTCGGACAGGGAACCAGGCCGGTTGAACCGGGTATTTAAGGGGTTGAACCAGGTTTTTTAATATTTTTTCAAATTTTAGCCTATTATTTTTACGACATCATCCGGTTCTTACATTCGGTCCGACCGGTCAGACCAGTGAACCAGTAAGGAGGCCGGTTCGACGCCCGGTCCAGTTCTGAAAACATTGAAAAGAAATTAGTTAAGTACATAAAAGGCATCTGAGTTTAAAAAATTTGGTGTAAAACTTACGACTGCTATCCAATATTATTCAATTGCACGGTTTCTAGCATCCTTAATTCGATTTTACTATGGGATTTAAAGTCGCACCATATCACTAAAAATAGAGGTCATCAACAAATATTAATATAAATATTAAATGTTAGTACAAATATGCACTATTTTTATTATTATATATATCAACATGGCAATACCTCTTTTATTTAAGCATTATTCTATTAGATTTTATCTGATATTATGAATATTTTTAATGCAACACTCTTGAGAAATAAGGTTAACAAACCCTTAAAACACCACCCCCAAATATGTACGTTAGTGTCTCTGCAATTCGGGTTGACAATAGATCATCTGTATAAGATATGATTAAATCTCTATATCAAAGAAGTATGTTGTATGAGTTTTTTTTTTACTATTTTATAACTAAATAAAATTATGAGGTTATGATACATCATTTTTCTTTCTTGTTACATAAAGCATATGACTGTGTTATAAACATGTGATAGTAGTTAAACGAACTGTGTTCATGTTTAAAACTTGTATTGTTTGTGTCGTTAGAGACATGTTAAACCCGCGAAAACACGATTTCCCAACCGTATCTGCAATACTATATGAGTCATTTGATGTCAAATAAAGTATGTATGTTAGAGCATGTAGCAACATGTGACCCATATGATATGATTAAAAGTTAATGTTCATCCATATAAGGTCATTCGACTCATATACTCATTTTTTACCTTGTCATACGACCTATATGTACAATTTTTACATGTCTTATGACTTGTATGATACGTAAATGACATCTGAATAAGATGCCACTAGTGTTTTTTAAGTAAGTATCTGATTCTAATATGTTATATTCAAATCATAATTAGTTGCAAACACTAGAAAAGACTAAACCTAAAAGAAGACAACAAAAACCTTGTAAAGAAGAAGTTGAAGGGTCATGTCTATTACAATCAAATAAGTATCAAATCTGTCATGAAGCTTTTCTTTTTTGGAGTGATTGCTTTCATGAGTGTTTTAGCTTAATGAATAGAGAAGCCAAAGTATACACGGAAAAATAAGAAAAAGATTTTTATTAGTAATGGTTCATATATTTTTTAAGTTTAAAACTTTTTTATATCATTGTTTATGTTATATATACAAAAACTCATTAAATTAATGCAATCAAATGTTTTTAAGTTTAAACATTTTTCCTACACATGTGTTATATTATGCGTAGATAATGTTCTTAAACAAAATTTGTACATGTGAGGTTTTATAAATTAATGAAATTGCTTCATATATTTGGTTTACATTCAAGATAGATAAATAAACAACACGTTTCCACAATTTTCTTAAGTTCTTATTTTTTTAAAAGTGATAAAATTGAATTATTAATCTTGTTCTTGCACTTCTCGTATTAAAATCACTTCTAAAATGAACCATCCCCTATATTAGGGTGAAAACCAGGGAAACTCTGACTTCCCGAGCTTTTTAGGGCCTGAAAATTTTAGGGCATGTAATATAGATAATTCTAAGCATTTTGAGCCAAAAAAATCAAAAAAGCGCCGAGCGGTTTTTTTTAAATAAAGTTTTCAGGTAACACATGTTATTTTCCTGTAACATGTGTTACCCGAAAACGTTTTTTTTAAATCGCTCGGCGCTTTTTTGATTTTTTTGGCTCAAAATGCTTAGAATGATGTATATTTCATGCCCTAAAATTTTCAGGCCCTAAAAAACTCGGGAAGTCAGAGTTTCCACGGTTTTCAACCTAATATAGGGTTTTCCATAGAACCATCCCCTATATATATATATATATAATATTTTTATTATACATAAAAATCTTGATGGCGGATTTAGAAAACCATCTTAATATAATATAGAAGTCTCAAATTCAAGACTCGTTTCTATCATTTATATCTTATGTTTTTTCAATTCATTCTTTTATTAACAAAAATTTGGGCCCACTTTTTCAAGTAGCCCGGGGCAATGTTTTTTTAAAAGTTTTCCGGGACGGTCGTGATTATAATGTTGCGTATCTACCTTTGTACAAATCATACTTTAGTCTCACACATGCATACACAAATGCACTTGAAGCATGACCTAGACTCGTACATCGTGTATTCACTTGTCTAATATAAAAAACAGGCGATTTCCAAAACTAGTGAATGAAATGCAGTTAAACAAGTTTCAATCACGTAGAACAAAAATGAAACATTTATAATTTTACTTATTAATTCACAAATTAAATTTTGTATCTAAAAATAAAATTAGGTACGTAACGTTAAAGCGTTCATAATGGAATCCCCATCGCCATTCATACAGTTTAACTAAACTATGCTTATATTCATAAGACTAGCCGATTACCCCGAGAAGGTCCCGGGGTTGAAAAATTTAATATGCTTTTTGGTTTGCGGACCTGCCAACCCGCCATGATGGATGAAGCGGTATCATGTTTTGACAAAGGTCTGCGGGAAGCCATCGAAGATATAGTGGTATGTGGGGGTCCGTTCTTTGGCGACCTACAATGGCGACTGGCATCCTTGTCGATGCGTTTGGGAGGATTAGGGCTCCTATCAGCAAAAGATGTCGGGGTGTATGCTTTTGTGGCATCGCGAGCTCAGTCTTGGAATCTCCAAGACCACATCTTAAGGAATAGTGGGGTTGTTGACATGGACTTGGACTACGTACAGGCCCTCGAAAGAATATATGACTTTCTCCCAGGTTTTGATATTGGCGGTTTTTCTAACAAGGACACCGCCCCCCAAAGCCTCAGAAAACTTTGGCGAATGCCCTCTTTGGCAAAATCGCACAGAGCCTGGGTGAAACTTTTGATCTGTCCCCCCGCCAAAAGGCAGTTATTGAATGCTTGCAAAGCCCTCATGCCCAAGATTTCTTGAATGTTATCCCAATCGAAGGTTTGGGCCAAACCATGTCTAGGGTTGAATACAGGGCAATTCTTAAATATCGTTTGATGATCCCCATGTACCATGAAGATGAAGTCTGTCCGATTTGCCGTAAGGCATGCTTGGACAAATACGGGGAACACGCGGTTCATTGTAAGGAGCTGCCTGGTTTCAAATATAGGCATGACTGGGTCCGGGACGTTCTTTGGGACATTTTAAGAAGAGCTGGGATCTCAGCCAAGAGGGAGGCTCCTGTGAATTTCCCCTCGGACCCCGCTGACGGGAGATCCACCCTACGTCCAGCAGACCTGCTTGTCTTTGGGTGGGCCGGGGGGAAACACGCTTGCGTCGACCTAACAGGTGTATCCCCTCTGGTTGGTTTGAGGGATAGTGGTTTTTTAGCAGGGCAAGCTGTGCGGAAAGCAGAGGCGAAGAAAGTTGAGAAGCATGCTAAAGCCTGCGAGGAGAACCAACACGTTTTTGTTCCCCTGGCATTTGATACCTTTGGCTCTTTGGCGCCGGAAGCCATCCGTTTCCTGACTAGAGTCCAACGGGTTATTCATAGCAGTGTCTCGACTCCGGGGGGACATGGGTTCGTTTTTAGTAGGTTAGGGTTTGCCATCCAGAAAGGGGTGGCGGCGCAGCTTGTTGCCCGCCTGCCCGCTATCTTGATGTAGTTAGTCGCGTTTATGTGTTTATGAATGAATGAACAATAACAAAATAGAAACCTTTACTAATAAAAAATGATAAAAAAAAAGAAAACTCAAATCACGAAAAGAGTAAATAATTTAAACATAATCAATCTTAGTTAAAAAACATTTATTTAAAAAGTTAAAAAAATAAAAAGCATAAACCATATTAAACATAATAAAGTATTAAAAGGATAACCTTCAACATATAATCATCTTCACGTAAATTAAAATATGTTACAATTTGATTAACGAATAACCTGAACACTTTGTGTTTTTTTCTGTATGAATATAACCCCACAAAAAATAGTCGTTTTTTTTTCGTTTTTATATAGCACTATGGTACTCGTTGGAAAGATAATAAAACGCTCGTTAATTTGGTGTAATTTTTTTATTTAAAAAATCTCGAATATAAAAGATATTTATGTTTAAAAATTATGGGAGGAAGATAAGAGAGAAAACTTTAAATTTGTTTTTAAATTCTTTTTTCCTAAAATAACTCAATTTAATTTTAGTAATTGAGAATTAAGAGATAGAGAGATAAATTTAGAAAAATACTAAAAAACACTCAATTATTAAGCCACGTGACACTCTCAATGGGCATATATGCTTTCTTTTATATATATATATATATATAGATTTGTTCATTTTTTAAAAAACTATTAGCATCCCATTCCCATATATACATTCATAAACAATTAAATATTATTATTTTCTACTGACAAACACATTAAAATAATTCTAGTAGGAAACCCGCACGATACGGCGGGAGCGACACTTTGCATTGCAATACTTATTTCAAATTCGTATAATATTTGTTGTAGCATCATTGCGGTGGATATACGTCATAAGCGTTACACATGTCTAGTAACTTAAAAGATTTAACATTTAAATTATAAAGTACTTCAAGAAATATTTTATAAAAAAAGTAACATATGAAAGGAAAACTAAGTATTTAATAAACATAAAAGTTGAAAACTAAAAGCTCAAGCGTGACCTCCTTGAATCATGAGATCAGTTTAGTCATACGCCTTTCAAATGTGTAGGAATTTTTCTATATTGTCTGCCCATCATTCCTCATCAAAATCATTCCCTAGAATTTCTTGTATAGCTTCATGTTTGATTATTACATCTTTTGGATGATGGATGAGTTTATTTCAATGATTAAAATCTAAAGTAAATTCTTTCTTCCAATCCATCTTTAACATTTTTAGCGGATACATATTTTGATTTTCTTGTTGTTGATTTGCAAAGTCAACATAATAATTAAAATGAAGAAAAATCATATCATAACTGGCTAAAATAAATGAAAAGTTACTGGAATTAATTAGCAAAATAAAATACGATATTAAAAATAACACAACTTTAAAAAAACTTATAATATTAAACCGCATGAAATCTGTTGCGCTTCTGAATTGACACCCAGAGTATCTTAAATGAAGTTTTCAATTTAGTGCTTGAATCTGCAGTATCATCAAATACGTGTTCTTTGTCATTTTCATCAGAACTGTCTAGATCAATAACTTGACTCCCTTTTTATTTAGAGAGCCTCCTGGATCACTTCCTATTAATTTTATGCATCCGATCCTTAAAAAATTAAAAATATTCAATACACAAGTTATAAAAGATGAAATAAATATTGATATTACCTCTTCACTAAATTTATATTGAAGATCAAATTTATAGGAATTAAACATTGTACCATAGCAAATAATCTCAACACTATTATCACCATTATCCTGTAATAAAACACATACAATATACCACATAAAATAACAACCATGTTAATATTAAAAAGTAAACATTAATATACAACCTTAGACGCTACTTTAGACACTTGTACGGCTATTGATTTTTTTATTTCTGAATGTTTTTCATCTAAATGAAACTGCAAAACCAAGAAGCTAACATTTAAATGACTAAGATATGTATAAAAATGTATAATTAGTAAAGTAGGATGAATGAAAACCATAAACTCACAAAGAATCAACTTTAGAAGCTTCAACATTTGATTCAGATTTAGATCCATGACTAAGTATTTTAGCAAGTGAAATAGGCGTGCAATACTATGTATTTATAGAATAAAGTTTAATAGGTTAGGATATGGTTTTAATTCTAAAACTCACGATTTTCCCACCCCTTTAAATCAGGAAATTTTGTTTTACATGAATACCGAATTCAGTGCTTTTATTTTTAAACTTGTTAAAAAGAACCCCTTCAAATTAGGGAGTTTTGTTGTTATTAACATAGACATTAATATCACATAGATGTATAATATGCATTAGGTGTTTTTGCTGAACTGATGCAACCGAGGTTTTTAAAAAATCTTACCTACAATTAATATCTAATATGCAACTTTACATTTTCTAAACTTAATTATTCTAAACTTTTATATATTTAGCTAATTATGTATATTTAAAAGTTTAATGAGATATTTTAGTTAATTATATTTATGTGTATACCTATTAATATATGCATGCATACCCATATACATATGCACATACTGCTAATATTAGTTATTTAAATATGGTACTACAATTGAAGTTATCGGTAGCAAATGTGATAATGAATTCTTAGAGCCTAGGCTTGTGTTGCACTATTGTTACCACGTGACAAATTATTTGTCTGCCAAAGTAAGGATGAAGCATAACGTTTAAGAACATTATCATATTTTAAGAATCACCAGAGTTGGTCTGTAGATTACGAGTGCCCTGTTTGGTTTTTTGAATCGTTGCATTTGATTGATGTGAATTTTTCATTATTGGGCGGAAAGTATTTAGAACCAACTTCAATTTTATGATTTTGAGTTTTACTTGGTCATGAAATGGTGTTATGATTCAACATATATATATATATATTAACAATAAACATGCCTAAGTTCTTTAATTGCATCCAAATTATGTTGATCCGTAATTCAAATTTCACCTACATTTTACTTTTTAATTTAATGTCAAACTTTATAATATTTTATTCTAAACAATGCGTTAACTGTTTATGTTTACTTCTGCAGTAATGAAATGTACCTTATAAAAATATTAGTTATATCTTTTAAAGTTTTAGCTAAAAAGCATTTCGTTGTAGGTGAAATTTGATTCTTTCAGTTTAATAAATATTCGTTTCTTTTAGATTTCTTTCAGCTAAACATCCAATGCAATAATCACTTGTACATAACGCATTTCTTTCTTTGGGGGGGGGGGGGGGGGGATGTAACTACTAACTAAAAATGGGGAAATTAAAGTAACTAAAAAGAGGTAATAAAGTGTAAAAGTGTTTGAATGACTATTTTAACCCTATTTTAGAATTGTAAATGAAAATAAGGTTCTTAACTTTTAGGTATCTTAAACTACCACTCACTCATGCGTTATAATATAGTAAGTATAGATAGGATATGCCCGATGGATGTGAACCCCACATATGGGGTTTACTTTGGTTTCCCATATAATTTGAGGGATATAGGGTGAGAAATGAGGTTTGGGGTCCAATATAGGAGTGAAAATGAACAAAATATCATAATTTTCTTATAACTTGGCTATAGGGAATGAGATGGAGACTCAGTTGTTAGTGCTGTTATAATCGTGTTAGTCATAGTCATAGACATGATTTTCTTTTAACTGAATTCAGACTAGACATCAGTTAACTTAAAGTATTCACATGGAAGGCTACTTTTATAAACATATAGGAAAAAAATAGAGAAAACAACTAAAACTCAAGTGACCACTGATATTTAGAATCTTACTATTTATCGATTTATATATTATTTTGAGTGTATGAAACCAAGAAAAAAATAATAAAATAAGTGTTTGTGATTAAGATATAGACATAGACGAATAGTCGAATGTGACATTATTCAAAGGAAATTTAGAAAAATAATAATTTTAATTAAATTATATAGATGTAAATAGATACATGAATAAAAATGCTCATAAACAATAAATCCATTTACTTAGGAACCATAAAATGATGGAATTCAGTTTAAATTTTAATAAGGAGATTATTAAAATCAAACATCTGTCAAGGGCACCGACACCTGGCACCATGAGTAATCATTCACACATGTTACGCAATTACTAAGGGCTTGCATGCACCGTGAACAGTAAACATGCTTTTACAAACTAGTTTCCAAACAGTTTGCTCTCAAATTAAGGCTCTATAGTAAGGATAGAGGGAGTGGGGCGGTAACAATGGCGTGGAGAAGGTCTTCAAGCCCCAAACACCACCCCATGGTGGCGTGGAAAGTGGGGGGGGGGGGGGGGGGGGGAGCCCCAAGGGCGGGGAAAAACCGATAGGCGTGGGGGCATTTGTGTTTGTGAGTGGCATTTTTTGATTGGTTCATTTTTTTTTTAATTCTCACACACATTAGTAATAATAATAATATTCTTTCCCCCCCTCCCTCCAGTCTAAAAATAAAAAATATATATATAATTTTCAAACAATTATCACGTTTTTGTTGTCTTGGTTATATGTGTCAAAACGTGGTGCATTGTTAACTGCAAACCAAATCGAGTTGTTGTTTTCATAAAAAGCAATTCATCAAAAAGCAATTGCAGATATAGATAGAAATGATAGTTGCATACATAAGATAGAAATTTGATAGTTACATACATAAGATAGAAATTTGATAGTTACATATATGTCACTTAATCACTAATAGAACGTGCCAACATGAAGGGACTACTTGATCATACGTAGACATTATATAAAACATCTCATATAAAAATAAAATTCCATCCATCCATTTTGTTATCCATATCAAATCGATAAACGACACGCAATAAAAAAAACAAGACATGTTGATCGAACTGACTAGACCAGAGAAATCACCAGTGTTGTTTCAAGTTATTACATATACAAACCATTTTGTATATGCAATTTTTTACGTCGCCTCAATTAACACCACAACAACAACTAAAGGACTTTGACATGTATGCAATTAGGAGTCCAAAACCTCGTCAAAGAAATGATTATGTTACTGAGCAAGACCTCCACCTACGTGACGATGACAATGAGGAGGAAGAAACTGTGCTAGAGACACGATTGAAGGCATATAAAGATGAAGAATTAGGCGATGAAGTGGAGGAGATGCTTGTTGTAGAGGATCAAGTTGTAGAAGTTGATGAGGGTGGGAAAGAAATTTGGGAAGCGAACAAAAGCTGTGAAGTGGAATACGGCACAAGAGGTTGTTTTGGCAAAAGCATAGTGCTATGTGTCGGAGGATAGGGAGAAGAGTAATCAAATAAGCAAGGGGAGTTTTTGGAGGGCGGTCCAAAAACATTACGCAGAATTGTTGGGAGGATCCACCCGAACAGTTGATCAAATTACTTCTAAATGGACCACCATGAACCCACAAATGACTGTGTTCAATGGCCTTCACCAACAACCGGTAAAGATTATGATATATTTAACTTATGGTTTTATTTAATTATATAAATTTTTCTAAAATATATTTTTACTTGCTTGAATATAGGAGCGCCTACGAGGGAGTGGATGTAGTGATCTTAATGTCATGCAAATGGCGTTGAGAGATTACAGAAAAGTCATCCCTCTGGTTTTAATCATCAAGCGGCATGGGAGATTGTAAAATATCACGACAAGTGGAAAAAGCAAGCGTTGATTGGTGAAGAACCGTCCGATAGTCATTCCAAAAAGAGACGAAAGTCTTCGGAAAACTATCAGGCGTCTGGCTTTTACAAACCGGGCAATTCCACCACCACTAGCCACATGCCGGATCTCAATGAAGATGCCAACCCAACGAGGCCCAAACGGAAAAATAAGAAAGCTGCCGCCACCGCCGCCGAGTTTTCAAGCAAATCATCCTAGGTTGACGAATTTGGGTCACACCGAGCGATGAAAGAAGAAAAACTGAACCAGTTGGTCACCCTACAATCTCAACAAGGCGAAAAAACTTTAGCGTTTTTAGAGGAACAATGCGAATTGTTGAGACAAAGACAGTATGACCACAACTTGAATATGTATTCAAAACCGCATGACCACCTCAAAGGTAAATCTTTGGAATTGGTTTTGAAACGTAAGAAGAAATCGCGGTGAAATACGATTGGGATCGTTATTGTGTTGAAGGCGACGGTGAGGATGAAGGCGACGAGTAAATTTAGGTGTTTGTATGTTTTTTTAATTGATGTTTCTTGTATTTTTTTTATTTTAATGAAACGGTTTTTTAGTTTTACAAACGTTTCTTTTTAATCAAATGGTTATTTTTTTAAACGGTAATTAAAAAAAAGAAAACTAAAAAATAAAGATTTTAATGAAGTATATTAGTTAAGTGTTGCCCCCAAAAAAGTGTTTCAATGAAATAAATCAATTAAGTGATGTGACAGTGCAGGATTGGTTAAAATCAGTGAAGTGAAAAAAAAATCTATATGCACGCCTCTTCCCCCTTAGATAAAACTAGTTAAAATCTATGTAATTCCTAACCTTAGCTCCTTTTGTCAGGGAACCAACTTTTGAGACACGGCTTATTGGTGAGCGGTCGGGGACATTAATTTAGGGGTTAGTTTTCAAAATGTGTGGCTTATAGCCTAGTGGTACCATGTGTTGTGAAAGGTGTCTATCCCTATAAGATTGAGAGGTCGAATCCTTGGTAGAAAAAAAAGTATAGGTTTATGATTAGTGTGTGTGTGAGAAAGAGAGAGTTAGCACTTTCAAACATACATAGTATTAGTTAATGCGATTTTTGTTACTATATTACCATTTTACCCTTATATTTAAATTACCAGTTGAATAGATATAAATCTATACTATATTATAAAGCATGTAAGAGGGATTTCCAACAAAACAAAATTAAGTAATTATAACATTTAAGGCTTAGAGTACAACAACCTAATAAAGTTAGTATGAGGGCATAATGGTATTTCCACATTACTATTAAATTGTTTTAATTCAAACTAAAACTTTATGCATGATTTGTAAACTACCTAATACTCAAAGGAAGAGATATGAAATGCACAACTACATAATACATATCACTTTACTACACAAGAATTCCAAAAGAAATAAGCAATTAAGTCCCATTAATTTGAACATCAATATTGACTCGATTGCTTTTCATATTCCCAACTCAATTCAACGATTAATCAACCAAGTTTATAAATAGAGATCCAAACTTGACATCTTTTATTTTAGCAAAACAACAATGGTAGACTCTTCTTCTTCAACTCCAACAAAAGTAACTTTAAAGCTTCTAATCGATAGCTTAAATCTGGTGCAGATGGTGTTTAATTAATAAGAGGGTTCACACATCACTAAAAGCTTAATGACACTTGGACCATATCATAAGCCTATGGTAGTATGATGTTATATTTCCAATCAAAAAACAATTTTATTTGATAGTACTGAATTAGTTTTAACATGTTATAATGGGTACCCGTATGACATATATGGCCGCATCTAGGATTCGGATCTTGCAAAAAGACGGAACTTTCTGGTGAGAGTGAGAAGTTTAAAATTCTATGCACTTATTATTGCTTTGTTGTACGATAAGGCATTAATCGTGTTAGTTATAGGTTTTGTTATGTGGTCATTGTAAGAGGAACAAAGCAGTTATGGGAAGAAAATAAGTTGTACGACTACTTTATGAACCCTAAGAAGATATGAAATTTAATTATTTTTTGCTCATATGTGATTTCGAAAACCTTATGAATCAAGTCAAAAGAAAATTTCTGTTGATTTTACTTATTACACTTCAGTTGTAATACTCTTTGCCCCGAGCTTTTCTAGATATCCCTAATTGGAAGTTTTGTGAAAATAATGAATATTTAAACTAAGAAAAAAAAGTATTGTTTTTTAACCATATACGTTGAGTTAAGTTATGGTTTATCCCTAAATGGTCACTTAGTGTGTACAAAAATATTTACCTAAAAAGGATTAAAAATGTTAAATTGGTTGAAAGTCGTCCAAAGTGTAAATCTAATACTATAGCCTCTTAGTTAAAAATAAATAAATAAAAGATTATTGTTGTAACAAATACCTTTTGTAATCATATTTCATGCACTACATGTTTATAAAAAAAGGACATGCATGTGTGACCCGACCCATTTTTAAATCATTCTACAAACAACCCATTTCAAGTGATAATGATGTTTACATTGATGTAGCCTAAGGAAAGTGAATCACAAAGGTTCTGGTGCAAGTCAATGGAGACCATTTGATGATGGCTGCACCAAGTGCTTTGAAACCAAGTATTCAAACTCAGTTGTTTACGTATCCTTTGAAAGCATGGTATTACTAATCCAACTAGAAATGGAGAAAATTGCATGGAATTTGCCAAAAGGGTTTCTTCATTTAACCACATAATAAATGGGTATTATTATTGTGAGTTGGTGCAACTAGCTTAAAATGTTGTTAATGATTTAGGGGATGGGGTTCTCTGTGTTGTTTTGGATGGATTGGTTTTGTGTAGAATCACTCAAAGAAAAAAGTTCAATTTCATGTATATACTGTTTCATGAAAATGGGTTTGATAACCGGTTTGTCAGTATCAAAGTATGTTTTTAATGTACACACCTCAGGATTTAGATTACCAACATAAATGCAATACAATATACCATGAGAGGGTTGTAAACTAGCACAAAACGAGTATCGGTTACTACATTATCGTCACCGCTGCATCACGTAGATTTCCGACATTATGTGCTCTAATATATGTCATCTCGTCGTAACGCGCGGATATCCCACTAGTTGATGATAACGGAAATTAAAAGTTAAAAGAGATAGATAAACTAATAATTTCTATCTGATAAACATAGTAATTTGGATAGTAAACTAGAATTAGGAGGGATGGAGTATTATATTTTATTTTATTTTGAGAGAGTATCCTCTTTCTTCTAGAAGCTCCAAAAGTTTGATCATATGATTCATGGTAGTTTTACATAAATGCCTGATGCGATGTTTGCCGACACATAAAAATAACACCTACTTTAATTTAATACATATATTTGATTTTTCATATGTTTTTATTTAAAATATAAAACATTATATATATTATAATTATTATAATTATAATATTAAAAGAGAAACACTTTAATAATGTAACTTTCCTAAAATGAGCCCCTACTTTTGGCTAAAATAAGTCATTGCTTTCTACACGTGTTCTTTTCTTGCTACCGTTGCGATAAATCATTTGTAAGTGTTATACTATATAAGGCAAATATGTTTAAATTGTCCAAAGTTAAGATGACATATTAAGAGTTCTTTGCTTCACACCCAAGATGTCATGAAAATTATTCCAATACTACCCATATTTGCAAAAGCAACTTGTACATTTTTTGTGATATTGAATGAAATGATTGAATGCATCTTGCTATGAATGTAGAAAAGCTCTAAAGGTTGCCTGCACCTTGCTATTTATGTAAATCATTATTCTGTGTTAAAGAAATTATTAATAAGGTTAAATACCTTTTATATAAAAGTTATCAATCATAATCCTTTAATTTCACCAACAACAACTATCAGGTATCAGGAAGCGAAGTGCTAGAAAGAACTCTAATATACGTCAAGAAATGGAATCTATGAAGGTAAACTGCATAATCAAATTTTAGGTTTATATTAAAAAGAGAGAATTACACAGATTGTCCTTTAGTTTTACCCAAAATTGCATCCTATGTCTTTTTTTCGAATTTTTGACTCCTTATGTCCTTTGTTTTATACAGTTGTTACATCCTATGTCCTTTAAGCCAAACCCCGTTAAAAAAGTCTGTTAAGTCGATCACGTGCCTCTCATGTGAGGGGCAATCCTGTCTTTTCACCCTCAAAAGGACAATCTGTGCAATTTCATGTATAACTAAAGGACAATCTGTGTAATTCTCTCTAATAATAATAATAATAGGAAAATTAATAAAAATAAATGTTTTCTGAACCAAAAACTTTTATTTAGGTTCATGATCCTTAAAAATAATTTTTCAAAAAATTTGGGATTTAAATCATTAAAAATGAATTTTTAATCAATTATTTATGATTAAAACTATTTAATTTAATAAAAGTATGAAAATAATTTATTTTCCAGAAAATTTTTATGTGATAATTTTATTTATGGTTTCAAGATGTTACGAGAGAATTTTTATAATAAAATCCCAAAAGATGGATTTATTATAAATATTTTAAGATATCAAGTATTTATATATAAATATTATATATAAACAAACTAAAAAAAATATATTATATTTTTTTAGTTTGTTTATATATAAATATTATATATAAAATCAGTTACAGGCAACATAATATATTTTTTTTAGTTTGTTTATATATAATATTTATATATAAATACTTGATATCTTAAAATATTTATAATAAATCCATCTTTTGCCCAAAAATTATAAAAATTTAGGAGTAACATCTTGAAACCATAAATAAAATTATCACATAAAAATTTTCTGGAAAATAAATTATTTTCATACTTTTATTAATTTAAATAGTTTTAATCATAAATAATTGATTAAAAATTCATTTTTAATGATTTAAATCCCAAATTTTTTGGAAAATTATTTTTAAGGATCATGAACCTAAATAAAAGTTTTTGGTTCAGAAAACATTTATTTTTATTAATTGTCCTATTATTATTATTATTATTATTATTATTAGAGAGAATTACACAGATTGTCCTTTAGTTATACATGAAATTGCACAGATTGTCCTTTTGAGGGTGAAAAGACAGGATTGCCCCTCACATGAGGGGCACGTGATCGACTTAACAGACTTTTTTAATGGGGTTTGGCTTAAATGACATAGGATGTAACAACTGTATAAAACAAAGGACATAAGGAGTCAAAAATTCGAAAAAAGGACATAGGATGCAATTTTGGGTAAAACTAAAGGACAATCTGTGTAATTCTCTCTATTAAAAATTAATTCCTTATCTTTACAAGAATATGTTTTGCTTTGCATAAGATTGATGAGTGTGTTGGTGACACAGAAGCAAATGTCGATAACCCTGTCCTCAAGGCTGAGCAAGATGTACAGGTATCTATTGACAGTTGATTGTAACAAAGTTTTCTTGTAAATGGCACACTGAAAGCAAATATATTGAGGTTTATTTTGTAATTTCAATGTCACACAAGTAAGCCTAATAAAACCTTTTTGGTTATTTCATATACATCGTTTTGCATTCAAAGACAATGGAAAGAAGACAATATGTTTTTACACTTTTCCTACAACTTGGTGGGCTAACACGGCTACACTTGTGCATTGTTCAAAAAAAAATATATTTATCTTAACTGTCCCACAGCAACGCGCGAGTTTCCCACTAGTTAATACATAGTGAAAGAAACCTTATATGTTGTAGGCCTTTTTAATATAGGGTATACAAAACATTTTATATGTGGAGATATTTTATCCATATATATATATATATATATATATATATATATATTTGTGCTACTTCATAGATCAGAACAGTGGTTCATTTCTACTGAAAGAAACGGTTTCATTGTATTCATTGGTGCTGAACTTGACGAATTAGATGTCTTGCACGTTTCGCCTGATTCGTTTAACGTTTTTGTTTTCTTGGATCACCAGGTGATATTCGTTTGATGCGGCAACACTAGGACAAGTGGGAGGAACACCGACGTCCCTGCCGGTGTCCGGTGAGTGTGTCCTATAAAAAAAATGTATTGCTAACATCTAAGACAACGCGCTCCGCAACGAAGCGTGTGACACGTGACACTATTAATCTTAAAAGTGAGATGTTAATATTAATTTTACATCCATAAAAGAACAAGAGATATAAAACAAAAACAAGGCCATGTGACAAAGGACTAAATATCGGTTTTACAAGGTCATGATCAAGTATATATGTCCTACTAGGAACATTGTATAGAGATCTTAGTAAGATATTTTAGTTCTTACTTTTTTTTAAATAATGTTATTTCCATTTTTTAAACTTGTCAAGTTACATCAAAATAAAAGGTAGGCAAGTAACAAGCTGCACCGCCATCTCTTTCTGAATTGCGAACCCTAGTGTACTTAATACAAACCCCTGCCCCCTAGAGATGAAGGATAACCCGTTGGACCCTGGTCAAGAAACGAATAGCTTCTGGGAGCCCAAAGGTATCAAAAGCCAAGGAGACAAAGACGTACATATTGGTTCTCTGCCACAAGCTTTAGCATGCTTATCCACTTTCTTTGATATAAGTATATTTGAACTCTTGATAATAATCCATATCATCAGTAGTGATATTATGAAAACTATTTTGTTTTCAAGTGATTTTGGCAGCATGATTAGGTCGTTCCTGGTCAGCATAGGTTGGGATTCAAGTTGTCAACACCAGTGAAACCCATTAAAAGTTGTCTCAAAGTCGTAACCTCGAGGATCACCTTCTGAAGATCAAAAATACGTATAACTAGAGATATTGTGTATGTATATGTGTCATACATGAGAGAGAAGAGATAGACGCATGGGATAGGTGAGATCCTCGAAAGATCAAAGGGGTTGCCTAAGCCTTTAGTGAGGGGGTGTACTAAGTACTAACCGTAATGGATCAATCTTGGGTTGCTGAAGCCCACTAACCGAGGCCTAATAAGGCTTTTCGTCTATAAGCCCCGTCCTAATGTGATATAGTACTCACTATGTTACGTAACGCAAGGCTCACACATTTTTTGTAGTGAGGTTATGTTGTTGTCCTTTGATATAGTACTCTCTCTCTGTCGATAAGCCCCGTCCTAATGTGATATAGTACTCACTATGTTACGTAACGCAAGGCTCACACATTTTTGTAGTGAGGTTATGTTGTTGTCCTTTGATATAGTACTCTCTCTCTCTCTCTCTCTCTCTCTCTCTCTCCCTCCCTCTCTCTAACATAACATAAGTTGTTTTTACCTATTTTTATTGAAAAACTCAACCATACTCTCTTTCATCCAAAGCATCATCTGTCTCCTCTAAAAACACCCAAAAACACATTATTGTGGTGATCTTAGTTATTTTCATGGGTGAATCTATGTGTTATTCAGCCCCCCCCCCCCCCCCCCCCCCCTTAAAAAATAGTGTAATTAGTAGGTAATAATCCTCACCGCACTCATTAAAAGTTCGGTTAAACCCCTCAATCGCATCCTTTGAAAATAATTCTTAAGTCCGCCACTGCGTTTATGTACGTTTTCATGTCAATTTAGGGATAACTTCAATTCAAGTTTGCACATGTGGATTCACAATAGGGTCTATCCTAATCCACTCATAAGCAAATATTGCACTAAAAATCATTACAGTTTTTCTCTCATTCACTCACAATCACTTTTAATAAATATTAAAAGATAAATACAGAAAAATTGTTTTCCTAAAAAAATCCCAAATATACTAATAAATAGTAGGTTCCCATTTTCTACCCTTATAATCCTATAAAAAAACTTGGGGTTTTATATCACAAAATTATGAGGGACAAAATGTGAGTGTTATAAGGAGGTTTAATTTTATGTATATGGATATTTATATGGATTATGGATACTAATTAGTGACTGACTGTGGTTTTTATAGGAGGCAGGTGTTCACATTTTTGTTTAGGGTGCAGTGGTCGTCGCATGGTGTGGAGGAAAATCTTGATAGTTCAGTTTAGATGGACGAATGGTTATGAGACGCTTCATTCTCACACGATACTAATGGTGGTATTGGAAGTAAAAGAAATTAGGGTCTGGAAACGAAACATAGAAAAACTTTTATTTGGTAGATATGTCTATAAGATGCTTACTATGTGTCTTACAAAATGTATAATTTAATAGTCACCGTAAAAGATGTATTTCATCCACCAGAAGTACCATTTCGCAATAATTGAGTATTTTTTAATAATACACATAAGTCATGGAACATGCATCAAAATTCAATTGGTGATCACCCATGCACGTGGGAATATTTTGTATTCACAAATAAATGCTTTATTTTATTGATCACCCAAGGTGTTTATAGGCTTATAGCAAGAGTATGTTGATGTGTTGGTCATCGAGGATGTCGTGTGAGGGTTATTAATAAAGGTGAAGACGCAAAGAAGGAAATAAGCATATTTTGAAATTTAATAGTTAAAAGGCTTGCTCTTCAATTCAGAGTTGCTTTTCTGTTGAACAAACACACATAGTGTTGATTAATTTAGAGGTAGTCTCTTAATGAAATAATTAAAAATCGACCAAACAACCCCTAAGTCGATGTAGGACCAACGCAGTACGACGGAACCGTTAAACGGGAAAAATAGGGTGTGTTTTGCGTCGTGTTAAGTTGCAAAAGTTTGACCGAAATATAAAATAAATATTTGTAAAATATAAATAGTAGAAGGGAACAAAGTTGAAAGTGAAAAAGTGTTGAGGTTATATTATAAAAGATGTAGAATAAAGCTAAATGTACAACAATTAATGCATAACCAAATTGATATATAGGTAGAGGATCCTGTAACAAAATTATTTTGTGTGAGAAGTGTAGGAAAGAATCATAGCAATTGGATTAAATTTAGAGATTAAGGACATTTAAGACATTTACCATTTTTAAATCCATCCAAATCCTACTAATTCAGCCAAGATTTTCAAATTTCATAATCCTGAATTTTATTTCGAAATCATATTATCAATTCCCAAAAATAAGAACCTCTACATTAGCAGTTATCAATTATAATTCTAAACCTTATTCGAATTTAAAATTATTCATCTTCTTCTATTTTTTCCGGTTCTTTATATTGTCTTCGTATTGTATCAATAAAAACGAATTGATCATTGTTTTAACAGAAATTGTAGAGGACAAGTCACAAGGTAATTTTTTTCCCGTTTGCATTTGACCTGGTTGGTATAGTCATTTGGGTGTTGTCCATAAAAGAAATAACAAGCAGTTTTTTATAACATCATAAGTATTTTTTATAACATTAGAAGTGTTTTATATAACATTTTTAACAACATCAGTGTTTTATATAACTGAATGATAAATCTGTTCAAATGCCAACAAAACACTTCTGATATTACATTGTTATTACAACAAAACACTTCTGATGTTACACTTCTTATGTTACAATGATATTATGATGTTTAACCCTTAACACAAACAATGATATATAAAACACTTCTCATGTTACAATAAAACACTTTCCACGTTACAATGTTTTTACAACAACACACTGTTTTGTTTTTCTAATTCACCACAACAACTACCCCACTTCTTTAAAAAAAATTATCTATATTACATTATAAAGAGTGAGCAATGGGTAAAAAGGTCCAAAATGTCAAAGTTAATGTGGCAACTTAAAAGTCACAAGTGTAATTCTCTAAACTTGACCACTTTTCTTCCTTTTATGCCCTTGTCAATGCATTAAGATGCTTGTACCATGTGATGCATTAAGATGCTTGTACCATGTGCTTTTAACAATTTTGACATCAATATTGTGCATTTCTATATCTATACTACATTATAAGGATGAGAGATGGCTAAAATAGTCACTTCATGTCAATTTTAAGATGGCATACAAAAGGTTACAAGGTAAACAACTATCTTTTTGCCAAATCCTTCCCTTTATGCCCCTATGTGTAACATTTGATTACAATTGTACAAATGACTAACGCAAGTCATCTCTATTATTATTATTATTATTATTATTATTATTATTATTATTATTATTATTATTATTATTATTATTATTATTATTATCAAGAGCCAAAAGATTCTTTTTCTAATTCACGGCTTTATTCAAATTTCAAGAACTACTTAATTTGCTACTTTACTTTACCTTCGTTGTTTTACAGATTTAACAATGTATGCATGAATTTGTTTTTTATTTTAATTATTTAATTACTTTTTACATACTTTAATCCATTTTGTCATTGAATAAAATTGAGCATACAAAAACAAAAGTAACATTAATCTATCTATATCTATACTATATATAAAGAATGAGGGAAGGATACCCGTCAAATTTAAGTAAATACGACATGTTTATGATACATGCTAGCATTAGAGAAGGTTCCCAAGGAAGATTGTAATGAAGCAATTAAACCCAAATGAATTCAATATGTCCGTTACAATTTTGTTCTTCTTCATCTTACTTCAATTTATATGTTGTAACTTGAAACCATCAATAAATTATATCTCACTTAAATTTCATATCGTGAAACCAATGCAAGATTGTAATGAAGCAATTAAACCCAAATAAATTCAATATGTCCGTTACAATTCTGTTCTCCTTCATGTTACTTCAATTTATATGTTGAAACTTGAAACCATCAATAAATTATGTTTATCTCACTTAAATTTCATATCGTGAAACCACTTCAAACTAACAATATCTATTCCTCTTATATTTTGCAGATCTGTATCGACTCGCAATGAGCACCATTGATATTCATCCGCGTTGATGTATGCAAGAATCTAAAGACGGTGAATTGAATAATCGTTTTCAGAGTCTATGATCTTTCTGGAAGTGGTCTCGTGGCTCTGTGTACTCGAATTGACATCCCCTTTATCTCCAACACCTTTATTCATTTTCTTCAATTTTTAATTTCGTACAATATGTTCATATTGATATTCCTTTCTGGTTTATACATGTTTTAATAGCAAATTGCAAATGCATGATAATTAAATCTCACTTATAGGGTTTGAGCTATATGTGTACACTCATGAAATTGCCTCTGTTATATATATATGTTGGAATTGTCTCCAAAAGAGTTGGTGGGAATAGTGGATTATTGCTTAGTTATATGATGGATTTTTGTATTTTTCTATTTTTTAATTAAGGTTCTATTTTTATTGTTAATAATTCTACATGATATTATTATCATGGTTATAGTCTTTTGTGGTGCAGGAAAGAAAAATGGAGATGTAATAGTTCCATTAAGTATTTATGCATATAACCTGAAAATTAATGACCCAAATTCCAAAATAGTTTTATACTCTGTAAGTTGTTACTAGCAATTCATTTTATTGTGATAATTTCTAGCCAATCTAAGCAGCAATGCCCAAAATCTTGATGGAGAATTGATAGATGTTATGTAACGATGAGTCAATTAAAATAGTAGCAATATGCACTCTCATTAATAAAATACATTTTTTGTAAGGTTAGCGTGGCATGTTAGCTTTTGTAACTAACAAACTTCATGCTTTAACACCAACATCTGCAGGTTCCGAATTTTCAGTCGCAAACACCAAGGCGTGGCTTACTTCTTCAGAAAATGCAGTTCCAGAGGCGCTTTTTGAATGGTATAAATGGCTCCCTTTGAAGTGCAATGTGTTTATGTGGAAGGCGTTACAAGAAAGGCTTCCAACGAAGAGTGCGTTAACGAAAAGGAATATTCACGTGGATGATATGAAATGTGTTTTATGTGAAACCGAAGATGAAACTGCAGAGCACATATTCACAGCATGTGCACTCTTGGCTGCAATTTGGATTGCTTTATCAAGTTGGTGCAACATTCCTCTGATATTTGCTTTTGGTATTAAAGATCTCACAAACGTATTCAAGCATCTGCATGTTCATGTGGTAAAAAAAGAGGTGATTCAAGGGCTAATGATTATGGGATGTTGGCGAATTTGGAAAGCTCGAAATGATCGCGTTTTTAATAATAGGAAAACTAGCATTAAGGAGGTCCTTGTCATATGAAGACATTTGGTTACTTATGGTTCAAAAATAGACATAAAAATAGGACGTGTAGGTGGGACGATTAGTGTAAATGTGATTTGATGTAATGTTGGTTTTTGGCCTCCCGATCCCTATCTTGGGGATGGGGAGTATTCTTTTTTAATGAAGTTTAATTTTTAAAAAAAAAAGACATCATCCCGCCGCAACGCGCCAAGTTTTTTTATATCCCGCAGCAACGCGCGGGTAAACCTACTAGTATTGATAATAATCGAAAAAGACACATAGCCAGCTACAACACGGATGTCAGTTAAAGAAAACACAGTCAGAATTCATGTGGGAACATACGACTTCAGTGGTGGCGTTTTATCTCCCTTCATGTCGTAGTCATGGAGTTCTACTAGAATACCGTCCATAGATGTCGAGTAAAAAGAACAGACGGTGGTGAAGGTGGTTGTAGGTTTAAACAGGACGGTGGGTGAATGTGGTTTTGGGTTTAAATGCACGGTGGGTTTAAATGGACGGTGGTGAAGGTGGTTGTCGTAATCGTTTTATGGGGTTTAAACGGAATTTATGTTCTTTCTTGGGGGATTTTAAGTGTTTTGAATGATAAGGGTGGGGATCTTTTGTTATTTTCTTTTTGATTTGTTTCAATTCAACCGTGAAGGTTTGAGAAAGTGAGAGAGAGAGAGAGGAGATAGGACGTTGAGCATGATTTTAGAAGAAGTTAAACAGTTTCTTTAATTAAAATAATAGAATGTCAATTTTGCCCTCAATTAAAACACTTAATGGACAATTTACCCACATACATTATAAGAATTAATTAGAATCTAAACAATTTTATAGGTTTAATCTTAACCATCAATTTTAGGTCTAAGGGATCAAAACCTTACCTAAAAAAATCATTTTCCTGCAGAAACTTATATATATATATATATATATATATGTATTTCATTTTTTTTACGCTGTAGTTACCTGTTTTTACATCAGTGTGTAATTTTTTTTTTTAAATTCTCATTTTACGTCGGAGTTCTCAAGTTCTTCAAACTCAAGCTTGTTTTCATTTGAACCTAATCATCATCATCATCATCATCATCATCATCATCATCATCATCATCATACTCAGTTTATCCCACCTATAGCAAAGCTAAGGTAGGGTCTGAGGAGGGTAAGATGTAGACAGCCTTACCTCTATCCCTAAGAATAGAGAGGCTGCTTCCAGTGAGACCCCCGGCTCGATGTGGTTTGGTATCAAGCCTTGGACATAAGGCACATTACACTTAGCAATCGGGACAAACCCGATCGGTGCATGTACCCCTTTGTCTTTTGGCTATCAACGCCACCACATGATGAATGATTAACCGTCCGTCGTTTTTAACGTTATTTTCACGAAATAAGTAAAATAACGTTAAAACTAGTGCAACTTTACTTTTGCCCCCCGAGGGCCACACATATATACAGTTGAACCTAATCATATATATATATATACAAACACACACAATAAAGAAAAGGAGATGGGAGGAAAAACCAAGTTCTCATACACGATCACAAACAATATCATGAATATTTTTACAAATATACTTCTAAGTTTATTATGTACATATGAAAGAAAAGATAGAGATCAAAATGTCTAACAGTCGAACCATCTCTCTTTATGATTTTACATGTGACTGATATTCTAATTTCATATATGTGTATGTGAGTGTGTTGTAGTTCACTTGGGAGAGACATATTTCTCTTAGATAATAGGTTCAAAGTTCAATATTTGATAAATGTGTAATTTAGTATTATTGGTGTACTAATATAAAAGAGGTAATATTTTGACATTAAAAAAAAATTAAAGTATACAAAATCTTTTTAAAAAGGATAGTTTAATTATTTCTTCTATCATTCTGTTTAAATAAATGGTTCATGTGTTCCTTCATCTTCTTTTTCTTCAGTTTTTCTAACTTTTCTGCTTACCAAAAAAACCAAAGTCATCCAAAATGAGAATTCTTATTATAATCTCTTGTAGCAAATGGAATTAATCACCTCACAAACTTCATACCCAAGAAAAAAGAACGAGAGGTTATCTTAGACACTAAGGGTATGTTTGGCAAAACTAGCTGGTGACTGGTAGATGTAGCTTTTTAAATATATTTTGGTGTTTGGCAGAGTAGCTGAAGCTTTTAATAAAATGACCAAAATGGGCATAATTAAAAGCTGTAAGGAAGGTTTTATTTTATTTTTATAATAGAATGTGTATTTATGTCATTTACTCATTAGAAGCTTGTAGCTAGTAGGAGCTTTTTCTTAAACGCTAGTACTACTAGCTTTTCAATATATATAGAGTTTTTTCTCCTAACCTAAAAGCTTCAAGCTCTTTCAACCAAACAAAGCTTTTTATTAAGTAGAAGTTTTTTCTTAAAAGCTTGAAGCTCCTAAAAGCTTTTAAAAGCTTCTTGCCAAACATACCCTAAATCACATTTTCCATATAATCAAAACCACATAACAAATCCAAACAAATAACCCTAATAATACTAAGTATTAACTTGGAAAATAAGTAACCTACTCAAATTCCAGAGTTAAATACACAGATGGTCCTTATGGTTTACTCAAAGTTTCATCTTAGAGTACTAAGGTTTTTTAGTTTCAGGCTCAGGTTTCATGGTTTGTTTTTGTAACATCTTTGGGTATTTGGATTAACAGTCATTAAAAGATAATTGGGTTAACCCCTCATGTGCCACACACGTGAGGGTATTTTTGTCAAATCATTTTAAGTGATGTATAACTGGTCTCATTGCCGTTTATTATTCTTCTTCTCATTTACGATCAAACACTATTGAACGATGTTTTGGACGTTGTTAAAAATTAGACATTAAGCATGATTTGACAAAGATACACTCATTAAACAGGTGAATCCAATTACTTTTTAATGACCGTTAGTCCTAATACCCGAAGATATTACAAAAACAAACCATGAAACCTCAACCTGAAACTAAAAAACCTTGGTACTCAAAGGTAAAACTTTGGGTAAACCACAAGAACCATCTGTGTATTTAACTCCAAATTCAAAAATATAATTTAACAGCTAAATAAATTTTAACGACTTAAATTGCATCAAATTCATTTTCAGCGGGGCTGGAACCCTTGAACTAAAGGAGAGCAATACCTTAATTTTAATGTTTTTGCCAATTGGACCAAAGCTACCACCCGGCCAACAATTAAATAATTACACCAATATTTATATCTAAATAATTCAGATAGAATTATCTCTAGCCAGGGCCAACTCAAAATTTTTAGGCCTAAAGCGAAGAATAAATTGGAGTCCTTTGTAAAAAAACAAAGAAAAAAAATGCTTATATTATCTGAATCAAATATCATCCTGTATCCATAATTATAAATTATATACCTCAATATCAACAATTTTAGAGAAATGAGGACCCAAAGCCCCTCTTAATTTTCCTATTTTAATGCATTCAAACAATCATGATATTACTATCGTAAAAACCAAGTTACATCTGGATAATGGATTAGCGAGCAACAAGCTGCGCCGATATCCCCTTTTGAATCGCAAAGCCTATTCTACTAAATACAAACCCTTGGTTCCTCGGGCTCGGCGAGTCACTATGGACCACCTTTTGCACCCGCTCCAAAAAGCGAACCACCTTAGAAGCTAGGGATCAAAGTGTAACTTGGTAAACATATACTTTTCTGTAGCATTCGTTAACATATACTTTTCTTCAACTTTTTGCCCAAACTTAGGATTAACCAACATAATCAACAACATAAGGAAAATACAATAATTACATTACATTACCATATTATTATAGTTTAAATAACATTACCAAATGATCTTTTGCAATGAGCAATGGCATCATGAACCGAACCTTCATTATAATCATAGTATGATTTATCTTTTGAACATGAAAAATGAGTTTCACTTGTTGAATAATTGTGACTCCAACTCTTGGTTCTTCGGAACGTGGTCTGGTAGACCTCGATTCTCGTACTCAACTGTTCAGTTGTAACCACCGAAGACGACAACGTTCTTGAACTGTCCACAATCCTAGTACTTTTCCTAGGTACAAGAAAGCTTAAACACTTCCTTAACACCTTTTTGGTCGAAACACGCCAATCTGCTATAAGTTGACTATATTTTTTTGTACGCTTTTTGTGTGGAAAATGAACCACAGGTGTAGCAGGACACGAGTAAATCTTTATTTGATTGACGGATTTAGGAATAATACGTCCATTACAAAAGATTTCATCCGCATCAACAAGATTCGTAGCGTATGGAAGATTGAAACAGAAATTTTGGGCTTCGTTTGTGTTGTTTTCGTGTTTATCGTAGTCGAAGATGCGGTCGAGGGAGGGTTTTTGGTTGATTAACCAAGAACAAGAGAAGCTTTCTATGTTCAGAGGTTGGGAGGTTTCCATGGGAATTGAAGGATATGTTAAGTTTGACATATGATATGATGATGAAAATAAGTACACATTTATATGATTGAAACTATACCTGAGGGGCCAGCTTGGTCTGTTAGGTTTAAATCTATACCTGAGGGGCCAGCTTGGTCTGTTAGGTTTTCGATTTATATATATGGTTCTTTATAATATAAAAATTCAAACAGAATTTCGATTGTTTATTTCAAGAGTCGTTTCGTAATGATGTTAAATATAATATTTGTTTTCTATGTTTGATTGGTTTCAAAATTCAATTCATTTTTTCGTATCAATATATATAAGTTAAAATATGTTACTATCATTTCCAAAATTAATTTCGGTCGTATTTTAAAAGGCAAATTAAATAATCAATAGTTAGTTATCGATTTGTGGTTTTGTTCTAAAGTATTTAAAGTTATATTAACCATTTTTAAACTTATCTCAAGTAAATTCTCTAACTTGATGACAATTCAAGTGATTCTCTAAAGCATATTTAGTAGGGCTGTAAACAAACCAAACGTTCGGCGAACAGTTTGTGAACTGTTCGGCGTGAAGTCCGTTTGTGTTCGTTCGTTTAATAAATGAACGAACACAAACAAAAAATTCTGTTCGTTTAGCTAAACAAACGAACATGAACAGAGGTCGTGTTCGTTCGTTTATGTTCGTGAACGTTCGATAACGTGTTAGTGTATGTTTGTTTTTGTTCGATAGTTCATTAGGGTTTTTAATTTTTATATTTAATTTAAGTATTTCAAATTTCCCAGTGGTAGATAATTTAACATATATTAGTGTATCACATGTTAATATTACTTTAACTATTTTGATTAACTGTTATTTTTGGTGGATTAAACGAGGATTTCAAGTTTAACATGATACCTCTGTGTTTTTTTAAGATATGTGATCAAGATTATGTCACGTATATTTAGGTAATTTGATTAGTATATTCTGGGTGGACAATGTTAGCGATGAAAAATGCGAATTTTCATAATTTAATGTGCTAGTTTGTGCTCGATTTTGTATATAGTAATGCCTATTTGTATTCGTTTACATTCATTTGTGTTTATTTGTGTTCGTTTTTTGCCGACACCTAAATTTAGCAAATAAATACAAGCGAACACAAACAAATATCTCGTTCGGTAAGTGTTCATGAATAGTTCGTGAACACGTTATTTTCTTAACAAACGAACACGAATAAAAAATCTCGTTCGGTAAGTGTTCGTGAACAGTTCGTAAACACGTTAATTCCTTAACAAACGAACACGAACAATGCCTTGTTCGTGTTCGTTTGGTTCGTTTACAGCCCTAATATTTAGATTAGATTTACCTACTTATATTCATGTATAATCACACCAAATCACTTAAAAGGATAAACAAATATTTGAGTTGCTGATCACAGCGGTTTGGTCAATATAAACTTCAACAATTTATTTTACTACCCTAGTTTCAAGAAGATTTAATTAACACATTGAACAAGGATTTGAATAACCTTTCCTTCACTTCAAGCATCACAGAAAATTGTCAAAATTTATTTGGTTTCTTCCATGCATGGCATGACATCACCTTCCAATTACTTTTTGATTATTTTCACTAGCACACAAACAACTAGCCAATTTAAAAAATCACAATAACCATTTTGAATTGTATAATTCCAAAGTTGGACCACCAATTCTTTCACCCATTATCATGCACGAGATGAGAATCCAAAAAAATTAGAAAGGTATTTAAATTTCTTTATGATAATGTCTTATTATCAAATAAATTTATAGTTGTTGTGAAGTTTATTAATTCTTACAATTATTATCAAATAAATTTATAGTTGTTGTGAAGTTTATTAATTCTTACAATATATTGAAGTTTTGAATTATTTAATTAATTAATACTATTATCTTACCTAATAAACAAGCATTCGGTTGCATGATCGCATCACACCATCACATGCCACAATTCTATGATCGTATTTTTTTTCCTCTTATTTCACTTATTCGTATATTATTTCTTAAGACAAAACTTTAGAAAGTAAATTAATTTTAATATCATTGTTTTCTTACTAAAATACTATGTATACGTAATTTCAATCATATCATGTATCAAAATATCGTTTTATTATTCTTAAATTATCATTACTGGCTATTTAATATTTCTCTTATTTAGTTTGTGTAATACATGAGTTTTTCTAACTCAGTGCGCGTATACACACTTGAACAGGTACACATTAGAAACATAAGTACTGAATTTTAAATAAAAATGAAAAAAGATACTACTTTATGATTATTTAAAATACTCTACATATCAAACATTTTATGCATACAAGGGTTGTACTTTATCCGACAGAAGCTTTTACACAAAATGATTTTTTACTTTTAACTCTAAAGTTTTCATTTTTTTTTTTGCAATGTAAGCTTTTAAATTATTATTTTTTTTACTTTTAACCCTAAACTCTTCATTTTTTGCAAAGTAATCCTAAGCTTTTTATCATTTACAATTTAGCTCCACACTTTTTTTACTTTCAACTTTGGTTTCCCATACTTTTCATCTTACGCAAGTTTTTCGTTTTATGTTTTGACTTAAGATGCCGCAACGTTTATGTATAGTTCAACATTTTTACGTATACATTCCATCTTTCACAAGTTTTTCGTTTTATGTTTCATTATGTCAGTTCACACGCCACAACGTGCGTGTATGGTTCATCATATTACGTATATTTTTCCGTTTGTCAGGCCCATCGTAATACGTCCATTTTGCATTGCTCAAAGATCAACTTAGTTATTCTTTTTTATGTTTTAAGTAATTAGCATGACGCAACAGGTGTGCAGGGTTCTATGATTTTATGACTACTTTTCGTTTGGTGTTATTTCTCCCTTTTTTATTTATACTTTATAAGCTTTTCCAGTGTTAGTAATTCATGATAGTGGTATGGTATTGGTCTTACTTGATACGGTTTTACGCCTCTGCTGTAATGCGGGAGCCTTACTACTAGTTACTTTCAATAACCATAATATATTACTTCAAACCTATCAAACCTAATATTAAATATACCGTAAATTGGTAACCGTATATTGGGAACATCAGTGAAAATAATTGAAAACTCTATAGAAAATTAAGTTTAGGGACTATTAAAAAGAAGCATTTATTCAGTTAAAAGGAATAATTAAAAGAGCTTTTTAAAAAAAAAAACGGATATATGTCAGAAGTGGGATTTGAACCCACGCCCTCTCTCGAAGACCAGAACTTGAGTCTGGCGCCTTAGACCACTCGGCCATCCTGACTTTTGTTACGATATTTTCAAAATTATTAATAACCTTTATCAGCAGATCGAGTTATGCTCTGTTTCTGTTTTTGACTTTAGTTCAAAGCAGCTACTTTATCGGTGATCAACTGATTTTGTGAATCGTTTGACGTAACTGTTGGAATGAATCTCTCAAACACATTAGTTATTAGCCATCGCCTATAAACATAGAGCCATTCTATCACATAACTTGGTTTGTTTCTTTATTTCTCTCATTATATATACATTGGCATATATATGTGATATGTGACATGTTCTACTCTTCGTCTCTTCGCTTTTCCAACTAATTGTTTGCTTAGAGCCATTATGCTCTTCAAGTTTATCTTGTAATATACGGTATGATCAGTTTACCTATTGTCTAAACGAGGCTGCTAGTTGGTAATTTATATAAATGTTCGTTTTACCTATTTCAGCTGGAGCCAGTGTCGATTAAGGAGAAGTTGAAAGAATTACGCTCCAACAGGATTCAGAATTTAATAAAACGAAGTTCTAACTTCTTAGTAAATTAATTAATTCGCCGGCTAACCTATAGTTCGTCCATTCTCTAGTAGATAATCCAAACTATATAAATAAAGTTTTGGTATGCCACAATTCCAACTAGAAAATGAGCTTCCATTGCTTTCTCCAAACTCATATGAACTATTATTACTTAATTTTTACTTTGTAAAGTACTTGATCTTTCCCACTCATTTTCAGACTTGGTTGTATCCGCAGACTTGTAGAGGGCAATATTGTCATCAGACGTGACATAACCTTTCCACTTTTGATCATCCCAAAAGCGATATCTCATTCATCTCGATCATAATCAATGAAGGTACGTATAAGAAACACAAGTATATAGAAGACTTCTATGTAAAGCATAAGTATATTTTATTTTTTAATGATATTAACTGATAAACTATACTAACAATAAATTAAAAGTTTGTTGAAAAGTATTATTCAATAGAGTACTAATCCACTTTTATTGTATTTTTGATACTTAGATAGTTCAAGTGTTGATAAAGTGTTGATAAGAGTTGTTGATTAAAGATTGATGATGCCGGGCTAAATTGGATTGGATTCATGGATCAGCTGGAGGATGCTTGATGGATATACAAGTGGGCTAACAACAAAACAAGCTGAGAAGGCTGGGCCTGTGTTTCAATATCACCCGGCCCAGTTCGTATTAATTAGTCCATGTCAGCAATCCGTGTGCTACATGGAGAGTTGATCTGAGCCATTCCTTAAAGAAACACAAACGTATCCTAACCGTTCAATATGTGTTTCTTGGCTGATCATTATATCGCTATAAATAGCTTCGAGAGTCGTCGTTGATCAGTTTAATCATCTCGAATACTTTATCTCTCACATAGTGTCTTTACTTTCAGTCATTCATAGATATTATTCAGATCTAGGTTAAGTCATAGTGTTGATTAATCTTTTGTATAGATCTTGGTTGTAATAGTATCATATCATCAGGTTGATGATCTAGGGTTTGAGTCTGAGAGTTGTAGTGAGGATATCTTTGTAATCAGTAGTTTGTTTCTTTTAAGTTTCTAATAAAGATCTGAGTATTTTGGTTTAGTCTCTGATTCACCATTAAATTTGACATGGTATCAGAGCTTTAGGTCAAAGCTCTTGTGGTATTCCTCTGGTATTGCTGGTAATCATAAAGAAAAGGTGTTTTTCAGTATCTTGCTTGGTGAAACAAGAACTGGTTGGAAGCATATTTTCTTGTTGCTCTCTGATACACAACCCTAAGTGAAGGTTGTGTATTACGAGTTTTATCGGAGAAACCCTAACTTGGGTGATACTCGGTGAGATCTTTCCTTTCTTGTTTTTGTTTAATAGAGTTGTCCTAAGGAGTCAAAGATTCAGGGCTTGAGACCCTGTTTAGCTTTAAGGTTGGGATTAGGTCATAGGGGCTCCCTCGTGAGGACTTGCGTCGACACCTTGAGTGACGAATCGACGATCTGGACACCCACGAGGCTTCGCCAGTGTCTGTCTTGTTTGTATTTTTAATCTGTTAGCTGTTTGTGTTTTGTTTGTGTTCTTGATTGTTTAATTGTTGTGATTAGGGTATATTTGATTATTATTACTTGGACTTGTTAATTCTTGATTGAAACATGGCTGATGATGATAATAATAATGTTAATGATCCTGATCCTAATGATAATAATAACAATCTTGTTGTTAGAACTCAAGTAAACAAGCTTGATGCTAGTGATCCATTATATCTACATGCTAGTGATTCTGCTAATCTCACTATAGTTAATGTAAAACTGAAAGGGACAGAAAATTACAATGTGTGGTCTAATGCTATGACACTAGCTTTACAGGTTAAAAACAAATTGGGATTTATAAATGGTGAATGTGTTAAATCTGATGATGATCCCATACTAGCTAAGCAGTGGGATAGATGTAATTCTGTGGTTCTTACTTGGATCTTAAACTCTGTTTCTGAAGAATTGTATTTAGGACAAGTGTATTCTAAACTTGCATCAGAAGTGTGGAAGGATTTAAATGAAACTTATAATAAGATAGATGGTTCTGTAGTATTTGAGTTATATCAAAAGATAAACTCTTATTCTCAAAATGGAACTAGTGTGTCTGATTACTATCACAAATTAAATGTAATGTGGAAACAATTAGATGAAATTCTGCAATTACCTGCTTGTGTGTGTAATGCTGCTAAACAGTTTAATGATTTTAGTCATCTGATAAAACTTATGCAGTTTTTAATGGGTCTTGATGATGCATATCAGGCTGTTAGGTCAAATCTTTTGATTAGAGAACCATTGCCATCTGTTAAAGAAGCATTTTCAGTTGTGTCAAGAGAAGAGTCTCATAGAAACTCTAACTTGACTAGTGGGTCTAAAAGCAATAGTATAAATGTGGGATTCTTTTCTAAAGCAAATCAGACTATTGATAATAAGAAAAGAAATTCTAAAATTGCTAATCAGAATTTAAAATGTACTCATTGTAATAAGGTGGGTCATACAGTAGATAAATGTTTTGAAATAGTGGGCTATCCTTCATGGATGAAATTTAGGCCTGGTCAAAACAAAAAGACTGCTAGTAACAACAGTGTAAACAATTCTACTGTTGACACTAATGATTCTTCTAGTGTATTCACTTCTGAACAGATTTCCCAATTGCTTAATCTGTTAAATAAGAAGTCTGAGGAATCATCTTCTGCCTGCAACTCTGCAGGTAAGAATGTTAAGTGTTTTTCTGCTACTTATGGTAGTTATAGACCTGTGTTTTCTTTTGCTAGTATAAGTGAAGGGTACAAACTGTTAGGGTGGATATGTGATTCAGGGGCTAATCAACACATGGTTATGAGTGATAAAAATATGATAAATCTGATAGATGTTTTAGAGTATAACATAACTGTTAAACATCCTAATGGGACTAGTGCAAGAGTCACAAAAATTGGAGATATCAAATTAAATGATAAAGTCACTCTCTATGATGTGTTTGTAGTTCCTGACTATGCTGTAAATCTACTTTCTGTACATAAACTTGCCAAGGATAGTAAGTTGATTGTTGTCTTTGATGAAACCAATTGTTACATTCAGGATTCTTTCACAAAGAGAACCCTGGTGACTGGTAATCAACTTGATGGCCTGTATTTTTGTGGTGAGTCTTCTGTGTTTACTAGTATATGCTGTAATAGTGTAGAAGCTACTAGTTTGTGGCATTCTAGACTTGGTCATCCCTCTGACATTGTGTTAAAAGTCCTTAAAGATGATCTTAAAATTAATACATTTGATAGTCACTTGCCTTGTGAGACTTGTCACAAAGCAAAACAACATAGAGAACCTTTTCCACTTAGTGAACATAAATCTGTTAGTCTTGGAGATATTATTCATTTAGATGTTTGGGGACCATACAAGATTAAAAGTAGAGAAGGGTTTAGGTTTTTTCTAACAATAGTAGATGATTATACAAGGTGTGTATGGGTTTACCTTATGAAACATAAAGATGAGGTTTTTGAAAATGTTAAACATCTGTATGTCTGTTTGAAAAATCAGTTTGGGAAAAATGTTAAAGTTTTCAGGTCTGATAATGGAACAGAATTTATAAATCATATGTTTAAACAATTTTGTAAGGAAAAAGGAATAACCCATCAAACCACCTGTGTATATACCCCTCAACAAAATGGGATAGTTGAGAGGAAGCATAGGCATCTTCTAAATGTTGCTAGAGCCTTATTGTTTCAGTCTAATTTACCTTTAAGATTTTGGTCAGAATGTGTTCTGACAGCTGCTTATCTTATAAACAGGACACCATCCTCTGTGTTAAAAGGTAGGACCCCTTATGAACTTCTGTTTGGATTTAGACCCTCTCTAGATCACCTTAGAGTATTTGGATGTTTGTGTTTCAGTACAGTTTTAAATAATCCTGATAAGTTTGAGAGTCATGCTGATAAATGTGTTTTGATAGGATACTCCTATGAGAAAAAAGGTTACAAACTTTTAAATTTAGAAACTAAACAAATTCTTTTTTCAAGAGATGTGAGATTTTATGAAACTGTGTTTCCATTTAAGGAATCTCAAAACTTGTCAGAATGTGACTCAAACTTAAATAAGGAAATTAATAATATAAACTTTTTTGATTTAAATGAAAATTTTGAGGACAAACATTCAGATGGTCTAGGTGTTCCCAATGATGAGTTGAAAAATAAGGAATCAACTAATCATGATGGTCATGGGTCTCAGCAACCAGTTGGAAATCCAGAATCTACTACTGGTAAGGCTGAGACTCAGCAACCTAGTAGTTCAGGGTTTAAAACAGGTAGGGCTGAGGGTGATAGTCTTGATGGTGATGATACTGAAACTTCTGAGGGAAATATCACACCTGAACCTAATCTTAGTGTTAGAAAATCCTCTAGACAGTCTGTATTTCCTAAAAGATTAGATGAATATGTTATAGAGGGAAAGGTCAAATATGGTTTAGAAAGTGTTGTTAACTATTCAAAACTTAATCCTGAAAACCTTTGTTTTACATCTATGTTAAATAAATTTGTTGAACCAAAGTTTTATTATCAAGCCTGCACTGATCCTAATTGGATCATAGCAATGAATGATGAAATAGAAGCTTTGAACAGAAATAATACATGGGAGTTGGTTGACTTGCCTAGTGACAGGAAACCAATTGGGTGTAAATGGGTGTATAAAATAAAGTATAAGTCCTCAGGAGAGATTGATAGGTATAAGGCAAGATTAGTGGCTAAGGGTTATAGTCAAAGAGAAGGTATTGACTATGATGAAACATTTTCACCAGTGGTAAAAATGATAACTGTTAGATGTGTTTTATCTGTTGCCATACAACATAATTGGTCTTTATACCAACTTGATGTAAATAATGCTTTTCTATATGGTGATCTATGTGAAGATGTTTACATGACATTACCTGAAGGTTATTTTGAAAAAGATGATACTAGGGTGTGTAAGCTTAGAAAGTCACTATATGGGCTTAAACAAGCCCCACGTATGTGGAATGAGAAGTTAGTTGGTGTTCTGGTTGAAAATGGGTTTGAACAGAGTAAGTGTGATCATTCTTTGTTTATTAAGAATAACAAATCTGTGTTCATAGTTTTACTGGTATATGTAGATGATATAATAATAACTGGTAATAATGAAACTGAAATTAAACTTGTGAAAGAGTTCTTAAAAACCAAGTTCATGATTAAAGATTTAGGAAGTCTTAAGTACTTTTTGGGTATTGAGGTTGTAAATACAAATAATGGTATTTGTCTAACTCAACGAAAGTACTGCTTAGAACTATTAGCTGAGTATGGCATGACTGGGTGCAAACCAGCTAATAGTCCTATAGATCCAAATTACTTAGTAACTTCCTTGATTGCCAAAGAGTCTGTTAATCTTGTCAATATTACTGGATATCAAAGGCTTGTAGGAAAGCTCATTTACTTGTCTCATACAAGACCAGATATCTCTTACTCTGTACATATATTGAGTCAATATATGCATAAGCCAACCAAAGCACATTTTAGGCTGGCTATGAGAGTTTTGAGATATTTGAAAGGAGCTCCTGGTAAAGGTATATCTGTTCTGAGATGTCCTGAATCTGAGTTCAATCTATCAGCTTATGCTGATTCTGATTGGGCTAAATGCCTTGTATCCAGGAAGTCAGTGACAGGATACTGTATATTCTTAGGTAAGTCTTTAGTGTCTTGGAAAAGTAAAAAGCAGGCTACTATATCTCGATCTACAGCAGAAGCTGAATATCGAGCAATGTGCACTGCAACATGTGAGGTATTATGGTTGATAAATTTACTTAGTGAACTTAATATCCAGGTCAGTTTACCAGTTACTTTATATTGTGATAATTCTGCTGCGATATCTATCTCAAATAATCCAGTCTTTTATGATAAAACTAAGCATTTTGAAATAGATTTGTTTTTCTTAAGAGAAAAAGTTATGAAAGGTAGTATAAAACCTGTTCATATTAGATCTGAAAATCAACTGGCAGACATTTTCACAAAAGGTTTGGGTGTTAATCAACATGAAAATGTTTGCAGCTGGATTAATATGTTAGACTGTTTTGGGCAATAAAAGTGAGGGGGGGTGTTGAAAAGTATTATTCAATAGAGTACTAATCCACTTTTATTGTATTTTTGATACTTAGATAGTTCAAGTGTTGATAAAGTGTTGATAAGAGTTGTTGATTAAAGATTGATGATGCCGGGCTAAATTGGATTGGATTCATGGATCAGCTGGAGGATGCTTGATGGATATACAAGTGGGCTAACAACAAAACAAGCTGAGAAGGCTGGGCCTGTGTTTCAATATCACCCGGCCCAGTTCGTATTAATTAGTCCATGTCAGCAATCCGTGTGCTACATGGAGAGTTGATCTGAGCCATTCCTTAAAGAAACACAAACGTATCCTAACCGTTCAATATGTGTTTCTTGGCTGATCATTATATCGCTATAAATAGCTTCGAGAGTCGTCGTTGATCAGTTTAATCATCTCGAATACTTTATCTCTCACATAGTGTCTTTACTTTCAGTCATTCATAGATATTATTCAGATCTAGGTTAAGTCATAGTGTTGATTAATCTTTTGTATAGATCTTGGTTGTAATAGTATCATATCATCAGGTTGATGATCTAGGGTTTGAGTCTGAGAGTTGTAGTGAGGATATCTTTGTAATCAGTAGTTTGTTTCTTTTAAGTTTCTAATAAAGATCTGAGTATTTTGGTTTAGTCTCTGATTCACCATTAAATTTGACAAAGTTTTTATTTTTCAGTGTCTATTCTTGGGTTGCATGTCAAATCCCTATATATAGTCATTATACATACGTGTTTGCTCCATGCAATAATTTAAAGCCACTTAGATCATCATCATTCGACAACATTTGCGGTGGTTCCTTAAATTCCAGAGCACCAATTCAATCCACTCTGTCAAACAGTTTTACATACAAATGGAAAAGGTGAAGAACACACAGATTGTATTGAAGAATTACGTTAATGGGCTCCCTAAGGTATCCGATATGCTCATCAATGCTTCAACCACCACCAACCTCAAGCTTCCACAAGGCTCTAGTGCCGTTCTTGTTAAGAACCTTTACCTCTCCTGTGATCCTTACCTACGCATTCGGATGTCTGAATCTGAAAGCAGTTCATTTGAACCCTTCACTCCCCTCACTCTTGGCTCGGTAGGTAACTAATGCATATTCATATGATAATTTTCTGAATTATGTTCTAGTTGAAAACAGAAACAGTATGTTTATTGCACCATTTGTCGTCTCTTCAGTTAAATTCCAATTTCATGTAATTGAAGTGTAGAACGCTAGCCCATCTTACGGCTGTGCACATATAATGTATATATGTGTGGCCCTCAGGGGGCAAAAGTAAAGTTGCACTAATTTTAACGTTATTTTACTAATTTTGTGAAAATAACGTTAAAAACGACGGATGGTTAATCATGCATCATGTGGTGGCGTTGATAGCCAAAAGACAAGGGGTTACAACTTACATGCACCAATCGGGCTTTTCCCGATTGCGAAGTGTTATGTGCCTTATGTCCAATGCTTGATACAAAACCACTATCGAGCCGGGGGTTCACACTGGAAGCAGCCTCTCTATTCCAACGGGGTAGAGGTAAGGCTGTCTACATCTTACCCTCCTCAGACCCTACCTTAGCTTTGCTATTGGTGAGATTAACTGATTATGATGATGATGATGTTGATGATGAAGTGTAGAACGCCCCAAACCTGCAACGAAAACTATGTTTGATCTCATACATGAATACCTGTCTCAAATGTTTCAGTAGGTGATTTAATGTTGTCTTTACCGCGTTGCAGCCTATAGAAGGATTTGTGGTAGCTAAAGTTATTGATTCTGGGCATTCAAACTTCAAGAAAGGTGACTTAGTTTGGGGAGTGGCTGGATGGGAGGAATACAGCATTATCAGTGCTCCCGAGTCGCTATCCAAGATTCAGCATACCGATGTGCCTCTATCTTATTACACAGGAATCCTTGGCATGAATATATATGTTGTCCTATTTGTTTCATTAATTAATATTGATAAAAGTATTTTATTAAAAGTAACATATTGATGTTTGATGTATAGTCCAACTAATGAATCTACATGCAAGTACTTTTATGTGTTACATATTCTGTTTTCTAATCTTTTGGTTTGTTATGTAGGTATGGTTGGTTTGACTGCTTATGTTGGTTTCTATGAGATTTGCGCTTCGAAGAAAGGAGAGTATGTGTTCGTTTCTGCAGCTGCGGGCGCAGTTGGTCAGCTTGTTGGGCAGTTCGCAAAGTTGTCGGGTTGTTATGTTGTTGGGAGTGCAGGCACAAAAGAAAAGGTTGGTCCTTTCACATTTTACAATAGTTTCAACTTTCATCTTAATGTCACAAGCCTTAAAGTTAGCGTTTTTTTCTCTCCGATTTGTGTTTGGTATGTGAATTTTATCGCCACAAGGTTGATCTGCTGAAGAATAAATATGGATTTGATGAGGCTTTTAACTACAAGGAAGAGAAAGATCTAAATGCAGCTCTAAAGAGGTTAGCATGAGAACCTCGATCGAGGTGACAAAATTGGCGGGTCGAACAAGAAATTTTTTGGCATGTATAATTTTAATATAATTCAGTTTTTTGAAATGATTTGGGAGGTTTTATGCCTTAAAAATACACTCAGACACATTTTCAATCTATTTGAGCTGTTGACCAGCCTGTTTTCTTAAATCTACTAATTAGAGATGGAACACAACCCAATTCAAAACAAACATGTTAGTCAGATTAGTGTTTTTCATATTATTGTTTTATATGACAATGTTAGGTACTTCCCCAATGGCATTGATATTTACTTTGAGAACGTCGGGGGAAGATGTTGGAGGCGGTCCTCTCAAACATGAGATTAAATGGTCGGATTTCTGTTTGCGGGATGATTTCACAATACAATATAGAGCAAGGGGAGGGGGTGTGCAACCTTTTTTTGTTGGTAGCAAAACGTTTGCGCATGCAAGGTTTCGTTGTGGCTGATTACTATCACATGTATCCAAAGTATATGGAAATGGTTGTACCTTTGATAAAACAAGGAAAGATTTGTAACATAGAAGATGTTGTAGAAGGGATTGAGAATGCACCCGCGGCTTTGGTTGGGCTTTTTTCGGGCAAAAATGTTGGGAAGCAAGTGGTACTTGTGGCTCTTGATTGATCGAGTCGATATCTTTATAAGGCTTTGATTACTTATCGTTGGTGTTGTTTTTATAATGAAGAATATGTGGTTGCATATGTGTTGAATAATGTTTTATATCACTTATTTTATAGTATGTCTATTTGAAATTGAATGAATGCATTGGAAAATCATAGATAAATCTTGATATATAATGGGCTACAATCTGAGATAAGTTTGAGAGAGATGTAATGAGATAAATGAGAATGACTAAAGTTGGAAGAAATTAGAGAGGTTAAAGATTAAAATAAGAAAGTTATTAAATTGTTTTTAATAAGGGATCGTTATAGCCTACTGGCATTAAGGGTGGGATAATAAGACTTAGTAGGGGTGAGTAAAATTGGTCTGGACCGAAAAAAACGAGGACCGAGTCGAAATTCCACCAAAACCGACCCGGGTATGTTTTTTAGGTTCTTTAGTCGGTCCAGAAATATAAGTCGAGCCGGTTCTCGGGTCGGGTCGGTCCAGAAATACGTAAAAACCGAGGAAAAACCGATGGACCGAAGTACTCTAATAAAATAACTAACTGCATTGTATTAGGCGGCAAATCTTGGGCCTAAATTACAATTGTACAGCTATACAATCTCTAATATAAAGCTACCTTTGACCTAATAACAACATTAAGGCTGTCGAATAGATTTATAGTCCACTGCAGAAACTGTCCGGTCATGCACAAATTCATAGTCTACTGCAGAAACTGTCTGGTACTGCACAGATTTATAGGAAACATAAAAACTGCAGTTTAGTTTCATTATATTCTGTATTTTACAAAGAAACTGGCTCGTTCTTTTTATAGTCAACATCGGATCGCACTTATGTACTTCCAGGCTTTAAAGTAAGTTACTTTAAGTAACTTAACTGAGGCATTGTATCCCTGTGGCAAAACCATGTAAATAAATAACATTTTTTTTTTGCTAATTTATTAGAAAATTTGTAAGTTTAAAATTGTGGTTCAAGACTTTTATGATATTTTGCTCGTACACTGGTGTTGGCAAAATAGATAGGTGTTGTAGTATTCTGTGATGGGTCAACATGGGTTGGATCATGCATGGTCGAAAGTTGCTGCAGTATATTTAAAAGGCTGCTGCATTATTATGTAATGGGTCAATATGTTAGCTGCGATATTTTTGCTGCAGTTAATATATTTTTTTTGCTGCAGTATATTTAAATTTGTTGCAGTTAATATATTTTTTTTGCTGCAGTATATTTTAGACTAGTTAAGCCAGCAACGAGTTAGTGGTCGTTCATTTGTTTAGTGGTCGTTTATTAGATAAAATTCAGATTTAGTAGTGGTCGTTACTAGATATAATTCAGATTTAGTGGTCGTTCATTTGTTTAGTGGTCGTTCATATAAAAATCTATAATCTACTGTTTGATATTTGAGTCTAGCATGAAACTGATTATTTGTCCGGTGAATATTGAAGTTCCTAAATTAGTTTCTCGTGATCCTTAAACTTTGTATCACTCGGTGTTTTGAAAGAGCTTATGTATATTCTCTAAGATTAGATGCCTGATAGACTGATAGTGAAATTGCATGTCATAAAAATAAGCTAGTCCCTTTGCAACTATCCAACAGCCTTTAAACATAATTTCGGTTCGGGTATTCCTCTTTGGACCGACTGGAACCGACTTCTAAGGACCGAAGACCGACCCGTAATAAGGTTCCATATCTCGGTTCTGATTTTATAGGTTGTTCGGGTTTCGGGTCGGGTCGGGTAATGATCGGGTCGGGTCGGGTAATGATCGGGTCGGGTCGGTTCTTGTACTTTGCTCACCCCTAAGACTTACGGATCATTTGCTCATAGGTTCGATTCCTATATGGAGGGTTTTTCTCAGATTTATTGAGTTTCTACCTAAATTAGTGTATAGATATTATTGTCTAGTGGAGATGGATATGATCAGATGATTCTGCTGATAGCATGATGATATTTCAGTGATTCGTTAATGATCCCAATTTACCATTATAAAAGAGTTATTATGAGTTTGTTGTTTTTTTTCTTTTGTCACAATATATAGGAGTTTTGAATTTACTAATTACTAATACTGTTATATACACACAGATTATTTAGTTATTATTTTTTTAAAAATTATATTTTATGATTCATAATATTACATTTCCTGTGTTTTGGTAAATGTGCCATAAGACAATACCTGAAAACCTTATTGATATTTTACATAATTTTTGTTTGTATTAATAATATTACGTTTCCCAAGTTTTGGTAAATGTGCCATTGATAGTAACTTATTGGTTTCATTTATGTTGTAACTTTCATATGAAACTAGGGTTCGTAGTAAGCTCACGCTTCGCTGCGGGCAATGAATTTCACATTTCCTTGTACGATGTGTCGGTAATTCGGTAGGTATCATTTTGGTTCATTACGTATAAGAAATTTGGTCGGAATCGTTTTTGTTTTCACATTATCGTTATAGCATTGGAAACTAAGTACAACACCAATAACAATAAGAAACCATAAAGTTAAAGTTTAGTAAATGTATTGTAAATTGTTAAAAAAAATGATAACTTTATAGATGTTCTGGGACTGTATCAGAATTTTACAAAACTTTTGTGGTGAAAATGTTAACCTACGTAAAGTAGAGGAACATAAAAAGAAAGTAGTAGAAAAAAATATTCTTCAAGAAGCGGTCTTTTTTTTTAAATAATGTTTTGCGTCAGTTTCTTATCAAGTGGTTAAAAAAACAAAATAACAGCGCATTTTAGCTATATGCCACTGTTAGTGTGTCATTCTAATATACTCCGTAGTATATATAACTAGGAATTAACCCACGCGCGTTGCGGCGCGCGAAAGCGAATCTATCTTGGTTTGTTAATATGTACGTCTGTGCTTCGATTACACTGAAACTTGGCATAGTAACTCGAAAAGGATACCTAAATACAGTACCGTTAGCAACTAAAAAGCTAAAAATATAAAGCGATAGTGCAACCAAAACAATATGAAAATTTATATAAAACGTAAACTAACCTGAGTTTATACCGACACATAATTTTTTTAACTTTATAAACTTGATAGGGTAATTGAAAACATGCATAAAACTAAGAACAAAAACTTATTATATCTGACATGGCTCATTTCAAAAAGAAAATTATGTTCACACGTAAAGTAACCTCAGGTTATAACGACACGTACCTAAAACGCATAAAATATAATACCTAAAACTTTGAAAACTCAAAGGAGCTAAAAAGACATTTTACAAAGTTTTTAAAAAGTTGAGGGGTTATAACTGTCAATACTAAAAGTTGAGAGATAAAAGAAAGACAAAAAAAATGGTCTACGTTTTACGGGATTTTTCATATCGCTTTATATTTTTAGTTCTCTTTTTTAGTTGCTAACGGTACCATATTGATGCTCGCGCTTCACGGCGGGGAGGATGTCGGTATCTTTCTCTTTGTATAGTACTAAAACTCGGCAAAGAAACCGGAAGAAAAAACTTAAATACGCTACCATTACCAAGTGAAAGAGAGAACTAAAAACGTTAAGTCGTTGTACTATTGAAACGGAATCAACACGTGTGTTCTCGGTTCAACTTACCCAAAATTAATAACGGTGATGGTTCGGGTTGGCTAAATGGAACCGTATCAAATCTAAAACATAACACACTCGTTTTAATTCCATTAAATTTTATATAAATTTTCATGTAATATTATAAAACTGTATTTATAGCTCAAAACACATCATTTGTTTAATTATTTTAAATTAAATAGTATAATACAAATATAAACGAAGGATTAGAAGTAATTTAAGTATATAAAAATTTTTTATACATAAATTACAAAACCCAAATTAAAACTACTTTTGTCCTAGGGTTCTAGGATTCATACACGATGTGACGTCACATTCTGGGGGTGTGACATCACATTTTGGGGTATGTGGCAGCCTCCTATTGGTATGTGATGTGGGCCATGGTGTATGAATCCTAAATAGGGGGTGTATGAATCCACAATCCCTTGTCCTATTCTTGTATATTATGATTTTCTCCATCCTTCCAATCCAATTTATCTTGCATAACTAACGTCAGGACCCCACTCTCACTAATACCTATGATTGGGTTGTGACACACCTATATGTGAATTTAATATTTCCTGTAGCTAAAGGGTTCCTGTAGCTTTCAGTTGTATTTTAATATATAGTATAATTCTATAAAACTAGTGGGATTATCTAGAGCTACGCAGCAAGAATTATACCGCTGTAATTTATTTTGACTTGTTATGATACGGACACTCTCTTTAGCACCTTATGAAATTATTAATACACCATTGCGATATTCTTTTTTAATCTAAGTATTGATATACTAGGATTTTTTTTTCTTTACCGTGATGAATCGAACCGATATAACCAAACTAATTATGACCAAATAACATCGGTACTGGTATTAGTAATATATAGAACCGGTAATTGTTTTTATTGTTTTCAATCAATTTAAAACACGTATTGATATCCTCTCCGGCATATCTCTTTCAGTTGCTATACTGAGTGTCGGTATCATATAAGTATTGTAACAAACCAAATCAATACCGAAGCATGCTAGAAATTCAACAAGTTAGAAACATAAGTGAAAATGCATGTAAATTTAAATCACAGACCTTCATGTGACCTTTTGATATAACTGTTATATTACTAAATACCCAATAACAAAATGCCAAAAATTCAAAACCATATTTATCGTACACATAAGTATTAATAAAAACTAGGTTTGTTCATCCTCACAGGTTGTGTGTGTACGTACCCGAGGCTCAGTTGAGGACGGTGTCAATTATCACCTCCACAAACACCTACCCAATCGGGCTTAGACGAAGATGTTTCCATCCTCATCAATACCAATATGCCAAACTAAGAAACCATATATTTTGGGAACGTAAGTGAAAATAAATTGGAAACTTTCTATAGAAAATTAAGTTTAGGGACTATTAAAAAACTAAAAAAACATTATAGTTTTGTTAGAAGAATCTTTTGTTTAAAAAATATGTCAGAAGTGGGATTTGAACCCACGCCCTCTCTCGAAGACCAGAACTTGAGTCTGGCGCCTTAGACCACTCGGCCATCCTGACTGTTTGCTGTTTTCCTTATGAGTAATTATATATCTAATAATAATAATAATCAAAATTTATCGAAATCGGCTGTTATGCTTTGCTATCATATGATTTAAATAACTTGTGTATTTGAGTTGTTGTAACAAGCTGCATTTTAGTTGGTTCATTTTCACCAAGGATTTATAAGATGAAAGTAATACTAGTAGGATAGATCATAGATAAAAACCGATTATATATACTTTCTCTGTGTGCATTAGTTAATGGACTTGTATATGTGACTCCATTCTAGAGGTAAAAGGTACATGAATGCCAAATTATGTGATTTAACTGTGAGAACTTAGAGTAACCCCTTCATGGTATTCTGATTCAAAGATGGGCTTTGTAACAAGTGACCCGGAGCCCATGTGGCAAATGGATACCAACCAATAGCTACTAACTGGGCCTTTTGTAAGCAACCTGAATTGTGAATGCATACCCAAATTAAATTTTTTTTTTTTTAAGAATACATACCCAAATCAAATGTGCCTCGATTCTTTTAGCCTAATTTATTCTCAAATAGATCAAACGTTTTCCTCAATCCTGTTAAGGCCAAACATGAAACCTGTTAAAATCGTGTAGGTTCGTATCAGGTTATCATGTTCGTGTCTAAATTGTCAGCTCTACTTGAGCTTATGTGTTATGTCATTGCTTGACATATGATATGAATATGAGACCTATCAACGTGGACATATTCCGTCAGTTGTGGGACTAAATAGTGGTAATATACTAATATGTTCCAAGTTTGGATCAATTCATAATCTATGTAAAGAATGTTACGAGGCTAGACTGAGTAGATTGGGGGAAACAGGTCTCTTGGTCCACAAAGTAACCTCATGTTGGGTTGCGAGGATCGTTCACCCAGTCAAGGAATTACTTGCAAAATTTATGCAAGAGTTGGACACACTACAGCTTCTCAATGTGTTATCTGTATGCTCTGACTAGTGACATAAAACCATGGTGCACAGAGAAGCAACAATACTTCTCGGTAAACCTGAGATCGTTATCCAGCAAAGATTTGGATTTTGCTTTGACCCGAGCAACATATCCTGATCAGTGACTAATCTTTGAATTATGCAAAGATATAATACTTTCAATGTTACTGACAACAAGTCCTCAAATTAGTGAGCTTCAAATCCAAGAGAATAGAATACTTTCAAGCTAGCTTACTTATAATTCTGAGTGTATATATCCTTTGAAACTTATATCCTTTATAACAACTAGTAGTAGTATATAATACACAATTTAGGTAAGCACAAAAGCTTAAAACACACCAATAACATATCAAATTGATCACTGAAAAACTTTGCACTTAAAAAGTATATATATCCTTTCAATTTTCAAACAAACATATTTGTGTATGCCCTGTGGAGAAATGTTAGATGTATTCAAGTTAGCAATATTGATTAAAAATTGTTTTTTTAGTATGTGATTATTATTTGTCTAAAACCATCATTTTTTAGACTGTAATTTCTATTTCAGTGTTTTAGTAAAATTATCTTTTTTTTTTGTAAATGATTGTCTAAATGTTATAAAAGTTTTTTAAGGATCATTATTTTGTGGCTCAAATATTGTAAAACGTTTCTATTTAAATACAATAAAGTTGATGTATACAAAAGAAAAGATTGACTATTAAATATTAAATATAAGTAAAAGAAATCTGATTTTCTTTCTCCTTGGAGAGCCAGGTTCGATTCCCACTGGCTGTAGGTGAGGTGAGAGGTTTTCAGGCTTAGCCCTGAGCGAGATGCCGTTCAAAAAAAAAAAAAAAAAAAAAACTGATTTTCCAATGATTTAATTCTGGATATCAAACAAGTGATCTGATTTGACTCTTTCCATGAAAAATCAAATGCACGCTTACAAAAGACAGTCCACATATTTTTTTTATAGAATATAAATTATTTGATATGTTTTGAGTTTTGACTCACCTGATTTTTTTTCCTAGGAAAATCATCAAATCAAACTAGATATTTATTTTGACCAAGCAAATTATCAAAATGGACGCTGGCTTTTAGCTGGGCTTCAAAGTGAGTGCTAGTCGGTAACGGGCGTCGATAAAAGTGTGGGCAAAGCCATCAAAACCACAAGCTAAGTCGTTGCCGGCGTCAAAAGCAGGCTAAAGCCGCCAAAAGCACAGGCTAAGTTGTTGCCGGCATCAAAGGCAACGCTAAGCCACCAAAAAGCACAGGCTAAGGCGTAGCCGTCCGTCAAAAACAAAATGCCTAAAATTCAATGACTATTTTGGTGATTTGGTTGATCAACACATGACTAATTTCAATAACTTAGTCCAAGATCAAAATCATGAACAAATTAGATTTGACACTAGATCCCAAAAAACTGAATCTTATCCATGTGCTTCAAGATCATCATTAAACTATGAACAACAAGTCAACAAGTTCATGATTAATTGTACTTTCAATGTAAACACAATCATCAATTCATTTGTTAAATCAATAGATCAAATCAATCAAATTTTGTAACCAAACTTATAAACTATAATATTAATCAATCAAAACCAAACCTCATAAACAATCCACCTTTACACAAATTTCACACCAAAACCATATAAATTAAAAGAACAAGATCTACACCATCAATTACCACCAAATCACCTCCTATGACGACCATCAGAGTACTGAGAAAGCGGAACAACCTCAGCCAACGGAGTGGACAAAGGCGTAGGAAGAGGCGAATTGCGACAAACCGGACAAGATGCATTAAGCTTCAACCAAGCATCAACACAAGTCATATGAAAACAATGTTTACAATCAGGCATCATCCTCATCATCTCAGCTTCTCTATACTCACACAAACATATTGCACACAACGTGTCCATACCCTTTTTAATTCCTTTAGAGTATGTAAACTTCGGGTACGAGTTGATCACTGACTGATCTAATCCAATAATAACGTCTTGATTATCTTCGTTGGCGTCTTCGTCAACGAAGATAATGCTAGGAAGAATAATACCATTATTATTATTATTGTTATTATCAGAACCGGTACCAGTATTATTATTAGTATGTCTAATATGGTTAATATGGCGATGACGTATGCATATGTAGGAAATGAGGAGGAGGGAAGAGAAAAGGACAAGGAAGCCAAAAGCGATGGCGATGGCGTAGCCGAGGCCGAGGTTGGTTATATAGTAATGGGCGGCGGATGGGATCGGTGGCGGTGGTGGGGGAGGGAGGTGGATGGTGGTGGTTGACATTGAGGAAAGGGTGGTGAAAGGTGGTGGTCCATTTGTATGGAAGATGGTTTTAGTTTTAGAAGGTGGTTGAGTTGATGAGTTGCAAGCATTAAATGAGTATAGAAGAAATTAGAGAAGTCTCATTTAATGGAGATCGTTGTCACCGTTAAAACGATCGATGAACCAATGGACAGGAAACGTTAACCGAATTGTACACGCTTTGTTTAGCTTGGTTTGAATAAGAGTTATTATATTTACAAAAGGATAGCGGCGTAGCTTGTTACTGGCTTACGTATTATCCAGATATAACTTAGTCCTCATAGGTGGAATGAATAGTAATTTGTTTTTTTTTTTTTACTTTTTAATTTACTAAAACAAGATGAGATCAGATCGGATCAAGATTTCATAATATTATAGAGTAGTAAGTGCACGTTTTGTTGAACAAAAGGTTTTAATATCAAAGTGGAGTGGAGATCTTATTGCCAAATGCAACCCGATTCGATCTAAACGAAATGGGTTAACATGACACGATTAAATTAGGTAAAAGCTACGTTGACATCAAATTTGACCGAAACTTATGCGTTGTTTGGGTTCAACTTGTTAATACGAACTGGAATTAACACGTTATAATATAAACAGTAAACTACTAGTATTTTTCTAGGAACGGCAAAAGATAATTATTAAGCAATTTAGCAAGAAGCTAGAAGGAAACAAACTTAAAGAGAAATTAAACAAAAGGCCATTATTATAAATTGTTATAAACTAACACCTAAAGAACTTTATCACTCATTTACTTATAGAAGAACTTGCGATCACAAAAAGAATATCATTAAACTTTAAATCTGTTTACATTTAAATTCGTCTATACATGTGTATGCGCATGTTTTTGTCTTGAACTTAGGCTATTTTAAATGTTACGTACAAAGTATATATAGCATCAGCATATTTATGTAAAAAAACATTTTTTATATTAGCTATTTTTGTTCAACTATATATTTATAGATGAAGTTTAATCCCAGTGTTGGGAGACTGAAAAAAAAATATAAAGAAAAGAAAAGAGTATGCAACTAAAATATCCTGGTTAATATTGATATGGAAGATATTATTTGTTAGGACATAAAAATGAAATGTTTGTTTGTATGTGATATAGTCAACAAGACAATTAGTTTGCCCGTATGTCATGGGCCGATATTTTGGCATGTTAGATAGAACTGTTAAATATTAAAATATTTATCATAAAAAATACACATTTTTAAATTAGACATAAGTATAAATAAATATTAGTAAGAAAAAAATTCAAATTATACTATAATAATAATACAACCAATTTAAACAGTGTTTTCAGTAAAAAAGTAAAATCATCCGGTCAACAGTAACATTATATCAGTCAACGGTAAGATATGCTTAGTAAAACATTTTTTATCTGAGTGCCAGGCTTTACACATGTAACCTTGGTAGCTCTGTTTCCCTCCACGTATCGAAGAGACACCTCACGTGTCATCACCACCATTCATACATCCTTTCATATATACCTGTCATCACCACCGCTCACACACCCTTTCACATATTAACACCGCCATTTTAACACGTACAGCAGTCACGGGACGAATCCGCTAATCCGAAACAAAAATCACCGTCTATTTCTGTGTGAGAAAGCCGATAACGCGTTGGGGTTCACCGGGTCTGGATGGCTCTTATCCGGGCTGCAAAGCAACATCACGATGAGGGAAAAAGAGGGCTCTTATCTGGGCTGCAAAGCAACATCACGATTAGTTATCTTTAGAGAGAGAGAGAAACCAGAGTCGGTTCCTCTACTCCGGCCATTCGGTTTCTATACCTCTGCAAGATCCTTGCTCACATTCTTCTTCACTCCCGCTACTTCATATCAGCAATTGTCGGTGAAGAAAAAGTATACAAGCTAATCGGAAAGGTGGGAACGAGACGAATCGGAAGAGGTGGCGTCTTGATAGACAAAACGGAATACAAGTAGTTAATTGTATATATTCTTTTCAGTTATCAGTTACGTGTTTAGATATGTTATTTATTCAACAAATCAACAATCTGGATGCTAATTGATGTTTTAATTCAGTTTGTGTTGTTTATGTAACGGATCGTGTTAATGTTGATGCGGTTAGGGTTTTGATTAATAAATAAAAAAACGGGAGTCGGTTGAAGGAAGATGAGAGGAATGAAAGAGCGATACGGAATCTTATGAAACTTCCTGAGAATCGGAGGTGTATTAACTGCAGTAGTTTGGTACTCTCTCTTCACTTGATGTTCATCTTCTTGCCTTTTTATTTGATGTTAATTTACTTGCAATATTATTTTGTTGAAGTTTACAGTTTCGATTAGTAATTTATTTTACTCTGCCATTGTTAATTTAAATGTGTTTTGTTGAAGTTTGTAGTTTCTATAAATAGGTTATTTTAGTCTCCAGGACATAATTAGATTCAAATATTACAATTTGGAAAGATTAAGAGTTTATGTTGTTTTGAAAATTGGAAGTAATTTTGAGAACAATGTGTAGGTGATCGGTATGACAGTATGTAGTATGTACAATGTTTACCCTTGGCCGAGTTTGCCCTTTCGTTTGGAAGAGGTTTGTTTATATTGCTATCATTTGGGTTTGTTTATGAAGAAAACACCTAGATTTCAAAAACGATTAAACTCACGACAGTAATTCCAAACCAGTCCATTAAAGCAAGCATGACCACTTTCCCACTCATTGACATCCCCTCTAATTGTTGATTAGACAATAATTGATTATATAAACTATAAACTGTAAACAAAATATATAACTGTGAAGTCAACATGAGCAGTTAACATGTCGTACCAGCTACGTCTATGCAGCATAAACATTTTAAAAAGAGTTAAAGGTTCCGCAGTCGCTGTTAGTATACACATATTTGTTAACAAGTTATTTGTGCTAATTTTTAAGGTGTCTTAGTTGACATGTGTATTGCTATCTTCTATTATGAGATGTGTGTAGTGTGAGAAACATATAAACATGTTAATGAGAGGTGATTCTAGACACTGACAGGTGGACAAATGAAGGGGTGTTGGGTTTTATATAAGGCAAGTAGGCAACAAATGACAATCCACTTTGTTTGCTACGTGTTTGTTGCAATTGTTATTTAATTGCTTACAACTATGTTTAGTGTTTTTTGATACTGATATGATTTGAAACTTTTGAACATATATTATCGATTGCAGGGGTCTTAATGGAAGCAGGAATTGGTAAAGACTACAGAATAAAATGATTCTGAGCATGCTTTTTGTCTTCGAAAAGAGATCAGAACAGCTCTTTGTTTACTTAATCAGCTCTGAACAGGTAATTTTTTATTCTCCGTGTTTCTTAGTTAATCAGCTCCGATGCATAGGTTGTAAAACCAAACGTGGCAGAGAGCACCGCCAATGATTGTCAGTCCACCGCTCCAGCCAGTCCATCACGCTCGAGCCAAGGTGTTCATCTCTCTCTCAAAAAGTAAGATCTTCATCTTAACCAGCCATCAACAGCGGTGCCAAGTTTATACCTCTAATCAACAATCCCCCTGCCACGTTATACCTCTAATCAAGCTTTAGACAACCACGTTAGACAGAGAAAGCTCGCCTGGAGATGGTATCGTTACGATGTGGTTCACGATGGTGAGGTTAGGTATCGTGGTTGTGTTGATCTTGATGGCGGCGTAGGCGGAACCTTCTGTTGGTTTCAATGGCCTCATTTTAAACCAGATGCTAGAGAGAGAGAAAAAGGAGAGGGAACTGACAGAAACCAGGCGCCACCGCCACACCACCACCGTATTCAACATCACACCCGTCACACCACCACATCCGTCATATACCATCTGAAGACAGAGAAAGACAAAGACAAAGAGAAAGAGAAGAGAGACAAATTGTGACCGTCATAATAGCTAGCTGTGTGGCCTTCTCTAATTCCACATCCAGAAAGACAGGTAATGCCGTAATGTCAGATCATTTCTAATTCTTCTGACTTTATTTGGATCAATTGTTTGAAAAGTTATCTTTGTATCTCAAAGTGGTGGTTTGATATTTATAGCTGTGCACATTCATTTCACATGCACGTTTTAGGCCATCAATTGTTTCCGAGGTATGAGGCTGTAGTGTATTCATGTGTAGTGTATTCATGTGTAGTGTATTCAGGTTATTTTAAATCTTGAGTACATATATGTGAAGTGGGGATGAGCATTTATCGGTACCGAAAATTCTTAAAAATAGGTAACGGCAAAAAATCGGTATTTACTCGTACCGAAAAACAAAATAAGCGGGTACCGATTGAGTACCGAAAATGATTCTGTGTTGGTACCTGTATCCGGTGTCATTTGCTCATTCCTAATGTGAATGAACTTTATAGGTTGGATGGGTTCAGGTGACGGGTCAAAACAGTTAGGCCCGTTTAAATAAAAAGAATCCGCACATCAAGAGCCGTACAGTCACAACAAAACAGTTTTTCTAGCAAAACGTTGTTATCTATATTCTTATTTTACACTCTATACTTTGTGTTATTGAATGAATTCCTAATGTTATTTATTTGATGGTTTCAGGCAACGGCATTTGAGCATTTGAATTGGATTCACTTAGCTGAAGATTTATTGCCAAGACAATTTTTATCAGGTTATTAGAACTCCTTTGAATGTTGCACATTTCTATATTGGTTGGCAGCCAAATTTTACTTCTTTGTTTATTATTATTGTTAGATTGCTTTTTTTTAATTGTATCCACATTCCACAAGTTATAATGGATAAATATCATTTAAATCACTGGTTAGCTAAAAAATAAAAATGCCTACAGGTGATGAAAATCCAGCTTCTAAACAAGGCAAGAAACATGATGCCAAGTAACAAACAAGGTCAATAGGTATTGTAAGCACAACCACTTTGAAGACATAACAAATATCCTTTAGAAGGCCTGACATTAAATTCATTGTCATGTTTAGAAGGCGTACATGTTGAAATCACTGTTATGTAATGCTATTATCTTATTCAACGGGGAATCAATGGAGGAAGTTGAAGACCACTTTAGCGACAGATCTGTGTGTTTGAGAAGACGAGAACCACCAATTGTGTTAGCTGCTCGAGGATGCTCTGACATCAGGTAAGAATCATGGAAAGTAGCTTTATGTCAATTTTTATGTTGATTGTTTATTTTTTTATCACGGTTCCTCTTTTTTCTATTTTGTTTTCGACCAATTTAGTCACATTTTCATGTTCCAATTGAACACTTTCCGTTTTTATTAGTCTCTTTACCAAAAAATTGGTTGATAAGATTAATGTTGATATGAATTTGAATGTTTTGTGAATAGGATTTGTGACTTGATTAAGCTTATTGGTATAATCTGCAGATAGGTCAACCTGTCTGGTAATGAAAAAAAAAGGATGCTACTGCAAAGCGCAAACTGCTTGATGATGAAGGTATACAGCAGCTTCAAAAACTCTATTATCACAACATGTTAGTCACTAATATGGTTTGTTCTAATCACAGGCGACAAGAATCCATCAAAAAGTCCAGCAACTAACAGCTAAAGTTGCTGCAGACAACAGGAAGCAACATCGCCTAACTCTGGCAACTTTTGTTTTAACTATATGTTAATCACATTATGTTTTTACATGCTGTTTTGGATACAACTTGCACTTATGTACTATTTCTACCTTTTGCGCCGCGCGCACTGTGTTTATGCCACGTTTTAAACCTCTAAAACAATAGGCTGATGTATGCCTTTTTTGGGACAACCTGCAAGTCAATGATCTGATATACAACTGTTTTTTTGCGTCCATATATTATTTGCTCATCAACATACTCAAAGGTTGCGCAACGCGCAACTTAGCAACCCCCTAGTTTTATATAAAAGACTTGTGAAACTTTTAAACAATTAAACATGTGACGATTAGTGTGTTAACTGTTAAGTAAATAGTTACAGTCTTTAGTCAATATAATAAAGTCAGTCAAAGTACATGAGGTTAATACAGTTGAGGGACTGATACATTCAGTCAAATTAGTTGTAAATGAGGGAGTGGTGGAGTGGTTAGGAAAGACTTAAGGATTGTTTGGTAAGTCTCTTAGACTAAGGGGTGTGGGTGGGGAAAATGATCGGGAAGAGTGATGTGGCCTCTTTCCCCAAGGGGAACACCGCCCCCCTCATCTTCCCTTCGGTGTGATCGGTGAGATTTCCCCCATCTCCCCGTCCCATTCTTCCATAAAGTTTTTTTGTCTTTTCTTGTATTAATATTATATATAGATATATTTTGTCTTTTTAAAATATTAAAATAAAGGAAAGGGGAAGGGGAAAGAAGGGGGAACCATTTCCCTGGTTTGGGGAGGGGAAGGGGAAAGATGACGTGGCGCTGATGTGGAGAAGGGGAAGGAAAAGGGGAAGGGGACCATACCCCATAGTCTTAATAAGGCTCTGAACCATTCGGCGCTGAATGATTCAACATTTAGCGCGTTTGTTTCAGCTTCTGAATTGAATGGTTAAGGCTGAATCATTAAGACTTGGGATGTTGGAATGTTGCTGAACCATTAAGCACCGAACTAGGTTAAACTTTAATAAGGCTCTTCTATCAATGTGGGATAAGAAAATTAACCATTAAGAGGTTGAACTTTATGATTTAGCACTTCACCATTCAGACATCTTAATGATTCAGCTATTAATGCTCCAAACAACCCTTTAGTGGGTGTTTGGAATTGATTTCAAAACTCTTTATTGCCTTCTTCAAGAAGCCAATAAGTTAAGAAGCTCTTTGTGTAAACCAAAAGCACTTTTGGTTTTGGTTTTTCAATAAGGATGAAAAAACTGTTTTTAAGAAGTCAGAAATCCTGGCTTTTAGCTTTTGACTTTTGGTCATTTTACACTAATAAGCGCAACCGAACAGTTTTTAAAAACAACTTATTGGTTTTTCTCACCACGAAAGCTAATCCAAACATTTTTTTAAAACTCATTTTCAAAAAGCCATAAGTCAATAAACACTTTTGACAAAAAAAACACTTTTAGAGTTAAATAAGCAATCCCAAACACCCTCTTGGTGTTACTTGTGACCATGTTTAATTCTCACTCTCCTCATTATTTTCTACGGTATCTAGGTGAAGAGCGAATACAGGTGGCGATGGTTCGACTCGAATGGGAGGCGGGGTTTTTACAGATTATTCTCATGTCGTGCCTTCGGGCGGATGAAGGTTAGGATTCCGTGCATCTGGGAGAGCCAAAAAGGATGGTGGCGGTAGAGTAATCGACCCCCTGACCACAGCGCCTGATGTCACGGTGATTGGCACATCGTTCCTTGCGTGAGATATATATGCACAACTACGTTGTGTATGAAACATAATTGTACGTAGTGGGAGAGAGAAAATATATTATTAAAAATTAGTTTAAATATCATATCTAAAGTATAAGTGTTTATTTGGTTCTAATAATTTTATATTTCAAATATATCGTTCTGTATTAAGATAGTTTATTTATTAATTCCAGAAACACAAAAAATATATTGTTGGGCTAAAGGTTGATTGGTTAGATCTTATGGTTCATAAATACTCTGCACGCTATCATCTTAGTCGCGATATGGTTTTTAGGCTAATGGGTGTGGTTATGGGTCTCTAAGGGAGAACTACCCACCACATCAGTTGCCACACCCATTAACCTTATCATGCGGGAGAAATGATATATCTTTTAGAAACGTGTCAAGTTCAATGGGAGGAAACCTCAAGGTGATTGCTTTCAGGTGGATTAAAAACAGGGTGAAAAAAAGCTTTGTAAAATTGGGACTCTTGGTGTCATTTTAATTGTATGTTGTAATTTGTTCCGTATTGTTGTTCTAGCACCTTGCTAGATGTTGAGCTTTTAATAAAAACTAGTGGTTGAAATCCCGCGCGTTGCGCGGGTGAAAACTTCGTTAGTTTCTAAGTCTAAAATATAAAAGAAAAACCCCAAAAAGGTCAGTGAATTCTAAGTCTAAAATATGAAAGAAAAACCCAAAAAAGATGGAGCATTCCGTTTTATTTAAAATTTCCTAACAGGTATTGTTCCAACATCACCTTCGGCGGACACTTGTCGACATCTCATTTCAATAGCTATAGCAAACAAAAGAAAACCCAAATTACAAACAAAAGAGAACCAAAAATTATTGTCGTGAAAGAAAGCAAGATAACCAAAAATTATTGTCGTCCTTTTAGTGAGTTAATAATTGTGATTAACATAAAAAAGAGTATTAAGATTTTTTATAATAAAAAGTAAAAAAAACTCAAAAAATAAAGTGATCCATACACAATTTTTTTGTTTGCTAGTTTTGTTAGTTTTAGGGGTGTTTGGGATTGCGTTTTGAAATGGATTTTTAGATTATTACGTTTTGAAAACGCAAATAATCAGGTTTTAGTGTTTGGGGTTGAGTTTTGAAATAGATTTTTTGCCTACCAAAACGCAATAATTTAAAAGCAGCTCCACCCCTGCTTTTCCAAAACGCATAATCTGTTTTGAAAAATCTATCCCAAACAGCCCCTAGTTGGATAACAAAATGGAAAACATTGTCAAAAAAATATTAACTTAAACAAAAAAATAGATAATAGAAAATAGAATAACATATGTTTACAATAAATTAATATTACTCGCTTAGAATTCCTTGAAGAAAAATTAAACTACAACAATCATGTTTGTTGACATTTTCTTTCAAATTAGCAAACAGGGAAATTATTAAATAAAGTAAAAAAGCTTCGTCTGCCATTAAGAAAGCTACGGGCAAAATGAAAAAAAAGTTAAAATGAAAATCGAAAAAAACAGAGCTCATGTAAAATTTTATAACCCATAGGCCATAACTCATCATCATCACCCTATTTCACTTTTCTTTAACCTCAAGTACACAACACCATCACTACTTCAGCAGTCATTGACCAAATGGCAAATAGCAGACACAACTCAAGTAATTTTTTCAAGATCTATCAAGTTACATATCCAATATAACTTCAAATTCTCAAGAACCGGCGACTCCGAGCTTTTATGCATGTGAATCAGATCATTCGAGGCTCCGATGAGACCTCCGCCATGGCTACAACATAAGTCGCCACGCGAAACAGCGGAGCGTCATCATTGCCTGGACTACAAATGAAACCGAGAACCACAGAGGTTATCACACGTTGTAGGTCAACCTTGCCGCCATAAACGACCGGAAATGACCGTTATTCGGGAAAACATCCAACTAAACTACTGCTGGAAAGCCGTCAGCAACGACCGGAAAAAGTGAGGAGAGATGACAGACTGTTTGATGCTTTGGAAAGAGATGTCGTTGCCGCCGCAGATGGCCGTTATCGGAAAGTCGGCGACAATGACGGGGCATGTTCCAAACTCAGTTTCTCTATAAATAAAAAAATGTTACAGAGATTTGTGACCTGACACTGGTTTTTGCGGAGTGAATGTTAACTGGTTATGTAAACAAAGAGACCACATGACATGTGGCTTAAAACAAAGAGACCACTGACATATGGTTTAAAATAATGGAGTGGCAATACATATACTTGCCACGTTTAAAGACAAAGAGGTCCAATGACTACTTACCATCCGCCTCATTTACTATTCAATTCGTTCATCTATTAATAGATTGTAATTGCTATAAAAAAGGATCTTAACTATAGCTGTTTAGCTAAAGATGTTATGTGGGATAGAAACCATTTAATGTGTATATTTTATAAAGTAATTTAAACTACTGCTTTAAGTTCTACAAGAATTTAAACTATTAATTGTTTACAGCTAACGTATATATTCATATGTGTACATATACCACACATAAGATTAACAATAAAGAAAATGGTGACAAATACTCTAGAGTTTGACTTTTCTCTTACATTTTTGGTCTTCAATTGCTGTACTATAAATGTTGATTTTCATGGTACAATTCATCCTCACAGTGACATGTCTCTTTATAATCGTCAATATTTTGATCCTACCACCAACTACTGTGTAACTGCTCATGGTGAATGATCCTGTACCCAAATCATTTTGTAAATTAGGGTCCTTCAATAGACTGTCAACAATTATGTCGAGTGTAACGTTCATCCTAGTCGTCCGTCGCGCTTTTGATTGTCCTGGTGGCCCTCGTGCCTCTCCTATCACCGCCCCGCGGTAGTAAATGGTCGTTGTCGTATTCTTGTACCTGAATAATAATAAAAGTATGTTTAGTATGTATCCTTTGGTAGTTCGTTAATGCATGTTGAGATACAAGTTAGTTTGTTTTCCTATAGATGATAATTTATAGTCATGGTAATTAGGTTAGTTGGTTTCTTTTATTTTCTTTTTTTAACAACAAAGGCCCGGACACCCAGGATCATTGTGGCAAATGGATTACTCCTTACATCCGAAGAACAGAATATGCTGACATGGCCCACCCATCAAGGAGAAAACCCACAACTGGAAGAACCCCCTGACTTAACCCGGAACAAAATGTGTCCCGGGCGAGACTCTAATCTATGATCTACCATTTGGAAAGTCATGGGGCTGCCACTAAACAAGAAGGCTCGGTGGTTGAGAATATATATAACATATTATCTTATGTTGTATGTAAAAAAACGCTAGTTGTTCAAACGATCCCATATATAATTGTTACAGTTTATTAAGAAAATTCTAAAAGGGGTTATTCGATTTGAATAACCCCACTTTCACTTGTTGGCCCAGAACACTCCCAACTAAGAAAATGTTTATTAACACTCTAAAACTAACTGAACCCTAACCCAATTAGTATTTTTATTAATTTAAGATGCTTATTTAGCAAAACCTATTTCTCTTTGTGAACCTACTCTCTCTCTCTCCCTCCCTCTATCCCTCTCTCACTTTCTCAAGCAACTACACTTTCCATCCACCATCAGCCGCCACCACCACCCTAACTCGAAAGACTTGAATGAAGCAGCCTGGCTGAAAGTCGTATTTGCTTTTACCTTTTCTCCTTTAGGACATGGTCGTCGTCTGAGAATCGTCATTCACGCACTTTCCTCCCCACTAAAAAAAGCGATTGAGAATCTCGAGACTAAACAAAAATGCAAAAGTGAGTGTACCCCAAGGCTCTCCTCTCTCCCTCTTTTTTAGCCAACATCATCAACCCCGGGTGGAATTGCCACAACATGGGCATTCTTCTTAGCAAGAATTATTCGAGTAGGATAATGGTAGGAGGATTTGAAAGGTATTAAGATTCACAACCCTGTTTTCACGTTTTAGGTTGCTCCCATTTCGCTCGCCGCTACTACGGGAATCGCTTTTGCTTTCTTCTCCTCGGCCTACTAAGATGTTTCAGTTCGCCAAATTGTATCTTACCTGCCCATGGATTCAGCAGCAATTTGAAAGGTTAACCAAAATACTGTAGCTCTAAAACCATAAGGTTTTAGTGGTGCAATCAGTCGGGGTTTCAACTGGGGTAATTGTAGGTGGTATCTGAGATGGAAGGAGTGATGTACGTCGGACGTTTGGTGTTGATCAGGTGGTAGGGTTTGGGTTTTGACAATTGTGGAAGGTAGGTAATAGGTGGAGACTATTAAGATGGTAAGTGGGTAGTGCGATGGTGTTTACAAGTGGTCGAGTGATCGTGAGAGAAAAGGGAGTTAGGGTTTCCGAGCTACAATATTTTTCAATCGGTGGTTGATGGTTATGTGTATGACGGAGGTTGATTGAGTGGTGGTGGAGATGGTGGATGAAGGGTTGTAGCGGTGGACAACGATTATAGTTAGCGGAAGGCGACAACAGGGGTGCCAAGATCTATTCCTGCTCCTCCTTCTCTCCTACTCCTGCTCGTCCCACTCTCCCGAACTAAACAACCGATCAAGTTCGGGTTTGTTTTTTTTCTATTAAACTGATATTTTACTGATTATTATGATAGGGTTATAGTTGATTTGGTTATTTTTTTCTGGATTTGCTTATTTGTCTGATTTATTTTCTATTAGGTTTTTTTTTTCTGAAATTTGTTAGTTATCTGAATTTGGTTGCTTCTGAATGGGTTGTTCTATGTTGTATGTTAGATTGTATGTTCTATGTTGTATATTACGGGTTGTTCAAATGTTGGATAACTGGTTAAGAAAAAAGATACATGTGTTTCGCTATGTTGTATGTTGATAGTTATTAGTTGTTATATTAGAAATATTGGATAAATGGTATGATTGAGGTGGTTTAAATCCCTTATCTTTAGGAACCAATATCCAAATAAATGGTGAAAAGGATTAGGATTAATTGGAAGCAAGAAGGTGTTGAAAAAACCTTTCTTGAAGCATGTGTTCATGAAGTAACCGTTAATGGACGTGAAGGAAGCAGTCTTAAACAAGCGTCATGGAAAACTGTAGCTGAAAAATTGAAAACACAACACAATTTCATAGTGGAACAACGTCAAATGAAGAATCACTATGATTTTTTAAAAAGAAAATTTGCAGCTTGGTTAAAGCTTAAAATCAAAACCGGGAATGTCTATGATCCAATTACAAACAGTTTTAACTTGTCAGAAGAAGAGTGACAAATTGAGATGAAGGTATCTGTTTTATACTAATAATTAGTAGTTGTATATTTCATTAATTTTATAGTATTTTAAAATATTTCTTCACACAGTTAACAAGTATGTAGAAGCTTTGATAACTGCGCCACTTGCTTACCCCGAGCTTTGTTGTCAATTGTATGAGGGGTCTACTTCAAATGGGTTTAATAGTTGGGGGCCAAGTTCTACGCTTCATTCACCACATAATAGTTCAGAGTGGTAAAATAGTCATTCTGCACAATCATTCAGAGATACAACCAAAAAGCTTTTAATTGTTCAGAATTTACTGGTTCAGAGGCTCTTACCCATTCAGACCTCTTACTGGTTCAGCACTTACTGGTTTAACACTTACCAAACAGCCCCTTAGGTGGTATTTAGGTGTAAAAAAGTTGTTAAAAAACCCAAAAATAAAAACAAAATACAAATCGATATGTTCACTGCTAACCTGAAAGACGAATAATTCGGGTTTTTAACCGATATATCCGCTGTTAAAGAGATATTGGTCCCTGGGACTGGGATGGTACTATTATTAAAACCATGATTGTCAACCATAACGCCATTCATCGTGATCTCAGGTTCTTTAACCTTGAAGATGGTGAAAATCAATGTCACAACCACCACCATCAAGATGATTATCGTTGCAACCAAGCAACTGCACCACTTGATGTACTTTCTTTTATGGGAGGGTTTCTTTAAGACCGTCTCTTCATCGCTGTTGTTGCCATGGTGGTGATCGACCGCGGCTGTAGCCAGTGGTCTAACTTGCTCTTTTTCCCCCATGTTTAGCTTTGTAATATAGATGTGTGTAGGAATTTATTTAGGAGTTTTGGAATTTTTGGTTTATGTGTTATGTGTCTTTATACTTGTCCAGCCTTCATTTATTCGTTTTGACTTTTAAGAGTCAAACATGTTATCATATGAATATATTTTTTTCAAAAAAAAAAAAGGTTGTGTTTATATTAAGTGGTACAATGAGTATTGTATGTACGTAGATGTGAAACCATGAATAAAACGGTATAAACAAGAAGTTCTAAATTTTGAAGAAAAAAAGATTTAGAGTATAATATAAGCAGAATTATATCTACATCTTACATCCTACAATAAATATAACTTAATAACTTTACTATAACATGATCAAAAATAAATTTTTTTGCCAGTTTAAAATGAATACTTAGAGATTTACAATCTAATAACATTCGCCATTGAGGTTGGTGGTTTAGTGGTAAGGCAAAGCATTTTAATACTTGATAGAGCTATATGTCTCTTATAGAGTTAGAGGAGAGATTTTTGGTTCAAATCTAGGCAATAAGAAACATTCTAAGACTATTAATGTAAAAATAAAGTCGAAGTAGATCCATTAGAATATCTAAAATATTATATAATTCAAAACAGCTATGTATTATGGAGTTTTTAAAGATGTTTTTTGGTTTCTATTTACCAATTTGAAAGTCAAAAAGGAGGACCAAAAGACATTAAAAACATTGGTGAATAATTTCAAAGGAGCATTCCACATGTAGACATTAGATACACGAACATCAGTGAGTGGTGGTGGTTGTGTTTAGCTGTCCATTCTAATATCGTATTTCGTTTTCTATATTAATATAATTTGTGTATTATCAACGTAGGAGAGAAATTATTATTTTTTTTAACGGTGAGGGATCAGTTGGTCACACCTGCTAATTGCAGACCTGCCATCTCACATTTGGTCAGACTACGTTGTCTTAACCAAGTTCACGCTGACTTTAGTGTGAGGCTTGGCGTTCCACGAGAACCGTATCTTAACATGTCAAAAGACGCACCTAGAGCCCAAACAGGAACAAGTCCTCAAGGTAACCCCATCAACCGGATAAAACTCGTGTTGGCTCAGATTCAAACTTGCGACCTTCAACAAGGTGAGTCTAGTTCTTATCTTTGTTGCTCTGACCGCTCTACCACGATGAAGTTTCTAATGTAGGAGAGAAGTTAATTGTCCAAAATGATAAATCAATCAAATCATTAATACATGAATACCATATGCCGGTTGTTTTTGGAAAACCAGCATTGATGTACGTACCGTGTTACACAGAACTAGCATTGCAGCTCATATTAATCAACATAATGAAAATAGAGATTTAAAGAAACTTTTTTTTTCTGTGTTCAATAATATTAGGTTTATTTATGTTGGTTCATTAATAAGATATACGTTTGATGTATTGTTATTCAAACAATTGTACATATATTTGGTAGATGCATGTGGATGTATATTTAGCAAAGTCCAAAACAAAGCCTTTTTAAAACACTTATGTTTACCAAGGGTCCAAAACCAAAAGTATAGCTTGGTACGTAAGCAATCCATATATTTGTTCGTTGGTGATGATTACTAAGTAGTTATTAACAAACTATATATTTGATATCAGAATTTTGTACTCATATTTACAGGCCTTGAGTATATTATACTCGAAATACGTAATCTGTTAACATATGTATTTTATGTAAAAAGAAAAGATCACATCAGCATCTAATTACTCCTGTTTATTAACTTATAATTTGTAATTGTAGATAGTATTCAAATGATGGAGCATCTGACAGTTAACTACAATCATTAAAGACGACTTAAATATGGTAGGTGTGTGTTTGTTAGTCGTTAGTGATGTGTACCGTAATGTGGTTGAAGACGCCGGTCTATTGACTATTGAATGATAGAGCCAACGGGTGTTTGGGATTGCGTTTTGAAATGGATTTTTAAATTATTGCGTTTTGAAACGCAAATAATCAGTTTTTAGTGTTTGGGGTTGAGTTTTAAAATAGATTTTTATGCTACCAAAACGCAATAATCTAAAAGCAGCTCCACCCTTGCTTTTCATAAAGGTTGTGACTCATTGAATGATAGAGCCATGGAGCGTAGAGAAGATCGGAATCTTCATTGCAAACCTTCTATATTGGGCTCTTTTCATGTAAATTCACTAGTTGTTAAGTCGCTAAAACCATCTCATTTAGTTGTAGTCTGGATTTCACTTCCACAATTTCCCTGGTCTCTTCCACTTCCCTTCTCCAACCACATCTAAAACAAAGCCTTTTTAAAACACTTATGTTTACGATGATGTTACACATTTAGGAATATCTCTTTGGCTCTTGATTATTGATATTTGTTGCTGCATTGTAACTTTAATACAAAATTTAGCTGACAAATTTAACTTTGTAAATGATCTACAATTCGGTTCTGCAACCGTTCTGCTTTTGTATAATTCTCAGACTCATTAGATTTAGATATATTCATAGACAATGCTATGTTAGTTTTTTTTTTTATAATTTGGTTTTTCTTGTTAGACCGTTTTAGTTTTACGGATGTATGTTAAATGTTTACTATCTATAGGGATCTTCTCTAGCAACAGTATGGAGCTAACATTTACCAAACTCTTTAGCCGACTCTTTGCCAAGACAGAGATGCTATTTTGATGGTGGGTCTTGATGTAGCTGGTAAGACAACCATTCTGTACAAGCTTAAGCTTGGTGAGATCGTGAAAACTATTCCTACCATTGTTATGTTTCTTTGTTTAATAGATCGATTAGAAATGCATGTGATTTTTTATCTGGTCCCTTGATTTACATGTCTCTAGTCTTATACGTCATGCTTCCTAGAGAACTAACTAAATATGCCAGTTTTTTCTGTAAATTTGTTTAGATTGTTTTGTCTTTGTTAGCCTCGTGGACCACTTTATATGAAGTGTTTAAGAAAATTGTTTTCAAAGCTTATTAGGTTCCTTCTACAAAGGTTGGAGTAGTTTTGGTGGTAATTGTGTTTTGTTGTTAACAAAATTTTGTACTTAGGCTGATATGTTGAGATCGTATCTCACCTGATAATTTATAATAACAACATTTTGGGGGCATCAGAATGGTAGAGTAAATGACAAAATTTTATGTTTACCGGTGACCTGGAGAATGGAAGTTAGAACTGTGACAAAATTTTATGTTTACAGTGCATGAAAGTTAGAACTGTGCTTGTTGATAAATTCATCAAACACCAATATATTTATTCTTTCAAAGTAACGCATGAATATATAAATCGCCCTACCAATAGTGGCGGGTACGGTTGATTTTAGTGGCATTGTAGGTTTGCATAATAAGTCGAGGATCATGAGAATCACTTCATACGCATTGGATCATGGTGTTTGAAGCTTGTCTATGTTTTGGTGTGTCATCTTTAGATGGTCGTTTCCAACCAATATTCTTTAAACTCTTGAATTTGTTAACTTTATAAATTATTAGTAGATTATTTTTAGTATTCGATGTGTTTATCTTCTTACTAATTCTTGTTTGTTTATCCTTTATGACAGGTTCAATTAGATGGCTAGATCTAAGGTCAGGTTTCTGAAAATGAGATAGATCCCTCAGGTTTCTGCATCCAAACCAAATTCCAAACAAAGGCTTCTGAAGTGGACGAGATCCACGTAACATGTTTCTGGTATCGCACCAGATATTTGAATGAGTTCTTGGTATAGGTGGGATGTCTAAGGGTGAATCTGTGGTCTTTGAGCCACACACCTTTAGGAACCGTGTTCTTCCTTTGTCAATGAACATCATTTACAAGGTCTAGGGGCTAAGGGTTGTTATTGTTAAGTCACTAAAATAATCGCTAAACGGAACTTATGTTTACTTGATCACTAATTATTTAAGTCATCAATAATATTTATATAGTAGTACTCCTATCAATCGTCGAAGTTCGTGAAGTGTCTTAGAGTTGATAAGGAATATGAACTATAATTAATATAATATAAGGATAAACATAACAAGAATACATAATCTAATTCTTATTATTACAATGTCATTTACTACATAGAGGATTTCTCACAACATCTAATCATTCGGTACGGAAAGTAAGAATTAAGGGAGGAAGAAGTAATCCTACCTGGAGCTCTCCTCTAAAGAATTTAAAAAGATAAATTAGAAAATTTTGTGCTTAAATCAGCGGTTTTGCGGTGGTTTGGGAATTGTCTAAAAGCAAGGCCCACTCTTTCCAATAAACTGTACAACTTGTGTGTGTGTGTGTGTGTGTGTGTTAGGATAGATGACACTTGTTGACTAGGAGAAGATTGGCCCACGAGCCAACAGTCTGAATACACCTCTATGGGGACTCGTGCACGTGCACTGCCTGTGACCCATTTAGTTATTCGCGTGGCAGAAGATCCTGAATTTGAGACTTTCTACACCAAAAATATTCTCTTAAACGAAGGTAGTCAGAACGTCATCCCTTATTTATTTCTTTTCTTATCTCCAACTCTGAATGGTCCGTACAAATATGTTTTCCAAATCAATAACTACTTTTAATATATTCAGTCTAGTAATTTAAAGAGTACTTAATACTTGCAATTTTTTTTTTTTTTTGAACATTGAATTTCATTAAACAAAAGGGGAAGTCCTCAAAACAAGGACTAACACCCAAAAACTATACCATGTACAAGGGGTTATTACACCAATCCTCCCATCGGAGATCTATAAAATAAGACCTATTCTTTAACCACAAATACGACATAGATTTTATACTACCAATCACACCCTTAATCTTTGGTTCCGTCTTGTTAAAAGTCTTATCGTTGCGAGCTTTCCAAATCATCCATAAAGTCACCAAGATAATACCATGAACAATCCGCTTCCCCCACTTACCGCCTTGAGCTTGTTTGTACAAAAGAAAGAGATCTTTAGTATGAGCCACATACACAGTGGACAGGCCGCACCATTTCCAAATAGAGGTCCATACACCAAAAGAGAATCCACAACCATTAAATATGTGATTGCATGTTTCAAGGACTACATCACAAAGCTTGCAACGATCATTGGAATGAACACATCTCTCTTACGAAGAACTTTGACAGTGTGGATTCTGTCCAGTTTTGCCCGCCATGCGAAAATATGACATTTTATAGGAACCCACGCAATCCATTTAAGTTTAAACCCTCCATCACTACTTGTACCATTCTGCAGCTTTTTTTTTAACCTCCGCTACAGAAAACCAGGGCGACCCAGCCCACTCCCAAGAATCTTTTCCATCGATCAGCTGCAACAAATTGTGTCCCACGCTACCCAATGGATTCTGTTATTATCGGTTGTAGAAGACCAAAAAAATCGTTTCATAAGACTTTCAAGCTTATTTATGACACTAACCGGGGCCTTATAAAGAGAGAAGTAATAAACAGGTGGACTTTGAAGAACCGATTTCAACAACGTAAGCCGGCCCCCAAAAGACAGGAATCTAGCCTTCCACGAAGAAAGTCTAGATTCAAATACTTCGACTATCTTCCGCCAATTATTGATTCGATTCATATTTGCCCCTACCAACACACCCAAATAATCAAAAGGAAAAGTCCCCACTCGACATCCCACCTTCGCGGCCAGCGAGGATACCTCTTCATTCGGAACCCCAACACCATAAAGAAAAGACTTATTGATATTTATCTTGAGCCCCAAACAAAGATAAAAAAATCCTTAGAATCCTTGCTGCCGTCAATATATTTGTACTCGACCAATTCCCCATTAGAAGCGCGATGATCCACAAAAAAATAGATGAGAAATTACCGGACCGTTATTAGAAAAAGACACCCCTTCAAAGACACCTAACTTGATAGCTTTATTAAACATACAAGTTAGAGCCTCCATAACAATCAAGAAAAGGAATGGCGAAATCGGGTCACCTTGGCGAAGCCCTTTAAAACATTGAAATTCAAACGTAGGCGACCCATTAACAAGAACCGCCGATCTCGCGGAAGTCAAAATACCTTTAATCCACAAACACCACTTAGCCGGGAAACCCATTTGATCCATGATGGATAAGAGAAAAACCCAATTGATGTTATCGTACGCCTTTTCAAAATCAATCTTCATATAAAAAACGTTTTTAAACCTCCTTTTACACCAAGAATATATTTCATTCACCATTAGAGGCCCGTCAAGAATATTCCTCTCACTAAGAAAACCGGCTTGATTTTCAGAAATAATAAAGCCGATAACCTTCTTGAGGCGAATGGACAAAACTTTAGAAATAGTCTTACTAATTATGCCCACCAAGGTAATCGGTCTAAAATCTTTTAACCCAAGAGGATTCTTAACCTTTGGAACAAGCGTTATAAAAGAGGAACCACAACCTTTACTGATAGAGCCCTTCTCAAAAAATTCAGACATAATGTTCACAAAATCCTCTTCCAAAACATACCAAAAATGCCGGACAAAGTTAAAATTAAAACCATCCGGTCCCGGGGCTTTATCCTTACCACATGCTTGACTTCCTCTTTGGTAAAAGGAGCGATTAGGCCTTCCACCAAATTGGCTGGGATACACTTTATTTCATCACTAAAAAAACTTGGTCTATTAGCAACCTTTTCTTTAAAGTGGCTGCTAAAAAACCTCAAAACCTCCCTTTTAACCAAATTCGGCTTTGTCACCCACTCTCCATTGACCATTAAGCCTTGGATAGTATTAGAAGCCTTCCTTCCATTATTAATACTATGAAAGTAAGCTGTATTGTCATCCCCTTGTTTAGCCCAATAAGCACGAGACTTTTGAAGCAAATCCTTAGCGTGGAAAAATTCACTCTCCTCTATACCCTTCTTGCACTCCATCCAAACCCATTCTTCCTCCTCTAATAACTCCCTTTGTTCCATTTCGGACTCAAGTTTTTCCAAGTCATTCTTCATTGCATTGAGCTCCTCACCTTCTTTTAGATCCAACCGTTTCTTCCAATCTTTTAGCACCTGTTTAAGAAACCGTAACTTAGAAGACAATACTATATCTGCCGCCCCTACCCCTTCGTAATTCAACAACGTATTGGCCACCACGGGTTCACAACTCTCTCTAAGTAGCCACGAATTGAACCATCTAAAAGGCCGCGAACCAAAGTTTTCATTTACCAAAGTAAGAATCAGCGGTCTTTGATCAGAGAAATGCCTTGGTAAGGCCCGTAAACAAGCCACCGGCCATTTATTCAAAAAATCAAAACAAACCAAAGCTCTATCGATTTTACTGAACTTAAAGATAGAACCTTTTTTAGTTAAACAAGTATATGAGCTCCCCTTCATACTGTATTCAAAGAGCCCTACTGTTTTTATCTTTTTATCAAAACCTATCTCAAAACTTAAAAATTATTTTTTTCTTAAACCCTTGTAATATCTGTTCATTATAATTTTCTTAAACCTATTTTAATTTTGGAGCTTTGGGCTGTATAGGTTTCACACTTTCATAAGTCAAGGGTCCTTGTGGAAACAAAGAGAGGGTCCCGAATATCTTTTAGTTTAATAATTACATATTTTTTTAATATTAACCCTACTCAATATACTTTGAGGAGGTGCCTTTCCCCACCCTAGAAACAACATGCATCCGCCCCTGCTTGAGATTGGCCTTCCATCCTCAAGAGTATTCATGGCCAACACACATGATAATGATGCTGAATTCCGCTTTAACCTAGATCTTTTTGAGGATCGAACAATACTTACTCAACATATCAAGAGCATACGGTTTAAGTCCAAGTATTCTGATAAAATACTTAGTTCCCTTAAACCATTGCTCTGATACCAACTTGTAACACCCGTATTTTTATACATTTATTTATATTAATTTCTTCCAAAAACAGTCCCATTTTTTTTTCTTTAACAGCAGAAGCAAATACACCAATATAATGTGATAAAACAACACCTTTAATAATTCACATTATATATTTATTTGATAGGTTGAGTAAGTTTACATCACCAGAACTTATTTAAATAACCCATAATTTATACATCCAAAAACGGGTTATACACATATTGTTCGATCCTTCAACTAACCGAGGCTCGGCTTGACTTCTTTAATCCCGTACTGGTGATTTACTTGGAAAACATTATTTAAACAACTATTAGCCATGCTAAGTGAGTTCATTTATCAACAATATAATAATGTTTTCCAAATCACAGTTTTAACCCCAATCCACTTTCATACTCACGCTATGGCAAATTATAATTTATAACATGTGAATTCCTCCCTTTGCCATATTATGTTTATGAAAATTTTATCACATAACTGTGATTATTTCCCCACCACGTTATATGTGTGGCAAAATTTATCACTCTATGGTGATTTGACACCCACCACGTTTCACTCGTGGCAAAATTTATCACACTATGGTGATTTGACACCCACCACGTTACACCCGTGGCAAAACTCATCACACTATGGTGATTTGACACCCACCACGTTACACCCGTGGCAAAACTCATCACACGTTGGTGATTTAACCCCCACCACATTACACATGTGGCAATATATATGTTCCCCATTATATTACAATACCATTGATATTACTTATATAAATTCACATCTACACAAGTTTCATACCACAAATAATCTTATAAGTAATATCACATAAAATGATGTTTGGGGAGTCATATGAACTCACCTGGACGTTTAGAGAATCCCTCTGGTGAGTCTTTTGTTAGTCGCCTTTTATCTCCTATAACATATTACATAGAACTTAATAACCAATTATACCTATGGTAACTTAACCGTATTTATATCTTACTAGTACTTGAGTAATAATCTTAATAATAATAATAATAATTCTGAGTATTCAACTTGAGTATCTTTACCTCCCGGTATCGATATTTCGCTTTCGTAAAACCTGCTTTCACCACGGCTGAAACTTACTATAGATATATAATTCACCGTTGTTCCTTTTCAACTATTTTCCTCTTTGCAAACTCCCACAACTCTCACGGTTATTATTATTATTACTATTCTAAAATTATATGCTCTCAAAACTTTATATGAATTTATAGTGATAGTAAGGCCAACATCCCCCTTTTTTCTCTGACAACAGTTACGGTCTCCCTCATTTAGTTATATGCTCTTCATATATAAAGCCCTTGCTCTTTTTCTCCTATGAACTAAAAGGTTGGTGCTTATTTTCCCATATGGAGGTCCGATAATTTTCAAACAGGTGTCATAATTGTATAAAAGGTGGCACCCAAGAGAAAAATGCGGCATATGGTTGTTGTTAGTTATCCGGTCAACTCAAAAGGATTTCTACCCATATTTATCTTTTATATACATTAAAATTATATGTACATATTATTTTGTCAACATAACATTAACGTTCCTTAAAAGAATATGTCTACATGTTTAGTTAGTACATCATTCACAAACCTTAAATAATCATGTATATATTTTCATATGGTCGCATTACTGAGATGTGTTCATATATAGATTAAAACTAGATAAAATATATATATTATATCCTTAACCTTTCTTATATAACATGTATACTAATAAAACTTTAGTTATTTACTCATCCTTATTATTAAACGATACATGACCGTTTAAACACCTCTAAGTTTAAATGATTGTTTCACCAGTTAACAACCCGTTAAGAACCTTGTTATGTAAATGTATCAAGCACTAATATATTTTATTCATACTAGTGGGAATGCCCGCGCGTTGCAGCGGGTGTCCCGACTGATAACAAAAACTAACACCTATGTTTGTGATTTTTAGGGCATGCACGGTTCGGTTCAATTTAGAGCCCTAACCATAACGAAAAGCAGGTTAGTTATAAACACGGTATTCTAACCTAGTTGGTTATAAAAACTAACTTTTAGAAGTTCATACATATAGAGGAACCAGGTTAGTTATAAACACGCTTCTTGCTTTTCAAAAGCAAGCCTCTTCCCAAATCATTTAGCCATTGTCGATGGAAAGTAAATGGAGGTTAGAAAAAATAAACAAATAAATAAATAAAACAAACTAAATTAAACGACTAATCGACTATAGGCACAACCAAACTATATAGCTCCAAAGCTTACTAAATTAGGAGCACATGTGTTGTCTTGATCAATGTGAAGCTGTCATATCATATCAAAAGAAACCATATCAAAACACAAAATGTAAACATAATCAATTACATTAATGCAAGGAAAAGCATTTCCAGATCTATCTTCTAAAAGTTTTAGTAACATTTGATGTGTCATGTGTTTTCACTGTACTTATGAATTTTTGGTGAATGTTGCGTGTCGGGTCTCACGTAATTTTTGTTTTAATGCCAATTGGCTAAGACAATTACTATATCAATTCACAAATAGCAAATTAGTATAAACCAAATAATAATGACATAAAAAACGACAATATAAGAGATGGTAGTCGGCATTATGGATAAATCGACCCGTACATAACAATATGGAATTGCATTGCAGGTTTCCACCATTATTAGAACCAATATCTCATGTACAAAAAATGTTTAGAACCGTATTTGAAGAGGATTACCTAAGTGATATATATAAAAAAAATCCCCTTTACACTAATTTAGTGTGCAGCTCGTTATATGAATAGTTAGCTGATGTAAGAATTAGTTGAAGAAGTACTGAAGACTATGGGGTTACCTTTCCTTTAGATGAAGATGTGAAGCCTTGAAAATCAACCACCACATATGCACATGTCAATACGGTACCATCACCAAGAAACACAATCACTTTAACAACTTAAAAAGATGATATATTTTAAAGATATAAGAAGCAAACAGTGAATTGATAGAAATCTTACCTATTCAGATTTCAGATGAATGGATAAACGAACGGGTCCAGCAAAGATTGAATCGCCTTTATCACCATGGTAGCTACGATAATGTGGTGGTCGATGAATTTAGAGTTTGCTCTACTTGGTAAAGGGAAGGCGGGTGTCCACAACTTTGGATCGTATCATACCATGGTATTGTATCTACCATGCTAAAATAAAAGACCAGAAGATTGTGCGCTAAAACCAAGGAACGTTCCGCCTAATCAAGGGACATGTATCCTAAACCCATCTTTATTTATTGTATACGATAGATTATCATGATCAAATACAAAAGTGTATTTAACCTACAAAGTATAAGTAATGATTTGAATCCTAGATCATGGCAAATCAATGGTTAAGAATATAATTGGAGGTGTCACATAGACATAAATTTTATTATTTAAATATCTAAAATAGAAAAAGCAAATCATGTGACTAATTTCTTTTAAAACTTATCAACTGAAACCAAAACCATAATCGGTTGCAAGGCTATATGGCTATCCAACATAATCCAAAACAAAAATGCTTAATCCATGATATGAATTTTAGATTGCACCTCAAAAGACAATAAATAAATAGAGCATTATATTTAATTATTAATAGTAACAACAAAAAAATATAGCATCATATCTCTACTATATTATAAAGCATGAGGGAAGGATTCCAACCAAATTTAAGTAATTAAAACATATAATGCATATGGTACAATAACTTAATGAAGTTAATAGATGGGTGGAGTTGTCTTTTTACATTAACAATTAAGTTGATTATTAAATAATAAAGTTATTAGTGATTATCCATGTTTCTAACTCCTTTATAAGTTATTAGTGACTATCCATGTTCCTAACTCCTATATCTCATTTATGTCTATAACTTCTATTAGAGCCTATAAATAGTGGCCATTGTGTTGTTATTATATACATCTCAATGAAACAATTCTCACATTCTTTATTTTCTTTATAATCTTGGTTTGTTAGTAGGCATTGTCACAGGTTTCTTTTTTCAATTTGTACTTTTATAAGACCTTATTCTTACTGATATCTTATGGTTGTCTTCTACCATGAAAACGATTAATGAACCATTTTCTTTTGTTTTTGCAAATTTATAAGAGATTTTTGTGTATGAGAATTTTGTGGATAACCGTTATGTTGTATTTGGTCGTTCAAAATTTTGTGAATTATATGGTACTGATCTTAAGGTAATCTTTGTTCACCATTAAACAATATTCTTGCAAACATTTGTGTTTACACCCCCAACCAATCCATACTTGGTTGTTTTTATAATCTTTTATACAGTTAATATCTATGGTTGTTTTTTTTATATTTAGGAAGTTAATAGAAAAGAAATCGAATAATATATTGATGCATGGAACTGTCGTAGTCGCTCATAAATTTGATAGGTAAGGTACAAAAATTGATAGATAAGGTAGAGTGAGATGGTTTTGTATGTTACCACGTACTTGTAGAGTAAAACAATGAATGAACTATGTTTATGTTTTGTAAACATGAAAGTTAAAATAAAAAATATAAACATAGAATGAAAATACATTCGTAACAATCGAGCTGATGATATAAGTTGAATGATTCTGAACGTAAACAATGTTTATAAATAGAGACATAAACATAGTATGTAATGATGGAAGCTTACTTCATATTTGTAGAGTAAAACAATAAATGAACTATGTTTATTTTTTATAAACATGACAGTTAAAATAAAAATGTAAAAAATAGATAAAAAAATAAATTGCTAATAATCGAGCCGGTAGTTTAAGTTGAATAATTTAAATTTAAACAATAAAACTATATCATTCAAAACAATAAAGACAATAAATCTTTAGTAGTAACTAAAGATGTGGAAGATACAATAGTTAAATTTTCTTTTTACTTGTGGAAGATACAATGGTTAAAATTTCCCTCTCAACTAACATGGACAATACTTGTACATACATGATTATAAGATTTAGACATAGAGAATTCCCGAATGCTTTTATCTACATCTATGTCTATATCTATACTATATTATAAAGTATTTAGGAAAGTTACCACGAAATTTAAAAACAATAATAGAAGATGACTAACTTCTCTTTTTCCAACCTTACACTACTATATGTTAATCAAAACTTACACGTATATAGAAGCCTGGTCATCGTTTCAAGCTTCACGATGACTCTATGATATCCTTCTTTGTCTCATGTAAGAGGCAACAAAACAATATGGCACGTATCCTACCCTTGTTTGCATTTATCATCACATATTTATTTTTGTGGTTGCTTTGTTTTTAGTAAATGGTGTGCTCCCGCCGCAACGCGCGGGCACCCCACTAGTTTAATTATTATACATGAACCATGTTGGCATTAGGCACCCCACCAAATGTTGCCTTAATCTCAACCACACAGTAGCATTTTTTAATCCTAATCCACTTAGTAATCAGTAGCAATATATATTGCACCAAGCCACCAATTATTGCTTTTGCATAGTTGCCTTGTACGGTAGCATAATATACTTTTGCTGAGTTAGAGCGTATATGTAATTGATATTTTCCAAATGAAAGATCCACACTTAAATGGAAAGTTTATTTAAAGTAGGATCTATGAACCAGTGTGAGTGGTTTGTAGCTTTTTATCAGTTTTTGAGTAAATATTGTTACGTTTTTTTTCACCTAAAAACAATAAGGTCGACATATCTTTCAAGTTTGCAGGTTATTACAAAACAAACCTTTGGGAAATGAAAGATTGACAATAGCAGGGCCAACTTTCGCAGCAGCATTGGTAATTGTATCTCGCCCCAAACACCCACAGCAAGGTTTTGGGGATTCTTTATTTACATCAGCGTGAGGCGTTGCGCTAAAGCTAGAAAAAAATAAAGGGGTGTTTACTGCAAGAAATCCATGAAACAGATCAAAAGATTGATGACAGAAAAAAAATAGTAATAATAATAACAATAATAATAATAGAGAAAATGAATAAAATAACAGACCATGTCCTGAAGGAGTTAAGGAAGGAAACAGAGAATTGGGAGAAAATGTGTAATGCGGTAGTGCTTGAATGGAAACTCTTGAGGACCAATCTACAGTAAGTGCATGGAAACGTCAGATGTAATAAAGATGCAAGTAGATTAAGAACATGTAAAACACTTAAAAGATGGATCAATCAAATTTATATGCACTGCTTCTAACGAAACGTAATTGACAATGTGCAAAATAAGCACTAACCAATAATCTGTTCAGTAGTTGATCACACTAAAAACTAAATTCACCATACTTACATCAAAAGGTGAATCGCTCAAAATGGATCGTTGCACTTTTTTTAATTTGCTAAAATAGAAGCTTTCCATGCCAATTGTCTATTTACAATTTTTTTGTCAATATGTAACGGATTTGTGGACATAGTTTAACATCTTTGTTCTTTTCTAAAATTGACACATGGTAATAAATTATGCATCAAATCGGTAATACAAGCATAAACAACAGACAAAACTGTGATTACAAATCTACAATACAACTTAAAAAAAAATATGATGATGAATGCTTACATATTGAAACATCCTTGGCACTTGACGTCCTGCACAAACCAAAATAATAAGAACCATATACAATTACCTCCTAAAAAGCTACAATTCAAAGACATGATAAGCAATTATGATTCTCTAGTTTACTAAATACAGGGTGATAAAAAGAAATAGAACATCCTAAAAAGCTTCAATTCAAATACATGTTTAGCACTTGTGATTATATAGCCGTATTGGATCTGCTTATGCTAGGATGATGGTAAAACCTTGTTCTACCACTCTAAATCCAATGCTTTTGAAGTTCTATTGGAATTCAATTGAGGTTAAAACTTACAAATGTATGGTTACCAGATTGAAGGGTTTAAGATGAATCTAATCTATTACGATCTCTACCAAGAAACCAAAAAGATATTCCCTCGGATCGATATCTTATCAAGATTGGTAAGTCGATAGCTCACAAACAGAACAATACACATTTTTAAGGTATCAATCATCAATTGAACATACATGTCATAGATCATTATGAACACACCGGTAACTTATATAATTCATGTAAATCAAGAAGAATTCTTCAGACCTGGAGACACCATAACCGGCCTCGGCGGTGCTGTCGTAACTACAGCAGGAGTAAACCGGAGCTGGAAAATCAAAGCATCGTGTACGGCGGCGGCGGTTTTGGTGGTGGTAACAAAGAGGTTGCTGGCAGTGGCGGTTTTGTGTGAAATCACCATCATATGCCAACGAAGAAGCAATTGTCTATGACACATAAAGAATGAAGTTGTGCTTCTTTCGTGCATTGATTTCAATACATCGCAACGGTTTATAACACCTTTCAATTGATGAATTAAATGTCAAATTAAACATCAAAATCATCAAGGAGGGAGAGAATGCCGATTGAATTTCAATAACGGTGATGAGTGAAGAAGCAAACGAAGCAGATTGAGTTATGGCGAATTAAAGAAATTGTAGGTTATAGTCGATTGATCTTTAAAGCGGTGGGTACGAGAGCATAGATAAGGGCAGAAATGGAACATTGTTTTCAGATTTCAAAGGAGGAGGTGGATGAAATCCCTAAATTACCCTCCCAAGTGTCTTAATGTTCCACAAAGTTCCAATTATACCCTCATTATGTAAGCATAAATCACTTGTGCATGTTGCTTCTTAAGTTGTACGGAATTGAAAATTACTATCCTAGCCGTCACTCCTCCTTAATAAGATAATATAGATATAGATATTTGAATATCCTAATAACAAGATGTTACACAACCCAAATATATATCATATGAAATAAAACTGTGTAAATGAAAAAAAAAAAAAGAAGCTCCAACCGGTTTCAAACCCGTGACCTCGTGTAAGAGGAACACACCTCAAATTACTCCACCACCAAACCAATTTTGGTTTTAATATGAAACATATTATTTTTATTATCAAAAATGATGGAACAAAATATGGCGGTGGAATTTATGTTGTAAATAAATGCATTACAGCAGCCTCGAACCCACGACCTCATGGAAGTGGGACACGCATCAAACCACTCTATCACCAAGGAGAGTTTGTTTGAAATGAAACTAATTATTTATATTATTATTAAATAAAAAAAAATATAAAATAATTGCCACCGCCCCTCTTAACCAATGAGAGGGACTGGCATTATTCTTGCAATCCTAAATTAATACATAGTAAATGGGCTTAGATAATTAGATAATCTAATAACACGCACCTCTGGACTCTGGTTACTGGTATACAAAATACTGTTTCAGGCCCAAATCGAATCATTTTTATATTGAAGACCGAAATCGGTTTGAATAAAATCAGTTCGGTTTGCATATCAATTTTTGACTAAAAAAACCAAACCTCTATATGAAATGATAAACCGGTTTCTAACTGAAGCGGGTCAGGTTTGAAACCAGTACTAGTACCAAACAGCCGATTGAAGTTGGGCTCGAATCGGATAGGCTCTTAGGGTGGCCGGTTAGGACCCACAGCTAGAACCCGTTTTATTGGGCACAATTTTTTATAAAATGCCCATATACATATATTATATGAGTGTTTTAATATAAAACTCATTTTTAACTTTAAATTGGGGCCTATTGTAGCCTCATTTAAAACTCATAAACTTAGTAGCTCATATATATATCGAATACTCATTTAAAACTCAAAACTTAAGGTTTAAGGGACATATTTTTTAGTGGCTCGGATACAACACCTAGTTTTCAAGGACGCCTCTGCCGCACTAGACTGGGTTACAAATTGGTTTAGTAGGTTCAATTCGATTTTTTTACACCTCTACACATACCTACAATTTTCCAGAAACTCTTGTGTGAGGGTGAGATCGTCCATTTATCATAAATAGGGGTGTAAACGAGCCGAGCCCGAGCTTGACTAGGCTCGCGCTCGGCTCGAAAATAAAACCTAAGAGCTCGAGCTCGGCTCGTGGTAATTTAAAAATAATTATAAACGACATAAAAACTCGTCTCGAGCTCGGCTCACCAATATTATTAATTAGAATTGTACATGGTTCAAAGAACAAAATTGCATACATAAAAAAATAATATAACATTTGTTTAGGCTCGCGAACCTAAACGAGCTTTTTATGTAAGAGTCGGGCTTGATAACTAATTAACGAGTCATTTTTTAGGCTCGAACTCGGGCTCGGGCTTGTTAAGGCTCGGCTCGTTCGAGATTTTTACCAAGCCGGTCCCGAATAGCTCCTGAGCCGCTGTTGTTTATGCCCCTAGTCGCAAAGTACCGACTTCAAGAAAAAGAAAATAAAATGAATATCTGCAAGGGGTCATTTTCTGGGTACAAATGTTATTCTCTTTGGACTATTTCGTTGCCTTTAATTTTCTTCACATCACGTGTATGGTCCAAAACGGTCATTGGAACCTATTCATTTAGTTTGATTGTTATAATATACACGTCAACAACTAACATCAAGGAGACAGAATCAACACATAACATCAAAATATCAAATTTCACAAACAAACAAACTCGACCCTCAACATATGAAGATCATTATTCTTACATGCCATTCTTTGAAATTGCAACTCTACATACATTACAAAGTAGTTCCGTATACAACAAGTATCATACTATCACGAAACTCCTTCAGATCATTCATCCTTGAAACGTGTTTTAATTAAGATCCGAATAAAGTGGATAGCGTTGGGAGTTTGACCTCACCCTTACTATTCACCGGGATGTTGATGTTACCAAAAATGGGAAGATCGACGGTTAGAATGATATTGAGTTCATAGTCTATGTCCCAGTCCGCACCAATGTCCTTCACTAGGCTAGCTAACACGCTGTGTGGCACCTTAACCGCCACATCTAGCATCGTGTCACCTTCCGCCTTTAGCGACCCTGGGTCTGGAATTGTGCCTTCCGCAATCACCCTGATCATTTCAACAATATTTCAACCAAATTAGGAGATTCACATATCAATCAAGGGTGGTTGTATGAAAAAACAAGTTGTCACTTTGGGCCAAATTTTGTTAATCATTATACATCCATGGTGTTAGTACCTAAAGCAAAAAAAAATATACATATCTAAACCAACCCTATACACCCTACCATACATAAGCGACCATTTGGAATAAATTGTTACCAAAACCAGGGCCGTCCCTAAAAACCCTTAAAAGAAAAAATTGGGTTCCAAGTCTCAGTGCTAGAGCAAACCATGAACTTAAAACCTCTTCACTGTATTAAGACGATTTTTCCAACTCTACTAACAAGATACAGTTTTTCCAACATACATAAACAAATATATATACTACATATATTAAAAAAAACTCGGGCCCATCAGGAGACCAGGCCCTGTGCCTTCGCCCACTTCGCCCATCCCGACCCTTTTGGGCTGGGCCTGACCAAAACATCCATCACAAAATTAACAAACCAGACCTTTAACAACCGAGTTAGTGACCAAACTTTCAAAATCAACGAACCAAACCTTCTACAACTGCATTTGTGACCAACTTTTAGCGACAGTTGTATTTGTCATCACAAACTTTGGTCGTTTCTACTATTTTTTTTAGCAATGATATGAAATAATAATCTCTCAACAAATAGGAAATGATGACATTAAAAGGGAGGAATAGAAATAAAGCTACCTGTCGGCGCTTTTGAAGGTGTAAGAGATCTGGCAGATGGGAATAGAAGTGCTGTAAGGATTAGAGACATTAACATCAGCTTTGTAGGTGATGCACTCGGTATTGACGCCTTTTAGATCAACGTTTGTGATGTCGGCCTCCGGCTTCTTCATGTTCGCCAGCTTATCCGTCACAAAATCCTTAGCCATGTCCATTAATCCAGCCATCTATGATTATTATTATTATTATTCTTAATAAACAACAAACTTAAATATCTTTCTGTTATATAAACTCTACTTTTGACAAGGAATGCGATTATGAGTTATATGATCGATCATTCATGTATGTGTATATGTATGGATTTGGAAGATAAGATGTTATTATTGGGTTGGATGAGTTATCCGTGGTTGGGCCGTGTGTCACGTGACTTTACACGTGTTGTCCAGATCTTCTTCTAGTTTTACGCGTTACGCCACCGGCCCATTCTCTTGCTTTTTGAGTTTCTTGCTTTTGTTTAATAAAATAGGTTAGTATCCCCATAAAAATCTCTCATTTATTATATTGTATTTATATTAAATAAACACATGTAGGGTTGAATAAACGTACATAGCGTTTGGTATGATGGAATGGATTATTACGAGGTAATGAAAAATAGTGTGTTTGGTTAGTTAAATGAATGAAATCACTCATTCTACAAGGTATTTCATTCCCTCAAAACTATTCCATTCAACCCCCATGTTTTTTTTCATTGAATCCCTCATTCACCCTTTACTAACAACACCATAACCCACCAATCACCACCACCGATGTCACCACCCACCGCCGTCGCCCACCGCCCACCACCGCTGCCGCCACAACCCACCACCACCGCCACCACCCATTACCTTCACCCACCCAAATGGCGTGTCATTTGTGTGGTGAGGGAGGAGATGAATCGCTCAATGGTCTGGTATTCCGACAATTTTTGCTCTTGACACTAAAGATTCAGTTGAGATTTTCAAGAATTGTGGTCGTGCTCCAGTGTATAGAGAAGCGATTCGAGGTATCATCGTCATTACGTGTTGGAGTATATGGAAGGCTCGACACGAATTGATATTTAAAACTATAGAAGCAAAAAAGACGGAGATTAATTTCCGACGTGAAAGCATTTGGCTTTTTATGGTATAAGCATAGACGTAAGGATAGCGATTGTGATTGTGATTGGAAGTCTTGGTGTAAATTCACGTTGATGTAAGGTTGGTTTTGAGGCGGCTCGTTCTCCTCCTTGGCAACGAGTTTTTAGCCGGTGTTTTTAATGAAGCTTAATTTAAAAAAAAAAAAAAAACTTTTGATGGTAAGTGAAACAAGAAAGGAATTAATCAACTTAATTAATTTATGAAAACCGATGAATTTTAAATGAACTAATCTATACTACATTGTTAAGGAGGAAATATGTCTACAAATGTTATTTTACATGAATTTTAAGACGGCATAGGAAAAGTTTCAAAAACCTTAACTTAAATGGAACGGCCCGGAAACGTTTAGAAAATGTCCCCTCAAGTCTGGAAACCTTTAGGAAACGTCCCCTCAAGTCTGGAAACCTTTAGAAAACGTCTCCATGGCGTTTTCGTCCCCAATAAATACCCTAGATGAGTATGACCACCTACATGGCGTCCCCGTGCTACATAGATGGAAACAAACCGTACCTGAAAAATTAAAAAGCTAACGTAACCCAATATATTTAAAAGATTTAAATTTTACTAGTACACCTCTTTTCCTTTAATTTGTTTTAATATAACTTCTAAATATTTACACAAACTTTTTAATTCCGTAATGCACAATGGTATTCTTTTCACTATGGGTACCTAAGCCATAACTCGAAACTATATGTTTGTAACTTTTTTATTGTAAACATTATTTTACGTTTTAAATATTAACTTTATGTTTTATCAACGTGCCCACCACGACGCGTGCGTTTACATGTAGCAATGCTTCTGCCGCCGATGATGTTGTAGGCTAGTGGTTGCAATGGAGGTGGAAAGGTTTACCCATTTGTGGGGTTCCTGCCCTGGGAGGTCACAGGTTCGAATCCCACTCAGAGTACGGTTATTCTGAAATGAGGGGCTGGACCTTAGGGGGGACCAGGGACCGAACCTGAAGGGTGCGGGGCTTCGTTATGGGTGTGTACCGTTGGCCGTTCAAAAAAAAAAAACAGCAATGCTTCTGCCACGGCGTTTGGGTATAGTATAAATCTAATGATCAAAATGCTTAGGACCAAAGAGCAATACAGTTATGCAGTCATCCCCCAAATCCACCACTAAAGAGCAAAGTGAAAAACTACGGCCAGGTTAATCAAAACAAATGGGATTGGGCCTTATCTAGTTCGCTAGTTTATTTTATTTCATATTATTGGGTCATGGCATAAACACTTTATTTGGGTTACATAACTAAACTTATGGGCCGGAGGTCATGTGGATACTTTGGGTCGATAGAGTCGAGTCGAATAGGTCACGGTGTTAGGAAGTCACCTACACGGCTGTGTCGATTGTAACAAGTTACATTCTATAAATTTAAAGTCCGTGTTCGTGCACATTTGCGAAGCTTTATTGGGGCACCCCCCCTCCCCCCCCCCCCCCCCCCCCCCCCCCTGTTCTTTTTCCAGTACAGACAGCTAAGGTCAGGAGGTCACCCTAGTCCCTGCTTGTCACATTAAAAACTTCTAAAAAAAATCCTATTTTTATGAACATTGAGACGATAACTATTTTGTTTTGATTTTTCCAATAAATTGGACACGTGTCAATCCATTTTTAAGTATATTAACGCTATATTTTTTGCGTCTTTTTTCTTCCGCTATAGCGAGTGCACTAAAACCGATCATAACTACATATTATCATGTAAAAAAACAAAATCATAACTACATATTATCATGTACACTCGTCAAATATAATTATACATATAATCTATACATATATAGAAAAGATTTCTGGGTTTTACAATAAACACATCCGTGTATTAACATCTAATGTATCGGTTGATTTTATATAATTTACGTTTCATAATTTGTCATAAATGATAATCAAAAGATGATTGCAATTAGTTTGCTAATTATAAGCATTTTTCATTGATTTATGTCAAATTCCAATCCTTCCATTTTTATACTTCATCTATTTAATTACATTGATTCACATCGATCACAACTGCTCTACACACAATAAACCGATCGTGGAAGCATTTCAGGTTGTAAGTATACCTTTACGACGTTTGTATTATTTTGTTATTTGTTATGTTATGCTATTGTAATGATATATATATATACTATTATTTTATAATTCATTTTTTTAGAAATATGATGTTATAATATTCGTGACTGTTTATGAGTTTCTCATGTGGGTTAGTATTGATTTTCCACCGTGGTTTTAGCTTGATTTTTAGGTCGTTGGTTATGAGTTAAACCGTCAAAAACAGTTCAGGGTTTTCTGGATATATTTACCTTAAATTCTAGATGATAATACAGTTACAATGCCAAATGTCTTTCTTTTCCTCACCGGAGTTTTTTTTTGGTAAATTTTATTGTTTTGTTATTCTAATGGTTCAGGGATCCTATAAGTGGACATAAATTATTTTCAAAGCCACAAGTTCCAAATCGTCTTAGCATATCAAACCGTGTTATAGAAGCTAAAATAATTTCAGGGAGTAACATTGGAATGTGAACTTTGATCCAAAAAATTAGACTGTCTCCATCTGATAAGAAGATTCCTTTCAGATTTAATAGAAGACAATTCCCTCTTACTTTATGTTTCGCAATAACAATAAATAAGGGTCAAGGACAAACCCTATTTAGGGTAGATCTGTATTTGAAAGATCATGTTTTTACACATGGGCAGTTGTATGTCGCTGCCAAGTGACAAGAGTAGAGATGACATGAAGATACTAATATTGGATAAAGATGACAACGTTAATAATAAATAGCAAATGTTGTCTATAAAAAAATATTTTGAAGTTTGTGAATAAGTATGCGATTATATTTTGCATAAATCGTTTATTTTTTTTATAATGTTTTGGTTGTATGATTTGGTAAACTACATTTATTTACTTTGAATTTAATCCTCATTTGCATGTCGTTACAAAAAAATTATGTTTATTCATTTCATTATTTGTTTTTAAATCACGTCAAATCAAACATTTGTTGATTCATATATTTGTTATTGGGTAACATTAAACTTTTTAATGATAACTTACAATCAACCAAAATTCATACGAATTGTATTACGTAACTTTCAATAAATAAAACTTGCATACTACAATCTTTATAGAATTTTTTTCATTTGATATGGACATGTACCGCGTGTACACGCGGGGCTCTAACCTAGTTCTATAAATTTAAAGTCCGTGTTCGTGCACATTTGCGAAGCTTTATTGGGGCACCCCCCTCCCCCCCCCCCCCCCCCCCCGTTCTTTTTCCAGTACAGACAGCTAAGGTCAGGAGGTCACCCTAGTCCCTGCTTGTCACATTAAAAACTTCTAAAAAAAATCCTATTTTTATGAACATTGAGACGATAACTATTTTGTTTTGATTTTTCCAATAAATTGGACACGTGTCAATCCATTTTTAAGTATATTAACGCTATATTTTTTGCGTCTTTTTTCTTCCGCTATAGCGAGTGCACTAAAACCGATCAAATTCCTACCTGTCACTAGGGGTGTTCTTTTTAACCGATAACCATTAACCGAACCGAACCCGAAGTGACCCAACCCGAGAAACTACCTTACCCGATTAACCCGAACCCGATTAAGTGCATACCCGAACCCGACTAGAGTCTTTAGGGTCGGTCTTCGGATTAGTTTTGTATAATTCGGGTTGACCCGAATAACCCGAATAATTCAAAAACAAATAAATGATCAAGTTTCCATATTTTTATGTATATCAGAGTAGTGTTTTTGTAGCCAAATTTACAACTAAATATTATAGATTATGTTGTGGTTTTATTTTACACATATTGTACCCCAAATGGATAGAAATACGCAACCCAAATGGTTGAAAATATGTAACTCAAACACCGGAACCATTAAACCGATAACCATTTAACCCGATCCGAAAAACCCAAACCCGATTAACCCCATAACTGATAACCATTTAACTAGATTGGGTCGGTTATCGGGTAATATTTTTACAACTGAAAACCCGAATAACCCGACCCGAATAACCCGATAACCGAAAACCAAACCCGATGAACACCCCTACCTGTCACAACGGAAAGGTTTAATCCCACTTATTTCTTTTAAATACATTCTAATTAATTAAATACCAAAAATTTATCTAATACACTTGCCCTTTTTAAGGAAGGGCCAATAAATTATGCTTTAAAGAATTGAACTTTTGTGATCAACATATCTATAATATATTATAAAGCATGAGGGAAGGATACCAACAAAATTTAAGTAAATACTACATCTTATGCTTATGGTACAACAACTTAATGAAGTTAGTAAAAGGGTAAGATTGTCATTCTACATGAATATTTTATGTAATAGAGTTAAACTTAGAGTTTAATGTAAATCTAACTAATTATTAATAAATATGAAAGAAATCCAAAAGTCTTAAGAGTTACAAAAATCATATGAAAGGCAATGAGTCACCACCCTTTAATTGCTTCTAACTCTCCATTATTTCAATTAAACCACTCATTATTGTTTTTAACCCAAGCAAACATAACATTATATAAACCAACTAAAACAATAACATTTGGTACTCCATTGATCCTTACTTTTTTGTTTTTTTCTTTAATAAAAGTTTATTCTCTAGACATGGTGTAATCAAATAAATGAGGTATGTTTTTTTTCTTAATCTTTAATTTATTGTAATTCATATAGTTTTTTACTTGTTTTAATATTTCACTCATATAACTTAGTGGTACATATGTTTTCATCGATCAAGGTTTATTGCTTTACTTGGTTCATGGATATTGGATTTTTGAAGGGGAGGATTTGCACATAATTCTCATGAAGAATGTTCTTCTTGTACATGTTATAATGGGTACTTTGATGAAATGTATGGTCGTGTTTGGGATTCGAATCTTGCAAAAATACGAAACTTTCTGGTGAGAGTGATAAGTTTAGAAGTTTTATGCACTTGTTATTGATTTATTATACGATAAGGCCTTAATCGTGTTAGTTACAAGTTTTTTTATGTGGTCACTGTACCAGAAACAAGGCAGTTTTGTGGGAAGAAAATAGGTTGTACGACTACTTTGTGAGCCCTAATAAGGTATGAATTTTAATTATTTTTTGCTCATATGTGATTTCGAAAACCTTATGAATCAAGTCAAATGAAAGTTTATGTTATTTTTACTTATTACACTTTAGTTTTAATACTCTTTGCCCCGAGCTTTTCTAAATACCCTAAATTGAAAGTTTTGTGAAAAGAATGAATATCTAAACTAAGAAAAAAGTATTGTTTTTTAAGGATATACAGTTGAGTAAGTTGATTTAAGTTATGGTTTATCCTTAAACGGTCACTTGGTGCGAAGAAATATTTACCTAAAAAGGATTAAATTTGTTAAATGGGTTGAAAGTTGTCAAAAGTGTATATCTAATACCTATGCCACTTAGTTAAAAAAAATAAAAGAATATTGTTGTAACAAAGACCTTTTGTAATCATATTTCATACACTACACGTTTATAAAAAAAGGACACGAATGTGTGAGTTAACCCGTTTTCAAATCATTATACAAACAACCCATTTCAAATGGTAATGATGTTTACATTAGCGAATCACAAAGGTTGTGGTGCAAATCAATGGAGACCATTTGATGATGACTGCACCAAATGGTTTAAAACCAAGTATTCAAACTCAGTTGTTTACATATCTTTTGAAAGCATGGTGTTACTAACCCAACCAGAGATGGAGAAAATTGCATGGAGTTTACAAAAAGTGGGTTTTACTTTCTTTAGGAAGTTAAAGATTCATAGACACGAAATTTGCCAAAAGAGTTTCTTCATTTAACCACATAAGAAAAATGCATTATTATTGTGAGTTTGTGCAACTAGCTTAAAATGTTGTTAATGATTTAGTGGATCAGGTTCTCTTTGTTGTTTTGGATGGTTGGTTTCATGTAGAACCACTCAAAGGAAAAAGTTCAGTTCCATGTATATACTCTTTCGTGTTAATGGGTTTGATAACCGGTTTGTTAGTATCAAAGTATATTTTTGAGATACACACCTCTTGATTTAGATTACCAATATAAATACAATATGATATACCATGAGAGGGTTGTAAACTAGCACAAAATTAGTATCGGGTACTACATTATCGTCACCGCTACATTGCGTAGGTTTCCGACACTATGTGTTTCAATATATGTCACCCCGCCGCAACGCGCGGGCACCCCACTAGTTATTTGTAATTCAGTTAGATATTACCAATCTTAAATTGTTTTATTTAAAGAAGCAAGGTGCCCCGTGAATTAGATTAAACTAGTGGTATTAATGGGCACGCGATACGCGCCTTCTAATTTTGTTACTATCGAAATGCAAACCCGATTTCTTCCATTAAACAAACAACCCTTTCAAAACAAACCCACCCAAAAAACAGAACATAATTGTGCGCCTTACAAAATTGTTTTGTAAACGGGTTTGCAACTGTAGTTAGAATATCAACAAAACATTAAGATAAGGTACCAATGTGAGGTTAACGCTGTTACAAATACAAAATTTACATCAAAAACTAACATATGCTTCAGTTCCACATCAAGATCTAGGCGTCCTTGAACGAATTGCAAATCAAATTATGCAAGCCAAACTGTTTGAGCATCCGGTCTTTACAATTTCTTCCAGGTGGGAGTTGAAACTGCAGTATAACATAAACATTGTCAATTTTGAAGATTATAAGGCAAAATTATTTTTATTCTCATGATATATCACAAAAGAATATACCAAACTCTAACGTTGACTATATTAGTCAACAAACATATAACTCGACCTTTAGTGGTTATTACAAGTAAAGTAAAAGGATTCATACATCTAAAAATGTGCAGATGAGATTGAGACACATGGCAAATCAAATGGAAAGATAAGAATAGAAAAAGCTGAGCTATGTTTCAAGCATTCAATGGATTAGGTTGATTTTTAGCATCAATACCATGTAACTATGTAAACCCACAATACGTTTTCTAACAGACTGCCAATGATGTAGTCATGTTGTTGGAAGTGGCAATTCCAACCTATTTAGTTATTTACTTGTCATAGGCCGATTCGGGTTGTGTTTTATTTCAAATGGGTCAAACGGTATCAAAGTCACCCAATTAATGCAGATTATCAGAACAACGTACTTACACACGTAAGCGTTTATGCGCCTAGATATTTAGGCCTATGATTTTCATAGGTGTCTATTCCGTGTAGGCACCTATTTGCTTTGGTGAATGTAGTACCTAGACACCTAAGCGTTTATGCGGGTAGGCATTCAGGCCCATGATTTGCATAGGCGTCTATTCAGCTAATTTTTTTTTACAAAACAGCACGCATACTGGTTGAAATAATATATGTGCATGTTGATGTATATAGTCTATTAGAATACATTGTTCCATAAAAAACAACAATTATACTTAAAAAAGTAGGTAGTTAAAAACGATTTATTGGATAAGCACCTATGCGTGCAGGTGTTTAAATGCATAAGTCTTTGATACAATTAGGCGCGTATTCGTTGTACCATTTAGGCCGTTGCTTGCATAGGCGCTCGTTCAAGGAGCCACGGAAAATGCAAATAGTTAAAATAGTAAGTAGATAAAAACAATTTTTCATGTAAACACCTATGCGCCTAGTTGTTTAAATGCATAACTGTTTGATATGCTTAGGCGCGTATTCGTTTTGGCGAATCAAGTACTTAGACACCTAACACCTATGTGCATAACACGAAAGAGACGCCCTAAAACTGGAAGATACCACAAACATATAAATCTTATATAAAGCAGTCTAAAACTTACTTGATCCGGTAAGAAAACCGAGCCAACGTTGCGCAAAGAAGGAACTTCCTATGTACTGTACATGAAAAGAAGCGTTGCGCCTGTGACTTAAGATGTTTAATAATCAAACTTTTCAAACAACATTATGTTTCAAACTTAACTTCTAACTCACAGTTTGCACTAATCAGGCTATTGTTTGTGGTTGCTCGCCGCCTGACATGCGCCATCTTTCCCTTCCCGCCAATTAAGTTTCGCAGCAGCGTTCGCCATCAGCCCTTACCTGATCACAACTGTTAATAATAATCAATGAAAAGTTGCATGAGTAAATAGAGGTGAGATGATTTTGAGGAGAATGGGCTTACTGGATAATACAATCCAACCCCAAATGGCGTTCCCATACAACCGGATGAACCCACGTATGGAGCATTGCCACTGCTATAGAACAACTATTGATGACAATAAAAAAACACCGAGTTCAATTTAAAAAAATGTTGTATAAAAACGTGCGAAAATCCAAATTAGTAACATTACCAACGGTACAAAATTGACTATACCAATAAAAATTGCCGATATCCATATTACTACGATTGCTGCTCCTCCATGTATTATGGTTGTGGGCTTGTTCACAACTACATCCCACTACAAAATAAAAATAATTGTTTATAAGGACGTATATATATGAAGCAATCACTAACAATGACAATACATACAAACGACACCAACTCTAAGCCTATGTAATTAGTATTGGTAAGTGACATTTCAGGCTCAGAATTCCTCATCATTGCCAAAGAAAGATGTGGAATAGAGGTTCAAAACATGTACCAAATGTAATGTATGACATCTCCCAAGACAAAGGAGATTAGAGATTAATAAGTGTGGCTCAGAGTCTGAATATCCATGGCTGCAAGACAGGTTGCAGGTAAGAACCTACCATCCAGAATCCTTGCCACGCCATCCTCACCAATGATCAGAGATTCTCTCAAACTCATCACAGCCAAAGGGGCATATAGTTCAACAGGATGACCCATTGTAAGATAGGTTAACTCTTACGGTTTTACCCGTTCAAAAGTGTTACATGTTATGCACTTATGTCGATCGTATTCGGATTTGGGTCATGTTAGCAGTCAATGCCAACTTTTCTATGCTACGGATGTAACAACTTCAATCACATACTCCGCACAATTTGGTGTGGAGATTATACATCTAATGTTTAAGTGTTATAGGAAAACAATGGGATTCACCACATGACGTGACGATGTATCAGTCCGGCTCGTTACAGTAAAACTGCCATCCACCACAAATAACCATGGCAAAGAACAAACAACAAAACCCCATGGAACACTGCAAGAAACAGAAGAAAAATTAATAGCGCCAAACAGCAAGTAATGAATTATCCGTGGAATTCGCCATGAATGGCCAACTAAATCCATGTGCACCATTTGTAAAAAAAATAAATAAATAAATACCAACTTTGAACAGTCAATGTTTAACAGCTAATAAACTGGTATATTAATAACAAATTCAGAAATGTATTCATCAAATTTGTCTACTGATTAAAGATATCTATATTACAGTACAAGATTCAAAATCTTGCTTACTAATAATATTTCATATGACCGGAAAAAACTGGATCTATGATCCTAGAAACCAGGAGCAAGAAAAATAACCCAATTAACCTCAAATCATAACAAAAAAATCCCCAAAATGTAACGGTATTAAGCCACAAAATGTTAACAGTAATCAAGAATGAATGTTAATTAACAAAGATATACAACATTATCCATCTAATTACTTAAAAAAACCTTAAAGCAATTACCAACTCCTTCAATAAATCACCAAACAATACATCAGATTACATTTATAGATGTAAGATTTAGCACCCAATTGTGGAACAAACTAAGTTTTATCAATAAATACATAAAATAAAGAAGAATGCTTATATATTTGTTGTCTAGGGTTTTGGAGTTTAATATTGTTTGTTTATTGAAGTGGAACAAAGAGCAAAGAGAATATCCAGAAAGGCTCGCCACATACACGCCACCGATTTTTTCTTTACAAATTTAAAAATTCATAAATAATAATAAACTTACAAGATATCCATTCACAACCGACGCATGCGTCAATTACTAACCATCGTGATCTTAGTTCATACAAATCATAACATTAAACTTTCATCAGCAAATATCTCAGAGCCATCATAAACATAAGGAAAATTAAAAAACACTACAAAGTTATTCACTAAATCTACTATTATTTCATACCAAAAGAGAAGATGCAATGGCCCGGATGAAGTGATTGACAACTGAATCTCCGGCGAAAAGATAAATAGCCATCATAAACCGAAAAGTGGTCGTCTGTAAAAAAAAGAACCCCACCTTCACCTTTATCACCCTGTGTAACATCAGATCATCACTACCATGGACCCAAAACAAAAGATTCAAAGCGAGAGAAAAAAGGAGATGAAGGCGCCGCACGTTTTATATCCGCCGCCGCCAAGACGGCCAAAGCCGACGGCAACGACGGGGCAACATCCCTCTCTTTCTATTTTCTCTAGAACCCCCTAGGCCCCTCTCTCTAGCAAAAAAATTTGTAGATCCGACAACAGCCTGGAAAAGTAGTCGAGTATAAAGAGAGATCAGAGGTTGAAGAAGAAGAACCAGAGAGAGAGAGAGAGAGAAACAACCATTGTGAATATAGGATATGTGTAGATTAAGAACCAACTCAAGAACACAGTTGTCCCAAGCATTTAAACGTGGCATCATCTCAAAAAGACAGTTGTCCCAAGCATTAATGACATATTGAAGAGTTACTGTTCAAAAAAAAAATTGGCCATAGGCAGGATTCGAACCCGGGTGGCCTCCCTATAGAGGATCTAACTTCACCACTACACTACACCACAGCAATAACTTGTTAATATGATCCAAACCAAAGATACTTATTCTTATACAAAAATCTGTGAAAATGAAAATCACTGTTCAAATCCAAAGCCTTATTATTAGTATATAATATTCCAATTGACTAAATCAAGTAAAACTATGTGCTACTCTGGCCTTGATGATTATGATAATTACCACTCAAGTGCTCTCATGTGTTTCACTTGATGTCGGTAGTTGTGTTGGGCCACAAATTGTATTCCTTTGTCTACGGAAAATGATATATAAAGAGTTGATCCTCTCAACTACCTTGATTTCTAGGGTCTTGCTGCAACACCTTAAAACCATCACTAGTAACACTCTACTCAAATACCCTTTAACTTATTTAATTTTCTTCAAACAAAATAAATTTATAAGAGTAGTAGATACAACCCTCAAACCATTACCTCTACCTCTCTACCTCTCTTCTCTACTCTTAAGGCCAGGGTGACTACAACCCTCAACCCATTACCTCTCCGACTACTTTGGGTATCGGTGGCTGTGTACTCGCAAGGGTACTTCAAACCGCATCACACTCCACCCGAAAGCCTCTATCATCCTAATAACATAACTAATGATTAATCAAACGGTTTTTTGAATGAAAATACTAACGAGAAGAGACAAAGCAGCCAAAATGACTACATCATGTTATTTTACATCAAACTTACACCACTTTTGTCACTCTAAAGAGCTACACTTGTCTCTACTTTTAAATCTTAAATAACCAATAGACTCCATATCCGCCAATACCATAAAAAACCTCTTGCCGCCTTTGAGTTAGCCCAACATGCTTATATAATTCCAGAAGATCTCTCATAAAAAAACATACCATCAAATTTTGACACTCGTGGACTAGAAATCAAAAACAAAATGAGTCAACTTAAAAACGGATATAACATGAGATATGATTGGAGTTATGGGGCCGATTGCAAATGGACGGAAATGTCTTCACAAGCCGGATTAGGGTTGTGGTTTCTCAGCAAAGAATTTCCCCCTAATTTTTTCATTGATTAGCTTAATTTTTGTCTATATTTTTAATTTTAAATTGAGTAATTATGAGTTAATTTGTAAATTCAAAATTTTGGCAAACCTACCAAATTTTAAATTCATATAAAATGACTTCTTATGTATTTTTTTTTTAAAGTCCAACAAAGCCTGATCACTAGGACCCATTGGAAAAAGGCCACCACGCTCGCGATTGTAGACAATGCTGGTGACCCGGCCCATAACTAATTCTAGACGAAACTCACCGCCCGAAGACTCACTATGGTAAAATCCATGTCCCTTGGCTTGCACATACAATTGTGTCACAAGCGAGACTCCAACTGGCGACCTCCCGTGGAAGTTATCTTTGTTCATTATTAGTTCTTTTACTTTGCATCATTGTAACATAGACTTTCAAATCATATTCCATTTACTTTCGAATCATGTATTCATATTCCATTATAGTTACTATGGTAACCAACCATGTGGATTTTGATTTCGCACACTTGGTAAACGGGTTTGTCACTACACTGTCTACACTGATCGAGTGAAGTGAAGAATGTATATGTATTGAGCTTTGATTCCTCATATAAACTAATGAATTATCTTGTATTCATGTATATTATGTGATAGGTCGCAATTCAAATTTTATTTTTGCAGGTCTAAGATTCCATGGTCTCATATTCCAAGCATATATCCTAACATTTATTTGATTATTTCACATAGGCCTCACTTGTACACCATGTGTGTTACACATCATGGCATCAAGTTTATATGTCATGAGATAAAAAAAAAATACATATATCTTATATTATGAAGTCATTGCATCTACAATCACCATATTAAAATGATTATTTGTACACCTTAAAGTAAAAGTTTGTTAATATATACTTATATTAGAGTAGAAATTCTCATCACAAGTTCTTATAAGCTAAAACTATCGAATTTCGCGGTTGGAGTTTTACACTATAAGTGGTACTTACCTTTTAAGAAACTATATGAATTACTTGGCATATATATAGTCACATTCTTCATAACGGATCCCAGTATCTTCAGTTTAATACTATAAGTAATAAGAGGGGGGGTTTTATACACCAAGATTTTGCTTCATTCATCAAATGTCTACAACTAAGCATGAAGTTGAACATATAGTACCTTTGAAATTTCTTAACTTACATAAACTATTGAAAGGAGTAGGCGTGTTTTATTTTTAGTTCTTGTGAGACTTGAACGCATGACATCCCAATTTAGTAAACTAAATTAACGCGGGCAAGAATTACAAACAACCTTGTATCTACTAGGCAAGCAAAAGTTAATAATGTTTAAATAAAAACGTACATATGTAGAAGTTCAATAACAATACATCAAAGTTATCCAAACATATCAAAAAAGTTGGATAATATTACAAACCAAAACATTAGATACGTCCAATGGAATAAACATATCGAGTATAACAATCAAATAAAATAGAAAAATGTAACACTTTGAGCCACAAAAAGACTACATGCCCTATTCGTTTTAAGAAAAAAACACACTTTCCAACACATGTACAATAATATACACAATGTACAACCCTCACTGCACATTGTATAAACAACAAAACATCATCTTGACAAAAGCCTCTTTCACTTTACCAACGGCTCATAACAAACGTATCTTTTTTTTAGAACGGTTCATAACAAACGTATCTAATCCAACGGCACAAAGTACAAAAAGAAAGATACCATACCTTCCAAGGCAAAATATACCAAATCCAAAAGTAAACACAACATGAAAAGAATAGAATACAATTCTTTATCAAATATTAACTCTGGATTTATAAATTTTTGCTCTGAAAAAAAGTAAAAAAAAAAAAAAACAAAAGAATAAAAGTCAACGAGAGAGATAAAAATGTAAACGCGTATCAATAATATAAATCTACTCATGATGACGTCAGCAACTAATAAACAAAAAAAAATGTTTATAAAACAAATATTAAAAAGTCAACACCCGCCGGCAGCGGCGGTTGTTGTGGCGGCCACGTTATTTGACAGCCACGGAAAAGACGGAGACGTGTCTGACGTCACGTGGTGGTCGGAAAACACGTCTAAAATGTCTCCGTCAATGACAACCTCGGAGACATCGAAGTTGGTTGTATCCTCGTCGGTGTCAAATTCTTCTAACGTTTCTTTTGTCGGAGAAATAGGTGTTGGGTTGTTGACGGTGGTGTTGTCGTCGGAGGTGGTGGTTTTGTTCCGGGAGCTGCCGGATAAAGAGTTCCGGTGAGTGGGCATCGGGTGGCTGTGTTCGCCGGTGTAGGTGATGATTAACATACCCGGATCCGATTTGTTTCGCTCCACTTGTTTTCGGGCCAAACATCCCTTTGAAGTGCTACATTTATAATATCCCCTGTTTTTATTTTACAAAAAAACAAATTTTAGTCAATTAAGTTTAGGAAAATAAAGGGCTCATATATATGTATATGAGTCGTATATGCGCTTTGTTGAGTGAGGTGTCTATATACTAGTCATATAGTTTATGTAAAGAAAGATATACGATACACTCATATAGTTGATATAAGAGCCGCATAGTTCATGATTTCATATAATAAATGATAACACGACTTGTATATTTGTATACGAGTTGTATAGTATATGTAGAAAACTATATACGAGATGTATATATGACTCGTATATTTGTATGAGTGTGTCATTAATCTGAGAAAGAAAATGCTAAAGTGTTTATTTAAGCAATCCACTACATTGAGCAAATGGAAACAAACCATGAAATTATTTTGACATATATATTTAAGTAATTTTCAAGGTACAAATGTATTGCAAATAATAAATATTAATTAATCACTCACTAACTTTTTAAGTTGATAGTTTATTTGAATCAAGAAAATGATATCTACAATTAGAAAAGAATAAGAAAATGAGAAAGCAAAAACCTTGGGTATGGAGAGCCTTTGATTGGTTTTTGACCATATTTTCTCCAACACCACGAATCAGAAGATGCTCCTTCAGCTGGCACTTGACAAACCCTTTTAATCTGATTCTTTCTGTAAATATAATAAAAATGCAATCAATATAATTCCATAGTCAATTATTTTTTAGCAAAATACATGAATAAAAATAACTCAAGTTTACTACATGTAGGTATGTCCCAAAGTTTACATTATTCACTCAAATAGCCTAAAAAAAAGTATACTATTTTCACCAAGAAAATAAAGACACAAAGCTTGAAAATCAATTTGCTTCAAGATATGCCTTAAAAATGCAATATTTTTAATTTTTTTACCTCTTCTTGAACTTTGTTGTACCCTGTGCATGAGTAGCTGTACATCTAGATAAGCCTAAATATTGCTGCTTTCCCACAAATAGTCTCTCATCTTCCTGTTGCTGTAGCTTCTGCTTATAGTATGGTGGATCTTGAAGTCCTCCAAGAACAGATAAGGGTGAAACTGGAATACTCTGTGGAGATGAAGGTGGTTTTTGTACATTTGGAAAGTGTAAGGGGTGATAAAGATTATTCAATAACTGTTCAATACTGTTATCAATTCTTGGTTGATATAGATCTGGAAAAAAACTTGTGCAACTTTCTTTATAAAAAGTTGATGTTTGGTTATTATAAGAATCAAGAGGTGTAGTGGTGGTGGTGGTGGTGGTGTAGGAGGATGATACGGCGGAGGAACAGCCTCTGACCACCGCATGAAGGTCCCAATCGGTATCCATATTGATATTGTAGAGAGGGAAATAAAGACAAATCAAGGCGCTGACTTTTGATAGAGAGATATGAGGGCGTGTAATTGTATGGTGATATATTGGGTGTGGATATGGAAAGTGGTAAAAATCTAAAATATTACTTTTTCTATTATTATAAAAAAAATTATAAGAGAGAATAAATTTTTTTTTCACTGATAAATAACTTTATATATAAATATAAAGGCTCACCAAGAAGGTGTTCGGGAATACAGCAAACCGCAAAAACAAACAAAACGAAATTACATGTTTACAATGTCAAAATCAATCCACTTCTCCCAATTCAGCACCCCCACATTAGACCGGTTGACAACATCTTCTTTAATGAGCTCAACTGTCTTCACGGTTGGAATGAACGTATTCTCGAAAACTTTCAGATTACGAGCACTTCAAAGTCTCCAAATGATCGCTATCACAATCGTGTAGATGGTATTATAAGATAGAATAATACTAATAATTTTTGCAAAAGAGAAATGTGAACGCTTTTATTTATTTAGAGCATTCAGAGTAACAATTTTTTTCTAGTTTTTGAAGGTGATGGGCCATTTTTTCTCATTTTAAACCATTTTGGCCTTTGTTTTCTAAAGCTTATTTTTGGTACAAATTCTTGTGGGAAAAGCGGTAAAAACGAATTGATAGTGGGACCTTATCAGGTGGGTGGGTGGGTGAATATTAAAAATGATTTTTTTTGTATATTTGGTTTTGTATAAGTTTTAAGACTATACTATTTTGCTGTAAAAGTACTTTGAAATTTCAAATTACTCAAAATTTAAAATACATAAATTATAAATTTTCTCACCAACTATAAACTATAAATATTTTTCTATAAATTTTATTCAATAAAAAAGTTTACTAATTAAAAATAGATGAGCTGAAAATGTTTTTAGAAAAAATTACACCGTTAGTCCTTGTGGTTTCCACCAAGTTTCAATGTAAGGTATTAAGGTTTTATTGTTTCACTTTAAGGTATTAACCTTTTAATTTGTTTCAATGTTGGGTATTAGGGACTAACCTAGTTAAAACTTAACTAAGTTTGAGGGGTATTATGGTCCATTCACCTATATATTTCTTTTAACCAATTAATACATATTAAAAATAATAACAAACCGGTTGGACCCAAAGATCGAACCCAACACCTTCATTGTACAAGATAACAACCCAACCAGCTGATCTACATGATCAGTTGGTTTAATAACTGATTATGAATGATAAAGAGAGGCAGAGAACAAATAAAAATAAAGAAAAAAAAAACGCACAACACACACAAGTTTGTGTGTTAACGAGAGCCGACCAGAAACCCTCACCGGCCCCGCCGTCCTTTTCCGGTGAGTTCCATCTCCTCCGGTAAGCCTATTCATCTCCGTTGAACCCTCCCTCAAGCCGATAACCACCACAAACTCTTCTATTTCAGTTCTAATGGAACCCGATAATACCTCATCACTATCACCGTTTGCCTTAATCACCATCATCGAACCATCCTTGTTCTCCTCGGCTCCAATAATATTCCGATAACCTTTCCCCTTTTGTTAACATAGCCGGACAGTCACCAAGTTATGGTGACTGTCGTGAACCACTTGTAACCCTGAATTCCATGAACACTGAATTTGACACATTTATTAGACTGTTAGTAGTCTAGGTGTTCAAATGAGGAGGACAATAACAGATAGGGTTATCGGGGTGGACTAACGGTAACCGAAACAGAAGGATGGTTGAGATACGATTCAGGGTTACAACGGTTTTTTATCGAATCAGAGGGAAGGATGGATGATGGTTACCGGTTATTTTCGGGTCAAGATAAGAGGGTGTTCACCGGTTCAGAAACAAAGGAGGATGAAGGGACTTACCGGAGAGGAGAAGGCAGAGGTGACCGGAGGCAGCGGAGGCGGCGGCCGGCCATGGCTGTCCGGTGACTTTGTTCAGAGGAATTCTTAATAACACACACATGTGTGTGTGGGTATTCGATGTTGTACAGACAAAGAGCAAGGATGAAGGGATTTATATAGTCCAATCCAATTAGGGGGTGTTTGGCAGCAGGATAACTGTTAGAACTCGGGGTGTTTGGGAACAGGTATAGATTGGTTAAAAGAAATATATAGGTGAATGTACCATAATACCCCTCAAACTCAGTTAAGTTTTAACTAGGTTAGTCCCTAATACCTTACATTGAAACAAATTAAAAGGTTAATACCTTAAAGTGAAACAATAAAACCTTAATACCTTACATTGAAATTTGGAGGAAACCATAAGGACTAACGATGTAATTTTTTCATGTTTTTAGGATTCTTATTGGGTAGGTTTTGAGGGTTTTTAAATAATGAGTGTTTTTCTTTGACGTGGTAGCTGACTATGCATGTGGCATGTTCTTATATGTTTTTAGCCCCACTTATGGTGGATGGTCTTACCAGGCTAGAGGTTAAGATAATGTGTATTACACAAGTTAAATAAAAATACTTTTATATATTTCATCATAAACAAAGTTATGTTTCTAATTAAAGGCCCGTGTATTGCACATAATAAATAATGTAATCTCGTAATATGTACAATCATTTGTTGAAAAAAAAAACTTTAATGTAACAGTTGTTTATTTTGTTAGATTAATTAACAAAAACAATTTTGACCTTAGTGATGTTTTAAGACTTAAATAAAGTTTTTAAGTAAAAAATAATTTTATTTGAAAATTTATAATTAATTTTATATTAACTTATTTGGTTGATGATATTATAACTATCAAATGGACTCTTGATACTTTCACAGCCTTTCACTTTTTTGGCCATTGTGATTCGTGCGCTATGAATATTTTTAGTGAATTTTAAATTTTAGGACTTGCCGACAAAAAGTAAAATAAAATAAAAGTATTAAAATAAGACAAATGGGCATCTTGTGTCCTCGTCTAGTCGTTTTTAAAGCACTTTCGGTAAGCTCATGCGGTCGTTTGCCCGTTTGGTTCAGTGGGTGCGACTTTGGAGCCTCATGTTCAAATATCTCAATTAATTTTTCAGCAATAACATATATCTACTCGTTAACTTTTTTTAAAACAACTATATACACAATCTTGTTTTATGTTTATAATTTTTTGATATTAATTTCATTAAAAACAAGTTAATTTTAAATTGTTGTATACGACTTTAACACATACTTGTATCGGTAACTTTGGTATAAAAAAATCACGCACTTTGACTACTCCACAATGATAAGAACAATATATTTAACTTTTTTTTTTTGTATCTTACACTTGCGTAATTTTAAACGGCTTGAATTGCAGCATTTTGTTGGTTGAAATCCAGAACAAAGTGAAAACCATGCCCCATGATCTAAGTGATGGAGAGGAGGAGGAAAAGACGCCAGAGGTATCTATCAACAGCAGAGGAATTGCATATACGTGAGGAGCAATATTGACGAATGGAAAACGTTTCCCTACATGAAACTAAGAAGATTTGATTGCCACATGAGCAGTGTTGAGCCTTTCATGAATTGAACAAATAAGGTGATTGTGTAGTCCATACAAATGCTTTATGCGGTTCTTCCAGTTCGTAACATCGAAAAGAAACTACCATCAAACTCACTCTTCTCTCTCCTCAACCCTAATTTACAGTTAAAAAGTTCAAACAATATCTATATCTATATCTAAATGTATTATCATCTGGTTAATAAGAAACACATATACCAACAAATATATAATCATATATGACATTTTGAAGGTTACGTATATGTTTATGGTTTTAGAATTTTCTAGAGCTTTATCATAATTACATCGCTAAATAAATAAGAGAAAGTATATGGTATAAAGCCCCTTAAAATAAGAAGCATAAGAAGCCATCAGAGATTGACACCTGTCAATCTAACCTAACCACACCTAACCACAGTTAAACACAATAAATCCTATCTTCCCTGTTGAAATCTTAACCCATTCTCATTTTAAAACATACCAATCTAGATCTGACAACCACGACCACCACCACCACTACCACCACCACCATCTTCCTGTACCTTCACAAAAGTTTATAAACGTCTCTGTTTTTACTTCACAAAAGCCGATCGAGATCTAACCACCACCACCACCACCACCAAACCTGCAGTAACAGCACCACCAGGGAAATGAATAATACCTGGTTTTTGAACAACCACATCTATTCCAGATCAGCAACATCAAGCAACGATCTACAAATTTTGATGCAACCTTACCTATTCCAGATCTGCAACATCAAGCAACCATGTTTAACCTGCAATCGTTTACTTGAAAAGAAAGAAAGAAACAATGAAGAAATGGTGCATTAATTGCTTTTGTCATCTTGTAACTTTGGTTCAAATTCTTCATACGTGAAGAATGCATATGTTTTGCTGTCCAAGAATGAAGGAGGTGCGTTTGTTTTCAAGGAAGGAGTGCGTTTGTTTTGAAGGCCATTTTAATGAGTGCGTTTAAAATTTTTGTAAGTGCGTCTGATTTTTTTGATGAGTGCGTCTGAAATTTTGATGAGTGCGTCTGAATTTTTAATGAGTGCGTCTGAATTTTAATGAGTGTGTCTGAAAATTGATGAGTGCGTCTGAATTTTAATGAGTGCGTCTGTTTTAACCCAGGTATGGTTAGGGTTTTTAATCTGCATCCTTAATCTAATGGCTGAGATTGCTTCTTACGCTTCTTACGTTAAGTTGGCTTTATACGTTATCTCTCCCCAATAAATAAAACACTAAATGATAAAAAAATAATTGTAGACGTAACAAAATTTCAATTAATTAAACTTGTTTAGGTTATGATCTAACTTAAAATAAAATAATAAGGCTTGATATGTAAATTGCTTTTAACCTAGGGAGCTGAGATAATGGGAAAATCAAGTGCTTTAGACTATGGGGAGTGGGGCGGGGAATGGAGGGCGGCAAGTGAAAGCCGGGCGGGAACACCGTCCCTAGGGGCGGGAAGAGGAGGGCGGGGAGGGGGGGGGGGCGGTGGGGGAAAGCCGGGCGGTGGGGGAGAGTGGAGGGTGACGTGGAGGAATTTGGTTGGTGCATTCTTTTGAACGTTGGGATTAAAAAAAAAAAAGAAAGAAAATGACCGTTATTTTTAACGGTAATATTTTTGAAATTTTTTTTTTCTAAATCTATATATATATTAACCCACACTCTTCTACTCAAACCCACACTCTCCTATTTTTATAAAATCCTTTCCAAACAATCTTTTTTTTAAAATACTTGCAAGATGTCAGACCAAAGTTCCAGTTCGTCTTCGTCGTTTGCTGAACTCGCTTTGGGCTCCTCATCCGATGACGGCGCGGAGTTGATAATGGCTACCGTTCAGACACTCGTTAAAGTTGTAGCGGATGATGATGAAGCGACCTCGGAACCAAAGCGTAGAAAGTATATAGTTCGTGAACGACAAGCCGCAAATGATTTATTGGTACGTGATTACTTCTCGCCCGAACCAAGATACGATGAAAAAATATTTAGGCGGCGTTTTCGTATGAGTCGTAATTTATTTATAAGAATATCAAACGATTTAGAAAATAATTACGAATATTTTCAACAAAGGCCCGATGCGCGTGGTGAGTTGGGATTTACCACGTTTCAAAAGGTCACAGCCGCGCTTAGACACTTAGGTTACGGGCAAGGTTCCGACATAATGGACGACTATCTAAAGATGTCGGCCCGAACGGCCAGGGAAACTCTCCACTTTTTTTGTTCGTACGTCATTGAACTATATTTAAAAAAATATTTGAGAAAACCTACATTTAGTGACGTACAACAATTCTTGGAATTCCACGACGAAAAACATGGTTTTCCTGGTATGCTCGGGAGTTTAGATTGTATGAAATGGGAGTGGGAACTTTGTCCAACTGCATGGCAAGGTCAACACTCAAGTGGATATCATAAAAAGCCTTGTATGATGCTTGAAGCGGTTGCATCACAAGATCTTTGGATTTGGCATGCGTTTTTTGGTGTGCCTGGTTCGAACAACGATATAACTATTCTTAATCAATCCCCAATTTTCAACGATCTTGTAAATGATGTTGGACCGAAAGGAACTTTTTATGTAAACGGGGTAGAATACAAGTACGGGTATCTTCTAACAGATGGAATTTACCCTGATTGGGCCGTTTTCGTAAAATCGTTTACACAGAGGACTACGTTAGACGATAAGAGAACAAAGTTTAACAAAGCTCAAATGGCTGCACGGAAAGACATTGAGCGAGCTTTTGGTGTTTTACAAAAAAGATGGTGCATTTTGTCTATGCCATGTCGAATGCTGGAAAAATCGCAAATAAAAAATGTGATGTATGCATGCATTATTTTACATAACATGATTTTGGAAGACGAAGGGCGTGCAATATGCGAGTATTTTGGTGACGAACCACCATCAAGTCAAGGAAACATTACCGATGCAGAAAGATCGTTAAACAACATGGAAATCAAAAATACTCAAACACATCACAACCTTCGAGCGGATTTGGTTGAGCATATTTGGACTGTACCAAGACAATACCCATCCGACAGTGATGATTAAAAACATGTTTGATGTATTTGTTTAGTTTATGTATTTTTTTTAGTTGATGTATTTTTTTATTTCATGTTTTTATATTTTTTATTTTGTAGTTTAATATTAATTATTAATGTTTTTTAATTATGTTTTATTAAATTTGTGTTTTTTATTACTTTAATTAAGAAAAAGAAAAAAAAAATAGTTTCCACATGTCAATTCCCCCCCACTCTTCCCCCCCTTCCACTCCCCACAATTTTTTCCCCCACACATGGACCCCACAAGCGCCACATGGCGATTCCCCCCCTCTTCCCCCCCCCCCCCTCCACTCCCTCTAGTCTTACTATGATTTACATAGGTGAATATCAGGCCCGGATCAAGCCCAATTCAAATGAAGCTTTTGCTTTGGGCCTCCAAGTTCTAAAGGCCCCATAATTTTCCTAAGTTTGATTATATATAATAAAAATAATCCTGAATTAGAACATATAGAAGGAATAGTTCAGTTGGTTAGTGCAAGGAGCTATTAACTAAAGGGTCACAAGATCAATTCCTCCTTCCAACGAATTTTGTATTTTTTTTCAATATTTTATTTTTTATAAATAGGGTCCCGTATTTTTATTTCGCTTCAGGCCCCCAATATGGTTGAGCCGGCCCTGGTGAATATATACAACTCTAGAGACTAAGATTAAGAAGAGAATATCTCCCTTGTAATTACAATTGATCACACTATTGACTAGGCTAAAACGGTGGAGAGATTATTGTGATAATTGATTCTGTCAGGAACCATTTAGAAAAATCTTAACTAGATCAAGTGCCGTCTTCATCCTGATCACCAATCTCTTCTTTTTCTCCGGCAATGAAACCAGAGGCGTATCTACGATCGTGTTCATCTTTGATTTTATTTTATATTTGCCCACAACCCCCCCCCCCCCTCCGGCCTCCCTCAAGCCGTGGTACAGTGGCGGATGTATAGTAGAAGTAGGGGGAACATCCGTTACCTCTCAATTTTCCTAGCGAAGTGGAAAAAGTTTGTTTTTAAGGTATTTTATAAAATGTTACTCCTAAAACAAATTTTGTGTTACCCCTTAAAATATTTTTTATCAAATATATCCCTTGAAATTTTTTCTAGATCCGCCACTGCCATGGTAACACCCCTATGGCGGTGTTTGACGCCCGCTTCTTGTCCACATCATTCGGCGTTACTTGGTAACGCATGGTCTTATGAATTAGATAGGGATTACTCTGTTTTAACATAATACAACTTTCTTAAATTGATTTTGCCTAAATAAGATGAGAAGTCATGCCTGCATTATATTTTTTGAGTCAATGGCTAAGATAAAAATATATGAAAAAAGGGTGTGCACGGTATTTTTTGAATGGCATATTTGTTGATTTTCTTTCTGCATATGTATGGCACGTGCATACCCCCACCCATTTTTTTAAATGGCCATAAACTTTTCACACAACCTTATTTTTTGAAAAAAAATTGTATCATAAAATCGAGCGTCTTTTTCTATATCATTTGAGTACCATATTGCTATATAAAAAAACGGTAACTAAAATATCCCAAAAAATAGGTAGTATTTGTTTGTTGTATAACATTTATGTGCTGTACTTTTTGTGCTAAATTTTTTGTATTGATTTTTTTTTTGGCGCTGAACTTTTTGTACTACATTTTTTTGTGCTAGATTTATTTAGAGCTAATTGCAGATTTCGTTCATGTGGTTTGCCCCAATTGATAGATTCAACATGAGTTTAACACATTGAGTCCCTTTGGTTTGTCGGGCTAACACTTTACGTCCCTCGTTTTAATGTCTGTTAGGTTTCTGTTAGTTTATGGGTGAAATGACTATTATACCACTCTATCTTCTTCTCCAACCAAGCAACCCACCCAGCACCACCACCACCCTATCCTCCACAACCATGTAACCCTTCCATTTCCTCTTCAGTTCCGGCAATCGATCCATCCTCATAACCCCTCCTCTTTTCTATTCTGATGTCCAGATAGTCACTGGTTCCGATTACTATCACCGATGTATCGTCTCTCCAACAAACAGTAATTATCCATCCATTTCCCTCTCGATAATAACTTGTCAACCTACCTTCCTCCTCGTTACTACTCCTTAACTATCTACCGACGGCCTATCGTGACTAACCCACACCTCTGTTAATATTCATCAATATCTGATAATTAATCCTAAACCCATAACCTATAATCTAGAGCTGAGAATGAGAGTGAGAGTGTTAGAGACGTTACTGTTTATGACCGAGGTCCCGCCAACTCCCAATGGTTTTTCGGTGAGAGTCCCATTAGATTCCGAAGGGTATAATCTTAACAGTTATTATATATACAAATTCCGGTATTAGTGTGTGAGAAAGAAGGCGAAGGTGAGGGTTGGATTATGATCGGACGGAGTTGAGTCGCCGGAGGTGTTTTCAGCTGGAGGTGTGTCTGGTTATAATGGTTTATGTTGTGGCCAAGAGTTTGGGTTAGTTGGAGAAGGAGTTGCAGATGGTGGTGGTGGGTGGGTTGGTTGGAGAAGAAGATGGATGGAGAGGTATAATAGTCATTTCACTCACAAACTAATTGAAAAACTAACTGACGTTAATAAGAGGGGTGTAAAGTGTTAGCCCGACAAACCACGGGAACATTGGTGCTCAAGCAATGGCGAAACATGGAAAAATTTAAAGGGGGCCGAAAGTTACGAGACTCTTAAAACAGTGGGGGCCAGACTCAATACGTATAAAATTTTCAGATGAAAACGCGTAAAGTTACAGGACCCAACTATCCTTCACCCATGTGCTCAAGTCAATAATTTATCGCAATATAAATGTATCGAACACATCTGATTATGGACAAGCTCAAATAAGTATATGGGTAAGAGTTGGCTCTAGGGAAACTATGGGCTCATATATTGTGGACCTGTTGAGCGGGTTAGTTTGGGCCGGCTTATTTATAGGGGTGTAAATGACACGTAGCGGCTCGGGATCGGCTTGGGATCGGCTCGGTAAAAAGCTCGAACGAGCCGAGCCTTAACGAGCCCGAGCCCGAGCCTGAAATATGGCTCGTTTAGTTATCGAGCCCGAGCTCGAGCTCTAGATACAAAGCTCGATTGGGCTCGCGAGCCTAATCGAGCCTTAACGAGCTAGAGCCCGAACCCGAGCCCGAGCTTAAGTTACAGCCGAGCCTAAGTTATAGCCTTAACGATTGGGCTCGCGAGCCTAAGTTATAGCCGAGCTCGAGCCGAGCTCGAGCCGAGCTTTTGAACTTGTTTGAGATTCTCATATCACCTCGAGCCGAGCCGAGCCGAGCTCGAGCTTTGGATTTTGCTAGCGAGCCGAGCTCGAGCTCAAGATTGTAGGCTCGAACCGAGCCGAGCTCGAGCTCGAGCTTCACAAAACCTTAACGAGCCCGAGCCGAGCCCAGTCAGGCTCGGGCTCGGCTCGTTTACACCCCTAAACGGGCTTAACACTATTTGCGAATTGCGAAGACTAGATATATTTGTTCAAATATGAGAAGATCAATGGCTTGATTTTGAGACATTTAGAGCAAATTTGGGGGAGACGATCACAATTTCACATGAATTTCAAGCTATGATATGAAACTCAAAAGATAATTGTATAATCGTAATTGAGCGTAAACTTTGACACATGAACAAGATTTCATAGCAATAAGAGAGTAGTGGAACTGAACATTACGGTATTTGTTACTGCATTAGACGAGTATTTGTATTAAACTTACTCAGTTATATATCATTCAACTACCTTCAAGCTCAACCATTCAGCCAGTTACGGTTCACAATTTCACATACACAATTAAAGTATGTGGTGTACCAAATTATTTATGTCTTTCAAAACACACAAGAAAATAACTTGCATATAACTAATATGGTCCTAATATATATGAGCAATGTGTTTTTTTTGTTCTCTAAAGAAAATACTCCATAGAAACAAACTAGAATCGCATGTAGAAGGGCAACAAGTTGCGTGCCTGCATCACCATCCCCTATTGAATGGTAAAGTTAATCCTACAAAAAATATAACTTTGGTTCTTTGGCTACTCAAGATGTTTGGGAGCCAGAGAGCCGAGTGTATAAAAAGCGAAGGGAATGAAAACATGCTAAACATTATATATTAGTGTAACATATAAGGTTAGTATAGTTATTATATGTTGTGAAGGTAGAATTTAATGCTAAAACCATTTTAGTTCTTTTAAAACATATACATGTCAATCAAGCCAATTTTTATATTTTTAAAAGTAAAAATCATGTAACCTTAGTGCGTGGATGAAAGATCTGTTTACACTACATAACCGTCTCAAGCTTCTTGGGGTGCGCATAAAAAATTAAGGCCTTTTTTGTTAAAAAAATGTTTTTAGTACCATGATTGCTATACGATCTTTGTGTGTGTGCATACCACCAAATCTCAGTGTCAACAATCCGAGAGCTCAAAATTACCTATGTATATAGTTTATTTTTTAGGATGTGAGGGTCTCAAGAAAATGGAGGCCTAAAGCTCTAGCTTTATCTCCCTTCCTTGAGGCGGCCCTACCGGGTTAACATAATAGGTGGTACCAATATTATCGAACCAAAAAGCCCACTCCTTAAATGGGCGTCCACTGTTGGGTATGTTGAGTCAGAGCCCACTAAAGACCACGCTTGGGCTTGAAGAATGTCCACTGTTGTGGCTGCCCCATCTAGATCGTGAAATGGTGTCTCCAAATTAATGTCAACCTTGCTTTGTGGATGTAGAAAATGTGTATAACAATGAATTGACATAGCGCAAGTGTGTGTGCATTTACTCTAAATTATGCAACAAATAAACGAATGTATATTTATCTTTGTTTTTAAATGAAAACTAGTTTTACTCATCGTCGCGATACGATTTCGCGGAAACAACACCCTCTGTCCATGGTAAGAAAACTAAAAGAGCGAGTATATTCCTTCTGGATACAATCAAATTTTTACATTCAAATATAACGCTGTATTCAGTTCCTTGATTACATAATGCCATACACCTAAGCTTTAACTTTAACTAAATAGTTTCCTGTTATAAACAACCATCGCCATTGTAATCAACTGATACGTGCCTGATGCAAGCCGCGACCATGCTCTAGGACCATATCCACGTTATGCATGCATTGAAAATTATTTAGTTCAAGTTACCACTTTCTTATCATGTAGCATTAGTTCCTTAAATTTAGGTCCATGCATTTTCTATTCCAAGTATTTAAAGTTGTAATCTACCTTTGTTGAATTTAGAGAAGAAAAATATTTACAAAGCATTGTGCTTGACCTCTTGATCTTGATTTCTTAGAAGTTTTGTAGGTTTTTCTTTGTAAAACCTATCAATTGGTGCTTTCATTGAGCCTTAGCCTCCATGGCTTTGGAAGAACTCGATGACTCCACCTATCTATCTCGCTTCAATGGTTCGAATCCGGTTCGTTGGCTTTTTGAGGTTGAGTGGTTCTTTTCCTTGTATGCAATATATGGGGAAGAACGGTTTGCCTACGTCGTTGAGTACTGGTATCGAGGACCCGAACGCCTCACTTGGAAGTCTTTCACCATTGCAATGCTTCGCCGTTACCATATCACCACTGCTACTATCGCCAAATATACCAAGACAGCTCCACTACCCATTCGACCATCGCCAACAACCCCACTGCCAATAACGAAATTCCACCTCCATGTGAACCTCATGACATAACAGAAGGAACCCTATAATGCATTTTGCTGTTATGGAAGAGTGACACAGATTATATATGCATACCCAAGTTCCGGTTTATACGCGGTTTGTTCTACAGTTCCGAGTTTAGAAGGAACACATCTAAAGACCCCGAGCAAAGGTATAGTTGGACGACGTGAGTGGCGCCCGCCTTGGCAATCACCGTGGCGCGTCGTTGACACCACACCTAATGATGTCCGTAAACCGTTACCCACTCGACAACCACCCGCAACAACCCTCGTTCTGGTACCAAAAAACAATCCCCTTGCCAAAAACGGTCACATCGCCAAACCCCCAACCATCACCACAACCGCTACCACCATCACACCTACTACCTCCATCACCAGCCCTTTTTGACGTTCTTCGCACCAAACCGTTGACGCCACCATGAGGCAACCATACCAGATCATTGATTCTTGTTCCAACACCGGGAGTATTTAAACACATGTTACAATCACAGTTCAGGTCCGGTAAGTTTTACTAATGATAATACTATGAATATTACAGTTGGAGCTTCAAATTGTAACTGTTTATGGCATCATGCGAGTGCTGTAAGGCTATTTATATGGCCAACTTCCTCTTGGAGGATGACTTTTAATGGTTCTATTTGCACAACACCTATTGGATATGGTCTCTGAGACAAAGCATTATGGGATATATGCACAACAATCTTTCAATTCCATTCTTTTTATCTATGGTGTATGGTCGTATAAGTGGAGAAGAAGATGGGGAATGCGCAGTCGGGAAACGAGAGTAGCGCCCACCATGGCGTCCCGTTGAGACCGCTTCAAATGCCGCCGGAAGAGTCGAATGGCAACCACCGTGGCAAACTAATTCCGTTCTTGAGGACAAGAACGTTTTGAGGCAGTGGGAATTGATACGTGCTAGATGCAAGCCACGACCATGCTCCTAGACCATATCCACGTTATGCATGCATTGGAAGTTATTTAGTTCAAGTTACCATTTTCTTATCATGTAGCACTACTTCCTTAAATTTAGGTCAATGCATTTTTCTGTTCCAAGTATTTAAAGTTGTAATCTGCATTTGTTAAATTTAAAGAAGAAAAATATTTTACAAAGCATTGTGTTTGATCTCTTGATTTTGATTTCTTGGAAGTTTTGTAGGTTTTTCCAGGTAAAACCTATCATCAACCCACAACTCATCCAAACCCCAAATCGAGCCAAAAATAGTACATGCAACCCGAAATTGAAACCGTAAGTTAGTTAAACTCACCATAGTCGTTGGGACTCACTGGGCCCTCTTTTTTTCCGCCGATCGGAAGTCCGATTATGTCACCGGAACCCTAAGCCCGTAAATGGAGACTCCATTTTGAACCAAAAGAAATTAGGACTTAAACCCAACAACATCAACACATACATAAACAAACATTGATCCATGAGAACTGGACACAAAATCCATCATCGTTAAAGACATGTTTGTCTCACAAAAACACAAAAGCCATCTTCTACGGGCAGAAAGGACGCGAAAACGGTGACCCTATCATTATCTTTTCTTCGCATATCTCCCTCTCTCTCTCTCTCTCTCTCTCTCTCTTTGTGAATCTATGTTTCACTCAGAAAATGAACGGTTTAAGACGCGTGTAAAGTAACAAAAAAAACCTCAGAACACGTGTCGCCATAGGTACTAACAGATATTGGAATAAAATTAAGGTGAAAACGGGCAAAACAGGAGTCGAGCGCGAATAAAGACAGAGGTAAACAACACCTCAAACCACCACACCACTTGCCAACATGTAGATTATGATAAACAAAATAACATCTAACAACAAAACATGGAGGCAAGTTATTGTTCAAATCCATTGGTTTATTAATAGTAAGGAGAATTGAAGTTATTTAACTGTTATAGGAAAGTATTAGTTAAAAATCGTTAGTTTTTTTTTTAAAGTGAGCTTCATTAGAAACGAGCACGAGGTCCTCAAAGCGAGGACCTCCGCGAACAACTACAACATATACAACGGATATACAGCCCAATCCTTCCACATTAACGATTTAAATCTAGACCTCGACCTCAACCAAAGAAAAGACATAGACTTGACTTTAGCTACAACATCGCCCACTTTCGCATGTTTAGATCTAAAAATCTTATTATTCCGAGCACTCTAGATGACCCAAAGCGTAATCATAACAATACCCTGAAAAATCTTTTGCTCTTGTTTATTCCTCCTTTCGATAGCAATTTTGAGAAGGTCGTTGATATCAAACTCAAAGATTGGTTCGATTTTGCACCAAGACCCACTAGAAGACTAAACGCCAAAGGCGAAACCACAACCGGTGAAGACGTGCATCGAAGATTCTTCATCAACCTCAAAAAGAGTACACACCGGATCTTCGATAAAAATATGCCTTCGCCGAAGAGCAACTGTAGTCGGGATCCTATCCATTTGAAGGCGCCATATAAAATTTTTTACTTTTAAAGGGACCCAAGCTACCCAATTCATATGATAATCATTCTGCAGATGTCGATCCTTGTTGATAAACTTCTTTATACTTGCAACTGTGAAGGTGCCATCCGTGCTACCAACCCAACTCCATTGATCTTCCAAGTCCGAAACCTGCATATTGATTAAACAATTCTACAGCCTAGAAAATTCTTCCATTTCAGCAACCGTTAAAGAAACGTTAGTCCACCTGCATCTGAAAACAGACTCGTCATTGTTCCACACCTCGGCAACCATAATCTTCTTATTATCTGCAATCCGAAAAAGGCTAGGGAAAGAATCTTTCAGAGGCGAATCCCCAAGCCACCTATCGATCCAAAAACGAATGGACTTCCCGTTCCCTAACACCCCACGGAAATGAGTAGTCAAAAACTGGGACTGCAGCGAAACTTTATTAACTGTCACAGCTAATGTTTTCCAGCATCCAGACAAATTACGATTAAAGGGAAGAGTTTCTCAATTATTATAGTTGCTATGGCATCCGTCGACTACTCGATGCCATAAAAATCGTTAGTTGTGAATTGAAAATTGATAAATATGTTTACAACCGACAGTGAATGGACAGTTTGATTCGACATGTTAACTAATACTCTACAAATACAAGTACAAATACTTAAATAAGGTAATGACTCGACATATTAACTAATTGATGATGTTAAACTTACTGGTTTCCAACATAGTATTTGATAAGTATTTCCATACCTCACACTTTTACCTATCAACAACATGTTGACGTTTTCCACACAAAATAATGTTTCCTGTCTAAATACCTCATCTAAACCTCGGTTAGTCCTACACACAATGCACGTGAGTGAATAAACCTAGTAGTGGTCGTGGTGGTGGTAGTAGTGATTGTAGTGGTAGTGGTAGTAATAACAGTAGTAGCAGTACTACTACGTACTGTAGTCGTAGTAGTATAGTAGTAATGAAAAGAAGAAAAACGTACGATAACAATAATAACATAGGTTAAATTGTAAGTTTAAAATAGTAAAATAGTCTACGAGTTAAAGGTGCATAGTTTAAAGGGAAAATCACGAAAATAGCCGTTGACCACCTCCACTTTACGAAAATAGCCAGTGGAACCGTCTCTGTGAGATGGTCGAGTTACCTTAAACGATTCCCATGACCTTTGATAAAAAGAGCCACTAAGACGTGGCCACGTGTCCCAAATCCTCCGAAACGTCTTTGAGACCTATTGACGCCGTCGTGTCCTATCCGAATATCTTGGAGACGGCTCCAGCACATTTCGGCTCATGGCTTGAGCCGACTACCAAACGGCTCGACTAGTTTTTCGGATACGTCTTTAGCCACTATTTTTTTAATTTTAAAATATATTAAGTCTGACACAGCTGACATAGTAATACCACACAGAGTAGGAACCGAGTCGGAGACGTCTCAACAGAACAGTTTTTTATATTTTTTTATGTATAAATGTTGGTTTAAATTTTTTTATATTATTATGTCCTCACATCTGTTTTTACATTATTTTGTTACAACTTATCAAAAGGGTTGGATCGTAGTTACATTTGCACGTTGTATAAGACGTGTAAAATGTAATTTCTGTTTTGTATTTTACAATATCCGAACGATCATCCATCCACCTCCCATATCTACGTCATGGCATTAGTTGAGATCGCAACCATAAACTATGTTAAACGCAACCACAAACCATGAAAATCTCAATTACAAACCAAGTTAAACGCAACAACATGGCATTAGTTGAGATCGCAAGTATAAACCATGTTAAACGCAACCACAAACCATGATAAACGCAATTACACACCAAGTTAAACGCAACCACAATAGGGATGTATACCTTTGCCATAACTAAGCTATCAGATATAGGGAAATGGAAGTTTCAGGAATAATGAGCGGGAGAAAGAGGAAACCGGATGCCGTAAGTAAGCTATCAGATATATGGAAATTGGAGAACTAGCCTTTTGTTATTTTAGAGCCACGTCAAAATGTGTTTATTTATTTTTGTCCATTTAATACCGAGTAATTTGTATGTTAATCAGTCACTTGAATATATCATGATAGCAACATATAATTATGTTTTACACTATCTTTTTGTTTTATATTTATTTTTTAAAAATTAAATATTATTTCAAATCCAACATTATTTACGATTAAAAACATAAGAAACAATAACAAAAAGCATATTTAAGATTAACCTTTCAGTCCATTAAAAAAAAACATAAACAAACATTTTACACCACAATCATCACCACCACATACGTCATCATTTGCCAAAGCAAATATCACTACAATGAAAACGAACACCTGCGAAAGCTACCCGTTAAGCCTTTCCCTCATGATTTGCCAAGCAGAGATGTGTTTAAACTCTTTCTTTTGCTTGCACTGATACTCGACTTTGGTTATTGCGATGGCCACGTCTTCTGATGTGTCTGAAAAGTCTCGCAGTGTTTGATTGTGGTACGCGTTGAAGATTTGACACTTGGCATTCAAATCCGTCCATTTACGGTTTATCGAATCGATTGTTCTGTTGGAACCCCCTACCAAGCTATTGAACTCGTTTAGGATACGGTACCACTTCTTAATATCATTACTGCTGTCTTCAACGAGTTGCCATCCGACTACAAGGGCGATTTCTTCCTCTTCAGTCCAACGAGCTGGTGCCATTTATTTTGTGTTGTTTTTAACCGGATTGGGCACTTCGGATCGGATCGGATCGTTACAAAAATTTCCGTCGAAATTTTTACGGTGATTGGACTAGGTGGTACATCTATATAGTTATGGATGGAATTTGAATTCGATAAAAGTCATCTTGGGAAGCTTTTAGGATGGGACACGTGTAAGCATTTAGGATGGGACACGTCGATGTTATAGAGAGTGATCCGTCACTGTGTCGTCACAGAGTGGGATCCGTCTCTGTGTCATCTTACTGAGTCTAAGACATCATAAATGCGACACGTGTAAGCATGCATTTAGCTAGACATAATTTAATTTAATTTGTAAATGTAAATAATTTAATTTGTTAATAGAAAGTATAAATAATTGAAAGTGAAAAATGAAAGTAATTTAATCTCCAAATAATTTTTTTAATAATTTTTTTAATGTCAAACTATTTATATTTTTGTTCTTTTTCTGTTTATTAAATTTTCAATTTTAAAATATAAGTTAATTTGTAAAGAAAGGACGCAACTCATGAGATAAAACAAAACAAAGACGCAACTACTAGTTTTAACAGAACGCAATTATAAATTATTAGGGTAACTTATTATACGCAAATTCAAAATTTTTACAAAAACAAACTTAGACGCAGGTACAAAAAAAATTATATTAATATTCCTCATAAATTTATTAAAGAAATTTTACTTGTATTATGGTATTATCTAGACGGAAGTAAAAATAAATTCAGACGCAATTAACATATCTACAAAATAGATATTCTAAAGAAAAGGTTTAGTAGTCTTCAGACTAAAGTCGAAAATACATACATCTTCGGACACAAATTGTAAAAAAACAACTATATATAAAACAGAATGATAGAGATAAATAAATGTGCAACTTCTACTTTGAAATAAAAAAACCCAACAATAAAGTTCGTAATATATTTTTTTAGAAAGGGATATTATATTTCATTTTTTTTTAGAATTAAGATTTGATAGTTTTCCAAAATTTGCAACTCCTTTCTATTCTGTATTATACAGTTTTCCAAAATTTGCAACTCCTTTGCATTCTGTATTATATAGAATATAGAATTAAGATTTGATATTTTATTTATTTATAAATAAAAAGTAAAATATCCAACTTATAAAATTCATTAAAATATTAAAAAATTATTATTATTACATGTATTAAAGGTACTGTATTAAATCATCATGAGGTGTATTTGAAAAGTCAATAATGTTTTCGAGGAGTAGTCTGACGGTTGAAAATCTCGTCTTGTGTCAGAGGCACGTCGGACGGGACATGTCAGAGAGGTCACAGATTCGGTTCCTTCTCTGTGTCCTCTTACTGAGTCTTAATCGTCAGACGTTTGTATATAAAATTGCACCATACGTCCTCTAGATTTTCAAGTCGTTTCCAAAATTTGCAACTCCTTTGCATATTGTATTATTATACAGAATTCCAAAATTTGCAACTCCTTTGCATTTTGTATTATGTATTATATAGAATAATTTTTTTAATACATCTCACCTTTTGCTTTTCAATCCATGGCGTTTTTAAATACTCCACTTTTCCAACCGAAGCCTACCGCCTTATGTAAATGTTGTCCGATTATACTTGGATCGTTGTTACATCTGCGTAAAGATACTTGGATCGTTGCTACATCTGCACGTGGGTTAACCCCCCGTGTAGATGTTATCTTCGATTTTTGTTGTTCTACATTACTGGCAAGTTGATTCTCCTCCCCAATCTACTTCATTCTCCTCAGCAAAGTCCCTTCACATGAATGAACTTCTGCTCATCTATTGGGGAGTACTTGCTGGTGTGATTTTCACCGATTGTAAACATCTGTCCTTACCTATATTTCTTCGTCGTCCGTTGATGAAGATGAGATAGGACAATCGGTGTAAATCACGTCCCCTACTGGATTCTTTATCAACGCCTGTGAGGGTGGATCCGTTGACGATGTGTAAGTCGGCAAGGGTATCGCTATCGTCGAGGACAATATCATTACATAGCAGCAGGGGACGAAACATCTAACATTAGGAACTAGTTAAAATTATATGTTAGACATGTTGTTATTACTGCTGAAAGATACGTTGAGCAAAAAAGTTGTTTCAAGCCTATTTCTTTTGGCGACAGGTACAGAAATCCCATGAACATTTATAAGCTTTCTGTAACTGTGGCCCAAAGAACTAGGCTTCAAACACTACTTTTTGCTCAACGTATCTTTCAGTAGTAATACTACATGTCTAACCTACTATTTATGACTAGTTCCTAATGTTAGATTTTTCGTCTCCTAATGCCCTGGATGATAACCGTACCCTTGCCAACTCACACATCGTCAACGGATCTATCCTCACATGCTGTAGGTGTTCTAAACGATGATTACAAAGCTTGTGTTGAGGGATTAACCATTCGGAATGGGCTGAAGATGTGTGTTGAAACAAGTAGGAAACTGCGAACATCAGGATCTAGTCTTCAATAGTTTTAGACATTTATTATAACAACACGAGAGTTGTTATTGTCTTTAGTTTCTTTGATTACTATGTCACATATGTAAAAAATTCTATGAATTATTATATGATCATTTGTTTGGCTTATTATATATTTTTCTTACTTAATGTCAAACTCTTTATGCTATTATTCTTTTTCTGTTAATTAAATTTTATATTTTAAAATATAAGTTAAACGCAACTAACTTTATTAATGCACAACGAACTAAACGCAACTTATGATGTATAACAAAACAAATGCGCAACTACGATTATTTAACAAAACGCAAGTATATATTATTATGGTAACTTGTTAACACAAATGCAAAAAATAGAACTATATTTTTATAAAAGAGACTTACACGCAGGTGCAAAAAATAAATAACATATTAAAAATTCTTCTTTTAATTTCGTGTTTTCTAGACGCGATTATAAAAAATTCATTAACAAATTAAAAAATTATTCTTATTACATGTATTAAATCAGGTGTATTTGAAAAGTCTTGTTGTTTTCGAGGATTAGTGTAACTGTTGAAAATCTCTTCTTGTGTCAGTGTGTCATGTCAGATGGCACCCGTTAGAGACGTCACAGAGTTGGTTCCGTCTCTGTGTCGTCTTACTTAATCTTAGACGTCAGACGGGGCTATTATAAATTTGCATAATAATTTCCCCCAGATTTGTAACCCCTTTTAAAAAAATCTAACCCTTTGCATTATGTATTTTATAGAATAGAATTTCTTATATTTTTCTTACAATACATATCACCTTTCAGCTTTCCAATCCATGACGTTTTTAAATCCTCCACTTTTCCAACCGAAGCCTGCTACCTTATTTAAAAGTTGTCCGGTTATTCTTGGATCGTTGTTACATATGCGTAAAGATAGTTGGATCGTTGTTGCATCTGCGCGTGGGTTAACCCGGAGAAATATCATCTATGATGTGTGTTTTCCTACAATAGTGGCATTTCCATTCTCCTCTTCGAACATCTGGATCTAGTCTTGATTAGTTTGTTAGACATTTAGTATTACAACAAAAAGAGACGATGGATGGATTAGACGGCGCAATGGAGGAAACTTCGAACATCAGGATCTAATCTTCAATAGTTGGTTAGACATTTAGTATTACAACACAAGTGGTGTTATTGTGTTTACTTTGTTTGATAACTATTTCACTTATGTAACAACTTTAGAAGAATTATGATTATGTTTCATTTATTAGGATAAATTATTTTCTTTTTAAACTTTAAATTCTTTGCTCTTCGGAAGATAAAATTTAAATTTATTAAATAACTTTTCAATTTATACGCAAATACAATTAACATTATACGCAAATGGAAAATTTTAATTAGTTTTGTATTTTCACATTTTGGGAGACTTGTGGGACAAGTTTAATTTTTTTTTTTAAACTTACTGTACATTTTAATGTTTTTTATTTATTATTATAAATAATTATTTTAAAGTACCCCATTTTGGTATACGTGTAAGCATTAAGTTAGAGATGGGACATGCCAGAGACGACACAGACTGGTATCCGTCTATGTTTCTTCTTACTTGGTATAAGACATGATATTGGGACACGTGAACGTAGATGTGACAAGCCAGATACGTCTTAGACTGGGAGGATCCGTCTCTCTTTTGTTTTAGTTACTCTAAGACATCATTTGTAAATAAATCTTATAATTGGATTTATTTTCAAAATAGAAAGCATCATATTTACCTAATATAATACTGTTTTGGTTTAGGTTATCCACATGTAAATATCCCAGTTGTGTTGGAGAAGTTCGGATAGTGAGTTTAAAAAAAGAAAAACAATCCCAACAATTTATGTCCAATATCATAGAATCTTTGATTTATCTCTAATATAATACTTTTTTTTATACTAAAATGCGAAAGGGCAAAATAGTAATTGGACCAAAACAATAAAAGAGCGGCAAATTACAAACATCACTCAACCCACTTTCAGGATTATTAATACTACAAAGAAAGTTCAGAACCGTTCGCTAAATTCAAATCAACACAACTACGGTTTTTATCTACTCTCTAAAATCAGAGAAACAGAACGATAAACCACAAAAAAAAATGGCATCGAAGGAAAAACCAGGTATTTATATACAAAATTTGTGATAATATTCTATTTAATTAGTTGTTACAGTTAACAAACCAACATCATACTATACAGGAGTTGAATATGAAAGGCAAGCAAAGGGAAACCATGACAGGCCGGCTAAAACTTCAAGATCAGTTTCGCTGAACAATTATAAGCGGTTAATAAGTTTTCATATTTTGATTTTATATATTTTTTTAACATATACATGTTTATTGCGTCTTTCAATGTATTATGTTCTTAGGGGTTTTGTAATGACGATCGATGTAAATTTGTATTCAATATTATTTGTACTAGCATTACCTACTGTCATTGTAAATCAGTCGGCTTTTGCAGTAAAAAAATTATAATAAGTACACACTAATAAAGAACCCTAACCTAATCTCCACAATTAACCTTTATATATAATAAAAGAATATGAACAATCATACCATTTTCACTTGCGTCTGCTATATCAAAAAATAAAAATTTAAATTACAATGTCAAAACGTTATATCTCTCTCCAAGAGCACCAAGATGAAGTTGACGCTGCTGATGCCCTACTAATATTGAAAGAAAGTGGTGTTGTTGATGATCATATACAACAAGCAATAGATAATGACGTTTTAGACGCACTTAATAACAAAAACAACCAAGATCAAGTTCAGGGTCGATATGGTTTGGTGTATCATCGTAGGAATAGAAACCATTTAGTTCCTGCTCAAGAAGGAGATGTTGAAGCGGCACCGGATTTACAAAATGAAGCTGTTATTGAAATCAATAATAATGTTCAAGAACAAGAACAACAAAATGTGAATATGGAAGAACAACAAGAACGGGACAACAACATAATCTATGATGTGTGGCACACTCCAGAAGAAGTGTTAGAATCCCTTACTTAGCACATGATTATGATAAAAGTCTGTTTCATATTACTTTGCAGTAGAAACAAGGAATACTTTGTAATGATGATCTACATATATTAAGCAATATATTGCATTGTGTAAGCCATACTAAGACAACAAAATTTTGTAGATGTTTGGTTTTTTTCAATTGAATACAAGTTACGTTTTAATGTAAACAGAAAACGTGTGGTTATTGTTCAATCGTCATCCGAGAATGAATCATCATCCCAGGAAGTTGTGGTAGTAAAGAAGAAATACCAAAAAAAACACAAAAAGAAGCATATGCTCGTTGATGAATCATCATCCGACGCTGTATTTAACATTTGTTATGTAAATTGGGTGATTTTGTAATACGCAAGTGGTAATGTAGTTAAACGCAAGTGGTAAGATTACAATTAAAATTGATCAAAATCTTGCAAGGCTGATGTTTTTTCAGTATAAAAGTTTGTACAATAAAAAAAACCACACGTTAAGAATCACATTTTTTATAAGTATTAAAATCTAAATTACATTTTAAAAGTATAAAAGTTTGTACAAAAAAAAAGAAAGATATAAATTAATGTATTATAAAAAGTAACAAAATTAACATACACCCGTCAATACATGTGATTTCACAAAATTAATTTTTTGAAACGTGGATAGTTATCATAACTGCAGACTGTTGAAGTTATTAGCCCTTGTGATCATTGAAACGGCAAAAGTCTTTTGAGGTAGTATAACCTAAACATTATAAAATAACCATCAATTGTACACATTTTAACACACATCTACACCATCAATCTCTCTAGAAAACCCCCAAAACCTAAAGTCACTTCAAACTCTAAACAAAAAATGGCAGCCAACGCAAGCCTAAGCATATGGTGGTATGAGCAGACTACTTTCTATCTGCTCATGAGTGATAATAAAAAACATGTGTACAAATGTAAAGAAAGTGTGCTACGAAATTGTAGCAAGGAGGTACTCAAAAGAATGTTGGCTTTAGGTATTCCATATCTAAGCCATTCAATAGAGGTAGACAAACTCTTTCACGTTTTGAAGAAAATGTTTAAGAATTGTGAGCTGAGGGGAGTGAGCAGATGGGAGTTTTTTGAAGACAGATTTGAGGTGGATGTGACGTTTGATGACGGAAGAGTTGAAGAATTCCAGCCTAAGGAGATATCTTTCTCCACTGATATGGGTTTTCTGAAAAACCTGTCGGAGAAGCCACTCATAGACCAAAGTGGATCAGCGTTTGGTTCAAAACTTGTTTCGATGGTCAGGGCACAGGTTGAATTGTGGTCTGGTATGGACCCGGAATCAGACTACGAAGAGGAAGAAGGAGACCTTGATGACTACAAGTTGTATGACCCAGAGCTAATGGAGGTTGTTCATGAGGACATGACTAATTTCTCTCCTTAGTTTTTTTTTAAGTTTTTTTTAAATGTTTCGTTTCTTATTAATGTAACTGAACAACTTTTTTGGTAATATTAATATGATATTAATATTAATGTTTTTTTGTATGCTTTATGATTCAATTTCAAGTCACTTATATGAAGTGTGATTAAGGCAAGAAATAAAACTTAAACGCAATTGATAAAAAATTTACACGCAAATGCAAAACAATTAAAACGCAACTTATGACAGACGCAAAACAAAAAAAAATACATACAAACTAAAGAAGGACGCAAATACTATTGCTGTGACTTAATTCTCAAGTTCTATTTTACTTTAAGTTGTGATAAATTTAGACAAATGTGTATCATCAGTGTTGGTCTGGTGGATTTACATATATATGCGAACAATTTATGAGAATTAAAAAACCCTAATTTTTAATAAATTAGTTATTTAATGGTATACAATTAAGCTCTAATATTTAAGAAATTATGATTACATGTATTAAAAATTCCTGAGGTGCATTTAAATGAAAAGTCATGAAGTTTTCGAGGAGTCGTGTGACGGTTGAAAGGCGGATGAAATCCTTGAAAATTTCGGCAAATTTCGTCTTTTGTCATGGGCGTGTCCCCCACGATCAGATGTGGACTGTCACTTTCCTGGAGGTGGGACACGTGTCGACTATGGTCACGTTTTGGGCTCTGAAACGTCAGCCACGTTTCTTCCACCTTTTTCGCTACATTCATTGCAGTACCTATACCTATATATATGCATCTTCCTTGAATTGATTTCTTTTTTATCACTTCACATTTCCAAGTAATTGCTTTTCTTCTCCGGCCATCTTTGCAATCCTTCGATTTTTTTAACTCCGAAAAATAAATAGTTTTCTTTCTTCTCCTTAGATAAAAATGTCTGAAGATAAACCTGCTAAGCCCGAGTTGGCCATGGTAGAGGCCCAGATCAATTGGTCTCCTGACAAATACACAACTCTTCTTGAAAACTATGAGATTCTGAGAGAGTGGGAGCCTGAATTTCCACAAAAGGGGAAAACGCCTATCGATGCCCCTACAGGCAAGATCTGCCTGTATGAGGCTTTCTTCAAGTATGCATGTTTTAGGATTCCGACGAGTCGGTCTCTGATTGATGTCTTACAAAAATATGGCGTGCATATAACCCAATTGAGCCCGTTCGGAATGGCGAGGGTGATGCACTATGAGGGTACCTGTCGTGCGATGAGAAGGGAGCCTGTTTTTGACCATTTTAATTGCTTCTACAAGCTGGAGGTGAAAGATAGTGGGTGGGTCTCCTTTGCTGAGCGGTCGAAGTCGGTGTCTTTTGTGATAAAGGGAAGCTCACCGAAAAGCTTTCGGGACTGGAAGAGGTGTTTCTTTTACGTTAGAAAGGAGGTGATCCCTGTGAATATGGGCTGGTTCACTCTCCGGTCTGGGCAGCAGCCTCCTTCTTTTGAGTTTGACAGGCATTTCCAACAGCAGGACTGGTGTAAGATCCTGGTGTCTCATGCTACACGGTTGGACAACTTGGAACATTGTGATGAAGGAATGCTAAGGTTGGTGGGCCTGAGCCGTGTGGGTATGAGGGAGGGCATGGATGTCCTTCCCTATGGAGACGGAGGTATGGATCTAGTGGCAGGTAGGTCGTACTTTATTTGTGTATCTTTTTTTGCTTATCTTGTAATCATTGGATGATGTATATTGTTGTCTTGTTATGTAGGTGAATGTCTGTTTGACTTTTGGGCGAAGAGGGTGTCGCGAACCATGTTTACGCCCGTCCCACAGGGTGAAGTTGCCGGTGTCGACCTGAAGCGCGCCAATTTTATTTTCCCTGCTCGGATAGAAGGTGCGCCTGAGAATCCTTTAGCTCTTGGTTTGTTACTTGATCCCGAACCCCTTTCTGCGCGAACTGCGGAAGGGGTTGACTGGGTTGTTTTGTCTGATGACGAGTCTAGCGGCTCGTCTTCTAACTTGATTCCCCGTTCACGTCACTCTGTAGGTGGCACGGCGAAGGATTCCAAAGGGAAGGAGAAGGGTAAGTAGTAATCTATACTTGTTAAGTTGTAATTTCGCATGAGTCCTACTTACCTTGTCTGTTCATTTTTGCAGAGGGGGAGCTTAAGCGTCGTCGTCTGGTGATGACGGGGGAGGGTGACGTTGATCAGCCCGTTCAGAAGAAAACCGCCCCGTCCAAGGGTGTTGAGATTAGGCCATCAGATCCGATGGGTTTAGATCTTACTCCTCCGCCAGTACGTGAGCCGTTTGGCAAGAAGACTCTTCGTAAGCTGAGTGGTAAGTGATTGTCTATTTGAGCAATACTTTTGAATATGATTGATCTTCTCTTATTATTGTTGCTCTTTGTAGGTTCTGTTGCAGCTTCTGTTAAGCAGTCTCAGGAAGAGAAGAGGAGGAAGCTTTTGGAGGTAGAGGCTAAAAAGAAGCTTGAGGAAGATAATCGTGATGCTGCTGCCGCTCTAAAGAAGAAGGATGAGGAGGATGCACGTGTTAGGGATGCTGCCATTAAAAGGCAGCGTGAGGAAAAGCTGAAGGAGGAGGAGGACCAGCGTCAAGCTGAGTTGAAAAGGCTGAAGGAGGAGGAGTACCAGCGTCAAGAGTTGCTCAGTAAGCATGCGGCGGTGGTGGCCATGAAGAGAGAGGAAAGTAGGCTGCCGTCATCTTCAGGTGCTGGTGGGTCGCATGCGGAGCCAGTTGTGGTAGATTTGGACGGGGGTGACGTCCCGGTTGATAGGTTGGTTGTTAGCGTGGCTGGTGGCTCTACTAGCCCACAAGTTCAGAATGTAGAACGGGCCAAGGCGTCTACAAGTGAGCCTGGCTTTAAACTGGACGCTCCAGTGTATACGCCAACTTGGCGTATAACTGACAGCTGTCGTTTCCTCAGCCCATTCGTGGCTGAGGAATTTGTGAACTACTGTCTTCCTCCGGCTGAGCGAATATATCAACGTTCGCAGGACCGCGCAACACTGTTCTCAGAGCTGTGCATGAACTTGGCGCAATCTCTGGGAAACTTATATGCGTTGCGTCGAGAGGAGGATGATTTTGTGGATCAGTCTTCTGCTGTGAAAGCCGAAACGGATCGCTTGGCGAAGGCGAAGGAGGTTTTTGAAGGTGCCCAGCAGAGGTTGGTTGACCAGGTCAGGCAACTGGAGTCTGGCTTGCGTCAGAAGGATGTAGAGGCGGCTGAAAAGCAGAAGGCCTGGGAGGCATCTTCTCAGAATATCAATAAGGAGCTTGAGCGTCGCCGACTGGCGGTGCAAAAAGCTGAATCTGCTTTTGCTGAGCAACAGAAGATTGTCGCCGCAAAGGATAAAGAACTGGAGGTTTTATCCTCAAAATATGCTGATGCCACGGGGCAGTTGAAAAAGAAAGATGATGAGGTGGTGAAGGTGACCAGCCGCGTGTCGGAGTTGGAAGGGCAGGTCGGCGCCTTGTTGAGAGAGAAGGAAGCCTGGGAGCTGGAGAGAGCTTTAATGCTTGATACTCAGAAGTCTTATTGCGAGAAGGCTTTGTGGATCATGTCGGATGGGATCTCCGCCGTAAGTCCTGTTCTTCTGTTTTGCTCATCTAATTGGTATTTCTTTTTCTGACTTTTCTTTGTGTTGTAGGTCTTTGATCGTTGTTGGAACGAGCCAAAGATGGGTGAACAGGTTGCTCAGATTGTGGAGGCTGCCCGTATAACGGGCCTTCATAGTGGCTGGTTGGAAGGGTACCTGTGTGCTACAGACGGAGCTCCTGTGGAACACCAACCTTTCCAGGATTATGATACTGAGCAGGCGCTGATGGCGGAGCTCGATAAGCTTGAGCGGATGGAGTTTCCTGTGCTCCAAGTTGTTAGGCAGTGCCTGGCTGATCCTGACCCTATTGCACGATTCAAAAGGTGGCTGCAGGATTCTGAACGTGCTGGCCGCGAGCGTGCTGAAAAAGAAGCCGCTGATGCTGCCGCGAAGGCCAGTGGCTTGGGTAGTTCGGGGACGGCCCATGAGCCTCCCCAGTAGTTTGGGTAGGTTAGAATGGTAGTTTCGGTAGGTTAGAATGTTGAATCTAACTGTCTTTTATATATGTAAAGATGCTTATCTTATGAAATAGAATATAACCTTCTTGTCATGTTTGCCCCTTTTGTTGGGTGAATATAATGTATAGAGATTGGAGTTCGTTAATGAATCAACTTTGACAAGTAAAGCTAGCGCCTGTTGTAAAGAGTGAATTCACATTAACTTCATATATTAGATGTAGGGATGACGCAGCGTCACCCGCCCGTTCTACGTCGGCGCATAGACAACGGATGACGCAGACTTGAGCGCCCGTTCTACGTTGGCGCAGCATCGCCCGCCCGTTCTACGTCGGCGAGACTGACACACAGTGAAGCTTCTTCAGCAAGATAGACAAAGCTTCACCATCTTGCGTGCAATTGTCTTCTTGACGTATTAAAATTTAGATATCTATAGAAAATTAAAACATTAACCTTCATTTCGAAATTACATCCATATATGAAGTCTTCATCGTAGTCCAACATAAATCGGATGTAATTCCAAGAATTTCTTCTTGGGTCCAGGAGGCCTTCTTTGTTCTTTTGTGTGTGTGATATGTTAGAAACGTTTTTATGTGAAGAGTATGTGTAAAAAATTATGTAGTTAAAATAATAGTATATTAAAATAAAATAATTTATATATTTAAATGGACAATGGCTGTTCGGACTTTATGTCTTTTCAAACTGTCTAAGACGTCATAGAGACGGGACACGTGTTAAGGATCGAGCGTATTCGATTGTCTTCTGTCAGAGAAGGGACTACTCCCGAGACGTCAGAGAAGTGATCCGTCTCTGTGTTGTATCACAGACTCGAAGATGTCAAAAAGAGGAGTCGCGATTTTCAATGTTGTTTATAAATTGCTCCCCAAATTTGCATTATACTAACCAAAAAAATGTTTTCCGATAATTTTTCGGTTCACATAAAATGTATGTTTATTCGAATTATCAAACCTAATACTAGCAAAATACATCAACATTCCACGAAATTTTTTGGATCGTTGTTACATCTGCATAAAATCTACTTCGACGTTGTTGCATCTGCATGTGGTATAACCCATGTAGACTGCAACTTTAGTCTGGTAGTTTTATAACATTGCAACGATGGTGAACCTCCCATTTCTATGTCGTTGAGCGTTAAAATGACCGTACTCCACGTATGTAAGGACATCGGTGGATTTGTTTGGAGTAGTTGATCCCGATGAGTTCCTTGATCACACTTGGTGTAACGGTAATCATTATTGACGATAGGATATGGGGGAATTCGGTTTTATGATTCCCTTCAATATACAGTGTTTGTAAACATCCGATTGTATATCCTTCTAAAAACGCAACATGTTCGTGTTGTGGTTCAGGAAGAGAAGGGGATCATTTCAAACTTGACTTATGGTCTCAGCTGTTACCGGTTGCCACCAAGTCATGTTTATAAAACCCGTTCACCATTGACCGCGAAACAAATTACCAATATAGCACATTTGGCAATTCAATGGCCATCTTGCCTATGTTGGTAATTTATTTACATTGGGTCGATGTTACATCTGCAGGAAACAAGGACGTGGTTGTTTGCAATCATCAAGTCATGAGGCAAGGTGTCATATCCGGTACACCATTCCAGTTGGAACTAGTTCACAAACTCACTTGTTACTGGAGACCTCATTATTGCAAAGGCTGTATACCACACTGAAAGTTACTATACGGACGTGGTGTATTGCAGTTTTCAACGGCGTCGTCAACAGCCTAGGGAACAACCGCATATCTGTTTTCATTATTGTAATAGCATTAAGAATTGTATCATTATCCATTGTAAAATTAATGTTACATGTACGTATATATTATATTGCATATTATGTCATGAGAAACTTTACGGTAGAAACGGTTAATATTGTACAAATTGTAACAGGTATTTTAATAAAAAAATTACAATATAACTTTTCCATACCATATTGCGTGTATATGTAAACACCTTATTTATTACTTGCGTGTAAAAATTTCTAAGATCAACTAATATACGTAGTTTTAAAAAATTTGCTGCGTTGCTAGTACTTGCGTCTGAATTTTGAACGATTGCGTTTATAATATTGTTCAAATTGTAACAGTTATTTTAATAAAAAATACCATATTCAAGTAATATATGTACTTTAATAAAAAACTACAGCTTAACTTTTCCATACCATATTGAGTATAAATGTAAACACCTTAATTTATTAGTTACGTTTAAAAATTTCTATGTTCAAGTAGTATATGTACTTTTTAAAAATTTGCTGCGTTTATAGGACTTGCGGCTGAATGTTAGAGAATTTCGTTTATATTGTAAGAAGTATGTTATTTATAAACGCAAGTGTTTAAATTTCAGTCGCAAGTACAGATACTATTTTTTAAAATTACAGATACTATTTGATCGGGTATAGAAATATTTTAAACGCGAGGAACAATAACTTAATCAACGGAACATTGATGTAACCAATTGTTGTTTCATCATGTTTGTTTAACGAAAAATATGTCTTAAAATTACAATAGAATTACAATAAGTTAAGCAACGTTCGGACGGGGTAAACACCGCCAAAAATACAATTTTTCGGCCATAAACCATCTGTATGACAAACATGCTTGATTTAGATCACCATCCACGGCAATGGGTTTATCAGTGACTAAATGTTCCATTAGCATACAAAGATACACCGCATCGTTACCAGATAAAGAATTGGATGCCGCAACATATTCTTCATTAAGGTTAAACGTCATACATTTTTCCTGATGCCCTGACTTTTTCCAGTATCGCATGTGCACTAACGTAGCTCCTAAATATATTTGTACCTTCGTCAACCTTGGGTGAATATTGTTTCTGTATCTTCCACCGATACAAACATCTTGATGAGCATACATGACTAGCTCTTGGGACAACAATTCGAGTCGCACGAGTAACCATTCATTATTTTCAAGTGGAAGCGGGAAAAAGACATAATCTACATCAAAGAATGACGGAAACGGTTTTACCGTACCATTGCAATACTTGACCACGTTTTTAGGAACAGATTGCAATAAACAATCATAAAATTGTGGTGGCATTATCGTCCACCGCATATTTAGCGAACCATTTTCTTGAATCTTTCTACTCCTCCAGTTCATTAGTCTTCCAACCCATCCTTCTATATGCTGTAAATAAACGTCAACAACGTTTTAGATTATAAACATAAAAAAAAGGAAATATCAAAACATTTAATAACTAACTGTTACTGAGAGTGATCGGGTAGAATTGACTCCTAACAAAGTTCCCCAAAATGTTTTATCCAACGCCACTGTTCTTGAAAACGCTGCCGAATAACAAAATGGTGCGTCACCTCTACGGTAAAACTCAAAAACATCTTTGGACCACTTATCTGTTTCATCGTCTGGAATAGCCCATTTTCCAGTATTGTGTTGGTGTAAGCTTTGTCGATTGTGTACATATTTTCTTTCTTCAGTATTCTCTGCGGACTTAGAAGTTTCCGCCCTATTTTTGGGTTGCCTCCATTGTTCTAAGATCCAATTGGATGATTTCTCTGCTGGTAGAGAAGAGTATTCCGCAGGCGGTATGTTCTTTAGTCGTCTGTCAGACATTTCGTTGGACATTTCTTTATGTGAAACACTTGCTTCCATATAACAATTCTTTGTAAAGTTATTTATAAAGATTGTCACACCATCCCCACTGGTGAACAATTACCGCTAGTTCAATTACAAAGATAAAAAAATAAGTTATAAGTTCGCAAACATGTACTGGTGGACCAACATCGTGAACAACGAGAAATGACACTTGTCAATGTTTGATTGCAAATTGTTTTTTTTTTCTAAATAATTTTTTTTTGTTTCTCATACCCACATATTTTCTAATCATTTACTTACCCAACCAAATGACTTAGTTTATTTTTTGAACATTTGGGTATAAATGTTATTAAAAACAGACATGTTCAAAAAACTATGTTTTTACTATATAAAATTTAAAGGGGTTTGGTTGGGTTGGGTAAAGTGGTCACCCATCCCAATAAGTCAAAGACGTCTCACATTTTTTGATAAGAATTAAATTCGTGTCACACATTCCGAGACGTCTTCTCACACGTATACGAGTTCCTTTGCCGAGCTGTCAAAGATTTCTTTCCCACCAAGACTAGACACAAATACGGTTCCCGAAATTATTTTTTCTAAATTCAAAAGTCTTGTCCCAAACCATCTCGGGACCACACCGACAACCCATCCGAAAAATCCCTGGACCACATCGCTGTCCGAAGGCAATTCCGGCACTCCTTCAACTCCGGCGACTAATCACAATTCCGGCAACTCCTTTAACTCCGGGACTCTTTCAACTCCGCCAACCAATCCCAATTCCGGCAAATCCTTCAACTCCGGTCCCACAGGTAAGGACCACAACACGTTTCGGTGCTACGTCAAAACAAAGTTTGTCCAACCAACCGCATTTGTACCCGACCCGGTTTAAATAGTAATACCCGACCCGTTTGACAAGTCAAATGGATCCAAATCAAACCGATGACCCGAATCTACTGTTTTCCCCACAGTTAGATGACCTTGCAGATCTCCCTTATCTGAATCTGCAACAGAATTATACCCAACAACAACCTATTTATTTCCAGCAAGAGAATTATATCGAACAACCGATTTCTAACCAGCAAGCGGGAATCGATTATATGCCGCAAAACACGTTGAACTACCAGCCAGCCAATTATAATATTAACCCACCATCTATTTGTGTGCAACAGACAGCTAATTTAATGTGCCACCAAACAAATTTGGTACAGAATCAGAATGTTAACACGCAACCCATTTGTTACCAGCAACAATTTCCCAACGACGACGAGGTTCCAAGTGTAAGTTATTATTTTTTACATTTTCTTCATTTTTTAAAATTTTATGTTCGGTTGTTCTGTTGATTGACTGTGTTTAAACATTGCCTACTGCATAGGAGGATGGTAGTGTTGGGGTCCGAATTGCTTGGACATTTTTAGACAAATTCAAAGAAAAAATTTCAACATTAGGAGATCGAGGCCGCTCCATAGAATCCAAATTTAGGGAAACATGTTTTGGCCGCTTTCTTGATGTTCAGGCGAGGGTATGCTGTAGCAACGTCTTATACGGTGTTCTTCAACATCAGGTTGATACAAATAACCCAAAAGACGGTATTTATTATAGAATAGGGGAACAAGAAATATTCTTTAGCCCTAAACAGTTCTGTCTAGTAACCGGTCTCCGGCTGGGGGTAACTGACTGGGTACCGCATCACCATCCCCAGTCTTTCAGAAGAAGATTTTTTGGACATAACGAATCGCGTAGAGTGGGTGTTCATGAGGTCGTGTCCCTTTTTACGTCTGATTGGACTACCTTAGGGGAAGATGATTGTGTTAGAATTTGTATTTTGATGATGATAGCGGAGTGTTTTAAAGGAAGCCAAAAGAATGGGCAAGTTGATCAGAAACTCATAGATTTGGTTGATGATTTACAAGTTTGTAACAACTATCCTTGGGGGAGTTATTTTTGGGATGAGCTGTGGCCACAGTTGTATAATTTGCACCGAAAAAAAAAGAAAGACAAAAAGACTGTCAGCGTAAACGGATTTGTTTGGGCATTCAAGGTATTTGTTTACAATGATAAATGTTTTCGTTTATTCCAATTCGATTGTTTGTCTTACAAGTTCTGTATGCAGATTTGGATCTTTGAAATTTTTCCGGAATTTAAAATTGGGCGAAACAATTTTTTTATTAGACAACAAATTCCTAGATTTCTAGGATGGGGAAAATGTAGAAGATTAACTAAGGGTAGTGTTGAGACCATCATAGCGGATGCAGCTAAGGTAAGTTTCGATGCTCACGGTTTTACAAAAATTTATTTAGGGTACCGGAATATTAATTGCAAACTTATCACTCAGCATGTTGATTATAAACCTCTCGAATATTTGGTGGCGACCGAGTCGGAGATGCAATCCGATTGGTACATTTCAAGTTCCGCTTTCCTGGATGCCCAGATGGCAATGCGAAATCAACAACTGCGGATTGATAATGTTACACACAATCACCAGGGCAATCCTGCAGGTGATATGCTTCAAGTTAATGATGGGGTTTATCATTATCATCAGTCGAATAATGTTGATGATTCGCAGAGTGATTTAAAATCAATAATTAAACGGTTGTTGGATGAACAAACCAACACGTTGCGTGACTTGTTTAGGGAGGTATCGTTTACTGACATCATCTTATTTTATGTAAACATAGCTAACTGAACATTATAAATAATTTAACGATATCTTTGCTCTTAGGCACAAAAGTCAATCTCTGCGAAGTCGTCTAAACGAAAACAAGTAGAGGATGAAAAACAACAGGACGATGAGGTTTATATGATAATTTTTTAATATTACATTGCTGAACAAAGGTAAATAAAAATAAATAAACCAGGTTCATTTTAACTGATTATTTGTTTTGTAGGTTAATCAGTATTTAAATCCCAATGGTTACAACGAAGAGATCACCAACATGGAAAAAGTGGGTGAAGCCAATGATGTAACTTAAAGCCACATTATAGTTTTATTGTTTAAACGTGTAAATTTATATATTAATTATTAATTTTTTTAATTACAGAGTGATAAGGCCCAACATGTCGAGTTGAGAAGGTCAGAACGGTTAACAAGGCCGGGGCCTAAAACGCTTTACCCGTATGTAGGTCCGATAAAAATCCAAAAGAGAAGAAGACAAACTTCGAAAGAGGATCAAGATAGGATAACAGAAATCAAAGCTTGGTATCCAAACAATGGATCTAGAAAATGCATCTTGACCGGAGGAAATCGGCTACCACATGATTTTTGGAGTACCTTGCTTGGTGATGATGGTGATGGTTTGTTGAGCGACGAGGTAACCAATAAAATATTATTTTTAGATACTTTGATTTGTTTGTAATTTTATAAATACAACGTAGTAACTGAAATTGGCATTGTTTAACAGCATATTGTCGGGTGGATAAATCACCTGTATAAATCTAGGAAGGAAACCGACCGCTGGAGCATTCTTCCTCCATCTTTTCACCAGGGTTTGATTAAGCAGCTCTCAACAACGACCTTTGGGGATTATTTTCACGGCTCTGCACAGTATCCATGCATCCGAGATGTTGAGGAGGTATTCTAAATATTTAATTATATTTTTTTTTATTATAAATTGTGGTATAAATTGTGCTTTATTTCATCGATATATAAAACGCAAGTACATTCAATGTCAAAACGCAAAATAGTGATATAAACCAAGTTTTGTTAATAATAGAACGATAATAATTATTAAAAACTTACTTATTAAAGAAAATAAGTGTTGACATTAATAATAAATTTATTTTTTAAATGCAAGTTGAATATATCTAACAAAATCTAAAACGCAAGGGTACATTCCTTTAAACGTTAAAGGTATACATTGGGTGCTTGTAGTAAAATATTGTATTTTTTTTTTTTTTGCAGGTGTACATTCCTTTAAACGTTAAAGGAATACATTGGGTGCTTGTAGTATTCAACCTACTACGGAAAACTCTAACCGTATACGACAGGTATGTCACGTTTCTAATTTGGTATTATTGATGTTGTATACGTGCATTTTCTAATTATGTATTATATTCTGGGAATTTCAGTTATTCGAGTGCGCCGCCTGGAATTGCATTGGATTCCAGAGAGTCTACCTGTCATATGAATTTTGCATTTGACAGATGGTTACGGAAGAACAATTATTACAATGAAGAGCAGGAACCAAATCACTCCTGGTACCCGTTCGATAATGTTTATCCGCCTGTAGTACCTCAACAGGACGGAACACAATGTGATTGTGGGGTTTGGGTCTGCATCTTTCTTGAAAGGTTGATTAATCAACAACAAATTAATCAAGATGAAGACTGCCAAGCTGCAGAACATATGAGACGTAGGCTTGCACTGTTGTTTCGTGATAACATTTTGAATGAAGATGATGTTCCGGTGGCCTCTCCGAGTCGGGAGACAAAAGATGATGTTAAAATGATGTGAACATTTATTAAATTTTTATTTAAGGTTTAAACATCTAAAAAAACACCATATTACAAGAATAATTTATTTAAAATATTTATGGAGAATATTATTAACATTTTTATTTTTACACCTGCGTGTGTAAGTCTATTTTTTCAATTGCGTTTTAAGATTTTTGCATTTGCGGTTAATAATTTTCGATACGCAACTCATCAGTTCCGAATCTTCCTTCACCGCTTTGAGCTTTTGGGCGGACAGATCTACTAATTCTTTGATTCCAGTTAGTAAGAGGGATCTTGAACTAAGAAATAGACCCTAGAAACTAAAAAAGGGTACGGTATTTTCAATTTATATTAAAACAAATGACGTTAAGAAAACACGGTTTCCCAAGGCATTTCGGTAACCATGAGACAACTAAAAGTCGTCTCGGGAGCCGTGAGACGATTCAAAGTCGTAACCTACGTATATAAATACCCCACTTAGCTTCAGAAATTGTACACACACTCTATCATGTTTATTAAAACTTTATCATCCCTTGGAGCTTTCCAATTCATGCGGGTTTTAAAACCACACCCACTTTTTCAACGAAGCCTACCGGCTTACGAAAATATTGCCCGATTATATTCGGATCGTTGTTACATCTGCTTACAGATACTTGGATCGTTGTTGCATCTGCACGTGGTTAGAACCGTGTAGATTGCCTCTATGATGTGGTGGTCTTTTTGCATTTGCTAGTTCGCTTCTTTGTCTATGAAGAGCACAAGAGGCATTCAAGCAAATGCATATCCCACTGAACGGATAACTATCGGTGGTCGACGTGTGCAACGAGTTACTTTACGTTGGCCCCAGCTAGCTTTAATTGTTAAAGAGGTTAGCTGTTTCTGAAGGAGATTGAGAAGGAGAGTTCTCTACGAGCTGTAGACCGGTGCAAATATGTTTTAAACAGGTGCAAATAAGAGGCGCCTTATAATAATGCATTTTATATTTGACCTTGTGTTTAGTTGTTGGCCAAATGATTTGTAATATGGGACCTTGTAATATTTGTTGTGCTTTGAAAATCAAAGTTGTTGTAATATTGGGTCAAATTGTAATGTAATAAATTATATTAATTATATAATTATATATATATTAATAAAATTAATTTTATATTTCTAAACAGTAAATGGTTGAATTTTTTGTGCTGCTTGAATCGGTTCATACTGTCTGGGACACACAATACGTCATGGTTAGACGTCTCACTAGGACCCCATGCCGTTTTGGGAGACGTCTTTTGCTTTTGCAGGTATCTTGTAGGCTACAGAGACGCAACACAGTACTTGACCCACGTGAATGGCTGTCAAACGGACTGACACTGTAAACGGGCCATCTTGGTCATTTTACCCATCTTTAAATACCACCTACTATGTACAAACAATGTTGTCATTACTTGAACCACCACGACCATAATGACCAACATACCTAATCCAGTAGAAAACACAAATTGGTTACATCGAACAGACAAATCAAGTTTTTGGTCGACAAATGTTCTGGAATTTTATTACGAAGGTGATAGCTCGTGTTGCTTTTCAACCTATATGGGCAGAACACCGTTAAGCAAAGAGTGGTGGGCTAGTCTTTTAGGTTATTACGGAAATGGTTTTATTCAAAAGACGGTACGTTATGAATCCTGTAAAATATACCGATGTAACTATGCAGAAATAATTTTTAATTTTTATTTATTATTTATTTTACAGCATGTGCGTGCGTGGTGTAACTACTTGATGTCTTTAAGAGATACTGATGGAGGGAGACAAAGGTCTTTTTCTAGTAATAATCGTTGGTGTGTACTCCAACCCAATTTTTATACTCTTCTGCTAGAGCAAGATAATCATGCATCTGAATATGCAGACGGTTCAAGAAGAGTCTATCCTGCCTTTTGGGAAGTTGATACGATATATATACCGGTATCCTTAGACACAAATAAGTGGTTAATTTTAAAGGTTGACATGCCGTCGATGCAAGTAACTGTGTATTTCGAAAATACTTGTAGTGAGAATAACTGTGGTGACACATTCTGCGTTCACAGAAAAATTCACCAAATTCTTATAGAATTTGAGTCTGCGTTCTTATGGTTTCTAGAAGCAATAATGTACTGGCAAAAATCTGCTAGTGACCAAATCCATTCTATACAAATTTGGGGAGAAGTGGTCTGGCCTGGCAACGATCAAAAAATAGGTCGGCATTCAGGGGTCATAGTTTGTATGTTGCTGCGAAATTTGGTTCAAAACAGGCCAATGAGGTGGGAAGAAATGAATCTTCATGATGCATGTATGAGATACCGTCGTTTTATGGCAGATGAAATTTATGCTGCCCGTTTCAACCCGTAAAATATTTCGACCTAGCAGCTTTAGTTTTTATTCTTATCTTCATATCATTATGTACGTGCGAATAAAAGTAAATAAAAAAGAAACCAAATGTATTCTGATGAGTTTTTAAAAACATAACATCATATATACAATAACACATGGCGAACTAACGGCAGAATACGGTTGTTTCATCGGTTTTCCATATGACGCGCACCTCTACCTTTAATTACCAAACAAACAAACGGCTAATCATCATCCAAGTTAACTGTCGCCTCACACGTATTTTGATAAATAAAATCTTGGAAGTTTACAGGTTCGACATAAATAGGAGACGGTGTTTCACAAACATTTACCTTCCTACCTGCTGAAGGACGCCTTGATAATCTCGATTCAGATTTCGCTGGTGCTGAACATCGGTCACGATGATGCCCATAACTTTTACAGCGACTACAGTACACTGGTGTGGGTTGCTCACCTCGCGATAAGATTCGACTGTTTTCAGGAGGACGACCTGATTGTCGTTTTGTAATATGCGGTGGTTCTAAATGTATTATTCCATCGGGTATCTCCCAATCAGACCTATGGGGAAGCGGATAAATCGCCTCTTCATATGTTCTTTTGTATAGCTCATTGCTGTACCAACGAGAAGTATGATGACTACAATCATCTTCTCTTAAATATCTTGATACCGCAATCATGTGCCCACATGGGAAACCAGATATCTGAGGCACCTGACAACTGCATGTTCGATTCTGCATATCAACGAAGCCATTTTTCTTTCCATCTTCGACTTGAAAACTGTTAACCTCAACACCATGAACAGTCCACGTCCTAGACCCTTTAATTTCTTCATGAATTTTTCTCACCGCGAAGGGAGTAAGTGTGTGGGTGTTTTCAATACCTTCCTTTCGACGATGATAGTACCAGCGCTGAAGTCTTTCTCTAAAGAATTCAACAAGGTGGGTTATGGGATTTTTTCTTGAATGCTTGCATAATGCGTTTATCGACTCTGCACTGTTTGATGTCATATAATGATATCTTTTACCCGTGCAGTGTGCTCTTGTCCACTTGGCCAATCCGATATTTAACAAAGTATCCCTTACTCACGGGACCTCTGCACACAAGGAATTGAAGTTATCATTAAAATCTGATATTTGATAAGCTTTACAAGTTGCCCACCAGAGGTCGTGTAATTCCTTCTTTTTATCTGAGGGTAGGTTTAGGTTGACCAACAGATGGCGACAACACAACCCATGATAAGCACGGGGAAAAACAGTACGTATCGCCAAGTCTATGGAATTCGCGCGATCAGAAATAATCGCCAGATCTGGAAGTTGACCGATACACTCTTTAAGCCTAGACAAGAACCATATCCAACTTTCACCATCTTCTGATTTGCCGATACCAAACGCAACCGGTAAGATTTGGTTGTTACCGTCCATTCCAACCGCGAGAAACAACGTTCCTTTAAACTCACCGCGCAAGTGCGCCGCGTCAATAATTATCACAGGTCTTAAAGAATGAATAAAACTCCTAATCTATAACAAATTTAAAAACCAAAAACAAATCGTCAGTTTTATAAAAAAAAATAAACTTATAACAACTTGTGAAAAGTTTGACACTAACAGCAGCACCAATGGAAACAAATAGAAGTTCAAACCGACTCTTCTCATCAGTCCGGATGCGAGTAATTGTCCCCGGGTTCGTCCTTTCCAAATTGTAGCAGTAAAGTGGGAGCTCAGCAAATGAATCTTTGCTATTTCCTTGCAAAAGTGCGAGAGCGTGACACTTCCCACGCCATGCTTGAGCGTAAGTTATGTCCACGTGAAATCTTTGTCGAAAATCTACGACAATTTCATTACCACGATAGACACGACCACTATCTCTCAATTGGTCTTTTAATATGTTCCCAACAACTTTCGGGTTAGCTTGACGAAGATGAGGGTGAGTTTGAGTCTTGGAACATGTGTGATTATCATTAAAGTGTTTAACAAAAAACTTTTTACAACCTTTGAAGGAAAATGCCGTAAAACGCCAGCTACAATTCTCACTGACACATGATGCCACATAACGTGGTTTACTAGATCTTTCTACTTTATAAGAGAAACACTCTGACAAACACAATTTCCCCAACTCCAGTTTCATTAAGTCTTTGTTAGGAAATATATAACCTTCAGGAAAAGGACAAGACGAGAGAGCTTTTCTTTTTCTTTTTCCGAGAGAAATATACGGGGTTGCGTTCTGATGTGAAAAGCTTGCGTTTTCATTTGAAAAGCTTGCGTTTTCATTTGAAAACAGATTTTTGTCAGGACTTGTGTAGTTTTCGAAAGGCACATTTATATTAGGAATTTTAAAATCATTTGAAGGAAAGCAATTCGACGTACCGACACCACAATCGGAAATAACATATAACTTGAATATTTCAAGAGGATTTTCCTCAGCAATTTTAAAAAGATAGGATACATCACGGTCATTAAGTATGTCGATTGTATCATCAAACTTAGACATTTTATATGATAAACATGAAATTGGCAAAACCTGAAACGTATCCGCCAGATAAGATAATATACCAAGATAAGACATGCTTGATTCGATTTCAAGAAGACACCTTCTACTTTTTGAATCAACGACATATTCAAGCCTGCCATTTACGACATCCCACTTCACATTAAGGTATACGACAAATCGAACCATTATATTTTAATTTTTTTTAACTTATTTAATATAAATAACAAACAGAAGAATGACAAACAGAAAAAAGGGAAATTTCGGGGGGGAAGCATTAAATACAGTGATCCGATCCCTTATATACAACTTCGCTTATGTACGGATTGTACTTGTCACAACGTGCATATAACATCTGACATACTAAAGCCTTTCAAAAAAAAAAAAAAAAAACTAACATACTAAAAACGTTCGGAACTCACCAAAAGTCTTGAGGAGCCGTCTTTGTCAGCTAATGGCACTTCTCCGAGACGGATCCCAGTAAGCCGATTGACAAAATGGTAGTCGGCTCAAGCCATGAGCCGAAAAGTACTGGAGCCGTCTCCAAGATATTCGGATAGGACACGACGGCGTCAATAGGTCTCAAAGACGTTTCGGAGGATTTGGGACACGTGGCGACGTCTTAGTGGCTCTTTTTATCAAAGGTCATGGGAATCGTTTAAGGTGACTCGACCATCTCACAGAGACGGTTCCACTGGCTATTTTCGTAAAGTGGGGGTGGTCAACGGCTATTTTCGTGATTTTCCCTAGTTTAAAAGGACAAAAATGCCATGCATGATCAAATCCGTAAAATTTTAGATTAAGGGACCAAATTCATGATTTGCCCAAAACTACAGCATGGATCATCTACTGATCCTCACGATAAACTATGTAACTTTCTCGTAATACTTTAAACAGTTTGTGCCGTGATTGCATTCCTCATGCCTTCCCAATTTGGCTTACAATATTAAGAATTTTTGGATTAGCTTGAATTGATACATAAACTAAAGAACCAATTAGTGTATTAATACCATATCTAAAATAAATACTCGTATTTTTAAAATGATAAAAAAAATGTTTTAAATATAATAAGATTGGTCATGTTTGCATTCTTCACACCTTCCAATTTTAGCTTACATTATCGTTGACATAATCAAGAATATTTTAGATCAATGCATAAACGAAATAATTTACTATTTTATTTATTTATAGTTTGTTGTAGGGTGTTCATCATCAAGATAAGATGAGCTAATATGCCAATATCACGACAAATTTAATATATTTTTGCAATGCCACATGATAGATATTATTTCTTAACACTATTAACATGTTTATTAACGAGTTTGTGGTTAGATTTGGCCTTCTTTAACTAAACTTGATGCACAACCGCCGACTAAAGTTTCCGGGAAATATAAATCAAACCGGTAGAGTTAGAAGGGTCAAGTAGACTAGCTGAATCTACTGGTTTGACTGGTTTTTTTCCTTTTCCCAAATTTGCTCTGGTTGAACATAACCCTAGGGTATGGTCGTTTGAAAAATAAGTAATATGTTAGCAATCTTGAGAACCATAAAATAGACTTATATGTAGTGCACAAAACTTAATCAAAACTAGTGGGAGAAAAACTAATGTGGTATTTCTACACAGCATGTAGAAGTAAATTATGCACATTTTATGGTTCTTAACGTATTATTGGTTATAAAACTAACGTCATTCTTATATACAGGAGAATCAAAAGAAAATAAAGTTAATGTGAAATAAAAAGAAGAAATCTGGTATATATTCAGTGGCGTTTGGCATCCTTGCCAATGCGTTTGAGAGGATTAGGGCTTCTCTCAGGGAGAGATGTTGGGGCTTATGCTTTTGTGGCGTCGAGAACTTAGCATTGAAAACTTCTTGACCACATCTTAAGGAATAACGGGGTTGTCGGCATGGACTCGAACTACGCGCAAGCCTTTAAAAGGCTAAATGACTCTCTCCTAGGCTTTGATATTGGCGGATTTTTCTAACAAGGACATCGCCCCCTAAAGTGGCCTTTGAAAACATTGGCGAATGCCCTCTTTAGCAAAATCGCTCAGAGCTTGGGTGAAGTTTATGACTTGTCCCCCCCAGCCAGAAGGCGGTTATGGAATGCTTGCAAGGCCCCCATGCCCAGATTTTCTAACTGTTATCCCGATCAACGGTTTGGGCTAATGCATAGGTCAAATACAGGGCAAGGTTTTATTTTTAGTAGATTAGGATTTGCCATATAAATTGGGGTGACAACGCAGCTTATTGCCCGTCTACCTGCTATTTTAATGTAATTTTCACATTTATGGAATGAAAAAAGTAGTTTATATTAAAAAAAAATATAGAGAGAGTGAGATAAATATATATGCAGATATCTAGAGAGAGAAAGTGGGTTGGGTTAGGGTAGATAATATGGGTTTTTTAATTAATTATATTTTGTTTTTATTTAAAGGTTAAAAGAAGGGTAGTTCAGTCAAATCACATGCAATTAACAAAAAAATAGATGGAATTAACGAAATAATGAAATAGCAAGAAAATGAAAACCTTTTTGAAAGTAACAAGCAAAACTGGACAAACATTAAGGACAATTTTGGCTTTTAACTCAACTCTATACTTAATATAAACACTAGTACATGTACATGTACATGCACCAAACTTTTTCGAAGCAGTTCATATGAAAACCTTCTTAAAAAATATGTATATAGTAATTATACAATTACTCTAGACATTAGTACATAAACCTATCTTTTTTGAAACCAACTCAAAAAAAATATATAAGGTCCCGTTTGGTTGCAACTAAATGCCTCTGAATCAGGCTCATGTCTGATTCGGTCAGACGGTGGTGTGTTTGGGCCGGGACGTCTGAACGAGAAACGATCTGACCCAGGGTCTGACTAATGCCTTATCTGGTCAGACTTGAAACAAAGTCTGACTGATTCAGAGGAGTCTGTTGCTGCTGATGTGAAGCGTAGGAGAGTTGAAGGGAGGAGCCGGAAGGGAAGTGGGTAAGGAGGGAGAGGGAGAGGTTGTCGGACGACGGAGAGGAGTGGTGGTGGGTGGCGGAGAGGTCAGAGAGGAAAGGGATGCCGAAGACGATGATAGGGGGTTTTGGCTTTGAAATGGATGGGGTTTTGGGTTTGTTGGTGGTTACGAGATGATGATTAAAAGATTGAAAGGTCTTTTTTTGCAAGAAAGTTTGAAGCTTTTTTGGTGGTTGGATAAAAAAGATGAACCAGTGACTGTGATTGAGTCTTGAAGGTGAAGAACTTTGCTTTATGGGACTTTGAAAATTATATGATTAGAGAGACATATTAAGCGGTTAGGTTTTAGGAATCTTTTATTTATGTTAAGGTGTTAACCATTCAGATGTCCAACCAAACATCACTTAATGTATTCAACACTTAACCATTCAGACCTCTTACTGGGTCAGCACTTACCCATTCAGATGTTGCCAAACGGCCCCTAAGTGGAGTAATATAATTACTCTAGGTACTAATGCATAAACCAAAATATTTTTTAGTGGTTTATGTGAAAACCGCATACATATATATATAGTGTAAGTATTGGGAGAAAACCCTTCAAATTGAGTAAACTCTGGAAACTCTAACTTCCCGAGCTTTTTTTCATCTGAAAAAATTAGGGCATGTAATATACATGTTTTTAAGAGTTTTGAGCCAAAAAAATCAAAAAAGCACCGAAGGGTTTTTTTAAAAAAAAAAATAATAATAAGTTGTGCATCATAACATATGTTAGCTTATTTTTTCCTGGTAACATATGTTATGATGAAAAATTATTTAAAAAAAAAAAAATTGATCGCCGCTTTTTTGATTTTTTGGCTCAAAACTCTTAAAAACATGTATATTACATACCCTAATTTTTTCAGATGATAAAAAGCTCGGGAAGTTATTCCAAAGTTTACTCAATTTGAAGGGTTTTCTACTAAACCTTACCCTATATATATATATATATATATATATATATATATAGAGAGAGAGAGAGAGAGAGATAGAGAGAGAGAGAATGTGTGTGTGTGTGTCTTATTGTATAATCACTTTAGAGCAAGGCCGTCTTCAAAAACGTTTGAAACGTTTTGGGCATCAAGAGAGTAAAAATAAAGCGAGACCTTATAATTCAAACCAAATAATCATAGATGTAAATAGAATACGACAATAATTGTTGTAACAATAATCAAAACAAAAGTTTGTACAAAAATGATCTAGTTTACCTACTTAAGCTAATGGTGAGGCTCTCCTAGTTTTTTTAAAGCAAAGCTCTCGATCAAGTTTTTATAATCCATAACCTCCAACATAACGTTTTTTTTATTTTCTTTCTTTTACATTTTTCACTACCTGATAGTTATTTGTATTTAGGAGACATATTTCTGAAGAAAATAAATATGAAAGTTTCAAACAAATATTCAAAGTTCAAACACGCATTCTAAGTTTCAATTTTCATCTTCCAGTTTCACACAATCAAACATTAATAATAACTAACCCTAGCCAAACATAAAGGTTAAACACTTAGAGGCTATTTGGTTCATTAAGAGCTGAATCATTAAGAGGTCTGAATGGTTAAGTGCTGAATCATTAAGTTGGACCTCTTAATAGTTAGTTTTCTTGTCTCACATTGGTAGGAGAGCCTCATTAAGGTTCAGCCTAGTTCAGTACTTAATGGTCCAGTGCTTAATGGTTCAGCAACATCCTAAATCTTAATGGTTCAGCCTTAACCATTCTATTCAGAAGCTAAAACAAACACACTGAATGTTGGATCATTCAGCACTGAATGGTTCAGAGCCTCATTAAGAGGCTTACCAAACAGCCCCTTAAATTCTTAAGTCTTAAATCTTAATCAACATGAGTAAAATATACCTCAATTCCTCCCTATTACAACCCGAAAACCCCTTAATGCCAGCCGATCAATGTTGTTGATGTCACTCTCGTTGCTTTGCGTTGACTGTTACCTTGTTCATCATTGTGCTCTTCCATCCTTCTTTTTTGTTTAGGTTCCCGCTCCTTCACATCCTAGGCCCACAATCAGTTTTTAATTAAGTTCAAGTTTCAAGAATTGCGTTGTGCTTATTTTTATGAGGTTTAAAGTTTTTAACAATTTATGTTAATAGTTTTTAACAAGTTTTAAACAATGTAGGCCTTTCTTTTTAATCATAATTGATTGCCATTGGTTCAAATGTATAGATTTTTTTTATATACTATATAATAAAAAAAATAACTTCAAGCCTTAGGGAAGACCGGGCCTAGGGCTATTGCCTATTGGTCTCTTAGCAAATGCTAATAATCAACCATGCTTGTAAAGCCAAAAAAAAAAAGTAATTATGGAAAGTGTTTATTATGGAATTTGGGTTTGAATTAATAAAGTGGGGTTTATTTGATATATATAAATGGATTTAAGCTTAAGATAGAGTTAGAGCATTCACGTTAGATACTCCATCTCCATATATATAATTACATTAAAAATCATTATCTTTTTCTCTCTTTTTTCTATTTAATAAGACTTATTCTATACTTTTATCATTACATTTTATCTCTCCTCTACTTACAACCACTTTTATAAATATTTAAAAATTATGGAGGATGAACAGTGTCTCCTCCAAATATACTGGTGAACAGTGTCATTTCTAAATATTTTCTCTCTCTTTTACTCATAACCACTTACCCACTCTATATAACATAGAGATCAAACTCACACCATTATGGAAGAGTTAATGTGAATGCTCTTAGTGGTGAGACCTTAGCCTCCATAATTTTCCACCAAATTTTAGAGAGAGAAAGTTATGTAGAGAAAATGGAGCTTTAATGGGAGAAAATTGAAGTTTTGAAGATTTCATGACACTCTACATGAAGGTTTGAACAATTGGCGACACTCTTAGGGGCTGTTTGGTTCACCTCTTAATGGTTCATTAAGAGGTGAACCTCTTATTCGGACAGAGGTTAGAGGTGTTTGGTTGCAAAAATCCCACCCTCTTAATCATTCAGTTAAGTCTGCCCACTACAGCATCAAAACATTGCTGAATGAAAATAATACCCTTGCTACCCTTCTCCTCTGTATTTCCTTCTCTTCTCTTTATCAAGAACAACCTACACACCATCACCCAACACCTCCGCCCCACCCCTCTCCTCACCACCTCCACTGGCCGCCGCCCCCTCCCCTCTCCTCACCACCTCCCGCCGGCCGCTATCCTCCTCCTCCCTCTCCTCACCACCCAACAGCACCGCCCTACTCCTCCCTCTCCTCACCACACAACAACGCCGCCCTACTCCTCCCTCTCCTCACCACCCAACAGCGCCGCCGCCTCCCTCTCTTCCACCCAACTGGTTCTGTGGTGTGGTGTGTGTATGTTTGATTTTAGAACAAGAAAGAAAATGAAACATGGGAAGGGAGATCATGTATGTGTTTGGTTGTGTGGAATGTGTATGTAGGGCTGTGCAAAGGGTCCGGAACCGACCCGACCCGACCCGGACCCACCAGAACCGCATACCCTTTTATGTGGAAATTAGGAACCACGAACCGAACCTTAAAAAGGCTATGTGGTTCCGGGTCCTAAAGGTTCTGATGGTCGGGTAAAGGGTCTGACCCACTAGAACCTTTTAATGTAATAGCCACTTTTAGATGATTACATATTCCTATTCTTTTACAATGCTCGTAAAAGAATTCCTCCATATGGTTCTAATAGTAGCCCATGAGTTTCTTTTTTAAATCACTTTTCGTTTCTTGACTTATGTTTTCGTAACAGTTTTGTCATTCTCATCACTCGAAGCATTATCTGAATCTGTTATGTATACATCATAAATACACACGCATACACACACATCAGAGCGACATACATAAATATTTACTTCAAATTTGAATATAATATATATTATATAATATGTCACATCTATGTATATACATTAAGCCGAAAAATATTTCTAGAAAAATACATTGTTATTCTTATAAATAATACTTTTAATATTGTATTAACATTACATGAAATCGATACAATAATGCGTAAAAACGAATAGTGAAAAGACTAAAAAATATTTTTTTTTTATTTTTTAATATAAATACAAACGGTTCTTGTGGTTCTTATATTAGAACCGTGGGTTTGGAACCGACCCGACCCGGAACCGATAATTCATATAAATCTAGAACCGGAAACCGACCCATATATTTAAAAAGGTTCGGGTCCAAGGTTCTTGCGGGTCGGGTCCAAGGTTTCTGTGGGTCCGAATCACGAAATGCCCACCCCTATGTGTATGTGTTTGTTGTTGTTGGTAAAGAAAATAAACAGGGAACGGAAAAGTAGGTGGGAAAGAAAAAGAAAGATTTTTTATGTTGTGTGGTGTCAAGTGTGTCTTTGATTTTTATGTTTTTATAAAAAATATATTAAGGGTAAAATAGTAATTTTATAGAGTTATTCAGTGGTTTAACCAAACACCAGTTTACTGGTTCAGCACTTACTGATTCAGACCCTCTTACCCATTCAGACCTCTTACTGGTTCAGCACTTACTGGTTCAGCACTTACCAAACAGCCCCTTAAGATGATTGGGCTATACTCTTAAGGAAATTTGGCAACACTCTTAAAAAGATCTTGTGACACTTAGAAAAATTTGACGACATTCTTAATTAAGGAGATTTGACAACACTCGTAAGGTGATCTGATGACACTCTTTTGGCAACACCCTTAAGGAGACATGGATATAAATTATTATGTGTTTTAGTGCACTGTGTAGGTATGTATTATTGCGTTTGATTTTTGAAATGACTAAAGAAATATGATTTATTAAAAAAGATTTACATTTGCTAATGTATCATGCTATGGAGCACAATTTAAATTTTATAATTTATAAAGTATTCACTACTAACGGAAATTTGGATTAAGTTGTAATCTGATGACGTGGGTAGCTTAAAGGAAAAACGACTAACTAATATTATTGAACAAACGCTTAAAAGGTTGGAGCCTACAAGGGTTCTACAACCGGTGGTGACACAAAGTCAAAAAATGACTTGTCACGTCGTCCCTTTCATCGAGTCAAACAAACAAGACTGATGGAGTAACATCAGCCTATAGACCGCAGGTCCATAGCATCCTCTTGCTTTTTGTGGCATGTCCTTTTGTTGTAAGCAGGATCAAGGTTTTATGCTTTCTTCTTTGAGAAGATCCTTTCTCTATAAAAGAGAAGCTCAGGATCAGATTTTAGACACACCAAATCTATCACTCTCTTCTCACTCTAAATTATTCTCTTGGTCCCTCACGTGTGGAGAACAATTCTCTTCACTCGAGTTCCAAGATCTTCTACTTCTGATCTCGAGTTTATCTCAGATCAGAACCAAAAAGCATACATAATAAATAATCCAAGCCTTGAACCTCCTTCTACGTTTGCAACGTAGAAGGACACCACGACCTGCGTTAGGCAGATCGAAACCCTTGAACCTTTGAACCTCCCTTGTGACTCAGGACTATTGTTAGGCAGATATTTGTTGTAGCAACAAGTTGGCGCCCACCGTGGGGCTGCGCCATTTTCTTTACTTGAAATAAGTTGTGTAGCTCCGACTCTCTCTATGTCTGACCCTGAGTCTACAGAGGAGGTCAACCAGATCTCCCCTGGCACAGATCAGACCTCTCCGGCCAGATCTGTGTCCTTTTCCACTCCTGGAGGAACTTCAGCTGGGACTCAGTCCCCACCTGCTAACACAGCATCTGCAAACCTGCAAACTCCACCTCCTACTCGTTCTGGGGTAATGTCTCCTCTCCCTGATCTTACACAAACTCCACCCCGTATAGATCTTACCCCTGAAGGAGTGGAGAGAAACTTCTTGCAGCTAAGGTCTCTCCTGAACCAGTACGTTATGAGGGAAAGAGACAAAGGAATCTGTCTCCGACTGGATTATGACGAGGAAGAAGAGATCTCACTCTCTCCTATACCTTCTCCTCCTCTCACTGCTACCTATGGACGCAGACAGTCACCCAGAAACAATAATGCTGGACCCAGCAGCACTCACACTGCTTCCCACTATGAAGCAAGGTCCAGTCCTACTGCGTTCCCCTTGTTCACCACTCAAGCTGCCACTACCGGCATGCCTTTGGGACACGAGCTGACTCTGGATCAACTCCTGCAGTCACCAGTGTCCAGTGTCCCACCTCCAACTGCTACTTCCTGGGAGCAGGCTATGGCCTCACTTCCCATGGCCAGAAGCGCCTCTATGAGTCTCCCAGTGGCTACCAACACTGTAGTATCCGAAGGCATTCAAGGCTTCAACCTTATGCCTTACATGATATCTCAAATGATGGCTAACTTCCCTTGGCAGCAGCTCATTAGCCAAGCCATCGCCGAGCAACAAGGAAACACTGGAAGGGTCACCAACAACAGGGTTGAACGTACTGTCAACCAACCCTACAAGCCAAACAGCTTATCTTGCTTCTCACCTGAGATAGCAGATTATGATTTTCCCAACAAGCTGAAGATGCCAGCCCATATAAGAACGTACGATGGCACTGATGACCCAGAAGATCACCTCCAGATCTTCTCGGGAGCTGCCAGAATCGAAAAATGGGGTGACCCCGAATGTTGCTTAATGTTCATGCAAACCCTTGTTGGATCTGCACGAATCTGGTTCAACGGTTTAGCAACTGGAAGCATCCGAACCTTTGACGAACTCGGTAAAGGGTTCCTGGCCAACTTCTCACAACAAAGACGTTGTGTCAAGGATGCAACCGTTATCTTCCAGATCAAACAAAAAGATGATGAAAGCTTGAAGAGCTTCATTGAAAGATACAAGAAAGAAGGCCTCACTTATGTCGGTGCTGATGAAAAAATGAAGGTTGCAGGGTTCATGAATGCTATCAACTCGAAGTATTTAACTAGGGAGTTCAACAAAAGTCTCCCTAGAACCCTTGAAGAGGCCTTAGAAAGAGCTGAAGCTCACATTCGAGGAGAAGAGGCTGTGGATATCAAGGAACAAAGGAAAAGAGGTTCCAGCTGGAGGAGCAACAGTCCTTCCCGAAAAAGGAGCAATTATGGCACATATGACAAAAGGTCCAGAGGATCTGAGTCACGAAGGTCTGAAAGCAGGAACCCTCCAAGCAGAGACAGGAACGTCAATTTCACAGCACTCACCAAAACTCCTCAAGAAATTCTAGCAACTGAAGAAGTCAAACACACCTTCAGACCTCCTCGTCCCTTACCAAGAAGTAAAAGAAACGAGAACTCAAGCCAGTACTGTGAGTTTCACGAAGAGAAGGGACACCACACCAACGACTGCTTCCAACTCAAGAAAAGGATCGAGGAAGCTGTCAAGTCTGGAGAACTGGCCCACCTGGTCAAGGGTGTAAAAGAGAACATGGCAGATGGTAAAAAGAAAGATGTTGCCATGGTCTTCGTTGAGAATGAAGCCCCAAGTAAAAGGCAAAGATTGAAAGATTGGGAACGACAAGGCATCTACTTCCCTAACACTAAGGGAGAAAAGCACTGTGATCCACTCGTGCTTGAAGCCTTCGTAGGTTCCACCAAAACACAAAAGGCCTACATAGACACTGGGGCCGCCACTGAAATAATGTTCGCCAAATACTTCAACCTTCTGAGTCCCGAAGAACGCTCCATGCTACGGCCTGCTGAAGCTGCCATAAAAGGTATCGCTGACATACCTATCAAGCCTTTGGGCGAACTAACACTTGACGTAACCTTTTCTGATGGTCAACTACGAAGGACTGAACCACTAACCTTCGTGGTTTTGGACCTGCCATCTAGTTATGACGTTATCATTGGAAGGCCTGGGGTAGTAGTCTTTGACATGACTGTCTCCATTAGCCGAAAGAGTGCAAAGTTCCCAACCAAAGATGGTGTTGGAACCCTCCAACCTTCCACTACAGTACTAACCATCAACGAGGACCACAACAAACTTGGTCTCAGCATCAACCCCAGGTATCCTGATCAAAGGGTACGAGTCAACACAGCCCTTCCTGGTGACACTCTCACTAGGCTTGAAGGGTTGCTAAAAGATAACATGGCCGTCTTCGCCTGGTGCCCAAGTGACATGACAGGGATCCCACGAGACATTGCCGAACATGAACTGAGGATCCCTTCCAATGTCAAACCAGTTGTCCAAAAGAAAAGAAGTCTTGCCCCAGAACGAAGCAAAGCTGCATGCCAAGAGGTTGACAAGTTAGTTGAAGCAGGTATCCTTCGAGAGGTGAAATATCAATCATGGGTTGCAAACCCTGTGATGGTTAGAAAGCCTGATGATTCTTGGAGGATGTGTATCGACTTTAAAGACCTCAACAAAGCTTTCCCCAAGGATTGCTATCCTTTACCTGAGGTTGATCTAAAAATAGACTCGCTTACAGGCTTCCCCTTCAAGTGTTTTCTGGATGCCTACAAAGGTTATCACCAGATACAAATGAAGGAGGAAGACGAAGAAAAAACTGCTTTCCATACTGACAAGGGTATATTCTGTTATAGAAAAATGCCCTTTGGTTTAAAAAATGCAGGTGCAACCTATCAAAGGTTGGTCGACAAGGCTTTTTCCCTGCAGATTGGCAAAAACATGGAAGCTTACGTTGATGATTTGGTCATCAAAAGCAAAAATGAAAATCAAATGCTTGCTGACATACAAGAGACCTTCAACAAACTCAGAGAAATCAACATGAAGCTAAACCCTGTTAAATGTTCCTTTGGTTTCGAAGAAGGAAAGTTTTTGGGTCACGTTGTAGGGAAACAAAGCATAAAAGCCAATCCAAGCAAGGTTCGAGCCATCCTCAACATGAAGTCGCCTCAAACTAAGAAGGAGGTTGAAAGCTTGAATGGTAAACTTGCTGCCTTGAAGCGTTTCGTCTCAAAGCTAGCTGAAAAATCACTACCATTCTTCAAGACCCTCAAAGGTTGCACTGATAAGAAAGACTTCAGGTGGACGGAAGAAGCAGAGGAAGCCTTCAACAGCATGAAACATCATCTGGCTTCCCTTCCCGCCATCGCAACACCCGAAGCAGGGGAAATGATCTCTGTCTATCTTTCAGTTACTGATGAAGCCTTCAGCGCTGTTCTCACAATAGAAAGAGACAAAGCTCAGGTACCCGTTTATTTCTTCAGTAAAACATTAAAGTTAGTAGAGGTCAAGTACCCTCCTTTGGAAAAATTGGCTTTAGCCTTAGTGCAAACAGCCAGAAGGCTTCGAAGGTACTTTCAAGCACATCCCATACAAGTGGTCACGGACCAACCAATTAAAAATGTGCTTGAAAGACCTGAAACTTCGGGACGACTAGCCAAATGGGCTGTTGAACTAGGTGGACACACAATCACCTACGTCCCAAGAAAAGCAATCAAAGCACAAGTACTTGCTGACTTCATTGCTGAAATTCCAAAGGTGGAACTGGCTGAGGTTAACATAACCATAGACGAACCTATCGACCCTGAAGCCTGGAAGCTGTACACAGATGGAGCTTCCAGTGTTGAAGGGTCAGGGGCTGGCCTTGTGTTAATCAACCCTGAAGGGTTAGAATTTACCTATGCCCTTCGTTTGGAGTTTCAGACAACAAACAACGAAGCAGAATATGAAGCCTTGATAGCAGGACTCAAGCTTGCAAAAAAGATGATGGTTCACAAGCTTCAAGTGTTCACCGACTCGTTACTTGTTTCCAACCAGGTGAATGATAGCTACATTGCTAAAGAACCTAACATGAAAAAGTATAGAGAGAAGGCTAAAGAAATCATGAACACCTTCCAGTGTTGCAAGATCAAACAGGTCCCAAGGTCTCATAATAAGAAAGCCGATGCTCTTAGCAAGCTTGCTTCGTTGAACTTTGCTCACCTTACTAAAAAAGTGCTGGTTGAAGTGATCCAGCATCCTTCAATATCTGAAATGGAGGTTCAAGATGTCATTACTGAAAGTGAACCAAGTTGGATGACTCCATTTGAAAGGTTCCTGCAAAGAGGTGAACTACCCCAAGATCCTGTCGAAGCTGAAAGAATTCGGATCAAGTCTAAGCAATACACAATTCAAGATGGCATACTTTATAAAAAGGGTTACTTGGCTCCATTGCTTCGATGTGTTGGTCCTGAGCAAAGCAGGTACTTGATTAAAGAAGTTCATGAAGGAATATGCGGAGCTCATTGTGGTCCAAGATCAGTGGTGGCAAAACTCATGAACCTTGGTTACTTCTGGCCTACTATGCATCGTGATGCGTCAGAACAATTGAAGAAGTGTGAAGCCTGCCAAATCCACGCACCAGTCCCAAAGAGTCCCAAGCATGATTTGGTTCCAATCACTTCAGCATGGCCATTCCACAAATGGGGAATGGATATCGTTGGACCCTTCCCACCTGCCAAAGGAGGGGTCAAATTCTTGTTGGTTGCTATTGATTACTTCACAAAATGGCCAGAAGTAAAACCGTTGGGAAAGATATCCGGAAAGAAGATAATTGATTTTGTATGGGAAAGTATCATTTGTCGATACGGCCTACCCGGGGTGTTGGTCACAGACAATGGCAAACAGTTCGCAGAAAAACCGTTCAGCGCTTGGTGTAAAGAGTATCGGATTACACAAGTCTTCAGCTCTGTGGCATACCCTCAATCCAACGGGCAGGTTGAAAGGATGAACAGGAGTGTGGTTGAAGGGATCAAGGCCAGGCTGGGTCGTCAAGGGGGAAATTGGTTGGAAGAACTGCCAAGTGTTCTTTGGGCAATCAGAACCACTGAGAAGACAAGTAACAAGAAGACACCCTACAGCCTCACCTTCGGATCCGAGGCAGTCATACCTGCTGAGATTGGGGTCACCACACCCAGAACCCTTCATGTCGACATCCAGGCTAACGAGCATGAAACATCACTCAATCTTGACCTGCTGGAAGAAGCAAGAGACTCGGCGGCAATAAGAGAAGCCAGATACAAGCAAAAAATGGAGTCTTATTACAATGCCAAGGTCAAGCATGAACGCTTCAAGCCAGGAGACCTGGTTCTCAGAAACAATGATGCAAGCAAGAAAGAAAATCAAGGAAAGCTAGGACCAAAATGGGAGGGCCCCTACACCATCCTTGAGTCTCACAAAGGAGGGTCTTACAAGCTTGCCGACATGGAAGGCAAGAAACTCCCTCGTCACTGGAATGGTAAAAACCTTAAAAGGTTCTTTGTTTAAGATGTAAGATAAGTTGTTCTTTTCAAGAAAGCTATGTAATGCTATCACGTAATGAATGAAAGGATCTATGAATCCTCTTTTGGAAATTTTGTCTTTCTATCCTATAATCAGGTTGAGTACCTAGCAATACACTCCATGGCAAGGGCCATGTAAGGGGATGAGCTCCCAGGCCATTTCGCTCAATAGGTTCGAGGGTTGAACGGACCTATATAAGGGGTGAGTTCCTAAATCAATTCGACTCCATGAGATAAACAAAAATAGTTTTATAAGTCTCATTGACAGGCTTGAACAACCTACACCAATCGTTCCTTAAGTTTAAAAAACAAACTTACGAAAATGACAAACACTTATATAAGTGTAAATAGGATAGCTGGTGACATGTTTGCCTAGACTACCTTAAGGATGAATGACTGCAGCATTCAACCTTTGAAGGTGCTATCGGATAAACATTCCCAAACAATAACAAAGACAAACAAACACATCACAAAAACAAAACAAGAACGAACAACCATAAAACTTAAGCAAATAACCACAAAGACCTAACATTAACAGGCTTCATAACAAAAGCCAAGCAAAGTCATAAATTGTTCAAAGGGCCTCAGCCCACAACCACCAATGAACCACCACAGGTTCAGGCAAAAGATAAAAGTGTTTAAGACACGACGACATAGTTAATTGTTTTACAAACCACAGATGCTAAGAAAGCTACGAATAGAGGGTTCAGGCTTCATTACCAGACCCTGAAGGCTTGGAGGCTTCATCCTCATTCCTAGCCTTGACCACTTTAGCTTTCTTCGCCTTCTTTCCCTTCTTGGGCAGCTTCTCAACCAGACCAGCTTCGGAGGCTTCAACACTGGCATCCTTGGAAAGTGTATCAGTCATATCCAAGGTCTCTTCACTATCACCCGAGTGTGCTCTCTTCTTGGAAACAGCCTGAAGCACCTTAGCAGAAACGACTTCATTCAATCCAGCAGGCTTTAACTCCTTCAGCTCCTGTAAAGGTTTCCCATAAAGGGAAGAGACTTGGGACACATAGGGATAGCTGGAGTGTTCCATCTTGAGCACAGTCTCCTTGAAAACATCTAAGGAGTTGGGTTGATAAAGAGGAGATTCTTCCAAGGTTTGACCAGACCCACAAGCTTTGAACCCTGCAACGAAACCAGCATGCTTACCATGGGCCAATAGCTTGGTATACACTTCTCCAAGAGCAGAATTGAACTCCGCAGAATGAAGGAGATAGGTAACAACTTGCTGAAAACCTTCTTCAATCAACCACTTGTTGTCACCTTGAGCAGCAGCAAGAGAGACTTCCAGTTCCTTTTTCTGACTCTCAAAAGCTTTCCTCTCTGCCTCCAAAGCTAGTTGATCTGCTTCTACCTTCAATCTGGCAGCTTCATGCCTTGCCATCTCAGCCTCATGCCCCTTCTTCAGCTCATCGATAAGGGCAATCAAGGTGACCTCCTTGTCAGCATACTCCTTAGCATCCCTTTTCATGTCAGCAATGGACTGCTTCATTTCCTTCTTCTTCTTAGCAAATTCACTATACTCACCCATGACTTTCCTAAACCTGCTGATCCCCTCTGGTAACATGGCTGCCAGATTACAGGTTCCCACCATCATCTTCGCTAAAAGAGCATCATCATCTAAACCCTCGAGGCAAGCCTTAGCACCAGGAGTAGCAAAGTGTGCTAAGACTTCCTCACATACAGCAGAAGACTTGAAACTGTCAGTTGCCTTCACGTTCCACCCAGGCACATAAACACCCCCTTCCTCAAAACTCCCAGAAACATCTGTTTCCCTCACAACTTTAACCTTTTTCCCCTTACTCTTCTTCACCACCACATCCACAACAGTATCATCCACCGTCTGATCTTTCCCATCCTCGGAATCCTCAATGTCATCACTAACAGTTACTGCCTCAGAAAGGTCAGCAGACTTAGCAGCCTTTAACAAACGCCTGCTTGACCTCCTCGTTGAAGCCTTCGAGGAATTAGCTTTAGCAAACCCCTTGACATTGGGAACGGCAACATAGTTGGTCCCATCATACCGACCCTTCTCGTACTTGGTTAAAGCATCTTCACCATCCGCTGCTTCAGCATCAGTAAATGCAACACCAGAAGCATCATCAGCTTTAATAAAATCCAGAGCAGACATGACTGCAAAATAAACAAAGCATAAGAACCAAGCAAAAAGAAACAATGAAACCAATAACGAACAAAAACTCATACCCCGATCACCCTTCATTATAACAGGATCTCTACCAGGCTTGTCCCAACGAGTGCTAACACCAGATAATACTAGAAATGGTTCAGCAAAAGGACGAAGCCTTGGAGGACAGGCTCTAAGAGCAGTTAAAAAGTTATGATCAAGTTCAGATTCTGAGGGTTCTGCCTCATTTAAAACAGCCTCAGGAGACCTCCAAACAGGCTTAAAAGGGAAAATAGAATCAGAAACCCAGAAGAACTTGGTCTTCCATTGACCAACAGTAGTAACATGGGAAGAAAGGAGGTTTGTTTCGGCTGATGACCCCTCAAAGGTGAACCAATCACCATTCTTAGCAAGACGAAAGAATCGCCTAAACATCAGCAAGGTAGGATCATAACCTAGGGCTCTGCATAGACATTCAAAATGCAACACACGGCCAACGCCATGTGGATGGATTTGACCAAGAGACACCCTATAATATTCAAGTACATTTAAGAGAAAAACAGAGAAGGGATGACGCAGATTTGCAAACTCAAAGTGACGACAATATAAAGCAACAGAACCAGTCGGACAATCAGAGACAGCAAGTTGCTTGGCTGGAGCAACAGGATTAAAGGAAAGGTCTATTTCCCACTCAGAACAGAACGATTCAACCTCTTTCTGAGAAAGGGTTGAAAACGTAACGGCCATATCCTTCTTAGCACCCATTGTGCCTATGAAGGATGATCAGTACACTAGACAAGAAAAAAGGGAACTAACCTGATGATCGAAAAATGACGAAACCCTAATGATGGAAGACGGTTGTGAAGAAGAAAGTGAAAAAGTGAGAAATGATTAAGTGAAATTGAAATGTAAGAGGGATTAAAAAAGAAAAAAGGAACGGTTATATTATTTAAATATAACTGTCATAATGACATGCAATAAAACAGCCCTGAACAGACTGCCACATGTCACATCAGGGTCCAATCAAAGTTAAAACACTGAATATTAACCGCCTAAATCACAGCGAACCCTCGAACCCTTCAAGCAAGGAACAAATAACAAAAACAGTCAGAAGCTTTCAAGATAACTCGTCAAAACCTTCTGACTTGGGGGGCTGATGACGTGGGTAGCTTAAAGGAAAAACGAATAACTAATATTATTGAACAAACGCTTGAAAGGTTGGAGCCTACAAGGGTTCTACAACCGGTGGTGACACAAAGTCAAAAAATGACTTGTCACGTCGTCCCTTTCATCGAGTCAAACAAACAAGACTGATGGAGTAACATCAGCCTATAGACCGCAGGTCCATAGCATCCTCTTGCTTTTTGTGGCATGTCCTTTTGTTGTAAGCAGGATCAAGGTTTTATGCTTTCTTCTTTGAGAAGATCCTTTCTCTATAAAAGAGAAGCTCAGGATCAGATTTTAGACACACCAAATCTATCACTCTCTTCTCACTCTAAATTATTCTCTTGGTCCCTCACGTGTGGAGAACAATTCTCTTCACTCGAGTTCCAAGATCTTCTACTTCTGATCTCGAGTTTATCTCAGATCAGAACCAAAAAGCATACATAATAAATAATCCAAGCCTTGAACCTCCTTCTACGTTTGCAACGTAGAAGGACACCACGACCTGCGTTAGGCAGATCGAAACCCTTGAACCTTTGAACCTCCCTTGTGACTCAGGACTATTGTTAGGCAGATATTTGTTGTAGCAACATAATCCAAATTTGAATTAAGTTATATATAATTCAGAAAGGGGTGGCGGCGCAACTTGTTGCCCGTCTACCTTTTATTGTGATATAATTTTCGTATTTTGTTTTAATGAAAATTAATTTTTATATAAAAAAAAGTTATAATTAAACGGTAACGCATAGTTAATTTAAATGATTTTATATATAAGAAGGCAATATTATAAGATGATGACTATATGAAAGAGACGATATTTAATATCTTAATATAGTTTGCTACGTATTATTCTTTACGAAATGTGAATTTTCAAATCTCCAACAGGATTTTAGTTATGTGATTGGTGATAGATTTGTAAAGTCAAAACTGTAGTGGTCAACACGAAATTAAAAACATTATGGCCGTGTATTTTTCTTTTTAGCCATCCTCACCAGTCACCACCCACCATTCATGCGTGCACCCAAAAAAGTAACCTTTTAGACACTCAAAAGGCTGGTCAAACTTATGTTATTATATCGACTCGAGTTCTTTAAGCTTAGCTCAATTCAAGTTTTTATTAAACTAATGTCGTATAACTAACGAGCGACTTGATTAGATTCATTCAAAATTAAATTGAATAACAAGCTTAATAAATACTAGGTTAGAGCCCCGCGTGTACACGCGGTACATGTCCATGTCAAATGAAAAAAATTCTATAAAGATCGTAGTATGCAAATTTTATTTATTGAAAAGTTACGTAATACAATTCGTATGAATTTTGTTTGATTGTAAATTATTATAAAAAAGTTTAATGTTATCCAATAACAGATATATGAATTAACAAATGTTTGATTAGACGTGATTTAAAAACAAATAATGAAATGAATAAACATATATTTATTGTAACGGCATGCAAATGAAGATTAAATTTAAAGTAAATAAATGTAGTTCAACAAATCATACAACCAAAAAATTATTAAAAAAAACGATTTATGCAAAATATGATCGCATACTTATTGTTTCTCCTTCTGATGAGTTGCAACATATTTAGACATCTCCATGGCATACGTATCCCACAAGGTTACATAAATGCTCAAACCCCTTCAAAAAGTAATGAATTTTAGTTTAGTATAAAACAATAATACATACCCGCTAGCCTGCATTTCCATTGTTAACCTCTTTTTGTCAGCGATAACCTTTTTATCTTTATCATCATTGTTGAAAAACTTGATAACATGTCCGATAACATCTATACAGAATTACAAACAAACGTTCTATTAAACATTACTTTTGAATATTATGGTTTTTATATAATAAAAAAAGGATATAGGGAGGATACATACTTATTGTGACATTTTCATCAACCTCCTTGTCCAGAATTTTTTGATAGGGGACAAAAGAGAACCCAAAATCTGGACCTTGAAAATCGTCATAATTTGAAACCTGAGTGTTCATATTCAAACACAGTTTGTTTGGGTTTGGTGCATACTTGTATTTTGTTGAATTGACACCAATTCCTGGATTTCTTATAATAAGAGAAGCATTTTCCAACAAAAACCTCTCAAATTTGAAAAACAAACGTTTAAATACATTCGCCTGAATTTTGTCACCCTGAAAAAAAAAGGAATATCAATATTGTTGGGCGAATATTGTTACGAGTTAAGAATCCAATGAATAATATAAGAACATAAACTTACATTCTCGTCAATGAGGATCATCTCAATTGAGTAAACATCTTTAGGGTTTCGACGATCAGGTTGACGCCACACCCGAATAATCTTTAGCTTTAAAGCAACATCATTTTGGTTAACATCAATTTCATTAACCATGGTAAACTCTTGTGGTTGTAATCCAGCCATTGTTATCTTCGAATGTTGTAAAAAAGTTAGACTAAAATTAGGAATTTATTCTACTAATGAATTCATACATTGTCTATCTATATATGACAAACTACAAAATAACAAAAAGTCCATTGAGTACTAATCTATCTAAAAAACAAAACACATAATTGGGTTATTCATTTATCTAAACTCGAAGTAACTACTATCTAGCAAATTAAACTGTTTATTGTCAACAAAATGGTACTTATCAAATTTGAACACAGTTACCCTAAGCATGACAAATCAAATTCAAACAGTATCAATTAAAATAACAAAATCCTAGTTAGTAAATGTTTTTAAGGTGTTTTACATTCGTTTTTTTATTTGTTATTGTTTGAATGTTTTTTGGTATTTCAAAGTCAATCAATAATAATCAAACGACCTCATAAAACGAATAACCAAAATTAAGCATCATCTATCGTAAGTTGAATTTTTCTGATAAGATTTCTAAAAAGACTATATCCATATCATAACAGTAGAATAACAAAATAAAAATAACAAAAAAATAAAAATAAAAACATCGGATAGGAATACTTACAAAATGGAATGTTGTTGCACAATCAACTAATTCTGTGTAGAGCAACTGAGATGGATTTGATAAAACTATCTATATAGATGAAGTGCAAAAATGGAAGGCATGTATTAAGACGTCGATCAATGCTAATTGATTTAAATTAGCGAAGTTATTGTCCGGATATTTTAAATAGCATTTATGACTAATTAGAACAGTATAATATACAAAATTAACTGATAAATTAGTATTGAATGATTATTAAAGTCGTATAAGTAAAATTGGTAAGTTTTCCATTATGTGTTTAGTATTTTGGTGTAAAAGATTTATAAGTTTTGAAATTCAAAAATAAGATATACGAAGTGTGGCTTTTTTTGTTTAAACATTTTTACAACTAATAATTATGCCTAACGAAATTTAAATGATATTATAGAAATGATTGGTTTGTTAGATGTTTACATATTATTCATACGTCCTTTACATCTAAAAAATATATATGAATTGATGTTATATATCAAACATGGTAGTTTACACTTATAATATAAGTGTTTTTTTTTTTTCATAATATTTTAAACCTCACGAAATGGCAAGTCCACCAAATCCTCCATTATCCAAACTTGAGATTTAGCATTAACTACCTTCCATACTTCATGACACAATCTAAGGCAAGTCAACCCCCCCATTAATGAGGAGTAATTTGGTTGGATAGATCCAGACCCGAAAAAAATATCCATCCCTTCATCAACCTTAGATTGCGATTAAACACCCAGTAACATTCATAAAACTTATGAAGATCCAACATATAAGTAATTCATAAGAACAACATAGGAACTTATGGACTAACAATAAAGAACAAGAAGGACCCCAACAATCATAATAATCGGCTAGAACAAGCAAACCATCACCAAATCAATCAACATTCTCGGCCATAAACATCCCCCAAAAAAAACAAACATACGCAGCCGACTTTTGTAAATTATAGCATGGTGATTAACCAATACATAGCCTAATACGTTGGCTAAGATTGGGTTCGGTCTAATACCTATAGAGGTTACGGACCTTCAAATCAACACATACCACGATTAACAACAACTTTAACAACAATCGGCTCTCAAACAATCCGCATTAATCAAAACCGAACCTCATTCAAACTCAAGAAATTCAGTAGATACCCCATGGTCAACATACACGGCCCTTGAACCATAATAAAAAAAAACGAAAATTTTGAAAGAGATATAACCGAATATAACATAATACCTTGTTAATTCGAAGTTCGATCAAAGCCAAATTGCAAGCGATCTTCAATAAATCTTCCCTTTTCTTCAATTCCGAGCATGACTCTTGACCCGCATTCATTCATGAACCCATACGATTCTCATCGAAACCATTCAATCCATCAACAATCACGGTCCCGAAACCCAAAAACTTCAATCCGATTGTAAACACTCATTCAAAGACCGATCGAACATGAAAAACCAACCCTCGACAACCAAGATGCATTCGAATACATGAACATACCTTGGATTTAACATGATACCAATATATGGCCAATAGTTTCCAGCCTTCGGGTGATTCCCATGCGCATATGATCTTGATGAATTCCGTCCATTCCTTAGTAACAATCACGATTCCATCATATAGGACTAAACGCATGAACCGGAAGCTCTCTCATTATCCAATGTTGCGCATATCATACTGCTTGGAGTTGGTTGTGGAGATTTAACATACGATGTTAGATAAAGAAGGAAGAGTGAAAGATTGGTTAGAAAGAAAATGAATAATGAGGATTGGAAGTTTGTTTAGGAAGATTGTTGAATGAAATCAAAGGAAGAATGAAAAAACAAAAACAACATATTGGTTTTTATAGCAAGAAATCTCGGAGCTCCATATAGCAATATGGATCTTTCAGGCTCTCTCTAAGGCCTCCATTCAACCCAATCTCACCTCAATTATTATATAGATAGATATATGTAACTTTTATGCATATTACTTAAACAGGCCGTGTATTACATTAAAACTAGAGAAATATACAATATGGAAATCATTTCACCAAAAGAATAAAACAAACAATATCTGCGAATATATATATATATATATAGGTTTAGGATCCTGTACAAAGTACATTTTTCGTGAGAAGTGTGAGAAGGACTAAGAATTGACATGTAGACATCATGTTTTGGATTTAGGAATGATGTTTTAGGTTGTTTTAACTTGAAAAACACCAAACACAACAATCTAAAACACAATACAATGTATTATAGTCATTAAATTTAAAAAACAGCTAAAACACACTACTTAACTCTTAAAACACACTGCTAATGTTCTTAGCATGGTGTTTTAAGTTTTAAGCCTAAAATACATTGTTTTCGGTTTTTAATTGTTATGTTTGGTGTTTTTATAGGCAAAACAATCCAAAACATCACGACTAAGTTCAAAAAATGATGCCTAAGTATCAATTTTTAATACTTCTCACACTTCTCACAAAAAAAACACTTTGTACACGATTTTGACCCTATATATATATATATATATATATATATATATATATATATATATTATTGATAGCATACACTCTATTGTGTACAAACAGATTATTTTATATCGTTAAATTTAAAGGTTAAAAAGTTATAAACAAATACGCAATCGTTGCATAAACTTCCAACAGCAAACATTTGAAATACACATGATAAAATAGTAGAACACCTGCTTTTCACATATAAAACTAGTGTTGTTATATGATTTAAATATTACATTCTAACTTTATTTTGTACCATTAATCATTTTTAAAATGTTATTTAAATAGATACATAAGAATATTTGTCTTGAATGCTGATGACACATGCCATATAGTATTAAACTCCAATTAACACAACTCATTATCGTTATCTCTCACATGGAATCATGCAAAACAACAATTCTACACTCTTGTCTATTGCAATGTCAGACTCAAATTATTGTGGATATAATTCTATTGTTATAAGTGACATCTTAGCAAATCTTATACCGTAACAAATTAATAATATCTGATTTTAAATACTACAAATTAACGTATTTTGGACGCACCGCTAGACCTAGGTACGTATACGATGAGTACGAGTTTAACGTATAACCATGCTTAGATGAAATGTGACCTATTAAGAAGATTTACTCAGGTAACAAAAATCAACTTATAAGTTCTTTTGAAAGTATAACAAAATATATTGATTAATGCAAGGTGAAAGATCAAATCTTTATTATCATACACTATATTTAATTGATGACAAGTCACAAGAGTTGAACATATGACTCATCCCATCAAGTCATCAACATACATGATACAAGTACAGTGAACAATTACTTGTTTCTCTAAACCGTGCAGAAGAAGTTAAGAAAGCCACATATTTCAAGTTCACAAAGGGGCAAAATGAGTAAATGACAAACCGACTGATCTTCATATAAAACAAACACATATTAAAATAGATTAAGATGTGAATAGACACTACTCATATATAGTTACAAACATTATTTATTTACATCTTACAATATTATTAAACATAAGGACCAAAATTTCTAGTATGTTCGCACCAAATAAAAGTTCCATTCTTTTTTATACAAAAGAAAATAACAATAATATAACAATAAAAGTTTTTACGCCTTTTCGCCTTAGGCTTAACTTGTGGATCAAGGTAAATGCATATTAACGAGTGGTTTGATAACGAAGAGACCATCCCTCATCAAAATTGTGTAGGTCTGGAAATTGTTGTTGGGTGCGATAGTACTTAATTAAGAGATAACACACCCGCTTGGATTCTCCTCTATACTGAGGTGACGTTGTTGATATGGTTGGTACTGTTGATAAGTCGGATACTGTTGATATGGTTGATATTGTTGATACTGTTGATACGGTTGATATTGTTGATAGTTGTAATAGGTGTTTATTGGAGGGTAATACGGTCGTGGCATATACATCCCAGGCATTGGTTGTGGTATTAGCACCTTCTTCTTCTCTTCTCCCTTATCGCCTTCGTTTTTCTTGGGTTCTTCTTTAGCATCTTCTTTCTTGCCATCTTCCTTCTTCGCCTCGTCCTTTTTACCTTCTTCTTTCTTTCCCTCCTCTTTCTTACCGTCGTCCTTCTTTGCCTCCTCCTTCTTGTCGTCTTTCTTTGCCTCGTCTTTCTTCTCTGGTTCTTTTGCAGGACCAACCGATACTATGACAGTGGTAGGCCAAAACTTGCGCAATTTGCTAACCGCATGTATTGGATCAACGGTTCCAACCACTACCATCGTGTTTTCCTTCATGTTTACGGTGACTGAATCAATCCCTACACATATATGGCCACTTAGTTATATGTAACTCTTAGTTAACTTATAAAATTTGTTTGTCTTTCTTTGCTAAGGCATTAACATCTCATATAAATGATATAGTTAATAGTTAACGAAATCCTATGGATGTAAAGAAAAGTAACTAAAACATATATTCATTATTATTATTGTTACGAATAAAATTTCACATCATGAAAATATTATCAAAAAATATAAAAAGCAAAAGTAACGAAATGACAATGGATTCCAACTCTCGAGAGTCAAGAGACAACCTCGCCCACCCACCGCCATTACAATAGGGGCCAAAAGAGAATGCCAAATAGGACCACTTAGCCACGTCATTCTTATGCAAACAGAATGAAAATAGATATAATATAAATATTATTTTATTGTTATTATTAACAAGTTGTCATGAATCGTGACACAAATGTAATATTTTATTCAACTAATGTTTTAATACAAGTTAATGATAATGTAATAAATAGCAGTACAAAATATATGGTACAATACATAAAATGTGATCAAACATGTCCTTCATTTATCACCAACCATTAGGAGGAGTGGTATGGGGAAATAAAGATAAAAGCTTGAGGCTATTTGTGCTCAAGTTGGAATCCAATCCAAAAGGGTTTTACCGCAGTGGCCTTTGGGCGGCAGGTTTTTCTCCAAATTGATGGCTCTGGGCAGCCATTTATCCAGTGCTAACCCACTGACAGTTCAGGTGATATCTAGTTGGGTGTTAAAAAAAATATGACCTTCATTTGGTCTAATCAAAATCACTTTAACTATGTAATTATTAGTCACATATTTATTACATTCATTAATTATTTGAAAAATCAATTATTATACTTCATTTTTTTTTTTCAAAATAATACCTCTGTTCAAAAAATACGTCTTAATAAAAACAAAGTTGAATAGTAGATCTCGCAAATGTAATATAATGGTTGTCAATAGTCAAATTTTAATTCAATAGAGTATTTTTTTAGACAAACTAGAAATTAGTTTACTTTATGTATATCATCAATCTTTTATAAAACACCTTAAGCACATAAAAAAATAAGTGACAAAATTCAAAGAAAAAATGAGAACAAAGAATATAATAATAAAAAAATACAATAAAAATGATGAATCAAGAGAATTTTCTCTAACTTGTATCTATTTACTTTTTGGGAAATTCATGTTTCAAACCTCCAATACCTTCAATAGTAGGTGTACCATTGGTACTGCATGATGTACATATGTTGTTGGGAATGCGACATATGATCAAGAAATGACAAGTCCATGTGGAGTAAAGAAAAAGAAATTCAACTAAATCTTCAAAAACTTAAACTTTTCTATTAATTCACCAAAGAGCAAATCAAACTGTCTTGTTGAACATATTAATTTGGACTTTCATGAGTCAAATCAATTAACTTATAAATCCAAAATATTAACAAAATTTCATGTTGCATAAAGCTAATCATTGAAACCCACCTTAAACTTTATACTAAGAATCATCATATAACAAAAAATTAATTAGAAACTTACAAAATCAAAGTAATATTTGAGTTTAAAAATTTTGAGTTTGAATTAATTTAATAACATATAAATAATATAAAGAGTATGATTAGTTGGATTACCAGAGAGAGCAGATACAGTCTTCAATGCTTTTCTTTTTTCTTTATCATCATGCAAATCCAATTTCACTATAAACTTCTGACATTCGAATGATCAAGAATTAGTAAAAAGTATAAAGTTATAAAAAATAAATAAAAAAATAATAAAACATAATGTTATCTAAATAAATTTATGTAACTAGAACTGGGATTCCATTTAAACTTTGAATCTAAATGATCAGAGTTTGAAAAAAACATCAATAGATTATGTAATGATACTTTACAGACAATGAACTGAAAGCAGATTCGGTGTTCCACTTTAGAACTAGACATCATAAACATGTGGACAATTAAACTTTGAGAAAATAATAAAAGGATCATGATAACTAATAAAAAGACCATGAAAAGTAACAAGAAAATGTAAACCAAATATAAAGGGTTAATGGGATTGTACCTTCATGTGGTGGTGAGAGTTTGGGATCAGAGCCCAGAAAAGAGTTAGAGAGAGAGATAGAGAGAGAGAAGGAGGTAGAGAGAGGAAATGAATAATGATTTGTTGAAAAGGGAGAGAAGATTTATGGACAGAAGAAGGAGAAAATGGAATCAAAACAAGAATTTGCAAACGAGGAGAGAGAATGTATTAAAACAATTTCAACTTCATATATGTTGAAAAAAAATAACATGAAACACAAAGGAGTGTTTTTTAAATAGGTTTTTATTTACTATACAAGATGATAGTACATATTATATAGTATATATGTGATAAAGATGTGAATTAGAAGGTGAACCGAAAGTAGGGTTGGTGGAAAGAAATGTAGGTAACAAAAACATATGAAACATTTGATGTGATGTTGTTGAATCCGTATTCAGGGTATTAAACTTTTACGGTGTTGTAATGTATGGGTGATAATTCCTGTCATTGTTGGAAAAGGGATAAAACAACATAAGGCTTTGACATGCCATATTTAACTAGTTTAACAAGCCTATTGTGTTCTCTCACATGTTTAACCCGTATAATTAAATGGAATGTGTTTGATTTGACATCTTAACTCGTTTAATTAGACGAATTGTGTTTATGTCAATATATGTAAATCGTTTAATTAAAATGTCGAACCATCAACATGTTTAAACTTAGAGTAAAATCATGTTATAAGCTAACCCGTTTGGACATATTTCACAAATTGTCAATCCGTACAAATACATGGATTAAATAAGCCGTGTTTGAGTTACATGATTCAAGATAAATAGTATTTTTCACATTCCTTTAGAAATTTGAAATTATTACGGTTATAAGGTTGTTAGATCGAGTTAACTCTTTGGTTAGTTTAAGATCAAGTTTTAGGTAATGGTATATCTAATATGTATTTTTTAGGAATATAATACTATAAACAAATACACAAATACCGACAAGGAAAGCCAATAAACATTACACGTATTCTGACAGTAGTGAAGTTTGAAATGAAAATTACCAAAATATGTGGAATACATGATCCATAGTATATTCTTTTTCCTTTTAGCAAAGATTATAAGGATTGGCGTCGTGGAAATGGGTTATAGAGCCCACCACATCCTGGCCAGCGTGGAGCAGGGCATGAGACACATTAGAGGGGAATTTCCACTAGCGTAGAGCAAATAGAGAGTATGAGGTGGCCTTTCATAATTCGTCAATGGCCAGGGTGATTATTTTATTAACGTTGTCCCCCCAACAGTTGTTTTTTTTAAATTATACCAAATCACAATTATTTTTTACACTATATATAACCTTTCCACACCATTTTACCCCACAATTTTATTGTATACTCAAACCAGAATTAAGCAAAATGGTGAATAGTAGAAGACCTAACTTGTGTACCGAAGTAGAAGAGCTAGCCCTAACGTTAGGGTGGCTAAACGTAGTCACCCACACTAGAGGCATGGTTACGATTCCTTCAATCCCTTTTTGGGGTCAGTCCTTTCGGAATTCCGGATTCTCGTAAGCGGTCACGCAAACCACAATATTGATAAGGTTAGTTACAAGTTTGGGAACATCCAAACAAAGAGCATAAGGTTTGAGGCGATGTTTATAGCCAACATGTTTCAAGACCCAATGGGCTTCGAAGAAGTTGCCATATAGTTGAGTCAAGGGGATTACGCTATTGAATACTGAAGGGAGTTCGAGTGTCTGTCGTTGTGGCAAATGCTAGGACCGAATTTTATTTAAGTTTTAGTTTATGTGTTTTAAAACTAGGTTGTTTATATATAATGTTTTTTTATTTTATTTTAAATGTAATGTTTAATTTTAGATATTCTAAATGTTATACTTCATTGTTATGTAAAAAAAAATACCAAGGTGGCATGGAGGTCACCCAGCCACCGTCTATGCCACCATCACCCAGTCAATTTTTTGGCTTGGAGGACAATTGTACCAAAAGTAAGGTGAAGCCCCGTATCGTTGCATGCCCCCTCAAGGATATGACCACACTGTGTAACCTAAGAGATTGAAATATTGAACATCAATAATAATACTTTATTAATGTGTTCACTAATCACTATACATAAGGGTGCAAATGAACCAAGCGTTTGGCAAACAATTTGTAAAACGTTTACCTGGAAGTTTGTTTGTGTTCGTTTATCTAAACAAACGAACATAAACAGAGGTCGCATTCGTTTATTTATGTCCGTGAACGTTTGAAAACGTGTTCGTTTGTATTCGATAGTGCTTTAGGTTCGTTAATTTTTTTTTTAATTTAAGTACTTCAAAATTCCTATTAATAGACTTTTAATAAATATTAGTATATTACATATTAGTATTGCTTCATTTATATTGATTAACTATTTTTTGGGCAGATTAATGAAGACTTCGAGATTTTTTTTATTAAACGAGCACTTCAAGTTTAGTATGATAATTTTGTGTCATTTATTTTATGGTAATTACCTTATCAAGATTATATCAAGTATGTTTGGATAATTTAGTTAGTATATTTTGGGTGGATCTACGTAACGTTTGTGAAGAAAGATATCGATTTTATTCGAAAGTTAATATATGTTCGGTTGTATTCATTTTCATTCATAAACACTTGTTTGTGTTCATGGACGTTTGTTTATGTTCATGAACATTCATCTATGTTTTTGTAGGCTCATTGTTGTCCGGTACCTAAAATTAACAAACAAACAAACACAAACAGATACGGACACGAACATGTTCATTTCCTTAACAAACGAACACAAACAAAAAATTTCATTCGGTAAATGTTCATAAACACATTATTTTATTAACAAACGAACACGAACAAAGATTTGTTCGTATTTATTCGGTTCATTTACAGCCTTAACCATACACACGCTGAACAAATGTTGTAAATGATTATTAGATCTTTCCAGTTTCCATCATTGTTGAGTGAACGAAATATGTGGCTAGACAACTGGAGAAAGAGAGAGAAGAAACGAACACTGGCGGATCAAACAGAAAAATTCAGAGCTATCCTAAAAATGTTTTTTTTAGACCTAGGGGTATCTTTATATTTGGTCAAGGGACGGGGTATACGATACATGAAGAAAAAAAAATTATACTAATTTTGTACTTAGCCGACAACGTTGAGAGTAGCCCAGGATATGCTAGATCCACCCCTAGAAACGATAATTGAAACCCTTATAGACGGATGATCAAGAGCAAAGAAAGGGGGCTGGATATTCACACAACTAGGGTTTCTATTTGCACAACCCCTCCACGGGTCGTCTGGGCCTGGACGGCCCGTAGAGGGCCAAATGGGCAAAACGACGGGTCGTCCAGGCCCAGACGGCCCGTTTAAGGGCTTAAACCCTAAACCAGACGGCCAGTCAAGGCCAGGACGACCCGTCCAAAAGCATCCAATCCAAAACAATCATTGGTAATCATTGGCAATGATTAGGTGATGATTAGGTGATGATTATTTGATTTTTTTATAAGTGTAGTGAGTGTGTATGTTTAAAATGGGTTTGAATGTTTGGTTTTTGGTTTTTTATAAATGTTTGGTTTTTTATAAATGTTATTTTTTTATTTGTATAATCTGATCTTTTTTATATAATTGTGTATATGAATATGAACGAATATCGTTTATGTTGCCGAACTAAACAAAACCCAAGATACGAACAAGCTGAACAATAAAGCATAAATAAACATAATATTCCAAAAATTTACATAAAACTAAGAGTTCAAATGTACAACCAAAATACCACCAACCCGTCTAACCCGACCCACCCTGCTGATCCGACCCACCCGGCTGATCCGACCCACCCGGCTGACTGGTGGACGCCCCACCATGCTGACTGCTGGACGCCCAACCCGGAAGTGGACGCGGCTCCAAACCAGCTTCCCGCCGTCTCTCATTCTCGCTCTCTAACATCCACCGCATGTCAGCTCCCATCGTCTGCACATCAGCCCGCAACGACCCCAACTGATCCAGGATCTGCTGAAGTACCTGGGTCGTGTCATCATGCAACCTGACAGCATGATAAACGCGGGCAGGACGCTGTCGCTCATCAATGTTTCCTCTGTTTTTGTACGAACCAGACAACACAAGTCGTCTACAAAACGCTTCAAACATTTATAAATTTGACTATTATATCCTAAAAAAAATAATAAGTCTAAAAAATGATGTTACTTTTCGCATCATACAATTGCAATTGACAGGAACATGGCAGTCCATAAGTCTTCTTGAGTCGGTGTTCACAAGACCTCTTTTTTTCCATATAATAATTTATCTTGTTGACCCCTCCGAGCATCAAATCAAGCGCTAGATGGGAAACCCTACCGATTACGTCTTGAAACAACGGTAGTTCATGTTTCCACATTCTTGTTGATCGGCTGTGTTCAAAGGAGTGCTTTATCGCTACGCGCCGTGACTCCATAACTTTGTCTATTTCCATCACAAGCGCGTGGAGCGAGCTGTTCGGGCCTTTTATGTACCTCTTAATCAGAGCATGCTGACTCTCGACCCTGTTGGTCGTAGTCTGACCGAACGTAAGGTTTTTATCTGCCCATGCTTCCACAAACATTTCTTTATAATCTCGGAGCCAAACTGACTCCATGTACTCATAAACCTCTGTAAAAAACAGAATAGTGATGTCAATACAGAAAATATGTACGCTTGTAAAGCAAAATAAAGAATAAAATATATACCCGTTCGATCCTGCCCCCAAAGTCGTCTGTAGAGCGATGCCCGATTCGATTCGTAAGCCTTTTCGTCAGGAGATTTACACAGTCGACCAAAATACTGCAAAAATATTTCCCATTCTTCTTTTGGAAATCCTGCTTTATGATATTTTGCAATATTTCGTTGAATATGATACCTGCAAAACAACAACAATAATATTAATAATAATAATAATAATAATAATAATAATATTTTGTTGAATATGACACCTGCAAAGCAATTTCGTAGCATCCGGGAAAACTGTAGCACATGCATTCATCAGAGCCAGATCTCTATCTGTAACAATTACACGTGGCTCCATACTCTTCTCCAGCAATTCTTTGAGCCTCTCAAGCACCCATATGTAGTTCCTCGTTTTCTCTTTAACGATAAATGCATGGCCAATACAAAACGACTGGTTTGTCGACGTCATACCCACAATTTGAACAAACGGGATTCTGTACTCGTTCGTTTTGTAGGTGTCGTCGATCAGCATCACATGTGGAAAGGCACGCCAGAGATTGTAGGAGACCCGGTGTGAAAAGAAAATATTCTCAACAGCATCTGTCTCTGGATTCTGCTTGGTGAAGTAGGTAAATTTCTTTTCAACCAGGATACTCTCGAGTATCTGCATAACAATAATAATAACAATATTTAATATTTAACAACAACATAAATTAATAATAGTCTATGACAATAATAGTAATTAATAATAATACCTGCATTGGGGTTTTATCGCCGTAAATTCTATGTTTAATCTTGCTCACTGTATTGTGTATGTCTCGTAGAATACATACATTATCCGGGTTTTGTGCTCTGATGGCCAAATGTATGTTCGCCGGTTCCAGGCCTTGAAAATAAAGCGTTTCCACCATTTGTTCTTCTTGTGGTGTCAGCCGCCTAGCAAAAGCGTGACCCTCAACATGTATAAAAGGGTCGTGGTTATGATTCGCGTGTTTAACCTCCAACTTCCAACCCTCTTTGCGTAGCCTCCCTATTAACATAAACGGACAGTTAATCTTTTTGCTACCCGTAGACCTTACTGTGGCTGTAGTATGGTATTCGCCATGACGGTCGCATCTCAGGTCTATCCTAATTTTTCTTGCATTATTTCCACTGCCTTTTGAAACAGAACGTCCTGTCACTAGGACGTAACCGCTAGCAAGGGCTCTATCGTAAGCCCATTGTTTCATCTCTTCAACAGACCCGAATACCTGAAAATTTATACAAGAGTCTAGTCTAAATTCATACTACTCTAAATTATATACTACTGTAAATATATACTAGTTCAATCCAGCAAACCCTAAAACGTGTAAAGATATACTAGTGTAAATAAATAAACGCACCTGCTCGGTTTCATACGAAACATCCGGGTTAGGTTCAACTTTTATGTTAACATCTTCATAAGCGTCTTCCTGGTTGTCATCATTCGGGTTAGAGCCGTTATAATCTTCCTCTAAGTCCTTAGCACGATTCCCGCGCGAATGGTAACTCCCGTACGTGTACTGCGGGTAGCTTGGTGGCACGAAAAATGACTCCTGTTCCTCTACATATTCCTCGTTGAGATCGGGCAGCATGTTCCCGTCATTACCACGAACCCTGGATTTAACCTCCTCTTCACCAACTTGAACCCCGGGTTCATACCCTACGCTTTCAGAGACGTAAGACTCGTTCTCAGACAGGTCAACGGTTGAAAAGCTTTGTAAATATGTCATCGTGAGACCGGGAAGTCGAAATGGGTCGAGGGTTTTGGTGGTGGTGATGTTTTAAGGTTTTGTTCAAATGGGGAAGAAGCTGATCGTGTAATGGTTAAATCTGGAAATCTCAACGGGCCGTCGAGGCCTAGATGGGCCGTCGAGGGAGTAAATGCCCTAACCTAACACATCTATACGGGCCGTCGGGGCCTGGACGGCCCGTCCTAATGTGCCTTTTTCAGACTTTTCAGTCTGAACTGCCTGCTTTTGCAGGAGTTCAGACTGAACAGCTGTTACATCGTACTTATACGGGCCGTCTGGGCCTGGACGGCCCGTCGTTTTTGTCTTTTCTGCAAACAAACGGCCCGTCAAGGCCAGGACGGGTAGTCCTGAAACCCTAATTTCGCTTAACGGCCCATCTAGGCCTCGACGACCCGTCCTAAGGTTGTTTAGGGTTTTTTTGTGGTTGTGTAAATAATATCACCCCAAAGAAAGTGAGAGGAAGGAGAGAGGGAGGGCCGTGGGTGAAATTTGTTTAGGGCAAACCGACGTAAACAATCAAGGGCATCCTTATGAAAGCTTGGTGATGAATATGGCTATAGAAGATTTGCTTAACAATTCATATGTCAAATGCGGTGGGCCAATTGTATTAAGTTCTTATTTTATCGTCCTACGTCACTTGCGTTTGATACAGAATTGATTATATTTCTTGTATTAAAATAATTAAAATGATGTTATCATCAACAAAAATTGATTTTATTATTGAGTTTAATTAACCAAAAAATGATATCAACTAGTTTAATTAACCACAAAACTGATATCAACTAAAAAGATGTTATTAATAAGCATATTCATCTTCGGAGTTTCAAATTTATTTCATCATTTTTAGAAAAAAAATGGTTGACTTAGAAGAAAACTTTCTTTTGATCAAGTTCAACCCTGTTCTTAGCCCACTGAAAAAAATGGTTGAATTACAAGAAAAGTTTCTTTTTGATTAAGTTCAACCCCGATCCATTTCCACAAATCTAATAGAGTGCTGCAAAATATAATTGTACATAGAGTAATGATGTGTATATCCTTTATAATTTATATCTGCGAAAATGAAATTAAATAATTCCAACTTTATTGGGTTGGAAGGCGATAATCCGAACTTGAAAGTTGTAATTTAACAATCCCAACTTGTCAAGGGTTTTATTTCAATGGGCCAAAACTAACAAAGGTTAACTCCGTTAGTTTCTTGTTAACGTGACAGTCCACGTGGCATCTGACATGGCAAAATCTATCACGCTGAGAAAAAAAGGTTAGCCCACTATTTTGTGATGTGTCTTTTCCTTTTATTAATCTATATTTTATATACACAACATAATATATATCCTTTTTTAATCTATATTTTATATACACAACATAATATATATACACATATAACATCTTCATCGTCTTCACCACAATCAGAACCACCTGCCACCACCACAACCACCGCCATCTATAATGACACCCACCACCACTACAAACACCGCCACTCTACACCACAACCACCTGCCACCACCGTCAACCACCGCCATCTCCGATGACACCCACCACCACCACAAACACCATCGTTCCATCTCACTCGAAACCTTAAACCAGAAGCAAACAATTAGTGCTTCCTCCCCAAAAGTAATTAGGGCTTTAACAATTAGCAACTGGAATGGTTCCTCCCACCCACATACAAATCCTTAACCACCTCATTGTACGGTTCCTCCTTACTTTTCAGCCGTCTAAGGGCTGAAAACCCTCTAACAAAATATAAATATGGGTTGAATATTATTAGGGACTAGATTGGGAATGACCCGTCAGTGTTCTTGCCCAATAACATTGGTAGATTAGTCAAAGGATGTGAGGCAAGGGCTACGAGTAATGATACTAAGGATGCGTATAAAAAGGGTACAAATAGCAAGGTGAAGCCTAGGGTACGGAGGTATATGAAGATTATAAGGTGGCGGATTTTAACCTAATTAGGATGGATAATCCAACTCCCATTGTTGCTGATTACAAAAATGGAGAGATTGCAATGGGTTTTCGATCGAAAATTTATAAATTGTAATCAATTTATAAACACAATATTCTTAAACAGTTGTGGTGGTGGTAGGTGGTTGTGGTTAGGATGAAGATGATAAAGATCTTTGTTATATGTGTGTATATATATAATATGTGCGTGTATATAAAATATAGATTTAAAAGAAAAAGGAAAATAGACATCACAAAATAATGGGCCAACCTTTTTTTCCAAGTGGGACGGATTTTGCCATGTCAGACGACACGTGGGCTGCCACGTCAGCAGAAAACTAACGGAGTTAACCTCTGTTAGTTTCGGTCAAATGAAATAAAACCCGTGACAAGTTGGGACTGTTAAATTATAACTTTTAGGTTGGGATCATTGCTTTCCAACCCAACAAAGTTGAGATTATTTAATTCCATTTCTCTTTTATATATGTGGTAAACTACTCTTTATTTTGGAGTATTACTATTAAAAGAATGTAAATATAATGCTAACTTTCTTTCGCAAAGAAAACAAAGGGAGTTATCGGTATTTTACAATTAAGACACCGAAAATGCACTCATAAGAAATGGGTGAGAAGACTTTATTAATTCAATTTGGTGAAAGTGAGAATAAACTTTCACCAAGTATGAACCTTCGTGACATGGTTTTTTTGGAAGATAGATACTTTCTAAAAAAGTTCTGATCTATAAGATCCACAAACAAAGATGCTATTAAAGTTGATTTTGTAAAAAAGCAAGGACAAAATTATTGCAAGTTTTGTACTGTGAAAGTTATAAATGTTTCAATTAGAAAAATCAAATCCTAATTTTAAAAACATGATATTTACAAATAAATTTCAATAGTACAAAAATATAAAAATGATTTTTGAAGTTTGTATTATTTCTTGAAGCATTGTTCTATTAGAAATAAACTAATCTTACATGGCACCAGGTTTGTATTGAATATTTTAGCTACACTTAGTCTTCACTACACATACAAATGGATTTTTTATAGTTACAAACATATACAGTATGTAATACATGAATGCCTGCGTCCACCCATCCATCCATACATCTGAGACCAATGTTTTTAGAACCGGACCAGACGTCAAACCGGAGCCCTCACTGATTTACTGGTCCGACCGGTCCAATAAACCGGCCCAAAAAGCCCATCAAAACCCAAAAAAATAAAAAAAAACCGGTTCGACCCCCAAATCCCGGTCTGACCGGCCGGTTTTCCGATCGGACCGCCGGGTCACCGGTTGAACTACCGGGTCAATGTAATCCCGTTCCAAGTAAGCAGCCTGGACCGGCCAGGGGTCCATTTCCCGGTCCGGGTTTAAAAACCTTGTCTGAGACCCTCTATGTAGATGTATGGAGCATGTAGGGGTAGGGGTCTGCCTACACGATCATGTGGTTAATATACACATGTGAAGTATATTAAATCCATATATGTATGTGTGTAATACCTACCATACTTTACTAAGTAAAATTATATTGAAGGTCTGGGTTACTTGAGAGATCCAATTAAAAAGTATGGAGAGATCCAGTTGTGGAAATTCATTAGTGATTATTGCCAAGTTGTATTAGATCGGTAGAGATGGCAATAGGTCGGGTGTGAAATGAGTTTTTGTAATCCTAATCTCTTACCCAATTATTTGAACATTGTCACCTAGTCTTAAGTACACATGATGTCCATATTAGTTTGTCTTATTTACATTTTTCAACCCGATCTACGTCAGGCTACCATTGTGATTGTTACAAAAAGTGACAAAACTGACACAAATCCAACTAGGTTTGATAGCTATAGCTAGCATCACAATTAGCCACCGCTATAGTTTATTAATATTCTTATTATTCTTTTATCCCTCTTTCATCATACCATGTTTACCCACGATAATTTCCACAACTTATTCAGTTTACTCACGATAATTTCTGCGTCAATGACGAAGTGGTGGAGTGGTTAGAAAAATAGTTGGTATTTTTTGTTATCCAGGTTCAATTCCCACTCTTCTCATTATTTTCTACGGCATTCAGGTGAAGAGCGAATACGGGTGGTGCCGGTTCGACACGGATGGATGCGAGGTTTTACCGATTATTCGATTGTCGTGCATATGGGCGGGTGGAGGTCGGGGTTTTGCGCATCTAGGAGAGCCAAGGGGCTTGTGGCGGTCGAGAAGTCGACCTTAACCACAGCGCTTGGTGTCATGATGGTTGGCACGTCGTTCCTTGCCGTTCAATAAAAAGATATTTACCCACGATAATAAAACCCTAGTAAATATGGTGGACCATACTTGATATCTAGGGTCCCATGAGATTTCTATGCTTGTCTATGAGATTTCAAAGGCCTTTTACAAGTAAAAATAGGTCTCCTAAATTAGAAAGTTACATATAAAATGTGAGTGACTGATTAATATTATCATTCATGTAATTCACCTAGTGATTCATTGTAGATGTAGATGAGGACCCTCGGCCTCTTGTTGTCGCCTTTCTTCCATCTCTACTAGGCGACCCTAGAAAGTCCCCATGTTCTTCGAAATAAAATTCGCCATATTGTCATTTAAATTTATATGAAAACGAGCATCTAACACACCTTGAGACAAATTCGGTTCATTCGTACTAGACGTTGTCTTGGACCGTTTAGATGCTCGAGAGGTCTTCATTTTCCTCAGAAGATGTTAGTTTGATTATTTCCCAATTAGCTACCAAGATTCTTGTTAAAATATATGACATTTCATCTAATTCGATTTACTTTGGGCTTGATTGTGTTGTGGTGATGTTGGGCTTACAGATTGGATTATTATTGGGCTTATGAAAGTTAGCCCATCAGTGTATAATCTAGGGGTTCATTTGTGGTTTAAAAGGTTCACTTTGGTCTGGTTCTTGTGAACTGGGTCGTATTTGTGTTTTGTGTTTGTTTGTGTGTTTTCTCACATAGATCATTGACATGGCAAGATATCGTTCGTTGGATTGGATTATTTGTAGCCGTTGGATCATGAAGGGTTTGCCTATATAAACGAGCCAGCTCTACGAGTTATCAGTTTAGCTCATTCGTTCTCTTTGTCTTGTTTGTTCAGTCTCTCTCTAGGATTTGTAATTAGGGTTTCTGGTGTAAGTTTCTTTGAGTTGTATTGTTTTTCTTGTTATTATCAATCAACTACTGAACTTATCATTCAGTAGTTGATGTGAACTTTGTATTGTTTCTGATCTTAACGATTGTTAAGATCTCTGGGTTTGGTTGGGTGTTTTTTGGGTTGGTTAACTAATAAAAGTTTTGGTCACCGTTTTGTCGCTATTTCTGTATCTTGTGATTTGTGGATGAATGTTTATTATTGTTTGGTTGATTGAGAGAGATTTGAGTTGTATACGTATTAGATTCAACATTTTCTACATGGTATCAGAGCCTTAGGCTCTTGATCTTGGTTTGTTTTTTGTTTTTCCGCTGTATTTTGTCAAGGATCTGATCTGTCTATAGATCTGGTTCTTGTTCTGAAGATCTGTTAATAAGTTTTAACAGATCTGTTGGTTTGGTTGAAGGATCTGACCTTGATTATAGGTCTTGTCCTTCCTTGTACTTTGTTTGTAATAGATTTGATCTCTGTAGATCTTGTCTATTACTTGGATCTGGTTATTCTTGTAGATCTAGGGTTTATTGTCAACCATTGTTGGCTGGAGGCTCTGGATCTTGGTTCTGGTACTTGGTTGTGGGCTTGGATAGCTGTGCTGCTTGCTCTCTGGTCTTGTAACCCTAAGTGAAGGTTACAGATTACGAGTTTCTGGTGAGATTGTTCCATTCTCCTTGTTTTTTGTTGTTGTGTCTAGAGGCACTGACCGGGTTAGGGTGGACCGGTATTGGCCAAACTACTTGGTGTCTTGTTTGTTGATTTGTTTGATATCTGTTCTTGGTTCATTGTCTGGTTATTTTCTTGGTTGTTATATATAAATACTATATATATATATAGTTAATAAAAGGGCTCCTGAGTTAAGAACTGGGTGGACACCATTGAGTGACAAATTCACTATCTGTACACTGACTCAGCTTCGTCCTTCTAGGATTTAATTGTTCTTGTTATTTGTCTGTGTGGTTGTTGGTTGTTTTAAAAATGGGTGATGTTGTTAACCCTGCTGGAGGAGGTGGAGGGGGTGCTAACCCAGGTTCTGATCAAACTTTGGTCAGTAAACTGGATATTAGTGATCCCTTGTACCTTCATCCAAGTGACACTTCAAGTCTGACCATTATTAGTATTAAACTAAAAGGAACTGAGAACTATTCTGTGTGGTCTAACTCTATGAAACTTGCTTTACAAGCTAAAAATAAAATGGGATTCATAGATGGAACTTGTGAGAAATCTGTTGATGATGATGTTCTTGCTAATCAATGGGATAGGTGTAGTTCTGTTGTCTTGTCCTGGTTGATTAATTCTGTGTGTGAAGAATTATATTTAGGACAAGTGTTTTCTAAATATGCTAGAGATGTATGGATTGATCTTAAGGAAACTTATGATAGAGTTGATGGGTGTGTTATGTTCAACTTACATCAAAAGATTAATAGTCTGTCACAGAATGGAAGTTCTGTTGCAGAATATTATCATAAGTTGAACACAATGTGGAAGCAGTTTGATTCTTTAGTTCAACTGCCTATGTGTACTTGTCAAGCTTCCAAAGAATTCAATGATTTTAATTCTCTTATTAAACTCATGCAATTCTTAATGGGGCTTGATGAAGTATACCAACCTGTTAGGACTACATTGTTAACCAGTGATCCACTGCCCTCTGTAAAGACTGCCTTTGCTATTGTATCTAGAGAGGAGTCTCATAGAGGTGCTAGCAGTGGATCAAAAGGTTCTGGTGTGTCCTTTGTTGCTAAGTCTAACTCTGTGGATAATAGGAGAAGGTCTGTAAATAACACTGGTAATAATAATGGTAATACAAGAGGACCTAATCCTAGTTTAAAATGTACTCATTGTAATAGGATTGGACATACTATTGATAGATGCTTTGAAATTGTTGGTTATCCTCCAAAAAAAGGTTCTGTTGGTCAATTTAACAGAAATAATAACAACAATTTCAATAATTCAAGATCTAGTAGTTCAAGTGGTAATGTTTGTGCAAATGTTTCTACTTCTGGTTCTCCTTTTACTTCTGAACAGATCACAAAATTGATGAGTCTAATCAGTGAGAAACCAGGAGGAGATCCACAGAGTTCTAATGTTGGAGGTGAGTCTGTTTTGATAAATGGTTTCTCTAGTATATCTGTCTTGTCTAAACTGTCTAGTATGTTTAACAGTTTTTCAAATTCACTCAAATTTGCTTTACTTCTTGGTTGGATAATGGATTCTGGTGCTAATCAGCACATGGTAGGGAGTGATAAGAACATGATTAACTGTGTAGATGTTACAAACTATAACATGTTAGTTAAACATCCTAATGGTACTAATGCTAGGGTAACTAAGATAGGAGATATAAAACTAGCAGAGGGTGTCTTGTTAACTGATGTGTTTTATATACCTGATTATTGTGTTATCTTGGTTTCTGTTCATAAGTTGTCTAAGGACAACAAGTTAGATGTTCTGTTTAATGAACATTCATGTTCTGTCCAGGATTCCAACTCAAAGAGAGTCCTGGTGACTGGTAGACAGCAGGATGGTTTATATTTTGTAGGAGATAATGTGAGTCTTAGTAATGTTTGTTTTAACAGTGTTAGTGAACATGGTCTTTGGCATAGTAGACTAGGACATCCTTCTAGTCAGGTTCTAGCTGTGTTAAAAGAGAAACTTAATATAGGCATTACTGATTCTCAGCCTTGTGATGTTTGTCACAAGGCTAAACAAGTCAGAGTGCCTTTGCCTATTAGTGATCATAAAACTAAAGCTATAGGGGAACTAATACATCTTGATGTATGGGGACCCTATAAGGTAACTAGTAGGGAAGGTTACAAGTATTTTTTAACAGTAGTAGATGACTACTCTAGATCTGTTTGGGTTTATCTGTTGAAAAACAAAGGTGAAGTATTTGAAAATATTGTTAACTTTTGTGAATTGGTTAAGAATCAGTTTTCCAAAAATGTTAAGGTTTTAAGAAGTGATAATGGGACTGAGTTTGTAAATAAACAGATGACTGAATTTTGTAATAAAAAAGGAATTCTACATCAAACTTCTTGTGTTTACACTCCACAACAAAATGGTGTTGTGGAGAGGAAACATAGACATCTCTTGAACACAGCTAGGGCATTGCTATTCCAAAGTGGTGTTCCTCTTAGATTTTGGTCTGATTGTGTACTTACTGCATCATATCTTATTAACAGGATTCCTTCTTCTGTGTTAGCTGGTAAAAGTCCCTATGAATTAATACATGGGTTCCCCCCTGAACTTAGTCATTTGAGGAATTTTGGGTGTCTTTGTTTTAAAACTATTTTTAATGATCCAGATAAACTATGTAGTAGGGAAAATAAATGTGTTTTGATTGGATATTCTTTTTTAAAAAAGGGTTATAAAATTTTAAGTTTGGAAACTAAAGAAATAGAATTTTCCAGAGATGTTAAATTCTATGAAAATATATTTCCATTCAAAACAGATATAAAACAAACTGTGTTTGAAAATCTGAATCATTTAAACTTTTTTGATTGTTATGAAACAAAAAATTCTTCAAATGACTTTACCCAAAATAATAGAAGTCCTCCCAATGATAAAGGGGAACCTGGTAGGTCTCATGAGTCCTCCCCAGAGGGTCAGTTAGGTGACCCTCCTGGAACAACTAGAGAGGTAGATCATACTCATGATCAGCCACCTAGTTGTTCAGAAGGGAGGGGGGCTAACGTCTCAGAGGTTGAGGAATCAGATGATGAGTCTACAACCCCTGAGGGAGAAAAAACTAGTGTTTTAGACATTCAACTAGAGAATCTGTTTTACCAAAAAGATTTAATGATTTTGTTCTTGATGGAAAAGTTAAATATGGTATAGATAAGTCTGTAAATTACTCAAACTTGTCTGTTGAGAACTTATGTTTTGTGTCCAATGTGAATAAGGATTTTGAACCCACATCTTACTATGAGGCTTCCAAAAATCCTAAGTGGATAGAAGCCATGAATAGTGAGATGGAAGCCTTGTATAGAAATAATACTTGGACTGTTACTGACTTACCTCCTAATAGGAAGGCTATTGGGTGTAAGTGGGTATACAAGATTAAGTATAAATCTAGTGGTGAAGTAGATAGATACAAGGCTAGGTTAGTAGCCAAAGGCTACAACCAAAGGGAAGGAATAGACTTTGGAGAAACCTTTTCTCCTGTAGTTAAGATGGTAACAGTGAGGACTGTTATAAGTTTGGCAGTTCAAAATGATTGGCCTTTATTCCAACTTGATATTAATAATGCTTTTTTATATGGGTCAATTAGTGAAGATGTATATATGACTCTTCCTGAAGGATATTCTTCAGGAAATGAGTCTAAAGTGTGTAAATTGGTTAAGTCTTTATATGGGCTGAAGCAAGCTCCTAGGAAATGGAATGAGAAGCTTGTAGATGTCTTAATAAAGATTGGTTTTGTGCAAAGTGTATGTGACTATTCCATGTTTGTTAAATCTGAAAGTAATGTGTTTATAGTTCTGCTTGTATATGTTGATGATATAGTTATTACTAGTAATAGTGTAACTGAAATTGATAAAGTTAAAACACTTTTGAAAGAAAACTTTCAAATCAAAGATTTAGGGAAGTTGAAATATTTTCTTGGTATTGAAGTATTATATTCTGAAGTTGGTATTTGTTTAAATCAAAGAAAATATTGTCTAGACTTATTAAGTGAGTTTGGATATTTAGGGTGCAAACCTGTAAGTGTTCCTATAGAACAAAATTATATACTCTCCATGAAAAAGGAAAAGTCAGAAAAATGTTTACAAGATGTTACTGGTTTTCAAAAGTTAATAGGAAAATTAATTTATTTATCCCTTACTAGACCTGATATAAGCTATGCTGTTCAGTTTCTAAGTCAGTTTATTGATGTGTTGCCAAATGCATCACATTTATATATTAGTTTTGTATAGTTTTTAATCGTTTATCGTTTGTGTATAGTGAGTCTTAGATACTTATTTATGTCTTGGTGTTAAACAGGTGTTCGTGGGCTAAAATTAGTAGAAAAGAGCTTAGTTGGAGAGGAGACGAGCATTCGATGAAATTGGAAATCGAAAAAGAAACAAATCTGGAAGAACTGAAATTAGAGACCCTCTAATTTCAGTAAAGGTTATTCGCGGGTCTCCAGGAAGTAAAATAGAAGAAAATGACGATTTTACCCTTAATGAATTTCGGTAATTACTGAAGATGCCCCCACGACATTTTTGGTTGTTAGAGACCCTCTAATTCCAGAAATAGTTATTCATGGGTCTCTAATACCTTCCAGACCAACAAAAAGCCCATTTTCTTGGTAAAAACCTAATCAGCCGTTGGGAAACAACATCTTCGACTTCTAGAGCAGAAAAGGGGCGATTTTGAAGACTTTTTACAGTTCCATTCATTCCGGTTGATGCCAGAGCAATCCAGAACAAGTTTTGAAGCCGAAATCATGATTATGCACGGCTAAACATCCTGCGGTTTCTCCGGGTGAAAGATTCGGTTATTTTGTAAGGATTTTTCTGTTTTGAACTTTATGCTAGGATCAGGTTTTGTGAACATGTCTATGTGTTTTTGAATCTGGTTGTATGTTTGACTGATTTGAACAGTTTGACTGATTTTCACAATTACAATTCGTTATTGTTTCTTGGTTTTCTTGCACTAGGAATAATTTAACCTTGTGATTTGTGTTTTGATGTTGAATTGGGTTGAACAACTTAAACAGGATCATGTCTATGTGATTGCCTAGCTAGGTTAATTCAGATTGTCTTTACAGTTACCGAGTCAGAAACCCGGAGTGACCGTTTTTCCATATTATTGTCTTTTATAAAACTCTATTATCACTCGTTTTGCAGCACTGCAGCACTTTTACATTCAACTTCATAAAATTACTTTAGTTAATTTTATTTTAATTAGTAGTCAGTAAATTAGCACTTTCCACAAACTCCCTGAGGTTCGACAACCCTACTTCCTATACTGCAGTCAGTTGTAGCTAAGGAGTAGTTTTTATTAAGTTTTTTGATTAGCACTCGACACACGATCATTTATGCATAAACCGACCGAGGCAACTTCACACATAGCTTTAAGATTGTTAAGGTATTTAAAAACATCACCTGGAAAGGGGTTGATGTTTAAAAGGGGTGATGAATTTGGTCTATCAGCATATGCAGATGCTGATTGGGCCAAATGTCTTGAGACCAGGAAATCTGTCACTGGTTATTGTGTTTTCCTGGGTTCTAATCTGATCTCATGGAAAAGTAAGAAACAGAGTGTTGTTTCTAGGTCCTCTGCTGAGGCAGAGTACAGAGCTTTATGTACTGTGACTTGTGAGCTAGTTTGGTTATTCAATCTTCTTAGTGAGTTAAATGTAAAAATTGATTTACCTTTGAAGTTATATAGTGATAGTAAATCAGCTATTTCTATTGTTGAGAATCCTGTATTTCATGAGAAAACAAAACATTTTGAACTAGACTTACATTTTCTGAGAGAAAAGGTAAGTAGTAAGTTTGTTGAGATTTTGAAAGTTACTTCAGTTCAGCAAGTTGCTGACATATTTACTAAGGGGTTGTATGGGTCACAACATGATTTGTTGTGCAGCAAGTTAGGCTTAACAGATATGTTCAGCAAATCGAATTAAGGGGGGATGTTAAAATATATGACATTTCATCTAATTCGATTTACTTTGGGCTTGATTGTGTTGTGGTAATGTTGGGCTTACAGATTGGATTATTATTGGGCTTATGAAAGTTAGCCCATCAGTGTATAATCTGGGGGTTCATTTGTGGTTTAAAAGGTTCACTTTGGTCTGGTTCTTGTGAACTGGGTCGTATTTGTGTTTTGTGTTTGTTTGTGTGTTTTCTCACACAGATCATTGACATGGCAAGATATCGTTCGTTGGATTGGATTATTTGTAGCCGTTGGATCATGAAGGGTTTGCCTATATAAACGAGCCAGCTCTACGAGTTATCAGTTTAGCTCATTCGTTCTCTTTGTCTTGTTTGTTCAGTCTCTCTCTAGGGTTTGTAATTAGGGTTTCTGGTGTAAGTTTCTTTGAGTTGTATTGTTTTTCTTGTTATTATCAATCAACTACTGAACTTATCATTCAGTAGTTGATGTGAACTTTGTATTGTTTCTGATCTTAACGATTGTTAAGATCTCTGGGTTTGGTTGGGTGTTTTTTGGGTTGGTTAACTAATAAAAGTTTTGGTCACCGTTTTTGTCGCTATTTCTGTATCTTGTGGTTTGTGGATGAATGTTTATTATTGTTTGGTTGATTGAGAGAGATTTGAGTTGTATACGTATTAGATTCAACATTTTCTACAATTCTTCCATGGTAAACACAACACCGTTGGTGGCTTTAAATTCTCTATGAGTATCCCTGATTATATCCACATCAGTTGAACAGTTGGGTCTATTTCAATTGTTTAAAAGGCAGTTGACAATACGTTGTTGATTTTGGTTCGCATTGCTGTTCATTTTCCAAAAAATGAATCATGACCGAGGTATTCACCACGACCCATTGAGGTGATTTTTTTTCACGAATACGCCTCAAGGAGCCGATTGTGATCTGGTTAGTGCCTACTAAAAAACAGTCACTATAATTGAGAAAAAATTATATGCATTTTTGAAAGTAATAATTACCAATTCCGAAAAATTAAGCCACACTCGTGACCATGCAAACTCCTCCTGGGCTATCCACATCTCCATGTTCCTTTTACTAATTCCTTAGTTGTCTTGTTTTTTTTTCCGTTGTTTACTTATGGATGTAGTTCGTTGGATATCTGGTATGGGTGGTGACATTTGTGTTGATGAAACGATGAAGTGAGGTTACTCTTCTCCCTGTTCTCCGACATATACCACCAAGATCTTGCCAAAGCAACCTCTTGTGCTGTATTCCAATTCACAGCTTTTGTTCGCTTAACAAATTTCTTTTTTCCCCCGCGTCAACTTCTACAACTTGATCCTCTACACCAAGCATCTCCTCCGCTTCATCGCCTAATTCTTCATCTCCATGTTCCTGCAACTGTGTCTCTGGTACAGTTTCTTCCTCGTCATCGTCATGTAGGTGGAACTCGAAGTCCTCTAGTTGGGATGTTGTTAATTGAGGTGGCGTAAAAATTTGTGGATACAAAATGGGTTGGATTTGGGGTTGTTGGGGTTGATTTTGTGAGAATTGTGGGTAGAACGGTTGTGGTTGTGGTTGGCTTTGTGGAAAATTGATCACGGGCCTATAGGCTTCAATCGTACCTGAGCTCGAACCCAAACCCGAACCTCTATCTCGACTACTAGAACCCCCGACTTTAGTTTTTGAGGTTTCCCTCCCACCCTTCAAAACACTTTTTTATTTCCTTGGATCCATTTGTTTTGTTTGTGCTTTAAAGTTGTTAAATAAGTTAAACAAGTTTTTGGTTGGGTTTTTTTATTTAAACCGTCTACAATATATACTTTGCAAAATAACAGTAAAAAAATGTTACCGTTTGATTTAAAATAAATTCAAACGGTCCAAAAAAGAATACAATAATTACATGAAATCGACCGTTGTATTAAATAAACTTCATTACGAGCCCGTTAGAAAGAACCTGAATATTCACGGGATCGCAACCAGCACTGGTGACGACGGTGTTACCGCGTGTTAATAGTGAGGTACCCGTAAGCAATTCGGGTGTCGTACACCCCTTACATATATGATGTTGTTCTAAGTTTTTACTTTTTTTGATATTCAATGGGTTTTGAAAAATTCTTGTCATTAATGCGTTACATGAAAATTTTCAAAATCTATGATAAATGACAGAAAATATAATTTAATATCACAATGACTATTCTTTTAACAGCAAACGGTATTTATCAAACCTCGAGTCGACGGTTTGAAATCTAAAATCGCATTTTTTTTTTTTTTTTTTTTGAAAAATCGCATTGAGCATCGTTTTCATGTTAGTGGTTTAATCAATTATTTTAAGATAAAATGAATGAACTTTCTAAAATACTAATTACCTAAATTTAGTTTTACGGTTATGAAAATATTTCGTAATCATTGGCGTTTACAAATTCATATGATATGATACGTGTATAGTTTTTACTTTGATGATAAACATAGATTCATAACTGATTTTTAACCTTTATATAATATGTTTCCACCAAACCCCACTGGATGTCCTGATCAGATCAGCCAAGGTGCCCACCAAACCGTCGGCGTATATTATAGAAATTGATGGCTGTCCTTTTCTTACTCCTGGTCAAAAGTTCCACCCTATCTTAATTAAGAAAACAATATAACACTATAGTTTTATGAAATAATATTTCTTTACGAACATTGTCTTTTATCCACAGAAACAATCAGACAACCACAGCCCCAAACAACACCATGTGCCGCAATAGCAAAACAATTACATAGCATCAAACCTACATCATTTGGACCACAAAATACATTTATTAATGAATGAGATCGATTTTATACCATAAAAAGCTTAAAGAATTCACATCTTCTATAATTTCTTCAACCTTAACATCCTTGGCCAAGTGTAGTTTTTTCTTTTCTTCCTAGCTTTTCAAATCATGATCATGAACACGAAGTCCAAGAAATCCTATGTACTCACAAATAACAAATTGGCACACCACTAAGCAACCAAACATGCTGAGAAAATATGATCTGCATATTCAGAAATATTGGAACCACACAAGATGCACAGTTAAGACTCAACTTGGATATTTCTCTTAGCCAATGCTTCCAAAGTAGGCAACTTGTTTAACTCCACGCTCCACATAAATATTTTGCATTTTTTTTTAGTGGAACCCATTTGCACCATTCCATCTCATAAAATCTACTAACATCCCTCTCCACAACTATGTATGTATCTTTGTTGTTACTCCACCCAGCCGAAACAATAATCCGAAAACACTTTTTTCATTCTTCCTTCTCCATCGTAGAATATGGGTTTCTCTTCCGGTCCCATTTTTCCTTCTCCATCTTACTTTCCGTCTTGTATCGCCAAACCCATTTGGATAATAAAGCTTGATTTGTGGTTCTAAGTCTACTTACACCAAGCCCCCCTTTATCTTTTAGCAAAGCCACCCAATACATCCTACTTGAATATATTGGATCCTCCCAAAAGGAAACGCTTCATAATACCTTCCGATTTTTCAGTCACCATCACCAGAGCCTTATACATAGCAAAATAATATTTCGAAAGACTTTCCATAACTTAGCAAATAAGGGAAACACTCCCACCGATCAACAAAGTAGATGATTTCCATTAAGATAACCGATTTTCAAATGTCTCCACAACTAGATTCCCACTATTGATAGTATTCATATTCGCTCCCACCATCAAACCCAAATACACAAACGGAACACTGCCACTCCTACAGCCCAGAACCACTGGCCCAAACAATATTTGAATTTTATAAAGTAATATTTTCTGAAATTGAAATTGTTGAGTTTGAAGTCTTTTTGCTTACTGGGTTTGGTGAAGGCATAAAAGACTTCGGGTATGTTTTAATTTACGATTGTTTTCTTGGGGCCTAAGTAACATATGTCATTGTATTGTAATATTTGGACTGAGCATAATAAAATCTCTAGTTGCAGTTTCATATCGAATGTGAACCATGTAGAGTTGTCGTATTCTTATTACTTTTATTTTGTGTTTCTGTATTACTATTCGTCCGAGCCTTGTGTTGGTTACGCTTCGTCACTTGATACATAAAAGAAATTGTGTACTAAAAGGAAGGTGAAATACTGAAGTAGTGTTCTAGTTCTAACATGTGGTCACATAAATGCAGATTCTCTTCACATCCTAACTATCGCCACAACTCTAGATGTAAGGGCAGGTCAGACAAAACATTGACGTGCTAATTAGTCGAAAAATAAATACTTTAATAACCAAGATGACGAAACAAACCAATGCATCAACTCTAATATACAGTGGCTCTTTTCACACAGCCTAAAATCAACCTCATGAGTGTGTTGGCCTGATACGGACCAGGCCCAATCACTTCCTGCTGATCCAGTACCACAGGGCCGACCCAAGAGACCATCTGAAGCCCACTTTGCTATCAGTCTTGAGCCGCAAGAATTGGAGCACTAGCATTTTATTATTTTTATTTCCTATGTTATTTTGTTATTTATTTCCTTGGTAGTGGATCCATGGTAATAGCCAATAGGTAGTGGGTTAGAAATAAGGGTATGACATGGTGAACATGCTTTAGTGGTATGGTGTACATGTACCCCCAATTTAGTATTTAAGTGTTATGTTTTGTTGAATGAAAAATCATAAATTTGTCCCAAAACTTGTCTCTTCTATTCTTAGTTTCTTTTGGAGCCTAATCCCCTCTGAAGATTAACTATCATGGCCCCAACCCAAATAATTAAATAAAGCTGATAAACAAATGAATATAGAAAGCAATCTCCATAACCATTACACTTCACTGATCTGGTAAGACTCCTGATTTGTTGCACATAAGGCTGTACGTTGTGAGACGTGAGCGACCACCGGCGCGAGCAAGATTTTAGTCCGGTGCGCACCTCCAGCCACAACAGCTCTGGCGCGAGCACACGTGAAGATCCCCGTCGCGAGCACACGCGATGATGCTTGCAACAGGTCGCGCCGGTGCTCACCCCTAGCCACAACGGGGTCAAGTGAGCATATGCGATGAGGTTGCTTGAGAGTGAAGTAGGTGGCTCGCGTCTCGTCGCTCGCGTCCCACAACGGATGGTCTAAGGTTGGTAAGAAATCATAACCGTGTTACATTAGTCATTAATTGTTCTAACCTCCAATAGTGGCCTAATTTATCGACTTTGTGTAATGCTTTGACTCTGTATCCAGAAATATAATTAGTCATTAATTGTTCTAACCTCCATTTGTGACTCACAATTGTGTATAAATCTAATATCACGATGCTCATAAAATTGAGTAGGCCTATAGGAGATAGATGGACTACATACTCATCTTGATCTTATTGTCCATTTTTACATGGCTTTATTTCTTTACGCGCCAGTCGGGCCGTGGAAAGTCGGGTGTGGCCACCCGACTGCCACCCGGCCCATACCCCCTTCCAATCATCGGAAACATCTTGGAACTCGGAGACAAACCACACCACTCACTCGCTACCCTGTCCAAAACATACGGACCTTTAATGTCCCTTAAGCTTGGTAGCACCACCATGATCGTTGCCTCATCATGTGAAATCGCTCAAGAGTTATTTTCAACGCATGATATTTCTTTCTCTAGCCGATCTGTCCCATATGCTATGATGGCATTCGACCACCATAACATCTCTATGGTTTGGCTGCCTGTTGGGGACAAGTGGCGACGATTAAGAAGGATATGCAAAGAACACTTGTTTTCAATACGTCAACTTGACACTAGCCGGTTTCTACGCAAGCAAAAGGTTCAGGAACTCCTAGACTTCGTTCAAGGCCGGTGTCTTAGTGGCAAACCGATCAACGTTGGTGAAACTGCGGCTACAACAACACTTAACGTTCTCTCCAATTACATATTCTCAACTAATTTAGCTCAATTTGATTCTCCCTCTTCACAAGAATTACAAAACATAGTATGGGCAATAATGGAAATTGCGGGTGCACAAAATTTAGCCGATTATTTTCCTGTGCTTCGGCCCTTGGATCCACATGGCTTGATCCGACGGTCAAAACATTACACCAAGAAGCTGTTGGCAATATTTGACAAACATATAAATCAACGGTTGCACGCAAGAAGTACAAGTTCATCCGATGCATCTAGCAAAGATCTTACCGATTTACTATTGAACATCAACAAAGATCCGAACGCCTCATTTAGCCTCGATGACATAAGATACTTGTTCTTTGTAAGTAATCTTTTTTTTAATGGCTTTTTGTAAGTAATCTAGGCTCTTTAGAAATGGGTAACATAGGGACCCATGGCTTGCTTTACAACCGGTAATTATAGTTGTTCCAAAAAGGGGTTGTTACATGTGTGAGAAAATCTGCCATTATTATTATATTGTTCACCACCCATTTAACTGCCCAAATTTACACAAAAACTGTTTTTACAATTGATCTAAACCCTTGATTAAAGGTAGTTAATTATGAGATTAAATCTCAGCCCTACTAAATAGGAAGTTATCTCAAGATTTTGGAAGTTTATTTTTTCCAAATGCAGTTAACAAGGTATCACTCCACTCCTACAAATCAGGACGTGGTATAGGCGGTTATTCCTCATCCAAGTATATATCTTATTCCCCTGTATCTCTAATCTCTATTATTCCCTCCAGATCCCCTTCACAAACTCTCTCTCTCTCTCTCTAACATTTCAGACCCCATCTTCTTATTAATCCTCAACAACAAATCAAAATCTGATAACCCTAAACTCAAACAACCCTTCGACTGATAACCCAAAAATCAAATGAGCTGAGAGTAACATCACACACAACAGCCATTAATCTACAAACGTAATGAAATATTACAGATCGGAATGTTCAGATCACAACAAAAAAACGACGACAAGTTAATTTTGATCTTCATTCGAATAATCGATTTTCTGCCACCTTCAAGCTTCAATTTCTGAAACCGTTAAGGTATGTTCTCAGTTTCTTCTCTCCATTCCAGATGATTTTTGTTTATTTTTTGGATTCAATAGTTTTTTTTCATGGATCATTTATCGATTTATGTTGTTTTCGCGATTTATGTTGATTTTTGAGCCAGTTTGTTGAAATATTTTTAAATGGATTTGCATTATGGTGTTTTGTGAACTCTTTGCAGATTGAATATGATCCTCGGGTGATTAATTTCAGGCAACTTTTGGAGATCTTTTGGTCTAGCCACGACTCTAGGCAAGTGTTTGGTCAAGGTCCTGATGTCGGCAACCAATACAGGTGGCATATTGTCTTTTACATATTTCTGTGGTTATATATCCATCTTTTAAAGACTAAAATTCAGAGTTTTAGTTCAACAGGTCTATTATTTTCGTCAATGGAACCGACGAGTCCAGATTGGCTAATTTGAGCAAAGAAAGGGAGCAAACTAAGTCAAGGAGTAGCATTGTAACAACTCAAATTCAACAACTTGGAACCTTTTATCCTGCAGAGCCTGAACACCAGGTTTGTTTATTCTTGAATCTTGACCCGTTGGTCTCGGTATTGATCCGTGGCTTGCGTTTACATTCTTGATTTTATCTTAAATAATCATGTTATGTTTGGTACTCTGAATTTACGAACAAAACAATATAGGCAGTTAAGCGCAACTACATTCCTTCCCTGCTGTCTTTTATTGTCTAAAGAAATACCATAGACCATAAAGTGTAACTTAAGATCACCTTGGAAAGAGTTACATATATACAACTCAGTTTGTCAATTTATACCTTATCATGTAGAAAGCATAACTAAATTTAGGAAATACTAAGTCTAGATAAGTCCTTAGGGCTATGGCTAACAACTGACTCGTAAATTAATCAAAACAAAACTAAAGATAATGATAGTCAGCCACAGCCACACGAAATTACTTCTTAGCAGCCAACCACCTAAAATGGATTCTTAACTACCAATCACCATTTGGTGGCGAAGTTGGTAGATGGTTATCTAATAGGTGTGTTGTGGTTTTTAAACAAGAGGATTGGATTGGTTTGTCCGTAATCAATTGGTTTTGTAATATGATTTAATTGTATTAATGATCTAATTAATTTCAGTGAAAATAGAAGTAATGAACAAGCCTGCCTGTATGTTTCCAGGTCCCGTGACCCATCTTCTAGAGAGGGTAGTGGCTCAAAGTCGCATTTGTTCATTGCTATGCTGATAACTGTACCAAATTAATTATAGCAAGTTAATAAAAGTCCTACTCATGTCAAAAAGACCCATAACTGGTGGCAATTTCAACCATTTAACATATTTTGGTTATGTTTCATCTTGAACATGTCAAATGAGTTGAAATTGGTCAAGTGGGTTGAAATTTATATAAAGCGTGTATGAATGTAAAACATCCTACATCCCTTTAGTCCTTGTAATAATATAGTTACTATAGTCATATTTAGCACCATAACTGTAATAAATGGAAAGAAAAAGGTTTATGGGTCAACCAACTCAACCCAACAAACCCGTTTTGACCTCAACAAGTTATCATTTTGACGATGCCCATTACTCAACCCACCCAATACCCATTTTGCCAAATTAAACAGTCTTTAAAAGAATATAAAAAGCCCATACCAAGTCAAAAACTGGAAATATTAAAACTGATCGTTGGCTTGACCAATAACATCTTGAATTTCCTTATTCACAATATCAAACATTAAGCATAATGAAGTCGATTTATCAAGCCCACACATCTCCAATGCAGTAGTACCCCCTTGATCAATAGTAGTGTCAGAGCACAATGGGCCTTTCTGCACAAAAACAAGTATCAATCAACTATATTATATAACTGATAAAAAAAAGTTAAAAGTTATCCAAAACACTATTTTAACCTTTTCAAGTGAAGCGCATGGACCAAGAATGCCTTGTATTTTGATATCCTTAAAGAAGTTTACCTCAAATATACCACTGCATATAGTGAGATGTCAAAAAAATATTAGTGTCTCCATTGTACCTTTTATTGAAATATTCCTTTGAGTCTCTAATACCCTCATATTAAATGTGGCAAGATAGATGGATAGGGTACTTGGTCATTTTTGGTACAGGTTGAAATGGTCCGCTTACAGTTAACGCTGACCGACAAACACTTATTTCTTTAATGGTTTATGTATAATTAGGGGATCACTTATTTCAAAATTGTGGGATGGTGAATCATTGTGTATTCGATTTGACGAAGGACTTGATGTTGATTTGCAGATGGTGGTTTTTAGAAGAAGTGGCTGTCTAGGGTTTCCGAATCATTGAAATCGCCTTGATTTTCTGGTCTTCTCTGCCATGGTGAACTCCAATCGAATGTAATGAACTCTTTCTTATCCCCCTGCTTCTACTAATTCTTACTTAAACAACTATATGTTTTGATTATGGTTAATTCCAATTCAATCAGGCTTTCCACGCTTACGGTATTTTCGTCTACGATCGCAAGAGCCTATTTATAATATTCGGTCCAATCGAAGCTATCAAAGCGGTGGAAACCCGCACAACCCAGGTTAGATTTTGTTTTACCATTAAATTCTTTATTTTTTGGATTTTTACGAAATGAAAATGATCTTAAATCTTTAGTACTTTACCGTTATTTGTGAAGCTGGATTCGACAGCTTCATGGTCTTGAATCGCGATGGTGGTGTATGTTGTATGATGATTGTTGTAAAGTGTTTGTGAATTTAATGCTAAGTGGGTATGCGAAAACAACAGGAAGACTTGAAGATGGCCGTTAACTGTTTGACATGCAACAATGCCTTTCCAGCATCAAAGTTATCGAGTTGAAGTACCAGTTTCATTGTTAGCTCTGGCTCTTAAAATTAAGGTATGCCGCACAAAGTTAAATAATTTCAGGTTGTCTATCTCTTCTGATATTTGCTTATGTTACTAGCCCATAAGTAATTCTTGTATAGTTTTTTATGGTAATAATATGCCTTACTGTCTTGCTGTTAGTGAGGCAGCTGCTGTATGGGTCTAGCAGGCCACCTGGTGTCATCTAGCAGTTGTTAGCCTGGTTAAAATAAAGGTATGCGATTATGGGTAGACAACTGGTTGAATATTGGGCCTCTCAAGGACTGCTTCATGGAGCTTTTTAAGCTGGCTGAGGACAGGTATGCAAAGGTATGCGATTATGGGCAGCCAGGCCCTTTTGTCTAGAAGCTGGCTTAGAATCCCTTCAGTTATAGCCGGGTTAAAACAAGTTCTAAGCAGTGTCTCTTTTTCCAGATCATATCTCTTCTGTTCAACTACTTCTTTCTCTAGTGATGGGTTTGAATGGGTCAAAGCACTGGAAGAAAATCATCGGAGCGATCCTTCAGGTGGCGGCTTCGGAGATTTGGAAGGCGAGGAATGAAAAGACTTTCAACAATCGCCATATCCATTATAACAAAACGTTGGATACTATTAAAAAAACTTGCAGCTGTTGCTTTTATTGTTATATCACATTGACCCATTTGGTTGTTCAAAACTTGCAGCTATTGTTTTTATTGTTATATGTGGGAGTTACATATTTGACACATTTGGTTGTTTTAATGCCATTTTTCATGTTCCAAAAGATATGATTCCTTTTGGTTATATAATTATGTGACTTGATGATCTACAAAAGTAGTAATATTGTACTATACAAAATAAGCATATTATCGATTTAGATAACGACACTGAATTCTTCAAATAAATGGTTGCATCCAAGTTTGTTCAAGCAAGAGTTGCCTGGGAAGAATTTTGATGCCAATTTTCATGTTCCATTTAGTTTGACCCATTTAGTTTTCTAAACCATTTAAAGTTTAAACCATATGTAATTTTTGGAAGCAGCTATAAAAGAACATGATATGTAATTTTTGGCAAACAAAAGAAGTTGAGGAGACAATATTTTTATTCACGATATGATATTATACAAAAGACATGATGTAATTTTTGGAAAAAAGATATAAAAAGACAATTTTGCCCCTCACGTCCAAAAAGATATAAAACGACAATTTTGCCCCTCACGTGAGGGGCACATGACTCATAACTGAGAAATTGGATGGAGGTTAGTGTAAAAGACTTGTGGCGTGCAAAAAATTCAATTAAAGGACACACGGTATAATATTTAAAGATAAATGATATCGAGATCTTCTATATACACATAGTTTGAAGGTTGTGTTTTTAAGAACCCGTCCCAGCGGACGGGTATAATACTAGTTTAATGGGTTCTGGGCCAAGTACCCTAGCAAGAAACCACATCTACCACCTCAGAACCCGCACCTGCCTAAGACGCTATCTTTTTTTTTTTTTTCAGAACCCATGCCTTGTACATCTTCTGATGCATGTATAGTTTAGACTTTAGACCATGGTGTTACAAGACCGTGGGGCACCATATAAGACCCACGCTCACATAACACTGCGTCATCTTTATTGTAAGACAGCTGTGAGCAGGGTCACCGTTGACTTTGTCATATATAGTAGGGGTGTTCTTTTTAACCGATAACCAATAACCGAACCCGAAGTGACCCGACCCGAGAAACTACCTAACCCGATTAACCCGAACCCGATTAAGTGCATACCCGAACCCGACTAGAGTCTTTAGGGTCGGTCTTCGGATTAGTTTTGTATAATTCGGGTTGACCCGAATAACCCGAATAATTCAAAAACAAATAAATGATCTAGTTTCCATATTTTTATGTATATTGGAGTAGTGTTTTGTAGCCAAATTTGCAACTAAATATTATAGCCTATGTTGTGGTTTTATTTTACACATATTGTAGCCCAAATGAATAGAAATACGCAACCAAATGGTTGGAAATATGTAACTCAAACACCCGAACCATCAAACCGATAACCATTTAACCCGACCCGAAAAACCCGAACCCGATCAACCCCATAACTGATTACCATTTAACTAGATTGGGTCGGTTATCGGGTAATGTTTTCACAACTGTAAACCCGAATAACCCGATAACCGAAAACCAAACCCGATGAACACCCCTAATATATAGTTTTTATTATTACAAAAAACACTTTAAATAGTAATGGATTCTGATTCTTTTTTTTCTTTAACCAAAATATTTCTCTTACTCCTCGTTCTATGTTGTTATATTTAAAGATTCAAATATCCAAACTGCCCATTTAATCCAAACGTGTTTAACCAAACATTCAGTTTACGAAGTCTTTTTTTTTTCTATTATGTAATGCTGAAAATTTTAATCATTAGTAATTTTTTATATTTTAATAAGTTCATGTTTAAAAATAATTAATGTTATTTGTTTAAAAATAAGTAATGAGATGGACTAAAAATAGTTTACATACATGCTACTCATAGGTTTAAAACTTTTTTGGGCCTAGCCGAAAACCAAACCAAACCTATCCTATCCAAATTAGAGATGTGTCTAACCAAACTAATCAAACCGAATTAATTGGTTTATTCGGTTTGGTTATCCAATTAAACCAGCTATTATACGTTTTTTTTGTTTGAATTAGGTTCGATAATCCGAATAAGGAATATTTATGGAATCAAAAACCAAATAAACAATTTGGATATTGTTAGGTCCTGAACCGAATAGATGAAAAATTTCTAGTTCAGCTTCTTTCGGTTAATTGCAATAATTTCACACACCCCTACTCGCTGACCAATACAAATATTTCTAGCGAGTGTGAGGAGAACCCCTTTTGCCTAGTTGTCACACTTCATTTCCACTTTCACTTGGGTATTGTATATCATTTACTTTAACCATCTTCATATACATGTGACTTTTCGAAGAAGTCGCCCTTGCCATAGGCGCCTTTTGTGAAACTAGGCGGCTGTCGTCTTGTCATAGGCAATATGTGTGGTATCCATAATTTCACAATTAAGATTCACAAGGCATTTATTTTGAGATCAAGAGGATGTCCCTACCTTGGGCTGCAACCTTCACGTGAAACAAGTTCAATAAACTACATGGCTGTGAAGCAACCATGGGTCGATGCCCATTTCTAAAAGAATTGTAATTAGTTGTGTAAAGAAACTCATGACGACTAGAATCCTTTCATCCTTTGTGCAGGACTTATTTCTTGCAGGAACGGACACGACATCAAACACGCTAGAATGGGCCATGGCCGAACTAATCCATAACCCCGAGAAAATGTCGCAAAGCACAAGCAGAGATCAAGAAAGTAATAGGAAATGATGACAGAACTTTTGAAGAACCAGATATCTCCAGGGTTCCTTACCTACAGGCTGTTATAAAAGAAACTCTTCGACTGCACCCTCCAGTTACCTTTTTAGTCCCTCATAAAGCCATAACTGATGTCGAGATCAAAGGTTACATGGTCCCAAAAAACGCACAGATCATGTGTAACTTGTGGGCCATGGGTCAAACCCGAACGTGTGGTCAGACCCACAAAGATTTGAGCCAGAGAGATTTCTTGATGCCGAAATAGACTTCAAAGGTCGTGATTTTGAGTTCATTCCGTTTGGTGCCGGAAGAAGGATGTGTCCAGGATTACCTCTTGCTGATATTATGTTGCATTTGATGTTGGGATCTCTCATTCATAAGTTTGATTTGAAGATTGAAGGAAGTGTAAGAGCACAATATATGGATATGACTGATAAGTTTGGATTTACATTAAAGAAAAATATGCCTCTGATGGCCATCCCAGTCGAACTTTAACTTCTTTGGGTGATGAAACTAGTACAAGAAACATGATATATTTGATGCTTAGTCTATAATTACTTTCAAATGGCTTACCTGAATTGTATGTAGAAATAAGAGCGTTTGCAATCGGTTATTTGGATATAAAATCTTGTTGGAGTGCACAAAGAATAGAATGGTTACGAAGATAATACATAAGTATTTATGTACAAATAAAAATACCAATGGTAATTATATTGTAATACTAAAATCACACCATCACAATTATCACACTATCACACCTAATACCATTTGACACCTCATTTAATCACATTCCATCACTAAATCATTATCACACTAGGGACACCATTGCATTCCATCACTAAATCATTCCTGACTAATCACAACATTTCACCTCATCCCAAAACAAACTACTCATGCTCCCATCCTCTTTTCACAATCGTGATGTAGATCATGAAAATCGACTTTTTCACTATGAAACTTGTATTCAGGGTGGTGTTTCACACTGTGAAAACCGTGAAAACCATCTATGACGAGGGCGCCTCGTCCACTCGAATAGCTTGACTGCTTAAGTAAACGTAAAAGTTGGCACTAAAACCAAACATCTAAAAATAGCATCATACACGTGTCATACAACAGTTGTTTATGGGTTCTCCACTGCAGCGCAGTGGTTAATCGTTGGAGGGGAAATGAGGGATGACCCGGCCATTGGCTTGGGTTCGAGTCCTGATCCCGACCGGTTTTACCGATTATTTCACTGTCGTGCCTTCGGGCGCGTGAGTGGTCGGGTTTTCTCGGGAATTGGTGGCAATTGGTGGCCCGGGTACTCTCGAGTACCTGATTCGCCAAAAGGGTGCCCGAGAGTGCTTGGAAATTGATTCGTTGGCCGTTAAAAAAAAACAACAGTTGTTTATAAGTGTAATTAGGTCATTTCACACTTAACTAGAAAAGATAACGCCATTTAGTGAAAAAGACATAAAGCGTGCAAAAATTTGAAATAAGGGAACATCCAATGTAACTAGTAAAGTCGTAAAGACAAAAGACACAATGTACAATTTGCTAATTGACCAAGTGACAGAATTTGTAATTTACTTTTTCATCTGTAAATCTAGTATTCAATTTGTAACTTAAACAAAGTCAAGCCCACACAAATGTATTGAAAATGGGCCAATTACACAACCTACATCTCGAAGACAATGTTTCTGCGTGTAACTATTAAGACTTTACGTGTTAATCCCGATAATCAAGAACGAGGATCATATGCAATACTTGGAGACATGCTATAACATATTATCACCAAACAGAATGGTAAATTCATAAGCCCAAACTTAATTTCATATATAGATGTGGATGAGGATATGGCACTAACACGGATAGTCAGATAACACATGATAGTCTAAGGCTCTATGTAATACCAGCGAAAAGTAGACGTGGATGAGGATGTGGCACTGACACGGACAATGGCGGAGCTACACAGAGTGGACTGGTGTCATCTGACACCAATCTATTTAGTGTGTTATATAAAACATCGAATAGAAGAATTTAAAACGACACCTCTAATTGTTCTTACGATTGACACCGATGATTTAATAATAAGTCAATGGCATGAAAAAACCATATATAATTTTTACTAAAGAAAAATAATTATATAAACGTTTTACCCCTAAAAGAAAATTATAGTTTATTCGTTAAGCACAACTACTTACTTTCATCTAATATATATAGTTCACTTATACGAGATAATGCCTTAATTTTTTAAGTTTTAACCCAATTTACTAATTCTGATTGTTTAACAAAAAAAAAGATAGCCAAGAGACGAACTGAAGAGTCACAAGACAAACATAAGCTAAGAAGATTCACGTTGCGTGTAACTTAGGAACAATCCTGTTTGAATTGAAGAGACGGGAGCGATCGATTATGAATTTTTAGTCAAAGAGGGTAGTCAATGGACAATTAAAATGAGTTTTTCTACAATTATATTGTACTTTTAACTTGATACTGATTTTTTTCTTATGATTAAATTTTTAACTTCACCACTAAGACTGCACGGTGTGGTTATACCCGAGCGTATGGACCAACATGTGGCATCCACCTCAATGTAGGTGGAATTCCCATCCAAGACCAAAAATTCGTGGGGTGATTGTGGTGTGGACGGTGGCTGGGTAGCCTCCATGTCAGCTTGGTTTTTGTTTTTGTTTTTTTCATTTTAAATTAGCAAATAAACTAAATAAAAAAAACATAACATTACATAAAAATAAACCTAACTGAATCTAAAAAACACATAACTAAAAAAATATAATTAAACTACAAAATCAAATTAATTAATTTACTCTCGGCCTCAACATTTGTCACCCCGAAATATGGAGAAAAGTCCCGTCATACTAAGATTGATACTTGACTTGGTTGATTTCAATTGCCAGGTCTTTGGCGGTATTGGTGGGTACTGTTTGTAAGGTTGCTCTGTGGTGTACCTCGAATCGCTCACAATTGTGGTGAAGATCCATCCACTTTCGGTTGAGTGAATCAACCGAGCGGGTATAACCACCAATTAACTCTTTGAATTCACGAAGGACGTTTGTGCAAATTAGTGATTGGCCCGGTCTCGGGTTATTGTGGACTTCTATCCAAGCGGTTACGAGAGCGATTTCCTCTTTTTCAGCGCGTCATGATCAAGAGATTTTTTTTGAGGAAAATTAGTTGAATTTCGAAAGAAAGATGGATTAATATATGAAGAATGGTTTAGAGACCGGCAAAAATGATGGGTATAAATAGGTAAAATTTTAAATAAATGGTAAGTTAATAAACCTAAATTTAACCCTACCGTTGACAAACGGTCAGATTCATAGCCCAATCACAACCTACCACATCATCATGGCCCCTTGCCCTAAGTCGTTGGAGATTTCAACCGACAAAGCACCAAGATAGTCTTACACGCTTCCACACCGTGCAACCTAAACAAAGGTATGAAAACAAGATGTAGGAGACGAATAAAATATTAAAAATCTATAAATTAAATAAATTAAAATATAGTCAACTTTTCCCATTGTCCATTAAAAAAAACCAAAAAAAAAATATTCATCAACTTTCTTTATCAAAACCCCAATTGAATACAACATACATTTGTCAAACTCTTTCAAGATCCAATCACTGCTTCCAATCACCGACCAACAATCACATCCACTCTTCCAGCCGGATCCAATGGCTCCGGTGACACATTTATCACTAATTATTGCAGTCTTCATCACCGGCGTAACAGCATACACCAACCACACCGTCGGAGGCAAAGCCGGCTGGCTCTTCGATCCAAATACCAACACCTCCTCCGCTGACTACGCCGCTTGGACCGCTAATCAAACCTTTGAACTCGGCGACTACTTAAGTAAGTACCCCTTTTAATCGTTGTAAACATCTAGTTATTTTTTATTTGGATTTGAATTTATGATTTATTTATGGTTTTGTGTAGTCTTTAGAAAATAGAAAGAATGCATTTATCTTATATTTTGAGTTTGATTTTGTTACTGACCGGAATCATTACAAGGTAACAAGGCTTGTCCCACTCCCACATCTCTCGTATGGGACATAGTGGAGTCTGTAGCCATACCAGTACCCAAGGTTGTAAAAATCCCGATTAATCACCGATTAATCGGTGATTAATCGCTAGTTCCCACTTTACTGATTAATTTTGGGCTAATCACTAAATTAATCAGTGGCGGTCCAGTGTTGTAAAAATCGCGATTAATCACCGATTAGTCTGACTAATTGGTCCTTGTCGGACCTAAAAAACTCAAAATTAGGTCAAAAATGAATTCGAACGGGTCAAAACTGGAGCAAATCGATCAAATCAAATAAGTTCTTAGCTCAAAATTGGATGACAATCCATGATTTAGAACCAAAATCGATGAAACTCCAAAAACCCTAGTTGCGTCTGATGGTTCCGTACAATGAAAGAAGGAATGGGAGGAAAAAACGGGGTATGGTGAACGATGAAGGTGATTACGGTTATTTAAGTCCAGACATTTTAATATTTAACCCCCCATCCATATTCACTAGTTTATATTTGGCCCCTAAACTTCAAAATTTATACATATAAGGTATAAAATTAACATTATATATGTATAAATTTAGAAAAATACATACACAAATCCAATCCGATTAATCCCGATTAATCCTGATTAATCCCTAGTCGGTACCTCACCGGCCGACTAGCGCCTAGCGAGTTCTACAACCTTGCCAGTACCGTACCAAACTAAAAGTATTTGTTCTAAAAACGTCAAAAAGTTGATACTGAATTGGTACAAAATAATTCAGTAATGGTGCTGGACTATTGGTACGGTACCGGTTCAGTTTATCTGATATTTTGACTTTGATTTTGAGACTGAATCATTACATAGTAAGAAGACTTGTCCTGCATCTGTTGTATGTATGGACAACAACTTGGTACCGGTATGTAAGTTAAAAAATCAATAAATACAGTTACCTTACCGGACCTAAAGTATGGATACCAAAAACAAATGTACGATACCGGTATTTAAGTTAAAAATCAGTAAAACACCGGTACCGTAACAAACCAAACTAAAAGCATTGATCCTGAAAACGCCAAAAAGTGGATATCAAATTGGTACAAAAAATATTGTTCGTTATGGTAAAATTCAGTAATGGTACTAGACTACTAGTATGGTACCAGTTTAGTTTCAGGATTTGATATTATTTTCTCTATCCCTAGTCCAGATAAAATCTCTCACGTATCAAACTAGTCTTTTGAGTTAAATTTTCCTGTTTGGGGCATAACAGATTTTAGTTTGATTAATATGTAATAGTGTAGTAATCTAACACAAACCATGAAGTGATTCTGATTATAATGATTATGTACTATTACATTAACCCGATCTTAATATTCCTTTCAATTTTTATTAACATGCAGTATTCAACACAAACACGAACCAGACAGTGATATTAACCTATAACGAAACAACGTACCGTAGCTGCAGCATAGATAACTCGTCAGACACCGATACATTCAGTTACAGTCAAGGTAACCAAGAGTTCGGCCAGCCATTGACTGTCGCAGTTCCGTTGACTATTGAAGGACCAAACTACTTCTTCTCTGATGCTAGTGACGGTGTTCAGTGCTTGAACGGGTTGGCGTTCGGGATTAATGTTACTCACGGTGTTGGACTTCCGCCGAGCCTTAATCAGCCTCCGCCGCCGCCGTATGTTGAGCCTCCGACGAACGGTGTCGGAAGCGTTACGCCGGTTGGTGATGAGTCTAGTGGTGCTAATGTGCGCGGGGTGGTGTGTTACGCGCTCATGTTTTGTGGAGTCTTTGGTTTGTTTTTAGTGTGAAAGGGGTAGTTATTGACTTATTGTATTTTCGTGGGGTCTGAGTTGAATGTTGAAATATGTTTTTTTAGGTGATAGAATATTAGAGAAAAAGTTAATTTGACGGGGTCAGGTTATAATTTTTTGAACTTTTGTGGTTATATTTAAATTTGTTGGATATCTTATATATATTTCACTTTGAATTTGTGGTAAAAGTTTAAATTTTATTATTAATGTTGGCGGAACTTGGAATTTATTTTACGGGTGTGAGTGTGACTGTGGTTGAAGTTTATGAGTGGTGGCTTAATTCTAGTAAATAGGATTAAGAATTACGCTCAAGAGTAAGGTTACACGGAGCGGAACACGCCATAACCCGTTCATCATCTTCCTTACAAGGCATCCGTCAGAACCAACTCTCATTGTACTGGTGTTCTTGTGAACCGCTCGCCGTGTTGTCTTCTAAGCTCAACGATCTCTCACACACACACAAACAATCAACCTTACCCGGATTGGTAAGTATCACCTTCTACCCTACCCGTAACCCTAGTGTTGGTGTTCCCGATATACCCAAGCTACCTGCAAGCCCTAACCAATAGTAATCCTCATACTTAGTCTAGTAGTAATAATCCTGAACCATGTTTGGCAAGGGACATGGCTAGAAGAACCATAGTTAAATGAGTGAGGTTCAGAAACAATAATGATGGCATTTCAGCTTTTATGTTTAACATTGCTGAACAAGAAGATAATAGTGAACCTTTAACCTTCAATGAGGTTGTTATTTCAATAAACAAAGAGGCATGGTTTAAAGCCATGGAAAAAGAGAAGAACTCTTTGCACAAGAATGAAACACGGGTCCTAGTTAACAAACCAGATCATCAAAAGCTTGTAGACTGCAAATGGATCTACAAAGTAAAGGAAGGCATACCAGAAGTTGAAAAGCCTAGGTTCAAAGCTAGATTAGTGGCTAAGGGATTCACACAATAGGCAGGACTAGATTACAATGAAATATTCTCCCATGTTGTGAAGCATACCTCAATAATGGTAATTCTGTCAATTACTACTATAAAAGACATGGAGCTACAACAGCTTGATGCTAAAACTGTATTTCTTCATGAAACTCTTGAAGAAGACATTTATGGATTAAAGTAATCCTTTAGGCAGTGGTATAGAAGGTTTAATGAGGATATGTTGAAATGTGGCTTTAGTAGAAGCTGCTATGAGAATCGTGTGTACTATAAGGAATACAATGAAGGAGGGTTCATTTATCTCCTATTGTATGTTAATGACATGTCAATAGCTTGTAAGGATAAGGACCAAATAAAAATCACTAAAGGTTTGTTGATGGAAGAATTTGAAATGAAGGATCTTGGTGATGCTAAAAAGATTCTTGTGATGGAAAATGAAAGGGACAGGTCAAGGAAAAGCATAACATTGACTCAAAAGTCATATGTTAAAAAGGTTTTGTCAAATTATGCTAAGGATGAGAGTAAGCCAGTGATAATTCATCTGGCGGAATTTCAAGTTGTCTGCTCAAGATAGTGCCAAGAATGTCTCAGAGGAAGTGAAAATGAGAAATGTTTCGTATGGAAGAGCAGTGGGTTGCCTGATGTATTTGATAGTCTGTAAAAGACCTGATATTGGATAATGCTGTTAGTTTGGTAAGCAAATATATAGCAAATCCAGGGAAACACCATTGGGAGGCTATGAAATGGATACTTAGGTATCTTAATGGGACCAGAGAAACTGGATTAATTTTTGGAAATGTTTGTGAAGAAGAACCTGGAATCTTGGGATATGTTGATTTAGACTTTGCAAAAGATCCTGACAAAGGCAGGTCTATCACAGGATATGCATTTAAGGTTTTGGGAAGTCTTGTTAGCTGGAAAGCTCCACTACAACATGTAGTAGCTTTATCATCAATTGAGGCTGAATATATAGCCTTGACAGAAGCAGTAAAAGAGCCTATATGGCCAAGATGATTTGTGATAGAACTAGGTCATGAATATGTAAAAGTTGTTGTGTTATGTGACAATCAAGGTGTAGTAAAGTTTGTCAAAGAATCATATGTTCCATGAGAGGACAAAGCACATTAAGGTAAGATTGCATTTTATCATAGATATAGATGTGGTGCAATCAAAGGAAGTTAATGTGTAAGAGGTAGACACTGCTAATAGGAAGCTTTCAGACCATTGTCCGGTTTTGTTGTCCTTAGTTAATAAAAACTTTGGTCCGAGACCGTTTCGCTGGTTTAATTCTTGGCTTGACAGGGAGGGTTGTGAGGATTTGATAGTGCAGGTTTTGGACAGTTATCAGTCTAAAGGGCCTCCTGACGTGGGCTTAACTAATAAATTTCGTTTTCTTAGAAACATAATAAGGGATTGGAAATCTAAACAGGATGAGGCTCGCATTCTGTCTAACGAGTTACATAAAATTGAACACATTATTGAGCATCGTGATCTGAATGAGGAAGAGGAATGGGTCTGCGCAGAATGTAAAAAAGGGTTGGGAGAGCTGGAATTGCACAAATTGAAAGATCTTAAGCAGAGAGCCCGTGTTCGTTGGACTATGGATGGGGATGATAACACGGCGTTTTTTCATAGTGTGATAAATGGCAGGAAATCTGTTAATGCTATACAGGGGATTTTGGTGGATGATGTTTGGGTATCTAAGCACAGCTTGGTCAAACGGGAAATTCTTAAGTTCTTTAGGGATCATTTTTCTGAAGAATATCCTGTTCGGCCTTCTCTTTTATGCGAGAATATCAAGAAAGTTCCTTTAGAACTTGTGGACGATCTTATTCTTCCTTTCTCTAAGGAAGAAATAAAGGAGGCGGTTTTTGCTTGTGGGATGGATAAAGCCCGTGGTCCCGACGGCTTTAATTTTTCTTTTGTTCGCAGGTTCTGGAGTTTTCTGGAAGATGATTTCTTTGGTATTTTCAATGAATTTTTTCATTCAGGGACAATTAATAGGGGTTGCAGCTCGGCCTTTATTACGCTCATTCCCAAGTGCAAGAACCCGGTCAGTCTGAAACATTACAGACCCATTACCTTGATTGGCATTATCAGTAAAGTTATTTCTAAGGTTTTAGCGTCGCGGTTAAAGAAGGTCATGGATCATATTATTTCGGATACCCAATCGGGTTTTCTTGCTGGTCGTTTTATTCTAGATGGCCCGTTATTAATTAATGAGATTATGTCTTGGATCAAGAAGAAGGATAAAAAGGCGTTTCTGTTAAAGGTAGATTTTGAAAAAGCCTATGATAACGTTAATTGGGGTTTTTTAATTTCTATCTTGCATCAGATGGGTTTTCCGGATAAGTGGTGTATGTGGATTTTGGGCGTCCTTCAGTCGGCTAGATTGGCTATTTTGGTGAACGGGTCGCCTACTTTTGAATTCCAAAGTGAAAAGGGCTTACGTCAAGGAGATCCTTTGTCCCCGTTTTTATTTCTTGTGGTTATGGAGGCTCTCTCGTGCATGATTTATAAGGCTATCGATGGTGGTGATTTCAAAGGTTTATCTTTGTCTAAGAATGGTCCAGTCGTGTCGCACCTTTTCTATGCCGATGACGCCCTTATTTTAGGAGATTGGTCTCGCGACAATGTTGCTAATATGGCGAGAATTCTGAGGTGTTTCCATGCTTGTTCGGGCCTTAAAGTTAACATTCACAAATCCAATCTCCTTGGTCTTGGTACGACTGATGCGGAACTAAATGAAGTGGCTTCGATTATGGGTTTCAACACTGGGTCGTCGCCGTTTGAGTACTTGGGTATTTTAGTAGGAGCAAATATGAATAAAATTTGCAATTGGCGCAAGATTGTGGATATCTTTGAGGCTTGCTTGGCTTTATGGAAGGCGAATGTTTTATCCATAGGCGGGAGAATTACTTTAATTAAATCGGTTCTTGAAAGCTTGCCGGTTTACTATTTCTCGTTATATAAAGCGCCGGTTGGGGTCGTTGAAAAATTGGAAGGCATTATGAAACGCTTTCTTTGGTCCGGTTCGGATACGGGTAGGAAGATCCATTGGGTGGCTTGGGATAGAGTCGCCACTCCTAAGAAGAACGGGGGTTTGGGTATTTCTAGACTTAAAGATGCTAATGAAGCTTTGTTGGCTAAGTGGCCTTGGCGTTTTAAAAATGATCATAGTGGGCTGTGGAAACAAGTTATTTTATCGTGTCATGCGACTCGTGGCAATTGGAGTTTTCTTCCTTGCTCGTCTAGATCCGGTGGATGCTGGGGTAATATTGTTAAAAATGCGGAGAGGATGAGATTTGGTGATCACAGGCTCATTGATTTTTTCAAAGGTAAAATTGGGAATGGTGAGTCTATTCGGTTCTGGAGTGATTCCTGGCTCTTTGATGTTCCTATTAGACGTAAATACCCCTTGCTGTTCACAAGGGCGATTAATAAACGGGCATTTGTTAAAGACGTTTGGTCCGATACCGGGTGGAATCCTTTGCCGCTGGATGAAAGGTATAGTTTACAGGAGATGGAGGAATGGTGCTCCTTGTCTACTTTGCTGGAACAGAGTAATCTTGGGATCGGACAAGATAAATGGCTCTGGGTTGTCGAAGGTAAAGTTGGTTCTTTTTCTGTTAACAGTGTCAAATCTTTGCTGCGTGACTCGAGAGGTTACGAGGACTGCTACATCTTTAATTGGGTTAATTGGGTTCCGCTTAAATGTAACGTTTTGGCGTGGAGAGCTGAATTGAACCGAATTCCAACGATTGAAGCTCTCATTAAAAGGGGGATGAGTTTTGAGGACGCGCGTTGCAAGTTGTGCGACTCGGACATGGATACGACGAACCATATTTTCTGTGACTGTATTTTTGCGAATGGTGTTTGGTCTTTTGTGATGCGCTGGTTAAAGATGGAGCCGTTCGCATCCCATGGCTTTCGAGAAGTTTTGGATATTCACAAGAAGGCGTCGTATGGCAAAAAAGGTAAATCTTTAGTGCTCGGCGTCATTTTGGTTACGGTGTGGTGCCTTTGGAAAGAAAGAAACGACAGGGTGTTTAGACACAAGAGAGCGAATCTTGGAGAAGTCGTGGCTAGTATTAAGTCCATCTCGTTTTTGTGGTTTAAACATAGGGCTAGATATAAACATCTTAGATTGAAAGATTAGTTTGTGTTTCCTATGTATATTTTGTAATCGCTTGGTTTTTGGGGCAGGCCTCTCGTTTAGGTCCTTGCCGCCTTTGTGAATGAAAGTTAATGTTAAAAAAAAAAATAATAATAATAAGCAATAGTCGTTGATGAATGATGAGTATTATCATTGTTCTTTGTGATTTATCTTGATTTCTTGGTTGTTATTCTAAACACTTTGCTTGATAATAGAGATACAAGACATCCCTGGGTTGGCTAAAGGATGAAGGCCAAGGGCATGGAAACAATTTCTCTATGATACTCGTATTGGTTTTATATGGTACCCATATACTATATTAGTACTCGTACCGGTTTTATCAAGTTGGTACACGTATAGTATTGATACTAATAACAATTTTACCTACTTGGTATCCTTACGAGTGCTCAAAAATGAAACTAACCAAGTGGTACCAAAATGGGTACCGTACCAAAATACCAGTACCGATACCCGTACTGGTACCAATATATTCGGTATGGTATTCGGTATCCACTTTTGTTCAAATTCGGTAGAGATACAGGTATGGTATTGATCTCATCCATACATCTGTCCCTGTTTGGTAGCCTCATAATTATTTTATTAAAAGGTTGGTCAGCATTAAGTGTGTTTGATTCACTATATTGCCACCTCTAAATTAGGTACCAAGCTCTTGCTTATTAAGTTTCAAAATAATGTTGAATGAAAATTTTACTCTACTGTCTTTTCACATCTGTTCATAACTCTAACCCGGCAACTCACGCATCACCTCCTTGACCCACCACCACATCGGCGTACTTACCAGTGGCGGATCGAGGAACCCACGATTTTTCAATTTCAATGGGGTCCTTTTGGTATTTTTTTTTTCCAAATCATACAACTTTCTTACAATTTTTTCCCGTTTTTTCCCAAACCGATAGGGTTCCTAATAACTAGGGATGAGTTTGGTATCAAACCGATCCCGATACCGTTTTTGCCAAAACTCGGTACCGATAGTGAAATATATGGCATGGTAATGGTATTTTAAGGTAATACACCGCTAATGATACCGAACCGAAAATACTTATTTTCTCAAAATTTTGGTACCGAAAATGACCCGGTATCGGGATCGGTTTGGCATTTAATACTGAAATGCTCATCCCTACTCGGAATCCACAAAAGTGGGCTGAATCCGCCACTGCTTACTAGCTCAACACTTACTAGGTTAAAGTCTCTTACCCAGTCAGATATTTTATTGGCTCTAACAGTTAATGAAACAAAGATTACCAAACAATTGAGGTAGGGTTAAGGTCACTTTGTCCTCTGCTGAGACACGTCTAATAAGAGAGCCAATTGCTTAATATTATTGTCAAACTTTGAAATGAGAGGGTTTATCACAAAACTTATCCTTGAGAATCACTAGCGGCTTCTTTCATGAACTGATTATAAATTTAGTATCATCTAGCATTCTCAAATATAATTTAGGGGTTCTTTGGTAAGCCTCTTAATGAGGCTCTGAACCATTCAGCTGTGAATGATTCAGTATTCAGCGCGTTTGTTTCAGCTTCTGAATGGAATGGTTAAGGCTGAACCACTAAGATTTGAGATGTTGCTGAACTATTAACCACTGAACTATTAAGCATTGAACTAGGCTGAACCTTAGTGAGACTCTTCTACCAATGTGGGACAAGAAAATTAACCATTAAGAGGTTTAACTTAATGATTCAGCACTTAACCATCAGACCTCTTAACCATTCAAACATTTTAATGATTCAACACTTAATCAACCAAACAGTCCCGTGTCAAAATTATCTCATTTTGATCAAACTAGGGTTTTTGTTAACCCGCCGCAAAGCGGCGGGGCACGTTTGTTGTGCAAAAGTGTTTAGTAGCACTATGGGCAACGATTTTCCTGCATTCTTTCGCGTAATTGTGGACGGTTTCGTGGGCATAAAAGATAATATTAAGTGACTGTTATTGTCGCGTGAGCTTCAAAAAAATACTCGCGGCTAAAAGCTAAAAGGTTGGTGGTCAAAGTTTAAAATCCTAAAAGCTAAAAGTTTGGTGGTCAAATTGGAAGAAAAAAAAAATACATAAGTTAGTAAGAAAGTTAATGGTCAAAGTTGGGTGGTCAAAGACTTTGGTGCATGCAATAAAGCCACGGTGCATGTTAGCAATAAGAGACGGTGCACGCTAGCATGATGGCGCTATTCGGTTTAAATAATGAGAAATTTGATCGACATCGCGTTTATTTGTTATGGTGTCAAATAAAATTAAACTTTACAACACTGTGTTTGAAGTTTCATAAAACATTTATCATGTCGTAATAAAACAAAATATACCAAGAATGTTAAGAAGAGGTTAAGGAAAAAAATAAGAAAATAAAAAAGCAAAAAGAAAAAAAGTAGGAGTAAAATATGTTGCAAGATTCGAACTTAGGATAATTTGGACAAGTGGTATTAAAAGCGGGGGTTACTAAACGTAATCCCCTCTAATTTATTTTTACTGAACATACCCCCTCCCTTAAGTTTCATATTAATACAATTTAAACCTTTTTTATTTTTATATTGTCAATTTTTAATATTTTGTTATCAACTTTAAAAAAAAAGCTTTTTTATGTTTTATTGATATTTTTTAATGTTTTTTAAAACAATATTTTATTGTTTTAAAACTTTTTTTCTTTTAATTTTCCTACGTATGTTTTTATTCTTATTTTGATATTTTTAAACGTTTTTTAAAACAACTTTATTGTTTTAAAACCTTTTCTTTTAATTTTCCTAAGTACGTTTTTTTTTCTTATTTCTAACAAGGAAAACACTTTTTTCTAAAAATTGATTTAAATTACATTAGAAAGCTTTTGCAAATGATTTTTGGTAAAAGTTTTTAACATTTTTTTTATAAAAGATCTTATCTTTAAAACCAATAATTATTAGGTTCTATAACTAGGGATTTATGAAGTTTTAGTATTAGTCTCACCACTTCTAACTTTTAAATGTATTAGAAAAAGAGGGTTTTTAAAGGGGTGAAATTTAATAAATTTAAAGTGGTATTTTAGAAAAGGGGGCATAAAAAGTAAGAAGGGAGGGGTACATTTAGCCCACCCCTTAAAAGCATGGACAAAGCCAACTGGACTGGCTTATTTTATGCTATATGTTCCTTTCAAATTGTATGTAATAGCAAACAAATATTACAAACCAATAAAAAAAAGGAAACGTGGTGGATGTGGCATCCACCGATTGGTGCCATCGCCATTCCAACAAATCACAGGAAGCTACTGTTGAAGTGTTTTTTCTTTAATATAGAAGGGAATGTGTATTTGACATTATGGTTTATGGTCAAGCTTGAAATCAGATTAGTTCTAAAGTGAAATGGGGGTAGTATTGAACCAAATTATCTCTTTGGTTTTCTGATGCATTGAGTTTTGATGTACTACAAACAAGTCTACAATCAAGTAAAATCTCGAGCCAAAGGCATTATAGCCTAGCGGCATCTTGTTGGTGAGATAAGACTTAGGTAACATAAGGTCCTGGGTTCGAATCTCACATAGGGGGTTTTTTCATAATTATGAGTTTCCTTCTGACTTGGTGGTAGAATATGATCGTGTGGCAACATTGTGGCACGATGATACTCCAGTGTTCCGTGAGTGATTCCAATTTGTTGGCCATTCAAAAAAAAAAAAGGTAAAATCTCGAGTTTTTAGAACTGCATCAAACAAAACTTTGTGTTATCCTAGAACATATGAAATAATAAAATATTATTATTATACTTGGGTTTTGAAATTAGAAGGTGTGGTCGAAGTGGGTGTCCATTAAATAACGTGATTTTTTTTATTAAATTAAAACCAAAATTAAAGTCATGTAGGGGGTCAACAATGATGTGCATTCACTCATGCCACACTTAATGATTAATTGATCTTTTCTTCAGGTTCTAACAAAAATAATACTCTTAATTGGGGACAGGAAGATTTGGCTTAATCGAACTCAACCTACTCATATTAAAGAAATTGGCAATATACCGTAAAGTATTTTGATAATATTAATTTAGTAAAGACGCTAAGTCATTAATTGACGAATTACATCACGACGCTTCTTTTAGTTTTTTTTAATTTATTTATATCATCAGAAAACAATATATTCAAGAGTTAAAGTTGAAAGATCAAATAACTGAATTAATTAAATTATTTATATAATAACGTAAAAGAAAATTGAAGTTATTAATAATATACCATATTAAAGAAAATTTAAGGTTTTTTTTATTTCACTAGTATGTATAAATCTAAATATTTTAGAAGTGACAATATGTAATTTAGGTATGTGATCAAACTTGTCATGAGTGCATAAAGTAGTGTTCACTGCGTTACTGGGAATTAACATAGGAGTATCATCAACTCACCTCCTAACCGAGTGCACCTACCAAATGAACGAGTCTTTGTCTCATGAACCTCCTCTTCCCCTCACTCCATGAATCATCGCAACAAACCTCTCTCCCTTCCCACTTGTCGTTTGTATCCTCCTCAATATTCTCTCTTTCTATGTTGAAGTTTTAGGGGTGACGTATACCATTACAGGTGCTCTCATCACATAGAGTGTATAGTGCTGATCGAATGTACTAGTAGATGAGAAAATAACAGTTAAACAATTAAATTGTTGATGTTGATTATACAATCAACTTATGTATTACATTTAAAAACCATAGATAGGTATGCTTACGCATTTCACATTGTAATTTACCTTAAATTAGCTATGTAATAAGAATTGAACGTTTGTCTATGTCTATTTTGCATAGTATCAACCAAATATGCTCTTCAATACAAACTTCACAATATATGTTATTGTTTACATAAGTAACTTCGTTAATAATAATAACAACAATATAATAATATTAAATTGAAGGTTACCTTCCCCTCTTTCTGCTCAATTGATGAAGATATTCTGCAACTGAAGGAAGCAATAGGCTAACATACGCACCGACCCCATTAACTAACTGTAAAAGCAATCCAATCCATCAGTTAAACACAATAACAACGAAGCCGATTGCGACTTCTAGAGAGAGAAAGAAATAAACAAAACCCCTCCCTCTACTCTACTTCAACAACAATCAATCAAACGGTACTACTAATCACTCATCTCTTTCACTTACAGTTTCAGTTAAGTCTCTTGTCAAATATTATTCATTTCATCTTTTATTGATTGCATATTCGTATTCAGAGAGTTGAAGTTGGTACAAAAACAAAAAAAAGAATAAAAAATGGGGTTGATTTCTGGGATTCTTCTGGGGATTATTTTTGGGATTGCGATTATGGCTGGGTTGCGTCAGATGATGAGGTATCGAAGCAGTAAACGGATCGCTAAGGTAACCTTGCTGTTATTATTATTATTATTATTATTATTATTATTATTATTATTATTATTATTATTATTATTATTATTATTATTATCATATGTTTGTTAATTGTATTGCTAGGGTTTACTCTATCCATCTTAGGGCTTAAGTAAGAGCTTTATGACTTAAATTAGATGCATCAGTTATATTATAGGTTATCCAACAAGTGTTGGTTACATTTGATGTTGATATCATTTGGTATAGTTATAGGATCTGAGAAGGGAAAATGTAAATTAACTTAAAGATGGTTGTAAGGTTGATGCCAAGGTCTGAATTATGGGGCTTTTAAGCTGCAAAGAGTCTTGAATGATAATAGACACTGATTTTGGGGGTTTTTAAGCTGCACGATGAAATCTGATATGATAACGTATATGACTTGAGGTAAAAGTAAAACCACCTACTTATTTCTACTATTCGGTAATAAGCTTAATTTAATGACAGATTTTATCTTCGGAACAATAAAGATAAGTAAATGTTTGACCATAAGTCTATCCGGTGTACCCTTGTCGCATGGGAGCGGGGCTGAGGTCGCCATTTGGGCAGGGGCGAAGCATTAGAAGGGCCCGAGGGTGCCCCTCCCCTATCGTTTTTTGTTTCAGTAGAGTAAATATCCCCATTTTCGTCCGAAAATTTTGTATCTATCGAGTCCAGCCACCTTGGGTCTCGTGACTTTCGGCTTCCAACATCTAAAAGTTCAAGCTCCGCCACTGCGTTTGGGGTGGGGTGGGGTACAAATGTACAATATGCATTTTTCCTTGTAAAAGGTTGAATGGTGATGAATGATGGAGGTGGGTGGTGACATGGCGTGGTGTTGAGGTGGCATAGAATGGTAACCGTGACCATACCCGTGGGCTAATAGTCAAAATGCTTCAAATTTCTTGTTAGGGAATGGTGGTACAATATAATCTGCAGTGAGATTGGGCCATGTGGCAGCTGATGCTGGAATTTTGTTTCTCTCCATCTACTTATGATAAATTAATTTTTAAACTAAATCTACTGGTTAAGCATAACCCTAAACAGCTCAACAGCGTAATGATCTTTTAGACAATTAACGCATGGTTTAAATGGAGGGTCAAGAAGCTGGCAAGCTGAATTAACAAATTGACATTAATATGAAGTTGTAGTGACGATAATTATAGTTGATCATTTTGATTTTTGACTTTGTAGTATTAAGATACCTCTTTTTTTAGATGAAATGATTATCCACTATGCTGATAGGCTTTGTTTCTTCTTCAGGCAGTTGATATAAAACTCCTTGGATGTCTCAACAGAGATGATTTAAGGAAAATCTGCGGTGACAACTTTCCAGAATGGATATCTTTTCCTGTTTATGAACAGGTTAGCACTTTATAAATACACATATTTACATTACATTAAGTTCATATCTAGTTTTTTTTTTTTTCTTTTGATCGTCAAAATATCATAAAATCCTTGAGTTGAACATGGCTTGTTGTTTCAGGTGAAATGGCTGAATAAACAGTTAAGCAAACTCTGGCCATTTGTTGAAGAAGTAAGTTCTCTATGTTGAGCATTAGTTATATATAAACGTTGCGTTTATATTTTCTGTATTTTGTTGGGTCCTTAGGTTTACCGATTTTTTTATTTGTTATATGATTATGTTTAGGCAGCTTGTATTATAATAAAGGAATCTGTTGAGCCACTGTTGGAAGATTATCGTCCACCTGGAATTACATCATTGAAGTTTAATAAACTATCTCTTGGGACTGTACCACCAAAGATTGAAGGTGCCATCTTATTGCAGCTTACACTTTAGCATATATCTTTAATTCTTTATGCTTTAGTTCTTGTTGTTTCAAAAGAAGCAAGCATTATATGACTCACAAATTTGAGTTTTCAAGTTTATATAAATCTTATAACATGCAGGTATTCGTGTTCAGAGCCTTAAAAAAGGTCAAATAACAATGGACATAGATTTGCGATGGGGCGGTGATCCAAGCATTATTCTAGGGGTTGAAGCTGCAGTTGTTGCTAATTTACCTATTCAGGTTATAATGCTTATGATTTAGTTAATCACCTCTGTTTATAATGTTTATGGGTCATTTTGCTAAATGCTAATATTATTTTTTCTTGTACTGCTTACAGCTGAAGGATCTACAAGTTTTCACAGTCATTCGTGTTATTTTCCAACTCTGTGAAGAAATTCCCTGCATCTCTGCTGTGGTTGTTGCTTTACTTTCTGAGGTATAACGTTATTTGTTTTTAGAACACATGAAACTTAATGCTTATTGTTCTTTTCTAATAACCCCCATCTGTTATCAGCCAGAGCCAAAAATTGACTATACATTGAAGGCTGTTGGTGGAAGTTTGACAGCCATTCCTGGACTTTCTGATATGATTGATGTAAGTTCGATTATGATGTGATTAAGGTTGGTAGTTGACGGACTTTATATGAATCAATTAGGCATATCATACATCTATTTGTTAATTGTGTAGGATACTGTAAAGACAATAGTTACAGACATGCTTCAGTGGCCACATAGGATTGTTGTTCCAATTGGTGGTTTAAATGTGGATACAAGGTAATAACAGTTCTCTGTTTAACTATGTTTGTGAAAGCTGCAAATTTAGTTTCGTTTTTAATATATTCTATCATGCAGTGACCTAGAGCTTAAGCCACAAGGACAGGTCACATTAACAATTGTGAAGGCCTCTAATTTGAAAAATATGGAAATGATTGGAAAATCTGATCCTTATGTGATTGCGTATATTCGGCCACTTGAAAAGTTCAAAACAAAGGTGGTTGATAACAATCTTAATCCTGTTTGGAATCATGTAATGGAGTTGATTGCAGAAGACAAGGAGACCCAGTTTGCTGTCTTTGAGGTTACAATCTTTTCTTCTGTTTGCTTAAGTTTAAAAGAACGGAAACGAGCCTCGAGGCGAACCGAGGCGTAAGCTCGAGGCGCAGTCAAAAAATAACTATAAAACTTATGTGTCTATAAAAAATAAAATACTTGACCTAGAAAAGGCCAAAACATAAAAACACACATCACAAATAAAATAATTGACCCAAAAATTCTAAAACACAAAAAGAGCACATCAAAACCACCTGAGGCGCACCCGAGGCGCACATTTTCTTAGCGCCTCAGTCCTTAGAGGCGTATGTACAATCTGAACCCTATGATGCGCGCCTCAGACTTGTTTTCTTAGAGTTTCGCCTCGAGGCGCACCTCGAGGCGTACGCCTCACCCGTTTTTTAAACCATTCAAACAAGTATAACAAGTTATTTAGTTCAGTAGTAATGATCGTATGTGGTGGGACCCAAACAGGTTTTGGATCAAGACATTGGGCAAGACAAGCGTTTGGGGATAGCAAAATTGCCTCTAATAGGTCTTGAACCAGAAGTCGAAAAAGAGATCGAATTGAGATTGCAACCATCACTTGATATGCTGAAGATAAAAGATAAGAAAGATAGGGGAACTCTTACAATCAAGGTATGTAGTTCAAGTTTATTCATTTTTTTTTGTATAATTGATTATTATAGTTCAGTAATTATAAATTGGAATACACATATAGGTCAAGTATCATCAGTTTAGTAAAGAAGAGCAAGATGCTGCTTTAGAACAAGAGAAGAAGATTCTAGAAGAGAAAAAGAGACTTAAAGAAGCAGGACTAATTGGAAGCACCATGGATGCCCTTGATGGAGCAGCAGGCTTAGTTGGGTCCGGTGTTGGGCTCGTGGGCACTGGCCTTGGCACAGGAGTTGGGCTGGTAGGAAGTGGAGTCGGTGCTGGGGTTGGGCTGGTTGGAAGTGGCGTCGGTGCTGGAGTTGGGCTGGTTGGAAGTGGACTGGGGGCTGTTGGTAGCGGACTAAGCAAGGCTGGAAAGTTTATGGGGCGGACCATCACTGGAACCAGTGGCTCTAAAAAGAGCGGTGCATCAACTCCAGTGAACACTGTTGAAGAAAACGGCGGGGTTAAACCACGCTAATCAGTGTCAGGTTATATATTTTGTTTATGAAAGTGATTTACGTTGTGAATTTGATTCTCTTATTTTCGTTTGTTTTTTACTGTGTATTAAGATTTTAAATAAGTAGATTGACTGTAAATCATTGATGCTTGTTAATGTGGATATTGAATGATGCTATTCAGACCCTCCTGATGTGTCTAGTTCCGCCTATGGTTATAAACATGTACTAGGATGCAGATCTAAATTCGATGTGGTAACCGTATAAATGTATAATCTAATAAGGTGCAGAAAGCAGGAATATCATACCTTAATTTCTACGTGACCTTTGGAATTTTGGACGTCGTTTGAGGCTGTTGATAATCTTTTTTTTTTGGGAGAAACTAGAATGATTGAGAAGCTAGGTTAGTTGGTTAAGGTTCCTCTTTATAGATCTAAGGTAAAACTATAAATAGCCGAGTGAATAAATTATTTAAAGATTATTAATCTGGTAAAATAAGATGAAAAGTAAAACATTTCTTCCCTACTTTTAAGGTTTGTTTTACTACACTTGCGCTCAATAAGTATTTGACTATTTTGGTCAAACTTCACGTGTACTAGACACCCAAATTATGTGATTATAAATGTTTGTCCACAAGTACGACGTCACTTCGTGTCCTTCTCGCTTACTAGAGGATCGATGCTCGACTCTTGGACTGTGTAATAGAGGGGGGATGGGGAGGCCAAACATTTGACCAGTTATTGTAATGTCCATATGCTACCGCCTCAATTGAAAACATTATGAATAATAATAATGTGACACTTTTAAAACAAATAACTATGTCTAATTTATCATCAATACAATCATCATTTTACGTGTGTGCAATATTCTTGAAGATAACTTCACAACAAGCTAATAAATGTCTAACTAAGAATGAAAATTTAGGGATCTTTAACGGGTCAAGGTAGGACTGGCCCGAGACTGAAATTTAACAGCTAATCTAGAATCTAATGCTCTGAGATATAGGGTCGAGCCATTTAAGTTACAACTCACAAGTTCTATTTAGTTACTTGGGTCGGTGGTTAATTTGTTATTAAATGATCTTGGGTTGTCTAACAATTGGAGATCAATTTCCATACTTCGGTTTAGCTGTCATAGGTATACTTCGAAACGACTCACAAATCGGCTTACTTTGTCAGAGCGAACAAATCCGTGATCATTTCTCTCCCTCTCTCCCCAACTCTCTTTACTCTCGCGACGATTCCTCTCTCTCTCTTGAATGTGTGTCACTATGTGACTGATTGACTATATTATTTTATTAAAGAGACACCGTTATCGTCAGATCACTATTCCTCACCACTTAATATATAGAGTAAAGTAATATCATTAGTAAAAGATTAAAAGAAAAATAAAGGAATCTTTAAAATTTGCATATATATATATATAGGGTAGGGATCATACGAGAACCAACTTTATTGTGAGAATCATGAGAACCAATGTGAACATGTGGCAATTTTGTAAATATCACTTAAAACCTAAAAAAAATCTAAATCATCCCTCCATAAGTTTCATCTTCTTCACCAACTCTACTCATCCTACACTCCTGCACCTTTTTTTTGCATTCATTTAATGGCAGCTTCTTTTCTTTATCAAGAGCTTTCTCTTCATCTTCTTCTTCATCATTATTTTGTAAGCAACTTATTCCTCGATCATCTTCATCCAGTAACGGTTATGGTTACTGATCCATTACTTCAACTACTGTTAGGTCTCGTTAAATGTACTCTAAAGACAGTTACGGAGGACGATCTCTGGTACGTTTTCCGTCATCAGACAAGCTTATTATTGAGTCAGGAGGTGGAGGAGATAGTATTTCCATGACGGTTTCTTCTTTATCAAGAGCAAGAACCAAGCCTTCAACTCCTTTCTCTTCATCTTCTTCTTCTTCATCATCATCGTCTTGTAAGCAACTTATTCCTTGATCCACTTCATCCAGTAACGGTTACGGTTACAGATCCATAACTTCAACTACTGCTAGGTCTCATTCAATATACTCCAAAGACGATTACGGAGGACGGTCTCCTGTACGGTACGTTTTCGTCATCAGACAAGAGGTGGAGGAGATAGTATTTCCATGACGGTTAGGTTTAGAGCGTTAATGTATACTTATTATCGATTGATTATATTGAATTAGTTATAGACTTATAGATGTATGCATATTGTTGATTTTGTGATAAGTAGGCTTTTGAGGAAACAATATTGGTTATTTGTGCAAACGAGCCACTTGTGAACTACTCGAGATTGGCTCTATAAAAAGCTTGAAACGGGTTGAGCCTTATCGAATCCGAGCCTAGCTTTAGCCTAAAACAAAGCTCGTTTATTTTTAGCCGTTGAGCTTTATTGAGCGTTAATTTATACAATAATGATAAAATTTATGTTAATGCACATGTGCATTAAGATTTAATTATTGTTATCATTAAGGTCATTCATTATAACCCACATGTGCATATGTTATGTTATGTGGTAATGAAAAAAGTAACGTTAATGCACATATGCATTAGATTGAAATTTTGGTTTTCTCATATGTTGTTTATAATTTGTAGGTAAATAATGGAAAAAATCAAAGAAGATAACTTTTGTATTAGAATTGAGGGAGAAAGAGTAAACAAAAGATGCCAGATGCAATTGAGGATGATGACATAATCGTTGTTCAGGAAGTTAAAAAAGGTCGTTGTTATTTATTTAAGCAATTTAGATATATATGCACATGTGCAAAATATGTATATTTTTCATGTTACCTAATAAATGTTAGTTGTTAGTTGTTTAAACACACGAACAATGTGATAAATTTGAGAAGTATACAATGTTCAGGTTGGCGGATGAAGAAACAAGGGAGATGTTAGGTGATGCATCAATGAGGTGTGAAGAGTGTTATGAGAAGATAAGTAAAAGGGTTAGGTGTTTGATTTCGTTGCCTGATGGATATAAAGTGCCGGTTCGTGGGCCGAAGAGTAAGGATATGGTGGGATTGTTAGTTTGGTAAGGTTTGTTACTGTTTGTGTTTTTTGAAAAATGTTTGATTGAAATTGTAGTTATTAAATGCGTTAGGCGCACTTAGGGCGATAGGCACTGTTTAGAAAGTGAACAAAGCACACTTGAATGATAAAACTAGAATGTATTATGAATTGAAAATTAGAACTTTCTTCAAATAATTGAGCAAAAGTTGAATGATGCTTTCAGAAGGTGTTTTCAGGTAGGGTTGTTTGTCATTGAGATAGGTTATGAAGTTATGTTCAGGTTGTTTATTAAATGAAATAAATGGTCCTGCACGCACTCAGTTAGGAGGACAATTTGTGTTTTGGACGAGGAGCCATTTTTTGATATGCACATGTGCATTAAGATTGTTAATGCACACGTGCAAAACGTAGTTTATAATGTTAAAAGTAATGTCAAAGCACATAGTGTTATAATTAGGCCATTAACAATAATGCACGTGTGCATTTGTTTTGTTGTAATTAACAAAGTAATGTTGTTGCACATGTGCAATCAGGTTGAAATATCGGTTTTCTTATGCGTTTTTATTGATTGTAGCTAAGAAATGGGGAAAAACATCAAAGAAAGTAACATTTGTATTATAATCGAAGGATAAAGGAACAAAAAGGTTACTGGATGCAAGTGAAGATAATGACACGATTGTTGATCGGAAAGTTGAATCAGGTTGGCATTATTTATTTAGTCCGAATGTACTTGGTATTCCCTTGTTACCTGTATTAGTTATGTTCTTTATTTATTTTATAATCGAGATCCATTTGATATCCCAGAAGCGGAAGCTGATAATGTCACGGATGTTTATCAGGAAGTTGAATCAGGTTGTTATTATTTATTTAGTACGTTTATATAGAAATGCACATGTGCATATGTGTAGTTTTTCTTGTGAAATATTAAATGTTAATTGTTTAAACACACAAATTATCCTATATGCAGATATAGATTTAAGAAGAAAGGTTCAAACGAGGTCAAATAAGCAGAAACATATTGTGACGGTGAATAATGATGGTATGTTGTTTTGCATAATATTTAATATATATATATATATATATATATATATATATATATAGTTGAGCATGCACATGTGCATAATTATGGATGAACATGATATAATGTGTTTTTGACAAATGTGTGTGCAGATGCAATTACAAGAAAGAAAAAAACATCAAAGAGTGTTAAAACGGTGGTAATGAAGTCAACTCAAAAGAAGGTTATGAAAAAAACAATTTGGCGTTCGAAACGAACACGCATTACACCACATCAACTTTGGTTGGGGATGAGGAAATTGTCAAACAAACAAAGAAGTTTGGTATAACATTTTGTGTAATGTATATTTGGTTTAACATTTTGTTATATTGGTAAACGTGAGGGTGTTAGATAATTAGAAGTTTGTATGTAGGTAGTTAACATAGTTGGTTTGTAATATGGATATTTCTTGTTGTTATTGTTTGTTTTATTGAGTTAATATGTTTGGTAGAAACAATGTGTAGTTGTCTGATAAAAACAAATTGATATAAAAACTTTGTTATTTGAAGGATGATGCATGCATATATGTATGCCCGAAAGTTAAATCTCTAAGAAAATCTAACTATATTAGTAAAATGCACATGTGCATGCATTACACGTTTCTTATTTTATAGTTCTTATATAGAGTTGTTTTAAGTTTATTCATCTTTGTTGTCTTACACGTGTTTTATTTTCAATTTATGTTATAATATGTATGACTAAACACTTGATGAGTTCGATTGTATTTTATATCTTACTTTACGTCCATTTAATGATCATTGAATAAAATTTGTGACCCCTTATATATCTATATCGCGTCCATTTAATAATCATTTAAGTATGGTAATTGACAATTCATTCAAAAGTGTGATCTAATAGTGAAATGCACATGTGCATACGGTGTATTTCTGTATATATAACAGCGAAATGCACATGTGCATTAGGATGACGTCATGTGACGTCACAAGCCATTTTTTTTATTATTTTTATTTTTTTTTTCGAATTAATAATGCAAAATAATCATTTTGGTGTTTTTACTTTTTTTATTTTTTTATTTATTTAGGTTATATAATTTTTTTTTATTTTTTTTTTATTTTTTGATGGAGGGGTTTTTATAGACACCTTCATATTTACAAAAATGCCACCTGTTCACACTGGTTCTTTGGTTCTCTCCCTAAATGGTGGTTCTCAAATGATCCAAATCCTATATATATATATATATATATATATATATATATATATATATATATATAACTAGTTAAATTACCCCGCGTGTTGCGGCGGGAATTCGGTCATATCGGTTTGGTCTGTTACGACAGTGGTATCGGTTCGTTTTGTTAGGGTGGTTTGTTACGGCTACAAACGACACTCGAAGTGGGATGTTCGATTCGTTACAAAGTTGTATATTATAATTTAAAAGAAGCAGAATAAAATAGTAGTAAAACATCAAAATATATAACTTAGAAAGAAGCATAATAAAATAATATTATAATCACTGTTTACACCAATTGGAAATCTATATATATAGAATTGATTCTAGTTATTTTATTTATTAAATAAATAGTAAAAAAAGTTTATATTTCAAAAATTAATTAATTAATTAAATTAAATTAGTATAGTTAGTTTTCCGCCGCCATGAACAAAAATGGATATATCATTTACGTACTCTTTATTGAGTTGTCCATTAACGTACATGAATACAACATCAAAATTCTAAATTCTAAACAAGTATCGGTCGATCACATGTGACTCCTGATTTTGATTGGTTGTTTGTGGTTAAAGATATGATTATTTTGGTTGAGAGGTGGATTGGCCGGTGTTTGGGACTCACCGGTGACTGAAGGTGGTGGTGTTTTGGATGCAGATGTTTGGGACTGACCGGTGACCGGTGGTGGTGGTGTTTTGAATGCAGATGGTGGAGTTGGGTTGACGGTTGGATTTGTTTGTGAAGAGACAGACGGAGGAGGAGGAGGAGGAGGTGTATTTGTTTGTGATGGTGGCTTCTTGGTTGGGGGAGGTGAAGTGATGGTTTGTGGGTTTATGCCGCCGTCCACGGTATGATTCCTCCGTGGTGAAAGATATCCGGTGATTAACTGCCATAGGTGCCACACAGCTGTGAGGAAGTTACAGAAAATCGTGTTCATTTCGTTAATAGTTTACTGCTTAATCCACCGGTTATATATACTAACGCTATATCAGTAACAAACAACAACTTTCCGTTGTAAATTGAGCGGCAAAGCGTTCATATATTATTATTATTATTTATGAGATATATGCTAAGATTCTTTTAATGCATCATACCCGCATGATTCAATAGTAAAATTATGCTTATATGATACCATGATTGCATCTCTTTTAGTTATGTGAATATCCATAATATTGTGAACACTGTGTATGTTTCAAAGATGTTCACAATACACTTTTCCTTATTACTCCAAGTGATGGATTTGAACTCTATGCATGTACTGGTAATAGAAAACTGCAGAACGACATGAATCACATGACTCATCTGGATATGTTAATTGCAGGGTTGTCTCTGAGAACGCTAAATAAAATTTGGGCCGAAAATTTTGTAAGAGGAATGAATTAAAAAAAATGAATATGGTGCTAGAGCCAAGGATTGAACTTGAGATTTCTACATTAAATTAACATGGTTTTTTCAACTTCACTAACAAGACTTTAATCTATAGAACACAAATATATATCATAAATATAGAATTTAATATATATATATATATATATATGTATATTTTTAAAAAACATTCGGGCCTATTTGAGGGTCGGGCCCTGAGCCGGTGACCACCCAACCCATGCTCAGGGCCGACCCTGGTTAATCATTCTCTTGTGACAAAATTGTAAAATTTTATAGATCCAACACTCAACATACAACAATAACAATAACAATTAGCCAACACAAACTCAGAACAATGAACAAGAGATTTAGGTGACAAAACAGTGACAAAATATATTATTAACCAACCCAAAATAATTTGCCCCCCAAATACTCAATACTGGATTCAACAATAGATGAATCTAGATAAGAACAATACAATGTCAAGATCTCAGCTGATTGATAAGATCAGTTGAGGATCTGTAAAGGAAAAAACCGCAAACTTACAGACCAACGATTACAGACGATGATCACCAAGATGATCAAGACAACACCAGACAAATACACAAGGATGAACCCTAGAACAGACCACCAAAGAGAAACCCTAGCTTCTCAACGAGAGAGACAACATAAAGAATACAGAGAGAAATAATGAATAAACAATAATAATCTCTTTATATAGTTGCTACTAGAAGCTTCTACCAAACAAACTCCAACAAATTAATCTCAGCCACACATCCAAAATATGATCAACGACTCAGATTTCACCTGAAACAAACCTTGTAACAACTTGTAATACAATGGGCCAAACATAAGAACTTGGGCTCAATAATAATTCACAATATCAGCATAAGCCCAATATCATATTCATATTAATATTAATAAGCCCAATATTCCAAACCTATAAGCCCAAAACAATGAGCAAGTATTTAACACTTGAATTATATCATTTGTATATTTTTAACAAAAATAACTGACCCAAAATTTCAAGCACGAGAGCAAAACTGTGATTGTTTCTGCTAGACTGCTACCTTTCTTTTAATTTGGTTTAGTGGAAGCTGTTGGGAACATTCTTGCCGCCATGAATGCATCAAGTTGGAGTTTTAACTTTTAATGGTGATGATTGCAGTCTTGATATGGTTTCTGAAGTGCCAATGCTATCTCAAGAAGCTAATGCTAACATCAGATGTGATTGCACGTTTGGCAATGATACTCGATGATTGTCATCTCGTAAAGATGTAGAAAGTTCTGTCTTGTAATTTTATTCACTTATGTTCAATTTCAAGTAAAGAGTATTTGTGTTTCAAAAAGAGGGAACTTTGACTTTGGAAGTCAAACTATGCATTGTGTAATGCAATTTATAAAGATTATATATAGGTTTTGTTTTCATAAATATGTCCACCTTTTTCAATGTCTATTTTGAATTTTCTTGAAATTTTTAGCACTGTTAAACAACTTGATTGTGATATCAGCATATATATGACCTTGATGTGTTGCAAAACACATCTAATTTCCTATGTATTTTGTAGTCATTTTTGAGTCTTTTTATTAGTGTTTTATTAGTTTTAGGCTTGTACTTGTCTATTTTAATTATTTTAGCGTTTCATTAGATTTTTATTAGTTTTGAATCACTTTTAGTATGTATTTATTTATTTTATTATTTTGTAGGTGTTCGTGTAAAAGAAGCTTAAAACGAAAGAATTTTAATCGAGACACGAATACTTGGGAGCATGTGTTTATGGACGTTGAAGCGTAAACAATAAACTTTGGTCGAGCCAAGAACACCCGAGTCGTGAACATTTAATAATAATAATAATAATAATAATAATAATAATAATAATAATAATAATAATAATAATATAAATATATTGAAAAATAAATTAAAGGCATGAATTATGGACTCTTAAGTCCACGAGCCTAAAATAGAGTCAAAAATAAATATAGTAAAACCCTACGGCAATTGTGGAAGGCGGCATATTATCATCAAGAGTCATAAATATAGTTACAAAATGGCCATGAATAGTAACTAACTAGGGTTTGGTTATACCTAACTAAACTACGGTCAGCTTCTTTTGTCTTCTTTATATAGTAACTAACTAGGGTTTGCTTATACTTAACTAAACTACGGTTAGCTTCTTTTGTCTTCTTTACCATCCAAAGTTGATTGCTACGTTGACCAACGTTTAACATTTCTTCACCGACTCAACTTATTGGTATAATTTGCACTATTTTTAAGAATCAAATAAATTAAAGAATCATATACATGGAGCCATTTCATGATATATATATATATATACACACACACCTATACACTCCTAAAAACATACTTATTATTGACACTACTCCACGTGTGAATCTCCATGCAAACCCAAAGTCACCATACATATTAGAATATAAATAAATATAAGGTACACCTTATGTTTCTTCTAATAACATATCCAACTACCACCACCACATCCAATCAACACAACAAACTACAATGGCAAAACTAACACTTGTCTTGCTCACCTTTGCCTCCCTTGTAGCCTTCGCTACATCACACAAAACCATCATCACCACCACCATCGATGATGGGGAGTCAGTCTCAGAATAAAGCCGGTGTAGCCAACGGTTACAAGGACAAAGGTTATCTTTTAAGGTAACATTTTGCAAACTTTCAAAGTGGATTAGCTTTCTTCATAAACAAATCCGATTACCACCATTCCCGCCGCAACGCGCGGGAAACCACCTAGTTATCATCAAGAGTCATACAATATATCTACGAAGATAAATCCATAGAAGCGGCCATTAAGAGGATTATTATTTTGAAGAAAAAGAACATCATTGACAGCCGCCAAGGCAATCGACGACAGCAGCTTTAGACTTTTAGAGGATTAATCGAAGGGGAGGTAGGCTTGGGTTCAAGATTCAAGCTATGGGTTCGACTATAATAATTTTTGGCTTTATATTTATTTACTTCGTGTTCATAAATATTAGTACCATGACTATTTGTATTTTTGAACCTTTGTTTTTATCTTGTTCCGTTGTTATGAATAGCTAAACTTTTTAGGCTACCTAGGTCGGTTAATGAATACTTAGCATTTTTATGACTTTCGGAATCGTTTAATTATATAATTGGCTTATGTTTTGGTAAAGATTTAATTGTGTTTGTGAAGAAACAATAAGTATCACGGAGATTACGAGTAATCTACGTGGGGTTAACACTTATGTTCGTCAGGATTAATCCTTTACCCAAACCGTATGGTTAAACCCCGGTGATAATGGTGAGTGTGTGTGTGTGATGTAATGAAAGTAAGAACACGAGATGTAAGTGGTTCGGTCGAGTAATGACCTACGTCCACTGTAAGTAGCCGGATTGTTATTAATATGAAAGTATAGAGACTTACAAGAGAGAGTATATTAGGCTACAAGTGATAAGTTTCGGATCCTTTGACAAGGAGAAGTCTTCTTCTATTTATAGGAGAACTCATGGGCTTAGTCGTAGGGCCCATGAGGAGCAATTCTTCGTTGGGCTTGGTCCAGGCCCAAGTCCAAAGTCTTCCCTAGAATTGGCGGGAAGATACTGACACCGTTCATGACATCATTTGGCAGCATGGTTGCTGCTCGAGGCGGACACGTGGCACACTGTGACTGGCGGACGGCGCCCCTGTCCTTGCTACAGTCGTTGACCATGCTTCTGACATCGGTAGGGGATGTCTGCTGTCACTGTAGACGCTGGTATGGTGGAAGCATGGCTACAGCCATGCTGCTGTCCTTGTCAGTAGTTGTTGGACCACTTCTGCCACCTGTCGCTTGGTTATTGGCGCGTACACTGTCAATGATCCTTGTGAATCTTCCTTTTGTTGTCTTCTGTACCTCGTACAAAAGGTGCTGGGGGAAGATTCCGCGCGTGACGATACGCGCTTATCAGGTGCTGTTATTGCTTATCAGCTGTTGTCTCTGCGCGCTCCCTTGCACATAATTGCAAGCTGCGCGCTGATGGTTCCTCGCGCCACCGACTGGCGCGGGGAATCTGACTTATGGGGATAGGGACGCCTCCTCCGCTTGGATTAGGCTCCCTATCCCTTCAAGTCCCCCTAGTCTAGGGCTTCTCCTGCTCTTTGTGAAGAGTAGGTGGAGCGCTAGACTCAAAGTATGGAGTCGCGGATGAAAGCTCATCTGCTGCTGTGTCTTGAGATTTGCTCTCCTGCTTGTTGTTGTAAAGTTGGGCGGAGAACGTCTTTTTTGGTTTTACGTCAAATTTGCGCCTTGAAAGACGTTTGTCGCCATGACCTGTTAAGGCGCTGGGCGGGGAACGTCCTTTTTGGTTTTACGTCAAATTTGCGCCTTGAAAGACGTTTGTCGCCATGACCTGTTAAGGCGCTGGGCGGGGAACGTCTTTTTTGGTTTACGTCAAATTTGCGCCATGAAAGACGTTTGTCGCCATGACCTGTTAAGGCGCTGGGCGGGGAACGTCTTTTTTGATTTACGTCAAATTTGCGCCTTGTGAGAGTCCGCTTGTTGATGTGAAGGCGCGTCAGCAGTTGTAATAAATTTTGAATCATTGGCATTTAATTTGTCTCTCATAAATGGGAGTTAAGGCGCCTGGAATTCGAATGATCAGTTGCTTCTGGTGGAAGCCTGATGGTTGCTGACGAGTCAGTCCTCGTCTGTTGTGCTGACTGTTGGCTGTCCCATCATTATGGTGCAGTTACCAACCTTTCGTCTGTGTCAGGCGCGTGTGTTGTCACGCGCTCCACTTGGAGCTTGAGTGGTTGTGGTTGTGCCACGTGGCGAGTTGCACGTGTGATTTGTCAGACGCGTGAGCGTCCACGCGCCTGCCATCTTTTAAAATGGTGAGATCTTGTGACACGTGTCAGTCATCCAGCGAGTAACGGTTGGATCGTTTACCCATGCTTGATCTTGGCCGTCCACTCGCGCATGAGGACACGTGTCTTCATCGTAGCTCTCCATTTTGAAAAAGGTGATGACGGTTGTTTTCCTTGTGGGTCCCACTATCATTAATGCAGTGGGTATATATAAGAGTGAGAAGGCTTCTTGAACGGTTACTCGTTCATTTTGCCTTCTTCTTCTTCTTTGTTTCCTCTCTCTCTCACTTGTTCTTCAAAAAATCTCAGATCAGTTGGTGTTTTCTCTAAATCTTCAAAGATTGTTGAGCAATCTTAGAGATTTGTTGTGAAACTTCTCTTTGATCTTCATCTTTCTTTGTTGTCATTAAGGTTTTCTCTCGTTTGTCAGTTTTCTCGTTGAAGATTCCGACCAATCTTCAAGTTTTCCGGTTACTTTTTTGAGTTTTCCGGTGACTCTGTTGAGTTTTCCGGCGTGTCTTCAAATTTTCCGGTTATATTTCCAGAATTCTTGTTTCTTTTTCCTTCTTTTTATCTTTCAAAATGTCTGAAACTTCAAACGTTGGGTCTCCTTCTGGTGATGTTCTTGGGAAAGAACCAGTTATGGAGGATGTGGAGGATGAGGTGTTGGTGGAGCAGGGTAAGATCAAGGAGAGGAAGCTTATGACCAACACCTTCTGTGTTTGGGGTCAGGATGCTTTTGACCAGTTTTGCAGGGTCTATGGCATCTTGCCGGAATGGGAGCCTACTTTGCCGTCTCCGACGGAGACGGTTCTTGCTGCTGGGCCAGGGCAGCTTGCTTTGTATGAAGCCCACTTCACCAAGTGTGGGTTTCGTCTGCCCTGCACCCGCTTCCAGATTGATACTCTGGTGGCGTATGGTGTTGGCCCCACTCAACTGACCGCCTTTGGGATGCTACGGTTGGTTCACTTTGAGGCGTCTTGCCGCGCCTTAGACATTGAGCCTACTGTGGAAAGGCTCAATGTTTTTTACTTCCTTGCGCGCGACGAGATGTGGTTCTCGTTTAAGCCGCGCCCCAGGGTGCCACCCATGGCCACTCATACCCCCAAGTCTTTGCACTGGGCGAAGGAAAAATTTTTCTTCGTCAAGAGGGGGGTTATCCCCATCAGCCTGCCATGGAAAGTAATAGCAGATGGGCAGCGGGTGGCGGACATGCCTGTGCCCAAAGATTACAAGAAGCAGGCATGGTTCACAACCCTTACCGCCAACGCCACCAAGTTGGAGTTCAAGGAGCTGACAGAGGGTATTTTCTTCCTTCTGGGGATGAGCCGCCTGGGCATCCGCGATGGCAAGGAGCCTTACATTGCTCCTGAGGGTAAGTGATTCTCCCTTTCTGTATTCAGTATGTTTTTAGCTAGTTTTTTTTTTCTTTTTTTTTTCTAACTGTTTGCTTGCGCAGGTGTGAGCAAGTTCCAATTCTATGCCGCTCGTAAGGAGAAAGGCATCAAGTGGAGACCTGTGGCAGAGGGGCAGGTTTCATGTCTGGAGGCGCTCGCGGACCGGTTTTACTACCCGGATATGTCCGTCGCGCCCAAGCCCTACTATACCACAGGTGAGTCTAGTGAACTATTATTTTCCAGCCTCTTTGGCGATGATGCCTCTGACTCCTCAGTAGAGATTGTGGAGGCTCAGAAGGCGCCCGCGGGGCGTGGGGATGTGGCGGCGGAAAGGCGCAGATGGACAGAGTCTTGCAAGAAGACAAATGCTGAAACGATGAAGTTGAAGCAGACTCTGGCCGAGGCGCAAGAGGAGGGCCGGGTATTGACCCGGCAACTTGAAGAAAAGAGCAAGGCCCTCTCTGAGCGGACTGCTCAGGTTGTTGAGAAGCGCTTGGAGCTCGAATCCAAAGATGCTGACCTTATTAGGGCTACTGAGCGCGTCTCCTTCCTGGAGCAAGAGAGGATCCAGATCCTTAACTCCAAGGAGGATCTGGAGCAAGACCTTGGCTCTGCCGAGGAGGCCCGCGCTGCGGCTGTCAAGGAGTGTGAGACAGCCCAGCGCTTGTTGGAGGAAGCGATGTCCGCCCAAACCCAAATGCAGGATTCCATCAAGTGGATGATGACTGATGGGATCGCTGGGGTAAGTTTATATCCTCTTGTTCTTTTTATTTCTTTCTCAAGTTTCGAGCGCTAACTGTTAGTGTTTTTGCAGGTCTTCAAGAGGTTCTGGCAAGAGCCGAAGCTGGGCGACCAAGTCGCTGCCATAGCTGCCACCGCCCAAGCCTTTGGGTATGGTGAAGGCTATGAAGATGGATTTTTGGCCGCTCAAAATGGTGGGCGGATTGAGGATGCAGAGCACTATGGGAAGCCACTAAAAGAAGAGTATGAGGCAGAGCTGCTCAAGTTTGAGAATGTGGACTTCCCTATTCTTCAAGTGGTTGCCGACTGCAACAATAACACCGATCCTCTTTCTGCCCTCAAGTATTTTATGGAGAAATCCGATGAGCTGGCGAGGGAGGAAGAGCGCAAGCGCTTAGAGGAAGAGCGCCAAAAGGCTAGCGGCGAAGGCACTTCCAATGTATAGACTTTTCTAGGCGCTTTTTGTTTTTTATTTACCTTGTAAATATTTGTAATTATCAAGGGTTTTTAAGTCCCTTTTATATGAATGAAAATTTCTCTGTTCCCTTATATCTTGTGTTTCTTGTCCTGATTTCTTAACTTATTTAACCAAGTCGTCACCCGATTTATAAGTAGAAATTAGGCGCGCGCTTCGCTAGATAGTCCGGCGTCTAAGTATTTGCCTTGAAGACTATAGCGGGGCGCGACTTGTGCCATAAGGTCCGAGTTAAGCGCGTGAGTGCCTTGCCTAGAAGACCCACGACTGCGCGCTCGTTTAGTTTTCGCCCTTTGTCCAACTTGTATTTGACAAGTTTAGAAGACAAGGCTTTCAGCTATACGAGTGCCGCGCGTCTTTAAGTCCGGCAAGTAAACTTGTCTTGAAGACCATTTTGTACGGCATTGTTGTACGATTTTTATAAGTCCGACGTGCGCGAGGCGCGTCTAGAAGACTTTTATCGTGTTAACGCCGCGCAGTTGTGGTCCGACGATAGTTTTACTTAAGTCTTGAAGACCTTGGCGCGGAAAAAACAAGTAGAATGACAGATATAGGAAACAATTTTCATTGATAAGTGCGGCATGTGTAGCCGTAGTTACAAACATTTTACAAGTAGCAGCGGCGTAGCTTTGCGCCATTCCAAGATCGCGGGATAGGTGTTCCATCAAGTCTTTCTAGCGCGTATGCGCCTTTGCCAAGTACTTCTTGTATTTTGTATAGACCTTCCCATGTAGGAGCTAGTTTTCCAGGTTTTTCGGCGTTGGAAGCCTCGTTATTCCGGAAAACGTAGTCGCCGATCTTGAACGCGGATGCTTTGACGCGCTTGTTGTAGTAGCGTTCTAGCTGCGTTTTATATTTTGCCTCTTTGATTGCAGCGAGTTCGCGGCGTTCATCTAGGAGATCAAGGTTTAGGCGGAGCTCTTTGTCATTGTCCCTTTTGTTAGCCATGAGTACTCTGGCGGAAGGGTAGCCAATTTCGGCAGGGATGACCGCCTCAGTACCATATGTTAGGCTGAATGGCGTTTCGCCGTTGCTGGTTTTTGTAAGGGTGCGGTAGGCCCATAAGACATAAGGGATTTCGTCCACCCACCCTGTTCTTTTAGTTCCGAGTCGCGCCTTGATACCTTCCACTATTGTGTGACTGGCTCTTTCCACTTGACCGTTGCCTTGTGGGTGCGCGACGGATGTGAAGATTTGTTGGACACCCATTTGAGCCAGCCATTCTTGTAAGGATTGGTCTTCAAATTGTGTGCCATTGTCGCTTACCAGTTGCAACGGTAGGCCGAATCGGCAAATGATGAACTCCCAGATGAACTTCTTGACGTGTGCGCCGTCAATCTTTGCTAGAGGTTTCGCCTCGACCCACTTGGTGAAGTAGTCGATGGCGACGATTAAGTATTTCACATTTCCTGGAGCCGTCGGGAATGGGCCCACCAGATCAATAGCCCATTTTTGGAACGGCCATGCTGCTGTGACCGGCACCAGGTTGTTCTTGGGGCGCAGGGTATTCGGAGCGTGGCGCTGGCAACTGTCGCATTTGCGCAACTCGTTGACCGCATCTACGTGCATGCCCGGCCAGTAATACCCTGCGTTCATTAACTTGGCTACCACCATTCTTGGGCCTGCATGTAGTCCGCATGTCCCTTCGTGTATGTCTCTCAAAAGGAAGGAAGCATCTGCGGAATCTACGCAGCGTAACAACGGCCCTAGGTAAGAGCGGCGATACAGAGTACCGTCTACGAGTTGGTATTGTATGGCCTTGCTCTTGATCTTCCGGGCCTCTGACTTGTCATCAGGCAGGGTACCGGAGGATAAATAGGCCTTGATTGGAGCATCCAGGACGCGTTGCCTGTTTGGATGACATTGACTTGTCGCGGAGGGACAGAGGGTTTGTCCAGGACCTCGATTCGGACTTCTTTGGCCATATGCTCAAAGACCGTTGATGCCATTTTGCTCAGCGCATCGGCGGGCTTATTTTCGCTGCGCCGAATATGCTCGACCGTGCATGAGTCGAATCGGCGCATGAGCTGTTTGGCCTGTTCCAGATATAATGCCATGATTTCGTCCTTTGCATCGTAGGACCCGTTGATCTGTCGCGCGACAAGCAGTGAGTCTTCGTGTGCCGCCACGTGCCTGGCCCCCATTTTTCCGCGATTCGGAGGCCTGCCAGCAACGCTTCGTATTCCGCCTCGTTGTTCGTGCTTTTGAAGTCGAGGCGGATGGCGTACGTGAACTCTTGTTTATCTGGGCTGATAAGGCGCAGACCTGCACCGGCGCCGTCCTCGTTTGAGGCCCCATCCGTGAATAAGGACCATTGTTGTGATGGGTCTTGCGCTGGCGCGGGGGTCTCTTCCGCTTGACACTCTTGTACTTTGTCTGCGGGGATCTCTGTGGCAAAGTCCGCGAGAACTTGGCCTTTGATGGCGGGGCGGGGTTTGTAGTGGATCGTGTGTTCCCCCAACTCGATGGCCCATTTGGCCAGACGCCCCGACAACTCGGGCTTGGCGAGTATATCATTTATCCGATAGTCTGTGAGGACGTTTATCGGATGCCCTTGGAAGTATCTGCGGAGCCTTCGAGATGCATGGACAAGAGCGAGAACCAGTTTTTCCATGATTGTGTACCTTGTTTCCGCATCTAAGAGCGTGCGGCTGACGTAGTATATCAGCGTTTGCACGCTTTTGCGCTCTACCATGAGGACTGCACCTATTGTCCGGTCCGTGACAGATAGGTACAGTGTTAGGGGCTCTTCGGGAAGAGGCGCTGTTAGCATCGGAAGGTTCATCAAACATTGTTTCATTTCTTTAAACGCTGATTCCGCTTCTGGTGTCCAGCGAAAGTTGCTCTTTTTTAGACAATTCTTCAAGGTGTCCACAAACGGGAACGGCTTTGAAGCATAGTTGGATAAGAATCGGTTGAGGGCAACAAGGCGGCCCATAAGCGTTTGCACTTCTTTGATGGAAGCGGGCGATGGCATCCTTTCGATGGCTTGTACTTTTTCCGGGTTAGCGCGGAACCCATCCCGCGTTACGATGACCCCCAGAAATTTGCCCTCTTCCATCCCAAAGGAGCATTTGCTTGGATTGAGTTTCATGCGCACCTTGCGCAACTGGGCGAATGTTTGTTGAATATCTCGGAGCATGTCGCCCTCCTCTTTGCTTTTGATTACGAGATCATCGACGTACACTTCAAGTCGTACGCCGATCTCGTTGATGAAGGCCGTGTCCATGAGGCGCTGATATGTAGCGCCCGCATTTTTCAGCCCGAACGGCATTTTTGTGTAGCAGAAAATGCCGGCGTCTGTGCGGAACGCCGTTTTGTCCTCGTCCTCTTTTGCCATTTGAATTTGGTGGTAGCCCTTGTACGCATCTAAAAAACACTTGAAGCGGTAAGGTGCTAAAGAATCCACCTTTAGGTCGATTTCTGGTAGAGGATAGCAGTCCTTTGGACACGCCTTGTTGATATCCTTGTAGTCGACACACATTCGCCACCCGCCGTTGGCTTTGGCTACCATAACTGGGTTGGCCACCCATGTTTGGTATCTGATCGGGCGAAGTATACCCACATTGAGCAGCTCGGTGACTTGTTCGTTCATGACCTTTGTTTTCTCCGGGCCCATACTGCGCTTCTTCTGTACTATTGGTTCCACCGAACGGTAGACGTTGAGTCTATGTTCCGCTATGTCGCGTGGGACGCCAACCATGTCAGCTAGTTGCCACGCGAATACGTCTATGTTGCTGATTAGAAGCTGCTTCAAGTGATTCCGTATGGTCTCGGAGATTTCATGGCCGATGATCACCGTTTGCTCCGGAAATTTAGGGTTGAGAACCCATTTTTCCGGCTCGGTGCGGGTGTCAGTTTTCACCATTTTTGGCGGTTTGGCGGTTTCTGTGGTGTGACAGTCCTTGTTGCCTCTGATGAAGGCGATGCCGGTTTTGGTTGGGAATCCGACCATGGCGTGCGCCGTTGAAGCATTGGCATTGAAGCGCGCGATTCCCTCCCGTCCCAAAAGTATGTCATGATTGGAGTTGGCCGGCAGGACCATGAAGTCGCATATCTCCGTGCGCTCATGGGTGCTATCAGACCAAGTTACTGGCAGGGAGAGCATGCCTCGCGGCATGATGGTTTCATGAATGAAGCCGGAAATTGGCTCATTGACCGGCACGAGTTTTGCTTTGTCTTCTGCGTCTAGCTGCTGAAAACATTGCTCATACATGATGTCTATGCTGCTGCCGCCGTCCAGGAACATGTACCGCGTGCGGTAATGTCCGAAGACAGCGGTAATGACAAGAGGAGCGGTGCAAGAAGCGCCACCCCTGATCTTAGGCATGAGGACGTCAGCCTCTTTCCATGAATCGCTGAGTGGTTGTGCCCGGGCGCGTTTTCCATGATGTGCGCTTTTGCCCTTCTTTGTCATGTTGCAGTGGTGGCGAGGAATCAGTGTGGCGGCGTGAGTGTTGAGATCACGAATCTTTTTCCGTGATCCTTCCTCTTGATTCTCTTCGCCCGCTTGACTCTTGCCGGTGCGGTGAACGTTTTTGACCAAGTGACCGAGCTGACCTGACTTCAGCGCGGTTTCGATTTCCATCTTCAAGGTGTAACAATTATCTGTGAGGTGACCGAAGTCATTGTGGTACTGACAGAACTTGCTTTGGTCCGCGTGTCTTCGTTTGCCCAAGGGAGCGGGCGCCTTTAACGTAACCTGTTCGGTTTTCAAAACTTGAGATGGTGTCTTTGTTAGCGGGGTCCAATCGTGGTTTTTCTTGGAGTGACCACGTTGGTCCCGCGTTTGCTTAGGGCTAATTATCTGGCGGGCATCTCCGGCTGGGGAATACTTCCCTTCGTCTGTGGTGCCAGAGATGCGGCTCCAGACAGATTTGTTTTTATTTTTATTATTATTATGGTGTTGCGGTTGGAAACTATGCGTCTGGTTGAAAGATTTCTCTGAGGAGGCATATATCTTGGCGGAGTGGACAAGTTCGTCCCAGGACTCCGGAATACCATCCTTGCCTGTGAGGCACTTCATTAGCTCCGGGCTGCGCACGTTATGTATGAACGCTGCCCGTGTGAGCTCCTCCCCGCAGCCTATTTGCAAGGCTTCCTTGTTGAATCGAACGATGAAGTCCTCGATGGACTCATGATCGTTTCGGCGGCACAACAGAATGTGCGCCTTGTCTTTCTTGTGCTTGCGCAGGTGCGAGAAGTGACTACCGAACTTGTCGGTAAGATCGTCGAAGTCTTTAACGCTCCCCGCGGGGAGGTTATCGAACCAGACTCTTGCTGCGCCTGTCAAAGTTTGGGCGAATAAGTGGCACCAAACCTGGACAGGCCAGTCCACTGACATACCTGCGCACTCAAAGTCATGCACATGGTCATCAGGGTCACGCAGGCCATCGTATCTACCGATGCTGCTAGGAAGTTTGGCTTTCCTTGGTATTTTTGCTGTCGCTATGCGAGCGACAAACTTTGACTTTTCAGCGAAGGCCTTTGGCCTGAATGGTTTAACCAAGTCATCATCCTCGTCATTGTTGTGCGAGCGATGATCGTGTTTCTTTCCTTTGTAGCCCGAATCGCTACTGGAGGACTCATAACCATCAGGTTCTGTCCGGTGCTTCGCGTAGCCCCGAACTCTGGCGTCTCCGCCGAGTTCCCCGCTACGACCAGCGCCCGGGACTGTTGAGTCCTTATCTTTGTACCCCTTTTTGGATGGGGTGTCATAAGTGAGGGCTTTGCCCTTTTTCTTGGCTTGCTGCAAGAGTTTACGTTGGTAAATTGCAGCGTTTTTTGTGTTCTGACGGAGGAGCCACTGGTCTAGGTCCTCCTCAGAGCTAGCACTGCTGTCGTCAGAGTCGACGTCCCGGACCTCAACATCTGGCCTTTCGAGCCTTGAGGTGGGTTGTTTAACGACGGTGTTTGGTGTTACCTGGTTCTCCGGGAGTTAGGTGTCCCCTTCTCCGGAGCGGTTTATAACGGCAGCAGTAGGGTTGGGTTCAGCCATGGGTGGGTTTAAAAGATGAGTAAAAAAGCAGTTCTAACCGTTGGATGGCGCCAATGAAGAAACAATAAGTATCACGGAGATTACGAGTAATCTACGTGGGGTTAATACTTATGTTCGTCAGGACTAATCCTTTACCCAAACCGTATGGTTAAACCCCGGTGATAATGGTGAGTGTGTGTGTGTGATGTAATGAAAGTAAGAACACGAGATGTAAGTGGTTCGGTCGAGTAATGACCTACGTCCACTGTAAGTAGCCGGATTGTTATTAATATGAAAGTATAGAGAGTTACAAGAGAGAGTATATTCGGCTACAAGTGATAAGTTTCGGATCCTTTGACAAGGAGAAGTCTTCTTCTATTTATAGGAGAACTCATGGGCTTAGTCGTAGGGCCCATGAGGAGCAATTCTTCGTTGGGCTTGGTCCAGGCCCAAGTCCAAAGTCTTCCCTAGAATTGGCGGGAAGATACTGATACCGTTCTTGACGTCATTTGGCAGCATGGTTGCTGCTCGAGGCGGACACGTGGCACACTGTGACTGGCGGACGGCGCCCCTGTCCTTGCTACAGTCGTTGACCATGCTTCTGACATCGGTAGGGGATGTCTGCTGTCACTGTAGACGCTGGTATGGTGGAAGCATGGCTACAGCCATGCTGCTGTCCTTGTCAGTAGTTGTTGGACCACTTCTGCCACCTGTCGCTTGGTTATTGGCGCGTACACTGTCAATGATCCTTGTGAATCTTCCTTTTGTTGTCTTCTGTACCTCGTACAAAAGGTGTTGGGGGAAGATTCCGCGCGTGACGATACGCGCTTATCAGGTGTTGTTATTGCTTATCAGCTGTTGTCTCTGCGCGCTCCCTTGCACATAATTGCAAGCTGCGCGCTGATGGTTCCTCGCGCCACCGACTGGCGCGGGGAATCTGACTTATGGGGATAGGGACGCCTCCTCCGCTTGGATTAGGCTCCCTATCCCTTCAGTTTGGTTATGATGCGTATGCGTATTTAAGTCTAATTTATTATCTTTGATAGTTCCACATGTGTCTTGTTGAATGTCTTTCAGTTATAGATGCATGTTAGGTTGCCTGCTTTGTGCTTGTGACTAGTTTATGGTTTTTGACGTCTAATTCCATAGGAACTTGATTTGAGAGTTTAGAGGACTTAGGTATTCTGCCATTCCTTGAGACCGGGAGGTGATAGGGTGTCGGGTTGTCTAGATCTTTAGGTATCGGGTAGAGGTGAGACCGGGAGGTGATCCTTGCCTAGTGTGTCTTTAGATTCTTGTAATTCCGAATTATTTCCAAGCCAATTAGATTACTCATTCACATTTTTGGGTGTGTTGTGACTAGCGAGACCGGGAGGTGAGCGAGTCTTTCGAGTACCTTAGCATTCCCTAGTGAGGTGAGACCGGGAGGTGATCTGAACTAGTAACCAGTGATTTACACGTCCCTTAGGATTTTCTAAGAGTTGTTAGTGAGACCGGGAGGTGATCTAGCATGCTTTAGGGGTTTCTTGGGTCGGGCGTATCTTTAGAAAACCTGGTAGCTAATCCATTATTCGATTCCGAGAGTTGTGAGTTTGCGGGTAGGATTCTAGACCTAGGTAGTTGCCTTCCACATTATCTGAGTTCGATCCAGTGTCCTTAGTTTACAGTTTTCGTCTCTGTGTTATTTATTTTAATTGTTTTTATTTTATTTTCATTTAGTTTAAATTAATTCTCAAAAATCCAAATTAATAGGCTAGGAGTCGATAGAGGTTTAGTACCGAGAGTCGCCTTATTGTGTCCACGGTTCGATATTCCGGACTTACTCTACTACACTGCGACCGGTACACTTGCCGTTAGTGTGTGGTTTGTAGGTTTTTCCATTTTTAAAACTTGACCAATTTATTTACTACACATTTCACACATCAGACCTTAAAGTCTAACACTAACCTTAAACGGGGTGACGCAGCAAAAGTGCTTGCGTCCTTCTACAAAAGTGCTTGCGTCCTTCTAGCAGAGGTCTGGGTAGAAATTCATATTACAATGGTTGTATGCCCTTCGCCTAATGCCTAGTGCAAGCTGAGTTTTACGTGATCCCATTGGTTAGTAAAGTATTGGTGGGATCTTGTGAGTTTTCCACTAACGGGGTTCTCACGGTTATAAAAAAAAAACCAACTCTCTTTGATTAGAACCAGGGGCGAAGGATATGCCCCTACCCCCCTATTTTTTGGCGCAGTGGTATAAATTTGCGATTTTCATAGGTAAATTAAGTCCGGGTTGAGTCCAGCCCCACCGATTTGTCACTACTGATTGAAAAAATTAAGTTCGGCCCCTCCCGATTCAAAAACCAAGCTTCGCCCCTGATTAGAACCAGACTCAAATTTTGGGAATTTATCTAATTCTTTTATATATGCAGAATACACAAACTGGGTGGGGTGGGTGGGTGGTGGGGGGGGGGGGGGGGGATTGTCACCTGAATTAATAAAGTTGCCTTACCTCCTGTTCATGTGCAAGTTAAAGAACTTGTTTTGTAAAACTGAATTTTTAATTTTTAGAGAGTGTTTTCTGGAAAATTTATCTTATTTGAAAAAACAGTATTTCTTATTTGACAAATAATTTTTTTAACATAAAATGTTTTTGAACCATATTTGTTTAGAAAATATCATTTTTTTAATAAATGTTTTTTTGGGGGAAGATATGACAAATCTTTATATGATTTATCTAGACAAGTATGCAAGTAAGAAATGTGGATGCAAGTAAGAAATATGGGTAGGTTTAGTGTAACCCTTTTAGATTTAAGAAATCAAGTATTATTATTATTTATTTATTTATTTTAAATATTAAGTTCTTTTCATTAATAGTACTTAAATATAAACTACAATAGAATGACAGGTGAACGGGCAATAAGTTGCGTCGCAAACCCCGTTTGAATAGCATAACCAATCCTTAATAAAACATAAGTTTGGTTCATTGGTGACGATATATTGTTGTGGATGACTCTCTGCACGGAACTTGACAGCTTCGGGCGTCAAAGAGACAAAGGTATCAAAAGCGAAACATGTTGATTCCAAGCACATGCTTTTTCATACTTGGTAATTTTCCCTCCTTCGACCTTTAACGCAGCCTAACCTGTCACAAACATGTTGTTCCTGAGACCCACAAGGGGGGACATACCAGTCAGCTCCACACACGCGTGTTTCTTGCTTGCCTAGCCAAACACTAGAATATGCACAGGGTGTAGAGTGAACCTTCCTTCTTGTGGTAGTCAGGAAATTCACCAGACCGTCATTATCACTACTACTGCTGCTGCTGCTGCTGCCCCCTGCCCCTGCCCCTGCCCCTGCTGCCGCCCTGCGGCCGCCACCACGCCGCCGACCACGCCGCCGACCACGCGGCCGACACCACGCCGCCGACCACGCGGCCGACGCCGACCGCCACGACGCCGACGCCGACCGCCACGACGCCGACGACGACCGCCACGACGCCGCCGCCGCCGCCGCCGCCGCCGTCTTAAACATTTAATATTTATTTTTGACGAAACTTACTTGGTTATGTCTTTGTAATGCACAGCACAGAACTGTTTGGCGACAACCGTTAGCTGCTGAAATGCTTCTGCCATTAAAATAGTGGGAGGAAGATCAAGATAAACCCGTACAAATTCAGGTGTCATAGGTAGATTTCTTAACAAACGACTGCAATGTCTTATGCATGAAGCAACATCAAATTTGTCAGCAACTATTAATACATCAAACACAGCCGGAGCAGTTGTAACCGTCAAATTGTTACTATACATAAACTTCAATAGTTCCATGAGACCAGGTTCCTCTGAAAGTAAAGGACTACAAATTACACATGAATGTAAAGCATAAACCTTATTGATTACTAAAATAAAAGACTATGAATGAGTTCAGTGGCGGATTTAGGAACCCACGATTTTCCAATTTCAGTGGGCTTCTTTTGGTAAAAAATTTTCCAAATCGTACAAGGTTCTCATTAAATTTTTTTTTCCAAACCGAGTGGGTTCCTAGGAACCCATGACCGCGAAAGTGGGTTGGATCCTCTACCACTGTAAATTACGCATAAATGTAAAACAGAAACTATGAGTCAAACCGAGTGGGTTCCTACAAACCTGAGACACTGATTCGCAAGGTTGCATGATATTGTTTTGACTCTCTCATACCATTTGAAAACAACTGCATTAAGAAACAAGGAGAAAATTAATGAAATAATTACCAAATCATTAATTTAGAGTCTATTGAACATTTAGAAGTTACCTTGTAGAAAAATGGACTTCTTGCGGCTAAAATTGGAGAGCTAATATGCAATGTTTTAACTCTTAGTGCTGTTCAACAATCCATATTCCATGTTGAATCATTGATTGTCATCATATAAATTATGAGTCATGTTATTTACACAAAAATAACATAAAAAAAGATAGGGTTGCACAACCCATCCACGAGCCATGGGGATCTCCATGAGCCGTGGAGAGTGTCAGTGCAATAAATGTGGTCAAACATAAACAAGTCTAATCCTAGACGGGTTGCTTAGTACTCCATGGGCTGTGTGTTGGTATGAGGTACAAGTTCAATCAATGAACAGACCGACTTGCAGCTGTGAGTCTAAAAAAGCAACACATGATCCACGGGACGTGGAGCCCTCCATGACTTGTGGAGGTCTATGTGAATTTAACCCTACACGGCCCGTGTAAGTCCATATTTATCTCCTTCTAGCAAGCACCGTTTTCAGACGACGAAAACAAAACAAAAAAACTCTCTACGGAGTACCAAGCTATCACGTGTCTTCACGGGTCGTTTTGACCTCCATGACCCGTGGAGGAATTGACTTTTCAGAGTATGAACCTCGTACCTTGACCCTGCACGGGCCGTGGAGGCCTTCACTGCCTGTCTATTATTTGTATTTATCTACAGCGGTGGAGTTCTCCACCCGTGTAGGGTTGTGCAAATAAAACTTAGGCTTGTGTAAATAACCGAAGCCTAACAATGCAAGTTTGAACAGCTTATATAGAGTGAAAGAGAGAAAATAAATAAAGAAGCGATAGATAATTATTACGTGATGATGAGTTTGTAGAATCAGGAAAGATATAGATGCGAAGAACACGATCGGAGAAATTGGTATTGTTGAACGCAAAACTGAAGTCACAGTGGTTGCAGCCATCGTCATGAAAATCCATGACCACAAGCTACCACATCAAAATTCCAATGTGAGAAATTTATTAAGAATGCGAGATCATGTTTTAAACCCTACTTCTTTTAAGCAAATTAACCTAGAAGGCGGTGAATGAATGTGCACGTGTGAGGCAGATAAGTATATTACTTGTTCCTTAACACCAACCGTATTGGGCATAAAAGTAGGCGCTATTTTTAAAAATAAAGCCCCAAACACCGGAACAGGGGGCTTTATATTTGCAAAAGAGGTTTTGGCGTGACCAAAATAACGCCGGAAACAAAATTCCCCCACCAATCATGAGTTGCCACCTCATCTTTCTATCTTTTTATTATTATTTTAATTTAAAAGATAAAATAAAATATTAATAGGGACTTTATAAATAAAGCCCCTACCACTATACCCATTTTTCACTTCACGTGAACCAATTAGAAACATGAGCTTTATAAATAAAGCCCCTCACTACAAATGGTCTAATTTAGAAAATATATATGTTAGACAAAATTTCAATTCTTTATCTATTATCAAATTTATGAAACGTGTCCTTTAGAAAAAAAAAATTCATTTTATGTTCAAGGTTTTCTTTAACAGTTTATGTCATTTAAAAATAGATACATAGGACACAAATTATAATTTTATTTAAATGTTATTTATTTATATTACATATATATATATCCTAAATTAAGGAACAACTAATATTTTACAATATAGTCAAATAATTTACATAACGTACGTTTATTTTACTTATATTTGAAGCATCCTTAACCTCAGATGTATTTCAAAAATCAATAAATGCCTTTAAATCAAATTGCTTCCAAATGCCTATAAACGTAGGTTTATAATATGCAAGTTTAACGTAAAAATGATAATAAGGATTATGGGCTTTTGATCAAAATAAATCAATGGAAAAGATTAAAACGGAAAAAGTATACGTTGAGTTTCTAAAAAGGGAGGAACATGACAAAATGCGTATAACCCACAATGGTTGAGTTCCGCCCCTTTTTTTAACATCTATAACTTTTTAATACGATATTATTTTTTTTAAAAAAATATACCATAAAAACAAGCTTTTTATCATCTTTCATTTGCATACCCTATTGCTATACTTTTTTAAAATTAAAAAAAATTGCTGGGTTGATAACTTGCGTTTTATTGAGGATGTACTTGCGTTTTAGAAACGCAAGTTACAACTTGACAACTGCCATTATTGCTCTCAAGGACACTATCGTGTTCATCATTTTCCTTGTATGGTATGCTACTTTTCATATGTTTTGTGAGGTTATTGTTATTGTTCTGTTTTTATGCATTTGGATATGATAAATTTATGAGGTTATTGTTATTGTTCTGTTTTTGTGCATTTGGATATGATAAATAAATAGATGGGTATAGGGAAAGGTTTAGCAGCAGTAGTTCCAAAGGTAATGGGTGGGTATTTAGTGAATGTGTTGGTTATGAGTCCATTGATCAGGAACGTTGCTAAGGAGTTCGTTGCGCTGATGTGAGATGTGACGATTCGAGGAATGATTGGGGTCCTGTTCTTGCCCACATTCGTGTTTCAGATAGAAGTTTTATCATGATACAACTTGCGTTTGTATCATATATAACTTGCATTTTTATCAGATATAACTTGCGTTTTAGCATGTATAACTTGCGTTTGATCAGGTCGTCTTATCAGGTATAACTAGCGTTTCTAAAATGCAAGTATATCCTCCATAAAACGCAAGTTATCAACCCATCAATTTATTTAAGGTATAGCAATATGGTATGAAAATGAAAGAGGACGAAAAACTTGTTTTTATGGGTATAGTTTTTTTTTATTAAAATATGAAAAAGTTATGACCATTTTAAAAATGAGGGTGAAATTTTAGTGATGCAATAAAATTACCATCGTGTCCCTGATTATCTAATTTAATCTATGGCTAATAATCATTCTTATTCTTTTTATGCTAACCTCCTTTTTACGTTAGCCTCACCCTCGATTCAAATTTGCCTTAAAATTTACTTATTCGAGTAAACTTATATGATCGAGTTCAAGTTGGATTTATTAGACTTTGACAAAATTACACAAATTGTTCTTTATTTATATACAAAATTACACTCTTTGTCATTCGTCTTTAAAAAGCACCCAATATGTCATTTATAAATCTATTTTGCACGTTTTTTGTCCTTTAGCTAAACTGATGTTAACTTTATAGTTAACTTTAAGGCAAAATAACCATTTCGCCCGAAGGATTTAAGTTCATGTGTAGTGGGCGTTTTGGCCACCCATAGTGCTGGGAACACCGCCCCCGCCAACACTATGGGGCGTTATGGCAGTTAAACATAAATATTAACATCAACATGTTTAACCATAAATTCATTACATATCGTACGTCACAATCCAAATCGTTTTTACCACAAATTGTTTACATCTACTCCATACCATCACAGGTTTCATCATCGGCGTCTTCATCATTAGCATCTTCATTTGGAAACTTGGTGGAGTCTAAACTTGGGTTCGAAGCCAAATACTTGTCAAGTTCCTCTCGAAACTCCGCATTTTTAAAGAAACTTTTAAAATAACCCTATTACAATATCAAAATAAACTAAATTAACATAGTACCAAAATAAACCTGATGGCAAACTACCAACATAATAAAACCACATATGCAACATTTATATGGGAAACATATACAAGCAACACTTATCAAACTACCAAAGAATCAACATTAACCCAATCCGCAAACTACCAACATAATAAAACTAAAGTTACAACATTTATATACCAAACATATACATGCAATCAACATTTACCAAACTACCAAAGCATCAACGTTTATCTAATCCGCAAACTACCAACATAATAAACCTAAACTTTATAACATTTATATGGCAAACATATACGACCAACATTTGCCAAACTACCAAATCATCAACGTTAACCCAAACCACAAATTAGAGAACATACCCAAATAACTATAAATAATAGCCCAAAGTGCATAAAACTTTACAACTTTATGTTTAAAAAGCGTTCATGAACAAACAAATAACTTAATTAATGAAATATATTGACCCATATATGCAATATATTTGGACATCAAGAATATATATTAGTACATTTCCTAAGGAACAAAAGTATTATATTTACCTACATAGTTACCGATGCATGTATGTTACATTTTGTAGGATCCAAAGAGTATTAAGGTTATTATACTACAACTAAACCGGATCATGTCCACTAAACACATATTTTATTATATAACTATAGCTTTAGTTTTAAGACTTCAATCACTCCATGCAAACTATACGTATATATAACAAATCATCATACTCCGGCGAACCGGAGAATCAATCCAATGACAACGCCACCGTTAGCCACCACCATTCTCGTCCTCGGTCCACCGCTCGTTTTCAAAGCCTACGAAACCGAATTCTCAGAGAAATTCAACTTCCTAAAACCCTGGAAAACCCCTCTTCCTCTCCCTCAATTCATTGCCACTCATTCAGCTAATGTGGGAGCCATTTTCTGTTCCGCGGTTAGCCCGGTCACTGCTGAGATCATCCAAAGCCTGCCGGAGCTTCGGTTTGTGTTAGCTAGTTCAACCGGAGTCAACCATATTGACCTCCGAGAATGTGAACGCCGTGGAATTGTGGTGGCCAATGCCGGTTCTACGTTTTCGGACGATGTGGCGGACATGGCAGTCGGGTTGTTGATTGATGTTGTGAAGAGAATCAGTGCTGGTAATCGGCTTGTGAAGGCTAGGGTTTGGCCTCGTGAAGGAGATTACACTATTGCTCATAATAAGGTTTGTTGTTTTTCAATTAAAAAATTGTCTAAACAAATGGTTCATTGATCGGACTATTTTACTATTAATTGTATGAAGTTTCAAATAACTAAATCTTTTTTACTGTATCTTGGTTGAAAATGAAAGAAAAAACAAATCAAAGGTATAAAAAATGGATATTTATTTTTATGGTTAAATAAAGAATATGAGTCATTATGTATAAGTGGTTGTTATATGTGGAATGGTTCTATCTAGGGGTGTTCAGAAAAACCGCAAACCAAATAAAAACCGAAAACCGAACCGTAACCGTAACTGAAAAAACCAATCCGAATAACGAATTTGGTGTTTGGTTTGGTTTTAACCGAAACCGAATTACTTATTTGGTGTTTGGTTTGTTTTTGGTTCTACAATTTTTTTTATTTGGTTTATTTGGTTTATTTGGATAACCGAATAAACCGGTAAAATAATTAATTATTAAATAAAAATAATAATATTTAATAACTCATATATAATATATAAGCCCAAAATAATAAACCCAACCCAAAATAAATAAAGCCCACCAATTTATAGAGGTAATAATCTGAGTATAAACTAGTAAACTAGGGTTCATTTTACTATTTCTAATTTTTATGATGTTTCTGTTTGCGTGGTTTGATTTTTTGGTTTATATTTATTGCAAACTTTCTTTTCGGATTTCGAAACATATAAGTATATAAGTTAGAGAAAAAAAAACTTCGTTTCAATTTGGTTTGTTTGGTTGAATGTGGTTTGTTTGGTTTTAAACCGAAACCGAACCGAATTCAATTTGGTTGAATTTGGTTTGGTTTTCATATTCCTAATTTGGTTTGGTTTGGTTTTTGGTTTGAGATACAAATTTTGAAAACCGAATAAACCGAATCGAATAAACCAAATAAACCGTAAACCGAACCGATGAACACCCCTAGTTCTATCTTCTATGAGCTCAAGATCTATTTTCCTCGTTTCTTTTATTTTGCTTCTTCGTGTTATATCTTTTTGCTTTTGTAAATATCTTTCATAACTATTGTTTATATATAAATCCTAAATCTTTGTTCCTAATTTTTTTTTGAAAGATGACTTTCTTTTAATCGGAAGTTGTCATACCCGCTTACGCAGACCCTAACCTTCCACTCCCCCAGTCTATGTTGTCTGAACCGGGTCCACGCTGGTGGGTAATGTGGGATGTTATCGGCTTTCGCCCGGAAACCGTACCGCCTCCACACGAGTTCAGTTTTATTGTCACCCGCTGCCGGATGAAAACCGGGTCAGCTCAGGTTCAAGCTCCCTTCACCAGAAAAGGTCAAGCTCTCCCCATCGTTGCCTGGTGTCCCCCAAATGCCTCCCGTGGGGATCAAACCCGGGTCTCCCCAAAGGAAGTCCGGTCCTCCTACCATCTGTGCTGCATATGAAGGACATCTTTGTTGCTAATTACTATTTAATATTTTTTTATTAACACTTATTGACCTTGAAAGCATATAAAGTATCTTATTATATATTGGATATTAAAGTTCATTAATAAGTAGTATAATTAAACTAACTAATTAATAATACATACAATAGTACTATACATGACCATGATCATATTATTTATATTGGTTAATTACATTTTAACACAACCAAGATGACTCACTTTAAAGTTTGTTAACTTTCAAACAATTGGTAAATAATTTTAAATAGAACCTCTCATGAAAGGGCTTCCGGTTCAGTGTGATTAAATTTGTTTCCAATTTTCAGCTAGGTGGCAAGCGAGTTGGGATTGTTGGACTAGGAAGCATCGGGCTGCATATTGCGACACGACTAAATGCCACGGGTTGCATCATCTCGTACACATCAAGAACCATGAAACGACATGTGACATTCCCCTTTTATTCTACAATTCATCAACTAGTGGCCAACAGTGATATCTTGGTCATTTCTTGCGCATTAACGAAGCAAACACATCACATGATCGATCGAGATGTGATGTTGATTCTCGGAAAGGAAGGGGTTATCATTAACGTTGCGAGAGGAGCAATCATCAATGAAAAAGAACTAGTTGAATGTTTGGTAAAAGGGGAGATAGGTGGTGCTGGTTTGGATGTTTTTGAAAACGAGCCCAACTTTCCCGAAGAGCTTTTCGGATTGGATAACGTTGTATTGACACCGCATCATGGTGCCGTGACCGAAGAGGCATGTAGGAATCTTTATGATCATATATGTAAAAATCTTGATGCATTCTTGTCAAACAAACCTTTAGAGTGTGAGGTAATGAATATGTGAAAGAACATAGATATATGCTTAATGCTTTAAGTAGTTTAAAAAAATAATAAAACCCTTGTAGAATGAAACGAATTTCTACTTTGAACATATGATTCATCATGATTGATTTGTTATATTGCGTTTCGTACTTGATGCTTCACCCGTGATACCAACGGTAGTTATGTATGTGAAAATTGTAGTGCTATCAACTCGATAAGCTAAAGTCGAAGGATCAAACGAGTAAAATAATAATTAAGTTTGTTTAATTATTATTTGAATTCTATTAGTATTAGTATTCCTATTGTTTTGACAATTATTGTTTAGTATTATAGTTCTAGTAGGATTAGAAAAGGTGGTCTATATAAACTCTTGTTTCCCATGTTATTTAATCCAGCAATTAATAAAAAAATTGTTCGTTATTCTCTGTTGATACTTCAAGTATAAAAAATGGCATCAAAGGCACGGTTTTGAGAGTCGTTTTCGACAAAGGGAGCAGCCCCTTACGGAGCTGCAACGGTGGTGAATGGCTTTGGTTGAAGAGGAGAAAAATAAAAAGCACAAAGAAGTATGTTTTGGGGTTTGGATTAAATTCTCGTGCGTCGAGGTTTTTGTTTCGCCAATTAGGCCTTAGTCGTTCATGAAATTTGAACAGTTTACCAAGTGGCCCGAGATGGTTAAATAATTTGGAATTACTTTGAGAAATCGGGGATGAATATGGCAGTTAACTAATGGGAAAATAACGGAAATGGTCGTTGACCGAAGATTTTTACGAAAATAACCACCTCCCATGACTTGGGAGAGTCGGTTCCCGGATTCTGAGGAGGTGGAAGCGACTTTGGAGACGCCACCGGTGCTGCCCATTGAAACGATGCCACCTGTCTCGGAAACGGCTCCGCACCGCCGAAACGTTTATGGGGATGTGGGAGACGGCCCTAGAGACGCCAAAGACCAACAGACGTCACAGAGACGTCTCTCCTTTTTTCTCTCTCCCCCTCAATCGAGACATCTCCGGCACCACCCCGTTCGGTTTCTTTCTCCACCTTGCCGGAGACGGCACCAGAACTCCAAAGACGTTTCCCGTAAAACGTCAAAAAGTGGTCGCCGATTGTGTGTGCTGTTGAGGTAGGGGTGGTGGTGGGTTATGCTGTGGAGGTGGGGGTGGGGCTGGTGGATGGTGTGTCGAAGACGTCTGTGGTGGTGCCGGATAGAGATGAAAATATATTAACCAATATCACTAGTAATCAAAGACGTCGCCGACTTTTTGTTTGAAGTTGAGGAGGGTGACAGTGGGTTATGTTGGTGGTGGTGGAGAGTGTAACGGTGAGGAAAAGGAGGTACAGTGGTTGTGGTGGTGGTGTTTGGTAGGGAAGTGAGTTGTACAGGGAAATAGAAAGGGAGAGGGATAGAGAGAGAAAGAGAGTGTGTGAGCTGGAAATGAGTTGTAGGGCTGTTCATAAGCCGAACCGAGCCGAGCCAGGCCAAGCTCGCGCTCGGCTTGGTTATAAACCGAGCCAACTCGGCTCGGCTCGGATTTGAAACCGAGCTGAAAATCAAAGCTCGAGCTCCGCTTGGTTTTAAACCGAGCCGACTCGGCTCGGCTTGGTTTGGCTCGAATTTAAAAAGAAAAATGGCTTTCAAAATTCAATTGTTTAAACTAATATTCAATAGTTAAAAATAACACAATTAAAATAAATTCAACCTTATACATTGCACGCTAAAATCAAGTTCAAACAAGTATAAAATAAGTATCAAATTTTAATGGAATACAGTATAAGTTCATCAACATACGAATTTATTTGAGTACTTGGATCAAAAGTAGTATTGAGTTTATTTAAATAACTTGATTAGCTATAACTTCAATCCCAAGCAAAGAATCTACATGCCACTATTACCAAATATTAAATTTATAGCATATTCTCCATCTTGTTTTACATTTTGGTTATATAATATATGTATATAAAAAAATATACATTAAAAATTAGAATTATTCGAGCCAAACCGAGCCAGCTCGGCTCGTTACGAACTGAGCCGAGCTAGGCTCACTTTCTAACCGATCCGAGCCGACTCGGCTCAGTTTTAAACCGAGCCATATCGGGCGAGTTTTTTTCGAGCTAAATCCGAGCGAGCTTCGAGCGAGCTCCGAGTCATGAGCTTTTTGGACAGCCCTTGTACGGTTGTCGCTCAGCTATCAACCACTCATACAATTTTCCAGAATTTGTTGATGATATTTGTAGATTTTTTTATTATATTTTGAACACGTGTCGCTTAGCCATTGGTCATCCACTGAAGCCTCACGGAGACATCTCGGAACCTGTGAGTCATCTATACCAAGAGACGGAAGATGACTATTTTCGTAAAAACCCTAAAGTCAAGGCTAATATTGTAATTCCTGAGTCAAAGAAACAAAAATAATATGTTTTCATTCTTTTTGGTTGATTTTTCGTAAGTCAATAAATAAATAAAAGAAGTCTGCCTGTTAGTGTTGAAGCAAATACCTTGTGTTCAAGATTATTATGTTTATGGATGTTCAATCTCGTTGTTTCTGATCAAAGATGTTTTATAAGTCAAACTTTTGTTCGTCAAACAAATGGCTATAAATGTGGTTGAGGTTTGGTGTTTATTGATATTCCATCAAATTGGATAACGGGTCACTACGTGTCCAAGCTGCAAACTATCGACCTGCGTTCAAGAGAAAACAAACAAGCAAGCTAAATGTATTACCAGCATTAAAGATGCTCGAGCCGTGTTCAAGAATTGGAATGAGTGAAGTCGGTGTTGAGATGGAGTGTGAAAGATATAACACTAACCCGGTATGAAAATTTTAGTAGAAAGAGTTTATAGTTGATATCGAGAGAGAGTGTGAAAATTGCGATATCAACTCAAAGGGCTAAAGTCGAAGGACTAAACGAGTAAAATAATAATTAAGTTTGTCTAATTATTATTTGAATTATCCATTATTGTTAGTATTAGGTTTGACTTATGTTTCCTATTGTTTTGTCGTTTAGTATTATAGTTCTAGTAGGATTAGAAAACTTACTGTACATTAACTCTTGTTTCCTATGTTTATTCAATCCAACAATCAATAACAATTTTGTTCGTTATTCTATGTTGATACACCAAGTTTAACAATATAACCATATAACCACCTCTGTCTTACGATATACGACCAACCATATATTATCAATTTCTTTCATTCCGGATCCAATTTGAGAAGGCTTCAAGGGTATTTATGTCTGCTCTGTAACATTTTTGAGTGAACTCAAGAAAAGTCGACCACGTAAAATCTGGATACATTCTTTGCTTATCGTTGTCTTCGACCAAAGCTTTAGGTGGACAAACAACCTTGTCCATTCTAGGAGATAGAAAGAACACGAGGGACTTTCTTGGGGTATGGTTGTTCACAACCGCTCTATGTATGCAACTCTTGTATAATCCGTTCGATAATGCCTGAAAAAAAAAAAGCATGTTATTTTAGTATCCGCATAAAAATTTATCTAATGGAGTTAGGGAAAATCACCGAAATAACCAATAACCATGGAAAAATATTTTTACCCAAAAGTTCCTCAAATTATACTTAAGAGTATGTTAATCTTAATTAATTTCTTTAAAGATGTATCATTCGCCATGTTAGCGTAGGATTGATGATTTCTTGCACCAATTAATAGAAAAACAACTGTTTTTAAATTTTTTAAGATTTAGATATTAAATTTAACTTTTAAAAAAATTACAAACTTAAAAATATTAAAACTTAATTTAAAAGTAAAATAATATACAATATAGCATTAAATTTAAATATTTTTACATACTATGTTTTCTAAAAATATGAAGAAAAAAAAATTATAGAAACGCATTTTTTAAATATTTAAAAAAATTAAAATCATTAAAATCTATATTTTTTTAATATTCAAATTCTTCAATGTAGTAAAACTGAAATTTTAAAACTTAAAATTATAAAATTTCAATGTTTTTAAAAAATAGATAAATACTTAATTTATTAAAAAAAGATTTATAACAGTTAAAGGTATTAAAACTTACTTTTTAATAATATTTAAATATTTTTAACAAACTTAACATTTGTGAGGACAAAAAATGGTACTTGGGCGCAAGAATATACAAATCTTGAGCCATGTAGGCCCTTGGCGTAACTAGTTTTATAGAATAACAAAGCCAATATTAATTTTGTAATTTTATTTTGGTCAAAGTGTTATAGTTTGATGATTATATTTCCTTTAAATTATATTGAAAATATCTTGGTTAATATTTTAAACAATTTACCATGAATGTGTCTCCAATATTGATAACAAAAGCTTCGGAGCATGGGACAATAGAGTGCCATTTTTCCTCCACAAATACTTCAAGCCCACCAACGTTGTCTTGATGAAGTATAGTTAGGGATGTTGGATCACAATGAGGACCGGTTCCAAGCGTTTGCTCGGACTTTTGGCACGGCGGATAGTAGTTTATTCTCATTATCGAATCATTGTCTTTGTAGAAATCCCTAAAATAAGATTCACCTAGTCCCAAACTTATTCCAATTAGCTCCATGATACCCAGAGAAAGTTTGCTCATAGCTTCACAATATTCTTGAAAAACTCTCCTAAATAACAATGTTAACATAGTGTTTAGGGTGTTAGTTTTTTTGGTTTAGTTGATATCATGTCTAAAAAGCATGAGTTTCTCCTAAATAACAATGTTAACATAGTGTTTAGGGTGTTAGTTTTTTTGTTTTAGTTGATATCATGTCTAAAAAGCATGAGTTTGTGTATCAAAATAGATAGATTAAGAAGTTAGCTAGTGCAAGTTTTGGTACCCGAAATGGCTAAAATCTTCTCCCATCACATTCAAGAAGTAATCTTGAACTAAGTTTGAGCATTGTGGATCCGCAGAATACCTAAAAGAAAGGGTTTCTTTCCATGAAAGCTTGGAAGAGAATGTGTTGGTGAAACTACTAGCATATCCACAATACTCCCCAACTTTTCTTTTAGCTCTTTGCTTCTGTGAAAGTGGCATGGCAAAGAAAAGATCCATGATCTTGTGGGCTTCGTCGATTAACCTTGAATCGACACCATGGTTAATAACTTGGAAGAGCCCATGAGTTCGACAAGAAAAGTCAACTAGCCGAGCCGCATTGGACACCGCAACGGGTTCACCAGTGAGGAAACCTTTTAGGTCAATGGGAGGAACTTGAAGTTGCGATGGAGGCAGCATATGGCGGGGATTTTCGTCCTCCGGCCATACGAATTGTTGGGGTATGCTAGTTTCATGTATGGCCATTTGATGTTCACTATCAATTTTATACACTTGTTTTTTAATGTGTATATGTTTGGAAGAAAGAGGCATATGTTAAGAAAAAGAATGAAAAGAGAAAGCCAAAGCCCATTCATTGAGGAAAACATTCAACAGATTTGGAGTATTTATAGGCTACTTGTTTGAAGTATTTTACTATTTTTTTTCACATCTACTATCTACTTCTACTATACTATAAATAAAAGTAATTGTGGGACACATGACACCATATGGGAGCATTGTTTCTGTTTTTCTCGCTTTTTTTACCGGGTCATATATTCAGGTTATGGATGCTCCTAGGGGTGTGCATGTGTCGGTTTGGGTCGGTTTTTACCATTAACCATAACCATAACCGCTATTTCGGTTATGGGATTTTCGTAACCATAACCATAACCAAACTTCGGTTATGGTTAATCGGTTATGAATTCGGTTATGGTTCGGTTATGGTTATTTCGGCTACTAACAAAAAAAATCAACAAAAGCTAACTTTTGGCTAAATTATAAAATTAAAAGCTCATGGGTCTTAAAAACTCAGAACCTACAATGATAGACTTAGCTTGGGTTATTATTTATAAGTTAATCAAGACTACACCAATGTGGGATCCCTTTTAATAAGATATTAACAAAAAAACATATTTAACCTCTTGGTTACAACTTACAAGTTTAATTCATCATAAAAAAAAGAATACTACATCAATATCATGTTGTTGATAACATACTTTTATTATAGTAAAAAAACCTCTATATAGTTAATGTAGAACATAAATCTATTATATAAACTTAACAATACAAGTTCGGTTCGGTTATATCGGTTAACCAAAGCTTCATAACCATAGCCATAACCATAACCGCTCGGTCGGTTATAGAAATTTCATAACCATAACCATTGGTTATGTTGGTTATCGGTTAAAATCGGTTCGGTTATGCCGGTTATGGTTCGGTTATGTCGGTTACGGTTAATTTTGCTCACCCCTAGATGCTCCAACCTTTATTCTATTGACCCGCCATATAAATAGGAAATTGTTGGTTAAGTTTCCTACCCCCCCCCCCCCCACACACACACACACACACAATAACTTCTACAAACCTATTTTCATTCGCCTCTTCTGATCCATTTCCTGCCATCGTCCGGCCGCCGTGGTATGTAACTCTTATATTTTTCAACAGAAAATCTTTTCCTTTTACATGTTATTGTTACTTTCTTCTTTTGTCTTCCATTTTAATAACATTTAGGGTTTATAATTGTTCAACAGACACTCTATGTTTTTGTAATAAAGTTCGGTCGTCGTTGACACTCATATTTTTGTTTACCAACACATATTCGTTGCAGTTTAGATGTAGATCTGTTGTTCATTGTTTTCTTATTTTGATTTTTTTTAAAATTAGGGTTTATAAAGTTTATCGTTTAAATGTTTTAATAATAAAATTTTGGCCGTTGTTGTTTCAAAATGATGTAGAGATGTTTTTTTGTTGTTTTGTTATCTTGAAATTTTATAAAAATTAGGGTTCATAATTTACTATTCCGTTCAATGTTTTCATAAAAATCTCCGACGGTTGTTGTTTAAAATAGATGTAGCTCTATTATTGATTTGTGTTGTTATGTTGAAATCTTTAAAAACTTAAGGCTTCTGATTTATTCCGTCACTCTATGTTTCCTTATTAATCACCATTGTTGATTACACGATTCATTGATCTGTTATCACACGTGTTATAATAAGATAATTTGTTTTCTGATTTGTCTCACAGGGCAGTTTATTATGTCATATAAGGTTGATCTAATTTTTTGTTTATAATATGTTTTAAAGGAAGAGTGTTTTCACATTTAAATATCAGCGATAATGGTTCATTATTTCATCAAAGCTATTGTTGTCAACGACCCTACCTACTTGGTAATATATGATTATAGACATCTTGATTATCGGTTTCTAATTGTTTAATCATTATATTGTTATGGAAAAATTTAATGATAATTATAGTAGATTAACAAAATATTTATTTTTTAAATAATTAACATCCGATGCCGCCATGTTACAATCTGTTACATGAGGAGCATAATTTCCCTATGGGTCCTATTCTGATAACCACAGATGATGGGTATATATTGGGTGCAAAGGTTGAACAACATTCCAACTTATTTCAGATAACTACTGGATGGAACGAAGTTCTAAAGGATCTTGACAATAAGGAAGAAGATTTCATTGTCTTTGAGTTGTTTGAACATGTTACTTTTAAAATCACATTTTTAAAATCTGAGCAAACAAAAGATGTATCAAAGACATTCCTATTTTGGTTTGTAGTACCAGCAACTACAAAGATGATAAATCCTTAAATTGCATTCCTTTAATTAATTAGTTTATAGTTTTTATATATTTATAAAACTGTCGGATGTGGTTATATGTCTCATTTAAAATATGTAGAATTTGCAGCATGGATATATCAAACATCATTTAAAACAAATTTTTCTTCAACCTCCTGTTATCATACGTTTTGGAGATGTTTATCAATGGACAGTCCAATAGAAAACTTGTGAAATTGAAACTTTTTCACCAATGGTTGGAGTAGTATTGTACAATCTCTTAATTTGCACCTGGGAGCATTCCTAATGTTTGAAAAGGTTGGGGATTTTTCTTTCAAGTTAGATGTGTTTCGAGGAGATGGAATGTAGGTTGACCCAAAAGTTGTAGCCTGTAGGGAATGCAAATACTGAACAACACGTGCCACATGGTGCTGAAGTAATTGAAGTTTCAAGTATTAAGATTTGATGATATGTCTTTAAGTGGTGATGTACAAATTGATTCTACAAGTGAAAGGATCTGACCACTTTCATTTATCCGAGCTAAGGAAATGCTAATCTTTATCATGACTTCACCGTCATTGCTTGAAATCGCATTGTAAGTATTTTTGTTCATCTTTATTTAACCTCATTAGTAACTTATTCAAAAAGTTTATTTACTTATATGATATTTTAGTTTTCATTATAATACTATCTCTTTACTTTACTTAGCCTATGCCAAAGAGAGTTGTTGAGATGGCGGAACTTGAACAAGGTAGTTACATGAATGTAAGGAATCTTCGAGGTGTTGAAGTTCAAATGTCGCTTCGGATTGAAAAGTCAAAAAAGAAACTAGGCTTGCTGTTCAAAATTGGGCTGCATGATTGAAAGCAAACGGAATACAAAATGGTAATACTGTCACGTGTAGGCACATTAAGACTGAAGGTATGTTGGTGCTAACTTCAATTTCCAAAAAGAAGAAGCAATAAATTAAAAAGCGCAAGGCTTAAAGACAAACTTTTGATGTTGAATAATTAGGTCATGTTGTTTTTTGTTTTTGTAAGTTATCTTAGTTTGAACAATAGCTACTATGTGAAATTAGCAATGCAGGTACCACATAATGTTGGGTCTTATTTTTTCGTGGTACTTGCTTGTTTGTTTTTATATTGCATGTTAATATTATGTAGGACATGGTAACATCTACCTTTATTAATTTTGACACTTTAATTGAAATGTTTATATTTTGTAGATTTGCGTTTTTATTGTCAAGTATAATCATTTTTCATCATCAACAATGTTTACCTTTAATGCTTTAGTCGACGCAAAATATAATATATTTAAACGAATCACATAATTCGTATATGAAAACGTATATGTTTAAAACTTATATGTAACTAGCAGCCATTAGTAAAATATATAGAAATCGTGTCAAGTTATTTAGAATATTCATTAATCCGAATAATATTCGTTAATCCAAATATGTCAATAATCAATTAACACCGTAAGTTATTTTCTTTATATAATAATCTATATTCATTATGAATAATGATGTTGAGAATCTCGTACATCACACGGGTTCTAACCTAGTATAATATAAATCGATAATATTTTGATACATGCATGATGCATCCACTACATATATGCTTTAACATCTCATTACAAATTATTTAGAGACTTTCACAGAGTGTAAAACTCATAGCTAGAGCCATACCTTAGATTATGTGTAGTGGGTAGGAAATTTCAAGCCCCTAGTGGGACTCAATTATTATTATTATTATTATTATTTTTTTGAAATTTAAAATCAATAATATCTCATTAAACAAAAATAAAAAATTACAATAACTTAAATAAAAAACCACGAAAATACTTAAAAAACTACGAAAATACTTCAAAAAAAAGTACGGACAAACTAAAAAAATGTACAATCTAAGATTGTATTTAGCACGAATTTGTTGTGTACGCATATTAAATAATATTAAGGCATCTCCTGTTAGTCCCTTGGGAGACCTCGACAAAAACTCGATGTCCTTCTCCATTTGGCGCAGCTCTTGGATCTCGACGAACTTCTTGTTTTCGGCGGCACTCTGTTGAATAGTCTCCAACCGCCTAGCTGCAAGGTCTTGTATATCTTGAAGATGTCAATTCATTTCTTCAAAGTTTTCTTTTAACTCACCAGCCATTGAAGACGACTCTGCACGTCCACCCTTTCGCGTGCTTCTTCTACCGGGCGGTCGAGGGAACTCCTCTTCTTCTGCTTGAACCTCCTCATTTATATCCACGTTCCGAGCAACCGAAGTGGGCGTCTCTAGATCAATCAAAGAAGAGGTTTTGGACCATTTGGCTCTGCGCCTAGTTGACATCATGCCTGTTACGTTAGCCCATTTAGGGCTTCCCTTTAGAAACTCCCAACACCTCATGTATGCGAACGTCCCACGTTCTGCGTTGTACTCCTCCAACGTTTTCTTCAAAATATTCGCATCGCTACACCCGCTACCCCAATTATCCTTTATGCGTTGGAAAACTTCTTGAAACGCATGGCATCTCACATTTATGTTGGTCCATTTTCCTGAAATTGAGTCGAGTTCCCGATATTCTCCTCTACTCATCTCCTTGAAAAACGTGTTTCGAATCCTTGTCCAAAATAGAGGAGAACCTTGATAGTTAGCTACAAAAATTAAAAGGAATAATGGAAATCCCAACTATTGACTATTGGTCAATAACAGTCCCAACTACGAAAATTACCAATAGCTGTCCCAACTTTCGACATATTGGAAACCATCGGACCCAAACTAACGGAGGCTAACTCCGTTAGTATGATGCTGACGTGGCATGCCACGTAGGATGCCACGTATGATCATCTTGCCACCTAAGCATGCCACGTCAGCATCACACTAACGGAGTTAAGCCTCCGTTAGTTTGGGTCCGTTGGTTTCCAATATGTCGAAAGTTGGGACCACTATTGGTAATTTTCGTAGTTGGGACTGTTATTGGCCAATAGTCAATAGTTGGGATTATTTATTTCCATTATTCCAAATTAAAACACATATGGTAGTATACTTTAAAAAAAACACTTACCAACATCGGGATCCTTCGAAATGTCTAGCCACGTACGTGTGAACGCGTACTCCTCGTCTTCGGTCCATTGTTGATACGACTTTCGTGTATGTGTGGGCGCCTCTACCTTTTTTTATGCGAGCATTTTTTGTGTTGAGAGCTCTCGGGTGGGCACTCGGGTTGCGTCTGCGGCACGTGCTCGGGTTTTTCTTGAGACTGCGACATACCCCCTATGCTATTATTCATATTGTAAAAACTCCATCGTGTTCGTGTCGAATACATGGCCTCCACCCTGTTCACCACGCGATAAATGAAGATACCGTCGGTAATGTGACCATTAGATAACGGTTATTTTTTTAAATTTATTTATTATTTAAGTACCCTCTATCCATTTCCAATTTTCACACAAAAATTTTATATCCCTTTTCTACTTCTTACACAACTACAAGGTAAGTTCATCATTATCTAACGAAACCAATTTATTTAACGCAATCATGGAAACATCACACATATTATTCGATGAAAAAACATTCCGCGTTCAACAACATGAAAAGCGTGGTTCAATAGAGATCGTGAAGCTGCACACGAAAAATCAATCGTGGGTGACTACTTTTTTAAAAGGGAAAATCACCAAAATAGCCCCTTGACCGAGTGTTTTACGAAAATAGCCTCTTGACCCGTCTTTGAGAGAGGGGTCACGTTTTCCAACCAGTCTGAAGCGTCTCCCGAGAGGGCTTCCAAAATGAACCAATACAAAACCAACACCTCATCAGACATTCTCTCTCCTCGCTTTCTCTCTCCTGAACCGTCTCTTGATCACTCTCTCTCTCCCTTTCTCTCTCCTGAACCGTCTCCTCACTCTCTCTCTCTCCCTTTCTCTCTCCTGAACTTGTGGTCGACATTCTCAAACCGTTTTTAGTGAATGAGTTTATATGGATAAGTTAATTGTCAACTCATGTAATCGGTTCTAATTTTGTTCTTTTCTTTTAAAATTTGGTCTAAATATTTGATAAGAACCTGTGGTTGTTCTTCATGTGAGAGGAATCGGAAGTCAAAGATAAGATGAGGATGAAGACGGGTTGGATTGATTATGGCAATCAGGGGTTGGTGCTGGCAGAAACTTGGATTTGGAAACATTTTTTTCTTAAAACCCAAAGCATATCCAGCTTGTGCAGTTGTGCTTTGGTTCTTAAGTGATAGAAGATGGGAATTTATGGGGAGATGTGGTGTATTATAGAAGACAGAGCAAATCAGGCTAGGTGGCAAGCTTAAAAGATGAAGAGAGAAAGGGAGAGAGAGAGTGAGGAGACGGTTCAGGAGAGAGTGAGGAGAGAGGAGAGAGAAAGCGAGGAGAGAGAATGTCTGATGAGGTGTTGGTTTTGTATTGGTTCATTTTGGAAGCCTCTCGGGAGACGCTTCAGACTGGTTGGAAAACGTGACCCCTCTCTCAAAGACGGGTCAAGGGACTATTTTCGTAAAACACTCGGTCAAGGGGCTATTTTTGGTGATTTTCCCTTTTTAGATTCCTCTTGCACACCAGCAAACAATTTAGGCAACGGTTCCAAATGCGTAGACAACTATTGTAACAAATAGTTGACGATTTAGAGTAAGGATGATTATGGACGCGGTGTGACTAATCCATAGCCAGTTGTAAAACCATATCACATACCTAGCTTATTATCCGTTAGGCATCGGGCGCATGCCCGTTGATATTGAGTATACCATTAGTTCTAAATAAAATGCATTTATTTTTCTCCTTTCATACATAATTATTTATAGTATTAATTTGCAAGTGCTTTGTGCTTTATGGTCTTGTACATTATGCTAAATAAATGTTTTGTGCTTGATAGAGTTATACATCATTCTTTGTAGGTTGTACCATACTTTATTTTTTCTTTTCTTTTTTACTTTTTACCCTAATAGTTTTTATCTTTTACATTAAACCCCTACTCTTTTTTCACTTTGAACTTTATTCCTTGTATGTTAAATAGATTTTTAGTTTTAAGTTTCAATCCAAAATTTTTGAGATGGCATACCACAACATGCGCATGTAGTTCAACGTTTTTATCTATATTTTTTCCCGTCTAAAGGTCGCATTGTGTTTTAAGTGTCAGTTTAATTTTTGCCCATTAATCTGCCGCAAGAGGCGTGCATGGTTCACCGGTTTTACGTCTACATTTTGCTCGGTTTTATTTTTTTTGTTTTACGAACTTTTTCGATGTTGCTAGTCGCTGACGACAGTGTGGCATTTATGCTATTGGTACGGTTTTATGCTCTCCGCAGTAATGCGGGACTTAATACTAGTCACCACAAAGTATTTGAAATATCAAAAGTATGAAACATCATGATGATGGGAAACTCAAAAGACAATTCCATATTTTGTGGCACACAAATATTTAATAGCATCAAAATATACCGTAAAAGAAAAGTTTATTTTTGAAGTAATGAAGTATTACTAAACATGTGTTTGAAAATAAAATTAAAAATTTTGGGGCATATGGTTCAGGTAAACGTGCATATAGTTTCAGGTAAATCATATACTTGTCGATATCCAAAAAATACTTTTTTTGCCATACCCCTACCATACCTAGCCTGAATGCTTCGGCCATCCCCATCAGCTCAGGCGTTTTGTCATCTCTAATTTTGAGCAAACGTCTTTTTACAGATTAGCATTGGACACGATAGGTAGAAAGGGTTTTACTCCGTTACAAAGTCCACATCAACAATTCGTCAAATGGATTACGACACAACAAGCAATTGCGGGAAAGGGTATTTAAAAATCTCTGAAGCAACGTCACATGAAAGTATTTGTAAATTGTACAAAGATGTCATCAAGTTAAACAACAAAAGGTACTTTCGTAAACCAACACGGAGTGATATCTAACAATTGTATGAGATGCAAAGTGAAACGTGACTTCCCGTAGTGCTTTGTAGTATTGATTGTATGTATTGAGACTAGACAAATTGTCCAATATAAGGCGGGGCTGGTATATGCAACATGATCACACACATCCAACAATAATGCTAAAAGTTGTAGCGTCACATGATCTATAGGCTTGGCATGTTTTTTTTTGTGTTGCCAGTTCAAATAACGATATCAATGTTTTTGAACAATCATCGATGTTCATAGACAATATAAATGGAGTAACATCTGAGTCAAGTTTTAGGAGGAGTTGAATACAGAAAGGTGCGTAAACTTGCGTACAAAATGTACCCCGAATACCTAGTATTTATCAAATCATTGACATGTGCAAGAGATGAAAACCGAAAGAAGGCACTTCAAGAATCGGCGAGAAATGATGTGGGACAAACATTTGGTGTCATCAAGCAACATTGACACATAGTACACAACCCATCACGAGCATGGTCACTAATAAAACAATAAGGTTCACATTTTGTGCATGTATCATATTGTATAACTTGATTCTCAAAGTGAAGGTCGAACGATTCTATGAAAAAGACATCATTAGGATTTTGACGAAATTGATTAGGCACAACGATAGTCTAATATGGGTCACAATCGATATATGCACAAGCTACGCTTGGATATGTTGAATCATATTTGGGACTAGCACTCACTAATGACGATAAAGACCAACTACTTAATCTTATTTTCCATTTAAAATTTATGTATATTCGGTTTGAGGGGATGTACATTAGCGGGTAAAACATAGGTTGAATGGTGAAGGTGAGTGTCGAGATAAAAAAATGCCTAATGTGTCGATGAAGATACCAGCCTCCGATATTTTTATCCAATGTGATTATGTCCACTTGCCAAAACCAAACGTCGTGTAAAAGTTAAAATTCACTATATGTGATAGGACAAGGACCGGTGGCTGTTGATCCTTTTACATGTTGGTCTTTTTCACTAGTAGGCCACTTGAATAAACCAAAAAGACATGATGTGATTATGGTGACATAAAAAAGGTCGTCCAATGAAATTTTTTCTGTTATAGAGGACAAGAGAGTACTACTTGCAGATCCGACACATTGTATTTGGATAGTTTAGACTATAAGGAGTGGGAGGGGGCAGTGGCAGATACAGAAAAATTTTGTACGGGGGACACAATACGGGTCGCCAAAAATGAGTCATACAAAAACAAGTAGGAAATGATGATAAAATAACATAATTCAATAAATATGTTAATATAATATAAAAATACCACGATTACAATTGTAATCTACGTGTTTTCATCTCTTCGATTTGAATAATATTATTAAATTCTTATCATATTAGCGGGATCCCAAAGAAAATCAACAAATTTACGCATAGGAGTAGAGATATGTCTAGTATTAATGCTAGACAAAAAAATGATTATACAAGTACTTCAAAAAATTGTTTATCCCGAGTTTCAAACTTCTCGTTTAAAAAATACTCGCTAATTAATTGTATGCTCGTTCAAAATTTTAAATGGATACAACCTCTAATGTTGTAGTATCAAGTATTAACATATTATTATATAGCTAGCTGCAAAGTTAAATATTATTTTTCCATTTTAATTTATCAGTTAAAAAGAGATAAGTTCCGTTAATTTAATGACGGATTACTAAATGGGAAATAAAAAAAAGGTAGAAATCAACTTAAATAAATATAAATTATTTCATAGTGGATCCATGGATCTCAAACATGTTAATACTAAGTCTACCAGAAAGATTAATTACATAAAAGTGTTGGGCCAACTGCACGGTGGGCACAGGCCCACCATACAATTGCCATGCCTCCGCCACTGGGAGGGGGTAAGGAGGGGGATGAAGCGTCATGTGGCATTTGTGGGGGGGGGGGGGGTGGATTGTGGGGAGTGGAAGGGGGGAATTGTGGGGAGTGGAAGGGGGAATTGTGGGGAGTGGAAGGGGGAAAGGAAATAATATTATATTGTGTTAAAGTTAAAAAAAAATACTTGACCAATAAAAAATTGACACCTCACCTTCAAGCCCCCCCTTCCCGCCCCCACTCCGGATGCTCTTAAAAGAGCCTGCTACATCAAGAGAAAAAGAGCTCTAAGACTTGTAGCCCAGTTGGTTGAGGGTCTAAAGTTTCTTATGGGAGGTTTGGGTTCAATTCCCACTAGCTACATTTGGAGGACATTGGTGGAGGGGAAATGAGGGATGACCCGGCCATTGGCTTGGGTTCGAGTCCTGATCCTGACCGGTTTTACCGATTATTTCACTGTCGTGCCTTCAGGCGGGTGAGTGGTCGGGTTTTCACGGGAATTGGTGGCAATTGGTGGCCCGGGTACTCTCGAGTACCTGATTCGCCAAAAGGGTGCCCGAGAGTGCTCGGAAATTGATTCGTTGGCCGTTAAAAAAAACATTAAGAGAAAAGGAGAACTATTTGGTCACTAGTTATTTTTTAAAACTTAATAGAAAATCCTAAGTTTTTATATAAAAAAACGACGAATTCCAGTGTGACATTTCAAAATTTTTTTTTCTTTTCAAAATCTTATTATATTACCATTTATTTAATAAAACATTCTCTAATCGTTCAATTTAAATATCTTTTGCTTCCGCATGTCTATATACTAGTACAGTGTCCGCGTGATGCAGCGGGGAACACAGACATTTCTAAGGGTGTGTATGGTTAGGTTCAATTCGATTATTAGCCTAAACCGAAACTAAAACAAAATTTATCAGTTAATCAATCTTATTGAAGAACCAATTATTTGGTTAGATTTACATGGTTAGATTATTGGTTTTTAATCCGGTTCAGTTAAGTTTGGTTAATAACAAAAACCAAACTTTGGCTAAATATTTTTGCCTACAAGTATATGAAATGGATGTGTAAATACATGAAAAAGAACCATTTATATATTTATATCTTTTATACATCCATTTCGTGTATTTATACTGTCATTTCATGTACTTCTAAGCAAAAATTTTAACCAAATTTTGGTTTTGGTTATTAACCCAAATTAACTAAACCGAACTAAAAGTGACAATCTAACCAAATAGACAAAACCAATTAATCGGTTGGTTAATAAGATTGATAAACCGATAATGTCGATTTTTGTTTCGGTTGAGCTAATAACCGAATTAAACTAAATCCAACCATGCACCATTAAAAGTGTTTGTGTTCCCTACTACATTGCGCAGGTACGCTTTTATGAATATATGAATGGTTTAGTTTGACTGATTTCGGTTAACTAAGGATACAAAAAGAAACTGATAACCAATTTTAAGTTTTGTCTATTTTTTGGTTTAGTTTGACTTAATTCAGTTTTCAATTGATTTTGGTTCAGTTTTGTCTATTTTTTTGTTTGGCTTTGGTGAACGGTTTAGTTATTTCTCATTCCTTGATATTATTAATCACGAAGCACATATTTAAGTTAAAAAATTAACAATACTATGCTCAAATTAAAGATAATAAAATACTCAATATTATGATGTAATTTTTTTTTTTGTAAATGTATCAATGTATGAAAAAAACATGATTACTTAAAAATCATGGAGGTTAGTTTGCTTAAAATATGGAAAAGAAGTTTAACTATCATTTAAATAAAGAAAAGTTTAGTGAAGTTTAAGGGATTAAAGTGTAACTAAGATGAGGTATCAAAGTGTAAAAACGTTTGAATGACTATTTTACCCCTATTTTAGGGTTGTGAATTAAAATAAAGTTCTTAACTTTGGGTATCTTAAACTACCCTTGCCTCATGCATTATAATATAGTATAGATATATATACTAGACTAGCTGATTACCTCGGGAAGATTCCGGGGTTGAAAAATCTAATATGACTTAATAAAAAAATGATAAAAGAATAAATTAACATACAAATGTATTGAAAATAATAATAATAATAAAGAACAAAACGATGGAATACCTCAAGCTTGAAGAGATTCGAATAGGTGTAGGGATTTTTGGAGTTCATATTGTTATGTTGTGTTTTGAAGACGTGAGGACAGATAATAGTGAAACCCCCTAGGTTTTGTGTGGATAATAATACTCATTGACGGTGAAGAAGATGTAATGCGCAGGTGGTGGTGGCAGGAGTTGTGAGAGGGAAGAGAGGGGTTTTAGGTTTTTTGGAGGAGAAAAGGTTATATATGATTTTTAAAAAGTATTTAATATAATAAAAACAAAAAATTAAAAAAAACTTTTAATTTATTAAAAAAGTGAAAAAGATAACAATAAATAAGAAAAAGATTAGAGAAGATATGAATAGGGTTTTAATTTTATATTAGATTAGATTTAATATAATAAAAACAAAAAGTTAAGAAAAAATCTTTCACCTCATTATGCCACGTGGCACATTCGAGGGAGAGTTGAGGCCACCATTGAATGCCACGTCAGCAAACATCAATTTTTTATATATATATTTATAGATAGATATATTATAGATTATACTATGGAAACGTCCCGAGGTTGACAAATATAATATGGCACATTAACTTTACACATGAAATAGACAAATGCACTTCACATTTACATGCAGGAAAGCTTCGAGTAACACCTAACCTAAAACAATTAATAATGTATAAATCCAATGTTAACACTTAACCTAAAATAGTGTATTACTCCATTGTTAATAATTAACTTTAAAGAATGTATAATTCTAATGTTAACAATGTATACCCCGGGAGCGTCCAGCGATAGATTCTAGTTCAAATATTAGGATTTGGGATCTCTAATGTATGTATTTTTATTTCCATCACAATAAATCTAACAAAAACTCTAAAACTCACAATCTTTCATAGCTGTCAATACTTTTCTACACCTATTGTCAACCCTCCACAACCAACAAATTATAAAAACTTCTAATTCAAACCATCTTGAACCAAAATTGAACTTACTAGTTACCAATAGTTATTTACTTATAGTTATTTAACATCAATACAGCTAAATTCAAATTTAGTGCTGACAAAGATCTACTCAAAGTCTCAAACTACATAAACATACTCAAATCTCTCTAATCCCTCATACTCAATCACTGCATGTCCATAGTATTATAAACATTAATGACTCCTATATTCCCTAACCTAAAACCTAATCACTAATCTGCTAAATAATCACTTAAGTAAGATGTAAATATTCATAAAGTCATCACATCTAACAAAAGCACCTAAAGAGTCCATAAATCGATCAAAAAAAAACTACTTTAAACCTTATATCCTTTTAAAAAATAAGATCTGGAAGACTGGAATTGGTATGACCACACCGATTTCGGTTTTCTATTTATTATATGTTCAACTTTTAGCTTTATTTTTTAAATTTGATTAAAATAATAAAAAAAAGTTTAGAAAACAATATTTCACCTGCCGGTCGAGCCAGGGATCAAACACAGGTGAGCCAAGCTTATGAACCTTATGCAAGAAATCAACCAACGGTAGATCAATCATCATCGTGACCACCATTGGATCCCACCTCCGACCCGTATCAAATTCACTGCTCTGTTTTCCATCTTTTGGATCCAAACCACAATCATATCCCTCTGTCGCCACTACCTTCCACAACAATCAGCCATATCCATCATCGTCTTCATAACAATCCATCGCCAAGACCGATTAGTATATAGGAAATAACCATTGTCATGTTGTCGTCACCCAAGCGTCATTGTGGGTGAAATATTGGAGAAAACTACGTTGGAGGATTCTTATGTTACGTCTCTGGCTAAATAGCAGATGCCGAAAGTTGATAAGAGTGGGAGGTTTTGTAGCCCTTAAGCCGCCAGAGAGCTTGCATTGTATGTTTATTTTAGTTCAAATAGATCAACTTTTATTGAGTTTATAATTATGTTTGTGTCTGTTGGATTATAATATTATTATACACAAAGTGAAGCATTATTAGGATATAGTTTAATTATAATTACGTTGTTTGTGACAAATTGTATGTTAACTGTAACTTAAAACATATGCGATTTTATTGAATTATAATCATTATAATTATAATTTTGTCTAATCTTAATTGTGTTGTTTGAAACAAACTGTATGTTAATTTTATTTATTTATTTTTTTAGCTCTAAGCATATGCGATTTTATTGAATTTTGTTACAGTTGGGTTATCGGCGGGAGAAAGCTCCACCGTAAGCAACCGAATGGATAATTGATAAATGATGAGGAATTGAGTGTAATTTGAGGTTTAGAGGATGATGATGATAATAATGATAATGGAGAGTATATTAGGAGAGAGCTTGTATCCATTATTATTATTGTTGTGTTGGGGATAGAGAGGATGTTGATGCATAGATGGCGGGAGGAGAAGATGGATGGAGGCAGGGAAGGGTTAGGGTTTTTAATATATTGTAATATTAAAAATAGTTTTTTTATTTTCTTTTTTAAATCACCTAATGACATAGCACACGCAAGAGGGAGGTTGGCCTCTTTAAGTGTCATGTGCGATTTTGAACTTTGGTTTATTATAATATATAAATACGCACACATAGGTATAAAAAGTTTATATTATTAGAATATAGGCTATATAAAATTAATATCAATTAAATTAAATTTATAGAATGTTAACAAGTCTATAAATAAATAACTAAATAAGAGTTATATAAATTTTAATAGAATTATATAGTTTATAAGGATTATTAATTAGTTATATAGTCTATTATATATAAAAAGAAAAAGAAAAAATAATGATTTTTGTAAAGTTTTAGACTGCAGGGACTATTTATGTCAAAAAAAACAAAAGTTTTAAACAAGCAAATCTTCCCTCAGTTTGTCATCGGATTTCCGGTTTTTCAGGTAGACAAACCCTGACCATTCCAGTATTGTTATCACCGATCGAACCCACAATTCCCTCCCTATCTGTATCGGTAACCATATGATAGTTTATTATTGAATTTAGAACTATGATACATTTAATTCGACCCCATGTTTTCGGTTATGTTGTTCCAATTCAAATCTCCATCAAATCAGTACAACATGTATAAATTAAATATGTAAACCGCCTCAGAATGGATGGGTAACAACAACCCCAACTCAAATTCTAATCTCGTTCCCTCGTTGTTTCCCGGAGTATAACCGAATCATTCATCTCCGACTATTCCCATTCAATCTTCAATCTGACGCTGTAACCGTATAATCCTTCGGAATTCTCTCAATTTTACCTATACCTACTTGTGAACTAGATTGCTTTTGCCAATGTGAGTTTTACATGGCCCCACTTTTTACTGTTTCTATATTTTTAGGGGTGAAACATGATTACTTTTTGTCTTGCATATGTCATTACACATGTATTTTAAGTATTAGTTGGTGAACCCGCCTCAGTGTAGTCATAAACTTTAATTATGCCAATTGTAGTAAATTATATCAATATAGGTCTGACAAGCCAATCCCCCGCATAAATTCAGTGATGATTGAAACAACCACATTACTCACCAACTTTTTTCGCAAATTGTTTTGATATAGACATGACATATTAATTACTGAATTAAAATTTTATTTAAAAACCTATGCATTACTCACCAACTGTCTATAGTTGACCCCTTTATTTTTCAACTTAACATATTATAAGACTTGAGGGAGTGGGGCGGGGTTTGGGGGGCGGCGAAGCAATCCCGGGCGGTAACACCGTCCCAGGGGGCGGGGAAGGGGGGGGCGGGGAGGGTTGGGCGGTGGGGGGAAGACGGGCGGTGGGGGAAAGGGTTGGGTGAGTTGGCAGGTTTTGATTGGTTGGGGGAAAAGTTACCGTTTGACTTTTTAAAAAAAAAAAAAAAAAAAAAAATTTGAAATATATCCGTTGGTTTTTAAACGGTAAAAAAAAAAAATTTAATATTTAAACCCCACATTTTATTTAAAAACAACCACTACACTTCACCCCAACCTCCAAACTTCTCAATTTTTATACCACTCTTCTCCATATTTTATACATTTCAACATATATTTTATAAAACCATGAACCCATACAACAGAGGCTTTGACCCGAACAACCCATTCACCTACGTCCCGAACCCGAATACCCCACCGGTTCGTCCCGTACCAACCCGTCCACCCTATCCATCACATTGTCCCGACTACGCGGGTTACGCGGATTCGCCAAGCCTTTGAAAAAAGGTTGACTATGAAAGAACAACGCGAGAAGCGCGAAGATTTGAAATTTCTCGCGTTGAACACTGATAATATGGACGGTCCAGAGTTAGAGGCCACGCTACAAATGAAACGCGAGATTATGGAAAAATATAATATTAGGTGATTTTTTATTTTCTAGGTTTTTATTTTTAGGTTTGTATTTTTTTCGGTTTTTTTTTTTTATTTTTTATGTATTTTTTATTTTCTAGGTTTTTATTTTTAGGTTTGTATTTTAATTATTATGAATTTTAATTTAGTTTTTAATTATAAAACTTATATTTATTACTTAAAAAACAAAAAAAAAAAAGAAAAAAGAAATGCCACATGGCAATTCCCCCCACTCTTCCCCCCCCCCTTCCACTCCCCACAATTTTTCCCCCCCCCAAAATGGACCCCACAAGTGCCACATGGCAATTCCCCCCCCCCCCCCCCCTCTTTCCCCCCCCTCCACTCCCCATAGTCTAAGGATGCAGCTTAAAGTACTTTGATTGCTTTCGAATATTAGAAGTTGAAGTTTTTTAGTTTTAGCTTTAATTTGAATAATGCTTAGTTTTGGATATTAGCATTTTTCTTTTGATTCTAAGGAAATATTTGTTTTAAGGTTAATGAAACTATGAAACTTCAAATATAATTTTATGTTCTTTTGGACGATCATCACGTGACACCTTGATGTGTCGTATTTTACACATGGTTTATATATATGTATATTCTACCTTTTTGCACCCTAATCTTACTATTATCTTTAGAAATTATAGCTATATCCTTCATATTTAATAATTGCAGGTTTTTGGAGCTAAAAGGCAAAAAAGGAGTGAAAAATAGCACATTGTATGGGATGAGTTGAGAACAAGCTTATCATAATTGACAAAACTATTGAAATGAGACAAAGGTACAAGATACAACCACAACCTTGTCTCCCACATACAAGGTTTTGGACCACAAGAAATGGACATGTCTGCCTCAAATTAATAAATATTATTTATTTATAAATAATATTTATTAAATACTGAAGACTTAGAAGACATCATCAGATACCACACGGCCGTGAAACGGTCGTGCCCAACCGTGCATTGGTCCCCGGTCAACAAGTCAACAGGAAGAGACAAGTCGAAGTGCACGGGCGTGCACCCCATGTTCACGGCCGTGTGCTACCCAAGACGTCACCGAAGGTTCCAGAATCCGACAAAGACTGGAGAGAGTTATGTCACGTGGACATCTTCAGGGGGTATCGATGATTCAATCCTATGATAGGCAAAGTCTCCATTTGTCGCCATGTCACTTTTGACAAGAATTCATTTGCATACACCATTCCCACCCCATCTACTTCCTACACTTTCGTAGATGATACTACCCCCCCCCCCCCCACGTTTTCCATTTTAATCAACCTACACATGTTCCCATTAACACTCGTCTCCCAAACCAATCAGTCTCAACTTTCCCCTACATTTACACTCGCAGATCACGGTCTGTCCCACCACCACACCCGGCTGTTACTACATCCCCTGCTCCCATGGCTGCTTCTGTTCCATCTACAGTCGTGCCCACCGTACCTACCAACCCCAGCCAAAGTCCAGTCGTAAACCCTCCTTAGCCCGACCCACAACACCCATCCCATGACTACAGTGTCAAAATCTGTACATACTCTCATCTCTACCACCCTCCCACCTATCCTTACCTCATACACTAAAGCCTTTGCGAACCTTGTTGGTTAAATGTTATGCAAACAGAATTTAGTGTTTTACAGGCAAATGACACTTGAGAGTTGGTTCGTCGTTCGTTTGATCGACTGGTTATTCGTTGCATGCGGTTGTTTCGCCACAAATTCAATCTGGACGGGTCCCTAGAGAGGTATACGGCAAGATTGATTGTTAGTGGTAAGTCTCAAACGTTTGGTATAGATTGTGGGGATACCTTTAGCCTTGTTGTTAAACCTATTACCATACGGACAAGTTTATCTATTGCAGTTTCACGTTCTTGGCCGATTCATCAGCTTGATGTAAAGAACGTTTTTTACATGTGGACTTGAATTAGACTATTTTTATGCATCAGCCATCGAGATTTGTTGATAAACGTTATCCTAATTTCGTTTGTCGTTGAAGAAGTCCTTATACGGTCTTAGACAGCCCCCCCGTGCTGGGTACACTCGGCTTGCCAACTATATTTTATCTCATGGTTTTCGTGGTAGCGTCTGCGATAATTCTTTGTTTATATATAGTGAGGGTCCTCATACGGCTTATTTGATTTTTACTTGGATGACATTGTCCTTATTGCCTCCTCAGCAAATTTGTTACAGGATATTATTCGTACACTCTTACGAGAGTTTGCAATGTCTGATATAGTTACACCATTTTCTTGGCATCAAGGTTACTTGGAATTCCCAAGGATTATTTTTGCACCACACCGTTCGACTTATCGGCCAAATTGAGTGTGTCAGACGGACCGTTATTTCATGATCCTACTTTATATAGAAGTTTAGCAAGTGTTTTGCAATACCTTACCTTTATTCAGTCGGATATCACTTATGATATTCACAGGTGTGTTTGTTTATGCACGGGCCACGAGAGCCACACTTTGCGTTTCTCAAACGTATTTTAATATCCTTACATGGAATGATTAATTATGGCATTTGCATTGTCAAGTCTAATACTCAGTCATTGGTTGCATATTCAAATGCAGATTGGGGAGGATGTCCTGATTTGCGGAGTTCAACGAGTGGTTATTGTGTGTTGTTAGGTGATAATATAATCTCTTGGTTTTCTAAAAAAACAACAAGCAACGGTTTCTCTATCCAGTGCAGAAGCTGAATATCGTGACGTAGCTAATGCGGTAGCAGAGGCTACCTGGATTCGAAATTTACTTTTAGAATTACATTTTCCTCTGCGCCAGGCATCGGTCATTTATTGTGATAATGTGTCTGTTGTGTATTTTATCCCGATAACCAGTTCAACATCAACGTATAAAGCACAGCAAAATAGACATTCATTTTGTTTGTTTGAGAAAAAGTACGTATCGGTTATATCGGAGTACTTCATGTTCCATCTTCATTCCAGTATGCTGATATCTTCACTAAAGGCATCTCAAAACAACTGTTCCAGTCTTTTTGTTCCAGTTTGAGCGTTTGTCCTTCACCCGCTCAAACAGAGAGGGAGTCTTAGCTGATAATATTTATATATATTTAGATTATGTTAGTCATTGTATAGGGGGGTCCGAAGAGAACCAACCCCTATTTGAGAACTGAGAGAACCATTTTGGACCACACATTTCTATAAAGGCAAAAAAATTATTAGGATTTTTTTTTTACTTTTTTTTCATTTATACATGTGTATATTACATTTTCAATTATACATATGTGTATATTTCAGTTATACATGTGTATATTGGAAATAAAAATAAAAAAAATTACTGTATAAAAAGCAGCAATTAAGCAAAAAAAAAATTGCCTTAGAGATGTATGGTCCAGAGTGGTTCTCTCTGTTCTCAATTTGGTCAAAGGTTCTCATTTGAACTAATTCCTATATTGTTATTAGGATTCTTTATCATTATCTTTTCCTAAAATATTGGTACGCTACATTGCATCTTTTCCCCTGTTTAAATGGTTGATTATTATTCAACAAGAGAATTATATTGATAGTTTGAGCACCTCGAAGTTTCCGCCATCAATTGAAGTGTTACATCTGAATAACGGCATCCCCCTGGTACGGATATAGGTGGGGTTATCTGGGATGCATACTAAACTTTATAGCATGAATGGGGAGGAAGTAAGCACATAACAAAAGACCTAAAGTTGAAGTGACATAAGAAAAAGACTTAAAGTTGAAGTGACTTGGTTTCAACAGGGAGTAGGGGACAACAACCAACCTTCCATGTGAACCAACTCCAATCATGCGTTAATGTCCCCCTTTTTTCAGGTTAAAATCTAAAGGAAAAAAAATAAATAAAAGCTATTTGAAATAAGCATTTAAATGTAAGTTGTTTACAATCCAAAATTAGTTCCATATTTGAAAAGTATACCAGAAAACTCAACTATAATGTTCTTCGCTACGACTACCCGATTTAGCAGGCGTAAGGGACTAACAGCGGTTCGTGAATAAGAACAAGTAATAGGACATAGATAACAAAGAATAGAAGAATAAACAATGTGGAAAGAAGCCCTATCGCCGGTCATTCCTTTATCTTGCAACCTCGGATGTATGGATGGTCAAACTTTATGTATTTGACCCAATATGAACGATATCTAGTCATAGCCAACTCGAGCCATGGCTTCATGTTACCGTTGTAGTGAATAACGGCTGCATTCTCGATGTCACTCTTATCAACACTAGGATTATATCCCAAACCTAGTACATGCCAAGATTTGTCGAGTGGATGTGTAAGCCCATAAAACGTCATCAACCCTGGTGGCAAAGTTCCAAGCTTCCATAAAACCCGGTCTTCGTTCTAAATATCCAACAAAAAAAACGCGTTATAAATTATAATAAAACCATATGTTATCAAGAAAAAAAGAAATACTGACCATATTTTGCCACTTGTGGTAAATGCCTGTAATATCCCTTTTTTTCCATTGCTTGAGGTCAAACACGTTCATCCCGTAAGCCCATCCACAAGCATTCGGGTCAAAGTTACGGGCAATATGAGGATTTGAGAAATTTAAATACTTGTCAAAACGATGGAAGCTTTCGCCACAAGTTTCAACAGCACCGTTGACTTTCCCATGAAGGTCAACCTTCCACAACCCGGTCAAATCTTTCTGGACAACAATGTCGTCGTCAAGAAAAAGGATTTTGTTTAGTTTGGGATAAACTTGTGGAAGATAAAACCTAAGGTGATTTAACATGGAAAGATACTTGGGGTTTCTATATTTTAGATTTGAAGATCCGGCCGAGAGTGTTGTGTGATGATCTGCTTTGAAATAAAATTCTTTCATTGCAGCTGATTCTAATTGTCGAAGAACGGGACAGTACGATGAATTTAGCCATTTAAATTCATCAACGTTTTCTACGTGGATTGTAGCCTTCCCGGGTGGGTTTAATAGAAACCACATATTCATTGCTCCAAAGTTTAATTTATCCGAAACAAGATGGAAAACATGTTTCTCTGGTTCCTGTATTTTCGGCAAAGAAAACTATTAATCCATGAAAACAACTACGACTGCAAAAATAAACTAAAGAAATAATTCACAAAATCCTAAAACGCCTCATTCCTGCCACGTTTAGCGTTTTATTTATATATTTTTGCATAAAAGAATATCTTTTTGAAACAAAAAACAGGATTATTTAAAAAGTCAATATTTCTCTCATTGGCCTATAAAATTGTATTTTTAACTAGGGACGAAGCGAGTATATCCGGTATATGAACAATCAAGCTGTAAATGAAACAATCATTTAACACATTATTCATGGGGTGGCAATTGTTATTTGTTACCCATTTGCTTATTCGTAGGTCAATTCAAGTTGTGTTTTATCTCAAACAGGTCAAACCATATTACTTAGCTAAAAGCCGTTCGGTCAAACATGTTGAAAGTCGCCCAAAGTCTATTTCTAGTGCATACAATCTCCTAAAATGTTTTATCAATAAACAGGATTGTACCTATAGTAATAACTAACAAATTGATATTTTTCTGAACGACCAACAAAAGCATGAGCACCCAGGTAAATCCAATGGCAAGAGGCCACCTACGCCCGTGAACGCAGACGGCGCAGGTGATCAGGCCCGCCATCATTCCAGAGGAAACCCACCGCCTAAAGGCCCAATGTGGTAAAACTCCTGGCTTAACCCAGAGCAATTTTGCTCCGGGTTAGACTCAAACCATGACCTCCACATTAGAAGGTCATGGGGCTGCCAATGCACCAGAAGGTCATCGGCACTAACGAATTAATAATTATATGCAAAAACTTTCAAATGAACAGAAAAGTGTTCAACCGATGTTGACCCATACTCAATCTACCTGAACCGCCCACAATTACAAAAGGTGTTCGTAAGAAACTATGAAACCATATAAATATTTACCTTAGCATTCATGATCGTAGAATTGACAACCACCGAAGCAGCCAATACATTATCAGAGAAGAGAGCATAGTGATACAGACTTGGATTCTCAAGATTCTCCTTTTTAGGGAACTTTCTTTTCTCTGGTGGAAGAAGATAATACTCGATTGTTAACCGCATTGATAAACAATGAATTCCATTAGGAATTGTTTTGGCTGCTAACTGGCTTAAAAATGTGCTCTGTTTTTTCAAGCTACGAACTTGTTCATCAGCCGATTGAAGCATAGCTCTCAACTTCCCAGTAACTAATTTGCAGTCATAAAGTTGATCTCTAGCTTTCGACAACAACTGGCCCATGGCTTTAATTTTCTCAGGGGCACTATAGTCAATAACAAAACTGATTATAAAATGCAAACCCAACCACCCCTTTAAATATGCACAAAACGTACCGGTACACTTACCTGGGGTTAAGATCATTATCTGTTGTTGCATCGCCTAACGCACGTTGACTTTCTTTGATTCGGGTTTGAAGTTCATGAGCCATGTCTGTCTTGTTCTTCAACAATGCAATGCTGACATAAACCCTAGCCATGATCATTTGATCCCGCATCAACCGTACAGTTGTGTCTATGTTTTCATTGTCGGCTTCTTTCCTCCATATACTGTACTTCCCAAGGACAGCAGAATCAACTGATTTGGACCGTTCAATGGCTGCATTTTCGAGCTTTATAGATACATCGTCATCTTGCTTTAATAGTTCGGCTGCTCTTCTTTCACGTCTTTTTTCTCTTAGTTGCTACATAAAAGGTTAAAATACCATGTTTAACAATTTAATGAATTGAGTATGGCAAAGGAAAGAGCTTTTGTTTTAGAGCAATTTCAACACATTTTCTTATAAATGGGTCGATTTGGGTAAAATGGGTCAAACGTCGCCCAAATGTGTATTTTTTATGTAACCAACCTCCTAAATTGTTCTATTCAAAAAAATATGATTATTCATATAATTAACGTAGTACGTATAACCAATTTAAGAAAACTTTTACAAAAAGATGGACAAAAATGTGTCTGCAGGCAAACCCAAGTAAAAATGTATCCATTTTGACCAGTTACACAACCGGCCTGCCCTTTCCTAATTGTAGTGTATTTGTTGATAAGTTAAAATACCCTTCTCGCTAGGCTTGCGGGTGAATCCTCATGTTGAGTATGAGTATCTGCATCAAGAAAATAAGCATAAATGTCACTAAATTACATACAACTAAACTAAATTCTAAAACATCAGTTGAAAAACATTGTCTACCATCTAAAGAAGTATCTTGTTTGAGTTTTGGGGTCTCTTGGATGTTAACACTATCCACCACATTTTCTTGCCCATCAAACTTCCAAGAAGCCGAAAAATTGTTTTTCCGAAAAGAATCAAGACTCAGGGGTCCCATGTCATCTGTGTTGGCCTTGATGACATCGATAACCTACAGCATATAGTTAAAGGTTATTAAAACTAAAAGTAACTAAAGAATACCGGTTAAAGACTTTTAGACATAGAAGAAAATATTCAATGCCGTGCCTCCTTTGAGAAAAGAGATTTGACATGTTCCAAAGCAAGCTTTGTTCTCCAATCTACATCCTGCAATTCTTGGTGTTTGCTAGAATCGTTTTGATCTGCATACAAGAAAAAAAGAAGAAAAAAAAAGAACTGGTTAATAGACTTTTATAAAAATTGAAGGTTAATAAAACCAAACTTGTGAAGATATTATCGTTGTCATGAAAATTTCATAATGATCTACTCATTTTGCCATTTACCGACATTTCCATTTTGCGGGTTCCATCTTAATTCTTCTTAAATTTAAGTACCGAATTAAAAATGAGATCTTTGTTTCTCTTAACAAAAAATAACTTTATTTATAGTTCATATCCTAAGACCGTATGTTATTGAACAATGCCACGGCCAAAGTGGACTGATTTTGAGGGTGAGAGGCGTGATACACGTCACCAGCCCAATCATAAAGAGGGTGAAGGATTTGGGGCGTGAGGGCAGCTTGGTTTTAAAAAGCGCGAAGCGCACAAAAGCGACGAGGTCTAAAACCAAGGCGCAAAGCGCGAAGCGCAAAAGCGGTGGGCTTTTCGTACGCGAAGCGCAAGACGATTATATAATTTTTTTTATGTATGCTATAGGTTTTTAACATTATTTACTCATAATATAGATACAAATAAGGTATATATATGATTTAACTTAAATGTACAACCTTTTTAGCTACATGTATAACAATTTTAGGCACAAAAACATCATGTGTACAAAAAGCGCGCTTTTAGTGCGCTTTTTTGTTGCGCTTTTTGCGCTTTTAGGGCGCTTTTTGCGCTTTTCTTGCGCTTTTTGTACGAAGTGCGCCTAGGGTTACATAAGGCGCCATGATCTGCGCCTAGGTGCGCCTCGCGCTTAAGCGCGCCTTTTAAAACACAGGAGGGCAGTAACGCCCAGCATACCTGCAACTCTCACTTTTAACCACTCTTTTTTAAGTTTTCAAATTTAAATATTTTAAATATTATTTTAATGAATACTGGATAATGAAAACTTGTGAAACCATAACACACAAACGTTAAAAAAGTGAGTGAGAGCCTGGGTTTTAAAAAGCGCAAAGCGCACAAAAGCGACGAGGTCTAAAACCGAGGCACAAAAGCGGTGGGCTTTTCGTACGCGAAGCGCAAGACGATTATATAATTTTTTCTATATATCCTATAGGTTTTTAGCATCCTTACCCCAAAATATAGATATAAATAAGGTTTATATATGATTTAACTTAAATGTATAACCTTTTTAGCTATATGTATAACACTTTGAAGCACAAAAACACCCCCTGTACGAAAAGCGCGCTTTTCTTGCGCTTTTTGTACACTGCGCGCCTTGAGTGACATAAGGCGCATGGATCTGCGCCTCAGGTCGCCTCGCGCTTAAGCACGCCGGAGGCGCGCTTTTTAAAATCTAGGTGAGAGCTCACGCCTACGTGACAGTGACGTGGCGTGAAAAAATGTGAAACCATACCACATAGCCTAATCGGAGGCGATCTACACCCCTCTAGTTCACACTTTACAACATTCTTTTGTAATTTACAAACTTCAATCAAACGTTGATTGTTAACTAAGCTTTAAAGCAATAAACTTCCACTATCAAAACTAATCAAGACTCAAGCGTCTTAGTGTCCCATATAATCATACTAGAAGCTATATTCATCAGAAAATACTAAATCAATCATATAATTCAACAAAGCAAACATTCAAATCCATAATAACCCAAATCAGTAAAATACTACATCTTAACAAAACCACATTATCCACAACAAAATCAGCAAAACAAATACAATCACTAACCAATTGAATCAGCTGAATAAATCCCTCTCCCAATGAAGAACACCATAGGAGCAAGAACTAAAACCAACACAAGACTCACCACCGGAAACCGAGATCCACCGCCACCACCACCACCGCCCCTGTTTCTATGCACACCTAAACTTGATCCCCCTCTCTTGATCCCCATCTTTGATCAAGAAACACCCTTATCACATATACCCACCAACCAAAACCTGTAAAGAAACAAACTTTCATCATTTTCTTGTGTATATGCATAATCAAACACATGGGTCAAAAAAATTTACTCAAGATCTACATACACAACTTGTTGGTTACAATAATAATAATAATAATAACAATAATATGAAGTTTTATCTTATACCCTAATTACAAATACCCACAAACCAAAACCTGTAAAAATATAAACTTTCATCATTTTATTGTGTATATTCATAATCCAACACATGGGTAAAGAACTAAAGATGCATTACTTAAGATCTAGATATACAACTTGTTAGTTAGAATAATAAATTAATAACAATAATAATAATATGAGTAAGAATGTACAAGCCCTAGGATTACCAATGCACTATTGTTGGTCTGGAATAAGAGCAAAGATCTGCAATTGGGGACTAGGGTTTTGTGAATTTAAATTAAAGTAAAGATTTTTACTAAATCTTGAAGGATTTCTTGACTGTGATTCGTACCAGTTTACTGGTTTGCTAATCTTTTGCATCACAAAGACGCCATTTATGCAAAGGACTTTTGTTCAAGATTTTGAGTTGTTTTTGTTTGCACCCACCAAGTTTGTGTTTAGTTTTGTTTACACCCCATACTAGCACCGGCCATACTTATTTTTCGAACGATAGCTTTCATTAAAAACTAGACGGGTAAGAAGGAGCCAGTAAGGCTAAAAGAGTGGGCGTCCATACTGGCATTAGAAAAGACTAGTGGGATGCCCGCGCGATGCAGCGGGGCAATATATATTAAAGCAGATAATGAAAGTTTAGTGTCGTTTGATGCGGCATTGATTACAATTTACAATACGACACTTGTTTTCTGTTAGTTTATTAATCCTCTCATAATATGTTTTATACAATGCGGCGTTGTGGTCTATAGATGCCATGAGCGTTGCATATCACAATAATATAAAATGCACAGATAGCAAAATATTAGCCATAAATATAGTACGTAATTTAAAAATAAAATTCAAACACACGAATAGGAAAATATCAGTCATGAAGTTAGTAATTTAAGAATAAATTCCGATTGTCAGCTAACTGCATCGTAATGAAATCAACTTTTGTCACATACACCAGCTACATTGTTCGACCACCGGTCTTCATCATTGAGACCCTCATAACAAGAGTGACCGATAGTTTCATCTTCCTATATTACTACTCCATCTTCCCCTTTCGCTATTGCATTTGTGGAAGGGTGAGTTCATTTTATCTTCTTTGTCACTGTTACATCCATCACAACAATTTAGGGCACTAAAACACTATAAAAAACTGAACTATACAAAGCATGGTGAAGTTGCTAAACTCTATTTAGTTCTCTTGATGTTATAGACCTAGTAGTTTAGTAAAAAAAGTAAAAAAGAAAAGAAATAAAAAATTTGAGTTCTATGAATAAAACCGACTTCCAACCTGTTACTATATTATTCTGGCGCATTACTTTTAATAAACCCTTGTTGTTGTTGTTGTTGCAGTCTAGAAAACCAAAAAAAAATTATTTTGATGTTATTCAATTAAAAAGTGTTCATGAACCACATTTGATGATAACGATCAGAAATTAAAAAAAAAATAACATTATTAGATATTGATAAATTATTAAAGTCATTAAGAAGTTTTAACATGCATTGATGAAGATACTTACAAGATTTGTGTTTCAATGATGTCACAACGCTTTGTGTATTGCTTCCCATGTGGTCTAATGTCAAAGAGCACGAGAAAGTGTTTTAAGATTTTCAAAGAAAAATCATAACATTACTAACAAAAGATGAACAATAGTGAATAAGATATGAACATATTCGTATTTACCTACCGGATTAAAGATCATTTGGAGTGTTCTTTCACTTAATCATTGCAAAATAGGGAAAGAAATTTGATAGTAGTAACTATTGTGTGAGGGAAGTGAGAAAAGTGAAAGGTTGTCATCTATATTTATTTACTGTTTTCCCTAGGACATGAAGTGTCGAGGGTTAGCATTAGTAAGCAAGAAGGTTTTAATGGTTGTGATTACCTATTTATTTGAAATTTAATTATACATATAACTTAAAAGGTTGTACAATGTGCATTATCATTTGTAATTACCTAAAAACAATTAATCTTTATATAAAATGATTACTTTATCCATTTCATCTAATTTAATACTCATGTAGAAAGAGCATTTTGTCCCCTTACTAACTTCATTAAGTTGTTGTACCATAAGCATAAAATGTTGTAATTACTTAAATTTTGTTGGAATCCTTCCCAAATGCTTTATAATATGGTATAGATATAGATGATTACCTAAAATGTTTAAAGTTTATTTCGGTAGATAAATGATATATATTCATTAGCTTTAATGATGTTAAAGCAAGATTACGAACGAATGCGATATCCTCGTGAGGTACAAGATAAACATAAAATCGTATAAAATAGAGATCAGATTTAATCTTAACATCATCAAGTAACATAGGTTTAAAGGGGCATGTGAGTGAAGATGAAAGATATATATACACACACACACTAGTGGGTTGCTCGGGCGTTGCGGCGAGACCACAAAACTTCGGTTGTTGATTTTCAAGGCTTGCATAAGTTGTTATTCAGTTCAATTTGGTTTTGAGGCATAACCATAACTTTCGATTACTATTTCTTTACCTGATGGGTTTCAATTATTTCAGCCTAGTAAATCGGTTATAAACATTGGGTCCAAATAGTTTTCAACTAATAATCGAAAGTTTAACTTGAGATGAAAATTATCATAATATCCTTTATCCTCATGAACCGGTGGAAAAATTATGAGTGATGCCTTTCCAAGCCTTGCTAGAGTTGTGGCTTCTGTTTGCAACAACATGATGCTTGCATGATTGTGGTGTTGCGTCTTGAACTGATAGAAATGGGGTACAACAGATTGCATGCCATGCTTGTAAACCGTTTGTGAAGTTGTGGTTATCTATGATGTTACTTTTACTCAAGGCATTTGGTTTCTGTATTAACTGAAGCAATATAACCTAAAGTATGGAGTAATGCTTTTTTTTAATTATGTCTTAATTATAACACAGTTTGACTTTAAACTTTAACTTGTTGCATGGAAAAGCTTTATCAACTGATTTTGAGAATATGCAAAATGAAAATTTATGTGTATAAAAGCGAAAACATCAATCAAAAAAATAGTTTACCCTGAATTTGAAAAGTCAAACTGGTGTGTGTCATCTTTAAAGTTTCAGATTTAACATAGATGTTTATAGTTTCGTGCATTCAAAGTGTGTTTATAGATTTTGTTATAACGATATCAAAACAAACAACAAACAATTTTGTTTTGGTTTCACTGATTAATTGACCGACTATAGATAAAGAATGCATAAAAAAATGCTAAAATGGATATAATTAAAACTTAAAAAGTACTCTTAAGTATTATATTGTTAAACATAATCCATTAATATAAACAATACAACGAAAAAATTCCCTGTAACGGTTTGAGATAACTTCAAAGTGGACACCGGTGCGTGGGTAGAGATTCGAACTCGAGTCGAGGGGTTGTCTGTCGATTGGGTTTACCGCTGAAGCACACCTTCCAAAAAAAAAAAAAAGTACATAGCCTAAACATTTTCAAATATTAAAAGTAAACCAAACCATTTAGTACGGTATGAAATGTCCTAAACCGAATGACATACCAAGAATCGAGGCAATTTTTATACATGATTAAGACCATTTTGTGGGTTTTGATATTTAAGATTATTTCATTTCCAATGCTTAAATTAAAACACGCATTTGGGAGTGAAAACCTTCTCCGGTATTGATCATCATTGGTGGGGTTGACAACTCCACTGATGGCTTATGCATAACTTGTTCTATATTCTTTTGTTCAAATATAAAGAAATATGTCAAACCATTTATATCTATATTAACTTAATTGGATAATTACAAAAAAACCTCTAAGATAATACATAAAAACAATAAATATCAAAAAAAGTAAACACACGGCTAAAAATGAAAGCCACTGCTGCCATTGATCATTGATGGGTTCTTCATAAGGTCTTCGTGTTTCTTTCATTCAAAACAAACAAATATCAAACAACATATGAATTAGAACCAAAAATTGAAAAACATACCTTTGATCCGTTGGGATTCTTATGACATCTTTAGATGGTGAACAAAGAAGCTGGTCATTTCCCCATTTATACACAATTATAGGTGAGTTTTTCAATCGGTTTATGGTTGCATCTATTCAATCGATTTATGATTGATATTAAAATCTCTATCCGCTTAAAAAATGAAGCATCTCAATCTCCTTTGGTTTTTCAAGATAACACAAATTCAACTTTTCAACTCGCCATCTCACATCTCACAGTTTTGAACTCACCCTTAAATTGACACAAATGTTGTATAATTTAAAGAGACATAAATTCAACTTTTCAACTTCTCATATAAGTTTTGAAACTGACACTTAAATTTCACAAATGTTATAGTAATTTAAAGAGTGTAGAAAAGACAACTTTGCCCCTAAACTAACCTCATTTATTATTGTACCATCACTAACATTTTTTTTTGAACGGCAAATTTCTACTCCTTATGGGACTTGAACCCATGACCTCCCCCTTAGGTGTTCCTAGAAGCTTTGCTTCTACCATTGGGCCACCAACCCCAATGGCGTACCATCACTAACATTAAAACACCTATTATCACTACATTCATAAGGTTAAAATCAATTAAACGTGCAAAATAGGGATTTACCCTTTTACAAATGCATCGAGTGTTTGTACTTTAAGCAATTAAACTTGTAATTTCTTAATTTTTCTAGGTATTATTTTCTCATGCTTTATAATATAGTACACAATGAGAAGTGAGAGTGAAAATAGCGAAAGTCAAAGTTCATGTACGATGAGGTGCTTACACATAAAATCGTATAATATGAGATAAAGATTTAATGTTAACATCATCAAGTAACATAGGTTTAACGAAGTATGTGAGTGAAGATGAAAGAGAGAGATACATTGAGGAGTGTGAGTGAAGATAGTGAAAGTCAAAGTTCATGCACATGAAAAGGCAGGAGAGAAAAATGGGTGAGTTTGTGTGCGATCTATGAGATTTTTCGCGGAACGTCTAACATAGAGGAGCTTTCTCTTAGCCGTTTTCCCTCAAACTTTAGATGCTCTAATGCACTTAATGGGTCGTATTTGTGGATTAAAGTGAGATCTCTTTAGTTAGAACATCCAAACTTTAGATGCTCTCATCACGACCATCAAATGTTCATATGTACGAAAACCGAAATTAGATTACATTTATTTTCACATGAACATTGTTTCAATTCAGCTCAACGGCAAACCACAAGACTGGATACAAATAAGATCTATAGCATGATAGATCTCCAATAGATATATAAATATGTATCTTGGGATTAACTTTATTCATTTTGTTCTATCTTGCCTCATCCGTTTTTCAGGTAATCCAATGAACAATTCGGTTTCAACATCAGAACTCTCTTCATAGTCTGCAGTTTGTAAAGTTGCCCTATGTTCTTCCATCTTATCTTTGGTTTGGCCGAGACACTGAATCAAAGATTTGAGGTGATTTAGGTTGTTTTCATTTTAATTAATCTAGAGTATATGTATATAGTACCTTTAAAGGTTATTCTTTAATGTTTAGAATAAGCAGAAAAAGATTAAATAAGCCGTAATTTAAAACAAAATACATATAAATGAACAAACTTACCTTTCCATTAAGCATTGCATTTTGACAAGCTAGCAATTTTTCCTGAAATTTTCAGGAAGAAAATGATTTTTTTTTCCCTGAATTTACTTAATATATTGAAATTCTTTCACTAGTGTCTATGCAAGCATGTACCAAAAAGTAGCTACATTCATTAATTTATAACAAAATATACCTTTATAACTTTATAAGTTTATACACATAAGTGTTTTTTTTTTTTCTAAACTCATTAATGCCTAAATAGGTCAGCTAATTATATGATGTTAAGAATATCAGTATATGTGATTAGCATGTCTACTGAGGTATGCAAGTGAAAATGTAGTAAATAAATAAACATGCAAAATGAAAATGTTCATGATTGTACCTTTGCTTGTAGCTCCTCAATCTGTTCATTGTAAACTTGCATCTAAAACACAATAAAATCAAAATAAATCAGAAAATATTCAACTTCAACACAATCATAACTAGTTATAGAGAATCAATTTTCTATTTTCCATGCGTAAAAAGCCAACCTTACGAGCTCGAATGATCGACACACTCCTCTCTAGTTGTTTTTCAATTTGTACCAATTCCTCAATTGTGCTTGAGCCCAGACCTTCTCCCAAAAGTTTTCTGTAAATTATTAAGATATTATACCGTTTTCTTGCTGCATTCGAACCGCCAATCTTAGGTTTACAAGAATATTTGTTGCGAAATGTATCTAATTCAAACCTTTTTGCAAGTTCTAGCATTTCTATCTTCTTTGCCATGCTTGCTGTTTCATCCTTCAAATGCTGCCACTGAAACAAAATATTATCATCGGCGCACGTTATTGCAAACTTTAACAATTTATATGAAAATTTTGAATTTAGGGATTTAAATTTTAACTAACAAAGTTTTCATGTAACTCCAAGTAACTTAACTTGTTATGGTTTATATAGCTTTTGTTAATTTAAGTTCATATGAATCAATCATTTTGTATGTTTAAAATTACATAATTAAGGATGTTTTGTGACAGATTAAAAACCATGTTATTAATCAATTTTATCACATGTAATGGAACTAGTATAAATGTATAATTATTATTCCAGAACTTTAATTGTGAACTAACAAAATGGTAAGAAACCTGAGCATCTTCTACACTTGAAGAATTTTCAGGTTGAACTTCTTTTACATGATTCCTGTAACGTTCAATAGTCTCCTCCATGCTGAACAAAGTCAAAACACAAAAATTTAGATGCAAATAATGATATTAATTATATCTATTTTTTTTTATCTAAGAAAGCACTAGACGGAGAATATTGACAAAAGTAACAATGTCTACTTATTTGATCAGACTTATGTCCTAAAATAAGAATTAAGTTTATTTAGTCCAATAAAATAACAAAATTTAACTGGAAAAATCAACTCCAAACTAGACAGAATTAGCAATTGATAGGTCATAGATTTTAATAGCAATCAATATCATTAACACATAAACGCGAAAAATTACATCAAGATAGCGGGCAGGCGAGCAACAAGTTGCGTCACAACCCCTTTTTGGACCGCAAACCCTAACCTACTAAAAACAAACCCATGCCCCCCCGGAGTCGAGACACTGCTATGAATAACCCGCTGGACTCTGGTCAGGAAACGGATGGCTTCCGGTGCCAGGGAGCCAAAGGTATCAAATGCCATGGGTACGAAAACGTGTTGGTTCTCCTCACAGGCTTTAGCATGCTTCTCAACTTTCTTCGCCTCTGCTTTCCGCACTGCTTGCCCTGCTACAAACCCACTATCCCTCAAACCAACCAGGGGAGATACACCTGTTAGGTCGACACAAGCGTGTTTTCCCCCGGCCCACCCAAAGACAAGCAGGTCTGCTGGACGTAGGGTGGATCTCCCTTCTACGGGTCCGAGAGGAAATTCACAGGAGCCTCCTTCTTGGCTGAGATCCCAGCCCTTCTTAAAATGTCCCAAAGAACGTCCCGGACCCAGTCATGCCTATATTTGAAACCAGGCAACTCCTTACAGTGAACCGCGTGTTCCCCGTATTTGTCTAAGCATGCCTTACGGCAAATTGGACAGACTTCATCTTCTTTGTACATGGGGATCACCAAACGATATTTAAGAATTGCCCTGTATTTAACCCCGGACATGGTTTGGCCCAAACCTTCGATTGGGATAACGTTCAGGAAATCTTGGGCATGGGGGCTTTGCAAGCATTCAATAACTGCCTTTTGGCGGGGGGGACAAATCAAAAGCTTCACCCAGGCTCTGTGCGATTTTGCCAAAAAGGGCATTCGCCAAAGTTTTCTGAGGCTTGGGGGGGGGGGGGGGGGGGGGGTGTCCTTGTTAGAAAAACCGCCAATACCAAAACCTGGGAGATAGTCATTTATCCTTTCAAGGGCCTGCACGTAGTCCAAGTCCATGTCGACAACCCCGCTATTCCTTAAGATGTGGTCTTGGAGATTCCAAGACTGAGCTCGCGATGCCACAAAAGCATACACCCCAACATCCTTTGCTGAGAGGAGCCCTAATCCTCCCAAACGCATCGGCAAGGACGCTAGTCACCACTGTAGGTCACCAAAGAACGGGCCCCCACATACCACTATGTCTTCGATGGCTTCCACCATAGATATGATGAAGTTTATATTAATTTCAATTCAAGCAGGCTGTCATTTAGCGGTTAGTTTTTTTTAACGACACTCTAATCTACTACTATATAATACTACAACAGTCTCATTTAAATCAGTTGTCTAAGTGTTTTGTTTTATCGATAGCTAAGAATATTTTTAAGATACGAATAATATAAATAGAATTCTTTTCTTTTAATGTAATTTATACACTTCATCTCATGAAGTTTAATTATTTATACTTGCAACCACAACACTCTTTTTCCTTTAATATTTTTCTATACATGAATTTTAATAGAGTTTTCATATTGCTCTGAATTTTAGTAATTCTTTATCTTTAACGAATTTGTGTTTGTATCAGTGAACTTTAGTTTAGTATAGTTATCATACGACCCTTAAAATTTAATAACGTTATTTTCTTCCTTTTTTAACCAATATATTTTTTTATCTGTTTTCATACATTTATTCCTTTATTTATTTAATTTAATATAATTGAAACTAAATTTCTTGACTTTAGTTCTGTTTTCTTAAACCTGTGATTTGCATATTTTTACCGTCGTATAAAAGTCAACTTTTTGATCTTAATGTAAAAGTTATCAAAACCAACCCTTACGTACTTTCCACCAAATCTACACACCCGGCGTCCAAGTAAAAGAATATTCTTATCCCCACGGCCCTAAATTTTGGAGAAGTGGCTACTATTTGTTAATCTATAACTTATAATAAAAGAATTGAGTTTTTATGAGGTGGCATTCAATTGAGGCTTCAACCATCCATTAAATGTGTCATGTGGCACTTTGAAGTGATAGTATTGAATTTATTATTTTAATAATCTGTTTTTAATCTATATAAAAATTAGAGAGAATTACACAGATTGTCCTTTAGTTTTACCCAAAATTGCATCCTCTGTCCTTTTTTTGAATTTTTAACTCCCTGTGTCCTTTGTTTTGTACACTTGTTACACCCTATGTCCTTTAGGGTAACGTCCGTTAAAAACAAACGTTTTCTTAGACACGTGCCCCTCACGTGAGGGGCAATATTGTCTTTTCACCCCTTATGTCTTCTCCCCTGATTCAATTAGGGCTTCATTTTAACAATCAGGGCTTCCTTTTCGTTCCTGCAGTCTGATCTTATTTGATCCCATGAAACAACATCTCCAAGTGTTCGCCCAAAACTGTCATCATCATCTTCAATTAACTCTGCATCTTTACCATCCTCGTAAATCCTTTGATGGTGGCCCCAATCTGCTAAATCATTCACAACACAAACCTACCTCCCTTCACCATCCACCATTCCATCACAAACCACCACCACCACCACCACAATCACCTTCACCCCCACCTCCTCTGTCGTTGTTTCCTCCACCGTCGGCACCACAAACACAGCCCTCTGCTGTACCCTCTACCCCCGCCGCCACACCTCCACAAACGCCATCATTGCTGCACCTCCACCTCAGCCATCATTATAGCCACAACATCACCACGACCCCACCCCCTATCCCACTTTCGCTGAAGAAGAGTAAATCCACTAACTTTCCACAAAAGAGTAAATGTTCATTAAACTGATCAGGAAGGTTTTTATCAGTTAAAAATATGATGATCATATATTCAGAAGTCAGGATTGCATTATTGTTCTATAGATTATACACATAAGTGAATATAACAACCAACAAAACTAACTGTTCTCGTTCAGAACCGGTGGGTGATCAGTGGTTCTAGAAATGCCTTCAGATGTCGACGGCTTGGAGGATAGATGAGATGGGTGAGTTGGGTTCCGATCAAAGTTAACATCCTTGTTTGGAGGATAGAACTATGAACCCTAATTTAATTCTGACATTACAGAATGATCAGGGGAGAAGACAATGAGGTGAAAAGACAAATTTGCCCCTCACGTGAGGGGCACATGGGTAACTTAACTGACTTTTTTAACGGACGTTACCCTAAAGGACATAGGGTGTAACAAGTGTACAAAACAAAGGACACAGGGAGTTAAAAATTCAAAAAAAGGACAGAGGATGCAATTTTGGGTAAAACTAAAGGACAATCTGTGTAATTCTCTCTAAAAATTAAATTGAGTTATTTTAGGAAAAAAGAATTTAAAAGCAAATTTAAATTAACGGACGTTTTATTATCTTTCCAACGAGTACCATAGTGCTATATAAAAACGGAGAAAAAAACGACTATTTTTTGTGGGGTTTCATTCATACAGGAAAAAAATACAAAGCGTTCAGGTTAATTATTAATCATGTTTTTCTTTTAAACCAGATCTTTATCTACGATGTTGAAATTCAGCCCAATCGTCATGCTATCATTGGAATTTTACTCTTCTAAAGATGGATAGGTATACTTCATCAAGAGAAACTACGAGAATGAATCACGCAACACTGCAACATATGGTGTCACTTTATAGCAAGGTTATTTTTTTATTTATTTAGTTACAAGAGTAATAATTATTACTATTAGTATTAGTATTATTAGAATGATTATATTTTTCAACCCCGGGACGCTCCCGGGATAAAAGCTAGTTATGAATATAGGCAAGAAATATTAATACTCTTACTGATCTCCACAATCTTACCTTTTATATAAGTTACTTAATTCTTGAACTAAACAAAAAAACGATCTTCTAAATTAACCAACTAACTAGACATGCAAGCCATTCTGCTAAATAATAACCGCAACAACCTAATCCATCATGTAAGTGATCACCCAAATGGCTAATTCAGTAGTTTTCTTATCATGCATCCACACCCAACAATATTCTAAGGAGTCCATATTATAATTACTTCCAGCAACTTTTAGTTATCTGTAAACATCTAATTTATATTTGCATTTTCGCCGTGATACTTAGCTAGTTCTTTGTCGATCTCAACATGTTGTTTATTTTAACAACAAGCTCATACAACTTTATATCATCCCATTTGATCATACTTGAACTTACAAGCACTAGCTTGATAGATGGACACCTTAGACACACGGATCATATCGCTGAATGTGTACGTCCTATCCTATCGGTTAGTTCCTTAATCTAACACGTTAATTAGTCTTCTATATCTCATACTACCATGAGCTATCAATAACAAATGCCTATTGTAATCTGCGGCTTTCCGCTGAACCTATTCTTAGATGCCTGCGCACACGGTACCTTGATATATAGATTATTTCTTTCCATACATGTTTCTTGATTCTAATGTACCAATTTCTCATTTCATGTATGTCGTCCTAAACTGCCACTGATTTTAGCACTAAATTACTAATTTATATACTCACATATATTGTAACGGGTTTTTAATCTTGAAATTAATAAATTACTCTTCTTGCTAATTTCTGCGCACTAAGGCCGGGGTCACCAAATCAATGTTGAGAAAATATTTACACAAAAGTTATTAATCAATGACTGGGTATACTAACAGCTCGACATGAGTTCTTACATGGTTATAAAAATGCTTTATCGCTCAATTGTCAACCACCTTATGTAGAATCAACAGGTTGGTCTATATTTCAATTAGTTCGTCCATGTATGCTTCTTTATGACTGCGCCCACAAGCTGTCGCTATAAAGACTTGTGACTAATTAACAATATAGGATGCATAAGTCGCTACTGTCTGGTACTAATAAGGAGTAATAATAAGTTCGTATATGGTTACTTTTGCTTAATTTTTTTGTTCACTTAATTGACAACCTCCTAATCAGGGCCGTCCCGAGAATTCTCGAAAGTTTTGGGCCTCGTGCGAGTAGAAAAAAACAGGCTGATCTATTGGTTGTTCCTTTCAATTTTTAGTACACGTTTATTATATGCCCCTAGCCTAGTATAGATGTTTGTTGTATGTAATTACGTTGTTTCTATCTCGTTTATAGGGTAAGGGCAGTTTTGTATTTTGCATAGGCGAAGAGGTCCATTGCCCACAAAGGGCTCTTCCCTTCGCGTGGTTTCTCAGGCGAAGGAGTCCATCCCTTCGCCTCAGGTCTTAGGGGGTGCCAGGTCTATAAATAGCTTAAGTTGTTGCCCTAGCCTATCTAGTTGTCATTTTGGTGAGAAACTTGGTGTAGGTAATCAAATTATTGTAACACTCGAGCTCTATTATTAATATAATCGGTTGAATCATTGAAACCATATTCGGGCAACTCGTTTTTGCAAGAGTTAATCATTTCTTGTTGTTACACTTGTTACCAAACATAAACCAAGGATTCCGCACTTGGTTTCCTAACAAACCCGTGATTGTTGGTTATCCAAAATCGGTCCTACATCAACGGTCTTTGTACTTTTTTCAGTTCAATGGATTGATATATAAAGATTGTTTTGAAAAATGTTTAGCAAATGACCATGCAAATGTTCACTATTAGTTATTACTAGAACCTAATACGCACCTCATATACCACAAAAGCATTTTGGCGCAATGGCTTTACATGATAGGAGAACTCCACATTTAAGTGTTTAGGTGTGAGTAATGCTATGTACGACCGGTGATCTCCTTGTAAGTCTCCACACGTGCAACCAATTACATATTTGTGAGCTCTTCGTGGGCAAAGGAGATAATATTGGTGGTATGAGATCGAATGTTACAAATGGTATAAGAGCTACTCTTGAGTTGCTCGGGACGATGGGGCAAACTTCATCGAGGATGATGAGTCCACGATGGGTATTAAGAGAGACACCTTAGGAAAATCGCATATGCCTGATTAAGAAAGTAGATTAAACCTAAGGAAAATGAGTTCATAATTAGAAGGAGATTGTAATACCCTCGGTAAATCCCACAGTAGTCGTAGACATGAAAGATGTTAGCTCATTAGGAATATCGATCTCCAATGTAACTACTGTGTTTTAGGCACAATTGTTGTGGACGAGAAGAAAACTTGTAGGATCGATTTTCTTATTAAACAAGAAATGATTCAAGTGGATTTTCACAAATATTTAGTTAGAAACAAGATAAACATGTTTTGATATAACAAGAAAACGATAAACAGATGAACACAAACACAATTACTAAATGATTCATTTAGATTCAGTCAAAAACCTCACTCAAAGATGAAAACACACACATACACCACAAATTTTGACCAAAAAAAAAATTTAGGGAGAATGAAAGAATGGGACTTTTGTAGTGTGTCTCATTAGCATGAAGTCCCCCATGAGAATGGGAGGCTTAGGTTGTGTTTGTTTTTCTCCCAGAAGTGCTTCTAACCACTTCTGTCTGCGCCGTGCAGACGCGGGCAGACGTTTGGGCCAGGCAGGCTGTTTGTTTTTCGGAAGACCTTTCACTCCAAAAGCTCTTCCTAGCCTCTTCTTGATGCAGACTTGGACCAAGGTCTTCTTGGGTCTTCTCTTCCTCTTCTCCATTTTTTTCTTTCTTCTTCCCTCCTCAGCACAGCATCATCATCATCATAGCAACTTCTCTTCTTTCTTCTTCTTCTTCTTCCTCGCTACCTCCGCCGCCTGCCTCCTCCCTCCCCTCCGCCGCCGCCCTCCTCCCTCCACCACCGCCGTCGCTTCCCCCCTCCTCCCCTCCACCACCGCCGCCACTTCCCCCCTCCCTCCACCACCGCCGTCAGCCCGTTACCCCCGTCACCCCCTCCTCCGTAAAATCCAAATAAATCCATCATCGCGTCCATCACTCACCAACAATCTGTCTGTTGAATTTGTTTGTTGCTTCCGTTAGTTTTTGATTTTGATTGTACATGAATTTGTGTTTTAATAGGTGTTCAGCGTTAGTTTTGAGTTGATTGTTAAGGTTTGAGTTGGAATTTGAGTTTGTAAGTTGTAATGGATTAGTTTTGGATTCTAGTGATTATAGGAGAATTGCTTTTGGATGTTTATATATGATGGTGTGATATTGGGAATAAAAGGAATAAAAGATGGGTGGGGTTTACACACCACTGCTGTAATACTTCCATGAATAACTCCTTTACTAATGGAGTTGATATTATAAGACAAAACAATAAAACATAGATCCTATAATTACGAAAATATCCTTTATTTATATGATGTTATGTGTTTATAATGCAAAAGTTAGGTTTCTAATTGCAGGTTAGGAAATGTTAGTGTGTTTTATTTGATTATGATTTTGTGGATAGTTGTGGTGGATTATGGTTTATGATTTTGAGTTATGCTGCAGACGTTAATAAACAAACAGTCTTCTTTTTGCAAACTGCAGACATTTGGTCCACCTCTTCTCCTGCAGATGTCTGCAGATGTGGTCCGCAGACTGCAGACCTTTTGCCTCAGAAAAAACAAACAACACCTTATTCTCATGGAGTGTCCCATACTCCTCTCATTCTCATTAACGGCCCACTACTTTACTAGTAATGAGATTATATCTTAAGCGAGAATGAATAAAAAAATAAATTGCGGCTTTCACTTTTCATAGTTGATTATGATAAACTCTGATGTCATTAATTTTATAGACACCAACAATACTTTAATTAGGAGCAAGAGACCTATTGTGGAGCAAACTATGGAGATGAAGTGATTGTAGACACATAGTGTAGATTGTTGTAATGTGTCTTGTACTATTCATCACATCGACATTTAAAATCTTGGCTGAATATTCTTCATCTCCTTTAGAGGTATATCAAGTGTTTTCTTTGTTGCCATTACTATATTAGTAGTCAGTTTAGCTAAGTAATTATTGTACAAGAAGAGTTTGTGGATATCTAATTACTCGATGGCTTGTTTTTGTGTTACAGCCTTACAGGCAATAGTTCTTGCACTGCTAACACATCATTAGTTATGGTTTTTTTAGTTTTTTAGATTTAATGGCTTCATTCTTCATTGTCCGAATAAAAAATAATGCTCGGACCACACGTATTGTATCTGATTCACTTTGTTTAAAAAGAAATTTGTCCAGACGATCTTCGATTTCATATTATATCTATGCATGATTACATTGCTAACATCTTCACAAAGCTGTCCATAGCTAAAAGAGGCACACTTAGCTATAATATTATACTATATCTGGATTCCTTAGTTAACTGATATAACTAGAGTACAAAGTTAAAAATGTAGTGCTTAGTACTTGAGTATATATTATCTAGTATACAATTATATTCGTAGTTTTATTTCTTTAACGTCTTTGAATGCCACTTCCCAACACAAACTGCATTTTATCATATCTTATTGGTTGGAGGGTATTGGCGGGATCCTATGAGTTTTCAATAAGTTATCATAGACCGGCACGGTGGACTTCTACAAGTCTACTATCATGCATCATGTGGTGGCGTTGATGGCCAAAAGACAATGGGGTACATACACCAATCAGGTTTGTCCCAATTGCTAAGTGTTATGTGCCTTATGTCCAAGGCTTGATACAAAATCACGTCAAGCCGGGGGGTCTCACTGAAAACTAAAAGTAGTCTCTCTATTCCCAAGGGATAGAGGTAAGGTTGTCTACATCTTACCCTGCTCAAACCCTACCTTAGTTTTGCTATAGGTGGGATAAAATGATCATGATGAATTATTTTTGTTATAATCGATCTTGACATCATTTTGGCTTAATATTATTGAGAAAGAGCAATCAGACGGAGACAACTTTATATGTCAGTCCTTAGTACTGACGAAGTGACGTTAATATAGTTTGATGAAAACTTAAATATACCACAGTTTAAGTATACATATGCAAAATGTTTTATTCAATAATACTGTGAATAATGCAACACTATGTTATCGTATATTTTGATATAAATTCTTGGCAAGTACAGTTGTACAAACATATAGCTTTGCAGGAAAACAAGTACTTAAAAATCACTTATTTGCCAAATAGTATACTTTTCATACTTTTTTCTATTCAAAAAATTGCAGTAACTGGGATATTTCTTTATTTGCCAATATTGAAGCTAAATTTTGTTATTTTACTATTATAATCATTAGAACATATTGGTTTTATTGCAAAACATTTAGAACAGTTAGAAAATATTATTAATATAAATGTGTGCGTATGTATGTATATATATGTATATATGTTGTACTATGATCACAAAATATATTTAGAAGTTGATTCTTTTTATGGCAAAAATCTGAAGAAAAGCAAAAGCTGATCACTTTCGCCATATGTAGAAAAGAAGTTGGAATATATGAAACAACCCACTTCATGTTATAATCTGATTGAAACATGCCTGGTAAAGAGTGTTAATATATTTAATTTTCTGAAAGGCTACATACAATATGTGAAATTTGTCAGAAGTTTCGGATAAATTAATGATTTTTATCTGAAATGTAAGTTCTCGATATAAAGATATTAAAAGAGGGTAAATTCTTTGAGATTAAAACTTATAACTCCTTGAAAAACTTAATAGATATTATAAATTGTATAAGTTGAATGTTGAAGACTCCTAATGCATATAAATGCACACTTAGCTTCTATTTAGTAACCCTAATTCTCTAAAAGTAAGAAAAACAAGAACAAAGGTTTCAGATCTAGCTATGTATGATATGGTGTGTGTGTGTGTGTGTGTGAGAGAGAGAGAGAGAGAGAGAGAGGAGAGGAGAGAAAGGAGAATAAACCCTAAGATTAGTAACCTAAAACTAGAATACAAAGTATATATATAGCACATACACATATTTTTTGTGTATGTATATGCATGAAATAAATCAAAAGGAAAGATTAACCCACAAATCTAAATCAATCAAGAATCAGAAAAGAGTGAAAAAGATGAAACCTTGAGCTTGCAAATTCACATAGCTTGCCTCTTGGTGAGAAGATAATCAAAGCAACTTCAGCATCACAAAGCACAGAAAGCTCAAAGGCTTTCTTCAACAAACCATTTCTCCTTTTGGAGAAAGTCACTTGTCTACTTGTAGCATTTTCTATTCTCCTCATCTGGGTCTTTCCTCTCACCATCTTAGATTTCTTGAAATAATAGACCTAATAATTAATTCAAGAAATAAGATCAATCTATATTTCAAGATCCATCAAACATAGAAGCTTAACCAGTTCTTGAATCAAATAGAAGTTCTCATATATAATTGATGCAAGAGAGTAAAATTTGATGCAAACTTTGTTGCTAAATATGGGTATCCCTATAAGGAGATATGTCTAGAAAGAAAAAAGAACTTACCAAATAAGAAGCAAAACACTAGATTGGTGTTCTTAGAAAAATATATATATATATATATATATATATATAGAGAGAGAGAGAGAGAGAGATGTGTGTGTAGAGAGTAAAGTGTGATTGGGGGATGAGTACTACACCTTGCAAGCAGAGGCAATATAAGGTTTGATGGAGTTTCTTGATTGGTTACTCTCTTCAATCTTTATATAGAAAAGAAAAAACTAAACACACCCAACTACCTTTTTTAGACAGATGTTAATGCATTATTTACAAGTCATATGAACCGAAAAGTCAATATAACAATATAAAAAGAAAGCACCTTATTTAAACCACCTTCCCTTTTATTTCTAATAATAATAGGATGATATCCTAATTTTTTAATTAGCCAACTAAATCACCGGATAAGCATCTTGTGATACCTTCAATCGAGCAAATGTATCCTCTCCTGCATAAAGGTCAGAGTTGGATGCATACCCAAGCCACCAATTCCGGAGAAACCTCATCCGCCCGAAAGCCCATTACGCAAAACCCGATTCAACCTGGTTTCGAACTGGCGACCTCCCCGAAGAGGTCGAGTTCTAAATTTCATTGTCATAATGTCCTTCAAAGTGATGCTATTGAGAGTTGAACTTGGGACTTCAAGGAGAGAAATCAAATGACTAACCATTTGACCAATGACCACCTTGTCAAGGACGAGGACGGTTAATATCCTAACTACTCGTGACATCTTGTATCCTTAAAATTTAATTTTAATCCAACAACTGTTAAAACGTAAATACAAAACAACTGAGGTAATTAATCGAGTCATCAAAGAATGTGAATAGAAAGCCAAATCAAAAGGCAAGATCGAAGTTTGTATAGTTCACTTCATAAAGGTAATCATGCAAGGATGTATAAAGGCGGCGATTTATATGACTTCGTAACAACCACCCACGTATTTACAACCTCATAGGCTTACAAACTAGACTTGGATGACTAACTGCCAAAAAGAACCCACCCACACTAGTATCACATGGACCTACATGTAATAATACCGGTGTCACCCTAAAAATTTGTATGTTATACAATATTTTATGTACTATTTACGTATTTGACGCTCTAGTTATACATATTACTCACACTATTATTAAAAATGCTAATAAATTAACATGATGGCTTCTCAACCTTCTCGTTTTTTTTAGCCTTTGTAAAATAACCCAATCTTATGTGAGAAAGCCTCGTCTTATTCCTTTTGCTTGTTTTGGTAACATCATAATAGCTACACACCAAATAAGGAAAATGCTTTATCATATACTAAGGTTTTAAGCATGAGATAATAAATTGATAATGGAATAGATTAAGAAATAAAATAATCAAATAAATATCATTTCATTATCTGGTTTAGTTACTACGTGACAATGGAATAAATCATTATTTGTGTTGTTTGGTAGGTAAGAAAAGATAAAGAAAAAAATCAACGATGATGGCGTTAGTGGGTGGTGTTAGTTGATGGCAGATGCAGTGGTGGTAGGGATGGTAACAGGTGACGGTGGTTTGGGTGTCGGTGGTGGGTAGCAGAAGTCGATGGCAGATAATGGGTAGCAGCGATGGGGGCTAAAGTCGGTGATGCATGGTGGTGTTGATCGCAGGGGTGACGGTGGTATGGGGTCGACGGTGGCGACGATGTGGCAATGGTTAGCGCTCATGGCGTGTGGCGGGAGTAGTGGGTGATGGCAGTGGGTGGTGGTGATGAAGGGTGACCGGGGGGTATAGATTGAAAATTAATAAGGTGTGGATGGAATAAATTTTGATAGCATTTGGTATGCAAGAATAAGATGTAAAATGGAATGGGTTATTGTGAGAGAATGAAAAAAAAAAGTGTGGTTGATAGGTCAAAGGAATGAAATCGCACAATATTACACAAGACATTTCATTCTCTTAAAATCATTACATCAGCTCCCCTTATTTATTTCATTTGATTCTCTGTTTTACCTTTCATCAACAAAACCACGATCCGGTTAGTTGTTATATATGAGATAATAATAATAATAATGATAATAATAATAATAATAATAATAATAATAATATGAGAGCACACACACAAAAACACACACAAAGCCACAAAGGGTTGCACTTGTATTAAAATATGGCAAAAGTTACAAAATGACTGAGGCATGGAGTATTTATAGTGGTTCTCATACACATTCCTCTCTAGCACATGTATGGCCTTCATACATGTGGATGTCACATGTATGGCCCTCATACATATGGGTGTCACATGTATCAGACTAATAGGAGGTGTATGGCACATTAATAATTCCCAAAATACCCTTAAGCCTATGTAAACACTATAATGCAAGCCGATAACATCTAAAACGCTATACAATCATGCGTACGACTAATAACGACCTATCACTAGCTGGGTACATACACAAAGTGCACTAACAGTCTCCCCCTTGAATTACCAGGACAACAACCACCCCACATGAACAACAACCAAACATGACCCAAAATCACCCAACTCAGCAACCACTGGAATCCCATTCAAACCCGATCTTACGCCACCCCAACCCAGACCATCCCCAACCATGACCCCCGCTGACGTCGTGTTTGGGTTTCATACCACGGGCCGCCACCATGATCGATTTTGGTGGTCGGCAGCTGCTATAGGGGTGAGGAGAGGGGTCCGAGAGAGATATTAGGACGGAGGGAGGGAGAACGAAGAGAAAGTAGACAGAGGGTTAGTGTTTTTTTAGAGTGAGAGGGGAGAGAGATGCAGAAATGTAGAGAGAGGGGGGGAAGAGTTAAAGAGGGTTTTTTTTTTCATTTAAAGGCAATGTTTTGAAACCCGGACCGGGCTCCGGACCCCCGGGAGGTCCGTGTTGGCACATTGGACCGCTCAGTGCACGAACCGACTTTGAACCCACAACCCGTCCGGTCGGACAGGGAAACCGGCCGGTCGGACCGGTTATTTTTATATTTTTTTGGGTTTTTTGTTTGTTTTTGGGCCGGTTCTTTGGACCGGTCGGACTGGCGAACTGCCAGGGACTCCGGTTCGACGTCTGGTCCGGTTCTGAAAACCTTGTTTAAAGGCTAAAATTTAAAATAAATAAAACAAGTTGATGCAAAAAGTCACAAATACTCCCAACTTAACGTTAAAATTTAACTAAGTTAGTGTTAAGGATGTTTTTAGCAACAAAACGTAAACCTGAATGATGCATCTGTAAAAAAAAACTATTTTGGATGGATATGACAAAAATGGCCAAACCTCATGAACAATTTTGCCCATTAACTCATAACATAATGTTGAAACTTTGAACATTTAATTATTGTGTTTTCTATAGACGTTGACATCCAAAATTATGACATATAGTTGAGATAACTTTCTATCTCTTACTTTATAATCTAAAACCATAGTTATACCTTATAAAGTTGGATTGGGTTCTGGCATTACAATGTGAGTCTCATAAATGGAATCGTACTAAAAGTTTCCACATATTATTGGTTCAAAACAACATGTATAATTATCTAAACAAATAGAAAATGACGTCCAATAAACGATATGTTGGTACGATATGCCAAAATGCAAAGAAAGATCGTAATTTGAATTTCATTTTGTCGGCACAAACACCGAATAACTTCACTTTACTCTTATGTTATATGGGACTAAAATTTAAGCTATTATTCACCTCTTATCTTCAACAAAATGATTCATCTTGCTTTATGTTAGAAGGTAGTGTAGAATGTAGATACCCGTCAAGATTTAAAATTATTGTGTCAACTTTTTAAACAATTTTAAAAACAGGTCTCGATAGAAATGTGTCAGCATGTATGCCAAATGCCTAAATACAAATGCACTTATGTTCATACATAATCCCAAACTAGTGAATCAACAAAGAATTCAAAATTGACTTAAAAAGATAGTGCACAACCTTATGGTCGAGTTGTGTGTTGGAAAAATGGTAGTGAAAATGAGTTTTTCACTAATTTTGGACTTAAATAAATATATTTATGTATGTGTTATATAAATAATTATTTCCGGGTTTGTGTACTATATTGTGAGAGCATCACAACGAATCAAACCACGTCCAAAATAGAGCTAAGATGAATGTGATATCGAAACTTGAAAGTTGTAGGTTGGAACAACCAAAGATGAGAAAATGGATTATGTTTTGTCCCACATTGGTGGGATGACAAAACATAAAGTGGTCTAGTACATGGCGAAAGACCAGGTAGCGTCCTGGTCTCCGCGTTGACGTAAACCGTAACTACAAGTGGCGCGCATGACCAGATGGCATTCAGGTCTGCGCGCGTGGCGTTAACATGGCGGGTTCCATATGATACGAGTCGGTCATCCGCGGATGACATAGTGTTATGTGCGCAGGGACTATGGTGCGCGCATGACCAGGTAGTGCCAAGCACCCTGGTCAGCGCGCGTCATCATGTTCTGTGCGCAGCATACGAATGCGAGCTGGCGCGTCAGCTGCTACACAGTCTCAGGTTGTTAGTAAAAGGCTGTTTCAACTCGTATCGGTTTCGGGTCCTTGCAATTATTATTGTTTATTACAAGATTAATAATCTAATTAATTACAATATTAAATTGCAAGAATGTTTCATATTGTTGGTCAATATAAAATGTGAGTCTATGGACTCCATTTTGATGACATAGAGAAGAATGAAAAATGAATTTTCTCTAAGACAATTTTATCACAGAAACATTTCTTATCTTTGAGAGGAGGACTCTCATTTGTTCTATTACTACTTTTCTTTTTCCTATTTTAAAATCACAAATAACATGGTGGAATCTCGGGCTCAAGACCATCTCCGGCAGTACACTACTGTTCCGGTTGTTGTACCCTGGGAGACAGCCCGTCTGAGAGGAGGCGCGGAATCTGTTTTAAGGGACCCGTGTCTAACACGATCCTCAACCAAAAATTATCAACATATACTTTAATTTTGCAGTGGCAATTAGTAGAAGATGATGCGGTTGAAGTTGCTTGAATCTAAAGTCGGTACATTTTATGTTGTATCTTATTTTAGTTATTTAAATTTTGTAAACGGTATTGTACTTTGTATTTCCTACGAATAACGAGAGTATCGTTATTATATTTATTTTATTATTTTTAATAAAAGAGTGAACCCTATTCCTACATTGTGTGCCAAGCAACATATTGAAGATTGCGGCCAACGTTGTGGTCGAGCAGTGTGTCTCTTGTTCAGTGACCACTCAAAATTATGGGATCGGAAAAATCATAGCAAGTCCACGCTCAGCCCATGACATCAGGGCCGGCCCTGAAAATTTAGGTGTCCGAGTCGCGCGAGCTGCAAAAATTGTGTCCCTTAGCCTTAGCTTTAGGCCTGAACGAAATAAATAATGTAAACTATTTTTTTAAGCTACGATTAAAGTAATAATAAATTGATGGTAGAAATTTTATACTCCACTTAGGTTGTAGTTTAACGGTAGAGGAAACAACCCCTCTTGGGGGAGGTTGGAAGTCCGAATCCCACAAAGGGTGAAAATATAAATGGGTGAAAGTTTGGCAATTAAAAAAAATGTTTCATAATAAAAATAAAAGTTAAAAAGGAAGTCAAAACCAACTGGTAAAAAACAAAAATAATTAAGTGTGAGCCATCTTCATTTCATCTTCTTCATCATCTATAGTCATACACTCATTAATAAACATGCAAATTTTTTTCTCAATCAAACCATTTCATTTTCTTCTTTAATTCTTAATCTCTCTCAACATTTCTTTACTTTCTGTTTTATATAAACTACCATTCACTTTGATTAATAATTGATTAACAATTTTTGAGCTCAAACATATAAAAATCCATTGAATTAATTAATAACATCACTGTTAAGAAAACTTGAATTGCCAGGGGGTCAATATGCTCCGAAAAATTAGGCTCCCCACACCCCTTAGGGGTCTGCCCTGCATTTTTTTTTTTGAAAGGTTAACTTCATTCAAACAACGCGAAAATCTCCAACTCTCCAAGGCGGAGAGGAGGAGACCGCTAAACACATTACAACAACCTCATATTACACCATTCTTTCCAATCGCTAACCTTTCCTTTAGTCCTATTCGAAAACCAAAAAAAGCTATACGACTTCACATCAGCCACTATCTCCTCAATCGAAACATTTTTGTGCTCAAAAATTTTCCCGTATGATATCAACCGTATCATCACTTAGGAAATAGAGTGGTCATCACAACAAGATTAGTGACGATATTGGTGATCGCTACCAAAATTAGTGGAACAGAAAAAGGTAATCACTTAAGTGAGACTTTATATTCTATCATCTCTAGAGACATAGGGTGTTTGGGATTGCGTTTTGAATCTGATTATTAGATTATTGCGTTTTGAAAACGCAGATAATCAGTTTTTAGTGTTTGGATTGCGTTTTGAAAACGCAGATAATCAGTTTTTTAGGCTACCAAAACGCAATAATCTATAAGCAGCTCCACCCCTCATTTTCCAAAACGCATAATCTGTTTTGAATAATCAATCCCAAACACCCCCATGGGGATACCATTTTAGTGCAGGCAAACTCTTGGTTGAAAATCAAGGAGTGGAAGTAAAATTAATGAATTAATTAGCATCCACCTGCAGTGACAAATCTGGAAAATAAAACAAGAGGTAACATTTTATAAAAAAATATTTTAAGGGGTAACATTTAAAAAAAATACCTTAAAAACATTTTTTTTTCTACTTCGTCAAGATAATCGATGGGTAACAAACGTCCCCCCTGATTCTTAGTTGTATCCGCCCCTGTCCACTTGAACTGCTATAAACATAGTGTCATCTCTTTCTTCTTTATTATTTACATGTTAATCTCATAACATTTTCGTCACAATTAGAAAATCGTGAGATTAGGTGGGGAAGAATGTGTATGAACTGTTCACGTATAAGAATGGATAAAATAATTTTATTATGCTTCAACAGAACAATAGGTGAAGGGATAGGGTCTCGAATCTTGGCGCGGATAAAGACCCTACCCCACAACATAGCTCAAATTATAAACCTTCCGCGGAGCAATCTATGATTGCTGAAAATAAAAGCAGGGAGATGAGGGTAACAAAGCTCCGCGGAGTGTCACCCGTGCAGGATCAATCATCTGTGCAGGAGCTCGACATGCCACTCAGAAGACGACGTGTGGCAGGGTTGGCCCAACAACTCTGACCACTAACAGTGACGGTGCAGCCCCTCTGTTGCCACCATGTTGTGCAGGTCACTGTACAGCTTTATGTCAGACGTCACATTAGATGCCTTCTAGAAGATCAGACTGGCGCTGTCATGAAGGCCACGCCTGCAATCACTCCTGTTGCGCCACGTGGACGTATGGCAGGGCGGTACACTCTTTCTATCTCTTCAGCATTAATTGTACTCAGTCTTATCTTAATTACCTGGTCTGATCCTAACTGATTAGGTCGAAAGAAGGCAGGCCCAAAACCCGGACCCAAGCCCATCGTCGTGGTTATGGGTTAGTAATGTTTGGCACATACAATGCCCTATATAAAGGAGGCTCCCCTCCTCGTGTAGGCATGTTATGTTGCACCTAGCAAACCAACACCACTTTTGTGTTTGTACGTTGGAATCATACCGATTACCTAGCAGTCGCATCTTTTCATACGACTAATTTGATCCTTTCTTTTCAGGTTCGATTTAGTCACTAGTGTGTGCAAAGGATTATAACCTAACAACCACATAATCATCTCAATAGAGGTAATGATAGCTCGTTGTTTCTTCAATAGGGAAGGAGAGTTCCTAGTTATATATCACCACAAGTTTTGTCTCTCTTCCTATGTGAGATAAGTTGCACTTACCCATTTAACTTTCATTTTAGCATTGACAGTTTCAAATACCAATCTTTGTGTGTCAACATCTCATTTATCTTAGCTTCATTTTAGACATGATTTGGTTCATTGTGAAGCTCTTACATCATAGGACACAATCCCAATAAGAAATATATACGTTAACCTCAATTGCATTTATATAGTTTTGTCTAAAGTTAGGAAAAAAACTCATTTTTTAATATTTGTGAAAAACCTTTTTTACTAAATTTCCAACATAATGTAATGATTTGCTCCATAGTTCGAATGATTTCACTAGAAATCATAAGAGTTCCACGCCATTCTTGAAGTCCCTAAATTTCTATGGACCTAAAAACTTCATCTCATCAGAGTTGGCTTAAGAGGGGGTGAAATAAAGCTAAGGCTTTAGGCCCCCACTTTTTTAAGGCCCCCAAATTCAAAAAAAAAAATGAATAGTATACATGTAACTTTGGACTTCTGGATTGTTGGCGCTGAGGTTTGTAATATATAATCATGCATGCATACAAGATCGTATAGAATCATGGTATTAAACCCACATTTTTTCCATGAAAAGGCCCCCAATTTTATTATAAGCTTTGAGCCCACGAGATGCTTGAGATGGCCCTGATCCTCATTTTATGATTCTTAGAATTGTAAGGAATCTTTGTAGAGGTTATAAGAAACACGCGTAAATACTTATACATAAAATAAACATATATAGTAGCAATTATGTGTTAAAAGCAGGGGTGTTCAACGAATCGAATAACAAATTTTCGAATTATTCGAATCGAATTTCTCGAATTTTTTTATATTTTTACCTAAATTCGTATTCGTTTAAATTCATTTTATTCGATTCGAATAAGATACTCGAATTCGAATAAATTCGATTTAGTTCAAATTCAACATAAATAAGAAATTTTTTACTTTTAGTTTTAAAACTAACACAAACTCATTATTTTTAACATATAAAATACTAATCTACAAAATTGATAAACAACAATATGTCAAATACGAGAATAGTAAAAATAGTAGAGTGTATAGTCCGTTAGAGTTTTGTAATGTATAAGGTAAATATGTAAAATATGGTTATGGTAAAAGTTGACTATGATTCTTATAGTTTGACCAACATTTAAAAGTTCTTTTTTTGAATATGTATATATTTGTGTATATAGTAATGTATATATGTGTATATATATATATATATATTTAAAAATATACGTGTATAGTTTTTATTTAAATTTCGAATCGGATCGAGATTAAAACCATAAATTCGTATTCGATTTCCTATTCGATTTACTGGACTCAAATTCGAATTGAATCGAATTCGAATTCTTAATAATCGAATCGAACTCTTGGTAATCGAATCGAAGTAAGTCGAATTTCGAATTTTTCGAATCCGAATCAAATTCTGAACACCCCTAGTTAAAAGTGTTAGGAGTGCAACATGTGATAGTATGTGATCTAGATCCTCTTCATGTGTTAATTCTTGGTAGTTTTCTTTTTAAGATCGGGTTAATGTGATTGAACTTCTCCACTAGTTTCACTCCCTAAAAAGACGTGCATATGAAACATGTGAATAAACCTATTAGAGGTACACATTTGTCAATTGTCATTATATTAGCCCCAACCAACATAATTAGACTAAACTCATTGATGATACATAGTCCTCTTACAATGTAAACGAGTAATTCCATGTTTAAGAGTTTGTAACAATTCCATTTACTCTTAACGTCTTACTACATCATATTATGGAAAATATGACCAGCTAGGATACTATAAAGGAGTAGCATTATTAAGTTTATATTGTTTGAAACTAATTGGAAAAGAACAAGGAAAATGAAAAGGTGAGTGGAGAAAAAAGGAAACCACGTTGAGTATATAGATCGGTGAAACTTCTGATCTCAACAACTCATGTCATTTAGGATGGTGCATAAGTGATTAATCACAATGTATGAAGACCCTTTCTAGGTGACCATATCTGCTAAGAATGTGTCTTATCAACTTCAGTTGTCATCAAAGTTGAAGGTCCGCCTTATATTTTATGAGTTATTTTTCCAAATCCTGTCTTGAGGACAAACAAGACCCAAGACAAGTAGTATCCATATTGGCATCAACAATGGTTGTGACATCATTCAGGGCGCAGCTATGAAGAGGCCGGGAGGGGCGGCCGCCCCCCCTCGAATTTTCGCTTAGAAGTATCAATTATATCGCATCCGTATAGAATTTTTAGGTATATACGGTTTCGACCCCCCGATTTTTTTGAAAAAAATAGGTATATTATATAAACCAACACTAACGATATATCGGGCGATACAATGTTTCCAAATATCAGTTGTTTTACCGAGTTTATCGCTTTTTCTTTGTTTTTTTATTTTTGGCCCATTTTGAGAGGTAAAACCCAATTGTTTTATTTAACCCATTTTTTTCTTTAGAAAAACCCAATTTAAAAGCTCACTTAAAAGCCTAAACCCAATAAAACTCTTAACCAAAACCCTCGTCCCTCTCTATACTACTTTGTGTCTTTGAATCTTAGTCATCACCCAACTATGAGTTTATACTTTCATTTTCAAGTTTCAACCATATTTGTCTTCAATCAAAAATAAAAAAAAGAATCAAGCCATCATTGATCATTCCATTCAGGCAGTGGCGGACCCAGGATTTTTCGCCACTGGGGTCCCCATTTTTTGGTGTTCGAATTTTTTACAACGAAATGTTAGTTTTCGGTCCGGTTGCCGTTCGGTCGGCGCGGGGCGACAACTAGTGAACATGCCTCTCGCGCGTTGAGGCAGTACACGAATAAAAATATAAGCAGAATTCGTTTTGAACAGCATATAAGTCTTTTCTGTAAACATGCCTCGCGCGTTGCATGTTATGAATTTGGGATGTATGTTTTTAGGTTCCAGTGTTTCACAGTAAAAAAGTAGAGCTTGTGTAGTTAGTTAATCTTCTACAAGCCATTATAAGTGAGATAAGAAGCGAGAAATTTCTACAGATAGTGTTTTGAATTTTGAGTAAATATTTGTTTGCTAGAGTTCAATCAAATACAAAAACCATGTATGAGTGTCTTATCATTTAATCATGGTAAATTGTTGAAATAGGAAAGGTTAAGATTATAGAATGATTATAGAATGTAATATTGTACCTTAAGTAGCACTAACTGATGAGCAGCATACGTAAGCAATGAGATATTACGGAAACAAAATACCAAAAAATTAGAGTTGCAAGCCTAGAACTCGCGACCTCCTTGTTTAAATACAAGGGGAGTTACCACTACACCATCTTCCAACTTGATATTATGGGTTCCATCATAATATTTTTATGGGGTCCTTACAAAAATTGGTATACCGTCTCTACTACATTTTTAAAAAAGATTGGTGTCCGCGGACCCCGATGTACTATGCGTGGGTCCGCCCCTGCATTCAGGTACACAACTAGTTTCATTTTTCATACTTTCATAAAACACCCAATATAATATTTAGTTGTTGTCTTGTTGAGTGTTGACATTCTGCTTTGGATAATTGGCGATGGTGGTTTTTTTTAATTATTATTCAATCTTTTGTATCAAGTTATCACGTTGTTTAAGAATTAGGTTTGAAAATAATTATGACTTCACCCATCCGGGTACTCACGCTTTGTCTCCTTTTTAATGTTAGTGTTTTGCTCAACTTTTTATTAAACGATGCTTAAAACTTTGATATTATTGTATTTAATGTTTGACTCGACCCGAACATATAATCCGAAACATAGCTATAGAAAAAAAAATTAGGTCCCGTCCCGTAATTGGTGATTTCCGACCCCCAGAATAATTTCTCAAGCTTCACCATTGATATCATTTGATTTAAAGGTCGATATCATATTTAATCGAACGCCAAGGTTAGGTGGAGTGTAACAATGTGTTAAAATTTCGATCGTTGTGCTCAGGGTTTTGAAGATTATTCACCAAATGTAACATATACCTAGCTATATTCAAAGTTTAAAGATCAAACTACAACAATTAATGAAGACTTAAATATTTGAAGATCAAGAATGAAATATCATCCGCAAAGAATTAAATCTTCAAGAAATTGATTGAGTATTAATTAGAAATTTAATTTAATCAAATGTAAAATTAACAAATTAATTTTCTTACAATAAATTAGTTTAAGCAAAGTCTCAATTGAACTAAATAGTTGACTATCAATTTGGAGAAATTCTGAATTTTTAAAATGGAAGTATTTACTTGGTTTATTTCTATTTAATGCATGCCATCTTGATTTGAAATGTCTAAAATCAAAGGTATAGGCGGAAAACAGTGTTGGTAATTGTTTATAGTCGTTTCATAAGGTTCGAGAGTAATAAACCAAACAAAAGATAAACTTGACGGCCCATTGTCGATGGCATCGACCGTGGGATCGACCGTCGTGTTGTTTGATTGATTCCCCTTGTTTGTTATGTTTTGCCTATAAATAGAAGTCAACCACAACCTTTTATACTCACCCCTTTTGCTCTAAATTTTCTAATTAACATTCTTAAGTATATCTCTCTTGTTCGCTTGATATTTTCACATCAAATTATAGAGAGATTCAAGATTAAGAGAAAGAGCAAAAAAGAAGTGTTGTTCAACAACTAAACATTTATCCATTCTTGTATATTATGAGCTTGTAAAGATATAGTTGTGAGGTATTTACAAGGGAATCAATGCATCACTAAGCTTGTTTAGTGATTAGAGATAGTGGTGATCACTGCCCCTGTACCACTTCAGATTAGTAAGACGTAGAATGTGATTTTTTTTAAAGAGTGATCACTTCCTTAGAAAAAATGAGGCGTTTGCACAAAGTGATCACTATCTTTGCTTAGTGAGATGTTTGTATAACGGGTATCTCTACAGGGCTGTTTGGTAAGCCTCTTAATGAGTCTCTGAATCATTCAGTACTGAATGATTCAGCATTCAGCGCATTTGTTTCAGCTTCTGAATGGAATGTTTAAGGCTGAACCATTAAGATTTGGGATGTTGCTGAACCATTAAGCACTGAACTATGTTGAACCTTAATGAGACTCTCCTACCAATGTGTGACAAGAAAATTAACCATTAAGAGGTCCAACTTAATCATTCAGCACTTAATCAACCAAACAGTCCCTACCTCTCAATAAGAAGATTAGGGAGAGGATGTAGAAAGATTGGTTTTGTCACTCAATCTTTTAACTCTTTACATACTTGAAGTCCTTGTAGTTTGCTCAAAAAATCTATTTCAGTTCAAAAGATTTTTTTTGTCTTTTTTAATCCAATAGTTTAGGTTTGGTATCTATTTTGGTCTATTCCACTAACTCATCCATTGTCTTTGTCCTTTTTAATCCAATAGTTTAGGTTTGGTATCTATTTTGGTCCATTCCACTAACCTCATCCATTTTCTTTGTTAATTTCTTAAGAAAAGACCAAAATGCCCTTATAATTAAAAAAAATAATATATAAAAACCATAAATTCTATTCTACAACATTAATATATAAACCCGATTATATTAAACTTAATCATATTTTATGGTTATCTCGGAAGAAGAAACGGGGTAGATATTTCACATCTTCTGTCACTCTCACCTCCTTAAAATTCCGACCGATTTTGAACTCATTAACTTATATGGAAAACCACAAACGATGTGACGATTTTGAACTCATAAAAATTTGTGTGTCTTTTTTATCATGCGCAGTAAATTATTGATATTTCAGATTTTCCACCTACATTAATTTTTCCATTAATCACCTCAAATTTTCTAGTTGTTAATCTATCACACAAACTGAAATGCAAAAGAACAAATACTAAACATGTGTTTCTTTGCCGATTAATTTGTCTTTCTTGACTTAGACATCTAGTATTCGTCGTGTATACGTAAACAAGGGGATCCAGATCTGACAAAAAAATAAACAAATTTGAGCGAAAGAACTTTAATGGCAACTACTAATTCGCAGTATAAGCTAACAAACATCAACAATCTCCATCATTAAGTACAATTGTATAAATACAAAAATGGGTCGGCATTTTAGGGAGGTGAGAGTGACAGGAGATGTGAAATACTCACCCGGTTTCTTCTTCCGAGATAATCATAAAATGTGATTAAGTTTAATATAATCGGGTTTATATATTAATGTTGTAGAATAGAATTTAGGGTTTTTATATATTAATTTTTTTTAATTATAAGGGCATTTTGGTCTTTTCTAAAGAAATTAACAAAGAAAATGGATGAGGTTAGTGGAATGGACCAAAATAGATACCAAACCTAAACTATTGGATTAAAAAGGACAAAGAAAATGGATGAGTTAGTGGAATGGACCAAAATAGATACCAAACCTAAACTATTGGATTAAAAAAGACAAAAAAAATCTTTTGAACTGAAATAGATTTTTTGAGTAAACCAAAAGGACTTAAAAGAAACTTAACTCTATTATTTATTATTTACAAGCATATTGTTTAAAACAACAATTATTCACCCAATTTAGTTTTCTACAAATAGTGACGTTAAATCGTAAGATTAAACAGTCCATTTCCACAGACTTGAAGTATCAATAGAGAACAGTGGCGGATCCAGGAATTTTTTTTCACTGGGTTCCTTTTTTTCGGCTTGGTACAAGGTCGGGTCGATTTGACGGTTCAGGTCGGTACATGGGTTCGGGTCGGTTCAGGTTTAAACTTGTTAAAATCTAACATCCCTAAAATTATTCAACCGTAAAACAGACTAGATTCACACTTTCAGTTTCAATTGGTTAAATCAACTCGTCTAATTTATTTTATTCGTTTTGAATGACTAGGTTCAAACTTTGATTTTCGATTTGATATTGTTATAATGTGTATTCCTAAATCAATCTACAAATTTAGTTACCTAAATGCCTAATAAATACACAAATCAACTTATTCAAGTAAAAATAAACACATGCTTACATATGGGTGATGACTGATGAGTAACTACTGTAGGAGCACTTCAAATACCCCTAAATAACAAATGATGAAGATTGTTGCAAATTTTATATGCAATCGAATATAAGAAACTTATTCAAGTAAAAATAAACACATGCTTACATATGAACAACAAAATCAAGGATTTAGTTTACTTACCACATGATTTAGGTATCTAAATGTTCAGGATACTCCTAAATGCGAATAGTACTTCAAGAACCCAACTTAAAACTTTTGATTTCTTCATCACTTGCTAGAACCGGTGTAAGCTGATTTATACATCACGGTAAACTTGTAGATACATGTTCGTAACAAAATGGCACCAAGGTGCCATTGGGGATTGCCAAAAAAATAAAATAAAAGTTGGAGCACAAAAGTAAAATTACGTATTTATTTATTGTTCTCAGTTAGATTCATGTTTTTCAAAGGATAGTCGGAAAACATCTATCTATTAATATCATTTCAGATTAAAGACATTCATACACTAATTGTTAGCAACAAATTAATAAATAAAACGCCATAAAAAAAAATATCTATTCATATAAACAAAATGTTGTAGTTTTATTTCATTGATCAAGTTAAAGTGTGACTTCATAAAATAAGATTAAAATTAAAAATATATATATTTACAAGAAAAAAAGGGAAAAGGGCAAGAAAAGGAAAAGGGATAGTAGAGGTGTCCAAAAATGGTGTGGTCGTACAATGAAATAAACGGGAGAATCCAGAGTAAGGTAAACAACCAATCAAAAAACGAAAACACATTTGGAGCTTTATAAATTGACACCAAAAGGTCATTCTTACCCCTGGGACCCATCCATCCACACATCTCACTTTTTTTTTTCTTTCTATTTACGATCACTTGAAGAATAAAAATATTTTTTAGGGAAAATGACCGATATAGCCCGTTGACCGGGCCATTTGCACAAATAACCCTTGCACCCCCCTTAGGAGAGACGGGACACGGCTCCCAATGAGCCTGAACCGTCTCCCAAGGGGGCTTACCGTTACAGCCAACAGACGACCGCCACGTGGCGTTGTTGATCCCGAGGCTGTCCCTGCCGTCTGAAGCCGTCTTGGGAACCGTCTGAACCGGCTCAAAGTGTTTTGGGAACCGGCTTTCGGGTCTTTCGGGAACCGGCTTTTTCAGCCGGGTCACATTTTACAATGGTGACTCGCCGTCTCCCGAGACGTCGTCTCCGGTGAGTCCCGATGGTTCGACCGACGCTTCGGTGTCCAGGTCACCACCTATAAATACCGTCTCCCGTCTCCCGTCAGAACATCCAAACCACCACCACCGTCTAACAGTAGCAGCATCCAAACCATCACCACCACCGTCTAACAGTAACAGCACCACCACACAACCACACCGTCCACCACCACCGTCTAACAGAAATGGCACCCCAAAGATGGACAGAAGAACAAGAGATTGCACTTGTATCGGCTTGGCGCCACGTTGAAGAGAGCACCCACCAAACGAACAAATGGTTTCGTATCCAACACGAGTATAACCGGCTGGTTGGAGGGTCTGACCGGACAACGGACTCACTTAGCCGGAAATTGAATGATTTGACAACGAAATGTCAAATTTTCAACTCGTACCACAACGCGACACTTCAGGATGTACCCCGTGGCTTTCCCGAAGACACGTCAATTCGACACTCCAAAAGACAATATAAAAACGGGCAGGGCAAAGAATTTAAACATTTGTCCGCCTGGCAAATGATGAGGGATTATCTTAATTAGTTTATTTTGTAATCGAATTTTATTTAATGTTTATTAATGTTTATTTATGTTTTTTTAGTGTTTATTTATGTTTATTTATGTTTTTTTTATTAATGTTTATTTATGTTTTTTTTAGTGTTTTTTTTATATAAAAGTAAATATTTCGTTAATATTACAATAACAATATTATTACAAAAACAATAAACAAACTATACTATTACAACAAACTTCCCAAACTATACTATTACAACAAACTTCCTAAATTTACTTGCTAAGAACTAAGAACTTTGTTTGAATGGTGTATGTGCGCTACATAGACAAAGAACTCTTCTTGCAAATAAAATAGACTACCACATTGTCAATGCAAATTACACGGGTTAACCCACGCGCAGATGCAACAACAATCCAAGTAGTCGTACGCAGATGAAACAACAATCCAAGTAATCGGGCATTATTTTCGTAAGCCGGTAGGCTTCGGTTGGCAAACCAAAAAACATTTTGGAAGATGAAAGGTGCATTATTTTCGTAAGCCGGTAGGCTTCGGTTGGCAAACCAAAAAACATTTTGGAAGATGAAAGGTTTGGACGGTGCAAATTTTGTTAAATGAAATCCGGTATTTATATACAATTTTCAGACGGTTCAGCCGGTTCAGACGGTTCCCAAGACGGCTTCAGACGGCAGGGACAGCCTCGGGATCAACAACGCCACGTGGCGGTCGTCTGTTGGCTGAAACGGTAAGCCCCCTTGGGAGACGGTTCAGGCTCATTGGGAGCCGTGTCCCGTCTCTCCTAAGGGGGGTGCAAGGTTTATTTTTGCAAATGGCCCGGTCAACGGGCTATATCGGTCATTTTCCCTATTTTTTAAGTTGTTTATAAAAACACACACAAAAACTTGAAAATATTTTATTGCAAAAATATTACTCCAAATGTTACAAAGTATTTTGAAGATCAATTATTATACGTAAGCTTCTTTGATATTTATCTTCCTAAAACATAGTTATTTGATCTAAGTTGATCAATTTATAATTCAGTATGAGTTGTGCACTTGTGATTTGTTCCATGCAATTTAAGAAAAAAAAAAGTATATTTTACCTTTTCTTTTGTGTATAGTTAACCTAGTAACCAGGGTCGGCCCTGAAAATTCAGTTGCCCTGGCCGAGCCATGAAATATGTGCCCTTTAGTCTTAGGTCTTTTAAACAATGTTTTCATAACTGAGGCGGACGTTGAACCAATGTCCTTACTGGTTCCCTAGTCGGACCGGTCGAACCGGATATAGAATTGAAAGTGTCGTAATAATTATAAAAATAAATATGTTTGGCTAATTGACTCATAAAAAACCACCATATCTTAAAATTCCATAATAACTTGAAGGACCATTATTTTATGTCTAGACTTCAAAAGTTTTTTAATAAAATGAATTTGACTTGCCTCATGTGCAAAAACGTGAGACAATTACTGTTTTGGTCGTACTACTATATATTAAAACTTACTGCAAAAGCTGCACAATTACTGTACCACAACACAAATCTCAAGTAACACACTTCAACTATTTTTTTAATTATGTCGTAGCCTTCAAATCTAGTTTATCATGTATGACTCATCTTTTTTCTTATCTACTCTTCACCTTCTTGCGTTTATAACGAGTGATGTTTAGGATGAGATCTTTTTTGGGCCGCTCAAAGTGCCCCTTTAAAAATTAGGCCCGGGCCGGGAGTCCTCCCCGCTCCCCCTTAGGGCCGGCCTTGCTAGTAACCATTTGAAAGCAACACATACTAAACTTAAAAGAGAAAAGTTAATTATTAATATTAGTGGGAATGCCCGCATGTTGCGCGGGTAGTTATGTTTTTTACACGCACATCGCGTGGCGTGTTTCACATACATTTTTTTAATACCAATTTGTTAAGACACTAATATATCAACATACAAAATGCAATTGAGTATAAACTAAAAAGTTGACATAAAAATAACAATATAAAAGATGGTAGACGTCACGTAAATCATTATAAAACTACATGTCATATTTTCTTCCCATAAATCATTACATATAGTAGGGTAAAATTCGGTAACTAAATCATGTACCAAGACCACATATGTCTTTAAGCCCATATTGTAATTTATGAGCCTGAAAAGCAGAAAAAATCAAAATCAATATATTATTAAATACCAAAAAAATATATAGCTATTTCCCATACCCATTTGTTAGAAGAGTTGATAAATACATAACATAAAGCATATTGATACAGTAGACTAAACATGAAGGCTGATAAGATGTATCAGGATCTGAAGATACTCTATTGGTGGCCAAACATGAAGGCTGATATAGCCTCTTACGTGAGCATATGTTTGACTTGTGCGAAAGTCAAGGTTGAGTATTAGAAGTCGTCTGGTCTTCTGCAACAACCTGAGATTCCTAAATGGAAGTGAGAACGGATCACGATGGATTTTGTAATCAAACTACCGAAGTCACCAAGCGGTTGTGATACCATTTGGGTGATTGTTGATAGGTTGACAAAATCAGCACACTTCCTGGCTATTAAGGAAACTAACGGTCTTGAGCGCTTAGCTCGCATCTATCTTAAGGAAGTGGTGGCTCGGCACGGAGTGCCTGTTTCTATCATTTCTGATCGTGATCTCGTTTCGCATCTAAATTCTGGAAGGCTCTACATAAATCTTTGGGTACTCAGTTGGATATGAGTACGGCTTATCATCCGCAAACCGA